>CM042907.1:1600000-4000000 GCA_023653625.1 Triadica sebifera
TATCTCCACTGACTGTAGACCTGGAAGTTTCCCCTTTGAATGCATAATCTTCATTCATTTTTCACTCATATGGCCTAGTCTCTGGTGCCATAGATTGGGATTTTCATTGCTAGCTGCAACTATGATTGAACAGCGTGCTCCCGCTGTCATGTAAAGAGTGCCATTCTTTTTGCCTCGAGCAACCGTCATTGCTCCCTTTGAAATCTTCCAATTATCACCATGGAAGATCGTAGTGTAGCCTTCGCTAGCCAATTGCCCTACTGAGATTAAGTTCTTTCTCAGGTCGGGAATATGTCTGACATCCTTCAACTCCCAAACAGATCCGTTCAACTTAATCTTTACTACACCTTTGCCAATAATAGCACAAGGTTGATCATCACCAAGATATACCTTTCCAAGGTTTCCAGGGACATACCTTTCGAAGAATTCTTTCTGTGAAGTAGCATGGAATGATGCTCCAGAGTCTAACACCCAAGACTCCTCTTTGCTTTCCAAAGAGCATATCAATGCGTCATTGCCTCCAGAGGTGGAAGCAACATTTGCCTCTACCTTTGCTTCCTGGTTCTTCGATGCACTCTTGCACTGATTTTTGTAGTGTCCAGTCTTTCCACAATTCCAACATTCGACATTTTTTGAACTATGGAAATTACTTGGATTCCTGGATTTGGACCTTATGTCCTTTGATTTACCTCGGTAGTTTGACTTGCCTCGTCCATTACCTCTGGTTGAATTTCTTCCTCTTGACTCTGTATGCAAAACTGAAGAAGTTGATGATTCACCCGACTCTCTCCGTCGGATCTCTTCACTGAGAACCAAATCACGAACATCATCAAATTTCAACTTAGTGCTTCCCGACGAACTACTCACAGCAGTGACAGTAGCATTCCAGCTTTCTGGTAGAGAAGACAAAAGTATTAATGCTCGTACTTCTTCATCAAATTCAATTCCAACCGAACTCAATTGGGTTGTGACTGTATTGAGTTCATTGAGATGTTGAGCTACAGATGCACCTTCTGTCATTCGCAAGTTGAACAAGCGCCTCATGAGGTGCACTTTGTTTGAAGCTGAAGGCTTCTCATACATACTAGAGAGAGCCATCATAAGACCTGCCGTGGTCTTTTCCTTTGCTATGTTGAAAGCAACATTACGGGATAATGTCAATCGGATAACTCCGAGAGCTTGTCTGTCGAGAAGACTCCAGTCTTCTTCCTTCATAGCCTCTGGCTTCTTCCCTGAGAGAGGTTGATACAAATTTCTTTGATACAAATAATCTTATATTTGCATTTTCCAAAAGCCAAAGTCCGCTCCATCGAACTTCTCAATTTTTACCTTTCCTTCATCTGTGGCCATCGCTCCCACTCGAATCTGACTTCCTTTGGATCGTTTCTGACAATTCTTGTGAACCTCTGTGTATTAGAACACCTCCGTGGATAATTTGGTACAACTGACCAAATTTCACTATTCACAAAAATTTACTATTCATGTGAATAGTAATCGCCCGAAAAAGGACAGAAAAAACGCAACCAATGCTCTGATACCAGTTGTTGGGAAATGACGCCAATTTCCCTATAGTCAGATTTATGAGAAAGCGAAGAAAATGCGAACTAATAAGACAGACAAGTTGATAACGGAGTTCGGCCAATTATGCCTACGTCTCCGGACTGCTGCAGATCTTTTACTGAAAGAAGAGAAAATTATCGAGTGTTTACAAACACTCACAACTCACAACCTTTCACTAATGCTACTCTCTCACTTTTTGATGGAATGCATTACAAATGAATTTCTAAGGCTATATATAGGCCTACACCTCCTCAATGGACGGTCAAGATTAATTCTCACCTACTTTGATGGATGGTTGAGATTATTTCTCACCTACCGTCTCACCTACCAAATGTATGGTCAAGATTAATCTTCACTTACCATCTTACCAACCAAATAGATGGTCAAGATTAATCCCCACCCACCAAATGGATGGTCAAGATTAATCTTCACCTACCATCTTACCTACCAAATATTTTGTCAACAAAAGATGCACCGTCCATCTTTATTGTCATTTATTTTATGGTGCATGTGTAGTTTGACCAACAAAATCAACACTTATATGGTTGATACAGAGGTTTTATGATCTAATCAAGGGAAGGTGACGATGAGAGGTGCAGATTTGAGGGATCTTAATGTCAAGTCATGAAGGAGGCAAATAGTTTTGGTGGGTCAAGAACCTGCTCTCTTTGCTAGAACCATAAGAGAAAATATTGCATTTGGTAATCCCCAAGCTTCATGGGTTGAGATCGAAGAGGCCGCCATGGAAGCTTACATTCACAAGTTCATTAGCAGCCTGCTTAAGGCTATGAAACTCCGATATAATCTAAAATATTTTTCTTTTTTAAATACTTTTACTAATAATTAGAAGGAATAATTACTATTTATTCTTAAATTTGACCTATTACATTAGTATCATGAGTTTTAAAAATTATACAATTTTTTTTTTCTGTTTTATCATATTTTACTAATATGTCTTTCAATTAGATTTTCTATTAGAAATATATTAGATCGTGTTAAAATGACAAAAAAAATTGTTATTTATTCATAAAATTTGACATATTGTATTAGTACTCCTGTAAGTTTAAGGTATTATACTATCAATCTTTGAAACTTGACATATTATACTAGCACTCAAGAGCAAAAAAAAATATTATTTCTAATTGACAATAAATATCTTAAAATTTAACAGAAAAATCGAAAATAAAAAAGATGAATTAATTGCATAAATTTGAAATATCAGGAAATACTAATTCAATATGTCAAATCTCAAAAATAAATAATAATTTTCCCTAATTTGAATCTAAATTTAAAGGTACAATCTTTTTTATTATTATTATTTTTTTTATTTTTAACTGCCTTATAGGTTGGTGAGAGTGGAGTTCAGCTATCAAGAGGGCAGAACACAGAGAATACCAATAGCAAGGGCAATATTGAAGAAAGCAAAAGTGCTGCTGATAGATGAAGCAGTAGTGCATTGGATTTGGAATCAGAAAGACATGAAAAAGAGGCACAAAGGAATGCTTCTAAGCAATCCACTACTGTTGTAGTAGCCCATAGTTTGTCTACTATTAAAGAAGTTGATATGATTGCTGCGGTCAAATATGGTGCAGTTGTTGAATATGGAAGCCATGATGCCCTTGAATTCCAATCTTAATGGTGCTTATTGTCACGACCCTAGACTGAGCGGGACGTAACATTATGCTAGCTAAGTTTGGTCTGAAACTGAAGCCTCTGCATTTGCTTGAATCATTTTTCATTCTTGGCTTCTTGCTATTGATTGTATTGGGTTGATAAATTTCAACCCCATTTCAGGCCCAGAAAATCCAGATCTGTTCTGGGTGGGGTCGATTAAATTACTACTATGATGGGTCCATAAGATCTTGAATCTTGATCCTTTTCAAGAATTATTGGTTCAATTAAATTACTAATACGAGCATACGAAGTTCACTTGATTTTTTTTTTAAAAGAGAAAACATATTTTGATTTTATATTTAAGAATTTATACAATTAATTTTTCAATTAAAAATTTATTTAGTGAACTCCTTTAACAATCAATTTTGAAAAATATCTAGTCAATGATAATTAAAGGAGATAATCAAATAGATTTTTATTAATGTTTATCTATAAAACACTGCATTTAATTAATGATGATTATTTCAACAAATTAGTAAAGTTTAGAGACCGACATGTAATTTTTCCTTATATTTTTTTTCCTTAAAATTCTTGATGCCACGTTTATCCAATACAAGGGTCCACAATCAAAAGAAAGTAATCAGGATTCTTTACGTATGCATATATAGTTTTAATAGGTAATGGCTTGATGTTTGCATGCAAGAATAGGACATTAATAGAATAGACATCAAAGAATTTCTTAATATTTGTCTGTTGCTCTTAATTTGTAGGAAGAATTAACAGTAAATTATTGCATAAAAAATTAATTCTTATAATCAATTTGTATTGATTTTATACGATAGTGTGATATTCATTTGATACATAGATATACAGGACAGAAGAGATTTCCTCACCTTCCCAAAAAACTCCATTCCCTCTAACTCGAAAAGGGAAATGCGACCACAAAGGAACCCATAACCCATGGACCAAAATATCCTAAGAATGCAACAATCATTCTTAATAACACAATAATTAATACATGATGCCCAAATTCGTCATCTCATCTCAAAGCAGAGAGAAAAAATGAGCACAATTTTTTCAAACGTAATTAGAAGTAATTAAGAGCCTCACTTGGCTTAGAAGCCAAGGGAAGTTGATGATTACGTGCCTGGCATGCAAAGCTATAGTGGAATTTTTGGGCCTGTAGTTTTTTGCCGATCTCTTTCTTTTCTCTTCACACCACAACATTCTCTATCCTTTGATTCTTTCTTCGAGTTTTTGTTGTGGAAATCGGGTTAGTTTCCACCAAAATGAATAATTGTGCCAAAAATTAAGACAAAGAAAAATTCCCAGGTAGTTGGTGGAGTCACAAATGGTCTCCCTTAAAAACCAACTTCCTTAGACTCTTGAGTCTTGGTGACAGAATTTTTCTAAGATAATTTAAAGCACAATATATCACAAAGTAAAAGACCCGACAATAGCTATTAAATAGAAATAAAAGGAACACCAGAATTTAATGAGGTTCGGCCAATTATGCCTACGTCCTCGGACACTACTAAAATAATATTTCACTATTTCAAAGAAATATTACAAAGTGAAATATTACAAGAGAGAGAGGAAAAATACAACCAATCTTAGAAGTAGAGAGATTGGTGGTTTTTGGGATGAATTGTTAAGAGGGGATGAAGTCCTTTTATAGCCTAATGCTATGGTGGAAAAATCATCTCTTTCCGATGTGGGATTGTCATATTTCAACAAATCTCCACCTTGACAATCTCACAATTCCAAACAAACATCCTCTAAACTCTTATATTACAAATTTCAGTAATGTCTCCAAATGCGCTTCAAAGCGCCCAATTTCAAATTCTAATAACATTTATCAAGTCCAAACAATGTTGGAACTTGACACTTGTCACAACTTTCGTTGCCATATCTGCGGGATTTTCAGCAGTCAAAATCTTCTGAAGAAGTATCCCACCATCTTCAAGAATTTCCCGTACAAAATGATATCGAACATCGATATGCTTCGTCCTTGTATGATAAACTTGATTTTTTGCTAAACAAATAGCACTTTGACTGTCACAATGCACTTTGACATGCTTCTGACCAATTCCCAAGTCATTCAACAACCCCTGAAGCCAAATTGCCTCCTTAACAGCTTCTGAAACTGCCATGTACTCTGCCTCTGTTGTAGACAAAGCAACTGTTGACTGTAAGGTGGACTTCCAACTAACCGGTGCCTTTGCAAGTGTGAACACATAACCGGTAGTAGATCGACGTTTGTCTAAATCACCTGCATAGTCGGAATCACAATATCCAACTATATATTGACCACTTTTCTCATCCCGCTCAAACATTATACCAACATCTACAGTATTCTGAATATACCGTAGAATCCATTTCACAGCTTGCCAATGTCCTTTGCCAGGATCATGCATGTACCTGCTCACAACTCCAACTGCTTGTGAAATGTCAGGCCTCGTACACACCATTGCATACATCAAGCTACCAACAGCATTTGCATATGGAACCTTTGACATATATTCTCGTTCTTCATCACTTTTCGGAGATAAAGATGCACTGAGCTTAAAATGAGGAGCAAGTGGAGTACTAACTGGTTTTGTATTCTCATTTATCCCAAAACGCTTTAGTACTTTTCTCAGATATTGTTTCTGAGTCAAACAAAGTCTCCCCAATTTTCTGTCTCTGCATATCTCCATACCGAGAATCTTCTTAGCTTCCCCTAAATCCTTCATTTCAAATTCCTGATTTAGTTGAGCTTTTAACTTCTGAATCTCTCCTTCATCTTTTGAAGCTATCAGCATATCATCAACATAAAGGAGGAGATAGATAAAGGAACCATCCCGTAGCTTGCGTAAATATACACAATGATCATATTTGCTTCTTGTGTATTTCTGCCTTATCATAAACTTGTCAAATCGTTTGTACCACTGTCTTGGAGATTGCTTCAATCCATACAACGATTTGCTCAACTTGCACGCCAAATTTTCTTTTCCAGCAACTTTAAATCCTTCTGGCTGAGTCATGTAGATTTCTTCTTCTAAGTCTCCATGTAAAAATGCAGTTTTTACATCGAGCTGAACTAGTTCCAGATCAAATTGTGCTACCAAAGCCAGCAGTATTCTTATGGAGGAATGTTTTACAACTGGAGAAAATACTTCATTATAATCAATTCCCTCCTTCTGAGCGTAACCTTTAGCTACCAATCTTGCCTTGTAGCGGATATCATTCTTATCAGGAAATCCGTCTTTCTTTGCATAAACCCATTTACAGCCAATCGCTTTCTTTCCCTTTGGCAGACTTGCTAGCTTCCATGTCTGATTCTTTTCAAGGGACTGCATCTCTTCTTCCATAGCCTTTCTCCACTTCTCTTCTTCTGAGCTTTGAATAGCTTCACAATAAGTGGAAGGAATCTCATCATCTACTGAAGATGTATAATTAGTCATATCTTCAAGTCGAGCAGGTTTCTTAATCTTCCTTTTCGGCTTTCGTAGTGCAATTGGCTCAAGTTGCTGAGGAGGTTTTTGTGCTGAAACCTCTGCTTCCTCATCTGATCCATTTTCTACCATTATCTCCTCTTCTTCCGTAGGAGTAATTTTATCAGACTCTACAATTGCTGGATCAACAATTCTTCTTCTATCAAACTCCACCTGTTTGGGAGTTTCCTCCACCTGCTGTGGAGAACCATCCGTCTGCTCATTTGTTACCTTTAACATGGTAGACTCATCAAAGGTAACATCTCTACTAAAGATTATTTTCTTCGTCTCTGGGCACCATAGTCGATATCCTTTGATACCAGAGGATATCCCCATAAAGATAGCTTTCTTTGCCCTTGGGTCTAACTTTGATTCCTTAACATGATAGTATGCAGTGGAACCAAACACATGTAAGGAATTATAATCTGTAGCAGGTTTTCCATACCACACCTCCAAAGGTGTTTTGCCATTGATAGCAGTTGATGGCAAACGATTAATGAGATGACATGCGTATGTTACAGCCTCAGCCCAAAACTGTCTGCCTAATCCAGCATTAGACAACATACACCGAACTTTCTCCAGTAGAGTTCGGTTCATGCGTTCAGCCACCCCATTCTGTTGTGGTGTATTTCTGACAGTGAAATGTCGAACAATTCCTTCATTTCTGCAAACTTTCATGAAGGGATCACTTGTGTACTCTCCGCCATTGTCTGTTCGAAGACACTTGATCTTTCTGCCCGTCTGAGTTTCTACCATCTTCTTCCAGATGAGAAAAACTTCCAACACTTCATCCTTTGTCTTCATTGTATACACCCATACTCTTCTTGAACAATCATCAACAAAGGTAACATAGTAGTGTTTACCTCCCATTGAAGCAGTTTTGGAAGGACCCCATACATCTGAGTGAACATAATCCAGAATACCCTTGGTATCATGGATTGCAGTGCCAAACTTCACTCTCGTCTGCTTCCCTTTGATGCAATGCTCACAGAAGTCTAATTTGCAGGTTCGCACTCCTTGCAATAATCCTTGATTCGCCAGAAGTTTCAAGGATTTTTCGCCTGCATGCCCCAAGCGCATATGCCACAATCTGGTTATTTCTAGCTCATGGTCATCACTAGAAACTGCTGCTGTTGTTCCAACAACTGTATTGCCTTCATAGTAATACAAGTTGTTGCTCCTTTGAACTCCTTTCATCACCACAAGTGCTCCAGATATAACCTTCATTACTTCATTTTTAATGATTATAGTGAAACCCTTTCTCCCAAGGATTCCCATAGAAATGAGGTTTTTCGTCAGACTGGGCACATATCTTACGTCTGTCAGAGTTCTGATTGATCCATCACGATTCCTCAATTGGATTGAACCAATTCCAGTTGTTTTGCAAGGGCTGTCATTTGCTGTATAGACAACTCCACCTTCAATTTCTTTAAAATCGAAAAACCATTCCCGATTGGGACACATATGGTGGCTACAGCCTGAATCCAGGATCCAAGCAGTCGAACTGCTTATTGATGGCATCAATGCTAATGAAAAATCTGAACCATCACATTCAGCTACATTTGAATCTGCAACAGACTTGCCTTTGCCAGATTTGCTTCTCAACTTAGGACAATCTTTCTTCCAGTGCCCCTTTTCTCGACAAAAGGCACATTCATCTTTGCCCACTCTGGACTTTGATCTGTCTTTCTTTCCCCTGTTCTTATTTTTCGAACGGCCTCTTACTATCAAAGCTTCAGCTGCTCCACTGGTGCTATCCTTCTTGTCTTTTCTCCTCAATTCATAGCTGTATAGTGCAGCACATACTTCACTAAGAGACACCTCAGCTTTCCCATGGAGTAGAGTAGTTTCTAGAAACTCAAACTCCTCAGGAAGGGATCCCAACAGCATTAGGGCCAAATCTTCATCTTCAAATGTCACATCCAAGTTCATCAGATCTGCTACAAGTTGATTGAAATTGGTGATGTGATCATTCATCGTGGTACCAGGAACATATGTGAATCTGAACAGTCTTTTCTTCATATGAAGCTTATTTTGACTGCTCTTTTTCAAGAATTTTTCCTCCAGTGCCTTCCACAATTTACTTGCAGAAGTTTCTTTACAAAAGGCATACTTCTGCTCTCTGGACAGGCACGATCGAATTGTACCACATGCCAAACGATTGATTGTCTTCCATTCCTTCTCATCTGCACCTTCTGGCTTTTCTCCCTCAATGGCAATGTCTAAGCCTTGCTGAAATAAGGCGTCTAGAACTTCACCTTGCCACATGCCGAAATGGCCTGTACCATCAAAAATCTCCACTGCAATTCTCGTATTTGCCACAACAGTTCTCGCCAAAATTGATGAAGTAGAAGCTGTTGTGTCCATTGTGGATTTTTGTCCGTCTCTTGCCATTTCCTTTTTAAGACTATTTAATAGCTTTCAAATGCGGAATACCCAAGAATCCAAGGAAACCTTTCTGATGTGGAAGATCAGCTTACGCCGCAACCACAGAGCATATAACTCAGTAACCTTGGCTCTGATACCAATTGTTGTGGAAATCGGGTTAGTTTCCACCAAAATGAATAATTGTGCCAAAAATTAAGACAAAGAAAAATTCCCAGGTAGTTGGTGGAGTCACAAATGGTCTCCCTTAAAAACCAACTTCCTTAGACTCTTGAGTCTTGGTGACAGAATTTTTCTAAGATAATTTAAAGCACAATATATCACAAAGTAAAAGACCCGACAATAGCTATTAAATAGAAATAAAAGGAACACCAGAATTTAACGAGGTTCGGCCAATTATGCCTACGTCCTCGGACACTACTAAAATAATATTTCACTATTTCAAAGAAATATTACAAAGTGAAATATTACAAGAGAGAGAGGAAAAATACAATCAATCTTAGAAGTAGAGAGATTGGTGGTTTTTGGGATGAATTGTTAAGAGGGGATGAAGTCCTTTTATAGCCTAATGCTATGGTGGAAAAATCATCTCTTTCCGATGTGGGATTGTCATATTTCAACAGTTTTCTGTTTGTTTTCTCAGGTATTCCTTTCATATCTCCCTTTCTATATGCATTTGTCTCTGCAGATTATTCTACACATATGTCACAGCAGTTACTTTATTTAATTATTAATTATGCTTTAGCAATATCAAGATTTAGCTTATTTTTTGCCTAAAAAATAATACTTTTTGATTAATATTGTTATTTTTCAAAAAAAAAAAAAGATGAAAATTCAGAAATATATAAAGTCAAATTATTCTGATTTTCGTTTATAGTAACTAATATTCATAATTGTTCTGGTAGCAAATGAATTATGAGTATATATGGTAACTATGGTTATACACTATATAGTTTCAGGTTAATTATATCCGTGTGCGAGTATTAGCTGAACCAAAGGAATTGCTGTATTATTCAGCTTCAGCTTATTGAATTTGGTAAGGAGAATCCATTTTGCTAAAATAGGAGCAAAGAAATATGGCATCACTTATACCAGGAGTGTTGCTAAAACTTCTTCAGAGTATGAACTCTAATGTAAAGGTCAGGGGCGAGTATCGGTCGGTTCTGCTACAAGTTATCAGCATTGTGCCTGCCTTGACAGGCTCAGAGCTATGGCCTAACCAAGGCTTCTTTGTAAAAGTATCCGACTCTTCCCATTCGACTTATGTTTCACTTTCCAAGGAAGATAATGAGCTGATTTTAAATAACAAGTTACAACTTGGGCAATTCTTCTATCTTGATAAAATGGAAGCTGGAAGTCCAGTTCCAATCCTAGTTGGAGTTAGACCTATTCCTGGCCGAAATCCTTTCGTGGGGAACCCCAAAGATTTGATGCAAATGTCGGTGCCATTTGAGGGTCCTATGCCTTATGATAGCGAAGCAGTTAACGGCTCGAAGCTGAGGGAACTATCGGAAGGGAAAGAGGAGAATTCAAGACAGAAGATTGTTATCAAGGAGGAAAAAGCTGGTGTTGCATCCAGGTATATGCAGGGTGTTTTGCTTCCCAGTCCTAAAATGAGTGCAATGGATTCCAATGGAGGAGGGAAGAGCAATGAGATTGAGAGCAATGGAGTAGCTAATAAGAAGAATGGACTATTGAAAGGAAAGCAGCAAGAAAACAAAGGTCAGGTATGAAAATCTTTCTATTTATCTTTGACAATATCAAGTTGCTGGTAAATTAAGGAAAATTCCCCGTTAGCAAGATTAACAATAAATTTTCAATATTAGAAGTAACGGGATCAATGTTCTTGTCTCCAAAAAGAACAAATGGCAACAGAAAATGTCAATCAATGACAGTTATTGGTATTAGCATTGCATGAATGCTTGAAAGCTCCTCTCTGTAATCGATCTGATTCATTTTCATCAAAACCAGAGGCAGCTGGACCTAATGTCAAGGAGACTCTGATGCCTTTGAAGAGCACTTCTGCGAAATCCCCATCGAACACACAGGATAGCACTAACTTCAATTCCTTATCAAGTAATTCTGATAAAACATTTTCGACTGAAACAACACCATGGACTTCTCTGCCTGCAAGTCTTTTGAATCATGGAAAGGTGCATTTCCTGTCTTCAAATTTTAGCTATCTTCTGTAGTTAGCTTAATTGATTCAAAGTAATTTTGAATTAAGCTGAAAGTGAGGTGTGTTGTTCACAAGGCTTCTTGATCTAAATCATCCTGGCCAAAATTTTTTGTGCAGCAAAATCGTGAAAATTATTTTCCTGTGCACTACTAGATGTTTTCTTTTGTTATCATTTTGTAAAGGGAATTCTTAGAAGGAGATATCTGGCTTCCTTGGTAGCAGCAGAAGCCCAAAAAGAGGCAGCCACTGCTGCAACTCTTATCAAATGGTTCAAGTAAGAACATTATTTTCTAAGCTTAAAACATTTTTCTTCTAGAGAAAGTTAATAATCATGATGTCAAAATTAGTCCTCATTATTGATCATTACTTGCATATTTTATTTCAGTATGTTTGCAGATCTCCAGTCCTCTGCCTCACTAGAGAACCCCCACATCTCTCTCACCAAGTTCTTCACACTGCAACAACTCATGGACCATCCCAATGCAACCGCTCCATTACAAGTCAAATCACTTCAATCATCAGACATGGAAAAAACAAGCAAAAGAACAGGTATTGGCCATGCCAAAAGTGGATTAATGTCTCCAAAATCTTGGGTAGATTTAAGTGCAACAGATAAGCTGGAGTGGGCTAAAGGAGACAGCACAAAGGAACTGAAAGAACTAAGGGAGACTTTCTTGAATGAAACAACAACCTGGTTCTTGAAATTCTTGGAAGGAGCATTGGATACCGGGTTTCGTGCTTCTGTGCAGGAGAAAAAAGGTAAGGAAATTGCTGGGCGACGAATGGAACCAGAGAACAATCACATTGCTGTCACATTGTCTCAGCTTAAGCATGCAAATGAGTGGTTAGATAAATTAAGAAACAGATTGAGCTTAAAAAATAATAATGAATTAATGGAGACCGTTGATCAGTTGAAACAAAAGGTTCATGCTTGTTTACTTGCTCATGTGGATTTAGCTGCATCGGCATTGGAGAATCGATCTGATAGAGGTTGAAAGTGGAAACAGAAAGAGGTCCGTGTTGAATTTTATATGTATCTTCATTATCGATGAAATAATTTACCTAGCAATGTATAAATTCCAGGCAAGGATATAATGAGCCAAACATTATCACTGCAAGTTTGGACAATCATATTTGAGTATCATTTATACGTTTGTAAGTAATAATGCCATTGAAGATCAACAGAGTGAGATTTGTTAAGGATTCCTACATTAGTCATCCAGATATGCAGAAAGATGACTGAAGAAAACGTATATTAGAAATCATGATTTTTTTTTCAACAGAAAATATTTTTTTTCAATTGTAAATCCTTACTACAAGCTTGTATAGAATCAACTTACCTGAAGATTTAATTGAATTTTCACCTTGCGGCGGTAAGCCAGCACTCCATTTTTGGAGCTTTGTTCACAAAAGAGATAAATTCCAAGCCTAAGGACCAGGGCACATGCAAAGTTATCACATTTTCATGCTCATAGATTTAGCATGTGCCTTGCTTCTTCAGAACAGCATGGCTGAACCCCTGCCTTTCTGCCATTTCCAGTGAACGCAATTAAAGGATTGTTTATAACTTCGTATGGCTAATTATAGATGTGGCTGAACGCAGAAAAACCGATTTGGATCCCACAAATGTGTTTGATGATAAGCATTTGCTGGTGAGAGAGTAGATGATTTTGTGGCTTTCGTTATAGCAGAAGTATTTCAAATGCATTGTACTTGAAGCAAAATATATTTTCACGGGGAACCTTGCGATCTTTGGCTAAGTGACTGTTGGAAGTTAGGCAGCCAAAAAGGTGGTCAATTAAGAGTGGCAAGCACCGGCCATTACGGGGAAATATGAAGTCTACCAAATGCCAACAGAAAGTAGTGTTTAACAATATAATATATGGCAGCCCACCCACCATGGGTTACAGGCAGATCAAAAGAAATCATAGCAGAACCCCCTTATCAAAATATAAAGAATTTACAATTTGATACAAAAACAACATAATAAGAATAACTACCTTAATTTGACAATCCTAGCATTTAACAGCTTACAGCTGGGTATTTCAATCAATGCAAAATGATCCCTGCAACTTCTATGTTCTGGCAAGAAAATAAAATGCTGCCCCTTTAGACTCCATCCATGTGTATTTGATGCTTCATAACAACACTAGGGATAAAATCCAAAATATTTACAATCTCTTGAAACTGCTTCAGTTTCAATACTCTCTAAAAGTCAGATTAAGACTGCCTGGACGAAGATTTGTTTCTTGAAGCAAAGACTTAGAAGTAGTGTCAGTGTGAACTGAACGTACACCATGAAATATATGTCTAGACTTCCCACCAAAAATCAGAACACTTCCCGATTCCAGCAAAATGTTCTTAGCATCCTTTTCATCTCTATTATCACCATACAGAAGCTCTCCTGCATCTCCAATTGAAAAAGAAACCACAGGTAATCCTTTCTTGAGACTCCTTTCACTTTAACATCCTTATCCTGCATGGTAATCAATCATGAGTTTTCTGAAATCTTTAACTAAATGATGACAGTAGCCAAAGGGAAGTATTATTCTCTCTTGAAAGAGATAGGAACACAAATTGGTTGAACGTGCAATGCTACATAAATCACATGATTTAGGTATTTCTTCTTACATAAAACTGCAACATAGTTTCAGCTAAAACTGCTGACCAATCAAATTCCATTTAATGCAATGAACGATGAACACTAGTTTATTTCACATCCAAACAATTGAAATAATGGTTGTATCTGGGTGGTGAAGTATATTAGACATTTATAAACCAGATGAAGACCGAGCCATCCACTTGCTGAGTAAAAATTTACAATGCAGATGTCTGGCGACATCCATGGAAGAATATCTTCAACAGTGCTTCCTGGACAATTTCTTCTCATGAGAGCATGGGAATCTTTCACAGCTCTCTCAACCAAACAATGAAATTCATGAGTAATATCAGGTGGTTTAGCTGCATCAATTGGCCGATGTTCTCCATACTGACTTGTATTGGTGTCCCAATTCCTCCCAAGGCATATTATTTTCAAATGCAATTTTGCACCATCACGGTAACCAGGTTGGTAGAAACCTCCGGGACCTAGCCCAAGGCCTTGGCATGGCTTTACTATTTTAACCTAGAATCACATCAAAGAACGAAATAAACCGATAATACCAAGAGCAAGAAACAAATCTCCAAGATCAGAGTACTCCAAAAAAATAGCGAGTCCGTCCACTCCAATATTTAATCTAAAGCAAAACGGAAAGGGTAATCAAATTGTTAAAGAGAGATAACGAGAGAGCATCAAGCAACACCTGATCATCCATGGATAGGTAACCCTTTAAAAGAATCATCCCTGGTCCTAATACTTGTCCATGTCCTTCTAAAGAAGGCTTTGTCTCTTTCCGCTTTTGTCTATTTATTGCAAGCAAATAAGGTTTTAGCAGAGAAGTTCCAGTCCTCGAATAGCAAATGTCAAACGGCTGAATCGCTGTCAGATTATTTGAATGTCCTGGATCTTCAGTGCTTCCAGCACTCTTAGCACATTGTTCTTGGGATGGCTGGTGTTTAGCACCAGACTGCAAGGACGGCTGCAACTCATTCCGCAGGGGAGAGAAGACCTTCAATCTAAAACTCCCTTCAGCAGCTTTTGATCAATGTTAGCCTTTGTCCTATAAAGTTGTGTCTCCTGAGAACTGGAAGATACAGATGACACTGCAGAATTACCCCCATGGAGGGAATCTGAAGCCACGAAACGCTCTGATTGTTTTGACTCACTACTATTCGAGTTGGAAGCATTTCGATCATGCTGCAGTCATGTATGAAAGGATTCATCTTCCAATGTCTTCCTTACCCGACACTCATGCCCTGGTGTGGGTTTATGATTGTGGAAATCGGATTAGTTTCCACTAAAGTGAATAATTGTGCCAAAAATTAAGACAGAAAAATTTTCAGGTAATTGGTGGAGTCACAAATGGTCTCCCTTAAAAACCAACTTTTTTAAACTCTTAAAGCCTTGGTGATATAATTTTTTTCAGATAATTTAAAGCACAATACATCAAAAAGTAAATGACCCGACAATAGTTATTAAATAGACAATAAAAAGAACACCAAAATTTAATGAAATTCGATCAATTATGCCTACGTCGTCGGACACTACTAAAATAATATTCTACTATTTCAAAAAAATATTACAAAGTGAAATATTACAAGAGAGAGAAAATACAATCAATCTTAGAAGTAAAGATATTAGTGTTTGGAATGAATTGTTAAGAGGGATGAAACCTTTTTATAGGCTAAAATTTTTCTTACACACTCTCCCACTTCCGATATGTAATTGGGAGATTGCCACATTTCAACATAGAACTGGGAAAACTAACTCGCCAGCATTTCCCTTTCTTCCATGTGACATTCTAACCCTCCTGCTAAAGGAGCCATCAGAAAAACTCCCATCCGCACCCGTCACCAAGTTGGGCACAGCAAATGAAATCAGGGTATGTCGATAATTGACAGCCTTAGCCATATTATATAACATAAGCAATTCAACATATAACATAGTCAAAAAGAACAAATTTCATTTTCTTCCTAAACTAGAGTGATTATTTTACCAGTTTTCAAGAACTAATGAATACTTTCCTAGGAATACACTTTTTATTCAATAATTACAGTAAAACTAACACATTAATGCTTGAGTAAATGAAACCCAAAAATTTTATCCAAAAATTAAATCACTTGCACTATGAACTTTTCATAAAGATAAATTATTAAATAAAAACCAAAATTCGATCAAAACCATGACTATTAGAAGAGAGAAAGAGGGGATAATATAATTGCATGGCGATTAGGGTGAGAAGGATGACCAGCAGAACGCGACGGTCGCCCTCCAGGACTCGAATAACCTCCAGTGGTTGATGGTTATGGGCGCAAAGCAGAAGCTAGTTTTGGCGGGAAACAAAATTAAGCTTGTGTTATGGGCGATGAAGGGATTTATTTTCTAGGTTTATAATGAGAGATTGAAATTCAAAACTCAAGGATAAATGGAAAAGCTTCGAAAGTGAGTCCTATTAAAAGGAAAGATCGAAAGAGAAAGGAAGTTCACTGCTGGTTGTTAATTTTTAAAAGGAAAGACCGAAAGAAAGAAATCCATATATATCAATATATTCAAATTTATAATCTAGTTTAAATATTGATTTGTAATTTATTTAAAAAAATTAGATTATAATCTAAAAAAACCAGTAGAATTAATGTTTAAGTTATAAACTAATAAATTATAACTTTTTTTATACTCTTTGTTTTTTTATTAAATGACATAGTATAATAATAATATAATTATTATATATAATAATAATAATAATAATAATAATAATAATAATAATAAATGTTAGATGATAAAAATAAACATATTAAGATGAAATATTTAATATAACTTTTATTTTATTTAATATGTATATTATATTATTTATTTAAATGAATTATATATAATAAAATGTTAGATAATAAAGATACACTTGTTTATCATGGGATGAAATATTTAATATAATTTTTATTTTATTTAATATGCATATTATATAATTTATTTGTATAATTTATTTAAATGAATTATATATAATATTTTTTATTAATATAAATATATTATTTTATGTTATTTTATATTTTTCAGCTGATTTTACCAAATATTTTTAATTAAATCAACTATATTATCAACTATCAGATTTTAAACTATTAGATTATCAGTTATAACTAAATTATCGCTTGAAACTAAATTATTAGTTCATTTTACCAAACATAGTATAAAAAAAACTCTATTTTTAATATATTTTGGATTTTTTTGTATTTCTAATATATACTAAAATTTCAAATTTGTCATAAAACCATTAAGTACCTCAAATGTATTGTTTATAAATCTCATTTATTGATATAGTTATCCTTAAATATTAACTTTTTTTGTTTGAGATAAACATTTTTTTTCGTCTTTTATATATATATATATATATATCAACAAAGATAAGTAAATAAGATTTGTATAAAAACTAAAAACATATACAAGATTTATGTACATCAATAGCTAAATAATAAACGAAGGTCAAATATATAACATATAACATGAATGAAAGCAAAACTATTGATGTAAACGTAGTAAAAACAAAATGATTAAAATCTAACTTATATCATCAGTGCACAAATAAACAAAAAATAATATTTATTATATGTGCTAAAATAAATTTAATCTTTCAATATGTGTAAATAAACTATGAATATAGCGTACCATATCTATGTTGATTCTATTAATTTAGGATTTCGACATGGATTAAAATCAATATTTAAAACAATAGAAAGTGAGAGATTCAATAGAAAAAAGAAATCCTATCATTCAAATGGCATTTTTCTATTTTTTTTCCTTTAACGGGTCGACCTTAGTAATTAGAGCCGTAGCCCGGCCCAAGCCAACTCTAGATTGCTATATGCATATTGTACCTTTCCTCGAGGCTGTTTCGTTTTCGGAGTACAACATCCAACAGCAACTACGTTGTGTCTTAACTCTTAATTCATATTTTTTCAAAAAAATATATACATAGAAACAACCCTTCATATTTTCTTATCTGTACCCGATCTGTGTTTTGCCCATAGATTTCACCAGATCGACGACGTCGGCAAATCATATTTTCAAATGCTATAATCAGGTAATTCTCGATACTAGTGTGCGTTAATTATGATTGGATGACTATGTATATGGGTGCACATTGATTGATTAGTTAATTTTGCCAAACAACTGATTAAATGTTTCTATTCGATTAGTATTTCATTCGCGGAGACAAATTACAAGGGCCTTGTTTTCTGGGTTGGATTCATATTGCGTTTATCCTGCTTAACTTTAATAATTTTGTCATAAAAAAAGAAATTTTTTGTTTTTTGGAGCGAGGGATTGGAACATTACGGGATCAATTTTGATATGTGGACATCTTGAAGGCTTGGTATTTATTTTGAAAATAATTGACAAGAAATGGGAACTTATATTTATGTTCTGATAATTGCAGAAAGTTGGAACTTGGGTTTTTATGCTCTCTTTGTGGAAATTGGAGTAAATTTGAAACTAAGATAAAGGGTTTTTAAGTTGATTATGCAGATTTTCATGGGTATGATATAAATGTAAGATTTAGGGAGAAAATTTAGTTTTTCTTTTCAAAATTTAGCTGTCTTCTATTGATGTAGTCAAAAGGCGACCTCTTATGACAATGAAATGTTTCACTAATTGCGTAGATAATTTTTAGAGAAGTTTTAATAATTTACGATAACCATCTGTCTTCCCCAAACAACAATTTGAAACATTCCTTTAGAACACGCTTATTTGGCCATCTCATATATCTGGGTTTTCTATGTTTAATATAATGCAGTTATTTGGCATTTGAGGAAGTAAGAAAAAAAAATGGTGAAGCTAACAATGATTGCCCGAGTCACTGATGGGCTTCCACTAGCCGAGGGACTGGATGATGAGCGTGATGTGAAAGACATTGAGATGTACAAACAGCAAGTCAAGGCATTGTTTAAGAACCTTGCTACGGGCCAGAATGAGCCTTCGAGGATGTCCATTGAAACTGGCCCTTGTGTCTTCCAGTATCCTGCTTATTTTTGGATTTTGGCATGTCATCACATATTCAAATTTGGACTTAATTAGTGTACGCTCAACACTGGAAGTATGTATATGCGCTAGTATATTCAACTCTGCAGTACATTTTACATTGCTTAATGAGCTAATTAATGCTTAATTCATTCTACTTGATATTGTTGAAGTTTTGTGTGAGTTCCTTTGTTAAGTTTTCAGTTGTTTATATGTTATGTGTTCATTGAAGTATTCCAATTTTTCTGGTTTTTTTCCCTTTTGCTAATATGTGTTTTTAATGTTAGCATTTTCCTTGACTTTAGACCTCAGTTACATCATTGAAGGACATGTTTGTTACCTCACAATGTGTGACCGTTCTTATCCTAAGAAGCTAGCCTTTCAATACTTGGAAGACCTCAAGAATGAATTTGAGCGTGTAAATGGAGCTCAAATTGAAACTGCTGCTAGACCATATGCCTTCATTAAATTTGGTAGGTCTTTTTGTTTGTTAAATTTTTCACACTTAATATTTGGTTGACCATTGTTTTCAATACTTCTTCTAGGCTTGATTTTGTTTTTCATGTTTATGGTTTTAAGATACTTTCATACAGAAAACAAAGAAATTGTACCAGGACACCCGTACTCAGCGTAATATTGCAAAATTGAATGATGAACTCTATGAAGTCCACCAGATAATGACTCGCAATGTCCAAGAAGTTCTTGGTGTTGGTGAAAAACTAGACCGTAAGACAATCCTGTTTTACTTTCGAGATCACTTGGTTTCAACATATCGTGTTTTTCTTTTGCTTGAATTCGTTACCACAGAACGCTATGCTGGATATCACAATTAGGATGTGAGGAAGATCTAGACTTGAAATAGGAGTCAGTATATATTTTTTAATTACACTCATAATTGTCAGATTGATGAATATATTAACATGAAAACTTCGTTAGATAGATTAACAAAAAGTCTCCATGCTTTCTGTATAATGGTTAAAGATTGATTTCTACTTTCAAGACAAATAATTGTGCATGCTAAATGAATGGAAATCCAAAACCTCATTTTAGTTGCATTTACTTAGTATAATATCTTGTAAAAGAACTGCATTGTTGTGCATATTATTCTAGGTAAAATATTTAGAGAACTGAGCCACAATGTACTTCAGTAACTCAGTTGACCTGCATGTCTCTGCGGACAATTAATTGTTCCTTGTTCAAGTTTATTTACACTGTAATGCCGTATGTATCACTTGTCATGCAGATTTGCTTTTGAAATTTTCTTGGGTAGCCTTTTCTAAATTAATAAGTTTATACATAAGATGGAATATGATATGCTTGCTTTTTGTTCCTTTGTTATTTAATCTTGGTCATTTGCTGTTTTTTTTCCTTAGATTTCACATCATTTTTCTTTTTGTTTTACCCTCATGTTTTCTTAAGATGATACTCTCTGTTTCTCATCCTCCTCCTTCCCTGTGAAATACACCTTTTGATTTCCCATTTACTATACTAATTAAGTGTACATTGGATATTTGATGATAATGCAGAGGTCAGTGAAATGTCCAGTCGTTTAACATCAGAATCCCGCATATATGCTGACAAGGCAAGAGATTTGAATCAACAGGTTAGTTGCATTGAACTAGTAGTTACAAAGTTTAATCCAACTGGAACTTTGGAACTTGCTTTTTATTTATTGGCTATTGCCCTATAAGCACTTGAATATTTTAGGACCAGCTTGACCACTACTGAGGTTGGAAATTCTAATGATGCTCTTTGTTATGCATATGAAAATATGCTTTCAAGAAAATGAATGATATTTGACAATAGTGGGTGTCTCTTTTGTTTATATTTTTGGCACTAGAAGGAAGGACTCATGGTTATTGAGAAAAGAAAAAAATTCTTTTGCTGGTTTTATTGGATTCAATTTCGTATCTCCTTGATGAAAATGTTTTGGATAGCCCTCTGGATACTAATTAGCTTTTTCTGGTGCATTGTTAATTCAAAAATTAGAATGATAATCCATTGGAAATTAATTCACTGGTTGTCACATCTATTGAATATAAAATGAATATCACTTCAACATTCAATTGTGTTTGTATTTGATTTTCAAGACCATACGAGATGAGACCACATGAGAGTTTAGTTTCTGTGACTGCGAAGGATTCTAGCATATTGTTTCATTTGTTCTTGTGCTTAAAATTTCAGAGATGCTACTGTTATGGGATAGATTGAATTCTTATGAATCCCTCTTTTTCTTTGTTGGTGTTTTTCCTTCTTTGCTTAGAAATTGTAACTAAGCCATGCTTTATGTCCTGCAGTGCACAAACTTTAGTTTTACTTGCAATATGCTATCTTTGTAGTGTCACAGTTTGTAATTGTGTAGTTCTTGATGAATGCTTGCACAGTTAGATGCTATTGCATGAAGTAGATTTGGTTCATAATTTTAATTATTATATTCTTTATACCCTTTGAGTGCAGGCCTTAATTAGAAAGTGGGCTCCGGTAGCTATTGTGTTAGGAGTTGTCTTCCTCCTGTTTTGGGTGAAAACAAAGATCTGGTGATCCAATTGCCTTTCAGTAGCTTCTGAGAATGGTTACATCATTTTCCTGGGTTTCTCTGCATTGCCGTCAGTTACTTGTGTTCATGGGTACTTGTCTTAACTTTTGGACTGGGGACTACATGCACGCAAAGACTTAGTCATGTTTCAAGGAGGACTGTAACTTTTGTTCATGGAACACCATGGTTGAAGGACTTATTCTTTAAGTACCTCTCCTCAATCATGAGGAAATGTGAAAGAGAGCCATGCTTTACAAGTTAAGGACCAAAAAGACATTGGATACAAGCAAATTTCTACATTCTCATGCTTTATGGAGGCTTTATTGATCTACTTGATATGAACAGCCAGTATATGATCCAGAGTTACGCTGTATACTTGGTATAAAATTTATGTTACCTTATGAGTTTCTAATGAGTTTGTTTGTCGATATAGTTCTAGTTGCATATATTTTGCGTGTTAAGTTTTGGATGCCATAATGTCATCTCTTGCTTTAGTCTTTGCCAATGACTCCGCTAAGCAGGAATCATGCCATTTTTCTTATGAAAAAGGATAGTTCTAGGTATGATATGCGGCGAATGAGAACAGTGAGACTGGACAGCATCTTGGTCATGTGTTTGCCTGTATTACGTGTTGAAAAATTTTAAAAATTAGATAAAAATTGAAAAATACATCTGCAATCCGTGATAATTGATTTGTTACCAAATTATTTCTAGAAGCTTAATGATACTGTGATTACTAAATGTGCTGGTTTATGTTAAAGTGGTATCCTTTTCTGGCTCTATCAAGTGAAATCGAGTGGATGCGATGCGTCATGCGCTTGCTTCACTTCTTCCAAATATTCGCTCTACGTATGTACTACGCTGTAATCTAAGTTATTTCGTTTCCATGGACAAGGAAAGAAAGGCAGGGAGGAACTGATTTTGCTAGCAGGCTGTCCTCTTTGCTTGAGCTATCGATTCATTTATAAGGTGAAAATAAAATGGAAGAATTGTGTGCACCAAATCCTAAAGAATTCGGCAATGCCACCTTTATTTCCATGCGTTCTTTTCTGGCACCGACGAGCAGATTCATGTCCTGAATGCTGTATAGTTTGAGCATCAGATACGCAGATGTAGGAATATAGCACCATAACACAAGTCTAGTAATTGCAAAAGCATGAAAGATGCTTCAATAAATTTACAACAGCTTTGTCAGGATTTTCAAGATTGATGTTAGGATTAAAATATCCTCCCTAGAGGAGTCTAAAGATCTCTCCACCATCTCTATTGCAGAATTAATGAGTGTTCTTCAAGCACAAGAGCAAAGAAGAGCCTTTAGACAAGACAAATATGTTAATGTGTTTTTTTATGCACAAAACAAGAAAGAAAAATTCAATTATCCTCCTTGCAAACATTGTAAGAAGAAAACACATCTAGAGAAATTTTGTTGGTGGAGACTAGATGCATTTTGTGGAAATTGCAAACAAATAGACCATGTTACAAAAGTGTGCAAGTTCAAAGACAGTCAAAATAATTCATCCACTCCAATTGCACAAACAGCAGAGGCAGAAATTGAGGATGAGCTGTTTTACTATGTAGCAACTGAAGCAAAGGAGGAGTATTGAATGTTAGTTGCTGTCCAAAAAATGTAGTAGATTGCAGTATGATTTTTAGTGTTTTAGTTGTTGAAGGAGTCTATTTAAATTCTAATAAATTATCTAGTTGTTAGATGAATCTTTTTAGATTAGAAATCTAGGATTTTGATTATTTAATTTTCTGTTTTGATTTTAAGAAAGCTGCAGAATTTATTCTGCAGATTTTCTGTTTTTCATTTGTCTATTTAAAGCTTTATGAATAATGAAATTTATGAGAGACAATTTTCAACCTTACTTTCAACATTTATTTTGCTGCTGCAATTTTTAAAAAAATCAACAATTCTAATAATTTGAGTAATGCATAACATCTGCAGGATATAGGCTGGTTAAGATTCATGGCAAACTTGCCAGTTCTTATTAAGGGTGTACTTACCCGTGAAGATGGTAAGATCAAGGTCCTGTCTTCTTATACTTGTGTGCCTTCTGTTTCTCGTTGCAGTAGAAGTATAACGTGACACCAATTTCATCATTTACGTTTGAAATTTTATAACTGAAAAGTTGATATTTTGTTTCCTTAGTATCTTGCATATGAAGAAAGGAAGCCATAGAAAATGTTAAATTTATTATTTGTACTTTAGTTTTTTGATTCTTAGTTTCAGTACAAAAGGAATTTTTCTGAACTTTTATCTATTTGGTTATGAAGGACAGTTTCCTTTTCATTAGACAATCTATTGTTATCTTTGTGATATGAATAGCTGCATCCCTTCTCCTCTGTTAAATCTTTTAGGTCTGGCATCTCCTGCCTCAAAATACTCCTGTTCCATTCATCCTATACAGGATTAAGCACATTTACAAAATGTTGTTCCTTTGTAGTGTACCATATCATAAAGAGACTTGAATTTGAAATTTAGAGTATCCACTCGCTGCTCTTATACTTTTGGCTTCTTCCACTACATATTAGCTTTGCTGTAAATATGATGCACCTGCATTCGCATCAATTAAGGCTGTGGAAGTAGGTGTTGCTGGGATTGTTGTCTCTAATCATGGAGCTCGCCAGCTAAATTACAGTCCAACCACTATAACTGTTCTGGAGGAGGTAATTATCCATTCCTCCATTTCACTTGTAGATTTAGGATTGTAAAACTATGAAAGATTTGCTTGTAAATGCACATCCTCTTCATGATTTCATAGTTATATACCATGTACTAAAAATTCATATTCAGCTAACAAACGTGCAAATTAAACGCCCATAATTGTTACATATTCAGAGATTTTGTTTAATTTGTAAGTTTGCCATTTCGTGATATTCAGTTCCTTATTCTTGTAGTTTAAATAACTGAGCTTATCTATAATCTGTTATAATCACCCTAATTTATGTCTAATCTGTTGTACTTTGCCTAGGTGTTTAGGTAATTTTCTATGCAATGTTTCTTCTTGGCACATGCACACTGATACTTCTAAAATAGATGAGGAAAAATACATATATTGACACTGAAGCTGGAATCATGTGCTGGAGAGCTCTCCACTTTTCTTTTTTTCTTGTTCAACTACATGATTGATAAAATGCTTTATGGATCAGGCAATATGTCAGTGCGTATCATAGCTCTAAGCATGTTAGTATTTTATTGTAGGCCTATGGTGATTGCCAGGCAGTACGAAACAGCAAATTTTCTAAGAAAACAAATGTTTGTCAGAAAATTATTTCAGACAAAACGACTCTTTTCCTTTACTGGACCAAAAAAATGGAGGAATGCGTTTTTAAACATCATTTTTTGTTGGGGTTACAGGTGGTTCATGCTGTTGGAGGGAAAATTCCTGTTCTACTTGATGGAGTACTGCAGGGAACATATGTTTTCAAAGCTTTAGCTTGGAGCACAAGCTGTTCTTGTAAGCTCTCCATTCAAAACTATTCATTTTAGGAGTTCGGTAATTTCATTTCATGCTTAGGGCAGTCATTAGATGTAAAAGGAGTGACGCACCTATGTATTTATATTTTTTTAAGGACAAATGAAAAATGGAGAGAAGTAGATTTATTCTTGTGCTTCTTGTTTGTTCCATGTTATGCCTTTTGTATACTGAGTCGACAAATGTTAATGCAGGTTGGAAGACCAGTTGTGTTTGGCCTAGCAGCAAAGGGAGAATATGGGGTGAAGACGGGTAATTGAAATGCTGAAGGATGAGCTCGAGCTTACTATGGCCCTTTCTGGCTGTCCTACTGTAAAACATATAAGCAGGAATCACGTCAGGACCCTGTAAGAGATGATACAGCCCATGCTCCAGCACTATTTGGAAGCTATATACAATATCCTCTTCGAGTTCTGCGGAAACAATGTACCGAACACAAGGATTGTTGAAGTTTGTGGAAGGTTGTTCTCAGTAATATTTACTTGTATAGTTTTTTGTATTGATGCTTTTCTGTTCTAGAAACTGATGGGCATGTGAAGCTTAGGAGAATGCTATAAAAGATTTGTTTTAGATTTCCATAAATTAGTCGATGCTGATTAAACATTATATAAATAAAGGAATAGAGAAGAGATAGAGAGAGATCTTGATGCTGCTACTGCTAGAGACGAGAACAATTATGTAACTTCGTGTACTGCTATGGCTAATAGCTTTCATAATCATCAACAGAAAATGCACTACCAATATTCCCGTATATCAAAGAGATGATATAAGCTTGAACTTTTGTAATATTTCCCAGCGGATCAAATACATAAATCTGCATCCCAAGCTACGAAAAATCCCTCAATGGAAGCAAGCAAATATTGCCAATATTTTTTAAATTTTATTTTGTTAAAGCTAACAACTATACACGAGCATTTTCTAATTCTAGTCAGTCTGGGTCCGAAGGAATTTTAGGCCCTACTCCAGCTGCTTTCTGTTGTGGAGATAGCTATGACACAGGTGTTCGAACTTTATCATGCATTATTAACAGAGTTACTTTTGTTCACACCTTGGAGCTCCATTGGAGAATTTGCGATGCTTCCGACAGAGCCAAGGGTCTGAGAGCTCAACTGGGGACTGGCAGGGCAAGCCTCTGGATTTCCGGCACTCATGGCATGAATTGCCCCTGAGCTCAATTGTGGGCTCATTGGGGTTCGCTGGCCTATTTGCTGTGGACTAGGCTGCTGCTGGGGCTGCTGCTGGGCTTGTTGGTTCAGTTGTGGAATTCCCATCGTTGATGGTGAGCCCACTTGTGACGGTGAAACAACAGCCTGCAGTGATGAGGATGGATCTTGCTGCTGCTGCTGCTGCAGCTGTTGTTGCTGCTGATGTAATTGATGCGGTTGCAATTGCTGCTGCTGCTGCTGCAATTGCTGCTGCTGGAATTGTTGCTGTGGTAGTTGCAGTTGCTGCTGCTGTTGGTTCATATAGAGATTCATCCCTGCCATCAATTTTGGTGGACCCATGGGCCCCATTGCACTCCGTTGTAGTGGGTTCATATTAGCTCGGTTCAGAGACTGGCCCAGCATAGACATACTAGCAGACCCTGGTTGCATCTGTCTCGTTCCAGTCATCCCAGTTATACCGGACTGAGAGGCCCCTAGCATGCTATTTCTGCTCTGAGAAACGAACCTAAGTTTTGATTGCAGCATAGCAGCTTGTGCTGGAGTCATTTGTCCAGCACGGAAATGCTGACTTATTGTATTCATTGGGTTCTGACCCACATTATTCATACTGGATATAGGTGCCATTGTTCCCGAAATTGCAGGTCCCATTCCTCTTGTACCTCCAATACCCATAGCATTACCCAAGCCTCCTAAGCCAACTAAATTGTTGCCCATATTTCCCATTCCCATTGCTGCTCCAATTCCCATCATCATTTTCCTCTGTTGCATCTGTGGTTGCTGTTGCTGTGGTTGTAGCTGCTGCTGTTGCTGATGCTGTGGCTGTTGCTGCTGCTGTTGAAACAGCTGAAGCTGGAGATGAGAAGGCTTATTGACCATGTGGCTACTTAACTGCATATTTGAATTCTGTCCAAGTGCGTTCAAGTGAGAGAGAGGATTAGATGGAAGCACCATAGGTGACCTCTGGAATTGTGAAGGCTGTTGAATCAAGGAATGTTGATTTTGATGCTGCTGCAGCGGCTGTTGTGGCTGCTGCTGCTGCAGCTGCGGTTGTTGCTGCTCCTGGAGAGATGGTTGTGGGTCTAGCTGTTGTGGTCTTGATGGCATTGAAACTGCAGGCAAGAGACCTTGAGACATCGGCAAGGCTTGAGGGTTTCCAGGAGGCAGCATCCTAGCATTTGCTAATAGATTCTGTGGTGGATTAATGGATGCATTACCACTAAGACTTGGCTTTACATCATTAGATGTCTGACCTGAAACTGACTCATTGTATTGCTGCACCTCAACTGTGGAATTATTAGTAGGGATTCCAGCAGCATTTAGTTGACTAGAGGCAATATTCAAACGTACAGGCTTTGGTTGAATATTATCTTCCACAAGATATCCTTCACGTAACATCTGCATAAGCAATTTGCATTACTCAGCACACTTGTGAAGCAAAATTTTTCAATTTCTAAACAAGTAACTCCTTTAGTCCCAGGAACATACCAGTGAACAAAATTGTGATGCAAGCAAATCTGCGAAGTGCTGGAGAAAAAAAAAAGTCAGATATGCAAACCAGCACATATGAACATAAGCAAAGTTTAGTTTGGCAATTTAAATTATAGTGTAGTATGAAAAGAACATGATGCCAATGTAGAGGTTTTCAGCCCATGCATCTGTTAACACTAATTGTTCATTCAACCTGCCTCAACAGAGCCTATTAACGAAACAAAACAGAAGAAATCTGATTGATATATGTAAAGTCAAGTTTGTAAACATCGCAATATCACCACACAAGGAAAGGTATCAAATCAGTAGCAGTCATGCTCAATGAAGAAAAACTGAAAGGAAAGAATTAAGATAACTTGCTCCAATAAGGACAAAGTTGTCATGGAAATCCACAACAATGCAAACAGAAGGTTTTAATATGAGACACAAAAGAGGGAAAAAAAAAAAAGCACTGTTTAGAAAAAGATTATTTGTTTTCCCATAAGCCAGTATTCTAACTGCTGAAATGGATTTTCAGCATGATTCTATTGCAGAGAAGATCTGACAACCATTCACCCAAAAATAAAAAGAAAAAAAACACGAAGAAAGAAAACTGAGTGAGAAAAGAGGAGGAAAAGTAAGGAATTAGTAGTTTAGTACAAAGAAAATTTTGTTTTGATTGATGCAGATAAGAGGAACATGCAGTGCCCAATCAATTCTCAGAGGACTCTGACTAAAACTTTTATCATGTCAAAGAAATCTAATTGGTGTAGCAAACTTACAGTGTTGGGCAAAGTAGGAAGATAATCCTCTGCAGACAGAAAATCACCATCATCTGCTTCTCCATAATGCATTGCTACAGTACCATCATTCGGCCTCTCTGACATGATCATTCTGGTCCGTTTCCGGTGAACATAAGAAACATTTCCTGTTTTGAATAGAAGACAATATACAAGGTAAATCAGGAAAAAAAATTACAAGAACAAGCAAATCTTATAATTCTATAGAAAGCACAACAAACCTTGAACTACTCGTTCTGCCTGTGCAAAATTTATAATTCTCATCTTGCATATATTCATGCTCCCTCCTACAATTGACTTTGATAATTGCCTTGAATCATTTTTCAAATCCTCATTATTTGGCAAACTAGAGAGACAAACCATCAGATCTTGATGAGGATATGTGTTGGGTTTTCGGACAGAATATTCATCAACTTTATTTTTCTTGCAGTTGAGTTGATGCCTGTAAAAGCAGCAAGCAGAATGTGAATAATACGGACAATATAGAATAAATAAGACTGACAATTAAATCATAAGAGAAACAAAATCAAGTTGTTGTGAAGTAGAGTTCTGTACCTTCAAGCAATTTATAGAAAATCCCTAAATATACTTCAACTTGTCTATGGTCAAATAAGGAGGAGAGGAACTCAGGTAATATAAAGTATATACAGAAAATATAATTGTGGAAACTAATACCAAATACAATACGAAGTCATGGTAAAAAATAGAAATAAAAACTGCAATGTTGTGATAGTTTAGGGGTCATCATACCTCATAGTCATCATCTCAATCTTTGAGAACCTTTCAAGCATAGTTTGATCAGCCGTAGTTGGAGTTCCAACAGAAGGACTACCCGCATTTAACGGAACACCTACATTACTAACACTTACGGGGGAGCCAACACCGCTCATTACTTGCGTTTTGGAGAGGGAATTTGATCTCCGCTTGGCAGCAGCCTGGGCCTGGTGTTGTGGTTGCAAGGAATCATTAGCAATGGAAGTCAATGATGGGGTTCCACCAACAACAGAAACTGAGTTGACAACCAATTTTTCCTTCTGTGATGATCCAAGTGCAGCAGTTGCTGCAACTGCTCCAAAGTGGGGCCCAGCAGAACCACTTGAAACTTCACCAGATTTAGATGATAACGGTGAGTGAGACATAGTCCCACTAGATAACCGAGGACTTTGCACAGTTTTCCTCTTCTGGAGCTGCTCCTCCTTCCTTGCATCTTGGCTGAGACTGTTCCATGCTGCCTGAGGGAAATTAGATCTCATGAGATGTGGCGGTAATCTTTGCTGTAGCCGGGACTGCTGTGGGTCCAGATGACCTGTTTCTGTCTCCACTAACTGCATATCACTTTTAACCCGACTGAGCTCTGAGACATCCGACTTATCTGTTTCAAAGTGTTCTTCCTTGGGACCAAATCTTGCACCTGGCTGTGCAGCAGAAAATGATGTTGACATTGGACTTTGATTCATAACCCCTTCAAACATTTGTTGGGGATACTTCTGAACACCTACATTAGGATAGTGAATTCCTCTTGCAATTGTTGGATTCTGTAATAAAGAATTCTTCCTGATCATATCTGGTGCAAGAAGGCCATCCACTTGTGATCCTATCTGCTGCTGTGGAATTCCATCAGGACCCACAGAGTTAAGCCTTGTTCTCTTATTAAAACCGGATAGCGGAGACAATGGTCCATCTTGATTCTCCCTTTTACCATGGACAGAAGTACCAGAATTTATATTGTCATCATATGCAATCATGTCCTGCCCTGCAGGGGATGCTCCTGAAATGTTAACTAGTGACCCTGACCCTTGATCCTGCACACCTCTTGGGTTGCCCGCTGCAAGATATCTTGGTCGCTGCAATACCATGGATAGTGCAGCAACATTGCCATCTGACACAAAGCTTCTTCCTCCCAGGGCTAAAGCGTCGCTTTGAACAAGGTTTTGTGTAAGATTCTCCTGAACATTTGGAGGCATCACATTGCCAGAAATGATTCCTGGATCTCCCAACCTACTGTTGGAGCTTTCTGGCACTCGATCTATGCAAACTTTCTTCCCATGGATTCTGCTACTGGATGTGACAGTAACTTCAGGCATCTGCCTCAATCTTTTTCTCCGCAACCTGGTCAGACCTAAATTGAGCTGTAAATGATACGTAGCAGAGTTAAAAACATATATTAATTCCTCCCATTAATAGAAAATTTAGCCTCTTCCCAAATTAATTACCTTTTCTGAAGCTGGGTCATCAGAAAGCCTATCAAATTTGGGAGTAGGATCTAGGCAAAGTTTTGGTTGCAAGGCTTTCAATATTCGAGATTCCACTTCCTACAATCAGCAAATATTATTTTGTGACCAATTGAATGAGGAAAAACAGAATCAGTGATTATTTCTTTTCCAAGCATCACACGAGTGAAATGACACATACCATTAAATCACCATAAGTCCAAGAACTATCCGAGATCAATGGGATATCCTTCACTACATTCTCCAATGACATCCTGAGGCGCATTCTATTTACAGTGGGAAGCACAGATGGAATGCTAGTCCCTTGCTCAGAAACACATTTTCGATAATCTCGTACCTGCAAGAGTTTTGACATTGGCACTTAGAAAATCTCTAAACAGGTCTCATCCTCTCACTTTTTTCCTTACCTCCATCGATACAAATGCCCATATGATAATTCACATACCTTTAGGCAATTCTCATGGAATTTTCTTATTAAGTTATTCCTGTTTACTAGGTAAAGATGTGCACTTCAAGTACTCACCTCACATATGAGGGTTCCATTGACATATTTGCATGGTATATCATCCAGAATATCTCCAGGCAACCGGCCAGACTCAATCGCCTCCACATATATTTGCAAATATAAGGACAAGAGAATCAGTTTAATAAAAGTGATAAAACAGGTAATAAAATCTGAGTGATAGTAATGCAAATCACAAGATATTTAAGGTAAAATAGGACACTGGCCTTAGCATTTTCAATTTTTCACAAAACTGTTAAGATGATTGACATTTTTGACAAAAGAAGATGTTTCTGAAGAAATGTCTTGGCAATTAAAGCCTAGACACAGCTATATTAAACTGAAAACAAAAAGAAAAATATACTATGAAGCTTAATACCTTCTGTTAATTATTATAAATCAACCTTCTATTAGTTACACCACCCAAAACGGCATAATTACTCATGAAAATTGGGAATAAATAAGCTCCAATATGTGGCCACAAAACATGTATATTCTAAGTGATGCACATACAGAATATCCTCATGCCACAACAAAACTACCTTTAAGCAATAATCCGAATAAACCACTGACAAGAGTTTAAAAGAAAAGGGAAAAAAACTAATATTTACCAAAAAGAGAGTTTCAGATGTCTTATCATAAGGATGCAACAATTTTGAAGAATCTTGAAGTATGCTCTGATATGCAGCCTCATTCTGAAAATTCTCAAAATCAAACACAAAATTGCAGCGAAAGGAGTTGTTTTTTACTTTCCATTCACTTTATACTACAGAAAATCAACGTTCTTTTTCAACAAACCTCTGAAGGCTTTCCAATAGAATATCCATCTGGGTGGAGGTTCAACACAAATGAAACTTCATGCTCTGTTAAGACAGTCAAAAGAATATGAACCCTAAATATCAAAGAAACTACCAACCAAAGAATGGTTACTCAAAATTGCAGATATTCTCACCAGAAATAGATGAACTCGAAACACCAGAGACTTCATCATTGCCCTCAGTGATGTCACCCTAATGTCAACAAAAAAAAAATCCAAATTATGATGTAAATAAGAATAGAACCTATGACATAGCATCAAGACTGCCTGTATTGTCTGCAAAAGATAATTTAAGGCCTCTCAATTAAGAAGAAAGAAGACACATTCCTCCATGCTATAAAAGGGAACAAAATGAAAGACAAATTTTAAAGTAGAAAAATATCAGTGAATTTATAACACTCTGGAAAAACAGAAAAAAAGACTACACTATTTGAGCATGAGCTCTCAAAAATAAGTGCAGAAAGATAATACCAATGCCATGAGTTATAGAGATTCAGCAGAATTCTTCAATAAACACATAGTAACCACAAAAATCTAAATTTAGCAGATTTTAAGATCTTCCACTAATCAAATTATGAAAATCGCACTCCAATCAGTATCTAACAACTCGATAAAAGACAAAAATAAATCTTGGAGCTTTTGTTTTTCACAAATGAAATTACAAACTACGCAGAGGAGTAACCAGTAGTAGGCTATTTAATTACAATTGGCAGGTAAAGAACATCTCTCTTTTCCACTGACGGGCTAGTCAAGGGCATAAGCAGCAAAATCAATACAACATACAAACTCAATATATAAAAATTAGAAACTACAACTCCAAATCAAAAAATTAAGTTAGTGCAACTACTAGAATATAAAGATGAGACAAGATTAAAATTTGGATCTCCCTTCCTTACTTTAAGAAACTACTGAAAAAGGATCCAATTAATGACAGAGCAAAGTTAACAATTCATCCTCAGTTGAGTAGCAACAGAAATGTATAAAACGAACGGATATAGATTTCAAATTTAATCTCTAATTATATCTTCACGGAAAAATAACAGTGATTCCTATTTTAGACTCGAACAACAATGCTTAACCAAATCTAACATTATAAAATCAAAAGGATAACATAAATATATGTAAAAATAGTTCAGAAATCATTTTTTTTCTCCGTTCATTTTATTCCCTTCCTTTTATTTTTCACTTCTTCCACATCCTTCTGTTAACCAAAACAGACTAATAATATTTCCATAGTTACCTCGAGCTTTCTTGTAGAGGATTCATTCTTCGACCCGATCACGGAACTCTCCTTGCAATTTTCAGAAATCTCATCAATAGCAGGCTCCTGTAGAATAATAGGCTTTGGTCGGAACCTTTTACCAGTTTTTGAGACCATAAAGGAGACCCCCATATAGAAACTTTTTTTTTCTCCTCCTTCTTTGAGAATTGAAGAGCTTAAGTTGTTGTTTGGATCATAAAAAATGAGAGAAACTACGAGTAGGTCGCTATGAAAGGAAGCTCCTCTGCATATGAGTTAACTTTTTGAGAGAAAAAAATAAATGCCCAAGTAAAGTTCTTTCGAATTTAAGCTTTAAACAACTTAATTGAGGGTGGATTTCTTTCACTTCGCTGCGAAAATGATGTCTGGATGCCGAGAAACTGAAAGAAAATGGTCGCAAAAACCTCAATTGAGATACCAACATCAACTTTTTGAGCAATTTGATGCTTAAGCCTTTAAGAATGGTGGACGTATCTCAAGAAAGCGAAGGAGTGTGCAAGAACAGCGAGTGGTTTTGAAAAACCTTAAGCGGGATAATATTGAGGTTTCAAGTCAGTGTTTGGACGCTGAGAGAGGGAAGGATGATAGATTCGATAAAAGCTGGTCTATAGTCGGAGAGTAAGATTATTATCAGAGAACTAGAGAAGAAGAAAAAGAAGGGAGGGAACGCGGGACATAGGTGAGAGCTTTTGCAGAAGCTGAGAGAGAGAGAGAGAGAGAGAGAGAGAGAGAGTCTATGATTTGACCCCCTTTTTTTGCTGTGGGCCTGTGTCTTGTCCGACGACGTTCGGTTCGGTCATTGGATACTTATTGGCTGCGGAAACTCTAACCGACGACGTTCATGGTTCCATCTACATAAAAACAAATTCACACTGTTTTCATTTATTTTTAATTTAATACATTTTCCTACGTAAAAATATAATTTTTTTATTTTTTTATTTGCCCTTATGTCTTGTTAATAATGAATACAAATTATGCATGCAACATCTCTAATTAATGCAAGTGAAATGCAAGTAAAAATTAGAGTCATCATAATATTAATAGAAATTTTTTTTTGAATCGTTAATAAATCCTTTTTTTCCGAGGATCCCTCGAACTCCAACCTTTTCTACAGAGGTAGCATATTGTTCTTAAGTCTGAACATACACCAATTCGTTATAATGTTTTCCATTTGTTGTGTACTGGCAAACTTCTGCTTCTCTCGCATAAATTAAGCAACACCACAAGTGAAGGAACGATTAAAAACAATTTATGAAGCCCTGAATAGCATCACATTTTGTTAAACAGTAATATTGTAAAATTTGATCTGCTGAAATCGCGAGTTGATTTCAATATTCGAGTCGGTGAAGAAACTTGTTTAGACCTCAAATCAACTTGAGATTAATTGTTTGCTCAAATTGCTTGAAAAACTGGAAAACGTGCATACACAAAATACAAATGACAAACTTTAAAAGGACTCGCAATCCATCTTGATTTTATCCGCTCTTCAATTTAATGTCGCACTATCTCCATCCATTATGCATAAATTGCACATACCAATCCAATGGACTCGCACCGATCTACATTCATCATCTCACCACATAAGCGTACATCGCAGCCCACCCCAAAACCAAAACCAAACTCCCAACTCAGTTAAATTCACCCTCATGACACACTTAACGTCCTTTAAGAGGAAAACACTGTCGAAGAATAAATAAATAAAAGAGATAGCGAATTAGTTTGCTGTTAGCCTGTTAACCCTATTCAGGTATTGAGGAAAAGAGTTAACCTATGACGGATCCCATTTTTCTCTTAAATCAACAATTTGTCACGCCCATGGGAGTAATGAAGGAAGAATCACGTAAGATGAGTCTCCAAGGTACTACATCAACTGTGAGAGAAGATAAAATTACCCTACTGAAATTATTCAAGATGACAGTTCTTAAAAGTGCAAATCTTCAAGATGACAGTTCTTCAAGCTCCATTTTGGATATTGAATATTCTCTCTCAAACAATAGAAATTCCTGGACAAGAGAGCAGTTGGAAAGAGTCAGCTGAAGCAAATTTAATGCATAGACAATGTGCTACCCTCTCACCTCTCAGTTCAACCAACTAATTAAAATTTTATGGAAAAAGGCAGACCAGAGAAGATCAAGCAGTTACAAGTTTAAAGAAATGAGATCTGCTTTTAAGTGCACAATGAAATTAGTTGAACTGCAATGTTCTATGACCATGGCATTCTACGAAATCCACAATTGCAATACAAAAATGGTCTTTCAAGAAATTTCAGTTACAAATCTGAAATTGGCCCCTTCTTTCTAATTGTTGTGCGCATGTCATAAATGTTGTGCTTCTGATAATGGTATTCATGAACATATGAAGAATTAGAGAGAAATAGACAGAAACCAAATAAAAGGAACATGGATACATGTACTGGCCTCTACCTCGTATTTCTTCCCTTGTTTGTAAAAGATCAAACTGATTATTCACTAACCTGTAACTGGTGCTGACTAAATAAATGGAGGAACCCAATTTCTGGGCAAGCAACAAGTTCAATCAATTCATCATAGTTATCTGGTGGATTGCCCGACTCCATCAGTGAAACAGAAACCTGAGGAACAGTCATACTGTTAAATGCACAACAGAATCTTGAGGAATCACATTACTCTTATGAGTGCAGTAGAAATAAAATGGCATTGTAGCAATACATTATATGCGGTGCAAGTATATTAAGTTCTTTTATTATGTTGTTTGGTTACTTTTATATCAATGTTTGGAACATAATAACAATCTGATAAAATCTAAACTGCAAACAAAATTGATTACATGAGAACAACTCCAGCACATATGCAACAGATAACATAGTTTGTAAAGAGAAGACCATTACCTGCATACAGCGAAGAATGATTTCCGGAAGACAGCACCTACGACAAAGACCCTGTACAATATAAGTAGCTGGCCCTTCCAGAGAACCATCTGTGGTTGAATACCAAGCATCTAATCTGGATATTTCCATTGCAACTCCTACTTGAAACCGAACAAGTTCCCCTGCATTAGATGATTTTAAATCTAATCAGCAATATTGAAAAAGCATATCTTTTCTTTATGCCCTTTTAATATTTGTATGAATTACTGTTTCTTTTTATTATGAAAGCTCCTTCCCATCTTTATAGTATGTAGAAAAAATTTACTTCAATTTCTTATGTAGCTCATCAACTAGAAATGAGATAGTCATGACATCATAATTCTTCACACCGTATTTCAATCATAAGGTGTGAAGAATAATGATGTCATGACTATCTCATTCCTTGCTGATAAATTCATATATTGAGCACAAATAAGCAAAGAAGTAAACAGTGCCATGACCCAAGTATCATAATCCTGCTAGTTTGAACCCTTTAAAACCTTCCACACCACCTTATTTGAACTTTTCAAACTACCTTTTTCATTAACACCACTGCTTCAAGTCTTATGCACTGTGTTATGCTAGATGTCTCAAACATATTTGATGCATTAACGATACCATGATAAGCTTTAGAAAATGATCATAAGTAAATAGCGCACAAGAACACCAACTATATCATATTTCTCAGCTAGACAATAAAAAGTTTATCAATATGTTGCATGAGTGAATTACTAACAGAACTGTACAGAATCTATTCATTCTATTAACATTATGGTTCATAGAACAACTGTAATCAATAATAATCAAGGTCTAATGTAACTCTTTTACCTTTAAATCCAGCTGCCATCACCGTACCAAGTATGCCACCATCATTAGCTTGGTGTGACCCAAGTCCATCCCCCTCCACTGCCAAACAGCGAAGAACAACCTCAATGCAGTAATTGTCCCTCGGAGAAATGGCAACATTCACCTGATCAAAAAAAAAAATGATGTCATGATTAATACAATAACAGTGAAAATTTATCTGAAAAGCCCAATGGCTTTACAGCAAGCCACATGAACATCAAAATCCTTTAAGAATTTCATTGTAACCATTGGGGGTCTCACAGAGCCAATAAACTTTATTCTCTCTATTCTAATTTTATGACAGAAAAGACCTCTCTTTCAGTCATGGGAATTATTTTATCTAGTTTAGTTCCAATTTTTCTCAACAAGTTAACCTGTGGAGCAAATGGTTTTTTCACATGGGATGATTGGTACATATGTAACATTAATTGAATCCCAGAAATCAGTCATGAATATGATCCATGCCATTAGCTTTACGGACCATCTCATCGGGATTTAGAATTGAACTCAAATCAGGTGTAGAAATATCCTATGTAAGAAAATAATCATCAAATATCCTGAAACCAAACATATGAAAAAACAATGTTTACCCTTTTTCCACCTTCAATCCACTAAAGTGTTAACTCATAACCAAAAGAAAATATTCAAATAAACCTACCATCAATTGACGGTGTAACACCATTTCCTCACTAACTAAAGAGTAAAGAGCACTCATTAATGTAGTACAAATGGTGGCATCTGGACACATGCATTCACCAGAAGGAAGACAGAGCATTGCAGTGGCATGCAGCTCCAGGAATACAGGTGTTGCAGATTCATAAGCATGATCTTCTATAGAAGCCAGCCAAGGGTTTTCCTTCCCTGTAAAAGGCATTTGAAGAAAAGATCTCGAATCATTATTAACTCTGCCAAAGGTTCGCAATTGAAAGACAATAACGGGACAGCGTATATGCACCACCTCAATGAAAACAATTGTATGAGGACACATACTTGCCATTCAGTCTGCAAGTGTGCTTATCGTGCATAAATGAAAAAAGGATGATCACATTTCCTTACTCAATAGTAATGACAAGGATGAATTTAATGTTTCCCTCGCTGCCATAATGGCTCTTTGTTTTTCCTCCATTGAGAGTTCATCGGGAAGCACCTCAGCATTCTCCAATTCAATTTTGAGCCAATTGCGGTACGTTGCATCACATGAGTAATACTCACTCTAATTGAAGCAAGAACATAAATTACACCATAAAAGAAAATAAAATTGTCAGAATATACAACAGAGAGAGAGAGAGAGAGTAGAGCCATAATGAGATACTAACACACTGCATACCCAGTCTTCAAACTCTTTCAGATTCTCTGAAGCATAATCATCAAGGGTATCAGGTACTTCTGAAAGCTGCTTTAGTGGCTCAGCAAGTAAACTAAGCAACGCGTGTGCACCTATTGGCATTGCTGGGACTCTCCACATAGAAATCAAAGCAAATTCTCTGAACAGTATATTGCTATATAAAGAAACAAGAGGAGTGTTTTAGAATGAAGAACAACAGCAGAACAAAAAGGTCCAAAAAAAGCTAAGTGGGAAAGTTCATATTAGAGAACACTACAATATACACACTAAAGGTTTCAGGATCCAGGGTAGCATTAGCAATGACAGATTCGATTTTTCTTAGACAGAGATTTGACAACTTGTGGGTAGACTTGGCACAATGTAAAGTTGTTCTCATTTGACAAAATGTAATAAAATTGAGCTGTGGAAACAATTTCTCAACCAAAAAAATAAGAAAGAGAGACTTGTACGATAGACAAGCTCCCCCAACCATCTTAGAACAAGGAGTTTTCTGAAATGAAGAATTGGATAACTTCATAAAAAACTGTCGGTGCAAATCAATAAGCACCAACAACAAAACGGTAATGAAAATACTTTGTCAACTTCCAACCAAGCTCAAATGTTATAATCAAAATTGGGGATGCTTATAGTAGCCAGGAATAAGTTTGCTTTCAGGTAAAAACTATTCTAAATAAATTTCATATTCAAATATCGATCCATTACCTATGCATCAATGCCCGCAAAAGAAGTTTGAAGCTAACATCTTTAACATCAGTAATTGTGGAGGGTGGTGTAAAGCAAAGCCACTGGATCACCATGGCTTTCTGAAGACTCTGTGAACGGTGCTGCTCTGCAACCTCTGATGATTTATCATATTTTCCAACTTTGATTTCCCGAGATCTTGAAAGAACACTATTGCAGTATATTGCAATTAAAATACAGTGGAAATCACATTGTTTGAGACTTGTTCTTCTCAGAATTAAGAAAAATATGCCTCGCTAGCTTTTAAGTACCTCTCAATGATCTCTTCAAAACTGCCTTTTAAATCATCTTCTGAAGAAAATGGCAAATACTCCATAGCAGAAAGGAATATTTTATACTTTACATGCACACTGTTATCAAGCACAAGAGCAAGAATTTTAGCACATCAACAATATTACAAATGCTGAAATACAGGCTCTGACTGTTATGATAATTTAAGTTCGTTCCCATCCAGTTCAACATGCTCACACGCACTCCATAAAATATGGTTAGGCGAGCAATGAACATTTTGATCATAGAATGACTACAGAGAATGACAAAATGAACAATTCTTCCAGAATACATCAACCATGAACTAATTCTTGTGAACCTCAGCTAAAAGCGTTTAGTTTTCAGTCAGAAATTCCATAGGCAAGCCTATTTGAAACAAGGTGCAAATCAAACTGTGCATCACATTCCTCCATAAAATATTTAAAACACCCCCAAAATTAGATGCCCAATAATCTAGTTTCTCCTATTATACATGATTTACTTCTGTATTAACATTCCATTAAGATCATGAAGAGGGAGGATGCACAGGAACATAATATTTTGGAGAAGGAAGAAGGTTTGTTTCTTCTCTTTACACAACCTTAATGACCTGTAAAAATTACCTGCTATTCAGCCTTAGTTCCATCATGTGCACGAAAATGTCAATGCAACGGTGATGTGCAAGTTGAGAAGCATAAATCCCAACTAACTCCTCATGTTGCTTTGAAAACAGAAACATCACATACCTGAAATTTGGATTTGCAAACAAGATACTATAACAGCGAAACTTCTCAGCACAAGAAGCCTCAGTTGCAAACAAAAAAGACTTTCCAGAACAAGCTGCTTAGTTTCAAAACAGAACACACATACGTGAACCATATGGGAACAAAAACAACTCAACTCCTAGATCCATGGCTCCATTAGATTATTATGCTGGATATAAACATGGTTTGATGAGTGGTGTCTGTGAGTGTGCCTGACCAAATGTGAGGCATTTCTCTGTCGGGTGAACTACATGAGCATAAAAATTATTCAAATCCGATATTTCATCAGAATCACATGATGGATATGTACATGACCTGACATTAATTTTTTGTGTGTCCACCTCAGATTATTTGTGCATCTATTCTCTCTATCCTTGTCCTTTTGAGATTTTAACCAAAAATAGAAACTTCGGATCAAATTAGAATACGTGAATTTCCTTGACTATAGCCTCAACACACATAATGTTTAGTATTACAATTGGAAAATACTTACATATGTAGAATAAGATCGCCAACATTCATAAGCTTCTCTCTAAAAGAATCCTTCATTTCCTCAGCAAGTAAATATCTAAGCACAAGTACTAGGTGAGCACCAAATCGGATCATTTGAGGATCACCATGAAACCTGTCAGAAAAGAAAATTCACGTAGGCCAAGAAGTCCACAACTTAAAAGTACTTAAATCAGTGGCTTGAAATGCACAAAATACTCTCCCCCTAGCTGCAGCCTCATTGTGATCAAAGCTGTAAAAAATATGTCACAAAAAAAATGAACTTGACCAATTGTGAACATCACCTGAAGACATTTTGATCATCTTCTGAAGGTGCTATCCAAGACCAGATCATGTCCAGCAGGTGTGGAATGTTACCCAACATAAGTTCCATCTGACAAACAAGTGTATTTCAAGAGAAACAGAAAAAAGTTACAAGAAAATAAGAAAACCAGGACCAATTATGTTTCTTACTGGATAAGAGAAATAAAAGTAGCATGAATTTACAAAGATGTGAAACTCAAGGAGTGGCAATTTTTTTCTTTTCACCGTTTTCTATGCACAATGCACAATATGGAAATTATCTTTGAATGCTTAAAAAAGGACTTGAATATAACAATGAATTCATGATAATTATTCTTAAGTTCCAAATATGAAAAGAAAAACTATATGCAAGGGAACTAAATTCTTTTGCAGAGAGAGAAACCTCAATTTGCCGTTGCTGCTCCTTACACCCTCGATTAACAGATTCAGTAACCATTTCACTAAACAATGCAAAAAAGGTAGATATATCACATATTAAGACATCCCAAAGTTAATACATAAGAATGAAAATCAAAATAGTGAATTAGATATGAACCCTGAATGGAGCTTCTGAAGAAGAGCAGAAAGGTTTCTTGGTTGCTGGTTCATTACTTGGAGTGGCCAACTTTCTGGCCCCAAGGAAGTGTGTGAGGCATTATCAATTTGTCCTGGGCTTGCATCCATAACATCTCCATAACTTTTAAGTTGTTCCATCCTCCCAGGTTGTGAGCAAGCTAGCTCTAAATCCACCTGAACATCAAGCCAAGACTTTGCCATAGCCCAGCAAGCTGACTGCAGACACGTTTTGTATAATAAACCACTTTCGGAATTAATACTCATTTTCAAAAAAAAACAAGGAAAGAAACGGAACTAAAAGGCAAAAAATTAATCAATTTCAAGATTTTATGCAGCTAACTATAGCATTAAAGAACATTACAGAAGTCAATGGCAATCCATATAAAGTTCATAATTCATGACTACTACTCTTGGACCAGAATTGATAAGAGATAAATACAATATAAGCAAAGCCAGAAGCTGTGAAGCAGGTCAGAATTCAGAAACATGCCTTTGCTAGCTTTATGAAGGCATACCAACAGCTATCAACAATAATTCCAAAGCATAACAGCCATGGGACCAAAATATTTTTACAACCCCATAATGCATAGTTACATTATATACAAAAGGGCATCCCTGGTGCATGAGGCTCCCCAATTAGTAGAAATAGGGAGAAGATCATCTATTATAAACAACCTTACTCGTGTTTTTTTCCTTTTTAATGCCAAGTCTGTTTCCTTAAATCAATCCGCGCAACCCTACTGTTGAGCCAAACCTTGTGCTCACAATACTCATTACATAAAAATAGAAGGGAATCCCAGGATTCTGCATCAACATAAAGAAAAAGGATACCTCCCAGTCTTTGCAGATCGGAAGCATGCGGTTAAAATTGCTGCATTGTGCTGCATATACAGCTACTTCATACTTTCCACCATTTTGCTCTGCAATTTTCTTCAAAACAAGGATTAAAGGGGAAAAAGAGTCAATTCTGAGAACCAGTTGAACTACTTGCATCAACAATAAAAGAAAGCCTACAAAATTAAAACAGATAATTTTAGTCAGGTAAAGAAGTCATGAATCTCTAGAGCAGCAAAGGTCTTCAGAGATAGACATGAGATCAAGAAATAGCTATATTCACAAAAATGAACTGCATTCAGGAAACCCTCCATTGAGAAACTTGGAACTGTTCCCTACAGAATAAAGTAGTAACTAAGAAGAATATTACACATTATAAGAAGAGCAAGCAACAGAAATAGATATGAAACATTTTTATATTTGAGTGTAAGGAGGCAGCAAAAAAATTCTCTCCATTGAACTTTACCTCTGATGCACAATACGAAGCCCATTTCCATAGACGCCATTGGTAACCAATGCCACTTTCTAATTCAATGGCTTGGAGGGTTCTATTCTTCCCATTCTTCACCAAGGCTTCAACAGAAGGAGCTAGGTCCAATCCTCCAAAAGGGCAAAAAGTTGCAGCTCTCCAAGGCTGCCAACAACAAAGAACATATCAAAAATGGGCAAGATTAGAAATTATTACACTATTCTATGAACTCAAACTTGTAAGACTGTGAATACCTGTCCAGCAGAGCGGCAAAGGTCGCATGCCTCGTCCAGTCTTCCTGCCCTTAACAAAGTCCAGACATCCTCCAGAAGAGATTCATCTTGTTTCTGCAGAGATAAAATGACATGAGTATTATGATTTACGTATTTGTAAAGCACACTCAACGTATTAGAGAAACATAAACCGAATAAATTTTACCATAAATTTTTATGACCAAAATAACATCCTTCAACAGAAGTTCAAGAAACAGATATCAGCAGTTAATATAGTACATAATCAAAACAAAATTGCTAGCATTTGGACATGTAAGAGTACTTTATCATCTGGTAGCTGATGAGCATGTTCACGTGTTGGAGCATCAAAATCCAAGTGATGAACAGTATTTGTACTGGAGACACCTTTCTTAAGAAGCCGTTGAGTATGGTGCCAAATTCCAGAATTAGGGAGATAGGTACCAACATGAGATCCCCGAACCTGCACCATCATTAAATATACATGTCAAATATAACTGAACACCTCGAAGAATTTCCAATACCTCTCAATAGTGATAGTTTTCAAGCAACACTTTAGATTGCTTGACAAATGGGATAACTTAAGACCATATTCCACCAATACCATCTCAAGAAAATAAATATTTGACAAAACTGTAGGTTACCTTATTTGAAGTCAGTCATGTGCATGTCTATTCAAGCAAATATCTACTGTATGCCTGTACTTTTCCCCCACTATGACAAAATTTTCTAAAGAGAAAGCTGGCTATTGTCCATATCTTAATCATTTCACAGGAGTTTAAAGCTGCAGTCATTAAATATTTAAGGTGCAAAAGTTGAAACACCAATCCGCAAAAACCTCAAAATTTTGTAAGCAAAATATAGAAAACACATAAGCTTTTGGGATGGAGAAAACTGGGATGAACTCCAAGCAAAACCCTCTTTTGGTTTTTCGGTGGAGTTCATGGGCAGTCGAGGGAAAATGTGCCAACATGAGTGGAAAATGATGAATTTCATCGAAATCAAATCCATAAATAACAAGCCCAAGATATTACAGACAAAATGTCTGCAACATGACCCAATTTCACAAAGAAAATATATATAAATAAAATTGGCACTGGCATATTTTTTAAAAAAAAGAAAAATACTGACACATTCTTTGGGTATGTAGTTAAAATAATGCCACAAGAAGAATATAAAATCACAAAATTCTAGTTCTTTCTTGCATTTGTCAGCTAAGCATTAGCAATTTAGCATACTGATTTTTGGCCATAAACTATGGAGCCAAGTTTCCAGTCTTGCAATACATAATCTCTCAAAATTCCTTCGTCCTCATCTTCTTGATCCATTCAACAAAACATGTACCTTGTCAGCCTCGACAAAATTCAAGACTGATTTTTTACAACAAAAAAGTGAAAGATAACCTCCATCAAGGACTTCATGTTAAACAGTTCTAACTTGCAAATGTTCCATCTTCAAATTGCCTCTCTCTTACCAACTCTGATTTCTTCTACCAATTTGCAAGCGCTCCCTTGAATTCAACAACTAGCTTTGCAAATACACAAACATGACCCCACTTCTCATGGCACTAGATCAGTAGACCCAAAACCACCAAAAGAATGACAATAGATGCAATGGATCCCAACTCAACCTTTTAAGATTGCTACAATCACATTGAAGTTGAAACCATGACAAAATAATGATCTAGCTAACTGAAATAACAAGTTTTATCACTATGGAACAAAAAATATACTGATAAGAATAGTTATCAAAAAGGAATGAGTCAAAATGGGTATGAGATGGTCAGTGGCTATTCATCTCACAATATCAGTCACAGCTTTATTATATGCTTTTACCACAACACCTATCACTTCTATAAGTTTTAACTACCTCCATTTGTAAAAACAATATCCTATACCAGAATAAAGAACATAAATGAAAAAATAAATCATACTATTGAGAATCAATAACATAAGGAAGACTCCTAAACTGGTGGTCCTTAAAACCAGTCAAAATACCAAACCTTTCTCTACCATCAAAAGATATTATGACAAAACTATGATAGACAGTAGTGTTCCATTCACTGGTTAACATCAGCCAAACTTTAAGAAAAATAATAATAAAATGAAAAAACCTAAACAGATCACCTTGCTTTCCAAATCAAGTGCTTTAGAGGCTAATCCTTCCAGCCACTGAACAATTCGGAGGCTCAACTGTGCCGTATGATTATTCACAACAAATTGGCAAGCCTCTAAATGTGATGTTGATGGTGACTGACATAAGAGAATTAGAGTAAGATGAGAATAAACCCTTTGAATTATATAATGACAAGGTACACAACTTTAGAAAAAAAAAAAAAAGGAAATGTTATTTTTCCTATTTAGGACACAAAAATGAAAGGAGAGAAAGAGAGATTACCACAATAAACTTTTCAGGGGGTTCCTCCGTCACTGCAATAACGAAAAATAGCCAACCAAAAACCCAGTCACTAAAGGTTTGGTGGAAACATAAACATCAAAATCAAGGGAAAGAAAACTAACAGCACGATATTTAAGATTAGAATCAATCAAACAGCATTACGTGAAACAGATAATGCATAATTGAAGGCAAAAAAAAGGTATTGGATTCTTTATTATTGAAAGAGATCAATCCAACATGGAAAATAATTTATAAAAATATCATGAAGAATGAAACACCAGAAAGTAGTATGACTACTTTGCATCACACAAAATGCATGAATATCATCTAAATTCAAGATCCAAACACAACCTTCTCACCGACTCGGTTGGTGTGTGTGAAGTGCATACCCATGCACATCCAAGAACATGCATGAAGCTTTATGGCAATGTTCGAACTATCAAACACTTCCTTTTTAAGAAATATGATATATGCAAAAAAAACAATAAAACACTTGACAAACTCATATTTTTTATTTTAAATTCTTGAAAAATTAATCTTATATCCATTGTTCAAGTAAAAATAATATAGGATAAAGATTGATTGCCTTTCCCATAAAGATACCAAAGAAGGGACCATGTAGCAGCCTCATCAAGCAATAGCTGAGCCTTCTGTCTCATCAATTTGTCCTCCACAACTCGATGTCGTATGTTGGGCCCATACCTAGGAAAACAAGGCACAACATTGCAATCACATAACCACCTAAGTCATGACATTACATAATTTATGGGGCAACGTACCAAGTTTAAGTAGGAGGAAATCCACTATCATCCAAGAACTTCTAGGAAGATCAACCATGACTTACAGAACATAACACATATTTTTCTTCCAAATACAGTATTTGAATGCAAGAATTTGTCATATGAAAAAAATCATAGATTCAATAGTGGGATTCTCAGATCATAAGGCGAAATTAAAGGATCAAAACCACCATGTCCAGATTAACTAGACCAGACAAGTCTTTCATATATAAAAAGCTCACTAATCATAATGGATGTCTATTGCAACCAAAAATATGTAAAGATTCTCCATGATATAAGAACACCTGATAGACTCTGAAACATTTCTGCAGGATTCCTCAAATCTTAGAATTAAATCAGGAATAGGCATCAACCCTGCAAAGAGAAATGAACATGGTAATATATAAATGAACCATAAATGCTTCCTCTGCAATTGAGCAGGATAAGAGTAAAAAATAAAATAAAACTAATAAGAATCTAAACAGATGAAATATTTTTTCAATATCATATAACTTTCAAGCATATGAAATTCCTGCTATGAGCAACTATTTCATTATGCAATGCTAGCTGACAAAAAGATTGAAGCCTACAAACTTAAAAGGAACTAAAAAAATATCGGGCAAGTATTTGCCATGGCCATACTTCAGGAGCTTTAGAAGGATTTTTTAAGTTAATATCCACACATCAACTCCCATAAACACACCCCAAAAAAAGGAAAAAAAAACCACAACTTTGACCCTTTATCTTGGCAAACCTCCCAATCCCCCCACCACCTCTCACCACTCTCCAACCAAAAACAAACAAAAAAAAAAAGGAAGAAAAAAAAAAGCAATCCACCCAAAATAAATTAGTTGGAATAAAAATGCAGTTCCATCCCTTCAACATTATATAAAATCGCATGTATCACTATGCTATGTCCCATATGCTTTTATACTACTATGTGCCACCTAAGCCCCTGTGTACATTGGAAAAAGAAAAGATACAAGAAAAGACCACAACCTTGATAATTTGTATCTCTCAGCCTTCACCATGCTAAAAGTCATTGAATCATTCTACTGCTAATAATGTGCTCTTCATCTATCCAATGTGGAATTTAATGCATAATTTCTTCACATCCAATGTAAGAATTCTAGGTCCATTCTCTAAACCACTATACTATGAATAATAAAAGAAAATACTTCTGGGATGATCTCATTGTCATAAACCAAGCAAATTAATCCCTTCAATAACAGTTTTAATTTGTCCCTAAGCACTCTTGCTTTTAATACAAATTCTTCCCCAAAATAACACCATGAGCTATCTATAGAAAGAACTACATAAGTTGGTCTTTCATTTGTTCTGCTAGTCGCACAATTTAGATAAAAAATGAGATTACATAAATCATTTTGAGTACCTTGAATACCAGAATCGATAAGAGAAGCAAATAGACCAAAAATTGGTTTTCCACTGTCCATCAATGACTCATCCTCAATCTTGCAAGCTTTGAGCGATTCACTTCCAAGTCGTCGTATCGAATCAAAACCAAGATCAACATCTGACATACCATGACTATCAACGGAAGTTCTTCCTTTAGAAACAGTTTGAGTTCTTGCAGGTGTACCTTTGAGGTGATCAGCATCAATGCTATCGGCCTCTTGTTTGATATTCTCAAGAAGAAGTGCAGCATTTGTTGGGCTGTGGATATTCTGGCCCTCATAAAATAATCTGGACTCCTTGAACTTGGACACTGAAGTGTCTTGATGGGGTGATACACTTGAAGTTGAGTGTCTTTTCCTGCACATAGTCCATGTGTTAAGTATCAACATATGCAAGAATAATGATTGTGGTACAAAAAAAAAAGACTTGTTAAAATAATAGAAGAGCAGAAAACCAATAGTTAATTAAAACAACTTAACAAACCAATCATTAATTAAAATCAGAATAATACTGATGGCAAGGGCTTCTGGCATAAACTCCATGATCGAGCCGCAACAAATTACGCCAAACCACACCTCTCCATCAATAATTAAATACTGCCACAATCATCACTATAAGAACTACCCACCACTATCGTCATATCTGTTTCCAACTACATACCCACTACCTATGGTCCACATGCGTTATTCTGGGACCCAAGACTTAAACTCTTTTATATAAGAGGATTTCTAACTCTCAAAAAAGGAAAGGAAAATATCAATACATAAAAATTCGCATACATATTCTCATTTATACATATACTGACTTTGACTGTCGGAGTAGCATCCCAGAATCACCGTCACAACATCTTACCTGTTTTTCCTTGCAGAGAGCCAATTTGGACTTGAGGAATTCACCGAAAGAGCAGAGGAGTCAACAAAAAATTGACTTTCATCAGATACAAATAGTCTACTAAAGCAGCTTTTTGAGGTTTCTATAAGCCAATTTGTTGTCTTCCCATTGTTTATATAGACCATAACTTAGGTTCTAACTCCCTCGTCACCATAACTTCTGAAAACACTAATCATTAGTTTGCCTCATTTTCTTAATTTAACGCATTTCAAAAGTATTTATGAAAAAATAAATAAATTACCGTTCAGGAAATTGAGTCATTTTTTTAGAATAAAAAAGAAAAAGCTATAGAAAATTCTAAACAATCGCAGTATAGCAAACCCTATCAGTCTTTTTATACTGAAAAATAATAAAATATTTCTTTCATCACAATTTACCACTAGCAGAGAATCAAATTTTTTGCACAAACAGATAAATAGTTTCCTAAAGAAGATAGAAGGTGAAGGTAAAATAAATAAGGAGAATATGGATCGTACCCGTAACGGCGAAACTGCTCTCTAGAGGTGAGGTCTTGGGGATCAAAATAGCTAGGAGAAGCCTCCATTTTGTGCCTCAAAACGATATGGCTTCTGCTCTCCACAAATCGGCGTACAAAGGAAAAACCCTACAATTCCAGTAGAATGTAGAGTCGAGCTAAAAGCCTAAAACCTCTTCATCTGATGCTTGAGCGCGGGAATGTAAACAAAAAAGGTAAAAAAACCGGAACATTAGAACTGAACCACAAGCCCGTTTGGGTCCAAAAGCAGTTTTGTGATGTGTTTGGTTAATTGTCCAAACTACGTTTGGAACGAATAAAACCCTGGTTTGATAAGGCCTTACCCTCTGCTTGGCCACTCATTGACAATTTGACAGAGAGGTAAAAGAAAATAAATTAAACGATCGAAATCTTGAGAAAAAAAAAAAAAAAAAAAGGGAAACTATTTAGCGTTAGATTGTGGCGGAATATTTTGCATTGGAAGAACGCGGAATATTTTGCGTTGGAAGAACGCGAAATTGGTGGATATCTGATTAGCCTTTAAGCCCATAAATTATTTAGGAAGCCCATTAAATAGGTGATGTTATTATTGGAGTTTTACACAAATACCATTAAAAATTAAATATATACACCTTAATTGAAATTCTCTCAAAAATACACTTTTTTTTAAAAAAAAATAATTGATATTTTCAAAAATATATCTTTTTATCACTTTATAATTTTAACTTAAAAAAAAAACACATTATTTCCCTTTCTCTTTTGTGGTCCGTTACCTTAGAAATTCGAAGTTTGTAGTTTTCGTCGCCGGCAATAATTTTTTGGTCTCTCTCGGGTGTGTTATAGGTTTCGTTTAATATTATATTTAGTAAAAGTGTTTTTAGAAAAATAAAATAAAATTTTTTTAAGTTTTAAAAATTGTTTTTGCAGAGAAACAAGTAAGGATTTGTTTGATATTAAGTTTGTCAAAAACGCTTTTAGAAAAAAAAAATTATTTTTAAGTTTTTTGAGTTTTAAAAACTGCTTTTGGAGAGAAGCAGTTACATAAATATTTTTTCCAGAAATATATTTACAAAAAATATTTTATAAAAAATTTAAAAAATCAGTCAATTAAATCAAAAAAATTATAAATCTATTTTTTGGGCACCTAACAATAATTCCAAACATTCCCTAAATATATGTATATTCCAAAAATAAGTTTGATAAAAAACAGTTTATAAAAAATTAAAAAAATCAATCAATTAAATAAAAAAATTATAAATCTGGTTCTTTTATATTTAAAAACAACCCCAAATACAATCTTAATTTAAATACAAAATAGAGATTCTGCTATTTTGAAATTGAAATCACCTTAAATTATGATCTGTTTGTTGTTTCACTTTTAATATATCAATAAAATAAATAGATTATTCTTAATTAAATATTCAGATATTTTTTTTTAATAATTTATTGTGTAAAACAATCTCTTTTTGTGTTTTGCGTGAATCAGTCTTATATATGAAAGGCTGTCTAATGGCATCAGTTTTAAGTTTTGCAAAGTTTTATATATTATTTACAAATTATCATTTATATTATTCAGAAAAAAAATATATCATTCAATAAATATGTATTTTTGATAAATTTACATTTAACTACTTACTTGTATTTTTATTAATAATATACATTATTGAAAAAATTTCTTACAAAAATTATTTTTATTTTTGTAAAATAATTTTAATTTGGAGATTATATATATATATTGTCAAAGAGTTTTAGTATCAGTAATATTAGTCATATATACCATAAAAAATATTTATTTTATTTATTCACATTATTTAAGAGTAATTATATATATTCAACAAAATTAAATTAAATTATTTATATTTTTATTGTTAGTATATAATATTATAAAATATTCGTATAAATTACTTTTAAAATTATTTTGAATTCTGTGAAAAAAATATTATTTTAATTAAAAAATTATACTGTAATGTTATTTTTTAAAACTATTATCCATTTGATTTTAAAAAAATAAGATATATATATATATAAATAAATAAATTATATTATTTATGAAAATTATATTAGAAAATATTTTTCAACATTATTATGTATTAATTTAAATTATTTATATTAATATTTTAAACATTGTACATGAGTTTAATATAAGCATTTTGTTGCGTTTTACTATATATATAAAGATAAAATTTTATTTTAATTTATATTTAACTCTAGTTGAATTATGACCCTTTTTCCTTTGCCTTTTTCAGTTTTTTAACCGGATCGTGTCTTAAAAACAAGTGATCTAACTAATGATTAGATGATCTTAATTAATAAGCTGATTTAGATTTTAATTTTCGCAAAATCATGATTAATAAACTGAACTTTAAAAATTAGTCATTGATTGATTAATCGTTTTGGACGTATCCTTAACTCAAATCTAATTTTAAATACTATTATGTATAATTTTTTTTTAGAGAGAATTATATAGCTACCCTATTAAATAAATAATAAAAAATAAATTCAAATTTTAAAAATCAAATTACATACAAATTATGAAATCATAATTTTGTAAACTTTCAAATCTAAATAAAAATTCACAGCCAAAATTAAACTTGAAAATTACTAAATCGACGTTCAATACAACACAAATTCAAATTAGAAAATAACTTAGTTATATAGCCGACTTCTGTAACATAATATTATATTATTTAGTAGTTTAAACTCGTATCTTATCCGGAGATAAAATTATTGTGAATATTTGTCTTAAATCCGTGAGTAACTAAGAAAATCGGTTCGGTAAGCTGAAAGTTCCCTGTTCCGCAGCCACCCCAAGGCCGACAATCCTAAACAGACGGACATGACGCCAGTGAAAGAAACGGTGCGTTTCAAAACCACGAGACGCACCTTATCTCATTAAGCCAAGAAGTGCTCTCGCAGAGGTCACTCTGATTCTCTAAATAAGAAATAGCCTATCACTCTGATTCTTTTATCCTCTCAACTACAAAATGGCAGCAGTAATGCGGTGCTCTTGCTTCCTCCTTTCTCCACCGTCCGATCTATCCATCTCCGGCAATCCTCATTTTCCCGGTCAATTCCCTCTCTCAGTACCGCTTATTTTCTTTATTGTATAGTATTCACATTTCAATTCTATTTTTTAGTGAATTTCCATTGTACAGCTTCAGAATTCAGGATTTTACAGTTAGATTTTTTTTTAATTATTTTTCGGTTTCAGTAGCATACTTCTCGTTGCTGAATGATTAAAAGCAGTGATATGAAGCATGCTTCGATATATATATATTTTTTCCTAGTTAATTGCTGACTATAAAATTGTGCAGTTTTGATAATTTTTTCGTATGCCTCCATTGGATTGGAATTTATAAGGGTAAAACAGGAATCTGAAGGGAAATTTTGATTGTGCTGAACAGGGAAGTTAGAATCACTGGTGTTTAAAGTAGAAAAGTTTGGATCATTATCTGGAGATGGTTATAGAGTACCATTTCTTTTTCGTCATAAGTTCAGTGCGGACGAAACTTCGTGCCTGAGGCCTGCAATGGAGAGAACTGAAGACATGATCCAAGTACCACCTTCTTATGAAAAATTCTTTGAACAATTGTCAGTTCATCAGGTATGATGGTGAGTGGTTTGTGTTCTTTTCTTTCACTTATCTATTTATTATTCTTTTGCCGAGTTTTTGGTTGCTTTGTCATTTTATAAGAAGATAAATGTGGAAGATGGTGACTAGAAACATCATTTTCTTGTTTTAGACATCAGAACCTATTGTATTATGTTAACTTAATCAATCCATCATGCTTTTTTTCCTCGGTACTGTGATCTGCTTATGTTTTGGGTCCCCGTCCTCGATCATTGCCTCAAATCTAATGTCCGAGTAGGATAAGTAGCAGAATCAGCTCTCCATCTTCATCTGAGGTGACTGATAGTGCAAGCTCGGTATATGATGATGTCCATGAATTCTGAAGTAATTTGAATTCAAATCATGTTTACCATTGAATGTATTGGTGTATTTCCATTGAAAAATTTTAGGTTTCCCCACCAGTAACTAGTTTTACCACAAAAATTATGTATGTAGTCCCTATCGCAATCACATTTTATTGTCTTGATGGATAACACATATTGTCTTTGCAGGGCAAATTAAAACTGAGGTCATCTGCAATAACATTTCTTGTTGCTAATGCCTTGATATGGACCACTCCTTTTGAAGCTTTAGCTGAAACATGTGAGGCGGATAACTCCATTTTCAACATGCCTCTACTGCTTTTTGTGGCTCTTATAGGAGCCACTGTTGGAGGTATGGTGCCTTTGATATGGGTAACAAGGCTTTGGCAGCTTTAAAACGTGTGGGTTTTGGAACAATACATCTATATGGAAGATCAGTGGGAAAGCCTCCCAAGTTCTTCCAGGCTTGTGCTTTTGTATTTGATATTTTCTTCATATCCTCATTTTGAAAAGATGCAATACCTTTTTGAATGTCTAGTTTGTTCTTGCTCGAATAACTAATTGCTTGAACAATAGGGTTGCTTGCACGACAGAGAAGAGGAGAATTGAAACGGCTGAATGAACAATTGCGCCAAATTAATGCAGCTCTAAGAAGGCAAGCAAAGATTGAGTCTTATGCCCCCAGCTTGAGTTATGCTCCTGTTGGCAGTAGAATAGCAGATAACGGAGTGATTGTTGATCCGAAAAAACATGAGTTAATTTCACGACTAAAAGCTGGCAAGAATTTTTTGAGAAATCAAGATCCAGACAAGGCATATATTGAGTTTAAGGCAGCTCTTGAGCTTGCTCAGAGTCTGAAGGATCCAATAGAAGAGAAAAAAGCTGCAAGAGGTTTAGGTCTGTTTCATTCCTTTATCATATGATTCATATATTTCCATTAAGTTGTACATTTCTGTAAGTGCTTGTAATCGTGGTAATGTTGAAGCATAGGACCATTGACACCTTGGCTCCTGTGATTCCTTTGACGATCTCGTGTGGAGCTGAATCTTTAACTATGGGCAACTTCGGGTGCTTCTTTTATTATGTTTGAGCTTGTAAAATAAAATCTACTGGTATAGGCCTCAATTCATATCAGCTTTTCTTCGGACTTGGGTCGTAGCCATGTATTAGTTGTAATCATATTCTAGATTCTTAATTGTCTTTGAAACCTCTCTTTTTCTTATTCATTAGTAAAGTTGCCGTTGCCTTATTTATGTTTTTTTGTTGAAATGCATATTCAATTCATGCTCCGTTTAATCTTAATCTGCTTTGTTCAGGTGCCTCATTGCAAAGACAGGGCAAGTATCGCGAAGCCATTAAATATCACTCCATGGTTCTCTCAGTCTCTGAACGAGAAGGGGAGGACTCTGGAAACACAGAGGCTTATGGGGCAATAGCTGACTGTTATACTGAACTTGGAGATCTGGAGCGAGCTGGGAAATTCTATGACAAGTACATTGCAGGGTTGGAAACTGACTGATCAGTTTCCATGATCGCATAGTAGTATCCTTATCAAGGTAACTTAGTTTTAGAGGCTGTATGAGGATCGCAGATGAGTTCTTGTTTTTTGTACCTTCACTTTCTGTAACAGCCTAACAGGGTTAGTCCCCTATGCAGGTTATCTTTAATTATTCAATCCAGTATTTTTTGGCATTCAGTTATTTACTGTAATCTTCAATCTTCTGACTCATTAGCTTTAGCCAGATCTGGTTTCTCTACTCTTAATTTTGCTTTTAAGGGCAACCATGTTGCTTTTGTGTTATAACACAACCTTAACGCTAAGTCTATTTTTAGTTTTTTAATGAGCAGTATCAAGTAGGTATTTGCGTGACTTTAGGAGGCCACCCGAATTGCCCATTTTACGTAGCCATATAATTCCTATGGTTCACGCCCCAGAATGCCCAAAAAAGTAAAAACCCGAATGAAGGCTAGTGAACTGCAAAACAAAATGGCGAACAAACACATAATGCGAAACAACTCTTAATAAAATTCTCATACAACAAAGAAAAATCAAGATACTCAAAGCTTTAAAAGCAAACTAGTGTCCATGCTAGACAGCTCACCCTCAACACAATCACTCCTCCCTACTTGGTAGATAACACATTCCTAATTGCAGAAAACAAAGCAAAATACATAAATATGTATACATCCATACAAATGGCAAGCATATGAAAGTAAATGCGGGTAACAACCTCAACGCATGTAAGGAGAACAAAGACTTCCTAATAGTTTTAAGACTCGAATAAAACCTGCAAAGGCAGGAAATGAAGCTATGGCGTTAATTCTTATCATTAGGGGTAGTACATGAGCTGCTGGGCAGCAGCAACATTTTGGAAGCCGCCATCATATATTGCTTGGCTTGCACCAGCTGTACCCATCCCCATTGCTGCTTGTTTAAGAGGATGCTGCCCCTGTGGGTGCATTAAGGCATGGACACCACCCATCTTGCCCATTGCTAGTTGCCGCTCATAGGTCAAAATATCACTGGCTGAGAGGCCTGGCAAAGGGGCAGCTGCAGGGGGTGGGAGTGGGTTGGAACTAGTCCCTGGCGGGGTGGGCTTGCTCCCCCAAGAGCACTACAGGCACAATAAGAAACAACAGTCAAAAGTCAGTTCTAATCGCAAGGCAAAATAGTAATAATCAATTAAGATAAATTAAAATCAATTACCATAGCTTTATCAATTTCCATACATAAATTATAATCAATTAATATAACTTTATCCATTACAATAAATTAAAATAAAATAACATAAATTATAGTAAAATGTCATAATTCGTGATTTTACCAATTATCATAATTTTATTAATTACCATAAATTAAAATTAGTTAACATAAATTAGAATAAATTGTGTTATCAATAATCATATATCAAAATTAATAATCATAAACTATGATTTCTTTTATTTTATCTAAAAATTTTAATTAATTACTATAAAATTTATATATATATATATAACTATAAACTTCAGTCGGTTCCGTTTAATAGGTTTTTCAACATTTTCAACCGAATCGAACTAAATAAACCGAAGTTTCCACATATAACCAAACCAAATAAACAAAAAAAAGAATAAATCGAAACAAATAGACTGAATTCAGTTAGGTTCGGTTTAGTTTTCAATTTCAGTTCGGTTTTGCACACCCCTACTACTAATAGAGGTTGCTTCAAATTTTCTTTGGCACATGAATATGAGATCACAACACCTTCCAACACCAAATTTATAGCAAGGCAAAAAACTCAATTTGACACACCTTTATTTGTTTGCCACAAAGAATTGACTGGGTGTTACCCATTTGAATAGCTAGAGCTGCCTCAGCATGGGTACTGTATCTCACAAAACCAAAACCTTTATCCCGCTGGACTCGTACCTCCTCAATAACTCCAGCTCCAAGAGCATGGAAGTGGCGGTGGAGATCAAGCTGTGTAACCTGCCAAATAGAGGAAAAATAAAAAAGACATTCTCAGAGATTTGACATAACCCAACCCAGATTTTCTAATATTTCAGAAAGTCTGACAACTCCTAAAAACATCCAATAAAGCATTACAATTCTCCCTATAAACAAAAATATGCCACAGTGCATAAGCAACAAAGACCTCACACATAGGAAGTAAATTTTTTTACCTCTGGAGCAAGATTGCCAACATAAACAGTCGTATACTGGGGATTATTTTCAGGAGCCTCATTACTTGCTGCATCTTTGCCTTCTTCTGCACAAGCAAAGCAAACGAAGTACAAGTTTTACTTTCATAAGCCTCACTGTTGCCAACATGACAAGCAAATACCTAACTGCATGCAAGTATTAAAAAAAAAAAAAAGATCGCCCCGAACAAAGGATAAGGCCTTAATGCATTCAACAAGCTAACAGATATCACCAAATTCTAGAATTGATCAATGGTGTCCCATCTCTGAAGATAAACCTCAGCATATCATCAACATACAGCATTATTTCTCATTAGTCAAATCCAGCAAACCTAACCTGATGTGCCATTCGTTAGTTCCACAATACTTTTGGCATCTGAACTTTGTTTATCATCATTGGCACCAGCACCTTTGGCAGCCCAGTTGCAACGAATCTGTCTACTCCCAAGCCACTTCCCTAAATAGCCAAACAAGCAAGCATTACTAACATGCAAGTGGGTGCAAGTAAAATATCCAACAAAAAAACTGAAACGTGTAACAACAATAACTCCATCAGTTCATATCATCAAGCTTGTATAACCTATATGTTACACCCAAGCATCCCTTTTTCAATAAAAAAATGAGGACAGCAAAATAGAATAAATCAAAACAATGGCAATATTAAAATGCTAAACTTTCCTTCTGACCATTATTAAATGCTAAGATATTCAGATAAGACTTGCAAATAACTGAACAGAAGTAACATATAACAAATACAGGCGAAGATTAAATATTGCCTCCTCACAATTTAAATATGCTATCAAATATAACAAAATTCTACAAATTAATAATGTGATTTAAGTAGAAAGAAAAAATTGACTCCTTGGATTTCTTCAGTAATTGTTGGGACTTTTCATCAGAATTTTAATCTACAGTATTCCTGAAGCTGTTGAACAATTTCAGTTATCCCCATCATCCATACCTGTTAAGTCATTTATTGCACTTTGAGCATCCTGGAACGAAAATAAAAATGTGAGAGTCCAGTTACAGTCAAATTTATGATAGACAAGAAATGAAAAATGGGAAAACAATACCTGCTGATTTCGGAAAGAAACAAACCCAAACCCTCTCGAACGCCCAGTCTTCTGATCCCACATAACCCTTGCATCTCTGAAACCAGTAAAAGGTCAGGTATGGTCCTTCACTTTGCAACACCAATTAGAATCATACAATAAATCATTGTATATACATTAATATTGTGTTTCAGAATTTTACAATTTCATAAGATCTCTCCATCAAGCACACACATACAAAGAGGAAGAAAAAAACACTTACGAACAACTCGGATAAACGGAGAAACAGGCAAATAGTGTTGCATCGGTAACCTCAGGGCTAAGATCTCCAACAAAAATGTTGAAATGGCCTGAACACCATAACGAGGTCTGAGCTCACAACCACACGTCACATACAGAGAAAATTGACTTTAAAAAATCCAAACTTGACCAAGAACCAACCTGATGTATCTTCCCGCTGACCACTGGCATACGCCCAATTAACTTTGATAGGCTGCCCAAATCTGCAAATCATATAATTGCAAGATGAAAAGTTGAACCAAAATAATGGAGAGTCAATAGAAGATAAACTGAAAAAAATTTAAAATAAAGCTACATACAGATGCCTTCCATTAAGAGAGAGTATAGCAAGAGCAGCTGATCTGCGATCAAAGTAGTGAACAAATCCATAGGACGACTGCATATGCAGATATAACAGAAATATCACAAATATTGGGGAAAAAAACAAAACAAAAAGAAAACTAGCACACAAAAGTAAGAGAAATGCCAGACTAAAAAATGGCTTACCTTTTCCTTTCTTACAAGCTTACAGCCTTCAACAGGACCTGTACTTGCAAAAACTTCTTGGAGAAGTGGCTCAGTTACCTGTGTGTGGATATTTCCAACATACCTGCATTTTTTCGAAAATGAAAAAACTAGAAGTTTTAAGAAAAAAGGACAAAAAAAAGAGAAAATAAATAAACTCATAAGTTGCCTTAGTCAATTACCAAAACAATTAAAATCACACATGTAGCTATTTTATTTTTATGCAAGATGGACCACTGTTGAAAGTCAAGTACGGATAGGTATTAACTAGTACTTGACCTATAGAATCCTTAGAAGACAACAAATTCAGTGAAAGCACTACCAATTCATAGACAAGGAAAGTATAAGCAACATAGGCAGTAGCATAGGGATGTGGATGGTAAACACGACAGGAAACAAAAAAACATAAAAAGGAAAAATGTCTGGACAAACACTCACACACTGCGGCAAGTGCTTGGATCAAAACCAGGAGGCAGATTTCCACTGGGAATTGGCTCAATCTGCAAAATAAAAATGTAAAAACAAAAGAAAATAAAAGAACAAAAAAGAAATAAACACAAGAAAATTCCCTTCTTAATATATCCCAACCTAAAGAACTTTAACCGAGCACAGAAGAGCACGGGGAATAAATGACTACATTGAAAAAAGCAACAATGATACCTACGACTAAGAAGATAAGATCATGGCCAGAGGAAATTGATTGAAACACAGCCATAGGATAGGAAGAAAACACGGTTCTCAAAAGGATTTTAAATTGTTGACTGAATGACAAGTAGAAAGAAAACAGAAACAAAAAAATGGTATGTTGAGAATTATTACCAGTCATGCACCATTATCACATTTTTATTTATATACTAGTTAAAGAAAAAACCTTAAAAAAAAAAGTTGCACATTCATTGATTTCTTATCAGATGCTCGCTCCATATCCTCATTAGAAAATTGTTTCAAAAATTGAAAATTGAAAATTAGAACCAGCATAAAACAAACACACTTTTGTTGGGCTTTTCTAAAGGAACGTCGAGAAGGCAAAAGAAAAAAATATAGCCATTCTCAGTTTTCTATTGCAAAGAACATAAGATGAGAAGAGTGATGCCCTTTAACATAATTAAAACGAGAAAACATGGATCAATGTGGTTTCATGTCACTGGTAACTGTAAAATTATCCATCATCCATGTTATCAGACAGGCTCGACAAATTTCAGTGAGTTGATAGATTAATGGAAGAACAGAAAAGGGACCCAACGTTGCTATTTTTTTCAATTAATGGAGCATGAAACATTATTTCAATTCTAATAGAGTTTCAAATTAGATTGCAGAATTCAAGTGTGATAAGTAAACATGGACCGAAGCAAATAATTAAGTCCACCACCAAATATTATCAATAGATAGACATATGCTCATATAAAAAATGAATAATAACCAGTGAAACAGTAACTAAAATTCAGTAAGGAACCCGTAGAATATTAAAAATTTAAGTTATCTATCGAAAAAAATCATGAATGTTTCCAGGAACGACAGCGTATTATTTATCGTACATGCATAGGAAGAAAAATAAGTGAACAAAAGAAAAACCAACAAGCTACTTGTTAATGGCCCCAAGTCGCAAAACCCAACCAAACAACACATAGCATAACATTGGTAAAGTTAACGTCCAGGCCTTTTGTAACAATCCCCAAACCGTAACAAGAAAGATGAAATACAGTGTAGAGAAGATAAATAAGCAAATTACAATAGAAAAATAAAAAACCTAGCATTTCAACGATAACAGTGATAATAAACCTAAACCGATGAATTCAGAAACCCCAAATTCCACGGAATCAAAAACAGCCAAAATCCCTTAGCTGCCGCAACCTAACCCTAGCTCCAGCAACTCAATCAAATACAGACACAAACAAAAACCTCCCAAACAATAACAATCAAAGAACATCAAATTCGAACAAGAGAAGCGGAAACGCAACAGCATCGATGATTACGTAACCATTACCCCAAATTGAGAAAGAGAGTGTGTAAAGGTGAACCTGAGGGGGAGCGAGAAGGCCAGGGTGGTAAAGAGACTGCTGTTGAAGGAGCGCTTGTTGCATCAGAGCTTGTTGCTGCTGTTTCAGCCTCTGGTGCTGCATTTTTTGGTGCTGTAAATTGGGAAATCGGAGTGTGTTTCCCGAGAAAACTAGTGTTTTCCTTCCTCTATTTTACTTTTTCCCCTTTTCCCTTTTTCGTTTTTTTTTTTTATTTTTTAGGGTTCGAAGGAAAACTGGGGCCTCAAACTCAAAGACGAAAAAAGAGAGAGAAAATTGGGAATGAAAGAAGGCGACAAAGGGAGAGAGGCCTCCGAAAGGGAGAGAGAGTGGGGGAAATTAATGGCTCCAAGTAAAGCATTTATACTCGGATTTTTTTGTAGGATAATATGATACTCCCACTACGCTTGTGACGAAGTTTAATCGACCACCCAATGGAATGAATCAGCGTGTCATATGTGTTATTCATATGAAATTATTGGCGGTGATACAAATGAACCCGTCAAGACGTGTGAGCGTAGAAATTGGTTTATTTAAAGTATAAACGAGTTAAAAGATTTAAATTGAGTTCGAGTCAAAATAATTTGTAAAGTTAAGCTTAAATATTATAATATCCTATGTGTAAAATTTGTGGATTTAAATTTAATAGTTGTTTTTTATTATTTTTATATATTTAATATTTAAATATATTCGAATTTAATCAAATTAAATTAATTCGAATTGATTTCGAATCGAGACAAATATACTATTTATTAAGTTTTTTAATTAATTCGAATTTTATTGAATCGAATTCAAATAATTCAAATATTATTTAAATTAAATTTTGAATAATTTAAAAAAATTTAATCGAAATTAAATTTTAAATTTTTTTATCGAGTCTAATTTGAATATAACATTACATCGATTCGATTTAACTCAATTACACTCCCGAGACCAACTGTTGCATGCCATAACAACCGTTATAGTTTTTTATCTCGAATTTTTTCCGAAAAAAAAAATCTGCAGTTTTTTAAATATTATAATATTTTACAGTTGTAAAATAACAAACTAAAATTTAATGAGAATTCTTTAAATTAAAAATGATAATTTATTGATATTTAATTATTTCTAATTAAGTAATTATGGAAGTCAAACAGAATGCATAAATTTGTAATTTGACCAACTAAATGAAGAACAAAACAAAAGCATTTGTTTTCTTTTGGTCTTTAAACTGGAATGGGCTTTTACAAATTTTTTTGATTTAGAACCCAAAAATGAAAAAAAATAATAAATTATGCTATAGATATATGAACAATAATAATTTGCTTCTAATTACATACAGAATAATTTGAATTGGACTAAATTTATAGTGAACTTAATTTTATTATAATGTTTTAAAATTCATCCAAATTATATTACAAAACAAACCGCTTGGATGGAATAGGATGAATTTATTGGAGAACATTAGATATATTACATAATAATTAATGGAATATGCATATTAATTAAATTATTATAGTGATTTCAGTGTGAGATAAAATATTTAACCTGTTTGAAGTTTAAGATACTAAACACATAATTAGGGGTGTTTTTTTTGCTCAACATATTTAAGTTTTGCATTAATAAATTTTAGTTTAATGATAATAATTCAATGAATAGAATTATAAGGTCTCAAATTCGAATCCATTTGTTTCCAAGAAAAACATATTTAAGTTTTGTCTTATCCGTAGTTCCTAATTTTATTCAATTGCGGACTTTTGATTCTTTGTTAATATTGATAATTTAATGGTGAAGATAATGTCAATTATCCACTCAATATTTTTTTGGAAATTCAAGAGAGAAATTGGATAAAGTAAATGACCTAATTAATTATAGGATGAATTGGATTTGGCCACTTTCTAAGATTATTTAATTTTTAATCTTAATTTGCTACTACCCACCATTGGCTAATGGAGATTAACTCACATTATCTCAATTAACAAGTGATTGGATTTTTTGGGAACATTTGGCCCAACTTGGAATTCGGAGCTAGGTGGACATGTTTGTGGGACTTAAGGGCCCAAATAACAATAATCAGTAGGGCCAGGTCCCAATTTTATTGCAAGCTGCGACTCAAAAGTTAAAACCCATAAGAAAGGTTTATGGATTACTAAAACGTGCTATATATATATATATATATATATATGTATGTATGTATGTATATGTATAACTTGTGGTTTAATTTCAAATTTGAATGATCATTTTATAATTTTAATTTTAATTTTGGGTCGGATTTAAGGTGTGTGATAATAATAATAATTATTATTGAAATAAGATGTATTTTAAAACTTTTGGAATAAATTTCAGAGATAAATAAAAAGAAGCATAATTGAAGATGATATATGTCTACTATAAAGATTTGGGCATTTTGTTAGTTTGTCTTTTCAAAAGAAGATGCTTTAAGTTCGATGCATCAATTTCTTCTCTTCATCTCAGTTCTTATTTTTTGCCTTTTGATTTAAAAAAAAAAAGGACGGAGAGATATAACTCTCAATTATGTGAACTAATTATGTGATTATTATTGTATTAGTACTACTGATTATTGAGTTTTATTCATTATTGTTATTATTATTGTTTTTTTATTTTGAACCGCATTTTTTTTGGATTAAGTAAACCATACATCTATTGAATGCATCAAAGTAAGGGTTCTAGCTATCTCCGCGAGCATTATTTTTTCATGAATAAAAAATTTAATAGTATTAATTAGTTATACAATAATTACGAGCATTTAATATTAAAATTTATGATAATTATCTATGCAACCGTAATTATTAAAAAATTATATATATATATATTAATGATAAAATATCGTGTAAAAAAAAGTTATATATACCATTTTAAACTTAACCATTCATGAAATAAAACAATTAATGTATTAAATGTAAGTATAAATTATACTCTACAAGGTTAATAATTATAATATATGAAATCGTGAAGTGCATACATTATTAAAATTCTTGTCAAATCATTGCATTAGATTCCCACTTGAAATAAAGTATGAATAATTTGAATTGTGATAAGCAAAATTCATGGTGAACACTTATACATTAAGGGCACACATGTTCTTCCAAGAAAAAAAGTTCATTAGTATTATTCTTCTTTAAAACAAATAAGTTGATCCTGTTTGATATTGTTTGTTTCTAAAACACTGACATGAAAAAAGTCAAAGATGGTTTGCAGTTGCAACACTCAAATAATTCATAAATAATCATGAAGATCTTTAGTAATAAATTATCCTAATTAATACAAGTTAAAGTAATTACAAATTTCTATACCAAAATAATAAAGAGAACAAAAACACCTATAACAAGAAGAGTTAGGATTTTAAACTTTTTACTATAGTATCTTAATTGAAACATTTAAGTTGTATGAGATTTATAACTTGAGCTCAAGATGTTTTGATGATTGGCCTTCCAGGTCAAGCCATGGATTCCTTTCCTCATATTTAGGAGCTGGTGCAGCTGCGGATCTGATGTTTATTTGGTATGGTGCTTTTGCTGCCACTCTGAATAAAAAGAAAATAAATAAATAAGTTAATTATTTTTGTTTCAATGAACTAAAATAATAATTAAATTAATTGAGAAAAATATTTACCTGTCTTTCCTCTTCTCTAAGAACCGATAAAGAGAAGCTCTCCTAGCAATTGGCAAATCTGTGTGAACACAAGAAAATAATAATGTGAGTTATATAAATAAGTAATCAAAGCTTCGGTTGATATTAACAAGTTTAATTACTTGTGCAATTGAAGGATAATAGCGATTTTCTACCTGAACCGTTTGCTCCAGGTTGCAAGTTTAGTCCTTGTCGAGGATTCTTTGATGCAGGAGCTATTGGGTTAGTGGAATGAGTTATATCCATAGCAGAGCTAGTAATGTTAGAGCTTCCCTTACTAGCTAAAGCCATGATCCCCTTCGCCTTATCCGCCGGAAAATTGTCAAATATTATCACTTTTCCGGCATAAAATATGGTCATCTGGGCAGTTGCAGGATCTGATCTCGAAGATTTCCTGTTATGATTGAAGAAACTTCAAGATTTAGTATTTAGAAGATTTTTTTTATTTATATTTTATTTTCAAGCTTTAACTTAATAGTGTTGATCTTATTGCTAAAGCTATAGGTTTTTGAATTCAAACTTCAATGGAATACATTCATAATCTACTATTTACATGTTATGTAAACGTGCATCTTTATTTTCCATCAGGATATAAAAACATTTGTTTATTGTAGGGTTAAATCGGATCCATATAAGATGGCAATAATTGCAGTTTTTTTTTTTCATTCGCTAAGTAAAAAATATGTTTTTTGTGAGACAATAAATTCTTGAATATGTCGAGAAATGAAGATAGACCTAACAAGAAATTTTCTTCAATTGTACTTTTATCATTGCAATAACAAAAAATTATCTTAATTAGGGTCTGAAAAAAAATATATTATATATAACAATTAAAAGCTAAAAAGAAAGCAGTTGTACACACCTCAAAACTGCAGTCTTGTCGATGGAGTCTTCAACAGGATTTGGAGAAGCAGAACCCACAAACTGTGGAAAGAAGTTCATGCTATTTGCAGATTCCAAAGTGTTGTATTGTTTTAAATTATCCGCTGAATTTTCCATTTTCGGCAGTAGATTTAATGTTGTTGCAACTACCTTGGATGCTTCAGAATCTGAAACAATATTAGTGCCAAAAAGACAATATAAGAAACATGGATGGAGTTTAGTTAGGGCATGAGAGGTCCATGACCTCCTAAAATTTTGAAATCCATTTATATATATAATATAATTAAAAATTATGAAAAAATATATATTTTATTTGAAATTTATTAGTGATTGATATATTTTATTTGTTAATTTGCAAGTTAACTATTATTATTATTATTTTTATTAAATTTAGTTATTCGCAATTAAAAATGATATTGTTTTGTTTAGCGGAATTTTTTTACTCCAGATTTAAGTTCTGACACTGATAAGGTACGAGATTTTCTCTTAAATCTGATACTCTTTTTTCTTCAAATAGCATAAAAAGAAAAATAAAAAAACAGATGTGATACCTTTAGCTTCAAGCTTAAAATTAATATCAGCTACGTTGCCTCTTCCCTTCAAATACTGGTTCAAAAGATTGCACGTCTGAGCAAAGTTTGATTTCTCCGGCGCTGCCTTGCCGGAATACTGGTGAACCCAGTTTGCCATGTCTGAATCTTCTCCGGCTAAAACCCTCAAGAGTCTTGAATAACGACAAGTGTTCTTCTAGAGAATAAATGCGTAATTGATTTTGTGAACTCTGTTGTAATGGAAATAAAATATATAACAGCTTCTGCCTCTTCTTTTTTTTTTTTGTGTGCGCGCTAAAATCTTTGGCGGCTACTGGTAGAGGGTAGGACAGGAAGAATTTATACGAGGAGTCGGCTTCTTCAACATGTTCTTTGAACCTGATTAGGCCATGAGCTGTATCTGTTTCTTTTATCTTTCATTTAAAAAATAAATAAATAAAATATTTTTTTAAAGCACGTTTTATTTGCTTTTTTTTCAAAAAGTAGAGCCGGAGGACAATAAAATAAGTTATAATATAAGATGAGGGCTCAACCGATCCTATGGTTGGGTTAGAACTCAATTTGTAAGTTAGAGATTTTCATAAAATACATACTTGAAAAATTTTAAAAAAAACTTTCGAATTTAATCCACACAAAAAGCATTTTTAAGAGAAAAGTAAAGAGTTTTAACCGATAATATAACCACTATAAAATAATAATAATAATAATAATAATAATAATAAGAAAAAAATGATGAGGGCTCAGTTGAGGACCAAGTCAAGATGGAAAGACAGTGAGAACTTTCTTTGAAATTGCTCATCTATTTACACGGAATTACCATATTGGCTCTTATATGGAAAACCCAAAGAGCGCTTATAGCATGATATTGATTTTATAAATTTGTTAATTTTTGGATATTTTCAAGCATTATGCGAATGCCACATTGTATTTTATTTTAGCTTTTTTAGGATATTCCCTTTTATTTAAGTGTCTAAAAATATAAAAATTCACTTTTTTTTTATAAAGAATAATCCACAAATTTATTATGTAGAAGTTATGGAATATAAAAGTTTTGATATTTAATAAAAATTAAATAATGTTTAAACTTTAAAGGGTTATTAGACTGCTTCAAATAAATATAAAGGTGAATTCTTATATTAAACTTATATGATATTTTCTGGGTTGACGATCATTACTTTTGTTCACGTCTTCTCTTTCTTTTACTGTTACTATATTTTTCACTCATTGTTTACAGAGTTCTAAAAATTAATTTAAATAATATTTATATAAACGAACTAGATAATAAAAATGTTCTTGTAGAGCTAGTAATTTACTAATTTTTTATCCGATTTAAATTTATTTTAAAAATTCGATCGGACCCCATTGATTGATTTGAAATCATTTAAAAAGTTTTCAATTTAAATTTGTCATTAAATAACTTATATAACTCGAAAGAGATACTTTTTATACCATTTTATCCAAAAAGTATTTTCTTCTTTTTTTAAAAAAAAAAAAAAGAACGTGGTTCCACAAGTCGAATCCTAAAATGATTCAAAAACCAAATCTTTTTTTTTTCTGATTTAAGTATTCAATCCATTTGTGATATCTAAAAAACGATTAAAAAAAAGTTATATATTTTATTTGAAATATAGATAGTTTTGTTTATATTTTTATAAGAAAATATTTGCAAGGACAGAGCTCTATGGTAGACGGTAGAGCAGGAGATTATGATACTTCTAGTTCTAAGTCCATAAATATTAATTCCACAGAATTGCGTAACTAATCCAAACAATTAGCCATGTGGTCAAATTTTGTGGCTATAATACAACATACTTGCATGAAATGAGGGTCTAACTAGGCTGCTCTAAACAAAAATTTGAATTAAACATTGTTTTTTTCAAGAAAACAATTATTTATTTATTCTACATTTTTTTAGAAGGCCTAGGTTTTGTTATTGCTTATGCTTGTAATTCAATAACAAAATTGCATAATCTCTCGTTTCATATGATCACAACAACACAATCGTTCATCTTTTGTCCAAAAAAAATTCTATTTGACAAAAATAAAAAAGAAGTATTTCGTATAAAATAATATTTCTTGATGGATAAAAATGAATTAAACTATTCAAATTCAATTTGTAATTAATCAAATCAAGTTCGATTATCAAAATATTGAATTCGTAATGCTAATGAATTTAATTGAATAATTATTTTTTTAACTTGTATTTATAGTATTTAAATATAATTAAATTTAATACATAAATTATTAAAATTTTTAGTTAATTTAAAATTTATTATATAAAATTTAAATAAATTAAATATTTTTTAACTTGTTTTAAAATAATTAAAATAATTTATCGAATTCAAATTTAATAATGTATTAATTCCACTCGATTATACATAAAATGGTTGGGTACCTTTGTAATTAAAAAAGAAACACAATTGTCATTGTCCTTTTAAGTAAATTCGACAACAGACGGCAACGTCAATTAACACTGTTTGTTAGGTGAAGGGGGGTATAACGTGCCGACAAGGACCGACATAGGAAATCAGCCCCACATTCTGGAAAGCAAGGCGAAATTTCTTGTTCTAAGTTGCCCTCCGATTTAATTATTATTTCTTGTTAAGTTTCTTTAATTGTTTAATTTTTTAATTTTTTATAAACTGAAAAAAAAATATATATTTATTTATTTTTTAAAAATTAATTTTTAAAATAAAAAAATTGAAAATAATTTTTTTTTTCCAAAATTTATATAAAAATAGTTTTTTTTAACGTACTAGAATATCCTTTTTACCAAAAACAACTTGATAAGCACGTGATAAACAATTTTTCGCTGCGGGATAATTTGGTCATTCGATCTACATTCAGCCGATAGTTTTGTTGTTGACAAGTAGGTGACCGGCGCTAATTTACGCCGGTGAAAATAGTATTCACGTGTCTCCACTTTCTGCAAATATAAAACGACGTCGATGAGCCTTTGTTGTCAAAAACATACATGAAAAATTACTTACAATTCAATAATATGAAAAATCTCTTAATTAGAGACATTTTTTAAATAACTCTTATATTTGTGTAACATTTTGTCATGTGTCCTCCGGAGAAAATATTACTATGTAAGCTATCGTTTTAAAAAACTAAATACAATAAAAAGATAAAATTAAACAGGTTTTGCAGACGGTTTTGGAATTATTTTATAATAAATAATAAATAATTCATAGTGTGATAAAAAAAATGTAGCCACACGTTACTCGTACTATATTTTTTGTGTCAGTTGTAATAAATGTGATGACTTTCATGATCTATGACTTTCTATCATCGTTTAGTAAATAGAGTCTATATATATATATATATATATATATATATAATCTAAAAAAAGCAAAAGAAAGAAAAACATCTAGAGATTTAAGATGATTTTTTTGTCTACATATAATTCGTAAATAGATATATTATTATTTTTTACAAAAATAAATTCAACGTATAATAATTAATTATTTTCTTTAAAAGTTATATAAAACAATATTTGAGTTTTTTTCTTAGCAATTCAAATTTTGATTTTTATAGATCTTTATAATTTAAAATTTCTTTCAAATTTTCAGTGAACCATTTAAAAAGAAAATATTTATCATCTCGTATCGACTCATATTTATATCTTTTGATGTGAATAAGCTATAAGAATTCATACTTTCAGGATTTATTATAGGTGTAAATGGAGAGAAAAATATAAACAAAAATATGTTGATATATATATATATATATCCCAAAAACATATTCATGTTAAATTTTGATCAAAATATGATGAAAATTAAGCTAATAAAAGAGTTGAATTAAAATAAATGACAAAAATTAATTAGGGTTGAAATTGCTAAAAACATATTTCTTATTTTTTATTCTATAGATCGATTGCTCAGCAAGACATTTCTTTTTCTTAACATCTTCTCAATCAAATTGATAAAGAAATTAATATTTCCTTGACTTTGAAAAAAGATTTAAAATTAAATTGGATAGGAAAGTACAAAATGCAATGCAGCCATACAAAAAACGTGGGGAATTTGGTGCCATTCGTTGCTTGCCCGACTCTGCGAATTGACAAAATAGGAAAAGGTAACTATGGACTAAAGATCATTACAGCATCTCAACAGCCTGTTTATTTAGTTTATAATCTTTATTTTAAAGTGAGTTTCACTCTTTAAATTATAACTAAATTTTATTTTTTATTCTAATAGTAATTAATGTATATTTATTTTTTATGTAAATTATATTTTTTATTAATATATTTTTTAAAAATATTTTTCTTTCTTTTTGTCATAAAGTCAGTTACTTTTTTTATTAAATATTAATTTATATGAAATAAAATAAAATATAAAAAATTTATTAGATTTATAAAAAAAAATTTACTCTCTATATGTATAAATACAGTTAAATATTTTTTATTTTATTTTTATTTAAAATAAAGAGTATTATTAGGGGTGAAAAGGATAAAATATGCCATAAATAATGCTTGAAAGTTGAAAGGTTCTGCCTCCAAAATCGTGGCAAGGGCAAGATGGCAATCATAATTACAATGTTATTTATTATAATATAAATCTCATTGGTGTGTGTGTGTATATATATAATTAAAATCTAAAGCCAACATCCAAAATATGGTATTGGGAGTCTAGCCTTTGGTATAGAAATTTCCAGTGGCTATGCCTCCAGACTCCAAACAATTTTATATTGAGAAAATTTCACGAATTGGACACATGGAGAATCAAACTTTTTATTATGTAAAAAATTATTTTTTATTTTATAAATATTGACTTAAATAATGAATAAGGAAGGATTTTTTTTATATATAGTTAAGTTATATTCCAAAATGTATTAAAATAAATTGATTTTAAATATTGTATACATTAGTGGAAATAATTGGATTTTGGACAGAAACATATTAATTAAAATGTACTGTAATCGTTCCACTATAGATGTGGTTTAAAATAGTGTGTCAAATATTATTTAATATATATAATTATAGGTATAAATAATGGTATTATCATCTTTTAATAAGATTAAAAGTAATAAATTATAATTACTCCGATATAGGGGAATAAATTCAGTTTTTTTAAACGACACTTAAAGTAAAATGGATGAAGTAGTAAATACAACTGAAAAAAATTATGGAATACATTATAATATTTTTAGACTTTTTAATTAAGTAATTAGTCAAACAAAATCAAATAAAATTATTAGTTTCAAAAATATTCTGACAATTAATTGTAACTATGATTTTATCAAAAATAAATAAATAAATGTGATATTACGTATTTATAAGAAATTACAATGGGTGTTTTCAAACCAAAAAAAATACAATGGGTCAAAATTCAAAGTTAGTAATTGAAATGTTCTTTTCATGTTAATATATATATATATATCGAATTGTCTAACCGAAATAATAAAAATTAAAGCATATTGATTTAACACGACAATTTCATTTAACCACAAAATAATAATGGTTAGTCTTCATTTAACCACATAAAATAATAATGGTTAGTCTTACTCATTGAAGAAGAAATTAAGTCTGCTGGTCCGAGCATCACCTTCATTTCAGCTTGACACGTAACATCTGTGAAAATCACATGTCATGTATAGTTGATTATTGACTTTGAACTTTTCATCAAAGCCCAAAAATAATTTTGGTAATTATCTTAATTTTAATAAATTATAGGAAATCCCTAATTATCACCTTGTCGGATTGACTGGAAGAATTTAATACTATATGCTACCCTAGTGATCGGCATTTAAATTTAAGATTATTGTAATTAATTATTACTCAAAATTTCACGTGTTTTTTTTTCTATAAATAAAAAACCAAAAGCACTTTGAATTCATTTAGTCTTAGATAGAAAATTCATCCGTGGTATTTTTTTTTAAAAAAAAATTGTTCCTCTAGAAGGTTTTGATTTTTTTATTTTGTTTTCGCAAATACACTCCCAAACAGTCTTTAACTATTATAAAATTTAGGTTTATCATCATCCAAACAAATTAATTAAACTTAATATTAATTTTTAAGAATGTTGAGAGGAACATAATTAACTAGAGATTTCGAATTCAAACCCTAAGTATACAATTATATTAAAATTTATAAAAAAATATTTTACCCCATTTAAAATTTTATTTAATATGAACAAAATTAGCCTTAATATATACTTTTAATAAAAAAAAAAACATGGTTCAAAAATTTATCAGCCAAGTTTAACTGTTTATGTTATAACGGGCCTGCCCAATATAAAAAAAAAAACCCTTTTAAAATCATCATAAAAAAGATTTTTTATTTTTTTTGTCTAATTCTAAGTTTTTATAAATATATTCTTATGTCATGTCAATAATTTATCACGAAAAAATATTATTTATTTTTAGTCTATAAACATGAACAAATTATTGGTTTGTTCAATGAATAAAATATAAAATAAAAATTCTCTGAACCCTAAAATTCTTAATATTATACTGTTATTCAATTATTTCTATTGAATAATGAATATTAAGAACTTAAGAGTTCAGAAAAAAAGTGAATTTAATTTAGGGAACACATTAAGCATGAGCTGATTTGTTTCCTTTAATTTTTCTTTACAATCTTTTTTACCCCTTTTATTCTCAAAAATATATTTTTTTCATAGTCTTTTTTTTTCCTTTCTTTTAGTGCATTATTAATTTTTATTTCACGATCATTTTACTCCATTTCATTATTATTTTTTATATCCTTTTTTATTTGTTTCGATACACAAATTGCTACAAAATTGCAATATACATTCACGAATAGTGAGATTTTTTAATTGGAAACAAATATATTTTTTAAAAGGAAATGGATAAAATAATTAAAAGTAAAAAAATTAATATATAAAAGAAAACTCAAATACACATATGAAAACTACTTGATCACCAAAATTTTAAAAAAATTACCTGAAATTATATATAAATAAAAATAGATTAATTAGGCATGTTTTTATAAGTGTTGCGGTTAGGGGATAGTGAGTGGCCTTTGGTTGGTAGAAACTAGAAAGTTCAAAGCTTGAAGATGAACACAAATTAAGTCAAATGGCAAATTATCACCACATTATTATCTCAACTAATTTTACGTTACTATCACTTACTACTTTTATTTCGTGCATCAAAAGCTGGCAGGCAATACATATATATAATAATAATAATTATATATTGGTTTAGAATGAGTGATGGTATTGCTAGGAAATTTCCTATGCTAGCTGAAGGTAATTTCAAGCGATCACATTTTCAAAGTATACTATCAATCATCTTCCTTTACACATTTATCATGCTTTGATATTAATTTTGATGAGTTTCGAGCCTTAAGCTGTTAGTAGGGGTGAGAAAAAAAATCCGAAATATCAAAATCGAAATCGAAATCAAATTAATTAATATTTAAGTTAATCCCAAAAAAAAAAGAAAATACATATTTTAAGACTCAATAAAATAAAATTTAAAAGTTGAGGATTTAATAAAATAAACTCCAAAAATTTATAAATAGGAATATTATTTTATTCATGTTTAATTTCACATAGCTCAAAATTATTAATTTATTTTTTATTAAATAAGTTATGAATATATTCACAATTTAAATTTAAATAGATTTGATAGAATAAAATTTTTAATTAAAAGTTTTGAAAAAATAAATTTGAAACTTTAAAATATTTTCGATTTTAATTGAATTAAAAAAATTGTAAAATATATATGGAATTACACCAAATATAAAAATACAATTACAATTCCAATTATCAAAGAGAAATTAAAAACTATTATATTAGAAATAAAATTTCATTTTTTATTCTTTTTGTATACTAAGTTGAACACAAAATTTGGACTGTGGTGATGCTTTTATATATCTAATGTGAAAATTAGTGCGGTGACAGTGGAACTATTGGATTTGTTTTTTCATAACAGCAATTAGTAAATACTTTTTCTATTTCAGTTATTTTTATTTTAAGATTTTTTCCATTTTTAAGTGTGCAATTGATATATCAATTAAGTATTTAATATATATTTTCCCATTTTTCTATTATTTATTGAAATTACACATTATTTTTTTAAAAATTAATAGAAAAGTATTTAAATAAATTGCAATAAAAATTAATAAATTTAATGGTAATTGATTTTTTTAATTTATACAAAAATTTTAAAAATTAACATTTAAAATAGAACGAACGGAACATCCAAATTAAGTTTCTAATATTTGTTTTTTTTAATTTGAAATGAGCCTTTCATTAAATTTTAAATAAAAAAAACGCAATTACAATAGTGAATCATTTAACGAATGATATAAATAAATATTTTAAAGATTGAACAAACAATTAGCCACCCTGTTAGCTGATCTTCTAATATCACTAGTTGTTCATAAATTATTTTTTAATCAACAAATATTTATAATTACAAAAAAGAAAAAAATTATATATAATAATTAAATTAGTAATAATATATAAATATTGAGTTATATTTTTTAAAAATATTATATTTTTAATTATTATATATGTTATTTAATATAAATTTCTTAAGGCCTAAAGAAAAAATATTTTTGATTACCGTTGGATACAGATAATAATAGTTAAGTGACCACTAACCACTTCAGCTTGAGACAAATTGGTGCAGGGGCTCTAAACAGATTATGAAGTTAATTAATAAACTTTAATTATAATGGTGTAAGTGTAACAATACATGTAAAAATAGTTTCAAAAAAAAAACTATACAAGTAAAAATAACTTAATTAATTAAACTGTAGTTAGTTACAATAAATAAAACACAACAATGTCACTGAAAAACAAACATAAAACCTAAAGGTTGTGGTTCAATTAACAATACATACTGAATTTATTAGAAAAAACTTTTGAATTCGACAAAATATAAAAACAAATAAGGATGTTTGTTTGTGATTCACACCAAAAAAAAAACCTAAAATTACTAATCACACTAATTATCCACTTGCTAACTAACGTCTAGATGAGTTTTGAAATTCTTCATTTTTAACAAACACGTCCCCGGATACTTATCATTAACTGCTTCACAGTTCACCAAAGTATCTCCACAATATCTTGGAAGGACATTCTAGTAATATGAGAAGTAATGGTCATAACTGCCATTGAAGCCGATTGTTTCATTAAACCAAAGAAATGATGTTATTATTAAGGCCTTAATGGCGATCTTAATTTTACTGGCTCTCTTCTCACTTTTTTCGAAACAAACATAACAGACCAAACGAGACGAGCAGCGAAATCAACGCAAGAAAAAACTAATTTCCACTGAACATTTTAGCGGCAAATTTCACTGTACTGAAATATGTCAATTATCTCCTTCTAGATTATGGCCTTGGATTGGCCTCTCCAGCCAATTTTTGTCATTTTCATACTCAATTTTGCATATTCATCTCCAATATCGGATTCTGAATCCTCGATTAACTTCAAGAAATCTCTTACAAATTCAACTGCTCTTAGTTCTTAGGAGCCTGGATCGACTCCTTGCTCTGGAAAGACTAAGTGGAAAGGAGTTCTTTGTAGCAGAGGCACTGTGATCGGTCTCTACCTTGAGAATATGGGCTTATCAGGAAAAATTGATGTTGATGCATTAGTTAATATTTCAGGACTCAGGAGTTTAAGCTTTGCACATAATTTGTTTTTGGGTTCTTTATCAGAATTCCGTCGTTTAGGCTATTTGAAGAGTATATACTTGACAGGCAACCAGTTTTCCGGTGAGATACCATTTTATTTCTTATCCGAAATGGCAATGCTGAAGAAACTTTGGCTACCCAATGCTGAAGAAACTTTGCAGTGAAGTTCCAACTTCATTGATACATTTATCTAATCTTATCGAACTGCATCTCGAAAGCAATCAGTTTACAGGGAACATTTCGTATATAAACCCCACAAAATTGAAATCATTCAATGTGTCAGACAATTATTTAAGAGGAAAAATCCCTTCTGGTTTATCGAAATTCAGCACAACTTCCCTCAAGGGAAATTCAACGCAACTTCCTTCCAGGGAATTCAGGACTTCATGTAGATGTGATAGGTATTAAGTGGAATGCTACGCCAACCATGTCATCAAACCTTTATGGATTAGAAAATGGTCCTAATGAAGATAACAATGAGTCTAGCATCGGGGCAAGAGGTGCAGGGCTTATGACATTGGCAGCAACGGTGATTTGTGTGGCATGTGTGATGTTTTAAGAATGAGGAATCCGAAAGAAGAGAATTTTATACCAAATGTAAAGAAATATAAAACTGATGATGCTGGTGAGGTGCAAGTTGCCATGCCAGATGAGAAGCTCAGAATCAAGTCGAAGAGGATTTAGTAATTCGAAGAACGGCTCAGCGGAGTTGATAATGGTGAATGACGAAAATGGTATTTTCAGGCTGGTGGATTTGATGAAAGCTTCAGCAGAAGTGCTTGGCAATGGAAGATAGGGTCTTCATATAAAAATGTGATGGTTAATGGAATGTTTATGGTAGTTAAGAGAATGAGAGAAATGAATGCTTTAGGGAAAGATGCATTCGGTGCAGAGATCAGAAAGCTTGCAAGTCTATGCCATTCTAATATTTTGGGACCATTAGCTTTTCACTAATGAAAAGAGGATTGATCTATGAGTTCGTGCCTAAAGGAAGTTTGTGTCATGTATTGCATGGTATGATATTATTATTTATTTTGCGGTCATTTGACCTCATTTTATCGTGAAATACAATTATTTAGCGATTCAATTTGAAAAAAATTTAAGGGCTAATTGATATTACATCCTTAATTTTTATATAAATGCGAATATCCTGAAAACTATGCATTTTTTTTGTTCTTCTCAAGGACGGGGGCGATTACATGCTGAACTTAATTGGCCTACTCGTTTCAAGATTATTCAAGGAATTGCTAGAGGATTATGTTATCTTCATAATGAACTAGATTCCTCTAACTGGCCCCATAGAAATCTCAAATCAAGCCACATTTTTATTAATTCTAAGAATGAGCCATTGATTTCAGAATTTGGATTCAATCCACTGAACAACCCATCAGTTGCAAAACAAACACTACTGGCCTACAAGGCACTTGAAGAAGCAACATCTGGGTTGTCACTTAAATGCGACGTATACTGTTTAGGAGTGACGATTCTTGAACTAATAATAGGAAATAATCATTCTCTATATTACAATCGTGACGTGAGAGTAATTGATATAGTGAATTGAGTGGAGAAAACAATAGTTGAGGGGAAAGAATATGGATTGTTCGATCCAGAAATGGCAGTGTCATCAAATTCAATTGGAGAAATGAAGCTACTTCTTGAGATAGGAGTTCATTGTGCTAACAGTAATCCCGTGCAACGATTAGAGCTGAGAGAATCTATTAAGAGAATAGAGGAAGTAAAGCAAGAGAGTGATGCAATTGTTGTAAAAACAATGTAAGGGCAACCATCACTTAGAGATGGCTATGCGGATACTCCTGATCCGATTGATTGGTCCTCCAGTGTTCGACAAGGCTTTGGTACAAACTCTAGAAGAGAAACCCTATCAGACAGCTTTATAAATAGTTCACAATTTTCTTTTCATTCTCTTAACTTTATTTTTGAGCATTAATGTTAGAATTATGTTTTTACTCTGCAAGTGAAAACATTGTTAAAATATCTCATTGGCTAATTAAAAGATTCAAATGCTCCTTATGATGACTTGGACATCTCTTATTTGTTAAATTAGTTTTTGTAATGAATTAGATCAAAAATTCATTTATTCAACATGATATCAGAGTCAGATTATTTTTCGATGTTGGGCCACTCGTAGATGTTTAGTCTACAAATTTCACTTTCCAGATTTTCCACGTATGTTTGGTCTTGAGCATGAGAACTTAAGCTAGTTTTTGGAATGAATTAAATTCAAAACTCATTTATTCAACAAATATTAAAGAATATTCATCAGCAGCAGCTGCAACAACTAGTTTTTGGAATGAATTAAATTCAAAATTCATTTATTCAACAAACATTAAAGAAGAGGATTTTAATTTCTTAAGGAGGTTAAGTCAAATAGAATACTTTGGGAAGGTGATGATAAGAATCTAGTTGTAGCATACATGTGGCTTAATCACATTAATAATCTTTTTGTTACTTTTTCTTTTATCTTTGAAATTCTTTGTTAGAGAAATTTAAATAGAATAGAATAGAATTTTGTCTTTTATGTTATATGTTTGTACTATGGGCACAACCTATATCTAAAACACAATAGAATTGAATATAAATAATGTTCCAGAAACTATCAAATAGTGATACATAACTTGTATATCCCTAGTGATACATCAGTCAAAATGGGAATATAATCCTGACAATTACATTAACAATTCATACTAACCTTTCTTGAGCATAATGTTTATGATGCTGATAGAGACTGTGCACATAACCATTCAATCCATTAAGATAACCATTACTTCCCACTTCATCGTTTATTGAACTTATAATATTAGGAGTGAAAATGAAATGAAGCCTTTGAAGTTAAAAGATGGGTTGGCTATGATTTTTTATAAAAAGAAATTAAGTGCAGAAATTTCTATACGCTAATGAAGCCTAATTAATAAAATTTTAGATATAGGTAAAGAATCCCATTTGGGATTTCAACGCAAAATTAAAATTTAATGATGTGAAGGACTAATTACATTGGTCATGCTATTATGGATATGCCTCAAGAATCCCAATGAGAGTCTGAAGTTACAACTCATTGACAGCCTTTTTGTCCATGATGATAGCTCACTAACAGCTGGAGATACCAATTAAGAACATTACATTAGTATTTCATATAGTTCAAATATGTTATATCCTAACCTGGCACACAACAATAACCCAGCTCTTGCCCCTCAATTTTTGCATAGAAGAATTAAAAGAAAATTTCTATAATATAATTCAATATTTCGTTTCACAAATTTCACAAATTTCTTCATTCTTTCACATTGAATATTCAAGACAGTCATTTGTCAGCTATTATAACTGAACTGTTACAAAATTCTTGGATTAATAGCCTGAAATACATATATATTAACTGGAGATCGAGGAGAGCATTTGGCCAGCTCATTATCGAAGATTAAAATATATTTGCTGACAGCATGATCAAGATTGGTAATGTCATCATTTTGGAGGCATCGGTTGAAAGTTTCGTATTCAAATATTAATGTTGATGTAATAATTAAAGTCCAATAATATAAATTCTGCACCACCCGTGCAACTCCATTTTAATACTGTTTTCTCCTCCTCTAGATTGTTGTTAATTATATTTATTTATTAATTAACCATTAACCTTGCACAGCACAAGATTTTACAAAATCAGAAATCAGTACAGAGAATGTAATTGCTAACCCAAGTTCTAAACATAAACTTAAAACACAAGAATATTTTTTTATCCCTAATAAATTATTGATTTTCAACATAAATAATTTGCCTTTCATCGAACTTGAGAAGAAATAGACTTTTTTTTTTCTTTTAGAAATAGACTTACTATAAGATTACAATAACAGAAAATAAATTTAAAAAATGGATCGTTATGATCAATTTATCTTTGGAGCTTAATTATGGTTTTACTTTCAATTTTTAATCAATTTACCTTATTCCATTATCAAAACACTTTTATTATCTCTATAATCTTTAATTACCATGAATTTCTATTATAATTGTACAACGAATAAATGTGATTACAGCCAAAACAAAAACAAAGAAAAGAACATTAAAAATAGTGTTTTTAGAATAAAAGGACATAAATTGGTTTTAAATTAGAAGTTACATACTCATTAGGTTTAGAAATTAATTTTAGAGGAAATTAATTATGGTGAAAAAAATATCATTTGATGCTAATCTAATTATTTTTCTTATGTAAAAATAGAATTGATATACGTGCAAGCACGCAGACACGTGAATGTCAGGCAAAATTGGCAGCAGATTAGTTGACTTCATTAAATTTGATGAACTAATCAAGAAGTTGGAATTGTATCTGTCTTAGGAAGCAACTGTTTATTAACAGATTGTATAATCCATGTTCTAATTATGTGCTTAGCGAGTGCTATCAGATATAGCAAAGGTTTGAGCCAGCAGATTAAGTTCATGCTTGGCTGTGCCTGTGCTTAACAGTCGTGCTCTTTAAATTGCTTGACTATACAACCAGACAAATTTCTGCTCGCCTTTTGTCTTTTTCCTACTTGAACCAGATAGACATAGATATTTCCTATATTATTAACATCTAAAATCTCTTCTTAATTTTTACCCCAAAAAAAAAAACTTCTTAATTAGTAATTGAACCTATTTTTAATATGAATAAAGCGCATACACAACTTTCATATCTACCAAATTTTAAAATATCCAGTGGGCTCTCATTAGTCACAATAGTGAAAAAAAAATGCTTATTACATGTTATAAATATTGATAAATATTTAAGAGTAGGAATTTGAATAATTAAGAACTGAAAAATGCTCATTAGTTTTCTTGTTTTTGTATTTTCCAAATAGAAAACTGCTTTGAAATAATTGTAGAAAATTATGTGCTTTTCAATTTGAAAAATACATTTACTTTTATAGATAAAAATAGAAAATCATAATTTTTGAGTTTTTTAACTATTGCTTTTAACTTAAATAATTTTAGAAATACATTTTTAATTTTTTAAATTAGAATTATTTTTCATGACTAAACACACCCGTAATATTTTGTAAGAGTTTTATTTTCTTGTGGGATGAGACGGAGATGCATAGTAGCTTTCCTTTTTTTTTTTTTTTGGGTACAGGTAGCTTTCCATTATTCCTATTTTTAATCCTCCAGCCCTGCCCGTAAGGGCGGAGAAATGGGCTTAGTCAGCAATATGATTGGGCTGCTACATGATGGACAAATAAGGTTATCAAAAATATTCTAAAATTTTTCTCATTTTTATTTATTTCACCTATTCAGACCTCTATTTTTAGAGAAAATAAACATTCATACAAGGTACAGAAAATATAATCCAAATACGTGAAAAATAGAGAAAAAATATTTTATAAATAAAAGTATAAATAACATATAAAAATTTAAATAAAGGATTAAGGCGCAGAATTATCCTTATAATATACACCAATAGTCAATGCGGCATTCATTCTATTTTTTTTTTTTGTCAATACTACCCATCACATTTCAAAATTAGATTAATTTCGTCCTGAATTAATAGTTAGTCCACCTCACTTGTAACTTCGTCAGCCTCAATTGCCACATGAGATGCCATATGTTTTGTAGAATGCCACATAAGACTCCAGCTAATCAAAATAAAAATCAATTTAAATAATTAGAAAATGAGAACAATTCTTTCCCTTGTCTCCTCTCCATCTGTAGCTCCACCATCTCCCACCCAATTCCGACACTATTACCACTGGCATCTCTCTTCCTGTCTCCTCTCCCTTCTATCACCACTGACGATCGTTTTCTCATTTCTCAACCATAAACGCACTATTCCTTCGGATTCTGAGTCGTTTCACCCTTCTCCCTTCCTTGCGTAAAATGGGCAAGAGGTCACCATCAAAGTCATATGTGTCATCTGAATTGTCGGAGAAATCTGTGAACCGACCACTGTAGGTGGATGAAAGTGAAACATAGGATTTGGCTGTTTGATGGGGGTGAGTGCGTGGGTGAGCTAAAGAAGAAGGCCTAATCAACATTTTTCTCATTGTTCTCCCTTAAACCCACTATGTCTCTTCTCTCCCACATTCTCCCCCCGAAACTCGTGCGCAAAATATGCCTCCTCCTCTGCCACTGTCGTGAGGTCTCCATCTTCTTCGATCTCCGCCACTTTGATTACCTAAATTGACAGCCTCTCATAGTGATCGACCCTTGTCCCCTCCAACTCATCCAATCGGACGACTCCACTTATCGAAATGGAGTAAACCTTGCGCTCGTCACGGTGGCCGCTGCCAATGGTGGGGAGATTGATAAGGTATGGTAAATATGGGGCCCAATAACGAGAGGATATTGGTGATGGGTGATGTATGTGCCAATGTAAGCAACATCGTTTTGATAGATCAGGTCTTGAATAAGACTGTAGTTTGGAAAATCATTTTTCGAAGTTCCGTAGGTGAATATCAAATCGTGTTGTTTGGTTTGGGTCTGAGACTCAGACATAGCCAACGAGAGAGAAACTTCAACGCCTTTTTTGTTTGGATGGAAGGAAAAGAATTTTTGCTTGTGAGATAATATGGCTTTACCAAACAAAAAATTAATTACTCATAATTCTTTTTTCTCGCAAAATTGCTTCTCGCGGTCCATCTCGATAATAAAAGGAACCACAAGGATTAAAAAGGTAGTCTTCGCAATTTAGACAACCTTGTCGGTGCTATGAAAGAGCTTATTGGCGACAAAAATGGTATAAGAGGCAATTTGCTTGCCTTTAAAGATGATCTCTTAGTCGAAGAGCTTATGCGGACAATTGACTTGACATGTTTTATTAATAAAATTGTGGTTAAGTGGTTCAATACTTGTTCTTTAAATAAAATTTCGAATTCAAATATTGGACGGATAAAACTTTACACCTTTATTATTTTATTTAACTCCAATGAAATTAGTTAGAATTCTAGAAATTATGAATATTAGGTCTTTTAGAGAAAATAAAATTAATAGACATTTCGCTTACGTGGACATACTATTAAATGGGGTAACACTGCAACAATTTTAGAATATTAGAGGTAGTATTAACAAAAAATAAAAAAAATGGGTAAGACATTAATTATTAACGTACATTACTTTGGTAATTTTATACGGTTAAAACATAAATCATGACAGAATTTGTCACTAGTACAATTTTTTTAATTGTTGCTAAGTAGTATTAAAAATTTTGAAAAGATTGTAATATGGTATATAAAACTAATTTTCAAAAAAAATAAGACATGACAGTCAGAATGTATAATTAACGTGTTGCTATATTATTTATTCTTACTAAAATTTACTTTTAATATTATATTGTAATATTTTTAGAATTTTTAATATTAATTTATAATAATTAAAAAATTTAATATCCACAAATTACAATTTATATTATTAACCTAATTTTACACTTTAAACCTTAAATAAAAATAAACACAATAAATGATATTTATGCGGGGGAAGAAAGTCAAATAGTCAAATTTCCCTATTTTTTTTTATTTTTTAAGGAAAACATATTTCTTTTCTATTTTATCCCATTATCTTACAATATTTATCAAATTCAGACAAAAATCTCTGCTGCCTAACAAGGCCACCGCGCAAAAGGAAAAGCTACTGCTCCAAAATTGTTCGTAGCCTCATCCCAATCGAAGTCTCTATCTAAATCCTAGTATCTCGCTCCAAATTCCAATACTTCAGCTAAGCTAGACCCACCACCACCACCTCCAGCTCCTCTCCTTTTCCACCACCTCAAATCACCACCGGAAACTTCCACCTTTTCAAGATTATCAAATGTTTAGCATTTTAGAAGATATTTAGAAAAAATATTTTTTCTTCTATTTTTTTTAAACTTTTTCCTCGGCAATATTAATCGCCATCGCTAACAAATCCATTATTACTTTAATCAAGATTTTCCTTTTGAAATAGTTGGAAGTTCAAGAAAAAAAATAATTTCTTTTTTAATTCCCGTATCAGTACAATCCACCATAGTCAAGATTCTTGCATAAAGTTTTATTCTTTTAGCTTCCAGTTGTATCGAATCATGGAACCACCGGAGAACTGCAACGCCGACGGTGATGCTGTGGGTTTTGAAGATGCGCAAAAGATAATTTTACGGTGGGACTCGACGGTTTCAGAGGAAGCTAGAGAGAAGATGATCTTTGAAGGTGACCGTGAGGAAGTGGATCGGTACTTAAAAGCCGTTGATGAACTTCAAAAAACCATGTCGTCCACCTCCATCGCCGATGATCAGGACAAAGTCAACTCCGCCACCGTCCAGATCGCCATGGCCAGACTCGAAGATGAGTTCCGCAACATACTTCTCAATTACACCACTCCCGTTGAGTTAGACTCGCTTACCGCCGCCGATCCCAGCTCTTCAGTCCATTCCTCCGCCGTTGGTGACTACGAAGTAGACGATCATGTGGGTGATGACGATATCCAAGATCCAATCCAACGAGCAGATTCAGCTGCAAGTAACAGCAGCAATAGCTATCGTTCCACTAGCAGTATTCGCGAGATCAATCTTATTCCACAGGAAGCAGTAGCTGATCTCGAGTCCATTGCTAAGCGGATGATCTCTGCTGGGTACTTGCGCGAATGTATTCAGGTATATGGCAGTGTACGGAAATCCGCTGTGGATGCAAACTTTAATATATTAGGGATTGAGAAGCTGAGTATTGGGGATATACAGAGACTTGAGTGGGATGCTTTAGAGACCAAGATTAGGCGATGGATAAGGGCAGCTAAGGTTTGCATAAGGATTTTGTTTGCGAGCGAGAAGAGACTCTGTGAGCAGATTTTTGATGGGATTGGTACGTCTGTTGATGATGCTTGTTTCATGGAGACTGTGAAGGGGCCAGCAATTCAGCTGTTTAATTTTGCTGAGGCAATCAGTATAAGCAGGAGATCTCCAGAGAAAATGTTCAAGATTTTGGACCTACATGATGCTTTAATGGACTTGATGCCTGATATTGAGGTGGTTTTTGAATCGAAATCAGCTGAGTCTATTCGAGTCCAGGCTGCAGAGATTTTGTCAAGATTGGCTGAGGCTGCAAGAGGGATTTTATCAGAGTTCGAGAATGCTGTTTTGCGTGAACCTTCATTGGTTCCAGTGCCTGGAGGGACAATTCATCCCTTGACAAGGTATGTGATGAATTATATCAGTTTGATTTCGGATTATAAGCAGACCTTGATTGAACTTATTTTGTCGAAACCATCCTCTGGTTCTAGATATTCTGGTGATACAACTACACCTGATATGGAATTTGCTGAGCTAGAGGGGAAAACCCCATTAGCCCTTCATTTGATTTGGATTATTGTGATTTTGCAATTCAATTTAGAAGGCAAATCTAAGCATTACAAAGATGTATCTTTAGCTCATCTTTTTTTGATGAACAATGTTCACTATATTGTTCAAAAGATTAAAGGGTCGCCTGAATTGAGAGAAATGATTGGAGATGATTACTTGAGGAAGCTAACGGGGAAATTCAGGCTGTCAGCGACTAGTTATCAGAGAGCAACTTGGGTGAGGGTGTTGTATTGGTTGAGGGATGAGGGATTACATGTGAGTGGTAGTTTCTCTTCTGGGGTGTCAAAGAGTGCTTTGAGGGAGAGGTTTAAGAACTTTAATGCCATGTTTGAAGAGGTTCATAGGACTCAAGCTACGTGGTTAGTGCCAGATAATCAACTCAGGGAGGAACTTCGAATTTCTATATCGGAGAAGTTGATCCCAGCTTACAGGTCATTTCTTGGGAGGTTCAGGAGCCATATAGAGAGTGGGAAGCACCCAGAGAACTATATGAAGTATTCGGTCGAGGATTTGGAGAATGCTGTGTTGGATTTCTTTGAAGGGTATCCTGTATCTCAGCATTTGAGGAGGAGATCCCAGTGAAGGAGTGGGAATGAATTTTGCCAGATTATGAACTAGGAAACATTCTTTGAATTTTTTGTGGGGTGTTTAGGATTGACGTGGTGCTGGTCTCTAGGGAGCTTCCCTGAGCTCTCCGGTTCTTTATAAGCTTCACCATCTGGTTAATTTTCTGCAGATTGGAAGGAGTTGAGTTCATTTGGCAAGATCAGGTGTAGCTTTCCATAATAGCCAGGCCTCGTTGGAACCTAAATGCTGCTGCGCTGTAAGCATGTTGTTTGCCTTGTTAGCCTGTTACCACATTCTAGATTTTTGTTCCATTTGTTCATATGGGAATTGGTTTGTGTGATTTCCTTAATATCCATTACATTAAGAAGCAGATTTTCTTCCCTAGCTTCAAAGTTCTTTTCAAAAAAATCTGCGACCTAACTTAAATGCATTGTTCAAAATGAAATCTACATAAGCTTTTGTTAGGGATTGACTTCAGTTTATTTGAGTGTCTTTTTTCAGCAGAAGTACATAGTTCTATAATGTGAATTAACGTATTAAGCTGAGTGGCTAACGGGCCAACTAAAGAAACGGAACCCGTAGTTCCCTATTGTGCATAAGGTTTCTTTTGCAGTTTTCCTTGCTAATAAAAGAAAGAATTTCTCTTCTGGATTACGTCAAGCAAGAAAATTCATTTGTTTGAAAGGGAAAAAAAAAAAAAAGAGCACGACAAAATAGATTTTTTTGAAGTCCAGCTCATTGGAACTTCCATTATTAGGTTACACTAGTAATTGCCTTCTGAAACACGTTCTATCACTTGTTGGAAAGTGCCATTGGTGCGTTATTCTATCCTATCATAAATAGTGGTAGATTAAGAGAAAGATGTATGCATTAATTTGAGAATTGAAAACACTGCGAGTGCACTGAATCGTCTGCACTTTTCAGACTTTATTCTATTCAACCCATCAACTGAATTTTGTTCCATTGAGCGCTTTTAACTTGGAATGGAGCCAGCATTGAGGATTTTTTAGGTCCTTATGAAGCAAAATTAAATGCAAAAATAAATTCTCGATTAGTTCTGTTATACCCTGAAAGTTAAAGTTACGAAGCTAAATAAATCAAAAATTTGTCTGAAGGATTCAATAGAAAAAAGTTGAAATGTTAATGTATTTTTAGCTTTTCGAATTAGGAATATTTTCAACATGGGTCAATGTAGTCGATGAAGTTGGAGGGCTGATTTTAGTCACCTGTAGGACTATTGTCTTGCTACTTGTCATGTTCAGCTGTTTTATGGGCAGCTCTCTCTTAACCAGGCACAGAGCTGCACTACCCAAATTTAACTTCAACTTAATGCCAAAATTGCTGCTTGATTTTCTACTTCTGTTTCATCAACTCTTATCTTTTCAGCAAATTTTAGTTCCGCATTAAGAAACTTCAATCAATTATCCCTATGGCTATTTTGAGATTTAAACAAGCTTCGCCTGGGTGGTACTAACTAACTAAATTACTAATGTTTGAAATTTTCAAACTGTCAGATACAAACTTAAATTGGATGGAGTATCAATTTGCCTCTAAACCTCATAATTGTCATCATCCTTTTCTTTGTAAATCCGTATGTAATTTTTATTTTTGCCGGCATTTTAGTTCATTTTATTCTCAAAACTACTATTTTCACTTTTTTTTCCCTGTTTTTGCTTCAATTGTAGATTTCAGTGTACAGTACCGTAAATTGCAACAAGAAATTGGAGGAGAATATATATAAAATTCAAAATGCCTACCCTAAGACATTTGGTTTCCTAGCAACAAGGATATAGAGAAGATTGGCAAATACTTTTCAAGAGCCATCAGATTGTCAACTTAAAAGAATGGAAATGGACCTCAAAGTCATAGAGTTGATGCTAATATTCTTCAACTCGTTTTAGCAATTGACCTTTCTAAGTCAAAATACAAATTGTCAGAATGTTTGATATGCTTTTCAATTTCCAATTAGAATGAGATACTTGACCTTGTACAATAAGTAGCACGACCTAACTCCTTATTTGTCTGGTCTAAATTAGGCTGCTAAAAATCTTTGTAGCTTGATCAATTTTTGAATTTTCCCCATAGAAACAAAATTTTCATTGACCTTATGTTCTCCTTTCCATTTTGTTCAAAGATTGATCAATCAATTGCAGCTTCTTTCTATTTTCCAAATTGGTTTAAAGTGAAGCCAGAACATAACCACTCTTTCTTCTTCAACGTTTATGACTACTGAATAATTTATCTAACAATTACAAGCAAACAACATGACACCCTCCTCCCCAAAGAAAGAAGAAAAAAAAAAAAAAAAAAGGAACCTACAAGAGCTCTCTCCTATTGCAATCGCTTTTATCTGAATAAACTTTGCTCCTATAAAATTCTTCGTGAGGAGCTGGGAAGGTTAACATACCAATAACAAGGCACAAATCAAGTAATAAGCTACCTTAAAATGAAACAATTTTTGGGGTACACTTCACTCTGTCTTGTCTTCTTCGAGATCGCCATTAGATGCACCATTATTGCTCTGTACTAGTCTAGTTTCTGGTGCACTTCGAACATCCTTTGAAGGAATTGCAGATGGTTTAATAAGTGTCAATGAACTGTCGTCTCTGTTGAACTCTTCACCCACGTCATCTGAGTAAGCATACCTGTCAAGAAAGCAGAAAATTAATCATCAGGAAAGGAGCAAATATAATATTATAAAGTTCATCTCTAGACCTAAGTGGCTAAGCAGATGATCTCCATGCCATGGGTGAAAAAAGTCGTATCATTGGTTGATACGCATTTATTAAGAATGTTCAAATACAGTCTACTTGAACTGATACATGAGACCTAGAATACACTCAATAGGGTAGAGAAAATGGACCCAATTACTGCATGTGTTCTCAGCTAAAAAACTAAGATGATACTAATCAAGCCCGTAACAACTCCTGACCATTCTAAATATAGTTGAACAAAATGATGACCCAATTATGCAACTGAATGAGCAAAATAAGTGAGATAAAGGGGAGTAAAAGTATATAGCCTGCTGATTTCTAGATAAAAGAAGGATTACGAAAGTGCCTTGAACTTCCTGATGCAATAAATTCCCTCATGGTTTAAGTTTTACTCAAAGCAGCATGGTACATTGACATAGAGATGTTAAGATGATTGAAACTTGAGTGCTTCAAAAGAACTTGTTCGGCTAATGACCAAACTCCCAAGGTTGTGCCCCTAATGGAAGTGATCCATATGAAAAATGATTTGTTCCATATGCGATGGAATACAAGGTTAAATCCATCAGGCCAACAGGTTGTGCAGGACAAAAACATATAATGAAAGGCAGAAAATAGTCCTACATGTTAACTTTCATTGTGGATGCTCTGTAATCTGCACATATAAATGCAGAACAGGCTGTCAAAATGATGGCAATCAGTTCTTTATGTTGAAATTTTGTGTATCAGACTACAAACATTATTCATATTTTTGGCAGCTATATTCTCCCGAGCAGTTCCAAGCGAATCTAATCCACTACTATGCAAACCATCACCCTAAAATTACACTCCTGACCACTTTCTTAAGCTGTCAGTAGCAACAAACTTAGTCACAACTATTAAATGTCACATTAAGCATTAAGGATTTGGTCAAAAAGTTAAAATAAAAATTATAACTACTCATTAAAATTATAGAAAAGGAGGATGCTTTGGTACAAAAGCCAAGCCTTACCGCATTGAATTTTGAGAGGGAGCCCAAAGAGCACAAATGACGCATAGAAGAGAAAAGGAAAGAACTTGCCAGAAAGCTGGGATGATCCAGGCATTCTGCCACTGCTCATTGTAAATGTCATTGGACTTAAAATACAACTGCAAGCACGGAATTACAAATTTGGTGAAAAACGCTACATTAGTAAAGTTGACAGCAGATCAGAAGCATTACAAGAACAACATAGATCAATTCCCCTTCTAATCCATTCTTGATAAAAGCAAGGGAAAATGGACAGTCATACAAAATACTTCACAAATTGAATATAATATATGCCATAATAGTTTCAAATTCTCTTGACCTAACCTTTTCATTTTGTAACTTGTGCTTATAGATCTAATCTGAACTTGATAATTAATGACACTTTGCCAAGTGGCATGTCACTCAACTCACTCTTTTAAATTTCTAATGAAAGTGCTAATGTTAAGTCCTGATGATCATTTGTTGCTCCAATGTTCTTATAAAATGATGAAATAGTTTGTTATCATCTTTCAAAGGCAGTAGTGCTACAAGTTTAAGAATTAGCTTACAGCAAGTCAACTGGTAAGTAAGAAAAAGTCTCCAAACACTCACTCAGTTTATCATGCCATTTTTAGTAAATTCTTTAAAATGTTTGTCCGATGAAAAGGTATCTAATTAAAGATGTTTACAGCAGATATAAATCATTTACTACTAGAAAATGCATTGGAATCACCTCATAGCATATCCAACCCACTGATACAATAACTGCTACAGCCAAAGCATTCGTGAATTTCCGGTATATATCTAGCTTGACCATCATCCGCCTGGCCTGTCACATTAAGTGAGACATAAGTTATTTTAACTGGTTTTTTATTTGCAACTGAAGCTACACCCTAATAATGAAACAGGGCAGAAAATATATGCTGTAGAACATGCAATGCAGTTTCAAACATCCAAATCATGTCTATAATGCTAGAGTAGGACTCACAACATTTATTATTATGTTGGCAATGACTGAAACCAAAAGAAAAAAAAAAGTCCAATGAAAGATTAACACTACACAGAATAAAGCTAACAATCAAGATAAATAACTTTAGCATTAATATCTTCTTCACTCATGCATTACAATTAAAACAAAATTGTACACCCTAGTTATAGTCCACAGAAAACAAGATCAGCAACTAGCACCTTGCTTGTTATGACATTATAAATGATATAATCCAAGCCTTCTATTTCACCCAACAATTGTCCCTAAACAACCCGTTTATCTTGGATTCAGAGAACTAACAACATGGGTTTTCATAGTCATTTAGTCTAAAAACAATTTGTCATCCTGGTCTATTCAGGCCCATGAAAATCCAGCAGCATTTGACGTCTGCAGTTTCTGTTAGCTATTTTCTTTGCCATTTTGAAATCAAATAGAAGAAATAGCATTAGAAGCATTCTAAGGATTAACTTGTACTGTAATCATTAGCATTCATGATGGCTTTACAATTTTCTTTAATGATCAAGGCTGTGATCATCATCCAAGATCCTAAGGGAAGATGGGTTTTTAAGGACTTTATGGTTTCTGAAATGATTTCTGATGCATCTGCCCAAAAAAAGCCTCAACCAGCAGGTGCTATTATGCAAATCCTTGCATTATCTTAAATCTAATACATTAGTTTCCATTCAATTGTGTAATTCAATTCTAGGTTCATGTCCATCACAGTTTGCAACTAATCTAATTTATGTTTATCCTCCCCGTGGTTTTCACAAATTATGGTGATCACTAACCCTCATGTTTTGCTTCAACCATACCTACCCAGAATCCTATCATCGTCCAAAAGATGTACAAACTTTAGTTTTCACTTTTCATTTAATAATCAATGACAAGTTAAGTCCACAAATTAGAAAAATGCATTGCTTTGTGCTTGAAATTTCCGAACTACAAGTAGAACATACATTTTTGATACTGCTCAAGTATAAAAAATTTTCATTATATTCTCACAAGTTAAGAAGAGAATTGCTACAGAGCTCACTCCAGAATGGCAGACCAGTACCTGAAGCTTATTTAAAGTGGCAGAAAGTGACTTGAATATCCAAAGAATGAAAAAAGCATCCAAAATTGCCACAGGAAGAACCAAAAAGAGTCTTGCCTTCCCAGAAAGATCACTGACAGCACCTACATTCTCTACTAATTCAAGCACTTCAGAAGCCAGAAAAAAGGTCAATCCAAGCATGATCACCTTTGATGTGAGGCCTCCTAAGGTAGGTCTCACAACACCATAGCCCATTGACACCATGAGAATTATGAGACGTGCAACTGTACGTTTAACAGTCCCAAAAGTAACTGCCCAGATTGTGGTCCCAGTCGGCCTGACTCCAGTTTCACTGAATTCTGCATAGTCAAAAAACCAGAAGGCCATCTCAAACATGCCTAGTGTTATCACCACAGTTATGCAGTTCAGCAATGGAAAAACTTCCCTCCAAAATCTTGCATATTGATAGAACCAGAACACTCCAAGTAGAATGAAGGCAAGGGACATGAACCCATAGAAATTCATCAGTGGTGCCATTCTACCAGGTAAATAGCCAGTAGGGTTTTTCCATATAGTCTTGCCCTCTACAACCACATCCTTGAGATTGGGGTCACAGTGCATGAAATATAAATTGTACATCCCAGTTTTAGTGATCTGTATTGATCTTGATGGCAATGTAGTAACAAGGTCATCTGGTTGGAAGGATACACCAAATGCATGGGGCCAGCTAGGATCCTTTATTGAAGGTCGATGAATGATTTCTCCTTGTGAGCAAACACCCAATTTAGCAAGATCAGCCGTGCAGCAAATAGCTCTTTGGCCACCATAGGCTGAACCTCCAATTGTCTCCCTATCCTCTACTTCGAAAACAACAGCTTGGATTGGCCCGGCAGAAATGTTAGAAAGTTCCTCACTTCTCTGGAATGTGATCTTTTCAAAACTGATAAAAAATGGCCATATAAATTAGTCAATGGGACCAACTGAAACTAGAAAAGCTTGACAGATAGATCTGATGAATCAGGACACTCTGCTAATTGACATTGAAGGAATTGAGATGATACACAACTACAAGGAAATCCACAGTTAATGACAGACCCATAAACAACAGATTTTCAAGTTTAACTCAGTTCAAAAAATTTGAAACATGACAACATTGGAAACGTGCTACGATCTTGTGTCTTTCAATAATATGCTACCTTACAGATAATTGATGAACTTTGAAATCAACGCGTTATTGTAAGCCATATTACTGAGCACATCATTTAACCCAAAGTACTCCTAAAACCATTACCTGAGAGCAAATCAATTATCCATTTGACCCATACATAAACTATAAGGACTGGAATATCAAACAAATGAAACTTGGGAGAGAACCAGAATTGGTCTTCTAACAAAAAAATCAATCCATGTTCTACTTTATAAATGTCCAAAGCGTCACCATGTATGGTGCACAAAACCAACCAAAAATTATCAAACTAAGAAAGTCAAGAAGTAACTTCTACGCAGAAAACAGGAGATCTCGTCATTATAGAACAAATCCAGATATGAACACTCATACGTGAACTGTAGAGAACTAGATCGACAATTACCGTATGTAAGAGTCGCGATTAGCAGAAGTTTCAGTGCTCTCATTGAAATTTCCAGCAGCAGAAGAGTAAATCCCTTCACTGCCTCCATGAACAACAAAGGCATTACCTTTGGCTACGAATCTATCTCCTCTGTATTCATGAACTGAGCCATCAACAATGAAGCTCAAAAAGAACAGAACAAAACAAGAAACAGATATAACTGCCATCGAATTGAAGAATCTAAGCATCACTTCAGCTAAGAGAGAGGGTGTGTCAGTGTAGGTTTTGGTGGAACTGCCTGTAGGGATCTTGCTGTTGGGAAGCTAAAAAAGAGCGAAACTGAAACACTTGAACAGTGGAAAATCAACTCCAAATGATGTAATTTGAAAAAGAATAATACCAGCGGTGATTGGTGACGGTGGAAAGTTACAACCTTTGGATGTTTTGACTGAGGGTTTGATAAGAAATTAAAATTACGATGTGCGGTTATGATTTATTCTTTGTAATCATATTCGACAAGATTGAAGCTGTCGGTTTTTAAGTGAAGACAGTTTTTTTAAGAAAACCGATTTATCTTCTTCAAGTCCTCCAAATCTTCCATGTGATGTTTCAACGCCTTGGCTCACTAGGAAAATCGCTGTTCACAAATTTAAAGTCTACCATAGGTTGAATTACATGAGTAATCTTTGGTCCTTCGACAATGTTAGTTTTCTTTGCCTATAGTGTGTGGTCATGGAAATGGTGAATTCACTCTACTCTTTCCATTAATGGGAAATTTCCATCAAAATAAACTACGGGGATGAAGTAGATTCACTCGGTTTAGATAGACATTTTTACTCACTTAATTATCGTCATATTTTCTTTTCCAAATTTTAAATTTTGTTTCCATTACCAAATTTGCATTAATAAAAATGTCATTTATAAGGGATAATTAAAAACTAAAGTATTTAGATGCATAATACTACTGTAATTTATGCCACTTAAAACCATTTTGTCAAATTTTATTTAGATTGCGAAATTTATTTTAAAAAGTTATGACTTTATTTTGAACTGAAACATATGCCATTTATTACAATTACATTTTCTTATAAAATTTAATATACTTTCAAAACGATATCTACAAGCATTTTAGAAGGAACACATAAAAATTTAGCAAACCAGCATCCACACCACCCCCATTAGACACCTTTAATTCCTCATGCCTAAAAGTAGTAGAATACCCTTCACATCCATATTTTGAAGGGCAGAATGTTGAAAATTAGTCATTTATAACCAACCAAGGATTCCCAAGTCGACAATAATATGAACCTAACATTGACGAATCCTCAGTCATTTGCTGGGATTCACCGTCAATGGTTCATCATCCACTCTTTTAGAGCAATGCAGTTTGCTATGAAACGAAGCAGAAGTTAACAATGTGTGCAAGGAACGATTCTAATTTTTTTTGGATTGTACAGATATGTTACGACTTAAAAATCCCATACATTATGGAAGCAGAAAATGAACTACTCACCTACACTCCACCCAAACTTGAATTGAAATTTCACAGAAATTGCTGATTTAAATTTGTCAAATACATCTCTTTGGAAAATGTTACAGATTTTGAGAATAAAGGAAGAGCATCCAACCTAATCATACCCCTACACAAAATGACCGCTAAAATATGTGCGGACCATAAATAACCTGTTTGCCCAGCAGATGCACTAATCCAAATCAAGGAACTCCATTCTCTTCCTCATCGTACCTTTTAGATCAGTAGCCTCCCTTTCGGCTTTTTGTGCCTGCAAAAGTTACACAGCAACAGATTGATGCAAGAATTCTCCAAAGTTGGGCAAGTCTCGAAAGGCTTTCAAAAGCAGAAGTGAGCAAACCATTGGAAAAAAAAAAGGCCAAATCACTGGACACGACTTGTTTTTTGTATTAACTACAAGGTTTTTTCCGATTATCAATACCTGCTTGCATGTCTACATCAATACATCTCAACGTCTTTGTCCTGAATATGACTGACATATTCAGTATAAGTCTGAATAATTTTTTTTTGGCTTAACTTTAGATTGCCACTTAAAAGAATGTCAACTGTTGCTACTCACAACATGTTTGATCTGTAGTTCTATACCACTCAGAAACTTGACCATTATGCAACAGGAAAGTATATAAATTAACGACACCTACATATTCAAACTACAAAATGCTTTACTTAAAAGGTTATGGGACATCTAAAATGCAATAATCAAGCAATTTACCAACACAGAATCTAATGAATTTTTTAGCTCTTTACTTAATACAAATTTCCAATCATTGTAAACCATTTTAAGCATCTTAATGTGTTGCTATATAATGTTCTGAAGAAAAATATAGAACCCAAATAACATAAGCCTCAATAATGAAATGAGAGCACACAATGTGACCTTTTGAGCTGCTCTTCCAAGTAAACATCAGTTTGGAATGCACAGACCCATACTAGCTTAAATGGAGAAGGCATAAGTTCACAATAGCTTCTACAGAGAGATATTATTAATGTAACACTACACTACATATGTTTAACTCCAACAAATCCATATGCTAGAAATCAACAATATCACATTAAAATGCCTATTCGTTAAGCACAAATTTTTTTTGACACAGCCACATCCTCACATATTTCTTTCAGAGAAAAGTTGTGTGACTTTGTCTAGAACCTTTTACTGTTAGCATGTGTATGAATCACCAAAAGTTACTAGCAATTGCTTGTAGAATATGGACCAGGAAAATATGTATCAAATGAGAATTCTAGAAAGAGCAAGTGCTAAGATGACAAGACATCATAAAGTGCTTCAAGTAGTAACAGAAAATATTAGCTATTTCAATAAAAGTAAACAATAGTTCTACTTACCCTTCTAATATCTGCTGCTGAAACACGAGTCATATGAGGAGGTAGGTCCTCTCTCTCCAAATCCTAATACATGAAAATGAACTTTTAAAAAAAATGGTAAAAAGCATGAAACCAAACAAAATTTTTACAACAATCATAATAGATCAAGTAATTCGTACCAGCTCTCCAATTAAAACAACATTTTCGCCCCTAATAACATACAGCCCTAAGGGAATATCACAATAGAGATCACCGACAATTACTCTTTCACATGCACCTTCAAGAACAGCATTGGCTACATATGACAAATGTTTACTTTGTTTCAGATGGTAAAGATAAAGGAGGATATCATTATGCAAAATCATAAATAAGGGACAAAAATACCAAATTGATCAAAAGAACGAAGTATTCCCAATAGCTTTCGTCCATCTCGCAAAAGAACAAGTAGTTTCTCTGAAACAAAAGTAAAAGCTTAAGATCAGGCAATTAAGATTCGAAGAAACCCACATTTTGAAAAGATAAAAAATGTATCTGGACGCCACAGAAGCATTCCCTGCTATCTAATACATCATAAATCATCTCTGTTCGCTCCATAAAAAATTTGAATTGCTATAAAATGATAGACAATTGGATAGAATAAAGATAAAATCATAACAGAAGTAGAGATACAATAACACCACGGAAATTCAGCAACCTAAAAAAAAGCACAATCTTACTATCGTAACAACATAATTAAAAGGAGAGAAAATAGCTTTAAATAACATAATTCTGGAATTGACAGAACCCCTTAGCCTAAAGTGTTTTTTTTTTTTTTATCTTTTTATATAATGTACTGACAAACAATTTTTTCCACAACAAATTATCAATGTCTGAAGCAAATAATCCAAAGAACTGATAATCAATATGCAAGTGAATTTTGAAACTTTTTGATATAGCAACGTCCAGAACAAGCTAATAATCCATAGAATATAAGAATTAATAAAAGAGGAAAGCTTACTATCAAGATAGCTAGCAAGAGAAGTAGAAAGGTAGATATCTTCAAGGCCTGCCCAAGACATTGATAGGCTGAAGTTTTAACTTTTTCGGTACCGCAAAAATCACCAAAAAATTCGCCGAACTCCAATCCAAAAAATATGGCATTGGCTGCTCGCAATTCCTAGTTTAGCCACCCCACGAAACTCCCAACACCTCAATCCAACAAAAATTCGAAACAAAGAACAAAATTCAACCCAAAAGAGAAAACAAACTCCTAATCTTACGACTAAACCAAAAGTCAAAACACAAAACCCTAACTCCTCCAAACTCCAAAGAACCCTGAATTGGTAAAAAATTAAACAAATTCAGATAACAAACCCTAATTACTCATAAAATCACCGAGCAGGAAAAGAAAAATAAAGACAATTCTAAATTGTATCCTTGTACAGATCAAAAAACCCAAAAGACTAGAAATTGGAGTTTTCTCTTCCGGATTGAATGAACCAAGTGAGATTTGTAAAATAAGTCACTCAGATCCAATCGCACCGGAAGAGATTAGAAGATTAACAGAGAAGCAGATATAAAAAGAGAGAGAATTTTGTGGAATAGTGGCGGAAAATGTAGGAGAGAACTAATTGCGGGCAAAGGAAAAATTCTTTGCTAGGGCTTGCAGTTGATGCTGCTCAAGGTTCTTGCTCCAATTTGTATCTGTTTGAGCCCAGCCTTCTCTATTTTTGGTTTCTTTTTTTATCCTTTTTTTTAAGTGATTGAAAAAAAATTATATATAAAATTTTTTACTCTATCTAAATTCACTATATATATATAAAAAAAGATTTTGCACACATATATAATAAATATAATAAATTATATATTGTATTGAAATTTATATAGCCAGCATTGTAAAAAAAAAAAAATTCCATTATTATAATTGCAGCAAACATATATAGGAATGTCATGCCATTTATTTATGAACACTGACAAAAGAAATACTTTAAAAATATGCATTAATTTGTAAGGGCAAAGAATGGCTAATTCTCTGCTAAAGTAGTGAATTTTTATAGTGTTAAATGTGTGTAGATGAAAAATAGCCATTTCTGCAGAAGCTGAAAGCCAATATGCATATATGATCCCACCCAATGAAGAAGTGATGAATACGCTTGTGTCAAAATATAAGAGCAAGACATGAACTTATTAATTTGAGTCATATTTTATAAAGCATTACTCCTTTGTTTCACTCTAAGTGTTATTTAAAGTAGTGTCATAAATATAAAATAACTATATTACTCTATTTTATAAAGACTAAAAGTATTTCATTAACAAAAGAGAAAATTTACTCCAAAACTAAAATAAGAGTAAAATTAGAAATAAAAAGTTTATTTTTTATTAATAATTTTAAAACGTCATTAGAATGTAATTAATTTAATTTTTTTAAATTACACTTAGAGTGGAGCAAAGGGAGTATTAAAAATGAAATACCACATCATGATTCATACATATGTAAATATAGAACCCATTTGCAAAATCTTTTCCCTAATTAAACCTTTAATGTTATAGGACAAGATTTCCATTTCATGGAACCCAGAAAATTTTATTGTTGAAAATTTTCACAGAGATGCAATTAAAGCTTTGAAACGACTAATTGCCTCTGGGTTTCATGCTTAGGCCCGATTTGCTTTCAGCCCAATAGAAAAAATATATGAGCTTTCCTTTAATTAAAAGGAGTGGAGAGCCACAGACTTTAGATTGATAAATTTCGGTTATTCCAGAAATTTTATTTGAAACTTCCACAAGTTCCAGGAATTTATAAGGGGCAGGCGAATTCTTCCTAGATTAGCGACTCCAAATAGCGATTGATCCGATGCAACAAACCTACTTACTGTCAAAATCTGCCTATTAATATTTGGATTAATTATGGCATGCCCAGCTAGAAAATCAAATTTGCCATCTTTAGAGTCTTAGATTTACGGAACTAATGGTAAAACATCACCCAAGTAAAAGTAATTTCTGTAATGTGTTGCAGTAAAATAGTAGTTTTGTAGCAACATGAGAGTCAAATTTTTTCAATTGAAAATTACCCTTGCAGCATCTATCATGGAATTACAAGTATAATGCTTTGCGATTGTAGAAGGTTTAAAAAGTTAATTATAATCATATTGTATTAATTTTTTGCACCTTTTAATTATATTTACAAATTATATGTCTATATGATATTATTTTGATATAGTAGAAAGTGGATTGGAGAGTGTCATATATGTCAATGTAATATATATATATATATATATATATATATATATATATATATATATATTATTCACCTGAAGATATTTTCCAAAGAGAAATTTTGGAGGGGAAAAAATGGTATGACAGAATAGGACAAAAAATTTGTCAAGAATGTCTTAGCTTTCGCCATGACAGACAACATAAATCCTTGGACGATGATTGATCGTAACATGTATTGCACTGATCAGCTAGCTAGCTCAGATGCAACCATGAAAAAAAAAAAGAAAAAAAAAGGAATGCTGATTTTTAAGATATTCTATGCCACTCTGTTATTGCTATATATGTTGAAATTTCTTATCAACTAGCTCTTAATTTCTAATCCCCAAGTATTTGACCTCCCAAATCCAGATTTTGATCTGCAAAAACAAAGATAGAAAAGATATAAGTCTTATTGATTTTATTTTACAGATCTTAAGAATTAAATATTAGATCCTATACATATCATTGTTTTGTTAACAAATCAATATCTTACTATCATGTTAAAAAGGTAATTTACACAATCATTATTATATTTATAAAATAAATCACATTAAAAATTAATTTGATTATATGACAGTTTATTATCGATTCAATAAATGAATAAATACATATATTTCATTTAATGTAGAAATTTTGGATCGAATATATATAAATAAAATGTATGAAAGAAAAGAATTCAGGTACCTTGTATTATTAGAAAGTTGTTATAAAGTTGGAGGCTAAGTTAAATCTCTAGAACAATATCTGCAAATATAAAACAAGATGCCCATTAATGTTGGAATTAGTTGTGTATCAGTAATGACCTAAGTTTAGCTAAAATAAAAGCCCAAAAATGAAACTTACATTCAGAATCTGTTTTGACCCATTTACACCCATCACAAATCTTGATTTTTTTCTCTTCTTCCTTTTCCCTCTTTGACGTACCTTTATTATCCTCAAGATATTTCTTCATTGAAGATGCCCTAGAAGAATTTTGAGGGTTAATCTTCCTGTGAAGCAGTGTTCTCAAGAGCTGCATGCAGTAGAAATCATGTCAAGCCTCATTAGTTGTTAAATATCATAGAAAAATTTAGTTTGGAGATTATCTACAATTTGTAAAAATTTAGTTTGGAGATTATCTACAATTTGTAATGGACTTTAAATCATGAAATCAGCTATATATATGCTCTCCAAAAAATTAAAAATCGATTATAATTTAAGACGGATGAAAAAAAAATTAATTTAATTAAGTGGGAAACATATTATAATTAGATAGCATAAACTTTCAAAGTATATATGTGATTCTCTACAAAAATAATGGGAATAGAAAGCATGTGTACCTTTTCCATTCTTGATTCTTGAAAGGTATCCCTCAAACTTGGTTGGGGTGCAAACCCACTTCTACATACAAACATCTTCTTGAGGAGGAAAGCAATGGATTTCTTCCCAATTGTTTTCTTTTTATTTTTCTCGCGAATATCTTTACATCTACCAAGTATGACACTGATGGTCCTCTCAATATCTTCTTCATTACTATCATTTATGTCACTAGTAACTGTGTTACTAATTCTTCGATCAACCTCCAGGCTTGATGGACAATTTAGGAATCTATCCAATGGAAGATTTTTAGCAATTTCTTTTTCTTTATCAGAAGTTGGCTTTTTCGTAAGGAGCTTTGTTAATTCTTTCTGTAATTTCCCAATCTCTTCAGACGTGAAATCTTGTAAATCATCAGAGGAAGATGGGTCTTCCTCCTCCTCCTCTTCTTCTTCTTCTCCTTCTTCTTCTTGATGATGATGATTTTCTTGACTATTTTGAATATCAAGCTCTCTTGTTCTTATTTCACTGTTGCCAAAAGTTCCAATTGCCAATAACCCATCTGGCCAATCACTGAATTCCTCTCGAGAATCTTGCTTCACATGATCTAACTCAATGGAGGAAAGAAAGCAAAATCTAGGTAACTAACAATTTAACCAAAATTTCACATCTTACTGATTCGTAGTTTCATTTATGAATTATATATAATCAAGCCGATGATAAAATAGTGTAAGAAAAAAAAAAGTCTCCTAATAAGAAGAATATGAAGAGGAAGAGGAAGGATAATATATATATATATATATATATATATATATACAGAGAGAGAGAGAGAGAGTAATACTTACGAGTAGAAGAAACAGTATTTGTTGGTTTTCTGTTAACTTGTTTATTGCCATTAAGCTTATTATGCATCCAACTGAAAAGCTGCTACCAATCAAATAATAAAAACTCCAATTAGAAACCATTTTCTTTATCAATTTGATAAACTATACACTACATATATGAACTACAACCCATAAGCTATCTTTTTTTTCTAACTGGAACTTACCTTCATCTTTATTTCAGAGATAGAAGTTGAAGGCTTAAAGCTTTTTTAGGGGTCTAAAATGAGAGATTTAAGTGGGCAAATAAGAATTCAAAGATGGTGTATGAAAAAGGTCAAAAGTCTTGAAAGAATGAGAATTAAGCTCTGAAATTAAGAATCAAAAGAAAGATGGGATTATATTGATGAATTCGATGGCAAATAGAAGTGAACCCTTGAGCACATTTCTACAGGTTCAAGTTCCCAAGTACAGCCTTTTGCCGCTCTATCTATATATATATTATAATTCTCCCAAGTCCTACCTTCCTTTTCCCACCTTTATATCTTTGTATTTGTATTCACCTATTTATATTTCTTCACTTTCTCTCATATACAACTAATTTACTTCCATAGCCACACCCATATATATTCCCACTAATATAAAAGACATTCCCTTTTATTTTAATCTGAAATTGGACTTTGGTCTTTGTCCTTTATTTTACTTTTAAGCACATGCAATGATAATTCCTTTTTTTCTAATTTTTTGGCTAGGGAATTTAATTTAGATACAAATTCAAAATTTCTTGATAATCAAATTAGTACTATTGAGTTACAACTTTATTAATCCAATAATAATTCTTTTAGTAACCTAAAAAATAGGTTCAACTGCCTAATGGAATCAATTAAACTAAGAATTTTGCTTCGTGGCACTAACTTTGCCATTGGATTAAGAAATTAATATGCATATACAAGGAAAAGTACGATGCAAAAAAAGTTGTGTTCAATCTCTATAAATTTGTAATCTAACCATCACAAGAGTGACACGAGGAACCATTAATTTGTAGATATACATATGGCTTCTCTCTCTCTGTCCCTTTTTTTTTCTCCTGAAGCTATGTTTTCTCCTTTTTCATCTATAAACAGAAGTATTGTATAATTAAGTACAAATTTGGTTGGGTTGCCCATTCTCCTTATATGTTGCAAATTGAAGAGAGAAATTACTTATATAAATCGAATTTATTTAGTAATCACTTCGCAATTATAGAGGTCTTTATATGCAATATTCTAATATTTTTTATTAAACAAGTTTTTAACAGAATAAAAATCAAAACTTTAAGTCCAATACAAAAACAAAATGAAATGTTCAAGAAAACAAAATGAAAATTTCCAAAAACATATAGCATAGTCACGCATGGTAATGTCCCCCATCACCGAACAGTTGGCTCCTGAATCTATCTTGCTTCTAGTTGTAAAGCACTCTGATTCTCTGAAAGAACAAAACTCACTATATTATACCATATAGCCCATGCTTTAATCCCATATGTAGGTCGGTGACAAGAATCAAAGGCCACTTAATAAGAAATTTACTTTTTAATTTCCAGCCGAAAAGGAGTTTATAAACTTTTCTAGTTTAAACATGCATATCCCATGTTAATTTTTGCTTTAATTAATTGAGAAAAGAAAATATTATTACAATAATAACATTGTTTTCTATTTGCATTAATTTGAAACATTCAGGTTAAGGAGAAAAACAAACTAAAATTCAGTGTTCAACTAAGTTTACTATATTTATTATAAGTGTGGATTACACAACAAAAATTATACTAAATTTTTAATTAAGATTTCATTCTGTTGTTTCTCCAGTGTACACATTGTCACGGGGTCATTACTCTCTTCCCAAAAGATCGATCTAGTGGGGTGTGCAGCGCCACCGCTTATAGCCAGGACTCATTCCCTTCACCTATCCGATGTGGGATTGAAATCTGTGACATTCTCCTCCACCCAATCCTATGACGCCCTCGTCACAGTGGGCCCCTCTGCCTGCCCCAAATCTGGGGTGTTTGGCGAGACATCGGAGTCGGATCTGAATCGACTTTGATACCACTTGTCACGGGGACATTACTCTCTCCCCAAGAGATCGATCTTGTGGAGAAAGGGTAATGACTCCACAATTGGTACTTAAGCTAGGGTAGTGCGCTGCACACCCCAGGTGGGGGAGAGGGTAATGGCCCACCTGGCCTTGGGTCTACCGACGCGGAAGTGTTGCACGCTCTACTAGATCGATCTTTTGGGGAGAGAGTAATGGCACCGTGACAACATGCACGGAGACATTTATGATACATATCATATATTGGACATGGTATATTGTCTAAATTTAAAGTTAAATAATTAAATATTTTAATTCGTAAATTTAATAACTTTTGTACGTTTTAACAAATTTGAAATTGCATATTTATAATGAATTTGAAGCGAGTGAATACATCAAATCTCGAGTCTCGCTAAAAAGGAAGAAAATTTTCTTAAGAGCTGTTTAAACACAGGATTGCAAAAGAAAAAGATTTGGCTGTCCCCCAAGAGATAATCGTCATGTGCATCTCATTGCCAAGCACTAACAGAGAAATAACAAAGGAACTCCGGCGAAGCTTATTCTTCCTTTTCGAAGATTGAATTATTTTCTTTATTCAAAATCCTGTTGATGCACAAGGAAAGAAAATTATCCCATAACAGGAGAGACTCACTTATCACTATACATTATTATAAAAGATTAATTTTTTTGTTATAAGAGTAAGAGGTCTAACTAGGACTCAATCTCGAAATTTTTTTATGTCTCTCATTATAAGGAATTCATAATGAAATGCATTGTAAGACACATTACATAATAACGTATAATAAAATGCCTTCAAATATATAACAGTAAATGAGCAATTCATTTTCTTATGTCTTATCAGAGCTAAGAAACATAAAACAGGAAGACTAAACCCAAATTTCTTTTTATAAATAATCTTATAATATACTGACTTATAAAAAGAATAAATTTTACAATCAATTTTTTTTTATAAAATAAATTTTATATTTTTATATATCAATTAATTGATAAATGAAAAGATGAATTTGGATTAGCGAATTCTGCAAATATAATTCTAATTTTTTCTTCGGGCTTGAGCTCAAGTGGAGATAAAAGAAATGAAAATACAGGATTTTTGGTCCCATAATATACCAATGGCTCATGTGATTGGTCCAATAAAGTGGGTCCCTATTACCTCAGGATTGTGTTAGTATTTTTAACTAATGGGTTAGGTTATGACAGTTGGCTACGTGTCACGACAATGTACATTCCATGATCTCCTGTCGGATCAACACGTGTACCTAAGGGGTCGGGTTGACTTTCTTCGAGGATCTTATCTGCAATCAAAAGTTACTCAATCTTATGTACCAAAAAAAAAAAAAAGGTTAATCTCGTAGAATATCCACTTAGATCCATAAGGTCCGTTTGGTACTGTAATTATCAAAAATACAGAGAAAAAAAATGTATTTTTAAATTTTAAAAATTGATTTTAAAAAAATCAGATAAATAAATATTTTTTCCATAAATAAGTTTGAAACAAACAGTTTATAAAAAATTAAAAAAATCAATATATTAATTTAAAAAAATTTTAAACCTGTTATTTAAACACCTAAAGTAATCACAAACACCCCCTAAATCCTTTCGAATTTGAAAGAGCCCATAATTCTCTGTTCTTAATAGAACATTCTTTCAAATTCATGATTAATTAAAATGGGACCCATTTTAAGGGGAAAAAAAGTGCAGCCTCATCCCTTTCTCATGGCATTTGATTTTGCTAATTACATAGAAAAGTACGGTTCAAAGTGGGATTTTAGGTAATCTAAACTATTTGATTGGTGACACCAATTGTATTTTTGGACCACAAACTTACATTTGCTTGAGAATGTGCCGCCTCTAAGCAAGGTGTGTATGTAGTTTTATTTAGCATTATGTGGTTCATATGATTTTACGTAGTTAGCTACTATAATTCCACGTTAATTATCAGCAAAATTAAGCAAAAGTTAAGAACACAATGAGCTATGTGTAGGATGTTCTTTGGTTTACAGTATCAAAAACTAAAGACACTCATTTCGATGCCTCATTCAAACTATTAACATAGAAAATATTCTGCAAGTACATAATTCGTCATTCAATCCGTCACCGGTAATGCTTAAAAGTTAATATAATATGTCAAATAATAAAAATATTTAAACTCCTCGAAATTCAAATAAAAATGAAAAGGTGAAAAGGGGAGTCAAGTATCACTTTCACCAAGATAAGAAAAAGAAAAGAATCATATGAGCGATCGCATCTACTAGATGCCTGGGGCTAAGAAACTAGCTAAACCTAGCAAAGCTTACTAATTCTAGAATGTCTATATAAACTAAAGATCTTGTAAGATGTGGACCTCTCTCATCCAGAGAGGTGGTGGCCATCATTGTTTGACTACCTCTTCTTTCATTGGATCTAAAGCTAATTAATAAACTAAGTGTCTTGCATTTAGACTAAGCAAATGTTTCCCTGGACACTTCACGTAACGATATATAATAATGGAAATGAAAATTGTGATCTGTGTCTCTCAAAAACCAGTAAGCCCTGCAATCTTGGCCGCTAACTAGGACCTTGTTGGTATCATGTTCTGGATAACGACCGATCACATAACCTCACTGTAAAGTTAACTATAGGTTTAAACCCAGCCTAATTATGATGCAGCAGCAGGAATGCTCATCTGCCTACAACGTAAGAATGGCATAAACACAAATTGTTCTTGTACATGTAACAAAACTATATAAACTAGAACTTCTGCAGGCTGCAGAAAATGCAAGGGAAGAAGACAGTTTTTAATCAAATAATTAAGTCATTAGGTGTGGTCTGTCTCAATTTGAATGGTGAAGTTGACACTGGCAATTTACCCTGATACATAAGATCTTCCTGCCGGCTATGAAGCTTGGAATAGCTAACAAAAAAAAAAAGTAAAATAAAAAGATACACTATCATAAAAAGATTGAAATAACTAGCTTTCATTTCCCATAATTTTTCTCTCGATATTGGTTCATGTGCATCTTTAGCCTCTAATTTAGTTCAATATTGTGAACATTCCTTGCATGTTAAATTGAAAGGTAGGCCATGGTATGCAACAGCTTAGCCAAATATCCATTTCTCTGGGGACTAGGTTCATCCTAATCTCCTAGGTCTATAGCAAGTTGACTTGGATGCTCTATTCTAAATAGTGTAGAGGATTTGAATAGTAGGCAGAGAATGCAAGTTTACAATACAGAGGCACATAGTTATTCTCTATTTGTGCATTGATTTGTTCATTTACCTAACTATACTTTAGTAAACACGCTGAAAGGTTTTTGCTCATAAAATGTACTTCTCTATGTCAATGACAACAAATTCTATTTTATTTCTATAGAGTCCCTGTGAATTCCCCAAATAGACTCACTGAACTTCAGCAAAATATTGGCTGTAATACTCATTCCTTTAGTAACTGCCAGCCTCTATGGAGGTTTAACCTAATTTCACACTTCTACAATTTCTTTGCACCTGTATGTGGCTCACAAGAACCATAACCAATAAGAACTGAATTTACGTTTACCCCATATCTGGATCCCATTTTATTGGAAAAGAAATTGCAACCAACTCATGCATTCAAAACTTCGATTTTATGCTGACTCAAAACTTAATAGATTAGAATTATTAGCCTTAACAGCATCTTGCTTACCAGAGTGCATATACACAAGCACCGATATGAGCACAATGCTAAGAAATCTATAACTCTTTCCCGATGACTGTTGGCCTGGAAAGTTATACCAACTTTGTGCATTACAGCAAGATTCTTATGTCCACCCATAATCCATCAGACCAGATCAAACTGCCTGAGCAATCCACTACTCTTATCATCACAAATACAAATAAACCTAAACCTACAAATGAATATGAGGCTATATAGAGTTCCCAGCCTTTTTTTATTAATTTTTCCAGTGGCTAAAATCAGGTTTCAGATGCTATGCTGCGAAAAAGTATGTTGAGTTACATTTCCCGTCAGGTTATCCACTCCTAATTAATTGGTTGGCAGAATATCAAAAAATAGCCTCACCAGTAGAAAATCACATTGAACATATTTCTCCAATTTAAATCTGCCCGTTTTCAGATAGTGAGCTCTTTCCCAAGTTGAAATAACAAGATTTTGTTACAACATAAATAGTAAAGAGACATGTACTAACATGTAATTCTAAAGTAAGGCTTAGAGTTCATCATGCATGTCAACTGCTTCACCTAGCAAAAATGAATATATTTCATTAGAAAAATATATCACCCAAAAGGAACAGAAATTTTTTAAGATAATAAGCATGATTGAAGTAGCTCCTTGCATTGCTCTTCCATTTTGCAGTATGCAATTCAAGCAGCGAATTAATCTCAAGACAAATAACTGGAAGGTCACATATGGAAAAGTTCGCTTCTTTTTCCCCTTCAAATCTTCAACAGAATGTTATGTTTTCACGGGTTTAGCAGAGCAAAAAGGACTAAATTTCTGTGGCTGCTGACATTGATATAGACAACTTATGCCTTTCTTTTTATAAGAAAACAATTATTATTTTTGGCACATGGGTTAATTTCATTCCATTCTAAGAGTTACAGCTTGTAGCAGATTGGACAAGAGTTGAAATCTAACAAATTATTTTCATTTGAATAAATATTTTTCCATTTATTATCAGATAAAGAATACCAGAAGAAAAAGATGTCTACCAAAGAGAGGTAGAAAAATATTAGTATACACTCAAATAGAGAACCAATTTATTTTGGGCCAAGTATATCCAGTAGGACTATAGGACATAAATAATGTGTGTCACGCAGACAATTGTTTTCTTATATGTTACTGGTATTCTGCATATAACCACATATCTTTTCTGAGTTATTGTACTATTAATTAAGGTTAATCCTCAAATTATGCAAAGGCATCACTATCAAGTTATCATAGCAATGGTGTCAGGACTGAAATAATCAGATGGTCCAGACACTAGTATCCGAGATTGCCTTAGTTCCCTATGAAATAGTTTTTAGAATTTGACTTAGAAATTACAAAGCAATCGGTCAGCAACTGTCTAGGCCTCATCAATTTAGACTCTATGAACAAGCTACAAGACACAGCACATAGATTTGACAATCCATCTTATGCCTAAGAAGTGCACTGACATAAATATCTTATTATCATATTCTACAATACTTTCATTTCATCTATGAATGAGAGTTATTAAATTGTCTTCTAGAGAGAGAAGAAAAAATATATATATATATTGGCAAGAAATACCAATATATCATCATATCGTTTGTAATCCATTAACTCAAAAGAGAAGTAAAAAATTTAATGTTCATAATTTCACTGTAATGAATGAAAAAACTAATAATGTTGTCATGGAACAATCATTAAGGCATTAATAGGAAGGGAAATATCTGGGGTCAAATCCTACTGTAAATCATCTAAGGAAGAAACATACCTGAGGATCTCTCTCCAAAGAAAAAGGAGATTTCCCTTTGAGCTGATTGGAGAGAGTCCGAACCATGGATGCAGTTCTTTTCTGAATCTAGCCCACACATTGCTCTAATGCTGAAAATACCAGAGGAAGCAATCAAGAGAAAATCAAGGAAAAAGATATACAATGAAGGAATAGATCAATAAAAGTGGCAGGGGAAGCCAATATTAGAAGACGTTAAAATGAGACAGAATTGAAATAAAAGAACTTGTATGCAAAGAAGAACAAATTAGGAAAACAAGTAACCTGTGGGGGTGACTAATCTTAGCTTTGAGCACATCAGTTGGACCAATTAGATTACGCCAATCAGCCACTGCATTTTCTTTCTTCAATACCATAACCAACACTGGACCACTGACAAAAGCTATATATCAACATAAAACAGAGATAAAAAATGAGAGTAGTTTTTCACTTCACATCATACAGTAACAAAAAGATACTATAGATGCCAAACCAACATACAAAATTATGTCCACGGTCAAAACCTCAATATGATAAGAGTCATCAAGTAATCCATATAAAGTCATCAATGCGCTAATACACTATCACCATGAGAACATAGACTTCATTGTCATGTATGTCTAAACTATAAAGATGAAAACTAACTATTACCATTGTCAGAATAAACTTCCCCTGGATGAAATCTGCAGGGGAAAAGCACGATCTGTTTAGCCTATCACCAGCAAAATGTCTTGTATGTAACTCAGTTCTTTGAAACTATGGGATATGAAAGAATACACCAATCCTATAGATCCTGAAGATTAATTGAGTGAGAATATTGTTGTGATTCAATCCAGAGATGAAGATAATTGGAGCACGCATTATTCTTGAACTTCCTTTTGTGGAGAAGAAGTGAACAAACATACACTTGCTCACTTCTTCCTTTTTTTTTGGTTTGGGGGGGGAGGGTGAGTGGGAGAAGGGCATGTATTTTCTTACTGCAACTAGGCTATAGGAGTTCTAAAATGCTTTAGTTGATTATTATAAAAGATATTTCTGATTCTGTCTAGTTGCTAATGCAAAGGGTTAATTTGGACACATCAATAGTGAATAAACAAATAACAAGACAATGTAGACATTACATGATTATGCCTTTTGGCAATCATATGCAAATTGGTCATAAACTGAAATAAGAAATCAGTAGTAATGAATGTCAAAATCTTACCAACGAAGAATAATCTAATTAGGGACAAAGAAATATTATACAAATAAGGCAATTAAGTTAAAGGTTGATACGATATGTTCAAAATTAATATGGATTAGTCAAAAGAATAACAGCTTAGATGGAAGTGAAGATACCTAGTCATGTATTTGATAAGATTTGGAAAGAAGCTTTTTGAAGAGTGCTCAGCATAAAAGGTTGAAGCATGGTCTTCATCAAGTTGAGTGATCATCTCCCTGAAGACACCAAAACCAGACTCCATGATGACCTTTTTTATCCTTTCAGTGTAATTACCTAACAATCCATCTGGCTTTATCATAGTTAAAGTCTCCTCCTCTTTACTTGCATTGCTTGAAGATGTACATTCCAAAAAGTAATTGAGAACACATCAGAAAAACTATTTTGGTATTGGTCTTCATGACTAGTATAAAAGTCTAAAAAGGTTTCCTGGATGGAATCATGAATATAAGATATTATATTACCTTCCAACCACCTTGTAATTTCTTAAGTCTAAACAAGTGAAGTATATTCGTGGCAGAGTTTTGGCAAGAGCTAATTAATTAAATTTCAATTGCTTAGGCAGGTATCACAATCTTATTGATTAGACAAGTTCTCAACTTCAGGATACTGATACAGGAAAGAAAAAAAAAATACACAAAAAAACACAAGGGAAAGACATGTGTGTAGCAGTAAATCGAGTTACTAAAAAAGGAATACTATGCCAAACAAATAATAATAATAATAATAATAATAATAATAATAATAATAATAATAATAATAATAATAATGATTATTATTATTATTATTTATACAGTACAAAATGACCTTGAATGACCCACAGCAAGAAAGTTTATCGCAAGATTTACTCATAGTATAATGAAGAAGGAATAAAAAACAAATTTAAATTTGCGGGACTATTATGCCATAATTGCGAAGTAATGAAAAGACAAATAAAAAGAAAAAACCCTAACTAAGCTGTTTACCTGATAGGGAAGGACAAAGCTAGCAGAAGAAAGACGAAGATAGAGCGAGTAATCATTTGACACTGGACGCTGCAAGAACTAGTAAACAGAAACATATAATATAAATCCCGATCAAGAGCCCAAAATTACATTTAATGGACAGAAAGGTTATGTTTCCAAATGATCTGCCTTGTGAACACTAAAAAATACTGGAGAAACTGCAGTTTTGATCTCCTTTGAGTTACTTTAGATGATTTGCTAGGGAAACAAACAGAAAAATAAAAAAATAAATAATTTTGTACCGGGTGAAAGGCGGGAGAAAAGGAGAGGAGAAATTTTAGAGAAGACGAAACATTTTTTACCTCTCATATAAGCAGGCCTGGCTATGTTGACTGTTGAGTTCGAATTTTTAAGTCGATTTTTAGACTTGTCTATCCTCAACGAAATAGCGTCGCTGATTATCTTGCGAATGAATCTGAGATTTGAAAGAAGGATTACACTATTACAGAATTTCTAGAGCCGCCTGCAGGTGTTGCCTCGATCTTGCAAAATCAAATCAATAGAGTTTCATGACTTTGGATGGTGCCTATTTAGCTTTTTCGGAGTAGTTTGTGGGTTTTTCCCCCATTTGCAATAAAAAAGCAAAAAATTTATTTGAAATAATTTTTATTTATACGATATTATAAAAATTTCAAATATTGTATTATATTACATAATTTTTTTATATTTGAAATATTTTTGTATAAATTTTTTAAAACATGTATAGTCTAATAATTTTTTATAAAAATTTAGAATTTTTATTCGTTATCAACTATTAAAAATACAAAACAATCAATATATTTAAATCACAATTTTTTCAATTATTATTTCAAACGATAAAAATAAAGAGTAAATTATTCATTTTTTAAAAATTTATTTATTTCTGTAATTTATTAAACTTCAAAAAATTATCCGTAATTTGTTCACATAAAAATTTCAGAGTGGAACTACGAAGAAAAAAGTAATACATATCAGGTATTCAAAATTTATGCAAGTAGAATCGAATTAATAAAATTATATATAATTAGTATAAATTTAATCCAAACAAAATAATAATTACTAATTAAATTTTTAGAACTATATTAATAGCTATATTTAAATTTTTCCAAACAATCTATCTTTCTGATCTCCATATCTCCACGTATTTTAGAACAACGAAATAAAAATAAAAGAGAAAAAGGAAAGGGGAAATCTTTTATCTGATTATATCAAAAATATTCAAGTGATTTTTTAAAAATGCATCTAATGATACATGCCAACCTAGAGAGTTGCAGTGTGGTTATATTCACATGCTGAACATCTCATTGACAATGTTGCATCTTTTGTTCAATAAACATTTATATTGCATTTACAGTATATTTATTTATTCAACTACAATCTATACTATAGTTATGCACAGAGCTCATAACAGCAGTTCAGGCATTCAAAGCAAGCGAGGGCAGAACATAGTTGTGTGAGAACTATAGAACATTGGTTATTCGTATACGAACAAGTCTGGATGAAGCACATGCAACAGCAACGATCGAGCAGCTTGCTGCAACATTTTGAAGCAGCCTTAACCCACATTTTTGTAAATTCAGGTGACTTTATTTTCCCTATTCCTGGAGGAAAGTTCAATGCTGTCGCAGCCAAGTTGCCAAAGCCAACACCTAGGCTCCCTAAGAAAATGATCTTCTGGATTTCTGACTCCACTTGTTTAAGTGGGTTAATTTTGTTGAACATCTGTTTTCACAGAGTTGTAGAAAAGTAAAAAATGAGCTAAAGCACATGTGAATATATCCTATATCTTATACCGTGATATGAAGGGATAAACACAATTAAATAGAAATTCAATAAGATTATGCAATCGAAATTTAAGGTAAAAATTTAAAAATGGAAAGATGATGATTTGAAAATATAAAATGAACCATCCAAGGTATTATTGTTGCATGTTTCTTATACATGTATCATCAGTTTGTCACCATTTATGTACGTAGTGTAAAAGAAACTTGGAAGAAAGATGGAGCAATATGCGATTTTTTCTAATAAATTTAGGATACTCAGATAATAGGCAAAGGCATACCTCCAGCACCAGAATTGTTTCTGGTGCTTTCTCTCCCTTGTCAGTCTTATGCAAAATCACGTGGGTATATTCAGATGGAACCCCAGTTTGTATGCTCATTTTTGCAACCTAAAAGAGAACAAATATTCTGATAAATGATATTGTCCGTTTTCATTTATTGATTTCAATTAACAAAAAAAATCCAAGAAAATTCAATTGCAAACCCGCTGCTCAAGGTCTTTGCTATCTGACATCCATGCATTAGCTGTGAGCACATCAATTTGTCTCCTTGCAAGTACCTGTAGATTACAGGATAAAAGAATAATTAGAGAGCACACTACTGAAAGTTTTTTATTGCAATTTTAACAGCAGTTATCTACAACGAATCAATGATAAACTCCATTCAGATAGATGGAGTAACATTTCATTTAGCGGGTGTTTGAGATTGCTGTTGGGTATCCAAAAAGCAGTTTTAGAAGTTTTTTGATTTAATTGACTGATTTTTTTAATTTTTTATAAACTGCTTTTGAAACAAGTTTGAAAAAAACATTTATTTACCTAGTAGTTTTCAAAACTCAAAAAATTTAAAAATAAAAATAAAAAAAATTTCTCCAAAAACGCTTTTGCCAAATGCCATGGCAAACAGACCCTTAGTGGCAGTGATGCCTTGGATAATAGACACATTTCATGCTTGAAAAATTAAACAAGTTTACTTCTGTGTACATTTCAAGAGCTCCAAATAATTAAGCAGAAATTCTCCAGTTTAATGAATTCAATTCCAAGCTAACATGTGGTGAGAAGCAAAAAAGGCAACTGATGGTGTATTTAAAACTGCATCCTAACAAAATCATTTAAGGTGGAAGAGTTTGACGAGAAAACTTCAAACACAACATAAAAAAAGTAGTTAGAACAGATAATAAAGATTGAAAGTCTCAATCAGTTCAGCACCAGAGATGCAACCTAAACATGTTGAATCTGGCCAATCTAAATAGAGTAGCTTCATGCCAAAAGTAGGAATACATAAACAGGCATCTCTCCTTGGGAAAACCTAAAAGATTTCTTTATGCAACCAAATAAAGAAACGAAGTGATTATAATTTAAGATAACTTATCTTGCAACTAGTCATATAAAAAATACAAGCAATATTATACTCAGATCAAACATTACTTTGTCAAGTTGCAGATCCTTTGCCTTTCGTGTTTTCAGTTCTATTGTAAAATTGCTCATATCTGCCAATAGGCCACCAACTTCAATGGAGTCTGGAAAGTTTCCATTGTATCTGCCTGATACAACCAGTGGACTCCCACATGATAAGTCTGGAATTCCAAATGAAAGTAGCTGCAAGAAACTCAGGGAAAAAGTCAAATATTAAAAGCTCAAATTAAACAAAAAAACTAAGCCATTATATATAAGCAGGAGAAAACCAGGGTTCACCATCATGAATAATGTACCTCGAGTGAATCAAGTTTTTCCAAGGAATCCATAGTTATATTGGCAAGAATGACTGATGAAGCAGTTGTAAATAATCGTTGCATTCGAAAATCAACTGAATCTGGAAATAATATTTCTGTGTGAAATCTTTACCATGCTGTGGCTTTAATTAAAAAGGTAAATAAACAAACTCATTTTGCTTTACTCCTTGTCTAGAAATAAACCCAACTAACCTGCATCATAAGCACTATCAAAGTAGCCTCTTCCAATTTGTGCAAGCATTTGCAAGAAATAGTGGTTGCAATAGGTACCTGAGAAAAGTTGCCGTGGAAATATTTTTAAAAAATACTATAAGTGGAATCTAAAGTGCTCTGAGTATGCAGTAAAATAGCAGACATGCTTAGGGATATGAAAAAGTGATGGATGTCGCTTCTGCAAAATTGTAGCCATCTGGCTAGCAGGCTGCACAAGATCTTTGAAAAGACCATCAAAGCTGACAGCTACAATGGCTGTGAAGGTGCATTTAGCATTTCTCTTGAAAAGCTATATGATAAAAGAAGAAACTGAAATTTCAGTCTTTCATTGCCTCATCCGCGAGGAAAGGCCCAGAGTAATTTCTTTTCACCAAGCTAATACTGAACAGGAGATGGGATTTGGGAAACAGGAAGAGATAAGAAAAGAAAGACCAAGAATCTATAGTTGGAGACAGGTGAGGCCTCATTTATCTAGAAAATTTGACTGTAAGTGGAAGAAGGAGCAATTGCTGCACTAATGAGGTTTGGAAAGACACCTTTAGGATTCTGCATAAACAAAGGTCCAAAAGGCTTCTAGGCAGAGGAAATGAGCCATGCATGCAAAATGTGAATTTGCATGCTGTTCTATTTGGTTCTGTTATTGATGGTTCTAGATTGAATCAAATTAAGCAGTCCAGTTTAATTTCATATCAGGAATATTCATTTCTAATTTTCTACTACAACAGCATTCCAGATCAAGAAAACAAAAGTACAATGGGAGAAAATAAAACTTGAATGTCAAAATCTTACCAATGCCAAATGTGCATATTCGAGGAGAAATTGGTCCTCCACTTTTAAGAGAACCTTTTACAAAATTGCAGATATCTCTTTCATCTTCAACAGCCCCATCAGTGATCAGTAAAATAAGAGGAATTGAGTCTGTAGTTTCAGCCAATAGCTTCATAGCCTGAAACAGAGCACATCACAATAAAATATGTGATGTAATTTATAATGAATTTCAGGTTTGGAGATGTGTGAGTGAGACTCTTGCATGAACAGAAAATGAAGAAGTGAAAAAATGAGACAGCAAAATGAGAGATGGAAGGAGAGTGAGTGGGCTTATTTCTTCTAGAAATAGAGGATGACAGAGTATAAAAGCTAAAAACTTACCAGCATATGCCAAAGTGCAAGGAACTCAATTTTAAGAGTAAATGTTAGAAAAACTTCAAGACAGTTTTCAGATAGAAAACAAAAGCATTGATAATTTACAGACCTGCTTAAGAGGAACCAAAATGTTTGTACCACCACCTGCATTTAGATTATCATTGAGCCACTGAAATGCTTTCAATATTGCTCCCTTGGTTGCAGGCTCCATTAATGATGAAAATAAGTAGGTCTCCCCATTGAAAGCAATAATATTGAAAGAATCTTCAGAATTGAGCTTAGATAGTGATGAAATCATTGCACTCCTTACATTCTCAAGAGGACCCCTCTTCATACTTCCACTAATATCAATTATAAAGATCACATCCTTCCTGAAAGCCTAACACATTCAAGCGATAGGGAAAAGAAGAAAAGAAAATGGAATAAGAATCGTCATATATTAACCATGAACCAGTGCCATGAAACAAAACCTTTTAATTAAAGAGAATATGCCTCGATAACCTTCCTTCTAGTTTAATTTTCCTTATCCTTTATACTTGGGTCTGTAGAAGAACTTCTCTCATACTATGTTCATTGTCCTTCTCCAAACCCCACAATGAAAAAGCAATATCATCCAAGAACATAAAACATAAACAAAGGGGGAAGCAAAATATACATTTTTATGATGATAATAGTAATCCTTTTTCTGAATGAAACACATTTAGAAACAGATAATTAGGCAGCAAATTAATTGTAACGAACCTTCCTACTATGGTTAGTTCCAGGGAAAAGATAGAAACAGAACATCTGTCTGTCATCAAAGTCTCGCAGAAGTGGGGACTGCAACAGCACACCACCAAATAAGTCATTCGAGACAACCTGTAATCACAGAAATCAACCAAAATAGCTATTAAGGATCTTATATACATGGTGTATTCATCGTATGACAATAAAAGACAGCATAAAGAAAAGCTATAGCTTACAGAATATGAAAATTTGAAGTCGGAACTAGACCAATTTGGTACTTCTGCTTCATATAAGAAACCCAATTTACCAAACTCCCGTCTTATCTCCTAGTATATATCAAAATAATAATGTTAATTCCTTCTGCATATCACAAGCTATTGAAACATAAAATGCTTTATATGAGAATGGCATACCTTTAGAGCATGGCTATTACTCTTGCACAAAATTTCTTTGCCAATACCAGAATTAACATTTAATAATATCTTTTCTTTCTTAGAAATTCTCTTGCCAGTGGGATTGACAAATGCTGGAAAACTAAATGGTACATTGAGGCAGAACTGACCCTCACTATAATCCAACTTCTGAGACCAAGTCACTTTAACTGATATTGTTGTTCCTCCACCAACCTAAAAGTGTGTATACACACACACACACATCACAATCAATAATTTTAGAGTCGTCTTCAAACCTGTGATTTACAAGTTCAAAATCCAACTCGGACCCATAAAACACCCCTCCATCCCCACCCCACCCACCAAAAAAAAAATAGTTGACATTATCCCAATTAAGCGTCAAATTTACCAAGCAATCACCTGTGGAATTTTAAATGTATAAATGTTGCCTTTCAGATATCGTCCTTCTCCACCTTTAATTTCTTTTCCCTTATCTTTCGTTTCACCTGCTCTGATCAATTGGCTATGATATGATCTTGCCGTAATGTCAACCTCAAGACCTAGAATTGAACCCTGTTAGCCAAATCATCCTTTTCTTGAGAACTTAAAACAAGTTGCTGGAAAATAATAGCAAAATCGATAAAAATATGCAAAATTTCTAGCTATTATGTTGCCATTATAAGATATAGACAGCAAAAACATGCAAATTTCAGGTCTGCAATTACTCTACAAGGAGAAGCAAAGTTAGCTAGAGGGAGAGACAATTTAGTTTTCATTTATACTTGGCGAATGTGAGATGACCAAGATCTACAATTTATTTTGATATTTTTTTACTGAACTGAATTTACAATCTATTTTGATTACTAAATGATAAAGGAAAAAATAAAATTTCTGACTCTCCTGCTTGTTCTCAACAAATTGATTTTTATTTTTAAATGGAAATCAGATTTCTTTAATGTCTTCTTTTTTGTTCATTTTATATCTCTATGTAATGTCCAAAAAGGGCGAAATGTCTATTCCACTCAATTATCTCAAAACAAATAATCTCTCAGAAAAATTTACTTCCAATAAAATGAAAATTCTCTCTCGAATTATTGTGGGGTTTTCAAACAAAAGAAGGAAAAAATAATAATATAAAAAACTAATACTATAACAAAGCTGAGTTTGTTGGAAAAACTCTTGAGTTCCACTAAACACATCTTTGGGAAGGAATGAGAAAATGATTAATCTTTAGACCATAAAACCGACCAGATCTGTGGTTTACATAAAAAATATATATACATTCCGTCCTAAGCACCTCAACTGTGGGCTGGGCGTACAAAATGTTGGGTATCACCTACCACTTCGTCTACAAGTTTTCCGCAATAAACTTATAATTAACGAGCTATTTCTACCATTTATGAATTATTGAATTATCGTTCACACTTCTTTCTTTCTTCAATTAATCAGTTAAAGCACCGCCAAATAAAATTTAAAAAAAAATCAGTAGATGATAAGGTTAACAATCAAAGAACTATGGGGTTGCTGCGAATTTGAAATGATCCGAGCCAAGTGAAGCGAAAAAGGAAAATAATTTATAGCATCACAAGAATAAAAACAGAAAAAAGAAAAAGAAACTACCTGGTCTCCCATGGGTATGGCGATGCGGCAATCGCACTTCCTGTTGGTCTTAATGCAATGCACGCGCCACTTTCCGCTAAAACTAACGTTTGCTTGATCTAAACAACAATCCACCTCCATAGCTACTCCATGCATATGCAATGGTATCAACGCCGGCGGCTGGCACCGCCCGTGCACATAAGGCTGGTAGCTCGGCACGTCGGGATTTTCTACCGCCTCTGGCTCATGAACCACCGCATAAGCCATCACCGGCAACGTTGGTAAGTAACCGCCTTTTGACATTTCTGGCTCCGGTGCCGGAGGCAACTCCTTGCCGTAATAAATTCTCTTTGAAAGCCTTAAACCATAGTCCACACTAGTTTCGAACTCCTTGGCCATGACGGCGCCAATATTTGGACAGAGATTCGGACAGTGGGGTGTGCACAGGAGGAGAAATAAAGTTATTTCGGCGTTTATAATAAAAATTTATATTTGACCAAATAGGCAAATTTGCCCTGTACTGTTACTAAATTGTGAGTCACCCTCAAACTCATGATTCAATTTAAATTAGCCCCTTAAAATTTAAAAACGATACATTTAAATTTCTAAATTTTCACTTCATTTATACTGTTAATCTTCTTTCATACAATTAGACTTATTTCACTTCATTTATACTGTTAATCTTCTTTCATACAATTAGACTTATTTTTATAGAGTTATCTTGCTCCGAATAAACCGGTTTTTTTATAATATTTATATGTAGTTCAATTCTGAATTTTTTATAATAAAAATGGTATATATATGGTTCATCCTAAAATTTATATATATATATTATTTATATATATTTATATATAATAATTATTTATATTTTAACATAATAAAAATATAATACTCATTTTAAAATAAAAAATATTTTTTTATTTAAACAAATGTATAATTAAATAATAAAATAAAATTTTAAATATTAAAATAAAATTAATAAAAATCAAAAATCGAATCAGAGATTCCTATTTTTTGTAGTGTGGAGACAGAAAACTGTATTTTTTTTTACGAGATCGAATACGAGATAGAAAATTTAGCTTCAAACCTGTCTTATTGTCATTTCTATTTTTTTAGAGCTAATTTATACTCACTTAAACAATATCGTTTCATTTTTTAATAAATAAAATAGTAAACAATGTTGTTTTAATAAAGTATAAATTTCAAATGTCAAAAGGACAAATTAACTCATGATCTATACCCAAAATTGCAAATCAGATTTTAAATTTTTATTTAATACAATTAAATATTTTATATTTTAATCAGGTGCAAATAAAATTATCCTATTTTTATCTTATTTGATTAAATCCGCTAAATTAACTTAGTTACTAATCACATGCTGAAATATGATATTTTTTTCATTCAACTTAAATTTTATTTTTAATTTAATTTAATTAATTAATTATATTAACTAAACTGTTACATTTTTCCAAAATTTTTATTTAATTTTTGATTTAAGTTAAAAATTAATTTAACTTTTATAATTAATAGTGCAAGAATTACATTACGTGAACCAATCACTAGCCAAAAGCATTAGCAAATTTTCATTAGTCCTTTGTTCCATATTTCATAATTGTATTATAATTTTTTTAATTAATTTATTTTTCATAATAATTTATTTAATATAATTTATTAGTTTATTTATTTTTCTTAATATATATATATATGAAAAATTAATTATTTATTATGAAAAAAATTAATTAATTTATTACAAAAAATTAATTAATTTTTCATTATAAAAAACTAATTTTTAATATAATTTTTTTATAAAAAATGAAAAGAAAAATAAATTTTGAATTGAGTTAAAAAAAGTTATGTATCGATTTCACGACACATGTCAATTTGTTATTAGTTAAAAAAGAAACCGACTTAACTCAATGAAAAATATTAACTGATGTATACGGCATTATAGTTTAGGGGTTAAATTGATTTAGATGTGGTTAATAAAAATGTAAGACGTGACTTGTCATTTTGTGTGTTGTTGAATGACTAATTTGCCTTTGGTTTTTATATTTCACAGTGAAATTAGTGCATGCGGGTGAGCGTTTTCGAATTGAACCACGGTCTTTTTAACATCTAACAGGACGAGCTTACGGAGGTGGCTTGTTGAGGTGCTGTGATGGATCACGGATTAAGGAATTTATTGTGAACTTGTGTTTTTGTGCTGTTAGTAGAGCATAATTATGGGCGGTGCATGGCTACATCTTTATATATATTCCTAGAATTTTAGTTGAGCCTGACAATGACAATGGGGAAAATTCTCCGTTTAGCATAATTGAAAAAATAATTTACAAGTTTATGTTAAGAATTTACAGGTTGACTGCTGGTTTTGAGCAGTTAGAGAGGTGTGGTGCACAGTTTGGACTGACGCACATTTATTTATTTATTTTTCATTAATTTTTATTTTTATTTTTATTATGATGTCTGTCATATTTCTGATGATAATCCCCTTTCTTACTGCAAAATTGGAGGCTCACTTCGCAGATAATTCTGACATCTCTTCCTATACTATTTAAAATTAGATAAACTATATACAATATTATAAAAAGGAATTAATTATATAAAAAATTATAAAATAATAATAAAATTTTAGAGGGGTGTTGTGCTTACGTGAATTAGAAATACTCTAAAACTATAATATTTTTTTATAATTTATTTAGGAAACAGCTATACCAAACTAATCATTTCTCCTTGACAATATGTGTTATAGAAATGATAATGGGTAATTGAAGTGAATTGGTGAACTGATATTCTCTTCTACGTGCTATAAAGGTTATTGCAAATGGTTTTGAGGAGATTCATTTTAAACACATTTATCTTGAAGTAAATATTGTTGCTGATTATCTAACAAATGAAGCCAAAAATTTTGATATTTGTACTTTAATTATACACCAGCCTTGCTCATCTCTATATAATAAATAAATAAATAAATAAAATAAAGGTGAAAATTGATGATGTTTGATGGTTTTTTACCCAATTATTTAAAGACACGTTTAATTTGGCTGAATTACTCTTACTAATTTTTATTTTAATTCTTAAACTTGTACTCTTTTTTTTTGGGTAAGATGATTCTTACATTTATTAACGTGTACAACAATCAATCTTTTTGTTCCCCTTTTTTTCATATTGCAGAGGGTCAAAAGAAAAAATTTTTCTTTTTTTTTCTGATTGAAGGAAAACAAAAGATTGATAGCATACACAAATGTAAAAAAAAAAAATGTTTCATATTTACAAAATGTATATATACAACAATCACTGTCTAACAAATTAAATAACTATCAATCTTTTTCTTAAGTACACAATTTTTATATATTTTGCATATTTATATGTTTATCTACCAATAAAGTCAGGATTATATAATTGATAAAATTAATTAATTAACTAACACTTTATAAATATAAGATTAATTATAAATTTTTTATTTTTTGACATGATAACGTATTGTAACCCAACCTACAAATAAAATAATCAACACATCTTGAATTCTTAAAAAAAAAAAATTAAGTACCGATTTGATTTAGGGTACATTAATATATTTAATTTACTATCCAATAAACTTCAAAATTGAAATTGAGAGATACAAGGACATATCGAATTATATGAAGCCTGTTCCATAAACAAATGTATTAATGTGAACGGAGATAAGGTAACCAACTTTTCTCTGTGTGTCCTATAAAATTTTGTTGCTTTTCATCCTAACAATGGAATTTTGAAATGAAAATCTACCTCTCAAAACTTTTAAATAATATGCTTGATTAAAATTTTGAACATTTACATTATTGAAATACAGCTGCCAAAAATTTCTATATATATATATATATATATATATATATATGTGCTATAATTATGATATTCGCTTATCTTCATTAATTGAATCATTATGATTTCTCTAATTAACTACAATATTTCAAATTTCCATGTATATAGATAAATTCTCTACAAGCGTCAAAAGGGTTGGAAAATAGTTAATTAACTATAAAAGACTTTAATCTGAAATTAATTTAGTGGAGAAGTGAATCACCCTCATTTTTATTGAACTCTAGTTGATAGCTAGCTTTCAACATATGTTTTATATTTACTCTATGCAAAGTCTTATATGATCTATCAATTTAATAGTATGCGTTGTTGATCTCGATTATCTGCTGTATAGAAAAAATTTTAATTTCATTTAATTTATCATATTACATATAGATTAATATAATCAAATAATAATATATATTTAATTGTTTTATTTTACACTTGTCAAAATAAATAAAACAATTAATGAATTACATATATATTACTGTACAATTTAATTAGTATAATAAACTGACTATATCTAAAAATTTATACCGCTCTCAATACATATAGAGGAATGTTAGCAACATTTGCTACTTACACTATTTTTCAACAAATTTTTTTATTGATCCATTATATTTACTATTTTCAATAAAAATAATATGTAATTTAATTTTTAGATAAGATTAAAAATATTGATTTTTTATCGATCATAATAATGACTAAAATATTAAAATATATTTTTTATTTACCATTTTATCTCATATCATTTTTCTCACATCTCATACAAATTTTATTTTTTTACATTTTTTATTAAAATGTAAATAATTAAAAAAATATTTTTTAGCTAATTTTTGAAAATGCAAATGATATTATATACAGTAGTCTTGATATTACAAATAATGATTTTAATTTTAAAAAATTAAGTTGAAATTATTTTAGAGACTATATATCTAATTTCAAAACACTTTTTTCTTTTTATTTTTTCTATAACTTTTATACTAAAACTTATATAACACAATTTTAAAAAAAATAGTATGCATGAAAAATAATTTTAAAACCAATAAAAATAGAAAATAAAAGAAAGCTAAAATCATAGCGAAAAATAAAACAAAATATATAAAAAAAATAAAATAATTTAATCAATAAAAAAGAAGGAATTATAAAAAGAAATAAAATAATATATAGAAAAAATAAAATAATTTGAGTATTATTATAAAAAAATACTATATTTAATTTTACTTAAAAAATATTATACTTATATATATATATATATATATATATATATAATCTTATCGAAATCAATCATCATTGCTAATATTTTAATAGTTGCGTTAAAAAAGTTGACTACATAGTTTGAACTGTATATTAAATTTAAATTATAAGAAAATCCCCCACCTGTCCATTGATTTGATGATCCATGATTTATTTACCAATTTGACAATGCTATGTCTAGTTGCTTCGAGATAATGGTCCTAATACATATGCAAACTGTCACACTCAATAGAAAATGTAAAACCACATCGTTGATTGATTAGCTTTTAGACATTAAAAAGACATGACTAATTTTCTGTCTTATTCGGATTAAAAAAAGGAAAAAAAAAGAAGAAAAGACTGATTTACTATCGGAATAGTAAAATTTAGATAATAAACAAAATTTTAATATATATATATATAAGTGCCATAATCATTAATATAAATATATATAATAAAATAAAAAAATTCACACAAGGTCATAATAAATTTTTTTCCATAATAGCTAAATTTTATTAAAAATAAAAGAGATAATTGAATATAAATAACATTTAAAAAACCGGTAAACATGTAATATTATAGTCAGTTATTATAAAAAAGACAGATAGCATTCTCTCAATATATTTGGTGTTCATCCCATAAAAATAATATATATTTTTTTATTATTAGTCGTTAATCATAACTTGTAAGTTATAATTTTTTTAATATAGTTATTTTTAAAATTTGTAATATATTACATGTTATTAATGTATATAATTTATTATTTTTTAATTTTTGATAATAAGTATGACCCTAATTAATAATAAAATATATTAAAAATTAGTAAAATTTATATTTTTTAATATTCATATTAGTAAATGTAATATAAAATAGAAATAGTATATATCTAATATAACAATTAAAAATAACATTTTCACTACACTTATATAAGGATTTGCAATTTCTTAAATTTTTCTTACTAATTTATTAATTTTACTTTAAGAGAAAGACAATTGTTACATTCACTAGTTTGGATTTCAACAATCAGCGAGTTTAATGACTGGATTGGATGCGTTGGACAACTGAAAACCGTGCATATTCACGATCGAAATAAATATAATACGAACAAAATCTAAATCCATATATAATAAGACTTAAAAATGAAAATATGAAACATAAATTGCTAATTAATCGGGATTTCAAACTAAATCAGGAAAATGCAAATTTTATTTTGGAGCATAATTTGTCAAATTAAATTAAGTGATATATAGAATATTTAATGGAGGAATTTAAGGAGTAAGTAATTGGTAGTAATTATTTAATTTGGAGCACAAATTATAAAAAAATAAAATTATTACCTGGACCAGTCAAATCAAAGACGAGCTTAAAATTTAATAATAATAATAATAATAATAATAATAATAATTATTATTATTATTATTATTATTATTATTATTATTGAAAAATAAATAAAAGGATAAAGATACCATTATTGCAATCCACATTGCCGCGCCCTCTTAATACTACTACTACTAATAATAATAATAAATTTATTAAAAAATAAATAAAAGGGAAGAGAAACCATTATTGTCATCCACCCTTACCAATAAAAAAATATAAAATTTCCACTTTCATTTAGTTAAACACCAAATTAGTTATTATTTATAAAAAGAATAGATATTCCATATTTCTCTATCCCATTAGATTTTTTTTTTCTTTTATCACAACTCATCATAACCAATACTTTAAAGAGATATTTAGGGCTAAAATTTCGACCAAGCCAAAAATGGATAGAAGAAGGATGAATTTTGCTATGAGAGGTAATGTACCATGAGAAATGAGGCACAAAACCAAACGCAAAAGAGAGAGAGGAAAGGAAAAAAAAAAGAGAAAAAGGGAGAGCAGATGTTCCGGCCAAGCTTAAAAGAATTTTGGCAATGCAAGGAAATTTAAAGCTAATTGCATTTTTCTCTTCTTTTTATTGTTTCTTTTGACCTTCATGGAAGGTAGAGTTAAGTTGGAAGCTTCAATTTTATCAATTTTATTAGTGGGAGAGTGGGTTTGTTGTTGCATTTGGAAGGAGAGATGAAGTCAGGGGAAAATGGGTTTGTTTTATATTTGGGAGTAGAGACGATGCTCTTAGTGTGTCCATGTGCACAAAAACAAAGAAATTTAATTGTAAAATGGTGTCGGGTAAGATCTGCACTTAGAGGAGAGACGATGTGATTGAATAAAATGGTAGAGTTTGAGCATGAGATTACGTTGTTTTTTATATAAATTATCTGGAAGGACATTTTGGTTAGTTCACTATCTATACTATAATAATGAATAATGAAACTTATTCACTTTTAATGTGTTTATAGATTATAAATGAACAAACATTCACACAATAGATTTTGTATGTGGAATGAATTGTTATTTTAGTTTTTTTCATTCCAAATGCGCTTAATTTTTCAATTATTATATTATGAATTCAAATTTATGTTATATTATGCACTCGATATTTTTTATAAATGTAAAGATATTTTTATTATTTTATACATAAATTTTAAAAAATAAAATTATTTAAATAAATGATACATAATATATTATAAAATACAGTTTATTATATAATATATGTGATTTTTTTTCCGTATGATTATATTGGGCTTTAGATTTTAAAATTTTCAACCCAATTATTATGTCGAACCTACCGGTGTACGGCCCATATTGATCAGGCCTACTAGTAAATAATGCACAGCGATGCAAGAAGCGTTTCATCCCATGTTATTCACTTTTATTAGTTTGACTAAGTCAAACTCAAGCTGTTTCTGCGTTTAACGGCGTCGTTTGACTATAAATCTTCTCTCACTTGTGCCCAAAGTCTTCTCTCTGTCAGTTCTCTTCACGCAGAAGACACAAAACCCTAGCAAAAAACGGATTAAAGAACTCGAAAATTCTAAATTGAGGTAAAATGAGCAGAGGAAGTGGAGGAGGATATGATCGTCACATTACCATTTTTTCACCGGAGGGCCGTCTTTTTCAAGTCGGTATGTGTTTATGTAATATTAACAAATTTCATCCATATCCGTTGATATTTCAGTTTCATAGTTAATTTAATCTTTGCAATATATTTAAGTTCTTATTGCGTGCAATGGTAGCGAAAAAATCATTGTAGAACGGTTAGTGTCATCTTTGGGATTCTTTATATTTGAATCATCTTGGTTGATTTTCTCTTTGGTTCCTATAATAATTATTTATCGAGGAAAGATAGATAAAGTAAGAGTTGAAATGTGAATGTGGGCACAAGTGGAAGTGTAAATTTACTGGAATGCACTAGTTTAATTCTTGGCGTGCTAAGGATTTTTATTTTTTATTTTTTCATTTACAGCTAAATCTAAGAATAATTTTGATGGATGCTATTCCTCTATAAAGCATATTCAGTTTGGCTTCTACAGCATTTATCGTCTGTTAATTTTTGCTTTACTAGACCTTCACCAAGTTAACTGGAGCAAGATCTATTGATTGTAATTATCTACTCTAATGGGTTTGGACTATTTGGTTTTGTTTCTCAATATATAGAATATGCTTTTAAGGCTGTTAAGGCTGCTGGGATCACCTCGATTGGTGTTTGTGGAAAGGATTCTGTCTGTGTTGTAACTCAGAAGAAAGTTCCTGTAAGTATTTGCTTATCATTAATGCTAGAACTTTATTGCAGTGCTTGTGTAAGAATTGTACAATTATCATACTGGATGCAGGACAAGCTTTTGGATCATACAAGTGTCACACATCTTTTCCCCATTACAAAGTATCTTGGTTTGCTAGCAACTGGCATGACAGGTAGTTTTCTTCTCCCCTTTCAACTTGATGATATGAAACTTCAGTGAAACATGATAACTTGATATATTCTGCATGAAATTAGGTTTCACGAGTATCTTGTCATTGAACATATTCTTGGTGAATGATAACTCGAATATTCTTGTTTGGAATTTCTGTGATTGTTATGATCTTTTCAGGTTAAGTATCTCTATTTTTACGTTATATTGGTCTTGCAATATTTCATCATGAAGTGTGTTATAGTTAAATGTCAGTCTATATTGAAATCTGGAAATGACGATTTAATAGGATTAGACTAGTTCCAGTCTCAGCATCTATCATTGGGTGGTATTCTTAAGAAAATCCAATAATTTTGTGACCTTTTCACAAGCATATTACATGTGCTGTCATACAGAACAGAATAATGGAATTTCTTTCTTAAGTGAAAAACTTTCATTTGTGATTATGGCATTAACTATCAATAACTTTTAAGAATTTCTATTTAGGTTTGCATCATGCCATCAGATTGGATTTAAATCGGATATAGCCTCATGTTCTTAAAGATTATTGGAAGCTAAATTAGTGTTTCACATCCAATTTTCCAGCTGATGCAATGACCTTGGTTCAACAAGCTAGGAATGAAGCAGCTGAATTTCGCTTCAGCTATGGATATGAGATGCCTGTGGATGTTTTGGCAAAATGGTAATTTCTCGTGTTACATGAACTAGCATATGTTTGAGCTAGATATGTGATGCATTCTCCACATTTAGTGGCATGTTTTGTGTGAAATACATACAAAAGATGGGTAGCCTTGTGGTTTATAACTTTTTTCCCCCTCTTTTAGGATATAGTTCACGTGCATTTGTTGTCACATTCCCTGCTTGTTATCACAATCATTAAGGGCTTTTCTCTAGTCATTAGAGTAGTAGTGTGATAAAAATCCTTTTGCATGTATTTAGAACTGCTATAATCACTTTAATACAAACTATTGGGATAAAAGAAAATAAAAGAAGTAATCTATGTGATGCAAGCATTGCTTTAAAAAGCAGGCGAAAAGAAATTTTGGATTCAAAGTTCAACATTACACTTTTTGTCTTCTAGTTAAATATTAGCAGATGCATTTTTGTTCACTTGGATATTCATGTTCTTAGATTGATATACATTGTGTTTGTGCTTGCTATATAAATCTTGTCCATTTAAGGTTGCAAACCTTTCCAAAAATTGAAAATGGAAGCTACTTCATCTCTAATGGTAATGTAATACTGTAATCCATTACTGAGGTTTTAGACTTCTGGTAGATTGTGGAATATGGATCGTGCGTCATAGGGAGCATCGTGCAAACACCCAGTAGCTCATGGCGTTGCAGTAATTGTTACTCAAGGAGACATCCAACATTACATGCTGCCACGGCACTTTCCTCTCCCTCTCAATTATATTACTATTCCTAAGTTGCTTGCAAAATGATTCCTAAAAATATACTATGTTGTTGGCTTGGTTGTTTCTGTTTCAATCATTATCAGAACTTAATTAGTGATTATTGTGAAGTCAAGTAATTTTGAAATGCTTTCTGGACAGGATAGCAGAGAAATCACAAATTTATACACAACATGCTTATATGAGACCTCTTGGAGTAGGTAAGTTCTGGTCTTCCATGGAGTTGTAAAAGATCATCAATCAATTCACTGTTCCTCATTGTGCAACTATATCTTTAACTCAGTATTTCTTTCTTCATGTCATGCTTAGCTTTTTCTCTTTTGAACTGTTACATTCATTGATCTTTGCACTAATTTTATTTTATTTATTCTTCTCTTCTTTTGGAAGTTGCTATGGTTTTAGGTATTGATGATGAATATGGACCTAGACTCTATAAGTGTGATCCAGCTGGCCACTTCTTTGGTCACAAGGCATGTGCAAATTTTGTTTTCTTGTTATGTTTCTGTAAAATTATTGTTCTTTAATTTTGCATGAGAAGGGCAAAGAGCTTGCCAATTCACATCAAATTCAACAATTGAGTTATCTGCAATACCTAACTATTTTTACTTGTGCTTTCTTTATGGTGTGCTTAGGGTGCTAATGCAATTTTCTACAGTTCTGAAATAAATTAAATGTCCCTCATGTTATGTACATATTTTTTTTAATTGCATAATATTAACCCCTTTTTCGAAAGAGAAACATTCAAGCATGTTCCTGAACACAAACCCATTGGATGCAGTAATTCTTGGACCATATTTAACAGGAAATGATAGTACAACGTTGTGTTATGTGGTATTCATCCCTTTGTTTTCATTATGTTTGCACTCCTAAAGCTGCATGATGAGCTGAGTGGATATACAAAGTTGATGATTGGTCCCAAAATAAATTTAAAATTCTTTACATTACCTGTAAGAAAATTCAGTATATATTTTTTTTTGCAACTTAGCAAATAATATGAGTATATTGATCTTTTGATATTCACTTGGAGAGTTGATACTTTTATGGATATAATTGTCCAGCACTTGGCTTCCCAATGTTAACTTAATGGCACTGTTGGTTATTACTGATTTCTATTGTTTTGAATTGGCTATATCATTTTTCCCCTTTCTCCTCCTTTAATCTTTTTGTTTATTGTTTAATTGATGTAATGCCTAAAAAATAAATTTCATAATTTTTTTAGGCTACTAGTGCTGGATTAAAAGAGCAAGAAGCAATTAATTTTTTGGAGAAGAAAATGAAGAATGATCCTGCATTTACCTATGAGGAAACAGTGCAGGTAGATTTTGATATTTTTTAGTTTTAAGCATTATGATTTATGTTGTAGAATGAGTGAGTTGAGATTTCTGCTTTTAAATGATTTGGTTGAAATTTTTAATCTCATTATTTTAGCCTTCTATACAAATTGTTGCAAGTAGAAATACTGAAGTTGTTCTAAGTATCCTGTAGAACATGGGCTGTGGTGCAAATAAGCAAATGTTGCTATTAATGTGCCTGTTTGCCCAAGCATTAGCAAACCAAAATGGAAATGTATTCTTATGTAATATAATTCATATGTCACGTTGTTTTGTTTTGTTGTTGTGGTAGTCCTATCCAATTGCTAGTCCAGTTGTTCATTTTGCTTGTTTCAATAAATGATATAAAATAATATGATTTAAGACCATGTCTAGTTATGCATCCTTGCCAAATGAGCTACACAATATTTGCACTTGAGGTAAATTACTGAGATCTGAATGTAATCTTATTTTTTCAATTGTTGCTTTTAAAAAAAAATTATTATTTTTAATCTTTTGGCTCTTTTTTTGAGCTGCTAATTTAATAAATGGACACCTGTAGTGTATGTACATGCATGCATAAGCAATTTGTGTACTCATTATAGGGAATTTATCTCCTTTTGCTGCTAAATACTGTCCATAAAAGACAATCATAGAGTGGGACCAACCGCCTTGCACTCTGGTTGTTGGTTGGTTTGATTGAATATTTCTACTGCTTAAATTAATCAAGTAAACATAATACACAGAAATCATTTATGATTTTTCTTCTTTCAAGTCTAATATCACCACGTTGCTTTCATGTATAGACTGCAATTTCTGCCCTGCAATCAGTACTACAGGAGGATTTTAAGGCCACTGAGATTGAGGTACTAAATATCCCTTTTATTTAGCCCAAACATGTGCTATTGTTTTATTGTCACGAAGATATCTGAATCTGTTATGTATGGAGTCAAGTCAAACATATGCAAGTTGTGAGCAACAACTTGATTCTGTAGGTGGTGTAGGAGCTTATTTGCGCACAACTTGTCACCAGAAGACAACGGTGTATGAAGCTCTATGTTTTAAAGCTGTTCTTGTCCTGATCAAATTATAAAGGAATTTCTCCCTTTTCTTCACTTTAAGCTTTAGTGCTTATGTGTATAGATTGCAGACTTATCACATGCTTTGTTGGTTGTTAAGTTTAGATGCATGGGCTCTTGCTTAATGTCCATAGAGGAATATATTATTTCTATTATTTGACTGATTGATCACATTATGCATTAAATGATTTCACTAGTTGGGTGAAGCATATATTAAGAATATTGGTTACAACGATGATATTGAGAAATATTCATATATGTAGGTTGGAGTTGTTAGGACAGAGAATCCAGTGTTCAGAGTCTTGTCCACCGAGGAGATTGATGAGCACTTGACTGCTATAAGTGAGCGAGACTGAATGTGACGGGAGCCTGAAGAAAGAAGTGTTTTTCTTTTGGAAGAAGGATAAAGCTATTGGTGATGAGCTTGAAGGAGTGGATATGAATTTATATTTGTAGAGACAATGTACGATTTTATAAATTACATTACCGCTTCAATCTTGGAGTTGGAACTCTACTCAACCTCACACATTTGTTTTCTTCAAAGAGTGCAGGAAAGTGGAAACGGTACTTCTTGATATGCGGTGCAAATGAATATTTTATGTGTAACAACATTATTATTTAATATTTTATGCCTTCTATTTCTCTTTGGATACGCTAACATGTAGGAATGAAGTAGAGTATCTCTCAATTGCTCGTATCTAGATAGAATCTTCAAGTTCACTGAATTTTGTGAAAAGGCAATAAGTATTTGGTTAATTAAGTAGACTAAATAAAGAAGATAAGAAATTTTCGTTAAAAGAAGAAAGTAATTATGAGTAATTTCTGTTAATTTACTTGTATAGCGGACTCATGGAAGTTTGACAAAGTGAAGTTGAGATTATTCTCTCTTAAAATTGCTCAAGCTAAGTAATCTGTATGTGTGCATATATAAGGGAAAAGCTAAAAAATAAAAACTAAAAAACACAGGTAGATGTGATGTGATGCAAAATATTTTTGAATTATCTTTCATACTCCTATTTAATCATCTTATAATTAACTAACTTTTATTTATTTTTCAAATAAAAATTCATAGAGCATTAATAGTCTATTAATTTTTACTTTGCTAGACCCTCGCCAGGTCAATTGTAGCAAGCTTCATAGACCATATTGCGGGGCTTATGGACTGAAGTCAATCTGCCAGATGCCTGTTTTTTTAACAAACGGTATTGGGCTTATGGAATGGATTGAACTCCATTCTCAATCCGTCAAAACAAAAAAAATCAAAACGCCGTGTTTTGACAGCCTGCGTCGGGGATCAGTGAGGTCGGTCTCCGCGAAAGCTTTGCCGGTCCAATCTCCCGTACCCACGTGCCCCATATAAAACTGAAAAATAGATCTTACCAGCAAAGAGTTTACTTCGCGTTAGGTTCATCTCAGCTGGAAAACCCAAAAAAGAAAAAGAAGAAAGGTCGTGTAAACAGTTTGATGCTATGGTATATAATTTTTTTGATTCTTTAGAAACCAGATGTTATAATCAGAATCCTGCTAATAAAGCTATTCAGGTTTGCGCAGTAATTTTAGCAGGGATTGTTGGTTTGCCGTTTCTGTTCTTTCTTTTGATTTCTATTTCTCTCTTACCGAATTCCTCTTCAACGGGCAAAGCTTGGGGATAATTCGGGGGCAAAATTTTGTTTCTTTTGTTGTTTTTAAGCTAAAATCTTTTCTCGGGAACCAAACGGGGCAATTACTTTTTAAATTGATAGGACTGTCAATTTATTTACTGAATTAATGTAGACAATTTCGTTATCCTTTGCCTTCTTAGATTGAAGTGGAATTTGTTGAACGGGGCTTCATTATAATGTTTTTTCTTATATTTTAGAGAAAAAAGCAATTTTGATTACGGCTTTGTCTTTAACTGCTGAAGTTTAATAATTTGAAAGTGATACTACTATGGTAGAAAAATATCGAGAAAGCTAATTGTGAATCAATTATTTTTTTGTTTTCTTTTGTATTAGGGATAAACTTATGGCTACTGCCACTATGGCTACTGCAGCCGGTGCAGCTGCTCTTTTGTATTATACATTGAACCGTAAGTTACATTCAAGTACATCTAATGATGATGAAAAAAATATGCCCCATAATGTTCCTTTGGGAATTGAACGTGTATCACATAGGCTAATTCAAGCCCCTGCTACGTGGTTGGAGACAATCTCAACTTTGTCAGACTCTTAGGTTTACTTACTCTGAGACTCTAGGAAAATGGCCCATAGGAGACTTGGCCTTTGGGATCAATTTTCTATTAACGAGGCAGGTGAGCATTTGTTTTCAATGTTTTAATATTTAATACCCTGTTCAAGTTTTAGTAGCAAAAGCCATAATTATATGTTTTCATGGTGTAATTTTGAGAAAAAATCATTTTCTGAAGTGATATTAATATCTATGAAGCGATATCATATATCCTTCATAATTTCCTTCTTCCAGGAACATTCTGATTATGTTTATACTTATATAGTGTGTTTGAATAGTTACTGTTGATAACACCCGACTTGCTTTAAAACATTTATTATTTATTTGACATTTTTTCTTGCTGGGACAGTGACCTGATCCTTATATTGCAGGGAAACTTGCATGTTCACAGCATTTTCGGTGGTAAAGATTGTATACAGCTAAAAGGAACAGAAATAACAGCTGAACTTAGATATCTCCTTAACTTACTGACTCTGTGCTGGCATTTCTCCAAAAAACCATTTCCTTTTTTCTTAGAAGAGACAGGATATACTGGAGAAAATGTTCTTCTTCAAGAACCTAAAGCTGGAGTAAGTCATTTTGAACTTGAATAATGCTATCTATATATTGATTATTGGGTTGAGATATGTTTAGAAGTGCTCATATTATGACCAGAAAAAACTAAATGATCATTGGAAGGGGCAATCACTAAGGATGCATTATGGATGTTATCTTACATATCCTTTTAACAAATTAGATTATCTACGCATTCATGTATGACCATATGTATGCTTTTTTTATTTACTTATATATTTATATAATGCAGATATTGAAGCCAGCTTTTACAATTTTGGTTGATCACAATACAAAATGTTTTCTCTTACTCATTCGTGGGACTCATAGTATCAAGGATACCTTGACAGCTGCAACAGGAGCTGTTGTGCCATTTCATCATACTGTTGTGTATGAGGGAGGAGTCAGCAAGTTAGAGCTAGGTTATGCACATTGTGGGATGGTTGCAGCTGCTCGTTGGATTGCAAAATTTGCAATTCCTTGTCTTAAAAAGGCTCTAGGGAAATATCCTGATTATAAAGTTAAGGTATAAATGTAACTTAGAGTTTTTCGTATGCTTTCCCTAATGAGCATAAGTTATTATAATTTTTTAAGGTCTTGTAAGTAGATCAAGTTCTTTTTACTTGTTCAAAAAATCACAGATAAATAAGATAAATGAGAATTATAGCTTTATGCTTCTTAGATTGAACTCATAGTGAAGGGAAAAAATATTATGATTTTAGCTGCTTTGAACAGAAGTCCCGTTTTATTTCAAAATTTTAATTTTGAACATTTTTTTACAGGGCAATTTTCTTTAAATGTGTTGCCCACAAATGTTTGCAAGATCTCGTGTTGGTTGTTGCTTTGGTTGTTTTCACCAATGCATTCTCCTCCACTCATTTTTTTCTACCTTCTTGCATTGGATCAGTGGAGCTTTTGACCTAATAATATAATACATAAGCCAACTCCAGTCTACCCCTTAATTGCCCAACTTCCTATTCCAGCTTCATCTTGTACTATTGTAAGCTTTACTGCTGAATGTGCCTGAAACATTTTTGCTTCTGAACGTTCTATACTTTCCTCTTAATGCTGTGTTTTGTGGTGCTTGCCATGAAATGTTTTTGCAAGAGTAAATAAATTATTATTTGCCATAGTTATTCTCTGGCCAAATGCCATCTGTCATTCCTAAATTTAATGATAATTTCATTATTGTCCCTGAACTTTGATTTTTGTCCTTCTTTGGCATCTTTTTGTATCATATCTATTGTGTTCAAGATCCATATAATTTAGTAAATCCTATTTCTTTAATGCAAAGATTGTAGGGCACTCTTTGGGTGGAGGGACTGCAGCTCTTTTGACATATGTATTGCGGGAGCAGAAGGAATTGGCTACTACTACCTGTGTTACATTTGCTCCAGGTATGTATTCTTTCGCATAGAATCTTGGGCATCAACTTTTTGTGCCTTATTATCCTTTATCTGGTATTCTCTCTTTCTCCTTCCCCCCCCCCCCCTACTACTGCTCTTCCCTCTTCTTTTCTTTTGGTTGTGTAGTGAAAGAAGACTTGTATTGAGTTTGATGTTACTGGGACTTGTTTTACGTGCAGCTGCTTGTATGACATGGGAATTGGCTGAATCAGGCACTGGTTTCATTACTTCTGTCATAAACGGAGCTGACTTAGTGCCCACATTTTCAGCTGCTTCTGTAGATGACTTGCGTGCAGAGGTTAGTTCCCTGCAGATTTAATGTAAATTAGATTGTTGCTTACAAAGGAATTAGGACTTGAGGAAAGTAGGTGGATAATTTCTGATCCACTCTTCCTAGGAGTTGAGTTTTTTGACTGTATGGGCCAAATTTTGATTTCTACTCATATGCATTGGGGTTGGCATACCACAAAATATTGTCCTAATTGTTCAAATTTTACTATAAAGGAACTTTGTGGTTGCTTCTTTCAATGTTGTTTTCTGGATGACAAAGTCCCTGAAGAGTCCGCTTGTCCTTTTCTTTCTTTGAAATTTAGTTTTTTGAAGAGAATTTGTAGATCTTCTAGCTCTATAGGTTCCAATTTAAATTGCTTTTTATTTTTTTGACTTGTCTTTTGCTTGAAGTTTGGCTGATTGACTTATTTTCTATTTTTATTTTTCCTTTTTTTTATCCTCTTTTTCAGGTGACAGCTTCTGCATGGTTGAATGATTTAAGAAATCAGATTGAGCGTACTAGAATTCTTAGTACCGTTTATTGATCTACATCTGCATTGGGTTCCTGTCTTCCATCAATTGCTAGTGCGAAAGCAAAGGTTGCAGGGGCTGGCACAATTCTGCGTCCCGTTTCCAACGGTACTCAGGTGAGCTCTTTTATACTGTGGCAAAACTGTCTAGTACCCTGATAATCTTTTTTGCCTTTCCATTCAATTGAAGTAGCTTTTTATGGTCTTTGCTTCTCCTGCTCGCACGTTATATACAAGTAAATATCTGGACCAATTACATTTCATATCTCATCTATAATCAATCACTGTTCGAAAATGCGGTTGAATTTTTTGCTTAAATATCATAGAAATTACTCAAGTGGGTATATTTATATGTGATAGTGTGCAAATTACAGTTCAATTCTGCTTCCGGTGTTCACAGGTAGTAATGAAGAGAGCCCAGAGCATGGCTCATGCAGCATGGACCACCCGTCCTTCCCTTTGCCTCTCTTCATGGTCATGCATTGGTCCCCGTCATCGAGGCACAACTGCACGTTCCAACTCAACAGATGAAAGTTGCCAATCATCTTCCTCCAGAGAAGAAACTTCTGAGCCAATTGTATCTCTGAAGAATATCACAAACCCCATCGAGACTGTTGAACTTCCTGTATGTTCTGGAGGAGCAGAAAGGATTTCAGAAATTAATAGCATAGATGCGATAGCTAGGCTTAATGTAGGTGCTGATCTTGATGGTGATGAGGACCCAAGGAGTGACGAACATGAAGACCAAATGAATGAAATTGAATTGTGGCAACAACTTGAGCATGAGCTTTATGATATACCAGAAGGTGAGGATGCTGATACAGTGAAGGCAATTAGAGAAGAAGAAGCAGTAGCCGTGACAGAGGTTGGTGAGAACCAGCCTGACATCACTGCTCCAGAAACAAAGGAAGTACACAGATTCTTCCCTCCTGGAAAGATCATGCATATTGTTACACTTCAATTTGATAGTGCTGAGAGTGCAGCTAACACCTCTTCCAGCAGTGATTCAAACAGTACCCAGTCAGCCAGCGAGGCTACAGTAGGAATTTTTCTCACCCCAAGATCGCTTTATAGTAAAATTAGGCTTTCTAAAACTATGGTTAACGATATCTTTATGCCCGTCTATAAGAGAGATTGAAAAACTAATTAAAGAACTTGAGATGCAAGTGGCTCATGATAACCATTATTACAGCGAGAGGATAGTGTTGTAGAGAAATGATTCACATATTTGTGAATCACTATGTTTGCCTACATGGATTTTGACATTTTCTTACATATCGAAAATTGAAAGGCTTAGTTTCTCTTTGATCGCGGCCGTTGGAAATCCTTCACTGACTTGACTGTTATTGGAAAGCAGGGTGGTTTGCACTAAAGAGGATATTTTGCTCGGAAATACCCTCCTGGCCTTTGTTTTGGTCATAGTCTGATTTTTTTTTCTTTATATAATAATTTTACCTGTAAATAGCTAGAACTTCTCCGGGATTTATTTTTCACAAATTTTCAATTTTTTTATGAATATTTGTAGAAAAAGAAAATTGAAGATCAGAGTCAATTTAATTGGACTGGAACATTAAAAAAAAATAAATATCGCAATTAGAAATTCTAAATGGTAGAAAGTGCATTTATATTTGCTTGATGGGTCCAAGTGATAACAACTTCTCTCATCTTTTTTAAGCTTAGACCCAACACAGTGGTATCTTCTCCAAGTATTATGATTTACTAGCATTTCTCAGAATCCATTTTGCTATATGAGGAACAATTATGCCCGCAAAAGTATGATTGTGGATACCCTGTTGAGTGTTGACACATTTCCTGCTTGTGATACACTTGATTGAGCTAATTAAGGGCTGATTAGCATAAAATTCTCCTTGCTGTTTAATTTTAAATAAACAAAATAATTTAATAATCATCGTATTTATAAATTTAGAATTATTTGATATTGTTTGTAAAAATTGATTTTACTGTATCCAATGCCTGTTAATTAAGCATTAGCCCTACTTATTTTTAGTTAATTCCCCCACGAATTTTAAAAATTTTGCATTCATTTATTAAGTAATTGCTATACAAATTGAGGATTTGACCGGAAGCCAACTTTTATCTTTTATGTTCTATATAAAAACCATATTTTACCAACAGATATTTAGCATTGGAAATCAATGTGTCGAAGTCGAACTCCTCACTGACACCACCATTCAGAAATTCATTTATTGGTTGTTTTTAGTCTCTTTCAATACGTATGCCTACTCAATAGTTGTAAAACTGCATAGCCGTATCAAAAAATTCTAAATCATTTATTTTTTAAATATCCTATTTACAAATTATGGATACAAATTAGCCTCTTACATTCTATCTATGACTCTATATCTCTATTGATGTGGATTTCACATTTTATTTTGCTATTGCGTCGTTTTAATTTATGGCTTTTTTTCTTTATTTTACATTTAGCGACAGTTTTTGGGTCCCTATAACTAACGACGAGTAAATTACTTGTCGCTAAAAATCACGTCACCATTTTTTGCCACGCAAACTCACATATTTTTATTAATTATTATTATACTCATGAGGATTCCAAAATTTGTGATACGATTCGATGAATCAAAGAATTTTTGCTTCACCAATTAATTAAACAATAGTATAATAAATAATGATTAGGACTATGCTGATTATAACTTATAACAACCTTGAATATGTTTTTATTCATGTATCAGAAGAACTTATATGACCAATTAATACTGCAATCCATAAATGTTAAAACCTACATGCAGATTCATTTTCGTTAATAAATTCACGATATGTCACTTCACAATAACTTAGGAACCATTAAAATTGGGAGACTGAATATTGCAAGATATTTTCTGATCTTAAAAACGAGAATTTATATAAATTTGTATGGTGTATTTCCCGTTATAAAATATCGGGTTTCACTTATTTAAATTTAGTCCATGTATTTATTCATCAAATTAAGATCATATAAAAAAATTAGTTTCTTTTCAAATTAATTTTATATTTATAAAATAAATATTATTTATTTATTTATTTATATGACAATATATTATTAGCTCGAAAATTTAAAATCGTCTACAAATATATTGGCTTGTAATTATATATTTAAAGTGGACTTTCTTTTAGGAATTTAATTAGCTAATCGACAAGTTGATGAAGAGATGGTAATTATACTTATCTTATAATTAGAAACTGGGGTTTTTACTACTTATCTTTTGCAAGTATTAAATTTATGGATTGGAATTGGGATTTTTTTTTCAAGGAATAAGGGTACTTATGTAAAAATATAATAAATTGAAATATTAGGATTAATTTGGTGTATAAGCGACCATGTACACTCTTTAATCGTGATAGGATAGAATTTTTCTTCTTTTAGACTTAAAATTGAACAGTTTACAACTTCTATATTCACATATAATTTTGATTGTTATTTATAATTTAGGAAAAACATAAATAAGAATTTGATGATATTGGAGACAAAAAAAAAAGTGTGTTAATGGACATAATTTATTAGACCAATGTTTGTCTAGACTCACTTTTGGCAAAAAGAAAAAATTCTTAATGTGTATGTATGACAGATTTTTTGTTTCTTTATTAAAAGGTACCTATCTACAAGAACCTTCTGGATATCAGATGGGATAAAATATAATACATTTTGCCACATGTTTTCCCCAGTTTCTGGTGTATCACTCACTAGCTTCTTAGGAAAAAAAAATTATAACACCCAACTGTCTTATAACAACTGTAAATAACAAAATCACACCATTAAGGGAATAGTTAACTCTGATTATTATTATTAATAATTGATATATTGATTTATAAACTTTTTTTTCCTTTTCCATTCTTTTTAGACGTGGGATTAAGATGCTAACACGTCAAACAAATATATCTTGAAATTTGACTGATTCATAATTTCTCTGATACGAGATTTTCATATGAATGTTAAAAAAAAATATTTTTTATAGTGTTCTCTGTTTATGTCCAATTTTCAGTTGACATTCTATATATATAAAACAGAGAAAATGAAAGAATATATATATATATATATTCACATCATCTTTCTAAACAGAAATGAAGAAAGTTTTATTTTATAGTTTGGTGACTAATAATCAATCATCATATAAATAGATATACTTGAAAATGGGCATGTACCAAAATCAAGGGGAATATCAAAGCTTTAATGACCACTTGATTAAGAATAAAAAAAAATTAGTGTTAGACACGTAAGGCCTGACTAGTATACCATGTCAAATTTCAATTTTATATAATTGCAAATGCCACCTCTTTGACACTTGCATGCATATATATATATATATATATATATATATATATAGAGAGAGAGAGAGAGAGAGAGAGAGAGAGAGTTTCATTTTCAACATATTTATTATTGGGGTTCAAATTGGCTTTCTTTGACCTAAACAAACCATTCCCCTACCAAGAAAACCTAACATGACATATATGTTCATACATTATAGAACACATAAAATTCGGTACCCAGAAGCTTCAGGACTCTGAAATAAATGTACTTTTGTATTCAGTGATCGTATATAGTTTTCACACCTTAATCAAAGACGGACTATGACATATAATTATTTAGGGAACCAACAAGAAAAATCCTCCTTTTATGGTGAAAATGTTATGCATGCTTCATATGGGTGAGTGTGAAAATGCAAGTTTTGTATTTTTTTGTTTTGGTCATATGTACATGTGCCCACAATATAAATTTAAAAGCAACATATATATATATATATATATATATATATATATATATATATATATATATATATATATATATATATATATATACTATTTAATTTTGTGATGCAAAAAAATTTTCATAGGAAAGAAGGGAACAAGGCAATAGGTAAATGGAGTGGGTTTGTCCTTTGTATGCATTCTTTGCGTAAGTGCAAGTCATTTCCACGTTGATGCCTAATGATAATAATTTGGGTCTCTTTGCTTTAGCTTTGGCAATGTTTGGGCCATATGTATTATTATGTATATATTTATTAAACAAGACCAATTGAATAGGACATGTTTGGACTTTGAACCAACCGTTAGGATCATTAAGGAATCGCCACTTAGGTATATCCTCGTGCTTCATAAAATAATTGAGCAACTACTCATAAATATATAGCTCCAATGTTTTTTTTAAAGAAAATATTATTATTATTCATTTTAATTTGCTTCTTTCACACTGCTCTATCAAACTCATCAATTATTAAAAATTTTGCATGTTATATATTTTGCCATCTGTTTTTGCCTAGCACCTGGATTGTGGATTCAATTTCTCGAAAACTATATTTCTGTTTTTTTTTTCTCCATGAAAATTTTGATGAAATTTAGGATATATAATGACAACCTCATAACAAAAGATTCCTAATTTCATATACTTTGATTTCATGAATTTCGGAATTATTTTGAAGAAGCTCGGGTGCTTCAAAATTATATTGAAAATTACAAACTAGTTATTCTAAGCATGAGATATAGTTTAATAATTCGAAAGTGAGAACAACAGCTTGTAGATGAATTTAAGAATCAGAATTAATTCAAATCCTATGCAAGAAAAATAGTATTTCTATTTTTGAAGGTTTAATTAAGATTTAAATATTCATGTTATAACAGAGAGTGAACATAATTAATATATGGCATTCTATTAATTAATTGGATCGAATGGATCATATAAAGTATCTTATAATATTTAATTTCTTAAGTTAAGAAATATATATTCCAAAACTTGTTGTCCAAATTGCTGATACAACAACCAATTGGTATTATAATGTTTCATGAGACATAATCAAACTCATCTCCATTATTAGGTGGTTGGACGTTTCAGCCTGTAATGGTAACTAAATACACATCACATGCATAAAAACGAACAAAATAATAATAATAATAATAAATACAGAAAATATATAGTTCACAGGGTTTTTTCAAACATCTCTTCACTTAGAAATAGCTTTTAATCTCAATTAAATGAAGCTGGCCTTAATATCAATTAATTTCCAACTGTCAAAATTAATAAATTTTTTTTATTTTCTATACCAAATTTATGTAAATCCAACTAATAATTATAATTAATTTGATGTTAATTTATAAATTTGATCCCAATATTTATTTAAGAACTAATCGAGACACATAACAGAAAAATGCACCCATCCTATAAAATTAGTGCAAATTAATCTTTCAAATATAAACTACAAAAACAATATTAAGTTGGTAACTAAAAACTAATTTGCAAGGAAAATCAGCAATGCTGTACCACACAAACCCTTACCTTGTACACGTGGCATCTACCAATTGGTGGAGATAAGAGGAAAAATGTCCCGAGAACAGCAAATATTGGCTAAGAATAGCGGCACAGCAACGATAAATGCGTAGCTGGATATCCATAAATCAACGGTTAGAATTCATTGGCAGCATCAAACGCAGACGTGGATTGTACTCTTTAAAGCTTCAATCATTGGGTTCTCTCTCTAACCCATTTCCCCTCAATCTCTCTCTCTCTATATCTCCACCATTTGATATATATACTTGAGGAGCAGAGCTTTGTGAAGGGATAGAAAACAATAAAGCTACCTATTGGTTGTGTTCACATAAAAAGATTTGGCTTTCTTTGATAATTTTTTAGGAAAAGGGGTTCTATATATTGCTATAGTTTGAAAGAAACAGATCATCTTTCGCAAGAAAGAAAGTAAGAAAGAAAGGTTACTTTGAAATGTTTTTGATGTGTGAGATCCTATTTGCTGAAGAAGAGAAGGTTGAAGATGGAGAGTGGGAGAAAGAAAGATAATATTCACTAGCCAAAGTAGCAGAAGTAGAAGTAGACAAATATCTCTGTACATATTACATACATATACAACTTCATATACATAAAAGAGATATTCTTCGAAGTTTATTTTGATCTGCTTCTGCTGGTAATTATATCAATATTTTGCGAGATATTTATCTTCTTTTATCATTTCAACCTCTTTCCTTCTTTGATTTAATAAATTTATAGGGGTTCATTATTATTATTATTATTATTATTATTATTATTATTATTATTATTATTATCAATTTTGATGTTTCTTGCTCTGTTTTGTTTTCTTTTCTCTGTTTACGTTTTAAATTTTTAGATTTTCTAGATGTAAATATGTTTATGGTAAATAGTTTGGTGAACAGCTGGTTTCCAAAATGCTTTCTGTGCTCCTAACGCGTAATCATCATGTTCTCTTTCTGTATTTTTATAATTAGTTTCTATGTTGTAGATACTCAAAATCTGCTTTTTTTAAAACATACCAAAACACAATCTTTCAATCCAAGAAATCAGCTTTTGACACCTGACTAAAAAACCCATCTTCCATTTTATCATTTAGAATCTAAAACGTACTTAAAAATTGGTGATTGAAGATTTTGATTGCCTTATTTAACAGGAAATTTTGGCAAATGTCAGCTACTATAATCAGTGACCCAATGGTGGTATCAACACCAGAAACTCAACCAGCAGCAACAGCAACAAAGTTGATTGCAGCACAAACAGAAGTGGAATTCGCCAAATGCGAATGTTGTGGTCTAACCGAAGAATGCACACCAGCTTACATCGAAAGAGTGAGAGAGAGATATCATGGAAAATGGATATGTGGGCTGTGTGCAGAAGCTGTAAAAGATGAGGTAGTGAGGGCAACAGAGAGGCTTATCAGCACAGAAGAAGCCATGGCTAGGCATATGAATTTCTGCAAGAAATTTGTGTCATCAGGCCCTCCTCCCGACCCAACTGTGCATTTGATATCGGCCATGAGACAGATTCTTAGACGAAGCTTAGATTCGCCAAGAGGGCTAAGATCAACCCCTACAAGCCCCACTAATAATGCCAAAATTCGTCCTGGTGGGCTTACTAGGTCTGAAAGTTGCTTCCCGACTTTGTCTGGTTGATTTACATGGAGATGTCGATGAATAATAATAATGGGAAAATTCGTTTGATGAAATAAGAAAAGCGAAAAGAAAGAAACGAAATGGAAAAAAAAAAAAAAAAAGGAGTTAGATGCTTAATGTAGTAATTTTAGTTGTTAAATACAGTACTTTGTTGTCAGAATATCATATTCCCTTTTTCCTGAAACTCAATGTTTCAGTTGTATTTGTATAATTTCATTTCTTCTCTAAGCTCTTTCTCTTTTTTCATTTTATAAAATTATATGTATCATATATTTCTCAGTCTCGAAATCCAGATCTCATCGCCGTCAATCAGTTTGATCTTTCTATTATATGTAAAAATAATTTTAGGGAGTTTGATAATCCCATCAAAATTGGTTTCAATTGAGGTGAGCATGGTTATAATTGGAAAATTGAAGATATTTGAATTGTTAATATATGCAGAGAAGGATTTAGCTGTATGAATTTTTTAACGTTGGAGACCTACCTTTTGAGGATTCTTGTTTGTTATTCTCTGAAGTGTCTAGATGCCATTACTGGCATTTCTTTGTGTGATTCTGGTATAGAAAAGGAGGATACTGTCACGGGTGAGCTATTCCATTGTATATATATATATATAATGACAAATATGATTGAGTTTGTCCACTTGTGTATCATTCTATGAACCTGAATTTCTTGGATTTGTTCATATTTTCCCTTTATTCTTTTAAATTTCCTGATTTTCGCCTTTTTAACATTGAATTTCCAAGCAGTTTGAAAATGGAATGACAGTAGAAATTATAAAAATACCTTTTTAAGACTTAATCTAGCAGTTTATCGTTATGGAATCTGTGATTTTCCTCTTTTTTATCTTTATTGAAATAGGAAATAAAAAGAATTCAAATTCCATGGAAAAAAAATTCTCCTCATTAGTCCTTATTCATGTATATTGGAAATATTTTTATTTATACATTGGCTCATATCTTCACTTGTGATGATTTAGATTTTTTTTTTTAAAAAAAATCTATATCCTGTATACCTATTATATAGGCAACAAAATGAATAAAAAAACTTAATTTATAGAAATAAAAGATAATTTTAAATTTTAGTTTTAATTCAATGTTAATTATGCTACATTGCATCAAAAGTTACAACTATTATATAAGTTTTAATTTAGCAATACTGATATATATGATGGTGGGTAATGTTTCAAATTTGAATTTCAATATAATTTTTTTTTGAAAAAGACTGCAACTACCAAATTAAAATCAGTCCAATTCTTTAAAAAAGAAAAAAAAAAAGAGATAGAGGTTATTGCTTAGAAAGAAAGCATAAGAAGACCAAAAACTATGATTCAGAAAATTTAATTGGATTTGAATGTGGAATAAGAATAGGATGCAGAGAGGGCCACCAGTGAGTAGAAATGGTGGCAAACACGTTTATTAGATTAGATCTCAAACAGCAGAGAGCCCCATAGGCCATAGGAATGACAAATCAGACAGCAACATCACCACACTCACTGCCAATTAATGCCACCACGTCTTCCCCTGCTCCAGATTCTCCTTCATTATTTGTTTGGTAAAATGTCCTCTTTTGTGCATCCATCTATTGCATCTCTCTTGCCTTCTTCTTGGATCACATTCCCACAGATTCATCTCATCTATGCTTCCTTCCACTTAACCTCTTGTTTAATTATGTGTTTTTCCTCTTCTCCTTGCCCATATCTAATTATATCAATTTGAGTCAATAACAACTTATTATATAAATAAAGTGTCTTTTATAATATTTAAGTTTCACTGAATTTAATTGTTTATTTCTCGGCCTTAAATTTTTCAATTTTAATCTCAACAATGTTCTTTTTTGCATTAGTAACGATAAAAAGCTTGAATTTTAATTATATAAAAAAAAATTAGACATAATTAATTTGTCTTTATATTTATAAATCGAATAAATAATAAATTATTATATAAAAAAATATTTACATAATTTATGTGTGGACTCAATATTTAAGAAAAAAAAAAGTCTTATGTGATCCGATCTAACTTGATTGTCGAAATTTCTTTGATTGTAATAGTATTGATGATTCAACCAATGAAATCATGAAAAATATTGTTTATAATACAAGCACGATTACTCATATATAGTGAATTGTCGCGTAATGAAGTCCACTAATTAACATCACCTGATAATGACTTTTATAAATAATGACTTCCTAAGCTCATTTCTTACTTTTCCATTTTACTTGAGACTCAATAAAACAAAGCTAAGCAATTTCTTTTTTTCATAGCCAGAGAAGATATACTTGCCAGCTAGGATGATGGTGAATATATTAAATATGAAGACCCAAAAAAATTGTCTTTTTTCTTTGACAATGGTGGTTTAGTTTCCTGGCATTTACTTCATCAAAACTAACCCTTACAAGCATCTATACTCTTCCACTAATTATTTATGACTTGCTTTGTCAACTTCCTCAAATAGTAATTATTTCATCAATCTTAATTAGATAATTTTTTTTTTCTAATTGTCAAATTATTTCATCTATCTTAATAAGATTCTAAAATTCTTTTATAATCTTATTCTTAACACCTTAATTTGTTTAATATACAGGAGTCATTAAGATCCATTCCAATGATTAACATTTAACACCAAGAGGGCAAGAACATTATTATTTAGAAGAAACTTACCAAGCAAAACAAATTGAGAAAAAAAAAAAGAATGCAAATTCTTCAAGTTATATCACAGGAGAGTGATTTGGCAACTAGCATAACATCATGGAAAAGAAAATTGGGGGCTAGCTAGGGGTCAAGAAGGGACACTAGTTGATAAGATAAATTTCCACTTATATGATGATTCAAATTAGAATGTGAAGGTTTATGAATGTGCCAAGGAAAATAATTTAACATACTTAGAGAGAACGAAATGGGAATATTTGTACTACCTTACTTTTAATCATTTGCTCAATTATTTGGGATTAGACAGCAGGCGTATGCTATTTTTGACTAATTTATAGTAATTTTATAATGAATAATTCTTTCTATCGGAGTCATATATTTATTTATTTATCTTTCTTGTGAGTTTCTTTATTGTACTTGAAGTCATTAAGATTAATACAGGCAACGAACTAATTGGAAACAATTCCAAGCCGTGGAGATCAAGTTTGGTAAACGACAACTAAGCAAGATCTTTAATGATATGGGTTAATTAAATATTACCATATTATCAACCTGTGAAATTACTGCAAATCAATGTAGTATATATTTATTATAGGCGGCAAAGGTCTTTATTTTTTTATTTTTTATTTAAAAAAAACAGGAATATATAGTATGAAAGCAAAACTAACACGTGCACCAAATATTCGGAGGATTTCTTAGTTTATGATGCTTGTGCCTAAGAAAACAATTTGAGGGTTAAATCCATAAGCTATTCAAATTTATATAAAATCAGCTTTAAATATTTATTCAAACAACGTAACGAAAGATTAACAACTGATAAATAAATGAATATTAAATCTAATTTATTTCAAAAACTAACTTAAATTAAAAATGATGTGAAAGGTATTATAAAAAAAATACTTAATCTTATAATTATTCAACGTGGATATCTCAACCAAATTATGTCCATCATTTCACATGAATTGCAATACTCACTATACATGCACGTGAAATGATTATAGAATGATCATGCATTTTTTTAAGATTTTATTTTCTATTAAACGTGGAATGATGAAAAATTATAAAAACCTAAACTAGCCTGCGTGAAGAAATGAGTACATATTAGAGATAATCATCTTAATTATGTACTCCTTTAGATATAAGTCAACTTCTATCTCCTTCATCTGCAAAAGCCATTTTTCTTATGTATATGTGAACTGATACGTAAAATGGGTATAAGAATGGATAGATGGATCTATTATTGTGAATATAAAACCCAAAAACACAATCTCTTTTTTTGGAAAAATGGTAATAAATTACCAGAAAATCACCCCATAAATAATTAAAGAAATCCCTACTAATTAGCACGTACAGTCTTGCACCAATTATATTGCATTTTTTTTTCTTTTCTTAATTATATGTTATACCAACGTCTCTCTGTGTCCTTTTCTTTATTATAGTTAAATTTTACCTAATATTTTGTTGTATCCGTTCATACTTGTCTATAATCATTGATTTAGTATCTAATTAAGCAGATTAATAGGCCATAAGTACATTTATTTTGACTTCTTGTTAGAGTCATTGTTTAGCATATGAGTTGATTAATTTAAGGTCAGATATTGCAATTATTTAAGTGGGATGAAGAATTATTCGACGAAACCTACCAATCAACTGTTATACTATTGAATGTTGAAGCTTCTTTAAATTAAACAATTCATCGCTCCGCAGAGAATGATTTGGCACCCTATTTAGTCATCTCCTTATGACAATTTTTTTTCCTTAAAATTAATTAATCAAGATAACATTCCACCTCCAGAAGCATAATAATAAATAGAAAATTTTAAAAAAGAAGAAATCGTTAAATAAAGAACCTTGGAGATTAAAAAAAGAAAAAAAGAAAGATGTACGGCAAATTTGGCTTCTCTGCTTATGGAATTGTGATCGCTTTCTCGCTTAGGGGTTATGTGATTTACAATTTTTTTTTTTTTATATGGAGTAAAATCTTGTAAGATATTATTTCAAAAATATTTAAAATAATTATATATTTAAATTTAAATTCAAATTTTTTAATTAAATTAAAAAAAATTTAATGTCAATTCATCAGTGACTTCCTAGTGATTTGCTAAATCTTTGTTATTTGAGTCTTAATTTTTTTTTACCATTTCAAGGAATCTATTTAGATAGATTATTGATGTGATTGACAAGTTACATTAAGGGAAAAGTAAGAAATTACAAGTTGCAAATCCTAGGTGTGGTAATTAAGAGAGATATTATATTCAAACAATAAATGACAATTTAAAGTCAAATCTCTAACCACTTAAGATATCAACTTGATTCAGGAAAATTATCCATAATCACTGTGATGATTCGATGGCAACGACTGCTACCACCTCTTTTCCTATTAAGGATTTCCACGCTCTCTCTCTACTCCGTCAGATTTGGTGCCTCTCTTGACTAGACTTGATCACTTAGATTGGGCTTGATCAAGCTTCATACCATATTTGATAAACTGTGAAATCACATTATTTTTGCAATTTGTTATTTAATTCGAATCATTTTAATAATAACCTTAATAGTTATTTAATATATATAATCAGCAACAATTCATAAAAAAATTTATCCAACATTTAAAATTTTTTTGCATTTATTATTAATTAGCCATATGATATTATCGATCATCATTAGCACCTGCTAGCTATTTCGCCTTATTTATTGGTCAAAGGAATATTTTGTTTTTCTTATAGATGTAGTATTAAAATTTTCTGCAGTTTTTATTAAAAATAATAATAATAACATTAACTGCGTGTAATTGTGACTCATAGGGACAATATAAGGCTTAGTCTTAGCAATTAGTCACACCGTTTCAGCAAAATGGAGCCTTAACAGTAACAGCGTGCATTTTCTCATGAATGTTTTCTCGCCATGCAAATATGAATTGATTATTAAATCATTCATGGGGTTTGATTTAGAGGAATGTCCTAAATTCGTTGATGTAATTATCAGAAATTACGCGCTAATTCCTTATAAACCTATTCATTTCCTATACCAAATAGAAAATCCCACTTTATAGATATAGGAGGCCCTTCGGTACTCTCTCCCTCCGTTAGCTTCTCTTTATCTCCACATTTGCCATTATAGTATAGAGGTATGAACACTCCGGTGACTGATCTGGGCTGATGGGCTTGGGATTTTTTTTGTGTGAAATGTGCAGCATATAGAATCTGTGGGTTGGAACAACTAGCTTGGGATTTCTGTATATATTTAGAGTCGGAGCTAGACGATGTTATAAGATTTTTTTTTTTTTTTTTTATATATAGATTTAGTAGGACTTAATAATTTTAGAATTAAGCCCGCTTCAATCGAGCCCTCACCCAGCCTAAACCTGCCCATAAGCAGGTCTACCTGCATTGAAGAAAGAACTCTTATGTGAAAAATAGATATGGACATGAATTACCAAAAAAAAAAGATATAGATATGACTTTATTGAGATTTCTGTTCCTTCAATTTTGGGAGAATTATAGAAGTTCCATAAATATGTTGATACTAAGTGAATTTGATTTTTTTTTGCTCGTGTTTTGTGGTAAATGAGACCAAACCAGTGGCCAATTCCTATTTATCAGTTGGAATATTTGGAAGGCTCGTAATGGCTTTATCTTTTCCCAGGATAAAATTCATCCTTGTAAAATTGCCAAAACTGCTGACTTTGGACATCATGAGTATATGCGAGATAATAGTCTGTGCTACAGTGGAATTCTCACATCCTCTTTCTATGGTTTCTACTGGGGGACCTCCTCCTCCTCTGCATTTTAAAATTAGTAGCGATCAGACTTCTACAGCGTCTTTTGCGGTGATTTGCAGGAGGTTCTGCAGGTCTATCTTTCAGTCTCTTCTGTGTTGTCTGCGGAGGAGGCAGTTTGTTTGGTTCAGCGGTTGGCTTTGAACAATGTCATTTTTTAACTGGATTCCTCGGTCCTTGTGTACGTTTTAAATGCGAAGATTTCTATGCCCTTGGAAATCACGGCATTGGTTCAAGATATTCTGGTTTTGACCGCAGCTTTTCCCTTTTGTGTTTTTGTTTATATTCCTCGGTCTCTCAATAGGGTTGTAGATTTTCTAGCAAAATGTTTGTAAAAATGGGCATCTATCCTCAAACTGGGTGTCTCTTTTACCTCCTTGTGTGGAGGATTTTGTATCTCTTACACAATGTTTTGGCTTTTCTAATTACTGCATATCCTTTTTGATTAAAAAAAAAACATTAAAGCGAAGGGCTTCACAGATAGTTTAAGGGCGCTCAATCTCCCAGGCCAAAGCTTTGCCATCGCCATTCCACATAAACAAGGCCAATGGTCATATCCTTCTGCAGAGATGACAAAAACAAATTGAACTCCAAAATTGGAAAGCAGTCAAGTAAACTCAGGCACATTGCATTACAACAAAAGTAAATATACCTCAATGGGAATCTATTAGCCGAAATTGATGCCTTGTGCAAGTGGTAATTCATTCCCATAATTTATTGTACTGTTCAGAGGTAACCAAAATGATCAGCAATAAATTTCTGTAAGTAATGATTCGAGGTTCAACATGTCAACAGAATGTAACCAGTTCTTTGTTTTTCTTATCAAGTTTTTTTCTTTTTTCTTCGGATTTTCGTGTTTTCAGTGGTGGGAGGGAAGTGGGCAGGGAATCTGGAAAGTCATATCACTTGAAAATATCACGAGTCATAAATTTACCAAGTCGAGCGACGCACATACTGCTTCCATGAATCACTTCCTGCTTCGCAGCCACCACCTGTGGCCTTTTCACCTCCGAAAGCACCACCAATTTCAGCGCCATTTGTCGTTACGTTTACATTCACAATGCCGCAGTCACTTCCTTGTGGTCTGCAATATGGCTAAACCAAGTGAGAATTTCTGTAGCTAACCAACAGAAAAGGATTATTTTTATAGAACATACAGTTTATTTTAATGTCAAGTCTTTAAGTATCATGATAAGATCAGATCTTGTAGGGCTTCTTTGATAGGGAAATTCAATATCCAAGATTTGCCTGACATTTCAGTTCAATTTGGTGTCAGAATAAGAAAAATATCCATAAGATTGCACTAAAGTGAGATACTCCAATAGTCCAATTAAAGAGTTCTACTCAATTAAAAATTTAAAGAAAAAAAAAAGAACTTACTTAAGATTACTTTATGCACAGAAATTTCAGATTTTAATGAAAACCAGATTTGTAAGATATCCCAAATTCGAAGCTTTTGTAAGAAGCATCAGATAGAATAATGGACTCTGGATTCATTTCTGGAGACTCACCCAATCCACTTGAAGAGAAATTCAGGTCAGCGGGTGAATATGGTACTGCTTAATCCTTGAGGCACTGAAGTGTTTATTTCAATGACTTCTTGTAAAGTCTGTATAAACGAATCAATGTTTCAGACATCAGTTAAAACTCAAATCCAGCAACGTGAAGGAAAACGTATAGGAACAGTTAACAGCCACTCAATTAATAAATTAAAAACTTTTTTTTTTTTTGAAGAATAGTGTACAAGCAATTTTTCTTTCAAATATTAGAGAAGAAAAATCTCTCATCAATATTTACATCCGAATTCACCAAATAAAAACAATTTCTTCTTAAAGTGCTCACCTGAAATTTCATAACATAAAGAACAGGAGCAAATAACTCTTCTTTTACGACATCTGCCTTCAGATTCTATAATTGATCCGCCTGTTAGAATCTTCCCTTCCTGCATAATTATAAAATAGTAAATATTAGATTTAGATCTTTTTGACAGAATAAAAGCCCTTCAAATGCGACAAGATCAGTGACTGATAAAGGTTAATACCAAATAAGATTTTCAAAGTACTAATGAAATTTATGTGAACACATAACAACCATATGAAATAAGACATCTCGAGGCAATGGGAACAAGCAAAGAGAAACTCACTGGACTTCAAGTCACCAAATCTGACTTGATATCATGAGTATCATTACAAAAAACTGGTCACATATAGGTTATATTCCAGAAATGCCATCAGGAAATCTAATCATTTAAGTCATTGCAATTTCAAATGGGCCATCAAAGATAGGAATTTCAATTTTGGAAAAGAGAGAAAATGAGCATACCTGAGACTTGATGATCTCTATTCCCTTTTCAAAATGCTTCCTGGATTCAGAAGCGTGCAACGGTCCAAGCAAGGTGCCCTTTTCCAATGAATCACCTACTTTAACTTGTCTGTACACATCAACTAGTTGATCAAGCACTGTATGATATATGCTCTCATGAAGAAACTTCAACACCAGCAAACAAAAGACAGTAAGCACAATGCCAGCCATTATCAACATTTGATTTAGTTAAATAAATCACATTTTCCAATACCAGCCTCCGGCTTGTTGTGCACCGCTGACCAGCTGTCCCAACAGCAGCAAACAGAATGGAACGAACAGCTAGCTGGATGTCAGCATCATCCATTACTATAATTGCATTGTTTCCACTTAATTCAAGTAAGCATTTGCCATATCGTTGATTCACTGTTTGTTGCACCAGCACGCCCACCTATATGCATAATATCTTGATTATATATATATTGAAAATATCCTATTTGACCACTGTTCTACAAATGAAATAATACACTGTTACATTTGTTGAGTAAACATTCATATTCTGCACTAGATAATTATGCATCTATAGCAAACATCATGAAATTCAAAAAATGCAATTTCAGAAAAAGAAATGTTTAAGAGAATAGAATGGAGAAAAATATTTCTGAACTAATACTTCATCTATTGAAGTGCAATAAATCAAAATATTAGCTAAAAACAAACTCCCAGTGAAATATAATACACTAACATACACAATGAAATATAAATAATTTTCTAAAGAGGGAAAAGAACAGGACCTTTGAACTCCCAGTGAATGAAACCAAAGGAATGCGTGTCCTTTGCTATCGCCTGACCAATATCAGCACCTCCACAAAAAGATGTAAAAATTGCAGGTGGTAAATTGTTCCTCTCTTTAAGAACACCCCAGCTACTAGCTTTGTCATAGCTATGGTAATCAAAGGAGTCGTTGGTGCTCCGTTCCTACATTGAGATTAAAAATACATTTCAGGATATTGAATTTATACTATAGCATGAAATTTTGAAAATTACTTATGATATATGGAAACAGGGATTTTGTGAGGGAGAAGGAAACTTAAATGCGGTTCATACGATGTATCAATAACTAAGAAAAGTCATATCATTTTAGAGTATTCAGCAATTTGAGTGCCAGCATTCCAGATTAACTATAACTTACCAAACAACACAATTACCGCAGACCAATGCGATGCATGCATTCCATCCTACAAAAAAGAATAATATTACACATTTATTCATACCATAATGTGAGCAGTATATTTTTTTAGTTTTAGTGCCAAAATGTGGACAAAGTTTCCTTTATGTTAGGGAGGACTAAATACTCCCATGTCTAAATACCATAACAATTGCATTATAACATCACAAAAGGATTTAAATGTCAATCAAGAAGATAAATAGTTAAGAGAATATTGACATGGCATATGAACATTTTTGCAGATTCGATCTCTCTGAATTGGAAAAAGAATATATGTATACATTTCTGCAGTTGTAAAATTGGGAAACAACACAGACTTTCCTTGACAAATTCAACCAAGTCAATATATTCGCATTTTTTCTGGGCCATTAGTGAATCAAAGATTAGAAAATCTCAATACTTAAGAAGAAAGGGGGATATATCCGGAGTTAAATCACAAATGCTTTAAGTAGAAAGATACTTACAGGCTTTATGGTCAAGTAGACATAAGATTTAACATAAAAACCATATTCTTTAATTTGCAAGGAACTTGTAATAGCATGCAATAGATTAGCACATACAATAAAAATTTGTTGATTTTTACTGTAAGAATTAAAAATTATTCTCATCCATGATACAAATGAATATTCATCAGTACTATGTGAAATACTGTGAGGAAATGGGACAAGAAAAGAGAGAGAGTGAGAGCCGTGGTAAAATGATATGCTGAAGCATTTGTCATAAAAAATAAAGCTCACAAACACTGAAACTGCTAAATTATAAAACAAGGTATATCACTGACCAAGAACAGCACAAGGGAAGTTGAAAGCTGTGATGACTCCAACTATCCCTAGGGGATTCCACATCTACGACAAGTGTAAAAAATGTTTACTATTGTAAAATAAATGGTAAAGTAATCCCAAATCAAAAGCACCAGGAAACAGGGTACCTCCAACATCACATGATTTGGACCTGCAGAACAAACATAATTATTCCTGGATTCATTTTACAAAAATGGAGGAATGGAGAAAAAATCCAGTGCTAAAATTCAAGGATTAGATCCAGAGAGAAAATTAAGCTGCAGATAAGAACCGGGATTAGATCCAGAAAGAAAATTAAGTTGCAGAGAATCCAACTTATGCTAAAAGTATGCACCCATGAAATGGGTATTGGATAGAAAGAAAGCAAGACCAATGTTTAAACTCACGTTCTGAAGGTATTATTGACCCATTCAGTTGCCGGCTTAATCCAACAGCAAAATCACACATGTCAATAATTTCCTGCAATTGTGCTAGTGGAGTTACAGGGGACAAATAAAGAACACATTATGATTTTATATCGTAATAAAGAATTAAAATCTATATCAACAACTATATGAAGTAGTAGCATAGCAACCCAACACTATGATATAAGGTCCATCTGTGCAAAAGCAAAAGAATAGAAATTTGAAATAAGATGGCATACTTGGACTTCCCCTATGCCTTCAGGAAGTATTTTCCCCATCTCAAGTGAGACAAGTCGACGGAGCTGCTGAAGCTTTGCCCTCAAAGCATGTCAAATCTGTCTAACAATCTCACCTCTCTTCGGTGCAGGAACCTATAAAGTGAGACATGACAATTGATAGTTGTTGTCAATCTCAAGCAGAATAGCCAAAGGAAAAAAATAAAAAGCAAAGAAGTATATTCCAAGAAATCAGAACGCTGGTGAAATACGTGATGAATCCAATCAAAGAAATGCATGCCTAAGCACTCACGCAAAATAAGATATATAACATACATGATTGTAGGTTCTATTTATTACAAAAATTATTTTACCTGCATCCATATCTTAGCTGCTTCATTACAAGTTTCCATGCCTTCTTCATAATCTTCAATGGAACCCTCCACAACTTCAGCAATTGCCTGAGTCAACAAAGACGAAAAATGATATACATCATTTACCTGATCATCTAACAGTGAGGCAATAATTTCAGGAAGCACCAATAAGCCAAATGGCCTCGTCAAGTAACAAACTTTGCATTAGAGAGTAAAAAAGAACTCAGAAAACAATCTCTCACACAGGTCAAAAAGAACAAAACTTCCAAACAACAGTTTCTTCAGGCTGTAAAAAATGTTTGAATAGTACTACATATATTATTTTATTAAATGAATGGACAAATATAATTTTATTACAAGTATAATCTGCATGCCATTGAATTCACAAATTGAATCATGCGAAGCTACAAACTTCTTTCTCAATATATATGAAATGAATCTGACCTGGTTATTAGCAGGATTCAAACTGGTGACCACAGGACCGTGTGCTTTCCACGTGCCATTTACATAATAACCCAAGTTGCGAGAGCTCAACCCGATCTCGCTCAGAAATTCATACTCTTTCCTTGCAAAACCCATATACGCCTACAAATAAACACGACGATTCAAAATTATTTAATACATCAACAAAAACAAAATTAAATCACGTAATCGGGTTCAGTTGATCAGAGTTCAACTCTGAAGAGCTTTACGAGCTCTCAGAAATCAAACATCACTGAGAAAATCCAGTTTCAAAGATGAGAAATTTCAGGCTGAAGAATCGATCTTTTCTTCCACTAAGAGGTAATCCAACATTAACATAGCAGAGTCACAAGTATTCGTTCGTTTTCATTTCTCAGCTACTAAAACACACCACAAAAGAAAAGAAAAGAATAGCAGAAGCAATAAAAACAACAAATAATCAAAGAGAGATCGAAATATAGAAATCCTTTGGTTCCATATTTTATCCAAACGGACAAGCAGATCGAGAGCGAGTGAGTGAGCTAATGAACAAAAATTTAGATCATCAGAAAATCAACCAATGGAGTGCAGATTTTGAACTAAAGAGAATTACGTGGTGTAGAATGGATTTCTGAACTGGAAAAGTAATGAAAGAATGGAGAAGAGGAAATGTTATATAGACATGAAATTGGTGGTTTGATTAGGGAAAACAAAAGAGAGAAGAGACAGAGACAGAGACACGTGGAGTACTAACAAAGCCAAGTGTTCTTATTATGAATGTTTGGATTAAGATGGAAACTAATGACTTGTCATTTTATTACTATTTTATTTAAGTTTTTTTTTTTTTGGTGTCTGTCATCACTCATGTTATTTATGTTTATTACTTTATTTAATTAAGGGAAAAAAAGGTTTTTTTTTTGTTTAATTTAATTTTCCGATTCCGATTCGATTTGCACGCCCACGCCCCTACTGGCACGTACTACACCTATAGCGCGTGTAAAAGGATGGGGTTCCGATCCGACCCCATAAAACAAAAACGAACAAAACAAGCAAAAACGACAGTGCGAAGAATCAAATAAAAACCTTAAGAAGAAAAACTGCAAATCCAAACTCACCCAAAACATAATGTCTCTTTTATCCTCAGCTTCTATTCGATTGAGCTGCCAATCCAAATTTTGTGTATCATTTGCTGAAATTCACGGGTAAGTCTCCAATTTGTCCATTCAGCTTCATTGTTAGGTCACGTTTTTAGGTGAAGGATCAACTTGGCCTGAAATCTAGGGTTTCATTGCTGAAGGAATGGAACCCTGGGCCTTATACACACGTGGGCTTCGATTTTTTGGAAGCTTAATGGTATTTATTTCATAATTTCCTAAGAAATTACAGAGTAAATTATCGGAAATGAAGTTGTTTCGTAGCTTGTATACTGCTAAAAACTCCAAATTAAGAGGGGTTCTCAATGGACTCTATAGTATTATCCTATTGTTTTTTTTCTACAACCGGGTAAATGTGGCTAGAAAGCCCTATGTTAGTGAAATTCCAACCCTGGGAGCTGCTTTTGATAATGGGTCAACCCGTGTTGCTGCAATTCATAGGCAAATGAGAGAAATCGTAGCTAATTTTTCATCTTTAACCAATGGGACTGATGATCAAAACGATCTGAGGGTACATAATCCGACATTATGTGGTGGTTTGATTGATCATAAGGGTTATGCTAACGCATGCGAGTACTTGAAATCACACCCAGATTGTTCATCCGGTGGATTCTTTGATTATATCCACTTTATATATTGTGATTGTGGTGATTTTCGAATATTGGGTTGTGTATTGTTGGGTATTTGGCTCGCTGCTTTGTTCTATTTGTTGGGGAATACTGCAGCAGACTACTTTTGTTGTTCATTGGAGAGATTGTCCAATCTTTTGAAGCTGCCTCCTACTGTGGCTGGTGTTGCCCTCCTTCCACTCGGAAATGGAGCGCCGGATGTCTTTGCAAGTATTGCTGCTTTCGTTGGTAAGGATGCAGGAGAAGTGGGTCTCAATAGTGTGTTGGGTGGTGCAGTCTTTGTTACTTGTATTGTTGTTGGGACAGTTTCATTATGTGTAGCAGAGAAGGAAGTTAATATTGATAAGAGATCCTTCGTAAGGGATATCTGTTTCTTCCTCATAACGCTGTCGTCTTTGTTGATGATTTTGATGTTTGGGAAGGTGAGTGTTGGAGCTGCAATTGCCTTTGTCTCGATTTATGTAGTTTATGGCATTTTTGTTGCTGCTAGTGAGATTTTCAGGAAACATGCCCGAATGTTGAAATTGGATGTTATTACTCCATTGATTCCTGTTCGAGGAAGTTATGAAGACAATGCAAATGTGTACAGTTCTCTGCTAGATATTGAGAGTGACAGTGATGTACCTCATCTACCTTCTTCCTTACCTTCGTGGATGTGGGCATCCAATGTGGCAATATATTCCAATCACTCAGCCAAAGCCAGTACAGTAGATGAAGAAAGGCCTCCATGGGGCTGGACTGTTGAGGACATGGAGATCAACCGCTCCTCATTCTCATATTCTAGATTGTTTTCACTGATTGAGATGCCATTGACAGTGCCAAGACGGTTAACAATTCCATTAGTTGATGAAGAAACATGGTCAAAACCTTATGGTGTAGCCTGTGCTGCAATATCTCCTATTCTCTTGGCATTTCTCTGGAGCAGCCAAGATGATGTAGCTCCTCAAAGTAGAATTGCAGCATATTTTTTGGGAGTTGCGGTTGGTTGTACATTCGGATTCCTTGCGTACCGTTACACGTTATCCAATCATCCACCTCAAAGATTCTTGCTTGCGTGGGTTTTGGCAGGATTTTTTATGAGTATTGTGTGGTTCTACATGATAGCTAATGAACTTGTTGCTTTACTGGTGGGCTTTGGCTTGGTCTTTGGGATTAATCCATCAATCCTTGGATTAACTGTATTAGCATGGGGGAACTCGATGGGTGATTTAGTGTCAAATGTTGCCCTGGCAATGAATGGTGGAGACAGTGTGCAGATTGCCTTTTCTGGATGCTATGCGGGTCCTATGTTCAATACACTTGTTGGGTTAGGGATCTCAATGCTTCTAGGAGCCTGGTCACAGAGCAGTGGTGTCTACATGGTTCCTGAAGACAGTAGTTTGTTTTACACTATGGGATTTCTCATGACTGGTCTAATCTGGGCACTTGTTATTCTTCCACATAACGACATGCGTCCGAGCAAGACATTAGGGGTGGGCCTCATAACCCTATATCTGATTTTTCTTTCAGTAAGGGTGATTATTGCCATGGGCTATGTAGGAAATTGATCGATTGATTTTGGTTATGATCAAATGCATCTGTAAAGTTTAGTCTATCCAAACTGTTGTTCTCCTCCTCACATATTCCTTTGTAAAATGGTAATCCAGAAAATGGTTTTATAGCACACTACATTGTTAAGATTGTTTTTAGCACTTGCTGATTTTTTTTTTTAAGTTGATCCCTACAATGGGCTTGTACTTAATGAAGCAATAAAACTACAATCATGCTAAACGATTATTCTTATTGTCGAGTGTTTGCATAAATTTCATTTTGACTCCTTTCTATTATCCAAGTTTTACTTGAAAGTTAACTATGATCACGTTGTGATGATGGAAATATTGCAACATCAAGGGTTGATAGCTTGATGCCTTTGTTTATGAATGCCGCTGTAGAATGCTAATTTTGCCAAATGGGTAGTGGATCTTTGCCAGCAGCTGAAGTTGCCCATAGAGTTCCATGCATTCTGTCACAGACTTCAATCCCACATCGGATAGGTGAAAAGAACGAGTCATGGACCCACCTAAGCGGAAGGCGCTGCGCACCCTGACACATCGGTCTTTTGGGGAGAGAGTAATGACCCCGTGATAAAATGGTATCAGAGACTGGTTGGCGCGCTGCACACCCCAGGATGGAGAGAGGGTAATGGTCCACCTGGCTCATGAGCCCACCTAAGCGGAAGGCATTGCGCACTCTGACAGATCGGTCTTTTAGGGAGAGAGTAATGACCCTGTGACAAAATGGTATCAGAGTCGACCCATATCCTACTCCGATTTCTCGCCAAGCACCTCGAGTTTGAGGCATGCAGGGGGCCCACTGTGACGAAGGCGTCACAGAATTGGGTGGGAGAGAATGTCACAGACTTCAATCCCACATCAGATAGATGAAGAGAACGAGTTCTGACTATAAGCGGGTGGCGCTGCACACCCCACTAGATCGGTCTTTTGGGAGAGAGTAATGGCTCCGTGACAAAATGGTATCAGAGTTTGGTTGGCACGCTGCACACCTCAGGGTGGGGAGAGAGTAATGGTCCACCTAAGCGGAAGGCGCTACGCACCCTGACAGATCGGTTTTTTGGAAAGAGAGTAATGGCCCCACGACAATTCTCTTAGGCATCATTCAAAATACCTTACCAAATGTTTAGCATTTCGGTGTGTGCGCACATTTTAAGTCTAAGAGAGAGTCTACATAGTCTTTCACATTTTTTTTTGGGATACTACTACTAAAGAGGATGTTGCAATTATTGGCTCTGAAGCTGCAAGAAATAAATTGTCTTAACGGCATGAATGAAATTCTTATGAATGGTTGTCTCGCCCATTGGTTTATGAAACAAATAGATTATCATATGCTATTGGAGGATAATAATATTTTTACTTTGTAACTTGACTCTAAATTTTGGAATCGAATCAAAAGTATATAAATTACTATGCTAAAAGCAAAAAAAAAAGTCATATATAACTTACAAATTAATAAGTAAAATCATCAAATTTATAATTTTATTTTTTATTTTTTTCAAGGCCTTAAAGCCATCAATGATAAAGTATTAATAAAAAAAATTTAGCAATTTTATTTTCAGTATCAACCATTTAACAATCTGTAAGATATTGCATTTTGTTTTTCTATCTATTGAAAATATAGTTGAAAAACTTTAGATAGTTTTGAAACCTTAAAAGACTTAATTTATTAAAACCTCTAATTATAATTAATTCTAACTTAATGAAAATAAAAGTCAAGTAAAGAATTTAATATAAATTAAGCAAGTACATGTTACTTTAATATTGTTATTTTTCTACATTTACTTTATAATATGAGAGTCAAATATTAAAAATACATAAAAATATTTCTTATGATTTATAATTATATTACATATATAATAAAATTTTAAAATTTTATATAGTCATGACCTATCTATGCTATCATGAAGTTCTGTCCGGTTTGTAACCTTATAATAGTATGTGGTATAAAACATAGTAATTTTTATTTTATTTCTTATCACATTTTGTTATTGGCTCGATTTATATATTTTTTTAATTTATAAAATGCTATGCAAATTCAATTGAGGATCTTGCATTTTTTACTTTATATATATATATATATATATACACACACACACGACTGTAATTCTTTTTCCTAATTGAACCTATCATAAATTAAACTAATCATATTTTATATGATAAAATTAATTAATCAATATTTAATTCAGCCAAGAAAAATTCCAAAAACCATTAGATTCCAACAAAACTTTGGTCAAGTACTGGGGTAATAAAGTCCCAAAGTCCAAACCAACCAAACTAAAAACAAACCAATTTCCTGTAAGTGCTAATAGACAGTCACGTGTGGTCTGCAACAATGGCAGCTTCGCACTTTTATAAACTATGTCAGCCCACGTTCCAGTTTTCACAGACAAAGACAACCTTTAAGTCTCTCTCTCTCTCTCTTACACATCACACACACACAATGACATTAACAACATTTTCATTCAATGACTTGTGTTTCATTTCTTGTTCTAATTGTTGCTTTGTTTGATTAGATGATGGATACTTGCTTAAACCCCTGTTCTTCATCATCTTCCTCATGTGGGTTTTCTTCTATGTCTGCTCCTCCACCGAACCTCCCTAAGTCTCCTCCTGGAGGCTTCGATTTGTATGGGAAGAGAAGACAGTTGGTTAAGGTTCAAATCTTGGAGAGAGAGATTGGCTTGCTTCAGGTTCTGTTCCAAAGAAAGTTTTCCTTATATATATATACACCTGATTGTTATAGTTTCTGTTTCAGATAAGAAATGGATGCGAACTTGAAGAATATGTGAAAGTTGTATATGATTCTTTCCATTTATTTCTTCATTTAGAAGGTTTATGTTCCTAAAAACTGAAGATTTAAAAAGAAATTCAGATTCCTTGCATAATTTTGTCATAGATCCGTACAAGGAGTTGAAATTTGTCAATTACAATGTTATTTTTATAACCCAATTCAATAATTTAATGGGCCTCGAGTTTTTGCATATACCTGTGATTGGGTTTGGACTGGGCTTACCAACTGAGCCTTGTAAACCAATAAACCAAGCATCACCTCTCCTTAGCCGAAAGTTGGTCTGTTCATTCTCTAAATCCCCGGTTTATCATTAATGCATTCCTGTAATGGCTGCATTTGTACTTCATTGCGTGCTTAAATAACTTGGATATTGAGGAGGTTCCGACCATGATGTTCATGGACCTAATCATTAATAATACACTAATATGCAAGAAAAATAGTTTTTACAATAAGTTTACAACATGTTTATAAAGTCTGAATTAGTTATTATTAGCTCAGTTTATGAATGAATACATGAATTTCCCTAGTCTAGATTTTTCCACGGTCCAACCCCATATTATCAATGAGTTGCCAATGATTTTCTCGTTACCAAAGAAGATTGGTACAGATGATGAACTTACAGAAGATTTCTTTGTGGCAGGAAGAGTTAAAATCTATTGATGATCTTCAACCTGCTTCCAAATGTTGCAAAGAGTAAGGTTTCTTTATTGCTTTACTTTCCATAGAACAACTAACCATCATTATATGCTTCTTCCACATATACAGTCTCAAGGATCCATTTTTAAAGATTTTATCTAACCTCAAACAATTAAAAAATGGACAGGCTTGACGACTTTATAGGGGCTAAACAGGATCCTCTCGTGGCAATGTATTTCTTGCTCATCACTTATTCCTGTAAATTTGATTTCCTTTTGCAAAACTTAGTTAAATATGTTCTTAATTATGATATTTTCTTTGATACATATAGAAACGAAGAGACCCATAAATCCAATCTCGTCTGGAAGAAGCTCTGGTAATATTTTTTTGGCCACTACTTATTATTCATCTTTGATAAAAGCATTAATACTTAGAAATTGGTTTTTCAGTTTTCCATGGATTTGGTGCTTCAATGGTTGTGGTGGAACGCATTTTAAAATGCCGAAATGTTGCGGTTGCTGTTTATTTTGTAGCTTAAGCAGCTGCTGTTGCTGCAAGTGTAGGTGCAGAATTTCATGTGCAGGCATCGATTACTGCTGTGGCAATTGGTGCCTCAGTAAATGTACAAAGGTGAATCATTGTTGTAGTTGCTCAAAAGCTTGTTATAAGTCATGTTGTCTATAATCCTTCATCTGGATTTTAACATAAGAATTTCTTTAGCATCCTCATGCATATAAATCCTCCATGTTGACGTTTCCTTCGACAAAATCTTGTTTTGAAGTTGCTCGTTAATTAGCTATACATCGTTAAATTTACTTACCAGAGACCCACTGGATTGTAATTATTCCATTTCGTCTTAGGCCTGGGTCTGGAAAAAAAATCATTTATTTAAAGATTGAATTAATGATAAAATGTTATATAAAGAAGATACAAAATTACTTACAAAAGATTATAATAGAAGATATATAAACTGCCGGAGACATTTGGCCAGCCGCATTAGGGGGCTTTGTCTCTCTCTTTCCCTAAAGTCTCCTATTTAAGACCGTCTAACAAAAAAAAAGGTTTATGAGCTGAATTGAATTAAAAAATATTCATTTTTTTAGTGTTTAAAACTTATTTTATTTTTTCATAGAGTAGAAATTATATATATATATATATATATATATATATATATATATATATCCTGATAATATGGAGGAAAACTCTGTTGGTCCTCAAATGTATATAGATTATATTATAGTTGAGGTATATTTTTCCCCTTGCTTGCATTTTGACCCGAAAAAATAGTTAAGAGTAAAAGTAAGGTTATAAATAAACTGAGTTGAACGGAATATTAGTGAATTCGATTTCGGTTCATTTAAGTTTATTATAGTCTTGAATTCAATTTGAGTTTTTATATTTAAATTCGAATTTGATTTATTTGAAAATGATGAAGTTTGCGAGTGGTTCGACCTTTACTCGTAAAAATTTTGTTTATTATATTTAACGAGGTTATTTTGAATTTGGTTTGTTAATTAATAATAATAAAAATTCAAATTGAATAATAAAATATATTATAAATAATTTCTAAATGAATAGATTCGCGAGTTTTTAAATGAATATGTTATGAATTTTTAAATAAATACGTAACGATTTCTAAATGAATATGTTCGCGAACTGAATTCAAATTTAATTTTATTTAATTCGTTAGTTCGACTACGAGTGTAATAGGAGCATCTGTCGACAAAAGGATCACCCTAAGATGATCATCTCATGGCTATTGATCGGAATCATGGGGAGTACTGCCTGATAATTTCTACTAACTTAAAGCCCCAATTAATATACTTTTCATCTCATTTTGAACCCATTTTTGTATTAACATAGTAGTAGAAAGAGTATTTTGCTGTGTCTAGACTTCATTTAGTTTTAACCATTTAAATGGTCCCACGTTAGAACGTATTGATTTAACCCCATAAGCGGGACCACCACCCCATAGCATGTTGCTTCCAGAAGCAGAACCCCGCATTTCTTTTCTAGGTTTATCGATATTGAATCAATTGAACGCACTTCTAACACTTGTTCTTCCGCCTTGACAGGGCGGTGCTCTGACCAATTGAACTACAATCCTGGGGAAATGCAATAAAGTGTACAACATGCATATTCTTATAATTTCACTTTATATATTATAACTCTATAAATAATGAATATATTTATATCTTCAATATAATATATATCTATATATTTTTTTATCTATATTTTTATCTTTTATCTATATTATCTAGTTCATGGCCTATTAGAAGTAGAAGGTGTTCTGGTGGGATCCTCACAGACAGAAAAAGATTGCAGTCAGTTTGATAATGATATGCAGTATTTACAGACAAAAGTATTCGGTTATTGGTGAAAAATCAATATACTTTTAATGTTGAATCAGTTGAAAAATCTTAGTTTAGTATTAGTTTAGTATATATTAGTATATGATATACTTAATATACTTAGTATATATTATAGTATATAGTATATATTAGTATACAATTTACTAATATATATACAATTTAATAATACAATTAAAGTATACAATTTAATAACACATAAGAACTCTTGAATGAAAATGGAAAAGAGATGGAACTTCAGTTCTTTCAGAAATGGTAAGATCTTTGGCGCAAGAAGAAGGAGTTGATCCGTATCATCTTGGGTTTTTATTGTAAAGAGAGTTTGGATTAGGATTTAGAAAGCCAATTAGGTATTGATCTGGACATATCATATAATAAAAAAATTTCGAGTTTTCACCAAATAGAGAGGAATACTATATGGTAGCGGCAGAAAATTCTTTGGCGCTGAATCGAGGTGTTCAAGAAGAACAGGTTGCTCCAGCTGGATATCGTTAAGAATTCCTGACTATTGCATGGGAACAGACGTCTAATGAGGCTACTATGAAATATTTACTCATGGGTGGGGCAAGCTCTTCTATTCTGGTTCATGCTTTCTCTTGGCTATATGGTTCGTCCGGGGGAGAGATCGAGCTTCAAAAAATAGTGAATGGCCTTATCAATACACAAATGTATAACTCCCCAGGAATTTCAATTGCACTTATATTTATCAATGTAGGAATTGGGTTCAAGCTTTCCCCAGCCCCTTCTTACTTAAAATCATAATAATCCATTTTTATTTAATCGTCGAGCTTGAAGGAGTCAATTCAATGCAATATTTTTTACGAAACATTCAAATTCATGAAGAAAAATTCATTTAAGAATTCAAAAAAGCGATTTTTTTTTATGAATTACAATTTGAATATTACATTCAATAGATTTATGGATTCAAGAGATTTACGAAACTATTTTATTGGTTAGGTTATAATGTTGTAATAAAAATAAAAATAAAAACTTGTGGGAATCAGTCCATTAGTTACTAAATCTTCGGAGTTTGGTAATGCAACTTCAAATATTGGGTAGATTTTATATGGTGGATTGTAATGCCCATCAAAATAAACGTGTTATATGCTTAGAGTAGAGGCCATGATTGGTGATATTTTAATTGATATTTTTCCATACTATAATCTCATCATATATATTTTAATCGTGAAAATTTGAAATCTCGGTTCGAAAAATAAATTTATATATATGTATACAAAACAACAAAATGAAATATAAATAATATAATGCAAGTTGCAAGAGAATAAATAAAATAAGAATAGCCAAAATTGCTCACATGACTTATCATCTTTTCTCAAGTATAATACATCATCTCAAATCTCAGGCCATCTTAATCTAATTTATACTATTCTTTTTTATAAACAAATAATTATTAAAAATAAATTTAATCTTAATTCTTCAGTTTGTAAGAGATGATATAGATTATACCAAACATTATTTATTATTTTCAGGGTAATATGATGGAATTCTATAATTAATCTGCACCATTCTTTATATAATTTATCTTCCAAAAAATAATTCAATAAAGAAAAATCATAAATTTGACTTGTGATTACGTGGACCAATATAGTCATAGATAGATAGTAGATACCAACCCATTTACACTTTTATGATCATCCCAATAAAGAATTAAGACCTCATGAGTCTCCAGTTTTTAAGGAATCAGTATGAAAATTGGCCATTTCCTCTGTCTCTGTCCTTCCCCTCCTCTTCTTCTTCCTTTCTCTAACCAATCAGTAAGAAAATTGCGGTTCGCCGTCATCCAGCCGTCCACAAACCTTCATTGTCCAATCACACAAGCCCACCTCTTCTCCTCTCACCGCGACTGGTACTCATCCGTCCTCAAATCCCTTCCTCCCTCTCCTCGCAGTCCTCAAATCCCTTCCTCCCTCTCCTCGCCCCACCAACATCCTTTACTCTTATGGCCGCGCCATCACCTCACTGCCGCTCAAGCTGCTGTGCTGCGTCGTGTTCCCGGCTTAGTTTCCGTCTTCCCGGAACTGATTCGTCAGTTCCACACCACCCGCACTCCTCACTTTTTAGGCCTTTCTACTGGGTCTGGGCTTTGGTCTAATGGTGCTTAGGGTGAAGATGTGATCATTGGTGTTCTCGACACCGGAATATGGCCCGACCACCCGAGTTTTTCCGACTCCAGTTTGTCTTCTGTGCCGGCGAATTGGAAAGGTATCTGCCAAATATCGGCGGATTTTCCTCCTCCTTCTTGTAACAAGAAACTGATAAGCGCAAGAGCGTTTTTTAATGGTCTTGTTACCTATCAAGGGAAACCCATTGATGGAACAAGAGATTCTGCCTCTCCTAGAGATTCAGAAGACCATGGCACTCATAGGCATCTACTGCTGCTGGGTCTTTGGTCCAGAATGCGTGCTTTTTACAGCATTCGCATGGAGAAGCTCGCGGTATGGCCTCAAAGGCACGAGTTGCTGCGTATAGGACTTGTTGGAGTTTGGGTTGCTTTCACTGTGATATTCTGGCAGCTATGGATCAAGCAATTGAAGATGGTGTTCATGTGATCTCCTTATCCGTTGGTGCCACTGGTTATGCTCCTCAATATGATCATGATTCGATAGCGATTGGGGCATTTGGGGCAACCCAGCACGGTATTGTTGTGTCGTGCTCTGCTGGGAATTCAGGTCCAGATCCGCATACTGCTGTAAATATAGCCCCTTGGATTCTCACTGTTGATACTTCCACCATTGATAGAGAGTTTCCAGCTGATGTTGTGCTGGGAGATGGGAGGACTTTTGGTGGGGTATCGCTTTACTCCGGCGAGCCATTAGTGGATTATAAGCTTCCTTTGGTTTATGCTGGTGATTGTGGAAGTAAGTACTGCTTTATGGGGAGTCTGATTCGATCAAAAGTTATAGGTAAAATTGTGGTTTGTGATCGGGGAGGGAATGCAAGAGTAGAGAAAGGGAGCGCAGTGAAGCTAGCAGGTGGGCTTGGAATGATCATGGCTAACACGGGAGAAAGTGGTGAGGAGCTTATTGCTGATTCTCATCTTATACCAGCTACCATGGTCGGCGCAATTGCCGGCGAGCAGATCAGAGACTACATCAAATTGAGCCAATATCCAACTGCAACAATTGTTTTCCGTGGAACAGTAATTGGGGATTCACCAGCAGCTCCTAAAGTTGCATCCTTTTCAAGCCGTGGTCCAAACCATTTGACAGCACAAATTCTAAAGCCAGATGTTGTAGCCCCTGGTGTTAATATCCCTGCTGGCTGGACTGGAGCTTCTGCTCCAACAGATTTGGACATCGATCCTAGAAGAGTTCAGTTTAACATAATTTCAGGTACATCAATGGCTTGCCCTCTTGTTAGTGGAATCGCAGCTTTGCTTCGAAAGGCATACCCGAATTGGTCACCTGCTGCTATAAAATCTGCTCTAGTTACTACTGCTTATAACTTAGATAATTCCGGAGAAAGCATTGTTGATCTTGCTAGTGGCGAAGAATCAGCACCCTTTGTTCATGGAGGAGGTCATGTTGATCCTAACAGTGCTCTTGATCCTGGACTAGTCTATGAAATAGACACTAATGACTATGTCTCATTTCTTTGCTCGATAGGTTATGATTCGAAGAGAATTGGTGTGTTTGTTAAAGAATCTGCAACTCGAGTTGCGTGTGATAAAAAATTGGGTAATCCAGGAAATCCCAACTATCCATCATTTGCTGTTGTTTTTGAGCCTTACTTTTCTGCCGTTACATACAAGAGGGTGGCGAAGAATGTTGGAAGCAATGTTGATGCAGTTTGGCAAATGGGGATGTGAAGGTCTCGCCTAGTAGGCTAGAGTTCAATGTAGAGAATCAGAGCTTGGCCTATGAGACCACATTCTCTAGTACTCTAAGCTTGAGTTTGTCTAGCATTAGCTCACAAAGTTTTGGGTCAATCGAGTGGAGTGATGGAACTTACAGAGTTAGGAGTCCTATTGGTGTTAAGTGGCAACAGGGAGTATCCAAGGCTTCCATTTGAGTTGCTAATGTAGATTTGATTTGATTGTTTCAATCTGGATTGCATGCGAGCGTTGGTTTTCTATCATGTCTTTAAGTTTTTCTGTTAATATATGCGAATCTCTCTGTTTGCCCTAGCGGCACTTGGGTTCTAGACCCCATCCCACCCTATAGGGGAAAAACAACTTGTTCCCAGATTTAAAAAAAAATAAAGTTAATTTCTTGTAATGCGATAAAATGTGTTACTTGTTGAGTCTGAGTAGATTTCATGGGATAATTGGGCAAAGTGATGCATTTTCAAATCCACTGGCAAGAATTTTTGTTTCTGTCAGATCGTAGGATAAAAAATGTGCTTTCTTTTTAACTGGAGAAAGCGAGTTTCACTTGATAGAATCCATCGTTTATATAATAGGCAAGGATATATCCATGTTCAATATAATAATCTTGGATTGTAGCCACTCCTAAAATTGATTTACATGCTTTGAATCACCATAGCTAATATTAATTGCTAATTCTAGTTATTTGTTAACATAATAATAAGGCAGCCATGAACCGATTTTAATTCTTGCTAATCCAATTTTAATTCTTGTAAAAATCGAGTGTCTACAATCTGCACTTTACAAGTATTTGGATTTCAGAGTGTCATAACATTTGAACATTAGGCTGCCATGAACAGAAGTTAAAACTGAAAAATTAACATAAATAAATAAGTAATATCATCTCATTCAAAACAAGCAGTGACAACCTATCGTATAATCCTCATTGTTAGTAACGAAGCATTTTGACAATTGTGCATTGATTGGTAATGGAGATCATAACTCCATTCCTTGCTTGAGCAATCACAAACCCGAATAAACATTGCATCACAAAATACCAAATTTGGCACAATAAAACTGCATATCTGACCGTATTGGGTCCAAAAACTACTACCGAAATGCAGAAACAAAAACAACCTCGGTTCAATATACTAATCATAAATATATATAACAATGTTTCGTTTTTCGACAAGCGTCTCTGCTTTCTAATTTCTTTTACTTCCAGGGATTGCTTTACATTACTACAAATCTGACCCAGCTGCCTTGTTTGCTGTCGTTGCTGCCACGGATTCTAATGGCCATATTTTTGGAATTCCCACTCACTATTATCTGTGAGAACAAGAAAAGCCACACAAGAATCCAAAAATTTATCACGTGATACCACAAACCCAAAAGAAAATGAAAAAAAAAATAAAAAGAGGAACTGAGTTTGTGGAAGTGTACCAAGAGGACACACTTGGCGAGTTTTGAGCCACCGGCTGATGCAGTGGAAATGGAATGCATGATTGCACACACCTACATGAGCAGAAACCAAATGTGTTCAGTCATCGGTTAACAACAGAAACGAAATGAAAAGCCCGTAAGATGAAGTAAAGTCGTAAATCGTTATTTTGAATGCACAAAAGTTCATCGAGCTTAAATCCAGATCATTGAATCATGAACTAATGAAACCAACACTCCTATATCAAATTTGTGGCTTTTAAGATTAGTAAATATGCTACATGTGTGATTGAAATGTTATTAAGGGAAGTGAACTTGATGTGCTCAAAATCTTTAAGATCCATAGAATAAAACAGAAGCTAGTACGCAAGCCACTAATTGATCATAAACGCATGATGACAATAAAAATAAATAAAACTTTAGTACCAAAATAGAAAAATAAAAGAAGCGTGCCAGCTAAAACAAATCCAAGATCAAAATCATTTCAACCCCATGTTTGACAATTGGTATTGACTAGAGTTAAGAACCTCCATGATCCCAACCATTCTTGGGCATATTCAGATAATTCAAAACTACATTTGCCCACTCATATGTGCTGTGCTCTATGAATAACTCTTCTGTGAGGATGCGAGATCCTAAATTACCCATCTTGGAAAACTAAAACAGAAACTAGTCCGGTTGATCAAATTTACAACCGTACTCCAAAATTCATTTAAGTCTGTCTTAAGTGCTGCTCTACAATGACCCCATCTACTTTCCATGGAAAACATAGTTCACCTCTCATTGTGGCAATAATATGCTTTTCATAAAACTCAAGGCGCTCAATGGATTAATTGTGTCCAATAACAAGACTACCACCCATGTAGAAATCCTCAAGCCATTTCTCTGACCCCATTGTTCAGGAAGAGAACAGAAGCTAAAAAGCACAACGAAATTTGGATAAAAAGACTTATAGTAGTAATGGTAGCAACTGGAATTTAGAAGTAACAGCGCATTCCATGTCAGTACCTGAATTACCTCTCAACAATTCATTTATTTTATATTAATAGATGAAACAACATGCAACCATAGTCGAAACATGCATATTAAACTCAGATTCAATCAAATGCATAAAAAGAGAGGTAGAAAGAGCACAATATGCACAATCAGGGAAGTATGCTTAATCAAAAAGAGTGTCCAGATACCAAGCCAGCAAAATAAGCCACAACAAATACGCCGACAGAAAAAATTCAATACCCAACACAAAATTAAAGTGTTGAGTAAACACATGAATACACAATTAACATAAAGAGAAAGCAATGCATAACATGAATTGCGAGCCCCAAATTCAAGAAGCTAGGGTTAGGGTTTTAAAGAAGCTAGGTCATACCCCAGGCCACAGTGCACTCCTCGCTTGTAGCACTCGCTTGATTTGCTTGGCATTCAATGCCTATCCACACCAAAATAAACAACAAAACGCAATCAAATCAATACATTCATAATCTAATACAGATATATAAATAAACTTAAACAAGAAAAAAAATCCTGAGAGAGATGAACGATGAAAAATCAAAAGAGAAATAAGACTCACAGAGATCCATAATATGATTCCTACAAATCGCACAGTTATCCACAACAATATCTGGAAAGCATCAAATACCACAAAGAAGTCAGCCTCAGAGAAAAGAACAAGAATAAAACATGAAACCATTATCAAATATTGTGAATTGAAAAGAAAATGTATGAGGATTATATAGGTGCAGAAACAGACCCCAGGCCCAAAGAGCGACGGCATTCCACTTCTTGATTTCGAATCGCTTGGGCTTCTTGGTCGAAGACGAGGGTCCGGGCACGCTCAAGCTGCCCTCGCCGGCTGGCACCATGGTCACGTCCGCATCCATCTCAGTTTTTATTGGGGAAAGCAAACGGAAATTTTGGGTTCTTAAAGAGAGGGCGATTGATACACAGATTTTGGGGATCTTATTTGCTTGTAGAAGAAAGAGGTAGAGGATACGATGCCAATAGAATGGCAACACTCCCTAGAAAAATAAAAACGACACGCCGTATCATGTAACCGGGCTATTTGGACTGGGTCAAGTTGTACACGAAAAATGTATGTTAAGTCTTCAGACCCAAATTGTTACCGGCTTTTTATATATATATATATATATATATATATATAACCCAATTCATTATCGCAAATTAAATTATGAACTCGTATTTACAGTATATAATAATTTTAATTTTAAAATAACATCACATTATTCTTTGAATTAAATGATTAGCATGTATTCACTGTACTTTGTGGACGAAAACAATTATCATATCATCATTTTTCTTTATCATATTATTCTTCTTCTTCAAAAAGATAAAAAAAAATTATTTCTTCATTACATAATTGTTTTAGAAATAACAAATTTTTAATTTGTATATTTAATTTTATTTTAATATTTTTAAATATTTTATTTATTATTATTATTGTTTGTGATAAAAAAAATTAGTTTTGACATATTTGTGAAATAAAATTATTAAAAATTAAGATATTTTAATTAAAAATTAGTAATAGAGAGAGAAAATTGAGTTACTGAATAATAAAGACAATGAATTTGGTAAAAATAATGAACATATAAGTAATAAATATGCAAGTTGCAATTGATGATATGTAAGTGATTAATCTACAAGTTTAAAATAATAAACTTATAGTTTATATATGGTGAATCTGTAAATTTACAATAGTAAATTTGAAACTTGTAAACAATTAATTTAAAAAATATAAATAATGAATTTGTAACTTCAAAATAATGAATCTATAAATTCAAAACGATAAATTTATAGATTATAAATAATTAATCTGTAAGTGATGAAATAACAACTTCTAAATGATGAATGTGTAAATTATAACTGATAAACTTATAAAATCAAAACAATAAATATGAAAGTTATAACTAATTAATATATGAATTCAAAAACGATAAATTTATAAGTTATATATGATAAGTTTGTTTTATATTAATTATTTTATCAAAATCAAATTTTGAAAAAATGTGCATTTATTTTAATTTTACATGCGTGTAAAAACCAAAAAAATTCATAATTCAGTAAAGTTGTATAACAACCCACCCATTATTGCCTCTAATTGCTGCTCACTACTAGCATTTCCTCTGTTTTTTTTTTTAATATATTTTAAGTGATAGGTACTTTATATATATATATATATATAAAGTATTTAGTGTTTCTCATAACAATATTGTCCCCAATTTATGTAGAAACAATTACTTAAAATTTAGTAATATAATAAAAAATAACTGTTTAAAATCTTAATAAAATTAAAAAAAAATTAAAAAAAATTCAATAACATAAAATACTCATTTTCGGATCTTGATATATATATATATATATATATATATATATATATATATATATATATATATATATCACTTTTATGAAGCTAAGAGAACAAAAAATTAAAAATTCAATAGAATTAACGCAAAAAAATCTACAACCAAATAATCAATCTGCAATTAAAAAAAATCACCTAAAAGTATGGCACAAGTTTTTGAATTTTTTGAAAAACCCACCTCGGATTGGCTGTAATATAAGCCCCATAAAACTTTCTTATTAAAACAGGACAGATTTTCTGAATTCTGGACCATATATAATCATTATTTTTTAATTAATGTGGCAAATGAAATAAATAATCTAGGTCAGTTATTCACATCTTCACATGGCTAGATATCTATATCTTAAAGATATATAAAATCTTCACATGGCTTGATATATATCCATATATCTCAAAGATATATAAAATGTATGGGGTGATACTGATGACTGATGAGCACTGAGCAGTGTATTTTATATATTTGTATTCATGTGAGGGAAAAGAAAACGAAGAAAAAATTAAGAGAAAATGATGCCAGTAAGACGTATAGTATCAGTAATCTAATTAATTGTAGGTTTAATTAACTATTTTAAGGACAAATATTGGCATTGCCACTGTCTTATTCTTGGGTTGCATCATGGCCTGCGTAAAATATTCGATCGACCATTAAAAAATTGCATGAATGATCGATACTGTTTCTTTGTCATCAAGGAAAAATTTATTATTATTGTTATTGAAACGGAAGTCGACCCATAAAAGAAAGAGTTGAATTTCACATGAAGTTAATTGAACTCTAATTTCATGATTTTGGATTAAACAAGAAATTACAAGCTAAAATTTATAATCCTTTTTCATTAATTAACCTATAGTTTTTTTAAAAAAAAAAAAAAACGAGTGGAATGTCATCAGGAAAAAAGTAAAGCATTTGGCAGGCATTGACTTAATTAGTCTTAGTATAGAACAACAATTTGAGCTAGTTATGTACTCTTCAAGTCTTAACTCTTTAACTCAAACAGCTAAGTTTACCCATGTAAAAAGAACAATATGTATGAGAAGCTCAATTTTCAAAACTAATTTTTAGATTTAGTTAGTACTAGAAAATATAATTTTAATGAATTTTTTTAATCTTATTTCATCTTGAAAAAACAATATTTTTTTCCTTTGAAGAAATGTGTTTGTTGCTTCAAGTTTATGTCAACAATAGCAAATATATTAAAATTAGTATAAAATATAAAATTAATTCATTGATCAAAATACTATATTAATTATTACGCTTAGCAATTGCTTATTGTCAATTATATGTATATATTATAAAATAGCTTTTTTTTTAACTCTAAGAAACAAAAATTAAGAAGTCCCATGTGGACTTTGTTCAAAATAAATTCTCAATCCAAGAATAGCTCATAATACCCAAAGATGAGTTTGTCTCCGCATAGTCAACTTTCATCTCTATAACATGTATATATATATACAAACTACAACTCTCTTAATTTTCTTCCTCACATCACACACACCTCTCCCATACTCACAATGGATGATGAAACCCCTAACAAAAACACAACCGCCTCCTACCTCACCACGACCTTCCGGTTGCCGACTAGCCGGAAAATTTCTCTACGCAGGCGGAAACTACCATCCCTACGCCTTGGTGGGAAAAAGCCTAGACGAGGATTCTTTATTTTCAGAATGTTGAGAAAGATGAGACTTAGGTGGTTAAAATTGCAATATTCATGCATGTTAAAGAAGCTTAAGGAGTACTATGGGAATTTAATCAAGGATGTTATTGAAGCCGGAGCTTCTATTGAAGCTTATCAACAAAGGCTTGTAATGGAGGCAAGTTTAGTTGTTCCTGTCATGGGTCTTTCTTTCTCTAGCTATCCTTCCATGGCTGGATCCGACCGCCCTCGATCCATTTTCATGTAATTTTTCTTCTTCTCTTTAATTTAATCATCCACCCTTCTTCTGATCATGATCTTCTTTCTTCTACAATTTGAATGAATTTGTATGAAAATGAAAACGTTCAATGAAAGTCATTTATTGTTAGTTATATATATATATAACATATATGCGCGCGCGCTCCATTTTCTGTTTGGTGGTCGAGAAAATTTTTTACTCAGGAAAGGATGATATTATACTCGGAATTTGATAGCTGAATGAGGCTATAGCAGTAGTAGTAGTATTCTATTTTCTAAATTTTATTTCAGATTACAAGAAGTTCTTGGAAATCAAATGAAAAGCGAGTCAAAATTTGAAGATTTTTAGGCAAATATTAATATTGGGATGGAAGAAGTGAAATGTTATTTTGGGATAGGATTAATTTTGGTCTTCAAATTCAGAAATTAATGCTTTTTCACACAGTAATTAATTTCATACCCAATCCGATTTCCAAGTTGGCTCAATTGCACAGAATTCTTCAATCCTCAGGCTGTAACTTTGCTTGCGTTTCATGGAACTATAACTTAAAAAGCTACACATAACTCAGTTATGATAACTGAATAGGTTACATTTCTTGCCAATTTTAATTTGAAAAAGCCACACAAATTGTTCTACAATTTACATATTATTAATTTTTTTTAGTCACTAACATCATAGTCAAATGTTTACTTCTAATTAAATATGAAATTTATTTTACTGAAAATAAAATACATATATTTATTTATAATCCGAGTTAATTCTTAATAAAGTAATAATTAATGAAGATATCTATAAAAAAAACTAATTAAAAATTTTGCTTAAATAATATAATTATTTGGATAAAAAATAATTTGTTGCTTGCTGTTGGAGGCTATACACAGTTGACCAATGAGATTAGGTGATAAGCCAATCTTATACAAGTTCATCACTTTTATTTCTTCACATAAATTTTTGTTCTCCATTGCCATTTAATCTGCAGATTATGTTCATATTATTTTACAATATGATCGAAAATCCTCTTTAATTATCAACGGATAATTATCTTAATTATTTAATAAATAATCATCATCCATGCTGTAATCTTATAATACTATTTTTAATAGTGAATTAAGACTATAGCAACTATGAGTAATGTAATTTTTTCAAATACATGTAACGGCCCATAATGGAATTAATTAATATAAACATGCTCAAAGGAAAGAAAAATAAAATAAAATAAAATAAATACTCATGTGACAAATGAGAGGCATCACTAGGATAGATCCCACCCACTGATTTTTCCTCTCAGCTGGAGATCCACATCATACAAGACAAGAAAACAGTAGAGACAGTAATTATAAATTAATGAAAAACAATCCAATCAAATAATAATTAATTAATTCGCTGAATATGGAATATTTAAATTATTTAAATTAATAATGTTGCAGAAAGAAAACAAAATAGCTTAAGATGCGTGTGATTGCTGCATCTTAACACTTTTCGTAATTAAATGACATGGACTGATTAATTTTATCTTGTACTTAATAAGCTTAATCGATTATCTTACTAACTCTGTCGTGATATCTATTTTATTAATAACGTATAAACTGAAAATAATGAAGAAATTAATTAATTTTTACAAGTCATTGAGGATGATAAAATCTATGTGTATCTTTAAAGCAAACAAATCCATACGATTGAATATTTTTAATCAATGTTTGAATTTGTTTTATAATTGGCTTTAATTATGATCAAATGGACAGACATGAAAAATCGAAAATAATACATCTTTTCTTCCTAGATTAAAACAAGAAAATTAAGATGACTCAAAAGTTCCGCTAATTTCAATTAAGATTACTAAATTTTATTGTAATAATTAAATTTAATTTATCAATAAATTTTAACTTAATTGTACTGGTTTAGTTATCAGATGTTTTGAATTTGAATTTTCAGACGAATTTATTTTTTATTTACATTTTTATTATTTTTAACTTTCAATTTTACTCTTTTTAATATTTTTTTTATTTTTTACCTAGTATTTAGTAGTGTTGATCTTTAAATTATAAAAATATATATATAAAAAAATTTGAATTCACATAAAAAATAGTTTTGAAATTTATTATTTTTTAGATAAAAATATTATGTTGGATATTAAATGAGGTAATTGTGCATTTTTTCCTACCTAGAAACTTTGACGACAAAACGAATAAAATTACATGCTATAACTATTTTATAATTTTTTTATTGGAAAATTTTTCCAACACTTGTTATTTATTTATTTAATTATTTATTGTTTTGGTCAATAGTAAGATTTCATTTCATTTAAAAATGCAAAATAAGGAGATTCAGAAAACAAACTATTTGCTAAATCAAATAGAGATATATACAAATAATAATAAAAATTAAAATTCAACAACTATCAACAGATATATAGAAATATGTGCTCTTAAGCACCACCTGATGCATCTGTCTTTTGTGTCCCATTAATTGCAACCTGCCGGTAGAGGATAAAAGGAAAAGATAGATGGCTAGCCCCGGTGACTTTTTCTCACCAACGGCACCCTAATATTTTACACAGGCAAGGCAGTAATGTTGTCGATAATATATATATATTAGTTTTTCAAATGTTCTAATTTAACTGTTTTAATTAAATATTTTATTTTTTTAACAGAATTTCTTATAGAATTTTATCATCTTTTTGCCCTAAGTTAAGGAATTGAAAATAATAATAATAATAATAATACTAAAAAGAAAACTTTATTTCACGTAATTTAGAATGTAATCAGATTATCAAAATAAAAATTGGTGGAATAAAATGTATTTCGATTATCATGACTATTTGAAATAAATCAAAAAACTTATCTTGATATATTATAACTTTGAATTCACATATAAGATAATTTCGCGTATTTTTTTCCATTTTTTAGTCATGAGAGAGTTATTTCTCCATGTAAAGTATCAATGAAAAATTTTATTTTTTTTATTTAAACCAAAGTAACCGTACAAAAATTTTAAGTGATATGTGTGTTGTGGAAATCGGGTTAGTTTCCAGTAAAGTGAATAATTATGCCAAAAATTAAGATAAAAAAAAATTCTCAGGTAGTTGGTGAAGTCACAAATGGTCTCCCTTAAAAATCAACTTCCTTAGACTCTTAGAGTTTTGGTGACATAATTTTTTTCAGATAATTTAAAGCATAATATATCACAAAATAAATGACCCGATAATAGCTATTAAATAGACAATAAAGAGAACACCAGAATTTAATGAGGTTTGGTCAATTATTCCTACGTCCTCGGACACTACTAAAATAATATTTCACTATTTCAAAGAAATATTACAAAGTGAAATATTACAATAGAGACAGAAAATATAATCAATCTTAGAAGTGGAGGGATTGGTGTTTGGGATGAATTGTTAAAAGATAGATAAAACCTTTTTATAGGCTAATACTATTGTGGAAAAATACCATTTTTCCACAGTGGGATTGTCACATTTCAACAAATCTTCACCTTGGCAATCTCACAATTTCAAACAAACATTCTCTTTACAAATTTCAGTAATGTCTCCAAATACGCTTCGAAGCGCCCAATTTTCAAATTTTGAGAACATTTATCAAGTCAAAATAATGTTGAAACTTGACACCTGTCACAACTTTTGTTGCCATGTCTGCAGGATTTTCAGCTGTCAAAATCTTCTGAATTAGTATCCCATCATCTTCAAGAATTTTCCGTACAAAATGATATCGAACATCGATATGCTTCGTCCTTGTAAGATAAACTTGATTCTTTGCTAAACAAATAACACTTTCACGTGTTTCTTACCAATTCCCAAGTCATTCAACAACCCCTGAAGCCAAATTGCCTCCTTAACAGCTTCTGAAACTGCCATGTACTCTGCCTCTGTTGTAGACAAAGTAACTATTGACTGTAAGATGGACTTCCAACTAACCGGTGCATTTGCAAGTGTGAACACATAACCGGTAGTAGATCGACATTTGTCTAAATCACCTGCAAAGTCAGAATCACAATATCCAACTATATACTGACCACTTTTCTCATCCCGCTCAAACATTATACCAACATCTACAGTATTCTGAATATACCGTAGAATCCATTTCACAGCTTGTCAATGTCCTTTACCAGGATCATGCATGTACCTGCTCACAACTCCAACTGCTTGTGAAATGTCAGGTCTTGTACACACCATTGCATACATAAAGCTACCAACAGCATTTGCATATGGAACCTTTGACATATATTCTCGTTCTTCATCACTTTTCGGAGATAAAATGCAATGAGCTTAAAATAAGGAGCAATTGGAGTACTAACTGGTTTTGTCCTCTCATTTATCCCAAAATATTTTAGTACTTTTCTCAGATATTGTTTCTGAGTCAAACAAAGTCTCCCCAATTTTCTGTCTCTGCATATCTCCATACCGAGAATCTTCTTAGCTTCCTCTAAATCCTTCATTTCAAATTCTTGATTTAGTTGAGCTTTTCGCTTCCGAATCTCTCATTCATCTTTTGAAGCTATTAGCATATCATCAACATAAAGGAGAAGATATATAAAGGAACCATCTCGTAGCTTGCGCAAATATACACAATGATCATATTTGCTTCTTCTGTATTTATGCCTTATCATAAACTTGTCAAATCGTTTGTATCACTTTTTTGGAGATTGCTTCAATTCATACAACTATTTGCTCAATTTGCACACCAAATTTTCTTTTCCAGCAACTTTAAATCCTTCTGGCTGAGTCATGTAGATTTTTTCTTCTAAATCTCCATGTAAAAATGCAGTTTTTACATCCAGTTGAACTAATTCCAGATCCAATTGTGCTACCAAGGCTAACAGTATTCTAATGGAGAAATGTTTTACAACTGAAGAAAACACTTCATTATAATCAATTCCCTCATTCTAAGCATAGCCTTTAGTTACCAATTTTGCCTTGTAGCGAATATCATTCTTATCAGGAAATCTTTCTTTCTTTGCATAAATCCATTTATAGCCAATTACTTTCTTTCCCTTTGGCAGACTTGCTAGCTTCCATGTCTGATTCTTTTCAAGGGACTGCATTTATTCTTCCATAGCCTTTCTCCATTTTTCTTCTTTTGAGCTTTGAATAGCTTCACAATAAGTGGAAGGAATCTCATCATCTATTGAAGATGTGTAATTAGTCATAGCTTCAAGTCGAACAGGTTTCTTAATATTCCTTTTCGGCTTTCATAGTGCAATTGGCTCAAGTTGCTGAGGAGGTTTTTGTGCCGATACCTCTGCTTCCTCATCTGATCTATTTTCTACCATTATATCATCTTCTGCCGTAGGAGTAATTTTATCGGACTTTACAATTGTTGGATCAACAATTCTTCTTCTATCAAACTCCATCTATTTGGGAGTTTCCTCCACCTGCTATGGAGAACCATTTGTATGCTCATTTGTTACCTTTAACACGGTAGACTCATCAAAGGTAACATCTCTACTAAAGATTATTTTTTTCGTCTCTGGGCACCATAGTCGATATCCTTTGATACCATATGATATCCCCATAAATATAGCTTTCTTTGCCCTTGGATCTAACTTCGATTCCTTAACATGATAGTATGCAGTGGAACGAAACACATGTAAAGAATTATAATCTATAACAGGTTTTCCATATCACACCTCCAAAGGTGTTTTGCCATTGATAGCAGTTGATGACAAACGATTAATGAGATGACATGCGTATGTTACAGCCTCAGCCCAAAACTGTCTGCCTAATCCAGCATTAGAAAACATACACCGAACTTTCTCCAGTAGAGTTCGGTTCATGTGTTCAGTCACCTCATTCTGTTGTGGTGTATTTTTGATAGTGAAATGTCAAACAATTCTTTCATTTCTGCAAACTTTTATGGAGGGATCACTTGTGTACTCTCCGCCATTGTCTGTTCGAAGACACTTGATCTTTCTGCCCATCTGAGTTTCTACCATCTTCTTCCAGATGAGAAAAACTCCCAACACTTCATCCTTTGTCTTCATTGTATACACTCATACTTTTCTTGAATAATCATCAACAAAGACAACATAGTAGTGTTTACCTTCCATTGAAGCAGTTTTGGAAGGACCACATATATATGAGTGAACATAATCCAGAATAACTTTGGTATCATGGATTGCAGTGCCAAACTTCACTCTCATCTGCTTCCCTTTGATGCAATGCTCACAGAAGTCTAATCTACAGGTTCGTACTCCTTGCAATAATCCTTGATTCGCCAGAAGTTTCAAGGATTTTTCACTTGCATGCCACAAGCGCATATGCCACAATCTGGTTGTTTCTAGCTCTTGGTCATCACTAAAAACTGTTGATGTTGTTCCAACAACTGTATTTCCTTCATAGTAATACAAGTTGTTTCTCCTTTCAAATCCTTTCATCACCACAAATGCTCCAGATATAACCTTCATTATTTCATTTTTAATGATTATAGTGAAACCCTTTCTCCCAATGATTTCCATAGAAATGAGGTTTTTCGTCAAACTGGGCACATGTCTTACGTCTGTCAAAGTTATGATTGATACATCTCGATTCCTCAACTGGACTGAACCAATTCCAATTATTTTGCAAGGACTGTCATTTGCTATATAGACAACTCTACCTTCAATTTCTTTAAAATCGAAAAACCATTCACGATTGGGACACATATGGTGGCTACAGCTTGAATCCAGGATCCAAGCAGTTGAACTGCTTATTAATGGCATCAATGCTAATGAAAAATCTGAATCATCACATTCAGCTACATTTGAATCTGCAACAGCCTTGCATTTGCCAGATTTGCTTCTCAACTTAGGACAACCTTTCTTCCAGTGCCCATTTTCTCGACAAAAGACACATTCATCTTTGTCCACTATGGAATTTGATCTATCTTTCTTTCCCATGTTCTTATTTTTCGAACGGCCTCTTACTATCAAAGTTTTTGTTGCTCCATTGATGTTATCCTTCTTGTCTTTTCTTCTCAATTCATAGCTATATAGTGCAACAAATACTTCACTAAGAGACACCCCGGTTTTCCCATGGAGTAGAGTAGTTTCTAGAAACTCAAACTCCTCAGGAAGGGATCCCAACAACATTAGGGTCATATCTTCATTTTCAAAAGTCACATCCGAGTTCATCAGATCTGCTACAAGTTGATTGAAATTGGTGATGTGATCATTCATCGTGGTACCGGAAACATATGTGAATCTGAACAGCCTTTTCTTCATATGTAGCTTATTTTGACTGCTCTTTTTCAAGAATTTTTCCTTCACTATCTTCCACAATTTACTTGCAGAAGTTTTTTTACAAAAGGCATACTTCTGCTCTCTGGACAGACACAATCGAATTGTACCACATGTCAAACGATTGATTGTCTTCCATTCCTTCTCATCTGCACGTTCTGCCTTTTCTCCCTCAATGACAATGTCTAAGCCTTACTGAAATAAGGCGTCTAGAACTTCACCTTACCACATACCGAAATGGTCTGTACCATCAAAAATCTCCACTGCAATTCTCGTATTTGTCACAGCAGTTTTTGCCAAAATTGATGAAGTAAAAGTTGTTGTGTCTATTATGGATTTTTGTCTGTCTCTTGCCATTTTTTCTTTAAGACTATTTAATAGCTTTCAAATACGGAATACCCAATCTAAGGAAACCTTTCTGATGTGGAAGATCAGCTGACGCCGCAACCACAGAGCATATAACTTAGTTACCTTGGCTCTGATACCAATTGTTGTGGAAATCGGGTTCGTTTCCACCAAAGTGAATAATTGTGCCAAAAATTAAGACAAAGAAAAATTTTCAGATAATTGGTGAAGTCACAAATGGTCTCCCTTAAAAACCAACTTCCTTAGACTCTTAAAGTCTTTGTGACATAATTTTTCTCAGATAATTTAAAGCACAATATATCACAAAGTAAATGACCCAACAATAGCTATTAAATAGACAATAAAGAGAACACCAAAATTTAATGAGATTCGACCAATTTTGCCTACGTCCTCGGATACTACTAAAATAATATTCCACTATTTTAAAAAAATATTACAAAGTGAAATATTACAAGAGAGAAAAAAAAATACAATCAATTTTAGAAGTAGAGTGATTGGTGTTTGGGATGAATTGTTAAGAGAGAGATGAAATATTTTTATAGGTTAATGCTATTGTGAAAAAATATCATTTTTCCGACGTGGAATTGTCATATTTCAACAATGTGGTTATAACATGCTAAGCCAACATGAGAGTTATAAAATTTGTAGTCACATATGATTAAAAAATAATAAAATAAAATAAATAAGTGTGAGTGTTTAATGCAACAGATTAAAAATTAAAGGCAAGTTAATATGATTTTTTTTCAGGCCAAATAAAGGTGTTATATATTAAGCCTTAATATATACTAATAATATTTATCTGTCTCGTCAATTTTCGAAACCACCCATTGATAACCCAGAAGAGATCGAAAAAGGTTAATTTTTATTTGTAAAATTGGAATCAAACGATAAAAACGTGGTTCCATAAAGTATTTGTTGCATCGTAGATAAATGATACCTAATATAGATTTTTTTTGGATATCTACTCCAAATGATCAGTGATTTGCTACCAACAAAAGAAAAACGTGATCAAATCTTGAGTTGGTTATCATGTCCTTTATTTCTGCCCACATAAAATATGTACTTAGTCCACTGAAAACTTTTTAAAAAATTAACCATAAATCACAGGGTGATGTTTGCCGAAAATGGTCCATTATGTAGTTAAATAAAACAAATGGTATGATCCAAAATCTTTATGCACCAAAAACTTCGATGATAAAGCTATGTCATCCAAAATTATTCTTTAAAATATCTTTGGTGTAATTTTTTATCAATTATGTAAAGATTACAATTTGTTTAATATTTAAAATAATATTTTTGTATTTTTTTAACCATCATCTTAATATGAAATATAAATTATATGTATTTTTTATGATAGTTTGACAATTAAATATATATTTTTTATAATAATTAAATAATATATATTATAATTTAAGAATATAAAAATAATATTATTTTTTATAATTTAACGTGACCAACATTTCTTTTTCGTTACAATTGAGAGGGACCCCGAAGACAAGAAAATCAAACAACTATTATCGTGCATGAGCTAAAAGTTGACGAATAGCTACAGGAGGGAGAAACAAATCAACAACACCTCTATAATAATTGAACCCTTAATTAGACAATCAAACAACAACAAGAATCCCTCCTCGGAAAATATAATAGATATGCACCTGTTTTAACAGTTTAATCTACATGATAATAAATGGATTGAATGTCAATTTAAAAAAATAATATCCATGTTAATTGAATTGATACAATCTATACGAATTGAGAGTCCTAATCATAATCAAGCATATATCAAGGACCCTATATTGACTCTAAAGTTGGGCATGAATCATGCTCTGTTAAATTATTTTGCCATTTTTCTCGTAAAGTTCAAAATATTTTAATTTTAACAAACTGTACCAATTATTGACAAAACAAGTAAAAAAATTAAAAATTGAGTGAGATTTTATTATGATAATCGATCTTAAAGAAAATTCCGAGTTATATAATCTTAGGTAATAAGCAAGGCGGTTAGGTTTTGGTATGAGTTGAGCAAATTGGATTGACATGGTCTGAATTCTTAGATTGTTATAATGATAAGTTGATTCGATTGCAAAGGTTTGACACCGCCCAAATCTCTTTAATTTCCAATGTAAAATTATGTCCACATTGGAATTAATTATTGCTCTAATAAAACGTCCCATGTCTGAATTGATTTCACATCAAAATTGATATAGACTACTCTTTCTTCACATTTTATTAGAAAATAGAAATGTTAGATATATAAATATATGGTTAGAGTTTTCATAAAATTGTAGGATTTTTTTTTTCGATAGTGTATTTTTTTATATAATTATAAAAAATTTGTTGAAGTCTTAATTACTCTATGTCCACATTACAAGATTTACATTTCGCTGTCAAGTTATTAGCCTAATATTTTTTATTCTCAATAATATATTAAAACTTTGATCAATATAATGCGTGAGATGAAAACAAAACAAAAACATGAAAAGTATGATGATTAATAAGAGGATAATATATATGTAATTGAATTTAGATTTTTTAATTTCTTATTATCGTGAACAAGATAATTAAATTTCCATTTGAAATTTTTCTAAAAAAATAAAATAAATATCATACTTTGAGTCGATCAATTGAATGAATGAATAAATAATTAATACAATTTTAAGAAAAAAAAAGTGATGTAATTATGATGACTTGGCTATTGTATTTTAGATTATTAAAATGTAATCATTTTTTTAAAAAAAATTAACATTAGTTTTGGAATATAAATGTTTTTGAAAAAAAAATATAACTAAATACAACTTTTTTTTAACTATGTTAAAGAATTTATTTTTAATATAAATGGATCATGCCAATGAATATTAAATTTTGGCATACATTCACGATAATTTATTTTTCATTGACATGATCCCTCTACCTTCGGATGCACATTTAAACGTTTTTAAGAGAATAATATATTTGAAATTAACGTAGATAGAAAAAAATTCACTAATTTTATCATAAATTTATGAATCTCAAACTCAAATTTAGTTGCATTACTTTTAAATAAATTCTACAAAAAAAAAAGAACTACTCAATTTTTAATTTTTTATAACTAAAAAAAAATATTTTAATGTGTATCATGAAATGGGGTGATATTTTTAAAGCAAGTGCGGGGTGCATAAATTATATCATGGATCCAAAAGTATAATATTTATGTATCATTAATTTGTATGATGTCATTTTTAATCAGGTATTTATCGTATTTTTTTTTATTTTTCAACGTATTCTTCTTGTTTTTCTTATTTTTCTCTTTTTTTTATTGTTCACAAAAAAAAAAGAAAAAAATTAGTATATTTTAAATATGTTTTTAGTAAAAACTTTTTTTTAATTTATATATTTCATTTTATTTTTAGTATTTTTTATTATTACAATAATTGCTATTATTGTTTGAAATAAAAACATTAATGTTGATTTTTTTGAAAGAAAATAATTAAATATAAAAATACCTAAACTAAAAATGAATAATATAGAGAAATAAAATCGTATTATTAAATATGAAATAATGAATCTGTAAGTTGTAAACGATGAACATTTAAGTGATAAATTTACAAATTTAAAATGATAAACATGTAATTTCATACTATGAATTTATAAGTTCAAAACAATGAATGTTTAAGATGTGAACGATAAATTCATAACTTTAAAATAGTGAATCTGCAAGTTCAAAATGATAAATCTGCAAATTATAAATAATGAATATATAACTGATGAAGCAATAAATTGTAAATGGTGAACTTATAAGTTTTATACAATGAACATATAAGTTCTAAATAATGAGCGTATAACTTATAAACTATTAATTTATAAGTTTAAAATAATAAATTTGTAAATTTCATACTATGAATTTATAAGTTCAAAATAATGAATGTTTAAGATTTAAACGATAAATTTATAACTTCAAAATAGTGAATCTGAAAGTTCAAAACAATAAATATATAAATTATAAATAATAAATATATAACTAATGAAGCAATAAATTGTAAATGGTTAACTTATAAGTTCTACACAATCAACTTATAACTTATAAACTATGAATTTATAAGTTTAAAATAATAAATTTGTAAATTATAAATGATAAATTTATAATTTATAAACGATAAAGCTATAATTTCTAAATTTATAAGTTCAAAATAATGAGCATGTAAGTAAAAAACGATAAACTTATAAATTTAGAAATAATAAATTTATAAATTATAATTGATAAATATGGTTTATATTTATTATCTTTCCAAAATTTAAATTACAGAAAAATATACGATTTTATAAAGAAAAAAGATTTATAATATATCATGATTCCATAATATCACAATTCCGAAATAGGAGTGGACTTCCATAAAATTATTTGTGGGTTCCGCCGATATTATTGGTTAGGTTATGCATATCATTTGAAGTGGGCTGGTTTGTCTTGTCTGTTTCACCCGTGGACCAAGGATCTGTTTGGGTAGAACTTAGAAGGAAATAAAGAGGAATAGAAACGCATTTACACCATTGCATTTTCTGATATTTCTCTTCGCCATACCAATTACTGTCACCACAATCATATCATCTCCCCTTCTGTCATTTCAAACAAACACACTGTCTAACAAATAAATAGTAGGTCGGTGAGAGGTTGGTCCAACTCAGTAGTTTAAAAAACTAAAAACTAAAAAGTAAAACATAAAACATCTAGTAAATGATTCGATTAATTTTCATTTCATTTCTATTTTTGTAATCTTTAATTTTGATTCTTATACTTAAAAGCAATAATTTTTTATTCATCAACCCATAGATATTTTAATCTTTTTTATTTGTATTTTTATTTTGAAAATGTTCAGGCTATTAGCTGTGATTTATGAATTTGTGGGATGTTAATTATAGGCACATTTTAATTATCTATAATTTACAAAAATAATAATTATTGTTTGATAATACAAAACTATATTATAATTCAGTTTGATTATAAATTTAATTTAATTTGATCAATAATATTTATTTGGTAAAGTATATTATTTGAAAAAAAAATTAAATTATAATCTTCTACAAAAAAAACTAATAAAATTACCATTTCCCTTATAAACCAGAAGAATAATTTTTGTTTCCCATTATATTTTTTTTTTGCCAAATATCATATTATACCTCTTAATCCCAAATTTCTGGATAATTATATAAAATATAATTATTAAATTAGTTAATATATGTGTATGTATAATAATTGAATGTTATACGACATGGATACAAGTGTTTATTATATTTGATTGATAATTTTTAATTAATATAAATATGTATTTTTGTATTATTTTACATTATTCTGCTAGTTTTATTAAATATTTTTAATTCAATTAGCTATTATATTTTTAGTTATTAAATTAGTAGTTTACAATTAGATTATTAGTTAATTTTACCAAATAAATTTTAATATTCATCACTCTTCGATTAATTTATATTAGCCATTAGATGTCAATTTAAAAACTTTAGTGAGCTGAATATATTTAAATAAATTTTATATAAATTTTTTAATTCATATAAATATGTATTTTTATATAATTTTATATTTTTCAACTAGTTTTATTATATATTTTTAATTGAATCAGCTATTATATTTTAAGTCGTTAGATTTATTAGTTTGCAATTAAATTATTAATTAATTTTAAAAAAGTCTTAATATTTATCACTAATCCATTCATTTATGTTATTCAATTTTTTTTTTTTTAATGAACTGAATATAATAGTTCGATTCAAAAAATTACTCAATTCTAAATCCTAATCCGCTGTCATGGAGATCCTCACAACATCCCATCCGGTTATATAACATAGGGGCAGTTTTGGCATTTGGTGTGCAGCCGTTACGAAAACCATTTCCCCTCGTTTTTCAGTTTCACTGACGGTGCCGAGTTATGTACGCATGTTTGACTTTTATAGTCAGAAAAATAAAAACAGCTCACGACATTCGCAGATTGGTTTGTTGGTGATGAAATCACGGGCGGACGTAGGGTGGGCAATGGAACAGCGAATTGTACGGACGATATATCAAATATTTAATATACAAATTTCAAATTATTATTTATAACTATAAAATATTAAAATTATTATTTTTATCAGATTCTACCAGTGATCTCAACATAATTTAGTAATATTACGGTATTTTAATTAAAAATAATGTAATATTGTGATATTTAAATTAATTATTTTTGTAACAACATAATATTTTAATTAACAGTAATTTATTGAATGAACAAAATATTTTATTGTTACGAAAATAATAGCAGATATTTTATAATTAATAATAATTGGATGGTTTCAGATAGGTATTAGGTATGGTCTCAATACTCAAAAGGAAAGAACACGGTTTTCTAAATTCTGGCTGTAAATTTCACGAGGGGCGCAGTTTCTTAATAAAAAATACAACACAAACTTAAGCAGTTATAGGGGTTGAATTTTATCCTTTAATTTCTTCGACTGCCAAATGACTTTCATTATTTCTTTCGTATTTTTTGGTCAAAAATCAATGTGATAGCATATAATTCATTTTAATTGATTTAATATAAATCGAATTTCTGTCCAACTCTAATTCAATTCAATATTTCCTCATGTGTGTATATATATAACTATGAAAAATCCAAGTTGCTGGTCCATATATACTCCAAATACTGCTAGTGTTTATTTAAGAATGTTCAACAATTCTTTATACATTGAAAAAATATATATGTTTACCCAACAAAAAAAAAAGAAAAAGAAAAAAATAGATATGATCATGATCGATCTGTAGCCACCGGCAATACGTAATCGATCTCCTAAGAAGCGCAATTTATAATTAAATTAATTATTCTAAATATTATTAAGTAATAAATTCAAAAATTAATTTTTACTAGTTTTGAAGAATACCCAAATTGACATTAAAAATAGGCTATTATTATTATTATTATTTGTCCTAATAAATATTAATTTCTCATGCTTTATTCAGCTACCTAAAATTCCTGTTATGCTTTATTCAGAAATATTTAAATATGTTTTTCCCACCTAAAATGTTTAAAACATTTTCTTTAGCACAATTGAAGTTACTTATTGCCAATTTTTCATATATGAAAATTTTTTATTTAAACCTTACAAATATATGTTAAGGCCATTATCACTGTCAAATTCTACTTTTCCCATAGACATGGTCCCCTAAGACCATGATAGCTAGGTAGGATGGAGATATGCATATGCAATGTCTTTTGCATCTGAAAATGTTAAATATTGCTTTTCCTACTATGCTTTTTGCCTAATCTTGATTATTATAGTGTATCTTGATCATAATAAATTTTTAAATTATATATATATCCATATATTTTCTTAATTAATTTTAACAAAAACCAAATTTAAACTAAAATTTATTGCTTCACGTATATAGAAAACTCTCACAATATTATTTAGTTAATTAAGTAGTCCTTTATAAATTTATAATGAACAAATATGGGGTAAAAAATTATGGAAAATTTCCAAACCAATTAAATATCCTACATAGGAAAAAGAAATTTAAAAATTAAAAATATGAACAATTGTTGCCTAGAGTTCAGTTCATATATATCTTATGTATTAATAATTTATTATCATATTAAAAAATTAATCCATATAATCAGTTTTGTATATTTATACATATAATAATAAATTTAATCTCTGTAAGGAATTTTTTTAAAAAATATTCCACATATATATGGTAACCTGAATTATGATGGATCCGAAATTTTTTGAAAACTCAAACCAAAAGAGAATATTTTTCTTTTTTATAGAGATCTATGGTAGAGACTAATTAAGTTAATTAATATTCTATTCAACATGTAATAAATAAATAAACCTAGTATACTTGATTAGACTAATATTTTTTCTGCATCAATATGTTTAATTTGTTATTTTATATTTATCCACTTAAGAGGAAGCAAATAGGAAACTAGAGCAATAATATGATATTAATATATAAAACCTAACATTTTGGCTGCCAAACTGGCGGCATGTGAGGTATAACACGCGGAAAAAGAAGAGGGATACTTTAAAGTGGCGTTTGATTCAACTGCTTCATGTAGTTAAGGGCAGCAGTGAGTACGAATTTTATATGTACTAGATATATTTGGATTTATTTAAATTTTAATAGATAATTTTGTTAGGATTTTAGGTGATAATATTTAAATCTGTTACTTTAATAGATAATTTTATTAGGATTTTAGGTGGTAATATTTAAATCTGTTACACATTTAAATATAATATGGATAGATATTATCAGGTATATTTTATCCAATTAATCCGTCATAAATTTAAATATAGTACAAATAGATATTATCAGGTATCCATTATCCGATGAATCCAATTATGTATATATTATATAATTTATATTATTTTAATTTTTTTCAAATGTAATGATATAATTAATTATTTTTTTATGTATTTTTATACATTGATGAATTACAAATATAATAAGAATTTAAAATTTAAAATATAATTTTTCTATCATAATGAAAAATATTTAACTTTATTATTTTAATGTTAATTTTGAACAATTTAAAATTATTTTAATTTGAATGTATTGAATTATATTTTATTTTATTTTATTTTATTTTGTAGTGATTTATAGTAAATTGTTTGTATATTTAATTATTTTATTAGTTCAAATTTTTTTAATGATAAACATCTAATTAATCGGATTTTAGGTATTAATCGAATAATATTAATCGGATTTAAGATGCGTACAGATATTAACATTATAATTTTAAACAGATTTAATTATATATATATATATATATATATGATCGAATTTGGATATAACAGTTTTTACGAGTACTCTAATGTAACTAGTTGTTGATTAACACTAATATTTAGTAAAATTAATTAAATTATTGTTGTTAAAATATGAAATTTGGATATAATTTATTTCGAAAAGTATACACTTGATATAATTATATATTTTAATGATTAAAATAATAAAAATAATTAATTATAAATAAAAAAATTTATAAATGTATATCTATAATTTATAAATATAATCAATTAATTTATTATATTTTTAATATAATATATTTTATATTGAATAAATTGAATTTGAAGAGATGTATTTTGTTTTTAATAATAAAATTTACAATATAAAATATCAGTTGTTTCAAACAAATTCAAAATTTAAGTATTTTCAATCAACAATTGTTTAAACTTTTTATTAGTTATGAGTTGAAATTATCAAATACTTATTTTTAACTATTAAAGATAAAAAAAAAAACTGTTAGTTATCCCTACTAACTAAACTAAACACTTTGAGTTCGTTTATCATTGTATTTGAAAAAAATATTTTTGTATAAATTTTTTTATTTTATATTTTTTTGAATTTAAAAAACTGATTTTGGAGAGAAACAGGTAAATAGATATTTATTCTGAAAATAAATTTTAAAAAAATAATTTATAAAAATTTTAAAAATTAAGTAATTAAATTAAAAAGAAATTAAATCAACTTTTTAAACGCATAACAACAATTTCAGCACACGGTGAAATTTCTACTATGGCCTTTTTCGATTACTTATTTTTTTTATTTCACTAATTTGCCCTCAACTTTTCCTTTTATGGCGTTACGGTCTCTAAATTTAAGTGGGGGCAACTCTATAAAATTTTGTCAACTTTAGAGTATATATGATTTTGTCTATCATACTTTATATCATATTAATTATATATAGGTCAAACCTTATTATGATAATTTAATGTTTAAAAGTTGTAATTTAGAGCTTAAATTTTAAAAAAAGAAGACTTTGATTAGTGCTATTATGAATTATGATTTTTCGTTGTTTACACAGAGTTTATGAATAAGCAAAACAATAAAATATTATATATATAATAAATTATTGTAAGATTACACGTAAATAAATTTATGGACGTAATTTGTACAATAAATTGTATGGTGTACTTTATATACCTATGACATACATAATACATTTGTTGCAAAATCAAATTAAAAATAAGTTAATCCCTAATTAATTATAATTTTATGATTAACGTAGGGACTAAGAGATTGAAAGAAACGAAAATATTAAGAATTAGATTTGAAGAAGTTTTATATGTATTAATATTGAATTATTAATTTAATTATATTCCACTGTTGTTGGATTCAATTACTTTCGCGAAAATAAATATATTGAGATATTTAAATTTTAAAATATAAATGGTTTAGAAAATCATCTGGATCTCCAACTAGTCGAAAGATTTGAATCCCAACATGATTTTTTTCCTTCTTGATTATAATTTTCACAATTCAATATCTTAATTCATCATCATTTTATTATTTATCTGATAATACATACATAAAAAATATAAATAATTAAACAGATATATCAATATACATATATAAAATTATTATTATAGATTTGGTGTATATTAATATAAATGCATATACTGCATATAAACGGTCGAATTTAATACATTGAATATAAAAATATAACTATTATTTACAAACATTTTAACTATTAAATTATTAAATATAGTTTTAAATAATAAATATAAATTAAACATGACTGATTAAGCAACAAATGCACTATATTTGGTTGTAATATTGTTTAACTCAGCTAATTATTAATTAAGCAACTTTCCGAATAAAAGTCCCTTATTAACTCAAACCGTATCCAAAATCTTAAAATAAAATCCGAAAGTGGACCCTAAAACTAAAACTGCAAGAGAGCGCATGACAGTTGCAAAAATTGCTTATAAAAAGACACAAACCCCATGCACTGCTTAATTTTTTATTATTTGTTTAAAAATATGTATATTTGCCATTTTCCAGTGATGTAATCATAGTCCTTTATTTAATTCGTAAGAATATGATTGTCATTTTGTTGAAACTCAGGGGCATTTACGTCTTTCGGAAAAATAATAGCCAATGGAGCTTTCCGTTTCCTGCAACCTGGTCTTTGACTCGGAAACTCGGTTTGACTCAGCAGCCTTTTTTGGATTTTATTTTTCAAAAGGGCAAAAAAAGAAAGAAAAAAAAATCAAGAACCATTAGCTAAAATTAATAAAAACAGAAAAAACAATAAATAAATTTGAAAAACGTGTGGACGGTGAGATCCTCCTGTATAAATAATTGACACATAAGAAATATGGAAACCCAACTCATCAAAAAACACCAGCACAGCATTAGTACTTCCTTTCCTTTCTTTCTCTACTCTCATTTCTCTCTTCTCTGCACAAGCAAATCAATGCTTTAATCTCTCTTATTTTTTTGCTTTTAACTACCGAGAGAAAGAGAGAGGGAAAACAACGCTAGATGGCACTGACTAAAGAAATCATGGGTACTTGTTTGATTAAGAAATCGTCATTTGTATCATCAACAAATAAAATATTTTTGTACCATAATAATTTTTTGGTCAGTCCATTTTCTGTGCCTGTGCAGCAGGGGAAGGTGAATGTAAAGAGAGTTGTTAGGGGTACTGTGGCAGCTATTAGTGAAGATTTGATCAAGGCCAATAGTAGTAATAATACTACTGTGCCTGAAAAGACAGTGAAATTCAAGGTTAGAGCTGTTATCACTGTGAGAAACAAGAACAAGGAGGATTTCAAGGAGACTATTGCCAAACATTTGGATGCTTTTGCTGAGAGAATTGGGAGAAATGTCGTTTTGGAGCTTATTAGCACCGAAGTTGATCCAAGTAAGCCTTTTCTTTTATTTTTTTTATTTTTTTTTCTGGGTAGTAAAAGGAAAATGTTAAAGTTTTGATTTTTTTTTTAAGTTCCTGGTAAATCTCTTTTCAGCTTTTTATTGCTTGTGTTTGGTAAAGTATCCGATTCTTAGGTGGATTTTGAGCTTTATATGTCAAATAAATAAATAAATATTGATTCATGCATATTCAAGTGATGTTTATCATGATTTTGAAATTTTTTATTCTTTTAGGGACCAATGCCCCAAAGAAAAGCAAGGAAGCTGTGTTGAAAGACTGGTCCAAGAAATTAAATGTTAAAGCTGAGAGGGTCCATTACACTGCTGATTTTATCGTGGACTCAAATTTTGGGTTGCCTGGAGCAATCACAGTGAGCAACAAGCATCAAAAGGAGTTTTTCTTGGAGACTATCACAATTGAAGGTTTTGCGTGTGGTCCATTGCATTTCCCTTGTAATTCTTGGGTACAATCTCAGAAAGATCATCCTGAAAAAAGGATATTCTTCTCTAATGAGGTGCTTATCATTGATTTTTCTTCATTTGGTTTAATACTTTTTGGAAAGCACCAGTCAGATTATTTTCGTATGTTCTTGCTCAACAAAAAAATTGCAAAAGGTCAAACATGATACAATTTGGGTATTGAATTTTTATAAATGACTAAAAAGGTTGGAACATTTCAAAGCATGATTTTTTCTGGCTTCATCTTTCTTTTCCTTTTTTTTATTATATTATTATTTTCAAAATTATTATATAATTTGTTTGGTGATACTTGATTGATCAATTTTTCTTGGTAATTTAGATTTTTGACTAGAAGTTCGTAGTCACTGTTCAATTGCATTGCATCATATGCAACACTTGAATCAGTACATGCCAGAAAAAGAAACAGAAAATGACTATTTAGGGGCCACAATTATGTCTTTATTGAGATTCCTCTGCAAATGGATGGGCCACATCTCTCTAGAATGCACCATGGCCCCATGATCTTGAACATCAAGCAACTCCAACATAAATTGCTCAAGTTGTTTGTTTCTTGTTTTGATAATTAAATCTATTATAAATTAGTTTGTACACCAGTTTTAAAATAACAGCTGCACTGTAAATAGTTTTAAGGATATTTGGGATTCACAATCTAAATTTTGATTTGTGATTATTTTATTTGAGCAGCCGTATTTACCAAGTGAGACACCAGCTGGTCTGAGAGCATTGAGAGAAAAAGAATTAAAAGATCTCAGGGGAGATGGCAAAGGAGTTAGAAAATTATCAGACAGAATTTACGACTATGATGTGTATAATGACTTGGGAAACCCAGACAAGGGTATTGATTCTGTCAGACCAAAACTTGGAGGTGAAAATATGCCTTATCCAAGACGGTGTCGTACTGGCCGCGTACCGACTGATACAGGTTAGAGCCTTATTTTTCTACACTATGTGGTTTAAAATTTGTGTCTATAATGTGAATTACTAATTCTTTACATTGCTTTATATGTTCCAGATGTGAACACAGAGAGCCGTGTAGAGAAGCCATTGCCAGTTTATGTACCTAGAGATGAACAATTTGAGGAGTCTAAGCAAAACACATTCTCAACTGGGAGGCTCAAGGGCACGCTTCATGCTCTTATACCATCCTTAAAGGCTACCATTTCTGAAGAGAATCATGATTTTAGTGCATTTGCGGACATTGACATTCTCTACAGAGAGGGCCTGCTTCTTAAAGTGGGGATTCAAGATGAGATCTGGAGAATGCTACCGTTGCCAAAGGTGCTTACCAAGATTCAAGAATCCAGCGAAGGGCTTCTCAGATATGACACACCCAAGATCCTTTCCAGTGAGTTCCACTTTAAAGTTTTCTCCAAATTCTCTGTCAATGTTGTTTGATATTGAAGTTCAACCTGCAATCCTTTAGCACTTGTACAAATCAAATCTCACTATCACAAATGGGTACAGGCCTGACTCACAAGTATGGGTGGTCTGATTTTCTTGGTGGACCACTTCCCATGCATAATTTAGTGGGATCCATGTCATAGCTATGAGTTTTAGAAGAATAAAAATACGAGCTACTTTAATAACTTTTGAAAAAAAAAAATGATCTATATGCAGCATTAGGTGAATTATGACAATAAAGAAAAACATCCACCATTTCTTGTCTCTTTCCCTTTATCTGTTGCCTATTGGGAGCCAGATTTGGATGTTTTAGCAATTGTGTTTGTCACGAGTTTCAATACAGTGTGCTTTTGTTATTTTCCACTATGAAGTGTATTACAATCAACACATTTCTCATGTGGTATAATCACATTATTATTTAACTAAAACCCAAGATTACTTTTTCCTAAGCTAGATGTGATTCCCACGTGCAGGGGACAAGTTTGCCTGGTTGCGAGATGATGAATTTGCCCGCCAAGCAATTTCTGGAGTTAACCCTGTTAACATTGAGAAGCTGAAGGCTTTTCCACCAAGAAGCAATCTTGATCCCGAAATTTATGATCCTCAGGAGTCTGCTTTGAAAGAAGAGCACATTATAGGCCATCTAAATGGCATGTCCGTTCAAGAGGTAATGATCACATTTTTATTTATAGCGGAATAAACGATTATTTATCTTGAAGATATTTTACTAATTAAGCCTAAATATAATTGTATATTTGTGATTATTATTGTAGGCCTTGGAGAAAAATAAATTGTTTATAGTGGATTATCATGATGTTTATCTCCCATTTTTGGATCGTATTAATGCCCTTGATGGGAGAAAAGCATATGCTACTCGTACTATATTTTTCTTGACCCCTCTTGGGACACTTAAGCCTATTGCTATAGAGCTTAGTCTCCCACCGGCTGGACCAAATTCCCAATCAAAGCGAGTAGTTACACCTCCTGTTGATGCAACAACCAATTGGATTTGGCAACTGGCCAAGGCTCATGTTTGCTCCAACGATGCTGGGGTTCATCAGCTGGTTAATCATTGGTAAGAAAGATCAAAAGTTGGTCACTACAGTAGTATGTCCCTTACATTTATTTATTGATTTTGGCTTATTATTTCATTGAATTATTTTGGTGATCATAGGTTGCGAACACATGCCAGTATGGAGCCATTTATATTAGCAGCACATAGGCAATTGAGCGCAATGCACCCGATATATAAGCTTTTGGATCCACACATGAGATATACGTTAGAGATCAATGCTCTAGCCCGCCAAAGCTTAATCAGTGCTGATGGTGTTATCGAATCTTGTTTCACTCCTGGCCGCTATTGCATGGAGATCAGTGCTGCTGCTTATAAGAACTTCTGGCGATTTGACATGGAAGGTCTTCCTGCTGATCTCATCCGCAGGTACACATGACTAGCCAAATTGTAAACATATCAATAATAAATGCTTCATCTTGTAGCTCGGATGATTAGGGAAAGGGAAAAAAAAATCTACCAATGTGATAAAGTTTTATTCCATGGGGCAACATATAGACAGGAAGTACAGGATCTGATAAGGATCTTTGGTTCTTTCCTCTAGGGAATTTGTGTTTGGTCATTTTGGTGTACAAAAATCTTGATTGAATCTAATAATTCTCCTTGTTATCTTGAAGGGGTATGGCTGTACCTGACCCCGCGCAACCACATGGTCTAAAGCTTCTAATTGAGGACTACCCATATGCTCAAGATGGGCTTCTAATCTGGTCTGCAATGGAGAACTGGGTCCGAACCTATGTGAACCGGTACTATCCGAATGCAAGTGTAGTTTGTAATGACACAGAGCTACAGGCTTGGTATGCCGAGTCCGTCAATGTGGGCCATGCAGATCTCCGACATGCAGATTGGTGGCCCACATTAGCCAGTGTTGATGATCTTGTCTCAATCCTCACCACCCTCATTTGGCTTGCATCTGCTCAACATGCAGCACTCAATTTTGGGCAGTATCCATATGGTGGCTATGTGCCGAATAGACCACCACTGATGAGAAGATTAATCCCTGAAGAAAATGCTCCCGAGTATGAAAGTTTCCTATCTGATCCGCAGAAATATTTCCTGTCAGCATTACCAAGCCTGTTACAAGCAACAAAATTTATGGCTGTGGTAGACACCTTATCAACACACTCGCCAGACGAGGAATACCTAGGTGAACGACAACAACCATCGATTTGGTCCGGGGATGCCGAAATAATAGAGTCATTTTATGGGTTCTCCGCGGAGATGAGACAGATAGAGAAGGAGATAGAGTCAAGAAACAAAGATCCAAACCTAAGGAACAGGTGTGGTGCAGGGGTTTTGCCATATGAATTGCTAGCACCTAGCTCAGAACCTGGAGTAACATGTAGAGGTGTACCAAATAGTGTGTCAATATGATCCAAAAATAGAATTCAGTGTATCAAAATCAATTGCCATCTATAAGCAATTGTAGGTCAAGATATAGGACCATTCTAGTATATAATTCGTACCTAAATATTTTTATCTGTGTAGAGTGCACTTAGTGGCACTTTTAACATAGGATTTGTATATGTAAATAGGGTGCAATAAGCATAGCGCAGTATCATAATCTTGTGCTATTTAATGTGCTGGAAAGAGTTGGAATTTCTAAATTTCAGCTTCTGCCATCTTTTTCTTTTTTCCAATTTCCCGGTTTTGCCATATGAACCAATTGGCCGGTTAGGCTTACTAGCATGGATCCAATCCAAGTTATGAAATGCTGGGGCCTTTTACTTACGAATAGCTTCTTTATTTTTGGATAACATTGACCAGCAAATCCGAGCCAACTATGAACCAAAACTATATGAATACTAAAGCACACGAATATTGAATGGGGACTTGGGAATATTTCATTGGGATGCTTAAGTTGGTATAGAGACGGATGTACATTGAGAGTAACACTATCACATTAAATTTCAACCAAACTATGTATTAGTTTTGTTAATTATTGTTCTCAAGTTTGTCCCTTCAAAATTATACGCTTCCCATATTTTTAAAGATGAATCAGAATTTTGTAGGCAAGCAATAAGAACAACAATTTTCTCCTCTATTATTAATGTTCATTTACTTGACTTGATGGGAAAATCAACTTAACATAAAATAGTAGGAATGCTAATATATGATAGTATTTTTTTTCTTTTTTTTTTGAATAATATAACAAAAATATAAAATTATTCAGAATTGTGAATCCAAACTGTATTCATTTATAGAATTTTATTGATACCTAATATCAGCATCCATAATTTTCAAACTCTTGAAAAATTATATTACACCAAACTTTTAATTCTTAAATGTTGGTTGCCATTTGTTTAGGATTAAACAACTTGTTGAAGGTTTGAAAATTGGTTTAGGACTAAGCAATTAAAACCCTATGATTTGACACAAATTTTTTTTTTTCTGAAATTGGAAATCTTTGATGTGTGTGGTTAGATAAGTATTTATTCAAGATAATAAGGGAGTGATGTCAGTTTGGGTTCTGGAAATTACATCAGCTTGTTGACAGAATTAATTTGTGGAGCAATAATTTAACAGTTCCTCTGGAAAAGACCCAACTGTAACAAGTCTACTTTAAATTTGATTAGAGAATTGTGAATGGATATTAAGTGGAAACGCAGCAACAGGTTGGGCCTTTTTGCTTTTCGGCCTTTGAATAACTTTTTGTTTTTTGTTTTTTTAAGAGTGGGATAGTAGCTTTGTAAAACTATCTTTTAGCCCTCAATTACTTTATTTTTTCTATTTTGTTTATAATATTTTTATTATATTTTATTGTGTGGTTAAATGATAATAATTTTTTATTAATTAAAGCAATTATTTTAGAACACAATAAAAATTTTAAAAATTTAATGATTAAATAAAAAACAATTAAAGATTAATATTAAAAAAACAATTAAAGGATATAAAAGATATATATTAATAATTTCGAACAACCACAACAACCATAATGGTACGAATCATTATTTCTAATTTACTTTAGTTTGGTTTTTTTGATAGTTACTTATCATTTATTATAGCGTGCGTAGGTAAGGGCGAGGAATTCAAAATTTATACGTTTTGTTTTTGTAAAATTAATCTAATTGGAATATATCGAAATAATATTTCAATTACTTATTAAATTTATGTAATTATTTTGGGACCGGTGTTTTATTTTACAATTTGTTGTTTTATCACTTATAGGTTTATTATGTATGACTTAAAGATTCATCATTTTTAAAATACATGTTCATCATTTAGATTTTGCAGGTTTAATATTTATAAGTTTATTGTTTACTTCTTGAAAATTCATCATTTTTAAACTTACATGTATCACTTGCAGATTCATCATTTTTTAATCTGAAGATTCATCGTTTAGATTTTGCAGATTCAATATTTATAAGTTAATCATTTATAATTTGAAAATACATCATTTTAAATTTACAAGTTTATTATTTTAAAACTTACATGTATCACTTACATATTCATTTTTTTTAAACTACATGCTCAATGTTTAAATTTTGTAGGTTTAATAGTTATAGGTTCATTATTTATAACTTACAGATTTATCATTTTTAAACTTATAGGTATCACTTAAAGGTTTATTGTTCATAGTTTATGGATTCATTACTTATATGTTAATTATTTTTACTAAATTTATTGTGTTTAACTTCTAATAACTCGATTTTTTTCTTTATATTATTCATTTTGAGTTCAAATATTTTTATTTTCAACAATTTTATTTTACAAAAAAAAATTAAAATTAAATATTTTTATTCAAAACAATAATAACAATTATTATAATATTAAAAAATACTAAAAATAAAATTAAATATGCAAATTAAAAAAAATTCTCTCTCTAAAAACAAATTTAAAGTATACAAATTTTTTTATTTTATCTCAGTGAATAAGAAGAAGAAAAAAATAAGAAGAAGAATAAGAAAAATATGATAAATACAAAATTAAAAAATAATACTGTACCAATTAATGACATACAAAATATTATCCATCCAGATTTATGATATAATTTTTATATATTTTATAAAACATTGCTAAATATCAGTTATCAATCCCACGGCCTTTTACTCATCTTCGCTGATCGATTAGATCAATTTGCGGAAGTTTTCTTCAAGTCATTCCAATTTCCAAGTGAAATTGCAAGAATTTCCTTGCTTCTTCTTCTTCCTCTTATTAGTAAATTATTTCTTCTGCATGGTGACCACTTGATAAGATATTTTAAGGATTTAGTTAATTGGTATATAATAATAAATCATATTTGTTCTAATTTATTTTATACTAATTTATTTCAATTGTATTAAATTATTTTAGTGTAGATTGAACAATACAAATAGATAAACTGATAAAGTATAAATATTTTAATATATATTGAAATATAAAAATAATTGAAACAAATAACAATTTCCTATAATAGTGCTATTTTCCTATCATAATATATGCGATAGCTATTTTATTTTAACCTGTAAAAGTCGTTGAAGTTATATTCGTTCAAAGCCAAAAGTAGAAAGTCTTCGGTCAAAAATGAGGAAATAATTTTAAAAAGAAAAAGAAAATTCCAAACAAATGTTAGATTAAGATTATTTTCATTAAGTAAAATTTCAAATTTAGAATAAGATTATTTTCCTCAATATCGGTTGTTTAAGTTAACTAGAGATTGCAAACCAAGCTGCTGGATGGGAACTCCTTATAATTTCCCCTTTCCTTCTGCTCCTTAATTTTTAATTTTATTTTAACTTAAAAAAACATTTATAATGGATTGTATAAATGACTATTATAATATTATAAATAAAATTCACACAATTCTACATTAAAAAAAATTAATTATATCTTAAAATTATTAAAAATTATAATCATTATATATTTTAGGCGAAATTATTTATTGACTATTTTTTTAGATCCTTCTCTCAAAAGTCTTACAGATTTTACTATCCAAGCAGAAAAATGCTAATTTATCATTAGCTTTTAATTCTCACTTTGTAGCTTTTTAGGTTAATGATAATGAGAAATTCCCACTTTATTGTCAATATTCAAGTTGTTAAATTCCCTTAAAAGTTTTATTGAATAATATTTTGTGAATAAAATTTTATACATTTAATTTTTAAATATTAAAAACTATGTTAACCATAAAAATTATTTGAACAATAAATGAATACTATAGTATAAACTGGGGTTGCCAGTTGCCATTTAATATAGTCTGATTTCTCATGTAATTTTTCAAATACTCTTTATTTTTATTCTGGGATAAAAATAAAGAAAGAATGAGTGGCTTTGAATGGAGTTCATTATATATCCCGAAAAATAAAGAAAAATTAATAATAATGTGAAATTTAAACAAATACACATTAATTAAAGGAGTAAACCATTCCATATTAAAAAAATAGCCAAATTAAATGTTATCCATTATCCAACATATTCAATTTCATAATTATTTTATTTGTTTAAATTTGATCCGTATATTTCTTTATTAAGTGAGCTAATAACATATCATTATGTAAAGAAAAAAATTTACTCGATCAATAAAGTCTATAATTACAAAAAAACAAAAATAATTTTATTAACATAATTACATATGTGTTATTAATTTAATTTACAAATATATATGTGAACATAATCTAACAAACCATCTTCCGAATTCATGATTGGCAATTTAGAAACAAATGAGCTTCATAATCCACAAACGCGTTTATCACTCATCCAATCACCGGGAGCCACCGGCTGCATAGACTCAAGTCAACTTCTAACCCACTTCCCCTAATATTCTAATTAATTCTCTGCTGCTTTTTTACTTTTTAATTCCTAAAGCAACACTTGTCTAATTTCCAAGAAAATGATGAGGAAATTTCAAGAATGACTTTCCAAAGCTTAGTCAATGGTCAATGTCTTAAAATATTTTCATGATTTCTTTTCCATACTTACCAACCAAGGACCTTTGTGCAATTTGACAAAAGTATTATTATTATTATTATTATTTTAGTAGTGAACCAATTACTAGTATACTTTCGTTCAAAATAAAAATAAAATAAACAAATCAATCTTCTTTGAAATTAATTGTTTGATCAGAACTCAGAAGAAATTGTTTCTTCAGTTTCTTGGCAAACGCAACTCATGAACTATGAAGTATCTCTCCGCTCTTGTCCAATGATAATAGCCCTCCCAGTTATTGACACCCCACGAAGAAGCTTTCAGACACGAGACACCTCATAATTTTGAATTTTCTGTGCAATATTATCACTTTTTCAACATTTATAAATTCATATTTTTCAATTATTGTTATGAAGATCATATAAAGATTAAAACTTTATTATTCTATAAAAAAAATAAACTTTTTACTTTACAAATATAAATTAGTATGATAAAAATAAAAGTTACTTTACGATCATTTGCAATAAATTATGAATTCCAAACTGGAAGAAAATGTTATAGCAAAAAAAAAAAAAAACCCTTTAACATAGTCGATACCAGTACTACACAAATTTGAACCACCCTTTGAAGACATGTAGCACCTAAACAACAGAGGACATCAATGTGTTCTAAAATTTCATAGAATGTGCTTCTTAAAAGGACATAATGGATAATTTGACCCAGTAACTTATTGGCTCTAATAAAAAAATTTTAGATCATGAAATAACGAAAAAAGAAAATTCCTAAAGGTGCCTCTACCACTGAGCTTCTCCTAATAGAAAACGACAACCTGGATTATATTATTATAAAGAATCATTAAACCAAGAATTTTTCTGCCTTTTTTTTTCTACTATAAGTATCACTCGCCCCTTGTCAGATTCCATCACCCCATTTTCCGTAGCCACAATCACAATAATTCACAACCCACCCCCACGAAAATGGAAACTCCCACTTGGGTTGCTTACACCGCTGCCTGGCTAGCCACCGCAGCTCTAATACTCCTCTCCCGCGGCCTTCTCCGCCGGAAACTCAACCTGCCACCAGGCCCAAAACCCTGGCCCATAATAGGTAACCTCAACCTCATAGGCCCCCTCCCCCACCGTTCTCTCCACTCCCTCTCCCAAAAATATGGCCCCATCATGCATCTCAAATTTGGGTCGTACCCGGTGGTTGTAGGCTCCACCGTGGAAATGGCCAAAACCGTCCTTAAAACCCAAGATGTAACCTTCGCCGGCCGGCCTAAAATCGCTGCTGGAAAATACACCACCTATAATTACTCAAACATAACATGGTCACCTTATGGACCATATTGGCGTCAGGCACGCAAAATGTGCGTGATGGAGCTTTTTAGTGCTAAAAGACTGGAATCTTATGAGTATATACGCAAGGAAGAGCTAAGATCATTCCTTAAAAACATGGTCTTATCGAGTGGAAATCCGATCAACTTGAAAGATTATCTTTCGGATCTTAGCCTAAACGTGATAAGCAGGATGGTGTTAGGCAAGAAATATACGGTGAAGAGCGAAGGCGAGAAAGAGATTGTGACGCCGGAGGAGTTTAAGGAAATGTTAGATGAGCTTTTCTTGCTGAATGGTATTTTGGATATCGGCGACTCCATTCCTTGGCTTGCTTGCTTGGATTTGCAGGGTCACATAAGGAGAATGAAGGCATTGAGCAAGAAGTTTCATAGATTCTTGGATCATGTTTTGGATGAGCATGACGAGAGAAGAAAAAGGATTGATAACTATCAGGCTAAGGACATGGTTGATGTTCTTCTCCAGTTTGCTGATGATCCTAATCTTGAAGTCAAGCTTGAAAGAAATGGCGTCAAGGCATTTACACAGGTATGTTTTAAGTTCAACTTTTTATCAAGAAACAGGATTAATTATGCGGGATCTTTATTATTAAATATTATTAACTGTGTTTATTTAACTAATTCATGTAATCTGGAATCTTTGTTTTTGTTTTTTTTTTTTAAAAAAAATTGAATCAATTGCTAGAGCTACAAACTTTTTGTAAAATATATTGCTATCATCTTCTAAATAATTTCCAACTATTATTAATATGTTATTTTTTGTAATATTTCTGAAAGAAATTTCATAATTATAAAGACCTTTTGTCATGTAAATAAATCAAAGACTATATTAAAAATATTATTTTAGAGATGGGTATAAATTAATTTCCTTCTGCAGTTTCCTTCCTTTTCAATTAACTGCTAAATGATATGTATAATAACATAATTGTAAAGTATAAATTATATATATGGACCACATTAACATCGCACATACAATTTTCTTCTTTTGCCCCTGTACTTGTAACTGATGATAACAGTTCAATTTTGTTTTCAGTAAAAAAAAAAAAATTCTTATATAAAAGTCCAATAGTTCAGAAAGTAGTGGTAGTCACTCTGCGACATGGTCCATCATGTTCCTTGTGATTTCTTTTAGATGGGATCGCAATAATTCAATCCTTTTATTGATTAATTTCCAAGGTTTAGTTACTAAAACTGAAATTTATAAAAACATAATAATGTATTCACTTTTCTTATTATTTTTTTCATTAATAAGATTAAGAAAGAAGTGCAAACTTGTGAACAGCATTCATTTATTTTTGTTTTCATGATTAATTTATTTTCAGGATTTGATCGCGGGTGGAACTGAGAGCTCAGCAGTGACAGTAGAATGGGCAATCGCAGAGCTGCTGAAAAAGCCAGAAATTTTCAAGAAGGCAACAGAAGAGCTAGACAGGGTAATTGGCAGAGAGAGATGGGTAGAAGAGGACGACATTGTTAATTTAACATATATTGATGCAATTGCCAAGGAAACAATGCGATTACACCCAGTGGCACCCATGTTAGTACCTAGATTAAGTCGTGAAGATACAAAAATAGATGGCTATGACATCCCTAAAGGCACTCGTGTCCTTGTAAATGTGTGGACAATAGGGAGGGATCCCACAATTTGGGACAATCCTAATGAATTTTGCCCTGAAAGGTTCATTGATAGGGCAATTGATGTTAAAGGGACTGATTTTGAACTGCTGCCATTTGGTGCTGGAAGAAGAATGTGCCCTGGTTATCCTCTTGGTATTAAGGTTATTAATTCAAGTTTGGCTAATCTTTTGCATGGATTTAATTGGCAATTGCCACCAGATAAGAAGACAGAAGATCTCAATATGGAGGAAATTTTTGGCCTTTCTACTCCTAGGAAGTTCCCTCTTGTAGCTGTTGCTGAGCCTCGCCTTCCATCCCATGTTTACCGTCTCTGATTTTTCTTATCTTTGTACTTCTCTTTTGTGGCCCCCCCCCCTTTTTAAAAAATGCTCTTTCGGCCCCCTAATTATTAATTAATATTAGGGTTTTAATATATTTCTCAATTTGAATAAGAAATAATAGAGGCAGTTTTATATATAAGATTATAGTGTAAAATTGTGGGATGATAGTGTGTATAATTAGACACATTTCACCTAGTATTCTAGTCTATTGAAAAATTCTTGCCTAAATTTGATTTAGATCACTATTTACAGACTTAATTAATTACCCACTAAAAAAATAAAATTCCAATATATTTAATTACTTAGGTATTAAAAAATTCATTTTGCAATTTTATCATATCATAGGTTATTTTAATTTTATAGTTGGGTTCATCTACAAATACTTAGATGAGGTCTGAATTTTGAACAAATAAAATGGTTACAGGTCATATATGCTATTTGGTAGTTAAATTTATTATTATTATAGTTCTACACTAATGTGGGAGATCTAATCTTGGACATCTTAGTCCTTTTCCAAGGAAAAATAGCCACTAGTGACTGGACTAGCATAAGTTCCCACCAACCTTCCCCCTGGATCTTAAGACTGAAAAATAACCTAATTTAACTTTAGTTGAGAGAAACAGCCACTAGGCCCACTACCACATTACATATGGGCAGTGGCAGACAGCTAGGGCTCACCAATTCAGGGATATTCCATTGATTCTACACCTAATTACCCGATTGAACTTATTTGATGGAACAATTTGGACTATTGTAGCTTCCATTATTTTTTTTTATCTTCATTCTCAGCTCATATTAATTATACTGAAAATGAAATTACTATTTTCTTTATATGTATATATATATTATTAGAGGTAGAATTAATTCATTTTTCTTTCTAATTAGTTTAACAACAGATCCTTGAAATTAGAGAAAATTATTTACAATTATTCTTACGATTTTATCTCTTAATTTCAAAAATTTGAGAAATATTACCACTTTCTTACTATAATAAATTGATAGTGGACAAGTATTATTTATAAGAGCATTAAAATTGATAATGGAATTGTTTTTCTTCCATGAGACTTTGAATTCAAATCTTACAAATAAAAATCATGACTATTGTTAACCCTTGATACTAAATTAAATCAAATTAAACTACCCCAATACTAGCTCAAATTATTTCATTTTGAAGAATAATCTTAAATAGATGTGCATTGAAGCTCAGCTGGAAAGCTTGCAAGTAGCTTGAATTAGTTTTACGATCATTTTTTTAATTAATATTTTATTTTATACTTTAAATAACTTGTTATACAATTGAATATGGACGAAAAACTGAATTAAACTCAATCCTTAAAGATAGTTGTCGATAGGTCGGCAGTGAGTGGCGAGAGAACTAACTCATCCAATTTGGGCTTACATTTTGGGCCCCAAGTTGAGAGTCAGTCTGGATTATTTTTTCAGTTTATACCTGCACTTCAGAGAACCGCAAAACCCCAAAATGCTAACGTCATAAATGAACCGTTGAACTTAACGGTTGTTTTGTGCCGCCGTTGTCTCCAGGGGGCGGGATCTCCCTGCATCTTTTCTTATTCAGAAGATTTTTGTGCGCCGAGTTGACTCGGTTGCCCAGCATCCTAGAAGGTTGTGACTATGAGCATTGGCTCGTGGTTGTGGAGGCTCCGAAGGAATACCCAACTCGAGATGAGGTCATCAGTCGCTATGTCAAGACGCTAGCAATGGCCTTGTTGGGTAGGTAAAACCCTGTTTTTTTAAGCTCTTTGTAATGGTGGGTTAGAAAGGATTTGAGGTTACTTTTGGAAAATTTGCTTAGTTCATTGTGCATTATGTCAGATTTTTTTTTCTTTTTTATTAGTTCGTGATTTTAGTTTGCTTGCAGTGAAGAGGAAGCTAGGAAATCTATATACTCTGTTTCGACCAAGTATTATTATGCCTTTGGTTGCAATGTGCCAGAAAATCTGACTTACAAAATTAAATGTAAACTTTCTTTGATACACTTTTAGCTTAATTGGTAGCATAATTACTTTTTTCATATTATGATGTGCTGTTTACCTTTTGATTTTATTATAATTTCATCTTTTGCTGCCCTTCCGTATGTAAAATGGGTTTTACCAGATTCATATTTATGTTATGGTGAAAATAGCTATGGAGGTAGTATACTGTCTTTTAGTACATTATTTATTTCCTTTCATAATCTGATAACTTAAATTTTACCTTATGCCCTGGTTCATGTACGCATTTATAGTTATACAGATGATTCATTCAGAATGGAATATTTGAATTATAGTGAGTACGGCACTGATCCAAATGAAGAGGCAAAAACTAATGATCTTCATTTATATATACAAACTAGAAACTCAGACAAAGCTGATTGTCACAACTTTTTTAGTTAAAATGTTCTTTTCTTGCAGGAGAACCTTTTATTGATAGGGAGCTTTTTCCCTATGATGACAAGTATCACAAGGACTGGGTTGGGGATCAAATTGATGACAAGTGTCCAACTACAACCCTTGCAAAGAAATCAAGAAGGAAGAAAAAGAAAAGTTTTTGCGATTAATTGAAAAGATGAACATGCAGTTTCTTAGTGTTAGGAGGTATGGCTGAACTAAATTGAGGGTTTAACTGTAGAAGTTTTGCTTGCATGAATCTGCTAACCCATGAATGCAACTAAGCCTTTTGTCACAGACTCACAGTGCAGCTCATTTTCTCTTTGCTTGATAATTATGAAAAGGTTGCACTTTAGATTACTTTTTGCAGTGCACTTCCACAGGTGCTGGTTGATACTTGCAGTTCCGACCACAACCATTTAACTACTATTTCTGCTGCTGATGCTAAGATCTTTCTCTCCATAACTTTTTTACATTAAATCAGAAATGTTTTGACGTTTTTTATGTCAATGATCAAAGATGGCTTGGTAATCTAAATTGACCACTTATAGTGGAAAAATGATTAAGTTTTGGCTAGCTATGGAAATGCAGCAATTGTCCATTTTATCACTCCTCTGTCATTGTATTCAAGATAGATTTGATATTTGAATTGATGGAAGTGTAGCTTTAATTAGAACCCCTTGATCAAAAAAAGCAATGACAGACTGAATTGAGTTGATATTGGAAATAGTGAGTGGGATTTTCATTATCTTTTTGGGATGTTAAACTATATATTCTACAAGGAATTGAGGGACTTCTGTCTTATAAAGCTGCCCAGTGAATCAAAATGAGCACAGATTTTATATTTTGACAGTATTACAATTCTCAAGCAAGAATAGTTTGAGAAAGCATATAGCCTAAGTTATGGTGACAAAGCAATTGATAAATAGATGCACATTGCTGTGAAGGATGCCTGAAGTTTTGTTTGCTTTTGGAATTTGTAAGATGCAACTGCTTTAGTTTGCAGTATAATTAATTGATTAATTATGTTCGTCTTCTGTATTTTTTATTACAGGTATTAGCTTTTTTCCATTTTAGCAAAAGAATCATTTATCTAAAGGAAGAGTCCTGCCAGATCAAAATTCCCTGAAAATAAGAAATCATTAGAGACACACCTTCAAGGTTGGTCCCATCAGCTCTCTTTTGCTTTGGTATGGAAACAGTCAGTCTCGGTAAATTGTTTTATTCCTAGCAGTTCATATATTTTTCATTCTCATAAAAGGGAAAAAAGAAAATTGATGAAACGAATTAAACTAGACCTGATTGGTAATTGATATATATATATATTTTTTCGTTCGATTAATGAATCTATGAAATGCGCTTCATCATTGGAAAAAAAAAAAGATCTAAATTTTCTTGTTGCATATTGAGTTTTAGCCGTCTGCCACAATATTCATCACTTGGATTGGATCTGCCGCATTAAGAAAAAAAACAAACAATGAATATATATATATATATATCCTTTAACTAAGAAAAAAATCCACATAATTAAGAAGAAGAGATGATAGTACTTAGAGTTGAATTAATGGAAATAAAATCCTTGACTATATTCTTGGCACAAACTTGAGTACATCTGTAGGCAGTAACAAAATAGCAACACTATTTTATTTCTTTTTTTACTTACTTTTCTGTCTATTTATAAATTATAACTTCATTACTTCCTATTAAATTTTATTCTGTAAATAAAATGCATTGAAGGAAAAGTAAAATTTGTGTCATTATTTTTTTGTTTAGGCATCACCGTAATTCTGTGATTATTCTGTGATTTTGTCCAGCTATATATATGGAAAATGCAGCAACAAGCATTTTCTTTAATCACTCATCAGGCAGTCATTGTATGCTAAAGAGTTTTGATATTTTTATTATGGGAAAGATTTCAATTATTATTTCTTCATTAGGATTTGATTAGAGAAATTAGACTTTTTTAATTTGAATTTTAAATTTTGCATACAATATTAATTTTACTTATTAATTTTTTTAGAATTTATTATCATATGAAAATAGCTTGTTTCGTACTGATATGGCATAACCAATGTGCTGGTGATTTTTTCTCTTTGATTACACATGAATGGATGGCTATTAGATTCGCTGGATCAAAATTAGCCATGAAAGACTGAATTTGAGGAACTGGTGAAAGAAATTTGAAATATATTTCTATTGATGGATAAACCTTCAATTGAGGCTAAAAATCTTTTATTCATGCGATTGCTTATTTGAACAAGATTTATGAGAGAGCAATTTGCCAAAGTTATGATGACAAAACAATTGAGAAAATTACATTTATAATAAATATAAAGATGAATGCTCTATTTATATAGTGAAATCAATGTTTCAAGTCCATCAACTCATTTACAAATCAAATTAATAATAGTATACTATAAGGGAAAGGTAGTCCTTTTTTTTTTAAATAAACATGCAACAGTGTAAATATTGTTTTCATGGAAATTTATTATTAATTTGATTCATCTATGAATTTATAAATTGGACCCTGATAAACATTTTTTTTAATGTTTAAACTATATTTCTCTTCCTAGTCAAATATTTTATTCAAAGTCATAATGTCTATTATCTGGTCAAAGAAAATGGGTCTCATATGACTCCCCTTAATCATGTAATTCATTTTATCGACTATAGAAATTTTATGCATGCAATAGGTAATTAGTTTTGTGATTCATGATAATCATCAATGAATACATATCAAGTTTATGAAGCCAAATTCAGTTCAAAAGAGAGAGAGAGAGAGAGAGAGAGAGAGAGCTTATGAAGCCTTATTAATCTGAAAAATATATATAAGCAATGCCTTGAATAATAATATACTCTATTCAATAGTTTTTTAAGTGGGTTGGTGGCGTGTGGAGATTTTGCCTTAGATTAGAACCAACTGAAGAATTCACTTTCTTCTGCAGTTTGAACTCAATATATGGGCTCATGCCAGTCTAATTGATCATGAATTTTGACTATGAATTTTTGACCGAAGATCATTGATATTCTTCACAGAAATGTAGGTACATTTGCACTTCCTTACAAGTTACAAGGGATCCTTGACATCAATTTTAGTCAATTTTTTAAAAAAAATTATCACAAGTTGATTTTTTTTTTTTATCTCCTTGGATATTAAGCATGATATTAAACTCAAAACCAATATCCTTCTTAAATATTAAGCTTTATTAGTAAACTCCTTAGCTATTATTAAGCATTAAGCTTCATTAGTAAACTCCTTAGCATTATTAAGCATTAAGCTTTATTAGTAAACTCTAAGCCAATATTAAGCATTAAGCATTATTAAGCATTAAGCTTTATTAGTAAACTCTAAGCCAATATTAAGCATTAAGCATTATTAGTAGACTCAAAGGCTAAAATTAATCTCAAAACAAATGGCCAAGAAAAATATATTCATCAGTCTAGCTATGATACCATGTTAGTAAACCCAAAACCAATTCCAAAAATTAGAGGGGGCAAAAAAATTATGAAAAGACAAAAGGAAAGCCAAAAATAATATAGTTAACAAGAATTATCAATATCATGGGATTAAAAAAAACGTTAATTCAACCAAAAATCAGGATTAGCACCTAGAGATGGTAATTTGGATCCGACCTACTCCGACTCCAAATTTTTTATGATAGGGACGGAGACAGAACGGAGATAGTATATATATCTCCCATCCCGATATATAATATATATATATATAATAATTATTTATATTTTAATATAATTAATATTTTTTAAAAAATAAAAATAATAAAAATATAATACTTATTTAAAGTAAAATATATATTTTTTTACTTAAACAATTATATATTTAACTAATTAATTAAAATAAAAATATAAAAAAAATATTTGTAATATTAAAATAAAATAAAAAAATTTAAAGAAAATCGGGGAATAGGACGGAGTTGGGGATCCCCATTCCTGTGTGGTGTGGGAATTCCAAATTTTTTTCCATTCAATAGGAAATGGGGCAGAATTTTGAGATCAGGGATAGAGATAGAGAATTCCGCTCAGAATACACCCGTTGTCATTCTTATTAGCATATTCTTTATTAGAAATATCCGTAGATTTTTCAGTTATAGTTTGATAAATGAATGATTGAGAGTAGACTAATTCCAAAAATCTCAAGTCCGCAATTCAGGTTGAAGTGCGGCAAGCATTTGAAAATTGAGAATGAACTACTATGTTTGAATGGTTAAGTGCTGTATCATGATATTTAAAAATTTTAGGTAGAAATTTTCAACAAACAAAAATATTTATTGTATACAGCAAGTAGCCTATAACAGTTACAATACAATTTTAATGGTGAACTGAAAATGCTGATAATTTTTTTCAAAGATAAAGAGAAACCCAATATACAGTATATGCTAATCTAATGGAAACAGAGCCAAATTTCCTCTACTGCCTAGGAGAATACAAAGCAGTACCTAGAGTTTTGTACAGAGCAGTATCAGAATAAACAGCTCTAGACCTCAATGGCTTATTTCGCTTTCTGTGCCTTCCAACTCTTTTCCGCCGATTCTGATTCTTATCTTTGATTTCCATTTCCTTTTCTCCACATTTGTTTTCAATTTTTGGCTCACAATGTTCATTTCTGTTATCTTTTTCCTTGTGCTCATAAGCAGGAGCAACGTAAACGAAAGGGCCAGTGGGGATATCATCCAAGTCTAGCAGAGGAAGCAAGGTCTTGACCACGGTGGCCATGGTTGGTCTAGACTTGCAGTGGTGGCTCAGGCACTGGTAAGCCAAAGCTGCAGCCTTTCTTGCGCCTTCAGTGGAATACTGACCTTCAAGTCTAGGGTCCATTATGTGGTCAAGCTTGTGATGATCCTTTAACAGGGGTCTTGCCCACTTTACCAGGTTTTGCTCTCTTGATGGACGGTTCTTGTCCACTGATCTCCGTCCCGTCAATAGCTCCAGCAGTACCACTCCGAAACTGAACACATCACTCATTGCTGTTAAATGACCTGTACAAATTTCACTTTTCTTAGTAATTATGTAATTATTTTAATATCTGCCGTTAATTAGAGAAATCCTGTAAATATTAAGTTGAATTACCAGTCATTATATATTCAGGAGCAGCATAGCCTTCGGTGCCCATGACACGAGTTGTAATGTGCGTGTCATCCCCTTGTGGACCGTCTGTGGCTAACCCGAAATCTGAAAGCTTTGCATTCAAGTCCTGAAAATCAAACATATCTTACATTATTTCCATATTCTAATTCTTATATCTTAAAGCAATTCATATATTTACTCATAGATCGAATTATTAACTTATTAACTCGTCAGAAGGGAAATTTCTTACCGCGTCTAATAAAACATTTGAAGCCTTGAAATCCCGGTATATGACTGATTTTTCTTCTTCGTGAAGGAAGGCGAGGCCTTTGGCTGCTCCTAGTGCAATTTTTAATCTTGTTAACCAAGGCAAGGCTGCAGAGTACCCTGCATTAATCAAAAAAATCAACTGCATAAGTATCTTAACCAAATTGGACTAAAGAAAAATTTTTAATCGTAGTATTTCTTTCAGGAAGATTGATTCCAATTCTCAAGCTTCAAAATCTGTCAAATTTAGAAATTAATATGTACTTTTAAATAGCTGGGTGTCCAAGTTTCCTCGCTCCATGTATTCATAAACCAGAAGCCTATGCTCATCCTCGCAGCAGTAGCCGATCAAGTTCACAAGATGGGGATGCTTTAATTGCCCAAGAAAGATTACTTCAGCCTGAAAATAATTAAATCATTTTACTGATCATCATTAACCAACTTGATTGAATAAAAAAAAATTGCAGAATTCTTGCACACCAGCCATTCTCTATGTCCTTGGGATCCATCTAAATCCAAGACTTTGACAGCAACAGGCTGAGCCTTTAATCCATGCCTAAGCTTGTCAGTGATAAATCCTCTGTACACAGTTCCAAATCCACCTTCACCAAGATAGTTACTCTTGGAGAAGTTATGGGTCACCTTTTCTAGTTCTTTGAGTGTGAAAACATGGAGGTTGAAGATAGAATTTGATAGATCACTAACCGATAAGGGCGAACCAGGATTACTCAAATCTGACAGAGATAATCTTTGGGAGTTAATCTGACGGGAAGCTTGAATTTTTGGTTCAGGAAATTGGTTCTCTGTCATGAGACATCCTGGGAAAAATGATTTCCAAGTGAACTTCTTAGGACCCATATTGCATAGAAGCTATGTTGAAGCTAAGGTTTGGTTAAATATATATAGAGGCGAGTTTGACTCAATGATACGGATGTAGCCTGTGTTAATATTTGGCATCCACTATTACAAAATAAATAAATAAATAAAATTGAAATCTATAAATGGGTTTTTAAATATGGACTAAAAATTAATTTGGTTCTTATAATAAAATTCGTTTGTTTCAGTTTGCTTTTTATATTAAAATTTTGGATTATTTTATACTTTAAACATTAAAAATTCATTTCAATTAACCCACATTAGTTTCCAATTCTAAAACATTTTACAAACCAAAATGCTAATACGAAAAGGCCATTTGAATCAAATTTTTTAGTGTAGGAACAAATTGGATTGAATTTTACGTTAAGGATTAATGTGTTTCTTGCTCTATATTTTAGAGGCTTAAAAAAAAATCATATTCTCTCTTTAGTTAACTTTGAGATTGAGTTAGGTTCAGTTTGGAAATGTTGTTACGCGCTACATGTCCAGACACGGGGAAAAGCTTTCTTGGCTGTGAGAAAAGGGAAAGAGCAGGGGGAAGAAAATGGTAGTTGAAATTGTGAGCTGGAATGAAAGATTAGAAAAATTAAGAAAGTCTATGGTTTAATGATAACTAAATCACCTCTTTTTTCTTGTAGGGCAATCCATTTGTGGGTTAAGTACATGGAAATCTTCTTGCTCTAGAAGAAATTAAACTTTTATTTTTTGGAAAATCAAAATTAGTTAAGAAAAGTCCTTCCTGTACTGGGTAGATAGAGACTATAGGAGTTGAATGTTGATGGCCTCTTCTTCACTTGGAAAAATGGTAAATAACTTTTGGAATTAATTTGATTATATTTTTTGTTATTATGATATGGTTATATTGTGAATTTATCGGTAATTTTCATTTGCTGGTCTATTAGGGAGTCTGAATAAAAGGAAATATCCACTTTCATTCCAATGTTATATTAATTTTCCATGTGCAAAAGCCAAACACATGTGTTGTATTATTTTCAACAATTTTTGTTGAATTTAATAAAATTTGAGGGTCCTACTAAGAAATTTTGCTAGTTTTAGATTTAGATACATCATATGTAGGCTTTTTTTTTTTTCATTATCATATATTTTTCTCATTGTAAGAACATGTTTATCCCAAACATGAAAAATTTTATCTTAAATTATTTGAAAAAATTATGACCTTTTTTGTAAACTACACACTCTTCATTCTAAAAAAAAGAAAAATTACATTCATATAATTTTATTTTCAGTCCATTAGATTCTTAAAATTTTATTATCATAATTAACATGCACAATTTATCTAGATTATCATAATTTTATTATCATAATTATCATAAATTTTAGTATTAAATAACATTAAATAGTATTAAATATTATAACATTAAGTTGTCATAATTATTATAAAATTAATTAGAACTATTAAATTTTTTATCTAATAGTTGAAAAATAGTTAAATAATATAATAATCATTAAAACATCACTTATATATATATATATTGAAAAATGTGATATAAATTATAAAATTATATCATTACGGGTGATAGATTAAAGAAGTCGTACCTATTTGATTTAAAAACTATAATAGGTAATCAAATAGGAAAATAAATAGGAAGTATATAATAAGTTGAGATAAAACTAAAAATTAAAATTTTTAATTTAATTGATAAATTTTTTAATTTTTTATAATATATTTTTTTCAAAATTACTTCTGAAAAAAATATTTATTTATTTATTTTTTTCTAAAAATAATTTTTAAAACTCAAAATAAATTTAAAATATTTTTTTCAAAAAGCGTTTTTTCAAACTAATATCAAACAAGACTATTAAATATTTAATTGCCTAAATAAAAATAAGAAAAAAAGGAAAAAACATATTTGGTGGATAAATCTAATAGAAATAGAAATTAGATGCAAATGCATGATAAATTCAATCTAACTAACTACTATTTTAATTCTACTAAAAATATCGGCGAGAAATTTGAACTCATTCAATGATGACATATACAACTTTTTCAAATTTATTTAATTTTATTCATACTCAGTATTTAATACTTAGAGATTGAATTTGAGCCTATAATTACAAATTCAATTTATAGGTTGTTTTGGATAAAATTCGTCTTTGGCATAGCAATGAGGTTGGACTAGTGTGGGGCGGCAGGATGGATTAGCCTATGAGCAAGCTGATTTGTGGATTTGTCTCATTTTCTTTTCTTCTTTTCTCAGAAATTTTTTTGTCAAAGTAAGAAACAACATTACTAAACAAAATTTAACCAATAATTATAGATAATTACGATCCAAGATTTAGAAATTCGAAATGATTTTTAATTAATTGCTGATAATCAAATGAATTGTTTTTGTAACAATATTTTTTTGGGATTAATCTTTTATCCGGATATCATATGAGAATCAGAAAAACTAGAGTATGAATTTATAGGAAACATTATTTTGAATTGAAAATTTTAATTGACATATTACGTCATTCTCTTAAAGTGAATCTATTCATATATATTGTGGACAAGAAGCCAACATCCATATGTAGAAAATAAAGGAGTCTGTTGATTGATTTATACAAAACTTTAAGTAAATAGAAAATAAATATCGAATGTCACATATTAGGCCAATACGATAGTATTAAAGGTGTAAATGAGGATAATAAACTAAATTATCCCTATTCCCAATGATAAAACAGTAAAGAATAAATTACATTACTCCTACTTCTAAGGCTAAAAAAAAGAAAATAATAAATGGATAAATAGTTTGGTGGGTGTGTCCAATATCTTTAACATAAAAATGAAAGTCTATATATAAGCTAACCAAAAAAACTAAAAAGGATAATTTTAAACAATGTGAGATTTTGCAAATATAAAAATATAATTCATTATTTCCATATGGAGATTTTTATTAAGTGTTAACAATTATTGAAAAAAAATATTTAAGATATTTTACTGTTATAAGTATCAATTTTTCTACTTTTTGGTATAAAGTAAAAAATCAAAGACATTGCTATTTTTAAATACAAAAAATTATGCATAATGGGTGAACTTTTTTCATTATTTAACATGATTGTAAATCCCTTTTTTGAGACCGATTCTAAATAGGAGGAGGCAATTATAAATCCGATTTCTTTAGACCGATTCCAAACAGGAGGAGGAAAGGAAAAAACAATGAAAGTTTATGAAACGCAAAAGAATATATCCTTGATATGTCGGTTAAACATTAAAATTAAAAAGAAGTATAATTTTTTTTTAAAAAAAAAAGAAAGAAAAAGAAATAGTATTCTTAAAGAAAAACTCTTAATTTGTGAACTAGAAGTAACTCCGAATAATTATTATTCACCAACGAAAACAAATTCCCCATTATTCGAACATAGACACATAAGGCAAAGCTAGTCATTATCACATAAAAATCCAACCATTAGAAACAAAAGAGAGAAAGTTAAAAATTAATTTAATAAATCTAAAATGTTCCTACATACTTTATTTCTTGGAAGTAACATAGTCTCTTCCACCCAAATCAACATCGTTTCTGTCTCATTAAAAAAAAAAAAAAACTTTAACCAATTTATGGGGCATGACCAGGAATTTTGTAAAGGTGCAAAAATGCGGAATGGGTGTAATTATTCATCAAAGGGAAACTCCATAGTTTCCAAGTCGGCAAAAGGCTAATTGCCTCCCTAATAATCAGTCATCAAGAAGAAGGTAGTAGCCTATGGAAACATCTTTTGGGTTCATATTTTCTTTCTACTCTATCAAAAACTACACCTTAGAAGTCTTCTATAAAGAAGCCTTGTGCAGTTGACCTACAACAAATTCATTTCACTTCCACTTTTCTCATTTCTTTCTTTCTCTATTTAAAAAAAAAAAAACTGAAATGGTTTACATGTCGGGTAAATTTCATAAACTGTGCCCTCAATTTAACACTAATAATATATTTTAACTTTAACTTTAATTTGTAACACTAATATACCTTAAATTTTAGTTCATATAATAAAAATATTCTTCTTACCTAATGTAACTGGTTTTATAAGTTGTCTTAATAATTAGACATCATATTACCGTTTACATGAAATTGAATTGATAATTAGATATTATATTACTTCCTATTCACAATTTTTTTTAAAAAAACTGTATTTAAATGGTTTTTTAAGTTTATGGAATTGAGTTTAGATGAATTTTTGTAATTTATTGTATTGTATGATTATTATAATATCATCTTATCAAAATGATTAAAGCACAAAAGAAATTTATTTAAGCATAATTTTTTTTAAAAAATTATGTATTTCATATAAACAGTAATGTCATGTCTAGTTATTAAATATATTCTACGTAAACGATAATATATGACGTTTAATCATTAAAGGTAATTTATAATTTTGTAAAAATAGATAAAAATAATTTTTTTCTTTTTCATTAAATAGGTATTTTTTATTTATGATAAAGGTCCATATATATATATATATATATATATATATATATATATATATAAAGTAAAGTGGCGAAGGCGCAATTACAGAATTAAGAGTAAAAACAAACAAAATAGGGGTAATGAAGTCAACTCATATTTTCCATGAAATTCAAATATTCTTACTTGACGGGTTATGGGCAAAGAAAGTGAAATAAAATTAAATATTCTTTTGCATTTCTAAATTATTCTAATCAAAGTCTTGCTTTGATGTAACTTTTGGTAACAAAACACCAAAAGGCAAAAACCTTATGAACCTTCTTTCCATATTTGAACCTTATTTTGATGACAACTCCTCTTTAGCTAAGCATTAGGTAATCCAAGGAAATGCCAAAACCAATTTATGTGTGAAATTATGTGCATGTCTAGGCCGCCGTATATTAGACCCAAAAATAATTATTAGTATTATATAATAAAACAATAACAGTTGCCCATTTGGAATTGAATCTCCCATCTTGATTTCTACTTGTTTTTCTCATGGTAACCATGCCCCAGTGTTTTCATGTCAGAAATTGCAATTTCTTAATGATGGGTTTTCTTGACAATTTTGATGTATAAATACAGAAAAAATAATAATTGATGCATAAAGATTTTCTTTTCTATTAACCATGGGAATAACGTTATTACTTTTTAAATTCCTTTTGGGTCGGCAAGGACTATTATAGAGGGGGGTAAGATTAAATTATTATTATTACTTATTTTTCATTTTTGCTTATAGAGGTGGGTATGATAATCATTTCTCTTTATTTTATATCATTTGGTTCCAAGGGGATGAATTTGATAACTTCAATTACTTCAAATAAGAATCGCTAGCTAAGCCACGACAACAAGAGAAATAAAACAAGAATTGAACTTGGTTTTATAAGTTTGAAGCAAATCTAAAACACCACTAAAGAAATGTCAGAGCTGGAAAATTAAAAAACAACGTTTGATTTAATTCCATAATATTTGTTCACATCACAAAACATAACTGCATCCAATCATCCAATGTAACAATTTGAGACTCACAAATAAAGAATAAGATTTGCTATTAGGAAATAAAGTTTTTTTCTTTTTTTTTGTTATATATTTCAAAAAACAAGAAAAGAGAGAATTCCTCGCCCAAATTATATCAACTCATTCATGAACCTCCATAATACATAGCCAGTGCCCCGTTCAGAAAAAATAACTACAAAAATTTTATTTTTTTCTATGTTATTGGTATTATGCTAACTCTTTATATGAATAAAATTATACAGCGAATAAAACCCAAATAGAGAAAAGTAAATCCATTAGGCACGCAAGAAAACAACAGTCTTCCGATGCAATATTTTCTGATTTTAGGTGTTTTCTTCAGCTTTTGCTCTCTCTTTCCAAAAGGAAAACATAAGAGATATTAACAGTATAATAATAATAATAATAAAAATAATAATGCAAATATCACGGATGAAGACACTTGCTGAGATAAAATAAAAACACAATACAATTGTTTGTGGGACAAAATTTGAATTTTACTTCACATTAAAATATATATATATATATATATATATATATATATATATATATATATAACCAAAAACAAAAAAAAAAAACTCTAGCCATTTTCTTTTTCTAAGTTTCCTGGTAACTACATTAAATATTTAATTACATACATCCACCAAAAAGAAATCAAAATAAATTATTTGTTCCAAAAAGAAATCAAAATAAACCAACTTTATCGCCTAAAAGAAACTTGTTGCCGGAAATGTACATCTGCAATACAACATAAACATGAATTTAATTGAAAGAATAATATTCAGTTTAGGTTTGAATCATCATAGGTGAAGTCAGTGCATAAATACCTCGACGTCCACATAAACCAGAAAGATAACTGAAGTATTTACACACACAAATCCTGCAATATTGAGTTTATAAGTGCCAATGTATTTGTGTTGTATAGTTCAGACAATGTCAAGTTGTAATAAGATAAGAAAGAGCTTTATAACTACTTACACACCTTGGCTCAACCCGACTGGATTGCCCCAGAAAAAAAAAATCACCATGCGTTTTGGCCAAGAAACACCACGGTTTATATCTTGACACTGCTATCTAAAAACAAGGCTTCCATTCTGTTGGAGTCTTAGACTTTCAATTAGAGACTGATAAAATGTTTTCAATCCTTTGAAATCACTACCCTGCATAGACAAACATCAAAGTATATCAGAAATTCGAGAAATTAAACTCAAATCAGTCATTTCTTTGCAGCATATATTGAGCTAGGATTTTCTCCAGAACAGATTGTAAAATGCTAAATGTATAGAACATATCAAGTGAGACGTCTCCAGATCGGATCTTATTTCACAATGTGTTATATAAAACCAACAAACTGTGAAACAAATTAGCCTTCCATATAAGATATATATAGAATAAGATCTCCGTGATCAAACCTAAGAAACTCAGAGGCTACAAAGTGCTAGAAACTTCCTATTTCCTGCCGACTTAAGTATAGGGAGTGCCAATGCCCGATTTAGCCTTTAGAAAAACTAGTCCCAAAATACAAGGTCAAAACCAGAGCACAGATTCCACAACTCATATCCGGAAAAAGACACAAGTATAATATAACATGTAAAATAGCTACAGTATTTCTGCAACCTGCAATTTTTACCAACGAACTTATGTTCCAGCAACTTAAGTGTTGCACACAGCAATGATACAAAGAAACAATGGGAACTAGAATTTTTTACCTGCAACTTTAGGCAGTATTGTTGTGCCAAATCTTGAGGGCAATGTGCAGCTGGAAAGCCTTTTGATAACAAATGAACAAGGAAAGCATCACCGAACTTCTCATACATGACCTTCTGCGCCTGTACAATTTCTCCAAACAAAACAAGCTGCCCAAAAAGAACAAGCAAGGAATTTCAGCAGTAAACTCAAAGCACCAGGCAAAACAAATACAGATTTTATCTGGTAACCTTGGGATGTTCTCAGAGAGGCTGCTTAAACCAATATAGATGGAATTAAATGAAAAATTAAGTTCTCCAGGAACTATTTGCTGGTACATATAAAGCGAATGAACATTAAAAAAAAATTACTCCATAATACTCACAGTATTTGCATCCTGGAACTCAAAGGATCTATCCAGCACACTGTACAAACAACAGTCCACTGCAAAGGCCTCAATTACGAAACGTTGGAAACCAGGTACCTGAATACGTTTTAGTCCATTAGAGCAATAATCTTGAACAGAAAAAACCCACTAAAGATTAGATGTTAAAAATAGACAAACCTTTTCTTCACCATACGGTTTGGCACACCAATCTTTTATTAATCTAATGAATATCTGTACACAAGCCTGGATTACAGAGCACAAAAATGTGACAAGTCTAAAACCATTGTAATAATTTAAAAATACCCAACATTCATGCCATGTAAGAGTTAGATATAAAGGCCCAGACACACCTTTCTTACAAGAATATCCTTGTGATTACAAGCTGTGTACAGTAGCAGCTGCATCAATGAATCCAGATAGCCCCTGCTTTTGGGTGAAAGGAAGACAGAAGATAGATTATGTGTAGTTATCACATGAAGAAATGTGTACAATGTTTTCTGGAGTTCTTGTAGTTCACGGATTTCCTACAAAACCAAGACAAAAATACTTCAATATAATGTCCAGAGAAGATGACATATAAATTATATTGCAACCAAAGAACCCTGTTCACGATAAAAACAAATATGCATTAATATAAATAAAGAGCATGCTAAATATTACAGCAATACACATTCATGTATTAGTAGAGAAAATAACCATGCACAAATAATGTCTAAGAAACCATACATACAACAAAGATACTGGCACAAGATCTTCGTTCACTATACCTCATGGATTATGAAACATTGTTGGATTTGTTTTTGCATACCTCAGTATTGGTCCCAGGTCCTGAAGGAAATGCGTCCCTTGGTATAACATTTAACACCCTACCAGCAATGGCTGGAAAAACTTCCTCCACTATGTCATGAACTGAGGTGCTGAATTTGCAAATAAGTTGATTGAGGAGTACAAGAAAACCAACCATTTCCTTTGGCTGCAAATGAACAACATTTTCAATCATAAGGTCTTCATGTCACGACAGGACTAATTAGAGAATATGTAATTAGCAAATTATCATATTTTACTCAAGTCCATGACCCTTCAGAGTTCACCCGTTACCTTGTCCAAAAGACAGGATTTTTCTTCTCATGCAAAAATTTTACAGAGCATAACTGTTTAGAAACCTCAGTTCCAGATGACAAAATATTCTACGAAGCCAGATAGACCTTGCACAAAATTTTGTACAAAGCACAAGAAAAATATAGCACGCATCCTCTATGGCAAGGGCCAAGTGCAACAAATAACAGTCTATTTGGCATTGCTTGACTGTTACGACTCAATGCAAACCAACAAGAGTTTCTAATTACTTTCTGCAAAATAATCCAATGTCAGAATAAAAGTTCCCAATGCTATCCAACAAAATTCATAAAGCCATTAACAAAAGCATCACATGTCAAATAAACAGTAAAATAAACTTTTACTCACAGAAACCTATAGCTGCAGCAGGAAAAATTAAAAATTTTCAAACATACAAGATATCATAAGGATGAGAAGAACAAAGGTCTCATGTGCTTCCATAACCAAACACAGTGGTAAGATCCAGCAACACGCAACAAAGAAAATCAAGGGAAAACACTGTATTGACTAAAAATTAGAAAACTACAAGCAATTCGAGAGTGCTTGCTCTCTCCACAGTCACAAGGACTTAACAAAATACTCGGAATAATCTATATCTCCACAGTCACAAGGACTTAACAAAATACTCAGAATAATCTATCCCTAACAACCTGCCCCTATTTATATTCTCATCACTCTTCCCTATATAACAAATTCTAAACAAGATCTATATATTACCCTCTAACAACCCAGCCCTTGAACAATCTAGAATCACCCTCACCCAAATTCCCAGCAGCACACCACAATCTAGGACCTATCTCTTTTCTTTCTAACTTAAGTAAAACGTATAGGGGCTTATCAATACTTCCCCCCCAACATGCACCTTGTCCTCAAGGTGAAAGATCCCTGAAAATTGAGCTTTGACTGGCTGCAGACCACCATAAGGAAGGCTGTCAATAGCACCTCTAATCGCTCCACCGCTTCTTTGGTCGTCATCAGGTTGGCAAAAACCACAGATGAGCTCGCCCTTGTAGGGAGAATCAACAACAATTTTCATTCTCTGCATGAAGGCCATGTCATAGAAAAAAGTGAGGAGCTCCTGGAGCTTGCTGTTTGTTGAGAAATAACGAAAATAGCAAGAAAATATAAGACAAGAGCAAGAATACAGAGAACACAAGATTTAATGAGGTTCGGCAATGTGCCTACGTTTTCGGGAGCAGAGCGACTAGGTTTTCTTATTGATGGTACTTCAAAACAAAGTTATAATACACATGTTATATATATATAACATGGACAGTAGGATTTTACAAAAATAACCTTATATCGTACTGCGGGGCACCCCCAACCCTCTTAATCTGTAACTCATAAAATAGCCGAGAAACCCCCCGCAATGACAGATATTGTTGCTACGCTCCAGCATCTGTCCACTTACTTCGTATATGAGTCATACACAACACTATCGTTTGTATTGGAAAGACCCTTATTGTTGTAAAGAGTGAAGGAAACGAAGGTCTTGATGGTGAGGGTTTCGGTGGAGGAAGAGATCGGACAATGGAGAGTGGTGGCGGGTAGAGGATTGAAAATATCAAATCTAGGAGAGGAAGTGAGATAAGATAGAGCCCCGTTCAAACAACTCCACTGGTCAGCTGGTAGAAGGGTAGCTGAAAATAGGGCACTGCTTCTTAGTGGGCTCAAGTAGCAATCTCAAGCCCAATGTTGAATCATTGGGTCAATTTTACTGCGTGGAAATGGATGGTACCATGAGAGGGTTTAGTGTTCATGCACTTACGAAGGAGCCTCATAGTCTTCATCTTCTACTTCACAAGGCCCTTTGACCACCATATCTCTTCGCATCGTACCACTACCACTTTCAACCCGTTTAACAACTTTTCTGCCACATTCTTGAGTCTCTCGGGGAATGGCGAGTTCTCAGTTGCCTTATTGCTCCAATCAATAAGTGGCTTACTGCCGTTGGGAAACAACTGACCAATATCTAACCCTTCAACAGCTTCGAATAACTTTTTCATGTGCTTGTACCAAAACAAGCGACGGGAAGTGAATTGGCCCAGTGGAGCTCCTCCATCCAGATCGTGAATGATATGGAAGATCCCTTTCGCCTTCAATAGCCACCCAACTGTTTTTTGGCCAGTAGAAACTAGGAGCTTCAATTTGCAATATCTTTGGTTCAGCCATGGATGGGAAACAGAAGTTCCAACACCTTTTGCGTGCATCAAAGGAAGTTCGGTGTCAATGACAAGGATTCCAACACCTATCACTTGCAACGAAGGAAGTTCAAGCGCGGTTAATCTCTGCTCCAGCTCATATGAGATCTCTTTCCTTTCCATATACAGTTTCAAAAGCTTGTCTAAATTCATTAAGATCCTATCCAACTTACTTTGCACAAAGCTCAGAACTTCTGTAATGGTGTTAACTATAGTCTCCAATTTTTGCCCAGTATTAATCTTCTCCATGGATCACCTACTTTGATACCAATTGATAAAATCCAACAACACGCAACAAAGAAAATCAAGGGAAAACACTGTATTGACTGAAAATTAGAAAACTACAAGTAATTCAAGAGTGTTTGCTCTCTCCACAGTCACAAGGACTTAATAAAATACTCAAAATAATCTATCCCTAACAACCTGCCCCTATTTATATTTTCATCACTCTTCCCTATATAACAAATTCTAAACACAATCTCTATATTACCCTCTAACAACTCAGCCCTTGAATAATCTAGAATCACCCTCACCAAAATTCCCAGCAACACGCCACACTCTAGGACCTCTCTCTTTTCTTTCTAACATAAGTAAAACGCATAGGGGGTTATCACACTGCCAAAGATGTTTATATATGCCTACATTCATAACAGATGACCGTCCCACACCAAAGATCAGAACCCTGATAGAACCAAAATAATCATGTTTGAAATCTGTAAGGACACGAACTCTTAAATTCAACCTTCAATAAGCCCACAAGTCCGAATAGGTGCTACATAAAGGGTCATTTGCTTTGCATCACTCACACTACCGTATTGATTCCAACAGAGATTTGGGATCCACTCTAAAATCTAACCATTTTAAAAACTTAAAGCAAAAGTCACCTGAAAATATCATTTGCTCTCCCCACCTTACACTACCATATCAGAGCAAGTCAAGAACAAGGGATATGTCTCAAGTTGCAAACCACATACTCCCAAAATTGATAGCAAATTTTAACTAATATTACCATAAAAAAAAATATCATTGTTCCAAAAATGACAATTTTCCTTGTCAAAATTTTAATTGGATCTCTCATGCCTCACAATAGTTCTAACAACTCTCAAACGTATGCCAACATAGGATAATGAAACCACACATAGATGGCCTACCACAACCTAACTACACAGTCCACCATTTCCCATACAAGTCCAGGGTGAGACAGCTCATAAATCTCGTTTCAGTATCATGCCAAATGCCACTCAGTATTACTTGGAGAAAAATAAGAGAGTTAATTCTGATGTACAATATAGATCATTCGCCAGCAGTGAATTTACTATACCTCGCATTCTGCAAGCAATTGCTCCAATGCCTTTGGAAGGTATGGAAATACAGATGCTCCTAAAGTGTCCACCATCCGATGTATGAAGGATGTCACCTGAATACCATGAAGTCTAGCTTTAGGCAATATGTATAACCAATAAAGCATCAAGCCTGAATACTCCCATGGCTGCATGTCTTATTCTTACCTTACTCCGGAGAGGTTCTATCTTCGGAAACACAATAAGTATTTGAAGAAGAACATCCAGTGTCTGGTTAGCAAAGAAAGGAGATAAGAAATTAACACAGAAAATTTAGTGAGATGAAACAGTTTCTGCAGCATAAATTTTAGCAAATGATAGCATCCAAACCAGTCATCAAAAGAACAGGATATTAATCAAAAGATCAGAAAACATGAATCAAGTTTTCAGAGAGTTGAGGAAGAAGAATAATTGAAAGTGGTGAAATATACAACTGATACATTACCAAAATTTTTATCATAAAAAGATGATAAAGATGTAAAAAATGAGTCAAAAATTCATCAACTCCTTAGTTTTGCAATACTTAACAGATGCGCACAATAGTAATCCTTAGGTAGCGCATAGTACAGAAAACATAAGGCGAGATATTTAGCACAAACCTGCTTAAACATGAGACCTATTGCAGGACGACTGGAAGTTACAAGACGCTCACTGAAACCCTGTATAACAAATTGAATTTAAGGATGAAATGCAAATTTATGAAATCAAATTTCTAATGAGAAATTAAAGAAGATATAAAAAAACTTCAAAAACATACTTGATGTTCTTTGACCATAACAAGGACAAAAACAATAGAACGTACAAATAGAAGGTAAAAATAATTAGCCTGCCATGAAGATCTATCATATTGGGATCAGTCAGCTATTTGCTTTAGTTAAATAATTGAACTTGTATCCAATCTCATCTAAAATAAAAAAAAGAAATCAGCTCAAAGGAAAAACTGAAACCATGGTAGCATTCTAGAAAGCCATTAAACAGGAAAAGAACCTTGCTGAGTGCATTGATTGCCATGATTATTTGCTGAATGTTTATGATTTTAGCTGGAAACTCCTCTGAATTTAGCACTTTGGCATTCATAAGCAAAACCTCAACCTGGATGAAACAAATAATCAGAATGAAGCAAGAATGATTATACAATTAGGCATGCAAAAACATACAAATGCGCAGACTTGTATGGAAATTGCATACAAGTTTTTCTTTGCTATCATTTTATGCACACTTAAGCATGCATCTTCAGAAAATATTAACTGATTTCATTTCATGAACTAGAAAATAGACAAGGAAAAGAATGGTAAATAAAGAAGTTTCAAGAAGCTAAAACAAGCTATAACCTGGTGACAAAGAGGATTGAGCAATGAAGAGAGATAATCAGCTTGTTTTTCCACAGGTACATCTTCCATACCAATTAACAAACCAATTGCCTGCAAATAATCACCATAAATTTTATAACAAGTAAACACTCTCATGAAAAATTTTACCAATTCAAAAGTACAACTACATTACACGTTTTCTTGTTTAAGTATACCTCTACATCATTATTTCAATTGTGAGTGCATATTAAAAAAAAAAGAATGTAAGAAACAAGGAGGAGGGCAGAGGAAGCGAGCACAGACCTCAAAAATATGACTACCATCTTCAGATCCTGAAAATCCATTTGCTGTATAATCCATACTTGTAAACCGAGAAACTGTATCTTGGAGGCTCTGTCAAGTTACAGGAAATTCCAAAAACTGTAAAAATTAATACTATTCAAAATTTTCTGGATGATTCATTACTAGAAGACAAATAGATGATTAACTCAGTACCTGCAAAATTGTCTCTATAAAAGGCACAAGCTTTGCTTTAAGTAATTTCACAATCCTCATAAACAAATAACTTGCTCTACGGCTGACATGAATGTTTTGATGACGTATTCCTCTCTCATCTAGAAAGGCAGACAGAACCAAGGGGATATATTGTGTATTCTCCTGAACGAACTTCACATATCTTGTCATTGTCTCCAAATACACAAGGGCAACTAACCTATTAGAATGGCATGGAAATCTTGTGGAAAGGAGCATTGGCACTAGTTCACCCAACAACCCACTTCCAGTTCTCAAGGCTTCATCACTTACTGATTCTCCAAGCGCATACAAAAGAGAAAGTGCTGCTTCCACCTCTTCAACGTTTCTTTCTGATCTTGAGGCCACAGCACCAGCTAAAGAATTTCTTATAAATACTTGGGTAACCTCAGGAGCCATGCGACCCACACTGCGAAGCAACACAAATAAGTCCTTTCTAAATTCAACCATCCTATCTTCCTCTTCTCTTCCAATCTTATCCAACATATCAAGATTATGCCGATACATAGGATCATAACAAATTTGTGTGCGAATTACTTCCAATATCTGACCCACGTAATGCACTTGTTTCTCTCTCAAAGGTGAAAGGCTTTTCATAGTGGCAACATAACCTGAAAGAAATTGTACAATACTAAATGTGGTGTCCACCTCGCAATTCTGCATTACATAGAAAACTGAAGGTAAGACCTCGTTCAAAAGATCCAAGGAAGCCCCCTTAGCATCCTCTGCAGTCACCCGTTTATAGCACTCTAAAACTTCCACAGCATACCCAGTAATTAGTGCAGCTATTTTAGATACCAACTCTGAGTCACTATCCCCAGTTACTAAAGGAAAAACTCTACTGATCTGAAGACCCTGCAATATCGTTAACTTTGATTGAGGATCCATCCGCTTAGAGACCACAGCCAAAACACACCCAGCAGCTGCACCCCGAAGTTGCTCAAATTCTCCATCGACCAAGATCAACTCAAATAACAATGGCATAAACGCATCATTCACAATTAATCCAATATCAATCCATGAAATATACCTCCTCAATGAATCTAACACACTTGAGCAGACTTCAGCATCAGACTTTCTATACATAGAGACAATGCCATACCATGCTCTCACTATCTGGCCTACACATTGCTGCCTCATTGCATCCTTAACCCGACTGCCCACTCCTAACTCTTCTGGTGTTCGAGGGTAATCTAAACTAATTAATTCATCATCAAGTGCATTCAGAACCCGACAGAACATATCAATAACTAGAGCTCCTTTACTTAAATGAGGCAAAAAATCAACAAACACCGAGGACCAAATTAATGGGTACTCAAAATAAATTAACGTAACCAAAACCTGGGCAAGTTTGTTTTTGATAAATGCAGGACCCTCTAAAAGCTTGGCAGCATTGCTATCATCAAAACAGCAAAGCGAAAACACTGTTTTTCTAACAAAATCTCTCTCCTCTAAACTAAACAAAGCATAGTTAACCCTAATCACCTCATGTAAAGTCTGTAAACACCAAAACTGAACTTGAACAATGTTGCAGAAACACAATTTCTCAATACATATCCTACAAATTGCCGGAGTTTCCTTAATTTGGTGACAGAACGAAGCCGCTTGAGATTTCAAGGCAGAATCTACAGTGCCCGATTCATCAAAGCTTATCAGGATTGCTTTTTCTATATCATCCATCGTTTATCATACCAGTTAAAACAGAAAACCCAATAAAGTATTTTGATCCTTCCCCTTTAAGATTGAGACATACCCCAACAACTACTTGAAGGCGTTTTGTTTATTTCCTGTTTTTGGGTTTTAAGGGTTTAGAAAAAAGCTTACCTGTGTTGGTGAATTGACAGATCTTAAAATAATGTGTGTGATTGTTGAACTAAAGGGTTATGGTTATTCTGCACTGTGGACTGGAAAGAGAGAGAAAAGAAAATCCTAAAGTGGCGATGGTGATGAATTTTATAGTTTAGCGACTTGACAGAGGAGGAAAACTTGATGTGATGAAGACGAGAAGGGGAAGAAGAGAGGCGTGTGTCTGTGATCTTAAATTACCCAACTGTCCTTGTCTTTTTAAATAATCCCAAATTGGGGGTGATGGGCAGACTCAATCCGGCCCATTTTATGATGCTATCAAATTTCTTTTCATTAATACCAAATTTTATTGTATTTAACAGAATTCGGATGAATTGTTACTGAGATTTTTTTAATTTAATTAAAAATTTTGATTTTAAATTCTGTAGAAATATTGTCTTTTGAAATTTTATCCGACGTTCTATATTAATTGGATTAATCCAAATAATAGACAAAAAAAATCCTAATTGTATTTGTTATGTATTTTATTTTATGAGCATGTCACCGCTTTAAATTTATTGCATCCTTTTTTCTCTTTATAAGAATTTTTGTTTTTCTAGCCCTCATTGTGCTTTGGAAATTCATTGAAAATTGGACCTGAAAATATATGTAATACTTCCAAAATTAAATAACATCTAATGTAAGAATATGTCTCAGTTTATATTTTTAATAAAATAAAATTCAGTTATCAACAAGGACCTGAAAATATATTTAAAAACATCATCATTAGATTATAGAAATTAAGAAAAAATTATTTTTATTCAATTTATTAAAATTATTAAAACCCAGAACTTTTCAAATTTATTCGTTATTCTAAGCCCCTCATCATAAATTAAACGCTAAATTCAACAACCCAGAGAGCAAGGCATGTGAACTCTAAAGCAAAGGCTCGATAAAATTATCATTGTTGGATTACAAGATGTACTTCAAAAAATAAGAACTTAATTCTATGCTAATGAATGACAGAGACAAGTTTAATCAGTATTGTGCGGGCCCCTCGTCAACGCCGAGAGGGCCCTCCAAAAATAGGCGTATGCCGCTATCTGCGGAGCGCACACGGTATTCTTTAGTAAAAGGCGAAAGAAAAGTTCGCTTTGTGCTCACCGCGCGGCTGCGTACTTCACATTTTGCTTAACTTGCTAATTTATAGGCTGCTGGCTCATTTCTTCTTCAATACAATTCGATGTGGGATATTATTGAATAGACTTATAAGTTAACTCTTTACACTATTGGCCTTTGTAATTGGTATTTACTTGCACTTTCGCTACTAATTTAGCTCCACTCTCTCCGATTTTTTTATATTGAAAAATCCAAACCTCAATAATATGCTTTGAAAATTGCAATTATTTTATATCCATAATTTTTAAAAAATAAAATGACAGAATTATCTTGAGCAAGGATTTTTTTTTTATTAAATGATCAAATAAAAATACATGTAGCCATGTGGAAATAAGTAACTCAATTTTTATACATGAAAGATAAGTAATTCAATTTTTATCATATTTTATACATAAAAAGATATTTAGCTCCCCGACTAATTTAAGCATTAAAGCAGACAAATCCAATATCCATCTTCATTACTATTGCTTATTGCTTATTGTGCTTGTAAATTTTGATCGGGCTGGGAATTGCATTTTATAATTCTAATTATATTCAAGAAGTGCATAATTCATTTATATTCTATTTCCATTCTAATTTTATTAACGAGTAAAACATATTTATGTACATTAATAATAAATATGTAAAACAATCATAAATTTTAATTTACTAGATTTTGTCAAATTAATGAAAAAAAAATTGCTAGAATTACAGTACTAAATATTAATTGACATTACAAAAACTATTCAATCATGCAATTTTAAACTCTTCAATAAACCTATAATTTCAATTATATAAATAGGATATTTTGTTTCCGTAATTTTAAGTAAGTGATATTTTTTGTTTGTTCCAGTATAAATAATGAAATAGATTACTAAAATAAAAATAAATTAATTAATATATACATATAAGTATAATATAACTTTAATGATAATTTACAATTATATTAAAAATATAATTAGATTAATATATTAAAATATTGATTAAATATGTGAAATATGTAAATAAATATGCATGAATGGTTGCGTGGCGGAAAATACAAATTTCATGTAGCAAACACATGCATAAAATGTCTTGCACGTTTCCAAAAACACTCCTTATACGCAAGAAGTATATGCAGCTTTCAACACAAGAATTACCTAAATTTGTTCTATGTTCCTATACATATACTAAGTTAGTGGAATAATTACACGTCCATCTTATTCCTAATTTTAGATTCTTATTCATTCATCTAACCAAGTAATGAAAAAATAATTAATTAAAGTTAAAAAATTTCAACTCTCTCTACTATTTTTCAAAGTTTTTTTCCTTCTTAATTTCTTTCTCCCTATCTCTTTTTTTTTTCCTTCATCATTCTTTAATCATTCCCTTTTAATTTTTTTTTTTTAATTCTGAGGTTTTGGTTAACATTCCTCTATTAAAATTTGGGAATGTAAGTGAATTCTATGAGGAATTTGGTGCGGTTACAATTACAACTATCATCAGCTTATTAAAAATTTAAGCATAAAATATATTAATCTTAATATCCACCACATTCAGGCTATATATATATATGAAACACCTAACACCTTATAATTTTATATACCACATTTATATTTATATATCAAGTTATCACGTATAGAATAAGAATAAAATAAAATTAATATTTACAGTAAGAGTAATTTTTTTTAACTCGTCTCATATTATCATTAACAATTCAACAATCAATACAGATATTTTAATTATGACCTATAATATCACATATATTAATAATTTAAACATTACGTTTAAAAGTTAGTAAATTTACAAGTTGATTCTGTTTATATATCTTAATACATATTCATTGTAATTATACATATGCAAGTATTCAACTCCAAATATAAATGATATGCTCTTATGCTTGTGTGGAATGCAAAGAGAAAGAGAGTGAGAAATCTCGACAGGTGACTTTTGATACATGACTTTTATATGCACCTTAATATGAACTACTACTTTTTTCTACCTAAAAAATGATGCAATTTGGTGAGTTGTGACTCAGTAAGAATAAACATAAAATGAGCTCTAAAATACCAAACATTTCATATTAGTAAATAACAAGTATACATAATATATGCTTTATATTTCATCTCATTCGTCAATAATATATAAATATAAATATAATCAAGTATTCAATAATTATTTTTTATTTATACTTATGCTTATTTATTTTATTTTGTTGTGACTAGGTTAAAAAGACATTACCTCGGATTTTCATGTGAACATTTGCATTTGTCGGATCATAAGCTTTTTTTTTGCCTTACAATATCAATTAACTAGTCACAAGTCATTATGCATATGGATTTGTAACTAAACATTAATCATTAATTATGTTCTTATTACATATACCTCATATATACCACATATGTTATGCATATACTTCACATATACTATACATATATCATGTATATATTGTACATGTCAAACATATAGCTCAAATATATCATACATATACTACTTATATATGTCATATATGTCACAAATATTCATAATCTCATCATCAATATCAAATCAGGGCAATCACATAATCATAAATCATTTCACATATCAATGTTTATGTGTACTAAAAAATCACTTGATAATTAAATTCACATTTTTCTTTTGATTCATTCCCTTAACTTATTGTTTGACCCTTCTTGTAAGTCTCCAATATGTTGTAAGTCTAATATGTAAATATAATTGATTAACTCATTACTAGATAAACTTAATGTACCTTAAATAAATTAATATGTCTAGTTCATATCACTAGTTAATATTTTTTTTATGAGACAATGTGACCTTATGAGAATAATTAGTCTATAACTTTTTCTATATTTGACAAATTAATCTAATTATTTCAGAGCAATTGGAGCATTATACAATTTATGGTAGAATTTTTAATTGTGTTTTATTTTCTGACATATTTTTCCCTTAGGCAATTTTATGATACCAATTTTAATAATTTATATCTTACAATACATAAGTTATATTATAGTAAAAATTTACAGAAACTTAGATAGGTAAATATGTAATATTTTTCATGTTTATAACTTTTGTTAATTATATCTCTAAGGTTTTTAAATTATAAGAAACATTTTACTGGTTTATAACATAGTTGTCTTTTGGACCAATGTGATTCGTGAAGACTATATATCACTCTATACATATCATGTTAAGGTAAAATTTTTACCAAAATTTATCTAAGACATAGTTATATAACTTTTATGTTTTGACAAATTATATATTATATCTATAAGGAGCTCAAAATAATTAAACAAATTTCTAGACCCATACAGGATACTAAGCAACTATGAAGCAGTCATAGTTCTCTTCATCATAACTTAAAATTCACATTATATATGAATCCGAAATTTGGTATACAACTAGATAATACATGTATCTAAAAATTTTATGTTTTATATTTGATCAAAATATATCTTTGAAATGATCAAAATAGACAAAAATCGTATGGTAGTCTGCTGAAAATCGAACCAAAACTAATTTTACTCAAAGAATGACTTCTCTTAAAATACATCGGATGTTAAAAAACTGTTTTAGATACATATATATGAGACATAGATCTAAAAGTTTCATATTTTGAATTTTTTCAAATTCTCTCTCTAAGACTACAAACATTATGTCTTAATATTCGAACATAAAAATATAATTCAGAACTTCAATTTAATAGTTTACACCCATAAACTCTAATTTATCTAATATATACCCTTTTAAATTTATTTTTTTAATTCTAAGGTTTTGTTCTATAAACAATAATGAAAATTTTGTTCTGCCAAATGGAGTAAAAAAAATTGCAAATAAATTATTTTTTATTGTTCTATGAAGTAAGAAAATTTATTTTTAGCCATGAAATATGAAATGTAACATTTTAAATAAAAGAAAAATATTAATTATTTTATTTGTGTTTTTTCATTTTGAATAATTTGAGTAATTTTTTGATATTACATACATATATAAAATACTCACTCTGTTCCTATTTTAAATAATTATTTTTACTTTTGTACAAATTTTTTAAAAATGATTAAATAATTTCGAGTTTACATAAAAATACTTTTAATTGATTAAATTACTCTTTTATATATCCTCAAAATATTTCAAATTATTTTCCCTCGCTAATAATAATAGAGAAATATGTACTGAAAAAGAAAAAAAGTGTTAATGAAAATACTAAAATATGAGAACTCATATTAACATGGAAACTCAATCAAGAAGAATAAAATTTGACAAAATTAATTAATATTCAATTAAGTTAATAAAAATATATTTAAAGTGAAACAAATTGAAAAAGAAAAAAAAATTGAAATGTAAAGGAGTGAGAAAATAATTGGTAAATTAGCACTAATGTATAATAATGTCCCCCAATTTTAGTTTGTGTAAATTTACATGTCATTTTTACTGACTAAACATAACATAATTGTTTATAAAAAATATATTTGATGACTAAACACTATATCATCATTTATATAAAAGAAATATAATTTTTAAATAATTGTAGTTAAAAGAAATTTTTTGTATGCTTTAGTGATTTTAATAAGGTGATACTTTGATAATAATACAGTACAATAATTTTTTTAAAATTCATTTATGCACAATTTTATATGCACAAAAAAAATCCATTTAAGCACAAAATTTTAAGATAATTAGATATTTTATGTAGGCGATGATGTGATGTTTAATCAAAATTACATTTTATATAAGTGATGACACGACGCTTAATTATTAAAAATAATCTTAAAATCTGTAAAAATAATTAAATAAAATATTTTTATTATATGAATTAAAGTTGAAAAGTATTAGTATTATACACTAAAGTTGATAAAAATATTACTGTAAATTAGTGTTAATTAAGCAATGGTTAGAGGCGAGAGATGATTTTTGAATGACAATGAGTCGGGATTGGGATGGAGTTTTTTACTCTGTTTTCGACCCAAAAATCCTGCCTTTTACTTTAATAAATTTTTTTTTATTCTCGTTTATGCATCATATGGAAATAGAAATTTCTGATTCAATTATGTTTTATGATTTTTATTAAATTTGTTATATCATTTTAATATTAAAATATTTTTTATTTTAATTAGTTAAATTAGTTAATTATATAATTTTTAAATATAAAAATAAAATTTTATAAGTAATTATATATATATATATATATATATATATATATATATATATATATATTCGGGATGGGAATAAAATATATATACCTTTTATCATCCATTCCATTGCAAAAAAAAATTTCAAAATCTAAACAGAAAATAAAAATTATCCTGTTTAGAATAGGATCGGAACGTAGAGCCGTGTGAGCGGATCTAATTGACATATTTAGAGGCATGTCAGGATTTCGAAGACTTAATTACACGTCTGACGGAGTTAGCAACCAGGCAATCAGCTGTTCTATTTGACTATGTTAAGCTCATATGTTGATCGAAATAATCAACGGTCTAGATTCTGTCTGTCTCTCTTTAACGGCAGAAGCATCCAATCCAGTAAAGAAGCGAAACGAGCAGCTCAAGTTGCGGAGCTGAGTCAGCAGTGGCAATAAACTCGTGCGATGAGCGTGACAGCCTGTGACCGAACCCAAACAAAACCCGCACCTACCAGCCGCCTGCGAAAAACAAGTGTGGGAAGCGCGGGTTGACCATGTGGCTTTGTATCTGCTAATTTAACGCCACGTGGCAATGATGCATTTCATGGACATTGAACATAATAAAGAGCAAAAACAAAAAAGGATTCAAGAAGAGAGAGAGAGAGAGAACCTCTTGAAGGTGGTGGAGTGGAGTGGAGTGAGTTACGATCCATCCCCTTGCCAATTCCCAATAGTGCCCTTATTATTTATGCATTATATAAAAAAATAATAATTCAATTAAACATTTATATTTTACAAGAAATATAGTTTATTTAATTTAGATTTTCCTTTTTCTTTTTTTTCCCTTTATATTCACCGAAATCATATAACTTAAATTATCGTTATGATCAACGGTTAATATGTTTACTCAGTTGATTTAATTGAATCTTAGTCTTTATACATAATAATATTTGATCATATATAAAAAAATATCATCTTATTCAAATCTTATTAAAATTAAAAACATAATATAATACAACCAAAAAAAATATTAAACATATAATATAATGAGAGCAAATTAATTCAATATTTATTGCCAAATAAAATAATTTTTCCTATGTATGGGAATCCAAATCTTCAATGTTGTTAGTGCTAAAGGAATAAAATCTTTAATAAATGTAATTTATTTATAGATTCTAGGTTATCTAAGGACAATTTTCTATTTTTGTGTGATGTCCCAACATCACATTTAATATATATATAAAAAAAGAGAATATTTTATAAAGATTTAGTGGATTCCTCATCCTCAAATTGATTCTATTACCAATTTACCATCATCACCACCAATTGTCCATAATAACAATAATAAGAAAATATCAACATGTGGACCCCAATCCAATCAAGCTTGATGTCATTCAAAAGCTTAATTGCATTAGGGCACAATCCTCCTAGTGGGGAAAAAAAAACTTAATTCAATTGAGTTCCATTGCTATTGTCAATCCTACAATAGATTAAATAATAATTAACAGAAGACTAAGAAAATTGTTTTATTATAATAAAGGGATAAGAGCAAATGCTTATATAATTTAGAAATTGGCCATAAGAAAAATCCAAAAAAATTATAATTTAATAGAATTCTATCGCATTGGTTGATCTCATTTGGCTATTTATTTGCTGACTCCAGTGTGGAAATTTTTTCATATATTTGATTTATTTATTAAAAAAAAACCCTCGGTGTTGGAAGGAGATTGTCATTACATCCAAAACTAATCATTCACTAGCAATTAAATTATATTAATATGACTATTTTATGCATAATTATCCATTTAGTTAGCTTTTTTGAATGGAATACCATTAGCTCTGGATAATTAGAGAATGAAAAATATATTTTCAGAACAAATTTGCCTTTTTTTTTAATAAAATTACTAATGATGAAATTATGAATAATAGTTAATATGAAAAAAAAAATCCAATTGCACATTAGTCATTACCGTTATTTCCGTTGCTCACTAAGGATAGCAATGTACTTTCACTACTTCTTTCCATGGCCGCAAAGCGATTGAAGAAAAAAGAACAGATTGTACAAAAAAAAAAAAAAAAAAAAAGAAATAAGAACAGAGGAGAGAGAGAGAGAGAGGGAGGGGAGATTGTCACGCAAAATCAAAGAATTAGAAGTTCCTTTCTTGCTGTTTCTCTCTCCCTCTCTCAATCTGTACAAAATCCTAGCATCTTTGACTGTTCTTTGCTTTTATATTTTAGGGCTAATTTCTGTAAATTCCTTGTATCTTACTTAATTTCTGTGTTCATTCCTGAAGTCAAACAAAAACGCCATAAATTTGTGTCCACAGTAGCTCATTTTCGTCTCCTTCATAGCTCCAAAACTTCGGAAACTCTCTGGAATCTTTCATTTCTTTGCTTTATTTATTGATTTGTATATAATATGAAACTATAATCAAGTGTTGGGCCACCTGGGTTTTTGTTGATCCATCTCGATCCAATTGGATCTCTCAAAAAAGAATTACTTAAAAACATAAGACTTCCTAACAAAAACTGCGGGTTATTAATCTGCGCGGAGAATTCAGTGGGTATTTGTCAAAATTTGATTTGAGCAATCGTTTCACGTAATTTGTTTTTTTGGGGGGTCTGTGATCTGAACCAAATTTGGTTTCCATTGAGCCATGGTTGTGTCAACAATAGCTCTATACGCTAGCCCACCTAGCAGTGTGTGTTCTGCACCACATCCATGCCAAATCAATGGTCACGCGACGTATGATTTTGAATTGAACTCGAAATCTTCGTCAACAGCTTCGTCCAGCGCATCTTCTTCACAAAAATCCGTGGTAGGTGGCCTGTCGTGCTTGTTTTCGTCTTCAACGGTGAAACACGCATCGTTTTCAGGTGATAGAGAAGAACTGGGGTCTCTATGGCATGATAGAGGAGAGGATTTGAAAGAATTGAGCGGTTCACTTCGATATTCACCGAGTAAATATCTCGGTGGGTCTTCTCTCAAGAGGGATCAGAGTCCGATTTCAGTGTTGCAAGGTCCTGTCTCCTGTTCTAGTAGCCCTCCTGTGAGAATTGCTCGCGAAAGGAGTGCTGATGTGGGTTTTCAGAGCTCTATTCACGGCTCAGTTCGCAGTGGGGCGAGTGGGTTGTTTAATGGATTCGTGCGACATGCGCTGGGATCCTGTGTTGATTATGATTCGCCTACTTTTGAGGTTGATAGTGCTGGGATTAATGTGGGTTCTTCATCTGTTGCTGTGGATGAATTGACATTCAGCATGGAGGATAGCTTTGCGGAGGCTAATAATGAGCCTTATGCCAAAGACTTGCTATTAAAAGCACAATTGAGGCACAAAATCTTTTCTGAAGATTTTGTTATCAAGGCTTTCTATGAGGCTGAGAAAGCACATAGAGGACAGGTAAAGCAGGTTTTTGTGTGTGTGTGTGTGTGTGTTTCTTAGTAGTTTTGTGGGCTTGATAAGTTTTTACCTTTTTGTTTCTACTAGATGCGGGCAAGTGGAGATCCGTATTTGCAGCATTGTGTGGAGACTGCAGTTTTTCTGGCGATGATTGGGGCTAACTCTACAGTGGTTGCAGCAGGGCTTTTGCATGACACTCTTGATGATTCTTTTTTAAGCTATGATTACATATTTAGTAAATTTGGAGCAGGGGTGGCCGATTTGGTGGAAGGGGTAAGAATCTGAGTCTTATTGTTTATGAAAGTAAATGTTAATTTTTGCTATTGTGTATGCATTGCATAATTGCATGTTCATCTTGTTTGTTTCTTTGCAATAGCATCTTCACTATTATGAAGTTTTGACAGCATTTCTATGCTCACATGCCTTGTTTAGTCAGTTCAAGAAATTTACTGCAAAGTCTAAATGTATAGAAGTTTATTGTGTCATATATAGGTTGGTTTCTTGTATCTCAGGACTGTGTGTCAATGAAATGTCAATAGCTTCTCCCTTTCAGTCTTTCCTGCCAATTAAAATTTGCATAAACCAAAGCGTGGTTGTGGCTGTCCTATTGAGTGTGGTTCTCTGGTATATATCTTCTTGAGTAATTTCTTAAGCTAAGATTTTGACCTCATATTGATATATGTGTTATGGTTATAAAAGAACTCTGAAGTCAGCTTTGGAAGTGATCAATAATTTTCAAATTGGATTGATGGTAATCTTTTCTTTGAAGTGGGTGAAGTGTTTCTACTTTTTCAATTGACAACTTCTATTGATTTTGGCTCTCTCTTGTCTTTCTTGAGAAATTTCAACCCTTCGTCAGCCTCTATCAATTACCCTCGTTACATATTGCTTTGACGTATTGATTTCTCACTTGTTGAAACTTCCCAAAATAGTTGTGGGCTCCCATTATGCGGCCTTTTTAGTTGCTTGTTTGTTGTTACTAAGCGTTATAGACCCTATTAGGCCAACTGGCAGAAATTGATATAGAGTGGCTTATATAAAAGAGCTACTGATAATTTCTGGACAGCCACAGTTTTTTAGGGCTACTAAGGTTGATAAAACTGAAACATCAAGAAAATGTTGAAACAGATTTTTGTCTGCTTGTATTTTTGGTGCATTTTTTTAATCTGAGTATATTTGAAGCTTCTAACCTCGTTGTATTGGACAATCAATTAGGTCTCTAAGCTTAGTCACTTGAGTAAGCTTGCACGTGATAACAATACAGCAAACAAGACCATTGAAGCAGATCGGTTGCATACTATGTTCCTTGCCATGGCAGATGCGAGGGCTGTTCTGATAAAATTAGCAGATCGTTTGCATAATATGATGACGTTAGATGCATTGCCTCTGATCAAGCAACAGAAGTTTGCCAAGGAAACTTTGGAGATATTTGCGCCATTGGCAAATCGTTTAGGAATCTCTAGTTGGAAAGAGCAACTAGAGAATTTGTGTTTTAAGCATCTCAACCCTGAGCAGCATAGAGAATTGTCCTCTAGACTCATGGACTCTGTTGATGAAGCAATGATTGCTTCTGCAACAGAGAAATTGGAGCATGCTCTTAAGAATGATGCCATTCCATACCATGTTCTTTCTGGGAGGCACAAAAGCTTGTATAGCATATATTGTAAAATGTTGAAGTGAGTTCTCTGTGTGTGTGTGTGTGTGGGTGTAGCATGTATTGTAAAATGTATGAAAAATTAAAAATAGAAGTGAATGGTGCTGGAAAGAGTTACCATGTTTCCTGTCTTAGAGCGTAATAAATCTGGCAGGGACATTGAACTTAATTGCTGGGGGGTTTAGTTGAAGTAGTGGTCTAACCATGGCATATTAATGTTTAAATAATAGAATGAGCATATTTCATCATGAATATGTGGTTGAAGTTTTTGTTATTAGTGCCATTAAATATTATTAAAATGTGTTCTCCATAATTATGTTGTGGTTCTTAAATTTGTGCAGGAAAAAGCTGAACATGGATGAGATTCACGATATTCATGGGCTAAGGCTGATTGTTGAAAATGAGGAAGATTGTTATAGGGCGTTAAGAGTTGTTCACCAATTATGGTCTGAAGTACCTGGAAAATTCAAGGACTATATAAGTCACCCCAAGTTCAATGGGTATGTGTTGGCTCATTAGTAGTGTGAGGTTGAATAGATCATTGTTTTCTTTCCAAGACTAATTTGGATCTGCAGGTATCAATCTCTCCATACGGTAGTAAGGACCGAAGGCACAGTGCCACTTGAAGTTCAAATTCGTTCTAAGGATATGCATTTGCAATCTGAATATGGATTTGCGGCTCATTGGAGATACAAGGAACGCGATTGCAAGCATTCCTCATTTGTAGTTCAGATGGTTGCGTATGCACGATGGATAGTCTCCTGGCAGTGCGAGACAATGAACAAAGATCGATCTTCAATTGGCTTGGCTGATTCCACAGAGTCTCCCTGTGCATTCCCTACTCATGCAGATGGTTGCCCATATTCTTACAAGCCTCACTGTGACCGGGATGGACCTGTGTTCATCATTATGATTGAGAATGATAAGGTTTGTATTCCCATTCATTTCCATAGTTCAATTCAATGATAAAGAGGTTCAATAGATAGGGGTGGTTCAAGTGATTATAGCGAGAGTGAAAGTCAGTTTTCTTTGTAATTCAGAGCCATTTTAGAGAAACACTAATTGGTGGGTTTTCAGCATTTATAATCAGACAATTATAATTGACGATTGTAAATATTTAGTAAGATGGAAATTCTGATGTGTTAAGTTTGACAAAATATTTTCTACTAGTTATGCTTCATTTAATAAATATTTGTGCTTTGTGAATATTGCAGATGTCAGTGCAAGAGTTTCCTGCGAACTCGACAGTGATGGATTTGCTGGAAAGGGCTGGGCGGGGAAGCTTAAGATGGTCCCCATATGGGTTCCCAGTGAAGGAAGAATTGAGGCCAAGGTTGAATCACAAGCCATTGAGTGATCCCACATGCAAGTTGAAGATGGGGGATGTGGTGGAGCTAACTCCTGCTATACCTGACAAATCTTTGGTAGAGTGCAGGGAGGAGATTCAGCGCATGTATGACGGCGGGTTGATGACTGCCTCAAGCGCAGCAGCAGCTGCCGGTGGAATGGTTGGCTGGAGAAGTTGACCCTTTGATTGATTGTCACTCCAAGTAGTATACGTTTAATGATAATTGGTTGTTCTTGTATATACATGTGCTTGTACAGAACAGCTACGTGGTTCTGGTACTAGAATACAATGACCAACTATATTTAAAAAAAAAATGGAAAACCACAAAAAGATTTATTTCAAAATTCCCTGAGTTCAAACTACTTAGTTATGCCTGTTATGCTTCCTGCTCTGATAGAAGTATTTGTGTTATGTCTGTTGAATTAGAAAATATATAATTGATCTGTAGGCTTGAAGTGATTGTCGCAACTCATTGCTCCAATTTCTGTTGTGCATTTTTGGTCGTGTGCTTCATTTTATGCCTATAGGGAACAATATTTATCTATACGTCACTTGATTCTCCAAATCTGTAACCCTCTTTCTCAAAAGCTTAGCAGAGAGGCAGATAGTTCCACTGGGTTTACCAAATCTGAAACCCTCTTTCTCAAAAGCTTTAGCAGAGGGGCAGATAGTTCCACTGGGTTTAATAACTTGACAGCCAAGGTCATTGCACACTTGGAAGAAAAAAAAAAAAAAAAGAAGACATGACTAAAAGCTCTGTACATGATGAGAGCGAAGGAGAAACCACATTAAGAAAACACTGCATGGGCACTTAATTTTCATCAAGATTAAAACACGATCAAATAAATGCTGGATCACATTAGAGAAACTGCCTATATTTTCTCTTTCCAATTTCCTGTTATTTAATGGTACTTTGAATTCCTTTGCACACAGATACAGGACAGTCCTCTCAATATGGTCCATCATATTGTTACCCTGAGAATACAAATTCTTACTTATGACGTTTTGTAAGGGGAAACGACACTCTTTGAGGAGTATTCTGCGGGACATCTGCCTTTGGTTCTAGAGATGAGTTCGGATCTGCGCTTTCTTCGTCCTCTTCCATTTCTTCTACAGCCTGGGCAGGCTGTTTCTTTGGTATTACAAGTTGGTAGTTGGGGCTAATCAGTGTGTCCTGCTCTGGTGGGAGTGGCATACAGGGCCCAGCTATTGTCTTGGGCAGTGGGATTTTGTTCCTGCTTCTGGCCAATTCTAGTAAAACCTGACAACTTGTAATTTGAAGATGTTAAAGCATAATTCACTTACAATTATCGGAAATAAAAAAGAAAAGCAGAGAAAATATCTTTATAACCAATCAAAACAAACACCATGTCTTATCCAGCAAAATTAAATTCAATTACAAGAGTTTAAGCATTGTCTCTATTAATATTAAGGATAACTCATCCGAAATATGAAGTTGCTGCAATTCATTGAATTGCCAAATTGCACCAAGCTTCAACTGAGGATGGGGGGATAGGAGGAGAATATTGAAGCTAGTGATTAAACAAAATCTTCAACTTTTGAAGTGTTATTCGAAATCAATATAAGAAAGGTCTATAGTACCATAGATTGCTACTTACTTCTCTCGGTGGCGGCTGTGAGAAGCTGAAATTTACTTTAGATTGAATAGCAAGCTTGACATCATCACAGTCAATTGCAATTTTGCCAGCATGTTCTGAGTAAACCTGAGCATCTGTCAGAACATCAACAATATAACGATACCATAGCTCTAGAAACTGGTGTATAATGCGAGGCTCGTAGTCATCCACACTCATTGACTTAAGAAGTGATTTGACAATCTTTGCATCTCTTGGCAAGTTCTCATCTCCCTCAGCCATTCTCTGCACACGATCCAATACCCACATTAAGAGCCAACATGAGATGTTTCAAATGACCAACACAAGGAAAATGCACTGTTTTCTATCAAAGAGTCTCTTTAAACCAAAACCCTAACTGATGGACACACTGAAAATCTATAAAAAAGGTGCCTAGTAAAGCGGTTTGTTGAATGGAACATTTACAACCCGAAGCTATCGCACAGAAAATTATTCCAGATCACAAATTACAAAGTTATAGTATATTCATCCAAAGCTTAAAATTGATGGTTTCTATACAACAATAGCTATTGTTATGCTACAGTCTATTTGTTACAATTTAAGGCTGGGGATATAAGCCAGCAAAACCCTCCACTCAAAGATGCTTTTCTGTAATGCTTATCATGGTTTTAAATAACAATGACCGTTATTTAAAAGAAAATTAGTCTCCCATTACCGTTGCACCCGTTATATCAAGCCGTTTATTTTTTTGCAAAGAAAATAGTTGTTATGACATTACGTAACGGATAACACCGTTACATAACCGCGAATAACCATTACATAATCAATTATTAGATTGATTTTCATAATAGCCTATATTTTGAAATTCATCATTTCAGTGACTATCTAAACCAAACTCTAACACTAAGTCAAACTCTAAAGTGCCCAAACCCAATTAACAATTCTCATCAATGACACCAAAGTCAAACTCATTAAGGAAATTGGAAATCAATATTTGTTTTATATAGCTGCATTTTGTTTTATTTTTAGTGGAATTAATTGCGTCAATAGTTCTTAATTCTTATACACAATGACTTATTTGTTTGTTGGTTATTGGTATACCACTCATTTTGGTGGTAGCAGTATGTTAGATAATATAATATACCAAATAGTGTTTTGTACTAGCTATAATACTTAGTGTAACAATGAGTTAAATATATGAACTAAATGTGTTTTCCTATTGAATTTATACTAATTAGATACTTACATTTCTTAATTTAGTGAATTCCTTCGAAATACATTAATTTCATGAGTTTTGTAATTTTTATAAAAAAATTTGCGCCGAGACAGTCCATTACCGTTATGGACCTGTTTTCATTATACCGTGTCAACGATCATGGCCGTTACCCCGATTTAAATCCATGTTTGAATATTTTACAAGAGAATTTTCTAGGTATAAGGACCACAATGTTATAGATTCTACATTCAAGCAAGTAATGAAAATGCTTGAAGTCATATACTATATTAAACCTCAGTACGTTGGTGCCACAGTGAAGAATGTGAAATAAACATTAAAGAACCTAAAAAGTGAACCAGCTGAAGCATGCAGCTGGACAGGTGTTAAATATATCATTAGCAAGCACCAACACTCATTTAGAATGAACAGCGAAACTTCTCCTTCTATGGAAAGATTTAAAATTGACATGGAAAGAAAATTATGAGGCGGCAGTAAATTTGCACGCAATTTCATTGGCATTGTTTCACACAAAGAAATTTCAACAACCACTCAAATACTAAAACAGAATCGCAAATCTTAGCAAGTTAATCCAACCATTAACTGGAAAAAAAAAAGAAAGAAACAAAAACAATCAATAATCAGAGTGAGGAAAACAACCAGTGAACCCATGAAAAGAAAAAATTCAAATATATATATATATATATATATATATAAGCTATGAGAATGGAAGTGCCAAGATCAAAAAGATATAAGCATGAATAACAAATATCATAGTTTCCATATCAATACTTTTGAAGAAAAATTCCCAACCCAACAATCTCTGATGGATACTGAATACTTGAAACACAGCAAACTACCATGATTCTGATTTCTGAGTACTGATTTAAGAGAAAGAAACAGATTTATTACTAACCTGTATCTGAGAGATACAAAGTAGAGTTGAATTGAGAATTACGAAGGAATCGAACAAAAGATTAGCTAACCGAGATGATAAAATTAGGGTTTAGATTTGTTACCTGTGCAGGTGTAGATTTTACCAAGCGGCAGAGTATAGCGAACAGACAGAAGAGAAATTCTTACACTATCTTTGGTGAAAAGGAAATAAAGGTAGAATCAAATATTTTTATTATGTCTGTTTTGTTTAATTTAATTACAAAATAAATGAAATATTTTTATTAAAAAAATTAATATATTAAATAATATTTATATTTATATTATTTTATATTATCAAAAGTATTTTAGTAATTTTAATATAATTTTTCTTTTTTTTTCTCTCATTTTTCATCAGCATCTCTCTCCTCTTTTCCACCTTGATCCAAATCAAAGAATTAAGTCAAAAAAAATTTTCTCTTAACAAACAAAGCATTAGGCTTTTTTCTAAAACGGTGCCGTATGTTTTGACATAGGAATATAGAGCTTAGATTCGGGTTTTTTTTAATAAATTAAAAATTTTAATTAATATAGTTGAAGTTAAATTTTTTTCCTAATATATACCTTGACATTTATTAGAAACATATTAAAAAATTAAAAAATAATAAAGTAAATAAAGATATAATAAAAATTAATAAATTATATATTTACAACTATAATTTATAATAAATAAAAAAACATGAGTCTTTTTTTTTAAATGGAGAGAATTACATTTTTTTGTATGGGTTTGAACTGAATTATGCTCACTCTCCCACACTTGCAATTATCTGTTATTGTACTAAATAATAAATTAGTTGTGGTTAAAGTTAATCGACCCATCCATACTAATTAAGTTGTTATTTTTCAGTCGAAAATTGATTATAGAGAAATTGCTGCATACCCAAATCCTTGAAGTGAGAGCAAACTAAACAACAAACCGAAGATCAAAAACTTTAATTACGACCAAAAGTTTGGCATTTATTTGATATATAAGGCTACTACAATCATAATTAATCATAAGACACACATATAGCCCAATATATTTTTCTCTATCTCCAAAAGAAATCCTGGACAGATTCTTGCCATGAAAGAACAAGAATAAGCATGACCAAAATCCCAGCAAGTCCCCAAGAAGAGCTTCCAATTCGAAGAACCCATGAAGGATCAGGAGAAGGGGTGAATGATACTCTATGATCTCCTCTTTGTAATGATGAAGAAGATGATGAAGATGTCGTTTTAATGGCGATTATTAGGCCAACCAGAACCATTGGAAGAACAAATCCAGAGCTCCATTTGGTTTCATAAAAACGCGTGTCGTTTCTTGGCTTATAGTGAGCATATAATGGGGACAAGATTACTGCTGATACCAGAGCCAACACCATGGCTACAACTCTTTGTGATGCGTTTTGGTCATTGTAAGAATAGGTAGCCATTGGTGATCAGATTCATCCAAAATTGAAATCTTGATTTTTGTGAGCCAAAAACAAAACAGACATGCTGGATTTATAGCAGGAAAGAAAAAGGGAAAGGTGAAGGAATCTATAGCATGACCAGGACAAAAGTAATAGTCTAATTTCCAGCCGTCCAAAAAGAGGAAAAGAAGGTTAAAAGAAAGAGATTATACAACTTCGGAAGTAAGGTATCTCTCAATTATTTGATGTTTGTGTTTATGCAAGAACTTATTTTTCAGTTTACTAACCAATATTTATCACCTTATAGATTTCTGAAGAAAAACTCTAAAAATATTATTTTTTTATTCTTTGAATTTTTCCTTCTTGAGATAATAAATATTTCACATTAATTATTTAAAACAATAATCATTCCCAACATTACTAGTAATTAATAAGACGCATACATGCATATAATTTTAAGATTATTCTATCCTTCGATGTAAGATCATGATATAAAGTAGATAAATTTTTGTATAAATCGAGTTTATATAGATCAAACCAACAAGAGAGTACTACGTAAATTATTTTATATTCCTTCATTAGTTTAGTTTACTTAAGAATTTACCACAAAGCACTTATGAGTTATGGGCAATATATATAAAGCAACAATGGATGTGCTAGCTGTATGCAATTTTTGTTGGCTATATAATATCATTGGGTAAACATCTTTAGCCGACCAAAACGAAGTAGCACAAAAGGTATGGTCTTTTGACTGTTATCGTTGTTAGATAACGTGTATCCTGAGCTTGTATGATAGGGTAGATACTGACTGGTATATGCAGCATATGATACCATGCAATTTTTTTTTTAAAATTTTTGAACAGCATTTCCAAAATTTGGTTTACAGGGTGCACTTTGTGCATTTATAAATGAGAATCTTAAACATGATTGAGAAGACTCTTTACTTTGAGATTCTAACCCACAAATTCATTCATGAACAGAACTAATCACAAACTATTATGAAAAAAAGTGTTTACAATCATCTTATAAAATAAAAAAATATTTTTGATTTATCATTAATTTAATATAGAAATAGATTAATGATAAGCTCAATATAGGTAAAAATATAAAGTTCAATATTACGAAAAGGGAATGTTTTTCGGCTGTCAAACTCATGACATCATTATTGATTCCCTGATAAAAATGGAGAGCTAGCAACTTGTCAATTTCAATGACGGATTCTGGATTTTAATATCTAGCAAAGGCATATATTATTAAAAGGGACTTGGGCAAGCATTTATGAATTTCCTTTTGAAGTTTCTTCCTGATTTTTTCCTTCAAGAATTTATCAATGTGAGTTTCGATCTTCACAATTCTCACAATCACAAAGGCTCCTACAAACATTAATTAATGTTAAGTTTTGGGTCTAATGGTTGTAATTTAGAAGTGGTTACAAATGAAAGTTGTTTCATAGGCAATGTCTAATAAGCATAGAAAGGAGAAGACGGAGCTGGTGGAGCACTTGATTGAGACAAGAGCAGAAGCAGATCTCCCTATTCTATCTCAGGTATGCTTAATTAGTTTAAAAATATATTTTTAATCAAATAATTGGCTCTTGCTGAGTAAGTTAAATATTGCGGATATTTACAATTATTTGTAAGCTTTACTTCATCCCATAATCAAGTTTTTGTCTGCATGCAATGTAATAATACCTTATTATTACTTTTACTTATGCTTGATTATTCCATTTTAAGTGTATAATTTATTCATATTCAAAAAGTTTGGAAGAGCCATTAAACTTTTTTGGAACAAATCTAGAGGTGAATATGCATCAAGTAGTTAGTCTATACACATGAATTTTGGATCTCGTGATTAAAATCATGCTCCATTGGAGTGAAGGAACCATTGCTAATATGGGGAGACCAGGACAATATCTTCCCAGTATTTTTGGCCCATTAATTGCAGAGGTATCTTAATATTATTTATGCTTCTCCGTTTTGGTTAATTAAAAATATTTACTCATTATATTACCTATGTGGCACCTGGGACCGAAATCAAGGGTGGAAATAATGAAGGATATTGAATCTCCTGCTGCTGTGAATAGTTTGATAACATTATTTGTTTTAGGTGGTCACTCTTAATTAATCTAACAATTAAAATCATTAGTTAATTAGAAATTGTAGATATTTTTAAAGAATGATTATTCCCATGGGAGAGTATCTAATTAGTTTTCAGGAATCTGCAAATGTTTCTGTAAAAAATTTGTAAGGTGATTAATCTATTAAAAATAAAATAGCTGAAGCCGCTATTGTTAGTTGAATCTCAAACTAAAGCTGTGATAATGACCTTGTTTATGAAATGTAATTAATTCGCTAATTGACCTATTAAAAATTTATTATTATTTTATATATTCCGTCAATATTTATATTTTCAATCATTCAAAATTAAAATTATCTTAACTTTAAAGTGTCATAATTTTTACTATTAAATTACTAAAAAATATTAAAAAAAAGTTATAGATTGTAAATTTATCAAGAAGTAAAAGGCCAATAAAATATAAAAAAGAAAATGTTAAACGCACTTGAGTAATTGCTCAATATTTCGATTTTCATACTTAACTGATGAATTAGCCTAATAATAATTGATATATATGAAGTTTTCTACAATCTGTGTGTCAGAATTTTTTCAGGAATATAAAAAAAATTTCAATTTCCACTGAAAAATGATAGTCGAATGAGGGTTTGTCAATAATTAAAAAAAAAAAGAAAAAAGAAAAAAGAAAAAATTGAATGAGGGTCGCAACTCGCCTTTAATTGCCAACTGATGATTACAATCAAAAACTATCATTGCATTCTATTGTTGCCTAATTTCTTTGCATATCCCTCTTTTCCGTTTTTTATATATGTTTTTACTTACCATTTTAATAGATTCAATTTTTTAAATATTATCTATAAACTAATCAAATCACACATTAATATATATTTTGTTATTTTATTCATTTTGATTGATACGAATACAACAATTAATGTGATTGAATTAATGTATAAATAATATGATAGACTGAGTTTAAAATTTTCTTACAATAAATTGGAATATTTCAAAGTTTTAGTATCCATCTTCTAGGGAGCCTACACCTAGTAGAATTTGGGCATTTATACAAATACATTCGTATTTTCTTCCATATCCTAGGACTTGCCCCTCACATTTATTTAAGATAAGGTGTGTCTACGTGTTTTAAGTGGAATCTAATTCCCGTTAAACACATTGGTCAAATTTCTGTGCTACTGTGATCACTGATTGATCTAGAATGAAATACTTGTTTGTAAAGGAAGAGATGTACATCTCGGACTCTTTGAAGCAATGGCTTTTTCCTTATGTGGAGTAAGGCTTTTTCCTTTTACATGTTCGGAAAACTAATTGGTTATTGTTCCAAAAGTTGAATGGGGAAGAATAACTTCTATCAAGCAATTTTCTCTGTGTTTGTTCTTTTTTCTCTTTTTCCTTCTGAATGACATCATCATCAACCTTTGGTCAAAAAAAAAAAAGGGGGAAAAAAAACATCATCAACTTGACTAAGTTGTTGCTCTACCTGCTTCGTTGCTCTCAAGTGTCACGGCTTTCTTGAGTTGGGTCATTTAAGACAAAGATGAGTTAGGCATCACTGTATTAATTTGCTACTGCTACTGCTACTGCTGTTGCTAATGTCTCTGTTCTTAGGTGATGTCTGATAATATTATTGAGATCCTTACTCTTGATTTGAGGCATATTTAGGGTAAATGAAAAAAAAAATACTAATTTAGGGTATTTTTTCACAAAAGTCCAAATTTAGAATAGTTTATTGTTAAAAGGGATCAGTCAAATATATGTACACCAATTCAATTGGCGCAGACTGCATAGTATGTTTCAATCCAACTAGCGTACATGATTCAAATATAAAGATTAATTTTTTTTTAAATTGTACTCAGACATAACATAAATTACAAAAAATTTAGTTTTGTGCACAAAGAATAAAATAATTATTTTTTTGGTTTCTGTGTGCCACTTCAGAGAATAAGAAAATTTTTAAAAAAATTTGGACTCTGTTTGGTGCACAGCCTACATCCCACACAACTTAGCAAAATCACTTAAAATGCGAAATTGTTTAATAAAGTACTCTAAACCTATAATTTTATGAATTTTTACCATAAATTCCCTTGATTTGATCTAAGTCTCTCAGATGGATATCTTGATGGATGTGATAGCAAGGACTTGATCATCTCTTTGTACTTATTTGGCAGGTTCCTTTTGTTCTTGTTGAAGGTGGTCGGTGGCCACAGTCAGATTATGTTATTGTAAATATGGATGGCTCAAGACATCCTCTGCCTCTTACCACAGTATATCATCAGTTGCAACCTATTGAAGCTTCTCCATATACGTTCCTTCAGGCACTGTCCTCGAATGATTTTAGTGCATAGTGAACATGCAATTCTTTCCCATCTTTTCTGATATATTCTTTACGTTTGACAAGATAATTTTTCTCTGGTTTGTAGGTTGGCCTTCTTGATGAGAAGAAAATCATTCCCTTAGGGAAGGACATTGATGCAGTCGTCATTTGCAGTAACAAGAATGGCATTCTTGAGATGAAGTCTTGCAAAGATCTTCCCTATTTGCTGTAAGTGGTCTTGTTCAACTTTAGTTCTAGTATTTAGACGTGCAAATATTTTTACAGATCTGATAAATGTCCTCTTGATGCATTTAGAGTTTGCACTTACATTGTTAGGTTGAGCCTGTTAAATTTTATCTCTGCAGTAGATAATTGTCTTCGGCGGGGTTATTGCAGGTCAGATATGACGAAAGATCAAATGGTGGTTGATTTTTCCTTTAAGACAAAAGTACTGTTGTGGAGTGGTATTGTTCTCGGTTCATTGTCTACTGGTATTCTTGGCTATGCTGTTATGAGGTGGGTTTTACCTATTATCTATTTTTAGTATGTTTTGCTTTAGATAAGCTTCTGAAATATTAGTTTTCTGGTTTGGAGATATGTGATGATAACTAGTTCATTTGATGTAGAGCTATCAACAAAGACTTTCAGGTAGTTGTTTTTGAATCTGATGCATCAGTGATTGAGAATGTGATCAACCACAAGGAAAATACTCCCTGGGGGATGAGTGCCTTAATGAAAGAGATACGTGAGCTTATTAGAAGTTTACATAATTTTTCTTTTGTTCATGTTAGGAGATCTGCTAACAAAGTAGCTGATTGGTTAGCAAAGCATGAGTTTTTACATTTAAGTGGGAGTGATTTCAATTCTTTAGCCCCTGATTTATGTAAGCTGATATGTGATAATGTGTCTTAACCTTATCATATGGTTTAATATATTTATAAATATATATATACACACAGATATATTTATAAGCAAGTAAAATTAATATTTTATAAATATATATTAAATTTTATAATGTATTAATAATTTGATATACTATAACATATATATAAATATATGTCTGTGCGCAAAATTGTATAATAAAATTTAAATATTTAATTATTTATACGATTATTACCAATATAAATTATATAACTAATTTGCTAATTTTTATTCACATATATTAATTATATAAAATATAAATTATACATATATTTAAAAATATTAATATATAATTATATATTTTAATTATTATATATTTTACATATTTTTAAATATATCGAATCATAATGGTTAAATATTTTTGTATTGTATTGTGTTAAAATTCGTATCATTTCCAAAATTATAACTCTCATGCAATATTTCTGAACTAGACTATATTCCTATCCATAATATATTATGCAATTTGATTAAACGAAAAAGTAGTTTTTGCTTTTATTCCTACTGATCGACAAATTGTCTTCAGAAACTGGAAAAAATTGAAAGAGTGGCGGCAACAGAGACCGTCTCAGCAAGAAAGCCATGCAGTTAGTGATGCAGAGCTCTGTTGATAAACTCGGACCAGCCCTGCTGGTTCAACCGATTTAACCGGGAACCAATCTTGAAGCCGGTCGGATTCTTACCATTAACCCGTACATATGTTAGACCGGTAAGAAAACCGGTCAACCGGGCTATTATCTACTGCAGAGATAATTTTAACAAGCATTTTATTCAACTGATATGGATGACGAGACAGGAGATAAAATGAAATTCCTTCCATTAGCCCTTTACTCTGCAAGTCTCTCATGTCGATATGGATGACGAGACAGGAGATGTGCCTGATGGACGGGTATGTATAATCTGCTTGATGAGGAGAAGACATTCTGCATTTTTTCCATGTGGGCATCTTGTCCGCTGACAACACTGTGCCATATCAGTTGAACGTGAGGTATCGCCAAAGTGTCCACTTTGTCGGCACGCAGTACGAAATTCTATTAGGATATTCTAGTGCTGAGGACCTGAATAGTTGCTAGTTTTTCCGTTTGGATAAGTATTGGACAGATGCCTTGAAGAAAAATCAAAGAATATTTGTGTATGCACAGGATACTGATTGATGATTACTAAATGTGCAGCTGGATGCTTACTAGCCTTACATCTTCATTGTCAGCTCTCTTGGTAGATCTTCTGACATTTGAAAGAGAAATGCAATTTCTCTTGAAATTTTTATTAATGGCTGAAGATAAAAATATATATGCATGCTAAACGGTGGAATAAAGTTACTGTTTCTCAGGATTTGGGATTAGTTAAAACAGTTAGATAAAGTTATCGTTCTGCAGGATTTTTTATGGCGTGTATAACATCTTAGAACCTGAAAAGATCCCAACTTCTTTTGCCATATTCTTATTATTGTGTGCATTTCTATGTTCAAATAAGGTTGACAACAGAAGCAAACCCTTTGCTTAACGGAGCTGCCACAGCCAATGGCATTTCTTGCTTATTTGCAATGGGCCCATAATGAATATCTTTCCCCTATCAACGAACTTAGATAACTAGCAGGAAGCTTTTCGTACCAGATTGAACACAACTACTGATATATTGCTATATTTTCCTATACGGACCAAAAAGATCTGTTAAACGAAATCAAGCATTTAACAAAAACAGAGGACTGCAAGACCCAGGCTGTATACATCATACCCTTTTTATGTTTTAACTCACTTGAATTTACATAAAATAAACAAAGACAGGGAAATTGCACGGTTATCAACTGTCATTTTCCTTGGTCTCTAACTTCCACAGTGAACAGAAACAAACAGGCTGGCCTTTCCACCACAACCCAACACACCCATCTTTCTCGTCCATTCTCATCTCCCAATTACTATCATACTTCCTTAACAAAGCTCTACCTCCATCAATGGCATCCTCTCTAAAAACCTCACCTACAAACCCCACATCTCTCATCCGTTCACACCATTTCTCTTTCCCTTCATTCATCTCTCCGCGATTGGTTAATGCCCTTGCTGCCTCTCCTTCCATCACTCTCCTCTCTTCGCTTTCTCGGCCTTTGAAAGCTGAGCTTGTTGAATCCAAAAACTTCCACAAGTAATCCACTCTCCTTGAGAATCCTGTCGCAAAATCCCCGCAACTATTGCAGCTACAATCTGTGCTGTTCTCGCTAAGTATGACTCCTTTTGGCTCTAAATCTCTCAAGACTTTCAAGAACTCAGTTCTTTCATCCGGAGTATTATGATTTAGATGATGGAGTCTAAATTGAGCACAAACTATTAAAGTTTCTTCAGGATTGGTGTTAATGGTTTGAGCATTGAGATTTTGTAATGGGTGATTGTCAAGTCTATTGATTTGCAAATTGATGTTCATGGACTTAGCAAAAGTAAGTAATCTTGAGGAAAAATTATCTCCAGGAGGACCAACTGAAAATGGGGTCTCACTGTTTTGATCATTTTCGCCGGAGGCAGCGATCACTGTGATGCGTACTAAAGGAGGAGGTCCTCCAGATCGGCGAGTCAAGGCCTCAAGAAGTGTAGGCCATTGTACACCATGAGAAACTCCAATATCAAGAATATGAAGATTGCGCTTGTGATCAATTTCTTGACCAAGAATTTGAATAATTGAAGAATTAGCTATGTTATTAGGAAAGGCAAACCAAGGACTAACCTCATAAAATTTTATAAGTGATCGCTGAAAGAATTTGGGCTCTGTTGAAGCAAAAGATATAGGCCCTATTGAGGCAGAGGTTGTTGAAAAAGAAAGATGGTGAGTTAAGGCTCGAAGTCCATAAAAAGCTAGCCGGTGGTTTGCATCACCGGTCGATGAGGCTAACTCATGGAGAACATAGAGAAAGTGTTGAACTCGAGACAAGTTTCCGGTAGTGATAGCAGCTGCACAAGGATTAAGCAAATGTTCTGCCCATCTTCCTTCCTTTTTATTTCCGTTATTCCCATTATTCCCTGTGCTTTTAGCATTCCCTCTCTTGTTTCCTTTTGATCTTTTCCCTGCTACAGCTTCAACTACTTGTTCTCCATCTTGCTCTTCGTTACCGATCTTCTGTTTCTTTCTCTGACGATGATTCTGGGATGTTTTAGGAACTGGGTCATCAATGGCTTCCCTTTTCCTAGAGGAACTCGATGGCTGTGGTTGATTGAATACTACGTTATAATCATTCGCTGCTGCTGTTAGACTAGTGGTATTGGTGTATGTGGTGGTAGCAGTACTGTTGATGATAAGATCTTGATTATTTTGATTATATTGATCTTCATTTTGATTCCACCACTGGCAGTTATTGATATCATCAGAACCATAAGGATCATCTAAGAAAGATGGAAGGAATGCTGCTGAATCTCCTAACCAATCCAATATATGATCAGAAATGTGGTTTGGTTCAGGTTCTTCAATAGTCATTGTGAGCCTGAAGGAAAATGGAAAATATGGATACGAAAGGGAGAAAATATAGAGAGAAATACAAGTTTATGCTACTTCTTTGACCAAATGGATTGAAGATGGGGACCTTAACTTGCTATTCTTGAAAATTTTGTATAAAATAATAAATGGGTCGGCTACCTTTCTTGGAAGGAGACGGTAGATAGCATATTCTAATGGCATGGTGTGCTGTTCACTTGGAGGATATGATGTTTTCTATAAGGTTTTCATTTTTTTTAAAAAAAATCATATAAGATATGAATGTATGAAAGATAAGGACTTATTTTTGTTGTATGCCATAGTTGTTGAGATCTACGAATAGGAGTTGGAGAGAGAACTTAGGGAGGGTTGGATTTGAATTGTCAAGAGCCGGCAAACTCTGTTTACTAATACAAGAAATACCATTTGTTTTTGTTTGATTGTGCTTTGTGACTTTCATCATCCCGTGTATGTATTTGGTTTTCTTTTTTATATTCTCCAATCTGGTTTTGATCAGTTTATATATAGATTTAGTCTTATATGTGAAAATACTTAATTTAAATGGAGTGCATAAATTTATTGTGAATTCAATTAAAAATAAATAATTATAAAAATATATGATAACTATTATTAATGTGATTTATGAATGAATACATGCACCCGATTTAACCAGCTGAAATAAACCTGTGTGTACCCAAATTAAGTTTATTCCAGGTTACCGACAACAATGGAATTCTTTATCATATGATTCTGCATTATGGCTTATTCCTTCATTATTTTATAGGTAAGCTTTTTGTTTTACAGCTCAAAATGGACAAGAAACTCCAACCCAAATAGCCAATCAGTTGTTGGTTTGACTTTTTCATTGTTTGATTTGTTATTTTGATTTGGATGACACTTGCTTGGTGTGTTCTGCTACTGCTACCCTCACATGTACAAGATTCTGATTATTTTTTTCCTTTCCTTCTTTTTCTTTTATTTTCCTTGAGCTTAATTTTGAATGGAGATCCGATTTAGAGCTACCAGTCATGCTCGAATATAGGTGTATATTCAATCCAAAATAAATAAATAAATAAAACCGGAGGTGTATATCTTTTGGTTGCATTGCCATACGACTGGCTTGCAGTTGAAATGAAAAATAGCTTCTGTTAGAAGAGAAATGGGCACCTGCATTTAAGACACTGCCCTCAGTTACTGGAACTAACCAAAATGGTCAAGAAAGGTATGCTAAGTGTAAGTGATGCCGTGCAGTATGACCCACAAGATCAAAAAGTAGCATTTCTCTTTATTCAACGCCATCAATCTTGACTTTGTTAGCTTAGTTTTGCAGATTGTTAGTGCAATGGATAAATAACTGCAAGTATTCCAATTATAAATGTATAAATAATTTTAAAATAATACAAATGATCAGAAAAATAATTAATTGTGTTAAGATTACCTTATTTACAGTCTGATCAGATTGTTTTTTTCCTTCTATCATACATTAATTGGGCTTAAATCCTTAGATACGCTATCGGAGACGAAACCCTCAAATTTTTTTGAACTCAGATGACAAGGAAACCGTAGGCTCTGGGCTACATCCTGTTACTGTCTTGGGCCTGGTCCATTTGCTTATGCTTGGAGACCACTTGTATCAAGGCTAACTAATCAACTTATGTTAACTCCATATGGATTTCAATTGAGCCCAAAGCCGAAATGGTTTTGTTGTATCCTGGGTCCAACTCAAGAGTATTACTCGTTCTCAGAATTTAACTTAAATTATATCATACACCATATCGAATATTATTTATTTAAATAATAAAAAATTTAACATATATATATATATAAAAGTGTCCTTTCACTTTTAAATGAGGTTGGATCCATATTTCAATATGGATCTAAATTCATGATATAACAATTGTGAAATATAAATTATATCTTGAGTCCATATGTATAATGTATCATGTCTTTTATTTTTGAAATATATATTAAAAAAAAGGTACCATTACACTTGTAAAGGAGATTGGGTGTATAATGCTATATAGATATGGATTCATGATATAAGAATTGGATGTGAAGTTGCATCCTCTTGGAATCTTCTTGAAGAACATGAACATGTTACAAAAGTTCCCGAATATAAGATTTTATATGGAATGAGTTCTTTACTTGTGGACAACTCTAACAATATTACAATTTTTTTTAACATTAATATATGAACTGAAACCAGTATTCTGGACTTAAAACACAACTGATGGATTCTGCTCAATCAAATATGATCGAAATTCCAGCTAAAATTGATGGTCTGACCAGCAAAGACGCACAATTCAATATGCATCCCAAAGATGATCATGATCACGACTTCGTTGATCCCATTCAGCAAGCTGTCAATAAAGAATTTTCATCGCAAAGTAATCAACTAAAATAACCATCCTCTCTCTTTTCCTCCTCAACTTCATCCCTTAACGATTAATTCTTTAAAAATGCTAATCTTTTATGAAAATGAGATGATCATTCTTTTGTGTGTAGCCTAACATTGTAAAGTTAACAGAAGGACCAGACAATATTGATGATGGTTCGTTCCTCAAAGGGGCAGAACTGAAAGTGTGATCTTGTTATTTGTATACACTATCCGGAAAAAGGATTTTATTTTTTCATAAATCTTGTTGATTGAATCGTGTATATAGAATTGTACTATTAATATTTTTAAAGGCCAATTTGGCATTTATGTTTGCTAAATAAGCTTTTGAAAATTTGAATCTTTTCTAAAAAAATTTCATCAAATTGGTTCGTTAGAGAAGCTGGAAAATCTGACTTTCTTTAAAAACTGGTTCCGAAGACGAAGAAGAAGTTATAAGAAAATTATAAAATAAAAAATAAATGGATAGAGGCTCCAAAGTTCAAACTGAACCTCAAATGGACCTTAATTAAGTGAAGCTTAGTTGACCAGATGGAAGATATTTTTGCTTTGCTAGCTACTTGCTGCTAGTATAAAATTTAGATTCTTGCTTGGGTTCATAGATTTATTTATTTTCGTTCTATCTTTAAAATCCAGAAACAATATAATGAACTTGACATATTTCAATTTTGTGGTTTCATGCTCAGATATTGCACTTTATCTTCTAAAACGTCATCCAGTGCTAGCTCTTGAATAAGATGATTCTGGGACGACTGCCTTTCTTTCTTTGGCTTCAAAGCCTAAGGTATTTACTAGTGAAAAACGGCCCGGTCGTTTCAACCATCTACTTCGTCAATGTTGATTTCCCATTTATCCTCATACAATTATTTTATTTATTTACTTATGTATTTATTTATTTCTTCATTCATTATACTTTGTATTATTTAATAATCTTTTTCTCAATAGTTTGTGCTTCATCTTTCTTTGAGCTAGCTTTCGAAATGCATTAAAAACATATTTCTTCAACACGGTATTAAGACATATTTCTTCAACAGGGTATTAAAAACATTTTATAATGGTTTGGATATCCCTCACATCTTCAGCTCCCTTCTAGGATGAGTTAGCCAAAACCCATCTATTTATTCAACATCTCTCTCACTCACTATATAATGTGTATACGTATATATAGATTTTGCAGGTTTTGTAGATAGAAATAATGGGGGATTACAGAGTAAAAATTTGATGTACTTGGATTTAATTGAGCTACTCAAATTATTGATATCTCAAGCCCTAGAAGAGAATGCATGTCAAACCCGGTGGCCACTGAATGGTTCAATATAGGTTGCTTCTACATGGGGAATTCCTGAGATTGTAACAGAAATAATCAGAGCCTACCCGGAATCAATTTGGTTCGTTGATAGTTATGGAAGAAATATTTTTCATTTGGCCGCATTGCATCGTCAGGAAAAAGTTTACAATCTCCTTTACCATATGAGTTCTCTAAAGCATTCTGTCATGACTTCAATGGATCAAAATGGCAACATGTTGCATACTGCAGCGGGTTTGACAGTATCACAAAGCAAATCTGGAGCAGCTCTGCAGATGCAGGCAGAGTGGCAGTGGTTTAAGGTTAATTAGCAATTATCCCTTCTACATCCCCTATATTTTCTTTCTTTCTTTCTTTTTTTGGTTCACTGGTAGAATCCTATTGGTTAAATAAGTACTGGCTATGTGCATTATCACATATAAAAATTACTTAACCGTTAACGTTTAAAATTTTTTTGATTTAATTGACTAATTTTTTTAATTTTTTATAAACTGATTTTCTCAAAACTGTTTTTTAGAAAAATATCTATTTACTTGATTTTTTTCAAAAAAAGTTTTAAAATTCAAAAAATTTTAAAAATAATTTTTTTTTAAAAGCGCTTTTATAAATATAATGACAGGAACTCTTGGTCGGTTAAATCTGGTTTATGACTTTCATGAACTGGACCAACAATAAAAAGCCACAGTGGCATTCAATCAATAGTTTGATATATGAAAGAAAGTCATAAACCGAGTCTTAAGTAAGATAAGACATTTATATCTTACAATTCATGATAATTAATTCATCCTAATTTTATTTCTAAAAATTATCTCCTAGGAAGTGGAAAAGGTTGTCCAACCATTGTACAGAGAAATGAACAACGAAGTGGGGTTGACTCCAAGATATATGTTTCAGAAGGAACACCGGGAACTGTTAAGGGAAGGGGAGATGTGGATGAAGGAGACAGCAACATTATGCACAGTTGTAGCTGCACTCGTTATCACAGTGGTGTTTGCTGCAGCTTTTACGGTACCAGGCGGTAACGACAACGATCAAGGGATACCAATTTATTTAAAGAAAACTTCATTTATGATTTTTGCGATATCAGATGCTTGGGCATTCTTCCCTTCGTCCACCTCATTATTGATGTTCCTGTGCCTGTTTACCTCTCGATACACAAAAGAAGATTTTTTCAGGTCCTTGACACAGTTGAGTATAGGCCTCGTCACTCTGTTCTTTTCAATAGTATCCATGGTGGCATCCTTTAGTGCAGCCCTTTACATAGTCCTTTTTCATGAAGCGGAATGGGTTGCAGCTCCAATTTGCTTACTAGCCTGCGTTCCTGTCTCCTTATTTGCATATTTCCAATTTCCCTTGTGTGGCTTGAAATAGCCTCATCCACATTTGGCAAACAAAGTGAAGAAATCCTTCTTTAGTAAGACTTGTTTTTTTTTTTTTGACAATTACTTCTTGAGGTTTCCTTTTTGTATTTCGGCCTATTGTCATGTTATTAGCCTATGAAGGCTTTTATGAACGAAAATCTATTGTATTAAAAAAGAAAAGCATGTATCATGTTTCATGTTCAGTTCAGAAATACAAATAAGTTTGGTCCATAACATTTCCCGCAGGCTTCATGTTTTCCCTTTTCAGTTTTCGCTGATAAATCTGGACCAAACATTAGCGTAATCATATTGGGCCTACCACATGCGCCCTGCGGTATTTTTTGGGAATTATCAGCCAGAAGGATTTTAATCTTCTGTTGGGTTTTTAAATACACTGCAGCAGTAACATAATAGAGAAATTGAAAAAGATTGAAATTATCATTTTATTCATTCAAGTTCAACTATACATAGAGAAAAAAATGACAAAAGATCTCATTAACCAATGATGGTTATAACTTAATTCTCAACAAAAAGACAATATAGTCAATATTCTTTGTATTTAAGATTGTAAGTTATATTTGACACAAAAAGAAGAAAAAGAAAGAAAAGAAAGAAAGAATAATTAAACTACTTTTGAAATATGCGAACTTTTAAAATTTAAAGATTTAGTCTAAAAAATATAAAATAACTATTTGGAATTCAAGAATTTAGTTTATGAAAAATATAAAAATATAATGCCTTTTGAATTTAATTCAAGAATTAATTTGGCAAAACCAATCATTTCGTCCAGGTATTTTTATTTTTTTTATTGGAATTTGGCTTATGTATTTTAAGCTTCATCATCTGAATCTCCGTCGCTGATAGCAAGAACACCGAATGCTACAATTGCCAGCCAATCTAATGTTGTTAAGGATGATGTATAGTGTCAAAGACTTTACAAAACTAAAACTTAAAACTAGCTGATAATTTAATTTCAAATTGATAATATGGTTTTAACTAATAATTTAGCAACTGAAAATCTGGTAGCTAAGAATATAATATATTCAATTAAAAGTATTTGATAAAATTAACTGAAAAAATAATTAAAAATGTAAAATAACATAAATTATATATTTATATTGTTCAAAAATATTATATAAAATCTATTTAAATACATAATATAAATAAATTATATAATATATATGTATATTAAATAATATAAAAATTATATTAAATATTTTATCCCAATATAATAAATATGTCTACCTTTATCATATAACATTCTATTATTATTATTATTATTATTATTATTATTATTATTATTATTATTATTATTATTATTATTAAATAATTATATTATTATTATTATTATTATAAAATAAAAGAATAAATGAAAAAATGAAAAAAACTTATAATCTACTAGCTTATAAAAAAAATAGTTGTATTAGTGTTTTATTTTGAAAATTATAATCTAATTTTTTTTTTTAAATAAGCTACTTTACCATATTATAATTTAGTTTGTTATTACCAAACAATACCTTATCCAGTTCATAGTTTTCTCAAATGTTTTGGAAAATTTACATACCTGGATACATATTAATAATATTAAATAAACATATCAAATTAAATGTATGTTTTTTTTTTGTGATATTATATAATACAAGAAAAAATGCATTATGGAAGATAAAGTAATTATACCGTACATAATTTTATTTATGTATTATAAGTTGAGCAGATATAGACTACTGTTATATGTAAAAACACGAATATTTATTTTATTGAGAATATTACCTTTTTGACTTGATCACAAGTTAATTATTGACATATATAATTTATGATTGTAAGAAATTGGAGGACGAGACGTTGGAATACTTTTAGTCCATCCATAGAGAATCTGATTGCTCTCTCATACTTTTGGACTTATATAAGAGAGTTCGCTGAGAAAAACTCTCCACAACGATTCGTGGGCAGTTGGGGTGGATAATTGGATATGGTGCAGATAATTTAGGGATTCGCCATTTGTTAAGTAGCTTGCCATATAGCTGTCATGCATTTTGGGCCTTCATTAGGCCTATGAGCTTGCCCATTTTTGCAGCTTATTATCAAAATTAAAATGATAATATATTATACTTAGTAAGAGTATCTCAAATAGTGATTTTTATTTTCAAGGATATTTTTGGTATGATACATTTGTATGTAATTTTTTTTATTTATAAATCTAATAAACTCTTTATATTTTTATTCTTAATTTTACTTTATCCTTTATAAATTAATATTTATCTCCAAACATATATTTATAAAAAAAATAAGAAACATCCTCCTCACACTTCTGCCTAGAATTTTAAAACACAAAAAAGAATCAAATGCTACATTTATAATCACAAAAAATAATTGCATAAAGTCGGTAAAACATTGATGAGAAAATTCACAGCTCCAAGAAAAAAAGTTACTCTTTTTTTTGGGAACAAAACAGAAGAAATTATGAACGAATCTATATGAGCACAAAAAACAAACATTAATAAGTTATAGCAATCCTAGCCAGTACCACCAAGAACACCCTTAAGCTTCTTCACTTGTTCAACATCAAGGAAAGTGGTTTTCACCACCAATGGAGTGGGGAAGTTGCTCCCAAATAGAGCAAAATCCAGAATCTGGAGGCCAGGTTCAGGATTATTAAAGGTAACGATAGCTAGGGCAGGTGTCCCACCGGCATTTATCTGAAAGTGAAGCAGCCCTAGTGGAAAAATCATAACATCACCTTTGTTAAGAGTCTTAACATAAGCAACATTTGCAGAAGAAACAAACCCAGCAGTGATTTGGCCACTCACAACAAAAAGGATTTCAGAAGCAGCTGGGTGGGTATGCAATGGAATTACACCCCCCGGTGCCAGGTCTAGCCGGCCAGTGGAGAGGCCGAGGCCATTTAAACCCGGAAATTGCTGCACGAAAGCAGGGGTTACTGCGGCACTGATAATGTTGGTTGTATTACCAGCAATGCCTAGACCAGTGAACACAAAATCATCAACCGTGACATTTGCAGGATTCCTGCAAGCATATCCTGAAGGACTTCCTGCACCTTTCAATTTCGCCACGCAGAAATCTGCAGCGTGAGAGGATGGCAAGGATAAGAGAGCTACAACAAACCAAATGTGTAACATTTTGGCTACGATGATATTGAATTAGTTATTTGTCTTTTGAAGGTACTATTTAGTATATATAGAAGTTGTGCTATGTGGGGCAAGGGGTAGTGCAATTTGACGTCCAGGCCACGGAGGAAAGGACCACAATTTTTTTTGTGTTTTTAAGCATATTGGGTAAATCTAGTGCATTCGATCGGTGTTTAAAATTTGAGTCAATCTATACTTTTTTATGCAACCTAAACAATCATTCTCATTTTTTGTTATTTTTTTTATTAAGTTGTGCAAAATTCCTATGGTGAATCTAGAGTGGCAAATGGATGGGTTCGGATTGGATGTAAATGAGTTGGATTGGATGTTATCCATTTATTTATTTATGACCCCTTTAATTAATATATGGATATTTATACCCTTTTAATTCTAATTGATTCAATTCCACTCATTTATCAATTTAATATATGAAAATAATATATCTCAAATAATTTATTTCAAAATTTGACTTTTCTCACATTAAATATTAAAATATTATAAAAATATTTTTTAGCCTGTAATTTATTATTATTATTATTATTATTATAATAACGTGGATGGTTGAAATACCATTAATTGACACTTATCATCTCTAAATTAGCGTACGCTTCTCCTTCTCCACACAGATTTGTGGTGAACCGCAATCGTGACAAACGATCAAATGGTATAACGCGCAGAAGCATGTAATATCCCTCTCTCTCTTAATAAAAGGAAACAAAATACATTTTTTGGACTTAAATTTTCTAAAATCATTTTCTAAATTCTTCAATTAAAATTTCCCTGTTTTGAATTCTTTAATTTTCAATAAAACAATAGAATTCCAATATTTAAACAAATAATAATTCTGTAAATTTTTTTCCATACAATATAAGTTGATATTTATTTTTATTCAAACATCTAAAATTTTAAACTGAAAAATTAAAAAAAAATGCACGTCTTTTAATTTTTAAATTTATTTTATCAAGCCATTTATTTTTTTATTTTTATTCTATTTAGCTTTTAAAAGTAGCATAGTTCCAGTAATTTTGTGACATTTTGAGGTTTCACATATCATTTTTAATATATGAAATATTTTTCCCAACTAAATTTTTCATAAAAAAATAAAAACTTATAGGAGTTAAGAAAACAATTTAATTAATTAATTCAAGGATAAAAAAATAAGTTTTTCCTCTAATTAATTGCTACTTGCTTTTTAATTAATACAAAAATTCAAATAAAACAAAATTTTCCATAATAGGGAGAGAACAGCTGAAATGAAATCCGAAGCTAAAGCAAAAGAGATCAAAACATCGAGAAAAAGCTAAAAAGCCAAAATGTGAAAAAAAAATATATATAGCAAGTACCATAACACGATCAGATGTTATAAATGTGTATGGGTAAAAATAGGATAAGATTTTTTTTTTTTAATTTAGCTGTGTGGATTGGAATATATAAATATCTCAACCCTTTACTATCCATATATTAGTGGATTAAAATAAATTGAACTAATTTATTATTCTTTTATATTTTAAACTATTTATTTATCTTTTATATCCTTATTTAAATAAATATTATAAATGGGTACGAGTGATAAATCCTCCCTGAAAAAAAAACTCTATTCTTTAATGATGCCCCTAATGACTGGAAAAACTTTAGTCTTTCCGCAATCAACTATCTGTAATACACTACTGGTGTGCCACCTTTTATTGTCGGGACCAACCAATATTACCATTGAGATTTGGTATCAAATTTATATTACTAGCTGCTCACTAATGAAACTCTTGAGGTAGTAGTTATAACATAAATAATCAGTTTGAGTATATAGATAGTATTTTTTATAGATTTGCTGTCCTCAATGACATGGATTTTTTTTACTTTTTTTTTTTTTTCCATAAGATACATGAGCTAACAGATGGTTGAAAAGAGGAATAGTATGGGACAATGCCCTCACTAATCAATGGAGAGTCTAGAAACACTCTCTTTTAAGTTTTAAATTATCTTTAAATCTAATAATCGAACTCAATATTTAATTAAATCGAAAAAAATTCACGCTATTTCATCCAAATTTTCGTTGTATCACCAAATCCATTCCCGAGATGTGAAAAAAAAATGCTTACTGTAAGTAAAATGCTAATAGTGGAAATAAGGGAAGATAATGATTAGGAAATCATTAAAATTTAGTGGTCCAATAGTAGCACATGAGAAGAAAGAAAAGAAGACTCAGTCACTCAAACAAGACAATCTGACAGCTAAGAACCCAAAGGGCATCGATCAATCTAAACCTTGCTGTCCTTCAAGTGGAAACCATGGAATCATTGTGTGGTGTATAAGAATTCCCTTCTGCCACGACGATTTTTTCTGCCACAGAAAAACGAACCCATTAGTGATTGCTTTAAGTTGATGCACAAGCCCTTCCGTGCCATTTAAGTTCAAACAACACATACTGTTATTTTCACTCAGTTATCAATAAAAAAAGCGGCTACAAGAGAATTAAAGTTCTTCCTGCTGATAAAGTCACCCACTATTCTTCATCCACTTCACGAAAGTTACCTCTTGATATGTAAAAGAAAGAAAATTGTAGTTATGCGTTTGTGCTGCAGTGTGGCGTTCGATAATTGGCGCATTGTCCGTGGACTATGGTACTACATGGGACCCCAGCTCTTTGACATTTTGTCCAACAAGATCTCCATTACTAATTCACTTTAATGAAAAGAAATTGCAAAATCACCATACATATTTTATCTTCTCTTCAATCTGGCCATTTATTCAGCCCAAGGGCCCTCTATGGTGACTTTTTTTTGTTTTTAACGGAACATCATGACACAAGTAAAAGCACTGTCAATGCTAAACGTAAAAATTAAGATCCTAAATCATTGAGCACTCCCAACGTTTTTATTCAAAAGATTTACAGCTCTTCATAAATTTTTTGACCCTGCCAAGTTCGTGTCTCCACTCATGAGCTAACCAGCATAATCCAACTATGTAGAAAAACTAATCTCTGTTAAAAATTAATTCTTTTATATGTTTGTTAAAAGTCCTAATAGAAGTTAACTTTCTTTTTATAACCTTGTCTACAAGCAACCTCTGTTTTAACAATTTCATAGTTTGCTGCTTGTTTGGGTTTGTTAAAAATGATCTGTTTTTAAAGCATTCAAATCTACGTTTCCCAAAAAAATGGAGCAGATGATAAAAACTACTGTTTTCAGAGGTGACTTCATGTTGCTGTATGTGCGGGCGGAGTCTGATGCAACTCCATTCTGGACGACACTGAAAACCTCCTCTGTTGCTTCTAACGATCAAATGAAAATTGCACTTGTGCTGAGAGATCCTGTCAAGTAAATTGCGAATTGCAATGTCCTTCGGCAGAAGTATACGCTCAGGAAAAATTGAAGAATGCTGGTTCAATGTTGCTTGGCAGAGTGTGCTTTCTATATTGGGCTTGGTGCACGCGAATCCTCTTCTTGTCCAGCCTATCTCCAGACACCCATGTAGGCTTTTTAGCTGAGCGTTGATCTCTGCAATTTTACTGTGTCTTCATCATTGGGCCTTATTAGGGCGACTTAGAACATATTACTGTTGGTTATTCTTGTATGCGTATTCTTATCCATGTCTGCCCTAGTAACTGTGTTGGCTCAACAATATTTGGCGGCGGAGTTGGCTCAACTTTATGTTGGAGACCCAGAGGTGGAGAATGAAGTAAACTATGATCTATGTTTGGTTGGCCAACTCCTCACGTCAAAGCAATATAGTTTTAATGCAATGAACAATATACTGGCCAGCGTATGGCAACCTGGACGTCGAGTGTAGATTAAAGAACTGGGTGACAGGCGGATTCTCTTTTGGTTTAATCATTGTTTTAACATGAACTGGGTGTATGATGGAGGCCCTTGGTCTTAATAACCACCTTTTGATTCTGCACAAAATGGAGGAAGGAGAGGTGATGGAGGAGGTTGATCTGATCTTTCGCGAAGTTTGGATCCAAGCTCATAAAGTTCCGCCTGGTATATGCAGGAGAATGTGGCGAAACAGACTGGAGGTTTAATTGGTTCGAAAGGCCGAGCGAACCTTAATGTCCATGTCCCACTTAAACGATCAAAAGTTTTGGCGAGGAGGGGTGTGGAGATTGCAACGGTGGAATTCCGCTATAAACGGTTGCCGTTATTTTGCTTTATATGCGATTGTTTGGGCACTCTTGACAATTTTTGTGGGGGGAATTTATTTTGTCCGGCCGGCCAAGTTGTGAAGAATTGGGGAAGGTGGTTGCGGGCAGTCCGTTAGCAGAAGGTGAAAAATGGGGCGATTTGGCTGGATGAAGATGAGGTTTCACCGTTTCAGATTCTCTATGATCGTGGGTTTTAGAAATCAAAACACTGATTTAGCTGGAGATAAGGAGTCACGTGCTGCAGAGGCTCTCTTAAATAAAAAGGTTCAAGAATCAGCCATTCAGGCGCATCTAAGTAATGAGCTAAGTGGTGGGCTGGGCCGCAATATACATGGGCAAGTTGAATTTAATCCAGCAGCTTCTTTTAAGAATGGGGACGAGGATATGATGGTTGAGATTGGGGATAATAAGAAAAAGCAGAGAAACAGAAACTGCATCATCAAGTATCTCAAACTTGCTTTATCGTTTCAAGGCCTTTCTCCATCATTGTGGATATGAGGCAATCCGGAAAGATCTTTAATTTCATAGAATAGGCAAAAATGACGTAAGCATTAAGCCGTTTGCTTAAACGACGAAGTATTTAATTCAAACTAAATAACTAATATGAGGTTATTTTTTATGGTACTCAATTCTATCAAAGATTGGGTTAATAATAACTTGATGTATAAGTCTCTCCTTCTTTTGTGGTATGAATTGGATAACCTTATTCTGTGTTGGTTGTTGGTTATTATAGAAGAGGAGAAATGATGTGGTGTTTAATGGAATTGAGAAATCTGTTAGCTCTCTGATTCTTGAAGCCAAGAACCAAGTGTGGTTTATTGATAAAATTTTTAACAATCTCCACAATATGACGGGAGTAAACAGAAGTGAGCAGTTGATTGCTTGAAAGTGTCCATCATTCCCTGTGTACAAAATAAATACAGACGTATCATATGATAACAAAATTGGTATGGCTATGGGAGATGATTTAATCCGCAATCACTTGGGTAATTGGGTGACTAGATTTGTTAGCAACATTGATTGTTGTCGTATACAAAAAATGGAAGCTTGGTCTATTTTGGAAGGTAATAATCTCGCATTGAGTTTTTGCCTTAACTCGGTGGAAATGGAATGTGATAATAAAATTATAGTCTTTATGATTATAGGTGATTGCTCTCCAGACATTCATTGCAGGTCCATCGTTGATCGAATTAAGAGTTTGACTTCTTCATTTACTTTGTTCTCAATAAAAAATGTTTTCAGATAATGTAACTTTACTGCAAATTTCCTCTCTCATTTGGCATACGAGTTTCCAATAGGAACTCATGTTATTTCTAACTATTCTCAAAGTGTTTATTCATCAGCCAAACACTTTGTATTAATTATTGGACAAACAAAAGTAATGTCTCTACACCAGCGCCTAATTCTTTCTTCGTAAAACTTAGACGACAGGTCGTACAAACAAGAGATTATTGTTCCATGACGTGTTTCTTAGAATCCCGCATTATTTCTACATAGCTCTTTTAATTTAATGCAAATTAATCATAGCTTAACTAATATTAATAACAGAATTTTGAAGTTACCTTTGAATTTTTCCCAATTTTAACAGATTTTGATGTTTGGTCACTATTGTGTTAAATATATTTTTCTTTACCTATTTTTTTTTTATTTTTTATCACAAATGTCGTATTTCTTGTTTATAGCTTAATTTTGAGATTGGTTTTAATTAAGTTTTATAATGTAAACTGCTTTTGTTTATTAACATCACCCTTCAATATAAAAAGATTTGTGGAAAACACGATACAACACCCACTTCAATTCCTCACCATGGTAGCCATATATTGCGGTTTCAATCAATATTGATTCAAAAACAAACAGGGAAACAACTTTTTTACATTATTTTGGTAAAGCTATAAATAAGACTTGAACGATGATAATACATTATTCTCATTTATAGCTTAATTTTGAGATAAGTCCAATAAAAATAGGACTTCAACGATGATAATATATATTTATATATATATAGGAAGGTGGTAAGAGTTTATTCATCAGGCAATTTCGACATACAAAAGAGAGTCAGTAATAGGTCAAAAAAAATTTCAGGTGAGCAATAAGGCCCTATATCTGTGAATCTGCCACAGCACTGGAAAAGGAGGATGGATCATGGCTCTATGACTAATATAGAAGTAGATGTTTTCAAGAAAATGCAAAGTGAGCAATATCTAAAATATATATAAATTGGGTTAATGAATGAAAAGCTGAGTTTAGTTCAGGCACAGTAAGGCATGTGTTATGGGTCATAAACCCAAAAAAAACAAAAGCAAAAAGAAAAGAAAAAAGGAAGAGTTGAACTGCCCAAGCAGAGCAGGTCACCTCATCTCACCTCATCAACTTTTCTTCATCTCTCGTTCCTCTTGAGTGCACTTCGCCCTGACATTTTGCTGCCAACTTTCAACGATTCTAGAAAACTAGCTTTTAATTGCTATCGGACAATAGTTAGTCCCATTCAAACTTATCAACTTGAACCTTCCCATTTCCTTCTTTAATTAAAAAACAAAACTTTTAATAAACAGATCATATAATTAAAGTTTTCCTTTACACTGAAGTTAAAAAAAAATTGAAAAAAATGTATGATTTTGTTTCTGACCTTATCCTATTTATTTTATTGAGTTACTAGTCGTCTATTCGAGAATAAAAAAATTATTTAATTTTTAATAAATGTAATTTCTTAGATATAATTTTTTCTATTCATAAAATAAGCAATATATTGTTAATTCTCAAAAGATTAAGATATATTGAAATAAAAAAAATATGTTATTCTGCATTTCGGGTCATTCCATGTTACATGTTTAATTATTCTGCATTTTGTTAAAAAAATGTTTAATTATTGTGAAATAATAAAATAATTTTTTGAGAAAAAATTATTATTTATTTCATGAAATTTAAACTATTACACTAGTATTTTTTAATATTTTAATATTTATACTATTTATACTTAAAGTTAAGGATAATTTCAAAATTTTTTAATTATTAAACTTTTTTATTAATTATAAAATTATTAAAATTACGAAAAAAAATTATATATTTTCGTAGAAATAAAATTGAGGAAATAAATAGTAAAATGTATCACGTCGAGCCTCGTGTAAACAGTAATTGTCCTTGATTTATATTTTAGCTTTTTGTCATGATGAATTGGGTTCATGCATGTATTGGTCCCATATATTTACCGTCATTCTACTTGTTATGATATTATTTTTAATAAAAAGAATCCTCATGCAGCCAAAAAAAAAAATCTAATACTTTATTAGAACTCAAGAAATAGATAATTACACTTAGATTGTCATATCACCATGGTATATGTTATTATTTTTTTGATTAGCTGGTTGCATATTAGAGTTCTATTACAAATATTCAAAAAAATTGCCTCCGTAATTTGGCAACATACCAAGACTCAAAATTCAAAAAATCTGTAAAAATACTATGTCAGCGTTCCCAAACTAAATTTTATATTATATATTAGATTATTTATCTATTTAATTTATTAAGTTCATAAATAATATATTTTCATTTTATTAAGCCTCTAATAATTATTTATAAATGCATAATAAAAAAATATGAACATTTTATCCTCTTTTATTTTTTTTAATTTCGTCCCCTCTATATGTATAGTAATAATTCTTTAGAAATTTTTATAAAATAAAAATAATTATTTGAGACCAATAAAACAAAATACAAAAACTTAAGTATAAACAAAACGAATGCCATAAATATAATTGATATGAACCGAACTCAAAGATGAGATCTTCTAATGTTAGATTATTGGATTGCGGATGCAAATTTGTGTTAGTGATAGTTTGGACCTTATTATCGAGTGCAAGTTAATTGCAAGCCATTGGATGACGGATGATCCTTGGAAGACTTACTGTTTGTAATGGTAGCAGCATCTGCCAAATTTCAGTACTTGCGTTGCTTGGTCTGACTTGATCAAACATTTCAGTAACATGGATCCAAATGATGCAAATTTAAGGCACATTTTTCCTAAAGTTAGACAGCCTACGCATTAATAATCATTTCTATCACAAGAAGAGAATTACTTGGGAATATATTAATTTCAAGAGCATTGAATATGGAGCAAAAGATATACAAATGGAAATTATGGTATTAATATAATTTGTCTTATAATTAATACGTGCTACAAAGAGAAAAAAAATGAAAAAGATTGGTACATCTATTTCTCACTGCATCTGTTTTCAGCTGCAAATAATGACATGGCATTCATTTCCAAGTCTGTGATGTGGAGCCAAAAGGCTGCATATACGTACAAGGGACTTGCAAACCCTAATTTTTTTTTTTGTATAAATTAATAAACTAAATCTCCTTATGATATTATTTTATTTTATATAGTTGTTTATGGATGTATGTAAAACTGTGAGGGACGAGCAGCAAAGCAGAAGCAACAGAGGTGCAGTCATTATAAGAGCAGACTAACTCAGCAGTATCCAGTGCTACTTGCTCTCTAGAAATAAATATAGAAGAAAAGAGAATTCAAGAAAGAGAATATATTTGTGTCATAGTGTGGCAGCGAGCAGTTTTATACTTAGATCCATTAATTTTTATCCATGCATGAATACAGAAGAAGATTCTGCAAAGCAAATTGACTCTGCTGAAAAAAATACCCTTCAAAACTACAGCCACCCCCTTATAAACAAACTCAAAACCATTCTTCTCTCTGTATCTGAAACCTAAAGGTTCATTTTCTTCCCTTTTTTTTTTGTAATTAGTATCTTTCTTGTGTCTTCTTCAGGGATGCTGAATGCAAGCAGTATAAGAAATAGGTTTCCTTTCACTCCAACCCAATGGCAAGAGCTTGAACACCAAGCTCTCATCTACAAATACATGGTTTCCGGTTTTCCTATCCCACCTGAACTAATCTATTCTGTTAAAAGAAGCTTTGAGTCTTCTTTAACATCAAGACTCTTCCCTCATCAATCTAGTAAGTTCTTTAATTTTTTTCCTATATAAGCCTGTAAGTATTCTTTAATTAAGAAGGAAAAAAGAATAAAACTTTAGGGTTTTGTTTTTTGCAGTGGGGTGGGGTTGTTTTCAGGTGGGTTTTGGCAGAAAAGTAGACCCAGAGCCAGGGAGGTGCAGAAGAACAGATGGAAAAAAATGGAGGTGCTCAAAAGAAGCGTACCCAGATTCCAAATACTGTGAGAGGCACATGCATAGAGGCAGAAATCGTTCAAGAAAGCCTGTGGAACTAATTACTTCTTCTACTACTACGGCTGCATCTACTATTCCAACAAATCTATCACCATCAATCAGTAGAAACCTCTCCTCTATCCCCACGACCACTATGACCACCTCCTCCTCTTCTTCACCTTCTGCTTCCTCTTACTCTTTTTCTCCTCTTTCTTCTCCTAAAGAACCTGAATTGTTCCATGCCCTAACCACCATCCATAATCCTTTCCTTTACCCTCATTCATCTTCCTCTTCTTCTTCATCAAGGCCCGTTGGTTCTAGTTTTTCTCCTCAAAATAGCACCACCCATAATCTTTTTTTGGACTCTGTCTCCTCTTCTCATGCTAATAGAGATTACAGGTTTGTATAAATCTAAAAGGTTTATACTTTTATTTTGGTTTCTTTACTTTGATGGCTTGGGATATTATATTTAGGTATTTTCATGGAATGAGGGAAGCGTCAGATGAGAGAGCTTTCTTCGCTGAATCTTCAGGGAACGTGAAGAGCTTGCAGGATTCATATCACAACTTGGCAATGAGTTCCTATAAGGGCTACCCAGAGTCCCAATTTGAAAGCTTAGAAGTCGATGCTATTTCAAAACAACAGCGGGATGACCAGCAGCATTGTTTTGTTTTAGGCTCTGATTTCAAGTCATCAGCGACGAGGCAAATCAAGTTAGAAAAGGAATCTGAAACCCAAAAACCATTGCACCATTTCTTTGGTGAGTGGCCACCGAAGAATTCAGAATCTTGGCTAGATCTTGCATCCACCAATTCAAAACTTCAAACTGGTAAAATATTAATTAATATAACATTTATTCGTTTAAATAGGTATATTTGTTTTTCTTGAATTTCAATATTATTGCTTCTCGTACCAACTTGTCTTCATTATTATCTCTTTAAACATAGATATGTTTTTGCTTTTACAGATGGTTGAAATCTCAATAATGGATCTTCATCATATTTGTGGCCAAAAGAGTACTAGATGTTGGTGGGTCATTGAGCCTTGGCATTAGATGTTGAAATTGTGGCTAGGGCAGCCTGTTTTTAATTTAATTTTTATATATTTTGTGGGATTAATAATGTAGGGCCATAGATAAGAGGATTCCTGTCTTTAGCTTTCCTGATCATAAATTTTTCATCTTCCTCCTTAAACGAAAAGGTATTTATACTCCTGCTGTATGTTTGACTGGAAGCAGTTTTATGGCTCCATTATATATATATATATATTTTGGCAATTATACGTATCCTATATCCTAGATGGCCACAACTACCCTATTGATGCGACGCATCAATGAGCTCTGTCTCAGTGATATTGCCTCTAAATTCAGAGATTACAAGTTCGAACTTTGGTAGGAGCCCTAACCCAAAATTTCAATAGCGCCTAATTAATACTGGGATTAATTACTGTTCACTATAATACAGTAGTATTCTTGATATTTGAAATTTGAAAGTTAGCGTTATTTACTTTTCTATTGATAAAATAATAGATAATTTCATTTGATTTTTTTTGGTAGAAAAACATATTAAATTGATGTGAAATAATAAAAAAAATTGTAGTATTTTTTCTAGTAAAGGTAAAAAAAATTAGTATTTATCGATCTATAATATTAACATCCATGAGGTTTTTAAATTTATATTATTTATTCATCGAGGTTAAGTCTAGTTTTGAAGTTTTTCAATTATAAAATTATTAAAATTGGCAGAATAACTATATAATTTTAAAAAATTAAATTTGAGTATTAATATATTAGGTCAAAACTCATAAATTGATACTTAATAGGCTTCAATTATAAAATTATTAAAATTGGCAGAATAACTATATAATTTTAAAAAATTAAATTTGAGTATTAATATATTAGGTCAAAACTCATAAATTGATACTTAATAGGATTGGAAACTTATCAAACATGACATTTTTACGTAATGAGTAAAAATAAGTTGTATAATTAACAAAATTAAAATGTGGATTTATTTGAAAATTTTTATAAATCTGACATGATCTTATCCCAATCTTTTTTATCTGGATCATATGCATACTACTAAAAGTCCGTGCTGGTGACGCTTTTTTTACATTTAGTGACGGTTATGTCTTTAAATATATACCAACGCATAATTCGAAGACTCAAGCCTTAGTAGACATTTACTGCGACGCTTACTCTAAAGGCGTTGCTAGTTAGCAACATATTGGTTCGTTGGCGGTCACATTTCTGCTTCCGCGACGCTTTTTATGTACCAATGATGCTCAAATACTTCATTTGAGATTCATGTTACATTTAATAATTTTTTTTTAAAATTGTTATATTTGCCATTAACAGAAATATAAACTATTGAGATTATACAAAATTATTGTAAAATGTTTTCAAATCAAACTCCTTTTATATCTTTTATTTTAATTAAAAAATTTTCAATGTAAACTACCCTAAAATTGCAATATCCTGAGTTCAAATCTATATTATTTTTGTTAACTGATTTCAAAGTGATTCAATGAAAATTCAAAAATTTAATAAATTCGGAGCTTTATCAACCCAAAAATAATATTCAATAAGATAAATTGCATCCATGCCAATATATATGCATAATCAGTGAAGAGACACCAACTTCTTTTGTGATCATCGAAGAGGATAGACAAATTGAAAATCAATTGCTTTTTAGATTCTCTTAATTAATCCTGTCACTGGATTGATTTGTAATATGATTATATAATCATTTAAAAAAAGATAATCTAATGTTATTTTAAACCTATATATATATATATATATATATATATATATATATATATATATATATATATATATATATATATATATATATATATATATATATATATATATATATATATATATGGGGAGTCAAAAATGATTTCTTATATCATTTAAGGATTTGTAACGTTAATTGTTAGTGATTAGTAGGAGCAATAACTGTCAACGGCTTGTTATAATGGTTAATCATTTATAATTGATTTTAAAATATTTGATAATTTAATGGTTAAAAATTAATTATAATTTATAAAATAACTATTAATAATTATACTATATTTTGAATTTGTTGATCACTAAAAGTTGAATTTTGACTTTTAGGTTGTCAAACCCATAAAAACTAGGTGTAAAAATTGAACAAACAACCACTAATTAAAAAGGGGTGGTGCTAGCTCCATAACAGCTTTAGCTTTCACAACATAAATAGAAAACTTTTCAAGTCTTTGAATTGTCTGCTATAACAACACACTGAATTCCTTGAGTTTAGTTATATTTCTGTTGCTTTGATTCCTGATTCCTTGTCACAAAGACATAGCAATATCTTACGTGTAGCTTCTTTGTTTTTATTATTATTATTATTATTGTATGTAGTTAAATATTGTATCGGGTCAAACTATCAATCACCAATCTTAATGTTTATTATGCTTCATGGTTAAAATTTAATATCATTCTAAGAGTTCGCCAATCTCACTAATGTAAAACTCGCATCCCGTAATGCTCAAAAGAACCAAAAGGAAAAAGGTTAAAATATAAAATTTAATCAATTGAATAAGTGAAATGAAATTAATTGCTTAGATCCGATCAATAAATTCCTTTAACCAATTACAAATAGTCATATATATAGCTAGTTTATTATAAAATATATGTATATATATATATATATATATATATATAAATGTATCATTCTATTTAATTATAAAATAAAATTACTGTCTTACATTATAGCTAGTTTATTATTAATTAAAGAAAGTTATTCGTCTCGATATAGTTGATTATGAGTTTTTTTTAAAGACCAAATTAGTGATCGAATCTCATAAAAGTAAATCGGTGACTAGTTTACTTATGTGGCATTATATCATTAATCCAGTTCATAATAATAATAATAATAATAATAATCTAGACAAGAAACTATGAAGGTAGTTTTAGAAATGTTTCGAAAATCGGCAGTTCAATTGAAAAAACTAAAAACCGGTCTTTTGGTTGATACGATAAAGCTTGAAAAATCTGAATAGAAAAAAGAGCTAAACCGACTGATTGAAACCATGATATATGATGGTTACTTATTGACCCCAACTATTCTTTTTGTTATTACAATATTAAAACTTGAAATCTCTACTTCCGAAGTGGATTGTGCTTGAAAACTAATTCAAGCTAACCGCTCAATATTAGGTAATTGACCCAAGGATACATGTAAACACAAAAACCTATTAGCTAGAGGACTCCGTTATCTGCAATTTTCTGCATTACCAAACTGAAAGCCTGAAAGCTAAATGTTTGCTATATAGAGTATCAATTATGCAACGCGGATTGAATTGCCTCTCCCTTTTGTCCCTTTTGCTCGTATATTCGTAAAATTCCTCTACTTAGCCTCTCTCAACGTCTCAAATTAACGAGAAGGTATTTCATCAAACACTTGCAACTTTTATGAACTTAAACATGGGGTAATTAATTAATTATTTATTTATTTTCCATCATTCTCCCTCATTAACGCATCAAATTATTCTCTAATTGTCAAAATTAATTTAATAAAAATGCCGAAATTCAGTATTAATGATGCGAAATATTATAACCGAGGGACCAACATCTTTCATTTTGTTTTTAGTTTTTACCCACACTTCTGTTTCACAATAGTCGGTTGCAATTATATCCAAACACTACTTTTAATAACAATTCTAATAAATTTACTCTTATATTGAGTAATTAATTGTTAGTATTTTTTTTTTCTCTTCGGACCATTTCCTTGTGAAAATCAATGGTGCTAGTTAGGCCTTTTGAGATGCCGGCCAGGCGGCCAGCAGTCATATACATATATATATAAGAAAAAGGAATAGTGATGGCCTGACGGGTCCATATCCGTAAATCTTCGGAAGCAGTCAACGATCAATTTAGGGAGTAGTCAGAGAAAAGGGCGATCTCATATCTCAGCCGGCAAATACCATGAAATTAAATTTGACGACTTTTACTGCTCTTTCGTCTGTTGGATTAGTGGGTCTTCGATCCGAAATATAAAACCATCTTTCCAATTTTTATATGCTATTACAATTAGTTCAACAAATAATTTATTACTTGCATGTTGCAAATACTTAAAATGCATGTGTACTACCTAAAACCAGGAAGCAAATCTAGAAAGATGAAGTGCATTCTCTTGTTATTTTGTTATTAATTTACTATATTTATATTTTGTTCTTTCTAAAGCAAGATTCACCTTGTACGTCCAAAGTAGACATCTTTTAGGGAAGGAAAAAAAGTTATCATCAAGATCCAATCCTATAATCATGCCCAGCCATAGGCCAAAACGGCATAACTAGGTAGCTAAAGAGCTAAAATTATCGCCCAATCTAACAACTAAGTAATATAACTCCATAACCAATTGAATCTACTTCAATAGGAAATGCTAGATTTTCATTACCATCTATTCAACATTTTCTCACCAAACAAACAATTTCCCAAATTGTTTTAATTGCAAGGAAGTTTCATGGCTAACCAAAATTAGCAAAACAAAACAAACATGTTTCTAACGAGAACAAGAAATTAATTTGGATATTTATGTAACTTGTATAACAACCAAACATAACAAATACAATAGCATATGTCAATGCCTTGAAAACCTTAGTTTTCCATTGAGCAAACACAGCTTCACAGCTGAAATGCACAAGCTCAAGGGAGTTTTTTAAAAAAAATTAATTTAATACGAACAAGTAAACTGAGCCAATAATGATAGCAATTAGCAAACATCTTAAGCACGAAAAACAATATTAAACAACCAAGCATCGAAAGCGAAAGCCAAACTTTTCTAGATATGAATGATGGAGTCTTGTGAAAGACAATGTACCTGAAAAGCGTGAACATTCTTCTTGCACAACAGCAACAAGCAAATTGTATGCTAACATTATGGCTGGCAGTTGAATTATGCGAAAACGTTATACAAGACATTAAATGGGAGGAATAATGATGCTACAGTGAAGTATTCCACCAGAGGAAAACAGAGGATTTAATCAAAAGCTCAAATTGAGACTGCTTATCAAGCTATGCATTAAAGCTCAGAGCTTGAAGCTTCTAGTTTAATCACACTACAGTGTGATTGAATTGGTGTTTCTCATCAATTGCCAAATCCCCTTCATGCCTAAACAGCCGATTAAACAAAGAAAGAACTACATACTAAGAAAAATTCAGATTGGTTGAGAAACTATATAAATGCAACAGAAAGTAAATCCATTATGCACAATGAACTGAATAACAAATTCAAAGGTTCAGTGGAAGCATATAAAAGAATTTGGACTAGAAATGTTCGTTGCAATCTTCCCATCTGGAAGATTTAAGACATAGTTTACATGTATGTTACCACAAAATCTGTGAAAATGATAAAGAAATGAATTGACTCTTCACTGAATTGTATGCCGTGTAGATCAATCTACATTTAGAAATGAAGTTCAATAGCAAGAAAATGAAGAAAAATGGCAGCCAACAAATATCCATTTACAGAGGACTTCAAGGACCTGAATGTGGGAATCGCTCCCTCCAATCGATCCGAAATTAGCTGTCTACCAATCAACGATATGTATCAATTAATGAATAATAAAGCATCCTCCCACCCGCCACCAAAGAATCTCAATTTGAAAACACAAACCACCTTTAAAATCACCATTACTGAAAATGCAAGAAGAACTAAGTCTAATATCTTTCTTCAATCTTTAAAAGTTGCCTTCTCTTGAAAACCAAGAACCCAACAACGCCAATCTGCAAAATCACCGCAATGCCCACAAATAGCAACCCAATTTTCTTCCCTGTGTTCATAGAATTACTACTCTGCGTCGGTGGTGATTGACTAACGTTGCCATTTGTGGGCTTGTTGGGTTCTGCACTCCCTGGCGGAGAAGCTTCACTTCTTGTAGGAGGCGATGATGGAGGTACACGTGGTGATTGTGGTGGCGGCATTGGCGAAGGTGCTGGCGGTGTTTTTGATTCAGCTGGAGGGGGTGGTTGTGGGGAAATCGGTGATTGTTGAGGTGACCGAGGTGGGGGAGGTGGAGGAGATGGAGGAGGGGGTGGAGGTGGGGGTGGTGGTGGTGGTGGTGGTGGTGGAGGTGGAGGTGGAGGTGGAGGTGGAGGTGGAGGTGGAGGTGGAGGTGGTGGTGGAGGAGGAGGTGGTGGAGGCGAAGTCGGCGGAGGTAGGATCACATCTGCAGGCGGAGGCGGGACATTTTGCGATTGAGACTCAACAAGACGAACAAGAAAGTTGCATAGAAGCCCTAAAATCACAAAGATCAAGGTTGATAGCCGTGTTTCCATGAACAAAGAAAGATTCAAGGTAAATAAAACGTTTGATCAGGAGAATCAACTGATTTTGGCATCTGGGTTTGAACCCAAATTCTTGAATTCCAATTCCGTATCTACAAATTCAAGAATTTGGGTTCTTTAAGATTGGGGGCCAGAGAATCAAAGTTTGATCCCTTTTTTTATATATCGTTCTTGAAACAAATCAAAGAAAAGGGTTAGGGTTAGGATATTTGGCATAAGAAAATTCTTCTCAAGAATGGAAAAGACAATAACTTTATTGTTTCCTCGTGACTTTACAAGATAATGAGTCAAAAGGGTCGAGACTCAGAACTTGAAGTTCCTGGATTCATCATTCAAACATCTCGAGGATCTTTAATTTCCATTATTGATTTTGAGAAGAGAAGGGGAATCAAAAAGTTCCTTCCTTTTTCTCGCCTTTTTTTTTGTTTTTTTCCCCAGAAAATGCAGAAAGAGAGAGAAAATGAATGATGGAAGAGAGAGAGAGAGAGAGAGAGAGAGAGACTCAACGGTTGGCAACAGTCTAATTTGGGCGATTGATTGCCGCGAGAGAGAATCTAAAGAAGGAGCTGTTAGCTGTTAAGTACATAGTTTCATTGTGTGTTTGTGATCTGTCAAAACAGAGAAAGATCAAGTGGGCCCATCTGGACTGTTGGCTATGAAATTATAGTGAAACAGGTTCTATTGGACGCATCAAATTTATATTCACAATGATCTGGAGTTAGCCCAAAAAGTAAAATAGGCCCATAAAATTCAATTGGTGTTTTGATGGAAAAATAGATTATAGAGTTGTTTGGAATTGCATTGGTTAAAAGTGTTTTAAAAAAATTATTTTTAAATTATTTAACTTTTAAAAATAGTTTTCGGAAAAAAACAAATAAATAAATATTATTCTCATAAACAGATTTAAAAAAATCAATTTATAAAAAATTAAAAAAATATTTTAATTTCTAACAGTAATTCTAAATACTCCTAAAATATTTGGTTAGTTTCTTCCTATAATACTATACGGCTTTAATTTGGAAAGTTTGTGTTTATCGCAGAGCAAATAAGTTTTACGAATTCCTCCCTTTTTAATGCATCTAATAATTTGTCGTCCAATGTAAAATATTTTTTTTATGAATTACAGCTCCCAATTTCTAACCCTATCCAAATTTACTTGAAAAAATCTAAATTCCCACTTATATTAAAATATGATAAAATCTAAAGTCAACTTAAATTAAAAAAAAAGCTTTTTAAATTTATCTTTCAAAATTAAAATTTAATCCAATTATCAGTCTCATTAACTCGTTTTCGAGATTCAATACTTGCGATAATTTGAAAATAATTATTATTCGAGAAAAAGACATTCTATATATATATATATTTTAAATCCATAGATAGGGTTAGAAATTATACAACCTTGCAAAATTATTGTACAACAAAGAAATTTACAATACAGTGATCGAACTCATGACGTGCTTCTGAATGAACCACAAGCCCTAATAAGTCATGCAATGACAATCATAGCTGCGCCCATTTATTTTGTGATTTTTTATTCAATTATTGCATGATTTTTTGGTGGTTTCAATGCCTGAATTTTTTTTATTAAATGAGTAACAAAAGGAATTGGCCGGAGAATAAATTTTAAATGTCACGTCGAATTCTTTTCTCTAGTTATATTTAAAAAAGTCTAGCAATAGAAAAACAAATGAATTATAATTAAAAGGATAAGAAGAATTAGTTAAGTATTCTTAAATTAAATTAAGGATGATATACAAATTAATGTTGAAGGGATATCTAAAATTTAAGATGGTGGAGAACACGAAAACAATAAAGATGGATTTTAAAATTTTGGAATATCTTTTCTCGTTAATTTTTAGGATGAACTTCAAAGATCGAGTACAAAAACCGATCGAGGTGGAAGATCCATCCAACAACGGAAGTCTGATGATGAATCAGAACCCTTTGAAAGGCAATGCGCAATTCCATTCGCATATTTAATAACAAAGAAAAGCTTAAGAATGGCATAGTCTTGAGTCTTGCTATAAGATTCAAATTAGAAGCAATATACTAATTTTCTTCACATGTTATAGAGACGCTATAAACGTACATAGTTAGTTGAATATTTTTATCCTTGACCAAAAACAGTGATTATCTTCGAAAATGATATAAAAATCTGATAAAATCACTGCTAAAGCGGAGAATTCTTATCTGAATGGGACTCTTTCTTTGTTATTGTAATAGCAGTAGGTTTCTATATATCAGCTATCTCCAGCATGTGAAACGTGTTATATAATAAGTCATGTATCAATCTTGATCAATTTATTCAAATCTGATTTTTTTTTTTATAAAACAAAAAAGCCAATGTGGTTGTCATCAAAGATTTCAGTTCTACTTATACTTTTCTGTTTCTGTATAACACTGGTTTAGCTGCCAAAAAGTCTTACGTAGTATACTTGGGATCTCATGCTCATGGTCCTCTAGTTTCTGAGGCTGACCTGCATGCTGTGACCAATTTACACTAAGAATTTCTCGGTTCCTTTTTGGGAAGGTATCAAAATCTTTAATATCTTAATCATTATTAGTTTATTTTGTGGTGTGAAAAAACTCAATACGTACCTTTTCATACAGCACTGAGAAGGCCCGAGATGCAATTATTTACTCGTACAAGAAGAATATTAATGGATTTTCTGCTCTTCCTGAAGAGAAAGAGGCCGCTGAAATTGCAAGTAATACTTTATTAACATAACCCATTTTTCTTTCTTTCTGTATGTGTGTGTATATAGATAATATTGGAATTAATTTAAGATGTGCCGAACATCCAAAGGTTGTGTCAGTTTTCTTGAACGGGGGAAAACAACTACATACAACACATTCATGGGATTTTATGCTTCTAGAAAGGCATGGTGTTATCCACATAATTCTTGTGGAAGAAAGCCAAATTTGGAGAAGATATCATCATTGCTAACCTCGACACTGGTATTAATTAGTTTCTTAATTATGTTTTGCTTTCTAGAAAATTTCAATTGACCGATAATAATAAATAGCATACTCATTAGCATATGATAACGATAATTAATGAATAGGAAGCTAATCGGAGCAAGATTCTTCAACAGAGGTTGTATTAAAGCAGTAGGAGCACCCGATCCATCTCTCAACTCTGCTCGTGATGAAGAAGGACATGGAACCCACACATTGTCGACGGCTGGTAGTAACTTCGTGGAGGGAGCCAGTATTTTCGGGGTAGGCAACGGAACAGCGAAAGGAGGTTCTCCTAGGGCTAGAGTAGCTGCTTACAAAGTGTGCTGGCCTACTATCAATGGGAGTGAAAGCTTCGATAATGATATTCTATCTGGATTTGATAGTGTTGTGGAAATCGGGGTTAGTTTCCACCAAATGAATAATTGTGCCAAAAATTAAGACAAAGAAAAATTTTCAGATAGTTGGTGGAGTCACAAATTGTCTCCCTTAAAAACCAACTTCCTTAGACTATTGAGTCTTGGTGACAGAATTTTTCTAATATAATTTAAAGCACAATATATCACAAAGTAAAAGACCCGACAATAGCTATTAAATAGAAATAAAAAAAACACCAGAATTTAACGAGGTTTGGCCAATTATGCCTACGTCCTCGGACACTACTAAAATAATATTTCACTATTTCAAAGAAATATTACAAAGTGAAATATTACAAGAGAGAGAGGAAAAATACAACCAATTTTAGAAGTAGAAGGATTGATGTTTTTTTGGAATGAATTGTTAAAAGAGAGATGAAACCCTTTTATAGGCTAATGCTATGGTGGAAAAATATTCTCTTTCTGATGTGGGATTGCCACATTTCAACAAATCTCCACCTTGGCAATCTCACAAATCCAAACAAACATTCTCTAAACTCTTATATTATAAATTTCAGTAATGTCTCCAAATGCGCTTCGAAACGCCCAATTTCAAATTCTAATAACATTTATCAAGTCCAAACAATGTTAGAACTTGACACCTGTCACAACTTTTGTTGTCATATCTGTGGGATTTTCAGCGGTCAAAATCTTCTGAAGTAGTATCCTACTATCTTCAAGAATTTCTCGTACAAAATGATATCGAACATCGATATGTTTCGTCCTTGTATGATAAACTTGATTCTTTGCTAAACAAATAGCACTTTGACTGTCACAATGCACTTTGACATGCTTCTAACCAATTCCCAAGTCATTCAACAACCCCTGAAGCCAAATTGCCTTCTTAACAGCTTCTGAAACTTCCATGTACTCTGCCTCTGATGTAGACAAAGTAACTGTTGACTGCAAGGTGGACTTCCAACTAACCGGTGTCTTTACAAGTGTGAACACATAACCGGTAGTAGATCGACATTTGTCTAAATCACCTGCATAGTCAGAATCACAATATCCAACTATATACTGACCATTTTTCTCATCTCGCTCAAACATTATACCAACATCTACAGTATTCTGAATATACCGTAGAATTCATTTCACAGCTTGCCAATGTCCTTTGCCAGGATCATGCATGTACCTGCTCACAACTCCAACTGCTTATGAAATGTCAGGCCTCATACACACCATTGCATACATCAAGCTACCAACAGGATTTGCATATGGAACCTTTGACATATATTCTCGTTCTTCATCACTTTTCGGAGATAAAGATGCACTGAGCTTAAAATGAGGAGCAAGTGGAGTACTAACTGGTTTTGTATTCTCATTTATCCGAAAACGCTTTAGTACTTTTCTCAGATATTGTTTCTGAGTCAAACAAAGTCTCCCCAATTTTCTGTCTCTGCATATCTCCATACCGAGAATCTTCTTAGCTTCCCCTAAATCCTTCATTTCAAATTCCTGATTTAGTTGAACTTTTAACTTCTGAATCTCTCCTTCATCTTTTGAAGCTATCAGCATATCATCAACATAAAGGAGAAGATAGATAAAGGAACCATCCCGTAGCTTGCGTAAATATACACAATGATCATATTTGCTTCTTGTGTATTTCTGTCTTTATCATAAACTTGTCAAATCGTTTGTACCACTGTCTTGGAGATTGCTTCAATCCATACAACGATTTGCTCAACTTGCACGCCAAATTTTCTTTTCCAGCAACTTTAAATCCTTCTGGCTGAGTCACGTAGATTTCTTCTTCTAAGTCTCCATGTAAAAATACAGTTTTTACATCCAGCTGAACTAGTTCCAGATCAAATTGTGCTACCAAGGCCAACAGTATTCTAATGGAGGAATGTTTTACAACTGGAGAAAACACTTCATTATAATCAATTCATTCCTTCTGAGCGTAGCCTTTAGCTACCAATCTTGCCGTGTAGCGGATATCATTTTTATCAGGAAATCCATCTTTCTTTGCATAAACCCATTTACAGCCAATAGCTTTCTTTCCCTTTGGCAGACTTGATAGCTTCCATGTATGATTCTTTTCAAGGGACTGCATCTCTTCTTCCATAGCCTTTCTCCATTTTTCTTCTTCTGAGCTTTGAATAGCTTCACAATAAGTGGAAGGAATCTCATCATCTACTGAAGATGTATAATTAGTCATATCTTCAAGTCGAGCAGGTTTCTTAATATTCCTTTTCGGCTTTCGTAGTGCAATTGGCTCAAGTTGCTGAGAATGTTCTTGTGCTGAAACCTCTGCTTCCTCATCTGATCCATTTTCTACCATTATCTCATTTTCTGCCGTATGAGTAATTTTATCAGACTTTACAATTGCCGGATCAACAATTCTTCTTCTATCAAACTCCACCTGTTTAGGAGTTTCCTCCACCTGCTGTGGAGAACCATCTGTCTACTCCTTTGTTACCTTTAACATGGTAGACTCATCAAAGGTAACATATCTACTAAAGATTATTTTCTTCGTCTCTGGGCACCATAGTCGATATCCTTTGATACCAGAGGATATCCCCATAAAGATAGCTTTCTTTGCCCTTGGATCTAACTTCGATTCCTTAACATGATAGTATGCAGTGGAACCAAACACATGTAAGAAATTATAATCTGTAGCAGGTTTTCCATACCACACCTCCAAAAGTGTTTTTCCATTGATAGCAGTTGATGGCAAACGATTAATGAGATGACATGCGTATGTTACAGCTTCAGCCCAAAACTGTCTGCCTAATCCAGCATTAGACAACATACACCGAACTTTCTCCAGTAGAGTTCGGTTCATACGTTCAGCCACCCCATTCTGTTGTGGTGTATTTCTGACAGTGAAATGTCGAACAATTCCTTCATTTCTGCAAACTTTCATGAAGGGATCACTTGTGTACTCTCCGCCATTGTCTGTTCGAAGATACTTGATCTTTCTGCCCGTCTGAGTTTCTACCATCTTCTTCCATATGAGAAAAACTTCCAACACTTCATCCTTTGTCTTCATTGTATACACTCATACTCTTCTTGAACAATCATCAACAAAGGTAACATAGTAGTGTTTACCTCCCATTCAAGCAGTTTTGGAAGGACCCCATACATCTGAGTGAACATAATCTAGAATACCCTTGGTATCATGGATTGCAGTGTCAAACTTCACTCTCGTCTGCTTCCCTTTGTTGCAATGCTCATAGAAGTCTAATCTGCAGGTTCATACTCCTTGCAATAATCCTTGATTCGCTAAAAGTTTAAAGGATTTTTCGCCTGCATGCCCCAAGCGCATATGCCACAATCTGGTTGTTTCTAGCTCCTGGTCATCACTAGAAACTGCTGCTGTTGTTCCAACAACTGTATTGCCTTCATAGTAATACAAGTTGTTGCTCCTTTGAACTCCTTTCATCACCACAAGTGCTCCAGATATAACCTTCATTACTTCATTTTTAATGATTATAGTGAAACCCTTTCTCCTAAGGATTCCCATAGAAATGAGGTTTTTCGTTAGACTGGGCACATATCTTACATCTGTCAGAGTTCTGATTGATCCATCACGATTCCTCAACTGGATTGAACCAATTCTAGTTGTTTTGCAAGGGTTGTCATTTGCTGTATAGACAACTCCACCTTCAATTTCTTTAAAATCGAAAAACTGTTCCCGATTGGGACACATATGGTGGCTATAGCCTGAATCTAGGATCCAAGCAGTCGAACTGCTTATTGATTGAAATTGGGGCCAAATCTTCATCTTCAAATGTCACATCCAAGTTCATCAGATCTGCTACAAATTGATTGAAATTGGTGATGTGATCATTCATCGTGGTACCAGGAACATATGTGAATCTGAACAGCCTTTTCTTCATATGAAGCTTATTTTGATTGCTCTTTTTCAATAACTTTTCCTCCAGTGCCTTCCATAATTTACTTGCAGAAGTTTCTTTACAAAAGGCATACTTTTGCTCTCTGGACAGGCACAATCGAATTGTACCACATGTCAAACGATTGATTGTCTTCCATTCATTCTCATCTGCACCTTCTGGCTTTTCTCCCTCAATGGCAATGTCTAATCCTTGCTGAAATAAGGCGTCTAGAACTTCACCTTGCCACATGCCGAAATGGCCTGTACCATCAAAAATCTCCACTGCAATTCTCATATTTGCCACAGCAGTTCTCGCCAAAATTGATGAAGTAGAAGTTGTTGTGTCCATTGTGGATTTTTGTCCGTCTCTTGCCATTTCCTTTTTAAGACTATTTAATAGCTTTCAAATGTGGAATACCCAAGAATCCAAGGAAACCTTTCTGATGTGGAAGATCAGCTTACGCCGCAACCACAGAGCATATAACTCAGTAACCTTGGCTCTGATACCAATTGTTGTGGAAATCGGGTTAGTTTCCACCAAAATGAATAATTGTGCCAAAAATTAAGACAAAGAAAAATTCACAGGTAGTTGGTGGAGTCACAAATGGTCTCCCATAAAAACTAACTTCCTTAGACTCTTGAGTCTTGGTAACAGAATTTTTCTAAGATAATTTAAAGCACAATATATCACAAAGTAAAAGACCCGACAATAGCTAATAAATATAAATAAAAAAACACAAGAATTTAACGAATTCGGCCGATTATGTCTACGTTCTCAGACACTACTAAAATAATATTTCACTATTTCAAAGAAATATTACAAAGTGAAATATTACAAGAGAGAAAAGAAAAATACAACCAATCTTAGAAATAGAGGGATTGGTATTTTTTTGGGATAAATTATTAAGAGATAGATGAACTCCTTTTATAGGTTAATGCTATGATGAAAAAAATGGTGTCTTTCCGATGTGGAATTGACACATTTCAACAATAGTGCCATTCATGGTGGGGTTGATGTCATTTCGGTCACACTCGGTGGCTCTCCTACCGATTACTTCAATGATGCAGTCGACATTGGCGCATTCCACGCTATCAAGAACAACATTGTAGTCGTCTGCTCTGCTGGCAATGATTTACCCGACCCTCAGACTGTTACCAATGTGGATCCTTGGATCATCACTGTAGGAGCTAGCCCCTTGGATCGTCGTACCTTCCTCACTCGTGTCCACCGGGTATAGGCACCGCTTTCAGGGAAAAAGTCTTTCCAGATCTATGCCTGAGAACAAAATATATCCGCTAATTTGTGGAGTGCAGGCCAAGGCAGCTAATGCATCTGCTAAAGACGCGTAATTAATCAGCATCTCTTTATACAATTTAATGGTTTGCTTTTTTTTGAACTTCATTAATTTGCATAATTATTTGGTTTTGTAATGAATGATGCATGCAGTGAGCTATGCAAGGCAAGATCATTGGATCCGAAGAAGGTGAAGAACAAGATATTGGCGTGTTTGAGAGGGGCAACAACAAGAGTTGATAAGGGAAGACGAGCTCTTTTGTCGGGTGCCATTGGGATGATTCTTTGCAATGATAAGCCCAGTGGTAATGAATTCATTGCTGATCCTCATCTTCTCCCTGCTTCCCACATCAACTATACTGATGGCCTTGCTCTCTTTTCCTACATTCATAATTCAATGTAAATTAATTTTCTTTCTTTCTTTATTTTTTATATGTATAATTATTACCAACTAATTCAATTGCTTTCTCACCCAATTAAATTTAATTAATAAATTAATTTTGTTTAATTACAGAGACCCTGTAGCATATATTAATCCTCAAACAGCAGAAATTGGCAAAAACAAAGCTCCCTCCCTGGCTGCATTTTCCTCTGCGTGTCCGAATTCCGTTACACCTGAAATCTTAAGGTTTGAATCATAATCATTATCCTATTTAAAATATAAGTTGTCTTTGTTACAATTAATATGTACTTGCCAGTGAAAGAATCCCATTGAATTATATAAAATATATCAAATGCAGCCTGATATTACTACCCCTGGAGAGGACATTATAGCAGCTTACACTGGAGCCAGCAGCCCTACTGATTTTGAGTTTGACAGGAGAAGGATTGATTTCAATATAATGTCTGGTTCGTCCATGTCTTTACCCCGTGTTTCCGGAGTTGTGGGCCTCGTCAAAAAACTCCACCCGAATTGGATCACTGCTGCCATTAAATCTGCAATCTCAACCGCTGGTAATTAATTAATTAATCCCACATAATTAATGTGTAAACTGTAAACAAGCATTTACACATGCATATGATATATATACTGGTGCAGCCAGGACAAGAGAACACAAGGTGAAATGATTGATGGAGCATGTAAGAAGGCAATACCGTTTGATTATGGTTTCGGACACATAAGACCAAACCGTGCTATGAATCCAGGGTTGGTGTATGACTTAGGAGTGAATGATTGCCTGGACTTCCTTCGTGCCCTGGGCAACAATCAATCTTTGATTCAACTATTTTCTGACAATGATGGCTATCAATGTCCGAAATCCCCAAACCTTCTGGATTTCAACTCCCCTTCCATTACAGTCCCTCAACTCTCTGGTTCCGTCCCTCTCCCTCGAAAGCTCAAGAATGTGGTTCCACCAGCCAAGTATGCAGTTCGGATCAAACAACCTTATGGAATTTCAGTGGCAGTGGAACCAAATGTTTTGAAATTTGATAAGCTTGGAGAAGAGAAGAGCTTCAAGCTGACTATAGAAGCTATGTGGGATGTTGCTGCTAAACACTATGAATTTGGAGCCTACCATGGACTGACGGTTTCCATTATGTTAGAAGTCTGATTGTGTTAAGTCGTTTTGATTTATTTACGTTGCTGGTACGGGTTAGGTTATATTTTATTTTTAGCTAGGTGATTTTTATTATCAATGGACAATTCACTTTGTTTATCTTATAATTGTTAGAAAATTTTTTAGCTGCTATCAAATAATTCGATTATATTTAATTATTTATATTGATTGATATAAATAAAATAATTAATAAATTTATATATATTATTATTTAATTAAATTAATATTATTAAATTAAATCTACTTAAAATTTTATTTAGAGGATTATCACTTGTCACCCAACTAATGCTTTATCCTGATATCAGTTTCGGGTCTTTGACCGGTACTGACCTAATATTTCCCTCTTCTTTTTGCTTTCTCGGCAATTGTTGCAGAGTCTGATAAAAAAAAATAGTATATTGAGATCTAGGGAATAGATTATCTTTGGTCCCTCAAAAAAATATTCCAGTATTTCTGTTCTAGAATATCTTTAACTTACATTCTAACAGATTAATTGTTTGGAAGTGAGAAATATATCAACAATTCCACACAAAAATAATTGCTACTTGAGCGTAATTTGCCGCTCGATTATTATAAGAACATATATTTTTATATCAATTACATACTATTTGTTTTTGTATCAAATCAGAGAAAGATCATGTGGGTCATGTCAACTTAAATAATAAAGATATAAATGATAAAATTGTAAAATTTAAACGATAAACATATAATTTTAAAATAATAAATTAAAAGTTCAAAATCAATGAACATATAAGATGTAAACGATAAAATAACAATTTGTAAATTTTAAACGATAAACATATAATTTTTAAATAATAAATCTTTAATTATAAGCAATAAGTTTGTAACTTATAAACGATAAATTTGTAACTTTTAAAAAATTAACTTATAAATTCAAAATGATGAACTTGTAAATCCAAAATTATTAATCTGAAAATTATAATTAATGAACTTATAAGTTCAAAACAATGAATCAAGTTTTAAAATAATTAACTTGTTTCATATTTATTAATTTATCAAAATTTAATTCCGAAAAATAAACATTTTTGTTTTTATTTCTCAGGTGTAAAATAAATAAATCCATAATGCAACATAAATTAGAATTCATGATATAACAACCACATAATCATATACGGTTAGCTTGTAAAATATGACAAATTATATTATGTATTAGTATCCATGATGTAACACATGTCATTTATTTAAATGTTAAAAAAATTTAATTTTAAAATATATATATATATATATATATATAAATAAATAAAAGTATTATTACATTCGTAAAAGATGTTAGATATGTAATAAGTACATAGAAAAAAAATATAAAAATTAGTAAAATAGGGCCACAAAATTCAATTTGTATTGTCCCTTAAGGTTGGATTATTTTCTATATATATATATACTTCGAAGTGTTAATAACTTTTCTTTTAGCCGAAAATTTTGTAGGTACTTTTTAATTAGTTCCATATACATTTTTTTATAACCACAAACTAAATAACAATATACCTTTGAACTTCAATTTATAAGGAAAAATTTTAAGATTTTAATTTTTATAAAATAAAATCTATATCCGTGCGGGGAATTAATTTACATCCAACCACCATGTATGAGAAAAAAAAAGGAGGAAATACATTTTTGAAGCAAAAAGTTCAAGTTGACGTACTATTGTGTCATTAAATTGATTAACGGTGCTGGTATGAAAAATAGAGATACTGGAAAGATTTTGTTTTTGTGAAAATAAAAATTTTATGGAATTTTTTTAGGTTGCAAACTAATTCTCAAAAACATTAATATTATTAAATGCAAGTCGAGGAATAATGGGTGAAAATTATTAAGAAAATGGATATTAAAATTTTAATAAGGCGTTGCCTTATTACAAAATGAAACATAGTTTTTTTTTTGGGTCAGAGAAAATGAAACTCGGTCGAAACCTTTGTTTTGAACTTTTCCACAGTGAAGAAAAAAATGAGAATGGTTTCACTAGACCCTACTGTAAAATACAATGCATGTGATAAATAAGGGGAATCTATAAGCTGGAGAAAGGCCAGACAAAGATCACATGTGTGACTGAAATTTAAAAAAAATGTAAGAAAACACAGAAAATAAAAGGCAGTACTCTTATGCATGGAAGCAGTAGCAGTGAAGGTAGAGCAAGAAGCATGTTTGGCTTGATGCAGATCACTGTCCTCCTCTAAATCATCCTTAACATATTGTCCAAAATTTCTGTCAGCAAAAAAAAAAAAAGAAAAACTGTCATTTAGCCGCAGAAGCCCCAAATAAATTAAAATAAAATACGATCTAAAGGCAAATGGACAAAGTTTTCCTTCTCTTGTCCCGTCATTATTGTTCAACTACGGATTTTTTTTAATAAAAAAAATGCCCAAGAAAATGTTGTTTATGGCATTATATGTATATTGCCTTCTTTAACTTTTTATGTTGACAATGACAAATATCATTCATGACAAAATCTTTAAAAAAAAATAAATTATTGCAAAAACAGGAATCTTCACATCATGGAAGATTTATTTTATATTTTATAATTAAGTTAATCATTCATATTGCTAATTAATTTGCAAAACATTCATACTATAGCATAACACCTTGATTGGATAAAAATTATGTGATGCTGTGGCCTGTATTAGTAAAATTAGTAGAACGAGAGATGGACAGGGATTGTATAGAAAATTATATGGTGGAATTACAGAGATAGTAAAAGAGAAGAGAATAATATAAAAGGAACGAAGGGGCACGATTTAGTAAAATAGGATGCCGTTGATACTTGATATATATGTTGATGTGGGTGTCTCGGAAATTGTTGCTTTCTTTCTTTTAGTGGCTAAAATTCAGACCCCATTGTTAAGGCACGTCAATCGCCTTTCCTTGCATATTTTGTCCTAATTCTCTGAATGCCTCAGTTTGCTTTAAGAATCCATAATTTTCTCGCATTTTTCAAATTGCATTAAAGCAATGAAAAAAAAAATAAAAACAATCCCATATATAAAACTCCCGAATGTGTACTAATTCCATGAAAGAAAAAAAAATCATTATGTTAGGAACCAAATGAAATTCGTTGTCTTTCCTGAGAACGTTTCAAGGAAAAAAAGGGAAATGGAAGAGATCAAGTACGTGAGTGAAAGTACACATAACTCCGTTAGTTTCTACGTCTCAATCAATAATCAGTATAAAACTATTATCAATAAAAAAATTAATTTAATAATATTGATCTTATCTCAGGGTCTCGAAGCCTCAAATTTGAACGTCACTTTAAAATTGTTCAAGAAAAAAAAATTATAATTGTTTTCAGTTTTCACAATAACATTAGCATTCTATTATATTCCCATAAATAATGCTGCTCAAGTCAAGTGTCAACATGATTAAACCCTGTGGAAAGGTCGCAAAATCAAATATGATAGAAGTGAGAATGTGACTTATGTCTAATCAGAAGCAGACAAATAACAAAGAAGCACAAAGTTAGGTAATGCCCATAGCTAGAGAAAGCCTTAATAGTTCTAGCCTTTTAGACCACATTACAACAGAATCCCAAACCATGCAAGCCCAGAGAAAAATAAAAGGAAAAAGAAAAAGAACCCTAAACCGTCTAGCTAAACCCTAGAAGAAAACCCTAAAAAACTAGGACTAGCTCGACGAATCTGAATAGAAGCAAAGAGGGATTTTGATGGAGAAATGTGAATGCGTCAAATGTATTTTTTGGAGTATGTGGGTATAGGGGCTGGCCCTGACAGGGTTTTGGTGCAAGATATATATAGATATTACTGTGTAGGCTGTAAGGTTTATGGCTTCTTCTGTTGCTCCGAATCCATATCTGAGTTTTCTCTCTGCCAACCTCCACCATACTCCGTAATCACTCCCTTGTCACCATAAAATTAAGCTAGCTAAGTTTTCTTAATTGTTAGATTTCCCCTCCCTCTAAGGATACACTTTTTTAGCTTAAAGAAAATATTTTCAACGTAAAACTAATGGTCTTCCGTTGATAATTATTTGTAAATACAGTACCTATAAAGTAACATCTAAGATATGACATTTTTTTAATTATAAGTAATTTTTATATCTATTTTATGATTATATGAGAAAAATTAAAGTTCGAAATATGATGACAAAGATTATATCCTTACTAATAAAATGATCTCTACTTATATTAAAATATTGATATTTCACTAATAAAATTAAGTTCATTATCACTGTACTCAAATTTCTTGGTCACATGACATCTGATTTTACTTGTTCATAAAGAAATAATGCTTATAATGTAATTATCTAGGAGGCATTTTTTTTCCTACAACAACAGATAAAATTTAGTATGAAGCATGAACTCATAATTTTTTTTAATGTTTCTTAGAGGAACCATAGTTATATACTGTCCGATTTCTTGAGCTTTTCATTGTGACAAACGCATGCGATTACATAAACTACAAATTATTTAAATGAAAAATATTAAACATATTTATTCATGTACTAAAGCTAATAATATAGTAATTATTTTTTTAAATACAAAACCAATTAAAAATTTTATTTTTATTACATAAAAATAAGTTATAATTTCGATATATCAAAAAATATAGATATGATCTAAATAAAAAATATATAAATATATATATATATATATATATAAGAAAATGACCCTTTTTTCATCTCTAATTATTCATATAGGGAAGAAAAGTTCAAAAGAAAAAAAGCAGAGGGAGGAAAAGAACATAATTTTATAAAGGCGAGGGAAATAAGCGCGCCAAGAAGAAGAGTTGGGAATGGCACTGAATCAAATCCATAAAATCACTTGCAAGGAGGAGAGAGAGAGGCACATAAAGCTAAAGGTCACGCAATTTAAAACAACTCTTTTACTAGGGCTAGCTTGTACTCTCTCTGCTGTCAAGCAGTTCTTTTCCTCTCACTCTCTCTCTAAATATAGTTAAAGTTCTTTTGACTTTTTATATTCGTTTATATAAAAAGTTCATATTAGGGGAACTTTCCAGAGGAGTAAAAAATAAATAAGAAAAATATATTTATCCTCCTAATCATTTTTTGTAATTTTTCCTACAAGAAAAAATATGAAGGTAAAATAATCAATTCTGTGGTGGAAACTTTAATGTGGAATTAAGTTACAATTAAATGTTGCAGGCGCTTGAAGTGCACATAATAAAATTAATGATAATGTTTTTTTATTAACAATTAATTTTAATTGAAATAGTAAACCCTCGAATTGAATTTTATAAGATAAAAAAATAAGATTCTTTTGTTTGAAAAAAATTTTAATATTACATATTAACTATTTTAAATATTATTTTCAAAATAATAAATATTTTATTATAATAATTAAGAATAAAAAAATAATTTTATTAGTAAAAATGATATTTTTTTATTAAATCTCTCGTATTTTCTCTCCAAAATAGAAAAAAAATGTAAAGTGAATTTTTCCATTCTTATTTTCTTTCTCTTCTCAAACAAGGTAAAATAAAAATATTTTTTTCTTATATTTTTCTTCTATCAAAACATAAGAGAATTAAAAATAACTTTTATTTTCTTTCTCTTTCGTTATTTTCCTCTTTTCCGAACGGAATAAAATAAAAATATATTTTTTATTTTAGCTCTTATAGCTTCTCTCATATTTTTTCCCCTCCCGTTAGTGTAAAACCAGGCAGATTATAATTTGGCAGTTTGCCAGATCCACGAGCCAATAAATGAACGAAATGAAGGACTTGCTGCTGTTAGGTAGCGATGTGAATTCGGTTACTCTGGTGTGGCACCCCATGGGGAAAGGTGGTCCCTAGATTGTTAGAGATCTGAAGACATTAATTTTGTTGATGGGATGGATGTGATATTGTGGTCTTTCAGGTGGTGGAAATGCATGCAACCGATTGGACGATATGGGTAAAAGGAAGGCAAAATACATTTTTAAAATCCGGCTTATTTAATGCCAATAAGGATTTAGAAACTTAAAAATAAGCTTCAAGTTAATAATATTGATATAATCACATGTTAAAATTTGAGTTTAAACTTTAATATATCAGTTTTTCCATAGCTCATAAAGTATCTTTTTTTCAACTTGGATATAGGGAGAACTCTATTAAAATATAATGTGTGTGTGGCTGCTTATAGAACTTTGGTAATTTGATCATTTTGAATAATTGATATTTCACCTCTTTGTGATTAAAAAAAAACCAATTATAAAAACAATTATAATTAATTAAAAGTATAATAAAATAAAAATAAGAAATAATATTATGATTGTGTTCCTTGTGGATATAACGCACTTTTTTAATGGCAGTATTTAATGTTTTATATAAATAATAAAATACGTTTTTTTTAAAGCAGTAGTATAATAGCTTAATCACAAAAAAAAAAAACTTATATAACTTCATCTAAATAGTAAAAAACAAATCAATGGTATGAGAACAAAATTCGCATATAATGAACTTAAGAAAGGGAAAAAGAATTAAATTCATTGTTCGGATCTAGAATTAGGTAATTAAGCAGAAAGACTTGCAAATTAGGTAGATAAGTGTTGGAACTAATTATAAAAAAGTTAGTTAAAAGTAGTATTTCAAACTTATAGTTAACCGATGTGGAATAATTAACACTCTCCTCGTCTCCAAATTAGAAATGACAATTTATATCTAATTTGTGGTATTCTGCAATGAACATAAAGGATTTTTTGTATTTTTTTTCCACTTCGAATCATAAATTTTTTTACCACGGACTGAGATGGAAATGGTATAAATATAAACAATTATCATTTAAAGTAAAAAATATATTTTGCATTTAAATAATTATATATTTAACTAATTAATTAAAATAAGAAATATAAAACTATTTTTAATATCAAAATAATAAAATAATAAAAATCTGAGAAATGCGATGAATCGGGATCCCCTTGCCCTTGTGGTGTGAAGACAAAAACTCCAAAAAAAAATTTCTGATGGGGTTCAGGGTAAAATTGGAGTTAAAAAATAGAAATCTTGCGTCATTGTCATTCCTAACCCAAACCCACATTGAGAAGGTAAGTAAACCACCTGAAAAATAGCTAGGTGAATAGGTTTTTACCATATAACTTTTTATACAATTAATTTAAGAGAAGATTGCATAAATTATTATAATTGGTGGATTCCGGAAAAATTTTACCATTCCCGTTCTAGGACTATACGAGGATTGGCATCTCCGATCCGGATCCTCGATTTTATTAAAAAATTTTATATTATTTTAATATAAAAAAATTATTTTTAATATTTTAGTTAATTAGTTAATTACATATATTTTTAAAAATAATTAAAATTTATTTTAAAATAAGTATTATATTTTTATTTTATTATTTTTATAAATTAATTATGTTAAAAATATAAATAAGTATTATATATATATAGCGGCATATCTATAAATTTTGTATAATGGGGTTCATATATATAGTTTTCAGCAGAGAATAGAGCGGTGACCTGTGATCTATGATGTGACTCTCAATTAATGGAGATGGCATGGAAACTGGAAAAAATAATTTTTGATTAAGAATTTTTTATTCATTTTTTAAGCTAAAAATTTCAATTTTTAATTTTTTTTGTAATCTAAGTTTTTAATTTTTTCATCATTTTGTATGAATTGTTAGAAATGAATTTTTTTTTGAATTTCACTGAGGTTCAACTTTTTTAAATTTTATTGGGATCACTTATTAAAATACTATGATATTTTTAAATTTTTATTAGGATCCATTTATTAAAAAATTAGAATTTATGTTTCATTATATTGTACCTATAACTTTTAAAAATTTTATGGAGTCCAATGACTCCACTATTTTAAACCGGCATCCTGCCCTATATATATATATATATATATCGAAGAGGGCCATATATATACTATTTATATTTCGTTACTACTATAAGTGCTTTGGATTTGGGACAAAACATATAAATAGTAAAAAAATTGGAATGAATTCGGATTGAAACCTTACGGATGGAAGTCCAATTGTCATCCTATATTCAAAATGTGAAATGATCAATATTAGGGTTAATTTGTTTTCAATTATTTTTTGTACGAAATCATATATATTTGCAGTCTATATATCAATGGAATGAGATTAATTTTATTCATATCAGATAGAATTTTGAAATGCGGTAAAACATAATTTCAAGAGTTTTAAAATAGTTGCATATAAGAGCAAATTTATATAGGTGGCAGTAAAGGCACTTGCCCCATTGACCAATCAAAATTTAGATAGACAATATATTATATATATTTATTGTCCAATGCGTAAATTTATCTTTACCCATATATTTTATATTGCAAATATTTTCTTCAATTAACTAATTAATGTATAATTAATAATTAATTAATTAAGTTTATAAGCTAATATAAAATATAAATTAAGTTTATATAATTAATTATATGATTTTTATTATTTTTCTCATTAATTGTTATTTTCTACTTATTATTATATAGTAACAAATATTTTAATTGTTAATAATTAATATAATACATTAAAATATTAATCATATTCTATAAATTAAAATTCATGTCAATTACAAAGATAAAATATATTTAAAAATGTAATTGAAATTTTATTAATGTGGTATGGAGACCACACTTTACCTTTATTGAAGTTAATTATTAGATTTACCATTAACGGTATATTCAGAATTCGAATTCAAAATATCTTATTAAACAAAAAAAAATTGTGATAATTCATTTACATATGTATATTAGCTCTATGTGGACTAATAACTATTATAGGTCTCACAAAAATCATTACATAGTTCGACCAGAGTATTAGCTGTCCGTTTATATGTACATATTATACAGTCAAAGAGAATCTTTGATTTTAATTATTGTGATTAGAATCTAAAGAAAAACATATTTTTAGATATTAGTCGGATTCCATAGCTGAGAAGGCAAAAACCGAAGACCGTACAGTTTTAGCACTAGAAGCTATCCAATAAAAAAATATTCAATAATTTAAGTGTTGGAATCCGAAATCCTCCTGGTTCAAAAAGAGATTATCACCAACCCAAGAAAGTATCATTAACGGTCGGAAAGACTCACTTCCAACTGCAAAGAGTGATAACTATATATACACACTTAAAACAATGCAAATTCTAAAGACATCTTTCTTTTTAAAATGCAATTCTTCTTTTTAAAATGCTTTTAATACTATCTCTTAATAAAGAGAGATTAATGTAAATCCTTGGTGGACCTATCATTTCCAACTACAAAGAGCGATAGGTATCATTTCCAACTATATATATATATATATATATATACACTGTAAATAATGCAAATTCTAAAATACTTTTAATATTCTTGATTAGTCAGTAAAGAAAAGATCAATTCTCTCTTTCTATTTTTAATTTTTTTTATTCACCAACTAAACTGTTCAGGAAAGAAATAAATATTAAAAAATATCTTAAAAAAAAGAATATTCTTATCATTACTTATTCTCATGATTCCTCGCACTATAATTGAGTCAACGATCAAAACCTACTTTTGTAGAAAAATAAGCGCTCCATTTGAAATTTCGTGTGGCATTTTCTATCGTCTGTCTACCTTTTCTTTTCCTACTCATTAATTTCCATTCACCTATTTAGGACAAAAAAAAAATTAAAATACCACATCATTAACTCGTAGCCTATTCTACTCGTTCCACAGAGCAAACACAGGGACTTTATGAACCAAACCCCAAGTACTAATACTGTTGTTACTTCCATTATTCGTACTATCTTCATACTTTGAGTAACCTTGAGTGGAATCTCCACCCCCAATGCCCAATTCACTGGCTAATCCAACCGACCATTTCGGACTCGCCAGATTAGATGAATTCCTAGCAACCAATGCTGCACCATTGTTAGCGCTTTGTGGCTGTTGTTGATCATCTGCATTAGTACTCCACACAATATCGCCCAAATCATCGGAGACTGAAGTGTTTGTTATGGCAAGAAGTGGCTGAGGTGATGTCGAAGATGCACAAGAATTTTCATCCTCATGACCCATTGGAGCTAATTCTTTTGATGAACGTTTAGCAAGATCACTAGCAATGAGAGTAGAACTTGAGCAAATTCTCTTCACATCATACCTACTAACATCAAAATTTGTAACAGCACCAACACCCCTAAATTTAATTGCCGCAATATCATATGCCTCGGCTGCCTCTTCTTGAGTGCCTATATATATATAAAACAACTATATTAATATACCATATTTAGGATTTGAAGAGAGGATTATCTTCCTAACTATGCTGAAATGATGAATGGGTGAAACTTAGCAAGCAAACAACTCAATTTCGGCCTATTGAGGCTACATGAATATTTGCATAAAATCTTGTTCTCGAGGGAAAACTATCAGTATAGTTCCAAGATTTAATGTTTTAAAAAATAAAATAGGTTTGATTTCACTAATTTGCATTTACGGCTTTCAACTAACTACAAAGAAACCCAATGTTAATAAAGCTATGGACTGTTTTTGTTTGTTTGTTTAGGAGCTATGTACACTTTCTGAATTGCTACAATACAAGTAAAATTTTATAGGCAAACTATCAGGCTATTACTTTGCAACCTTAAACCTACAGTGATCAGAGAATAGTGAGGACCAAAAAAATCTACAAAAGATAGCACTGTCCTTTCGAACTTTTATTATGTATGCAATAATAGATTAAGGGTGCCCAAAAATAAATTATGAAAAGAAAAAAAGAAATTGACAATATAATTGGAAAATTAGAGAAGGTGAGGCTTACTAAATGTTCCTAGGTACAAGTCCTTGTTTCCGGCAACCCTTCCTATTCTAGCTTGCCATCTTCCATGTTGATGATGCCTGCAATGATAAAAGGAAAACTACCAGCAAATAAAAGGAAAGAAGATAGATATGTTGATAGATATGATGTTTAATATGATACTAAGTATGCACACATTGTATCACATACACATGCATAATGATGTTTGCCTATTGTTGCCTAAGATAACTGAAAAAGCCTGCAAGAAAACAGTAAATAATGGAAAACTTTATTAATTGATGTTAATTTCTGCCATCATCACCTTGTCACTCCTCTGTAAACAGAAGCTCCTCTTGAAAACCCACTACTTTTCCTGCCAAAGTTTGAAAACAAACAATCAATCTATTTTCTTTCTTTCTTTCTTGATTTAATTAAACATGCAATTTTTCTCCCTTGTTCAAATACATACCTTCTCAAATTGGCAACAAATTCTTGCCTTGTCATGCGCTTCATTTCTTCAAGTTCCTTTTCATAAGTGATCAACTATACAACATTTAATATCAACAATCAGGATAAATTGGACATTAACATTCAATTTTTTTCTTCAAAAGAAAAAACAAATTGACGTTGAATATTTTTGCATAGATTAGACACGAACTTACCGGGAAATTTATATGAGTTGTTGGTCCCCAAAATTTCAAAGCAGCTAAATCATAAGCCCTTGCTGCTTTTTCTTCCTTATCATAGCCACCTGATTTTTATTTTTTAAAAAAGACAATTTAATAAAAGGGAAATTTTTTAAATAAATTTATTCTATTACGTTATTTGTAGACTAATTCAATTAAATAGTAAAATAGATACAAATTTATTAATTATTAATCAATAAAAATAAAATAATTAAAAATATGTCCTTATTTAGTAGGATTAGATATGGATGTCTAACAATTTCTCTCAAAAAAGAACTAAGGAGAAGGAACATGCACGCAATCCAATGTTGTTATAATAAACAGATGTAAAATCTTTAAAAAAAATTTAAAAACTAAAGACAAAACAAATAAATGAGCATCTCCCGTGTAACTGTTTCACCTACCAAGATAAACTGCGCATTGTTGACGTAGAGAGAGAAGACAGACCCCAAAAAGTGCATGAAAATTAAAAACAACCGTTAGTAGTATATTCTTTTGAAAAAATGTAAAATAAACAGAATTAAAAAAAAAAAAAGACCAGCGAGGGAGCAAAAATTTATCATGCTTACCTTGCCTTCCTTTTCTTGTTTGTCCTTCTTTCCTGCAGCTATTGTCCCACAAATGGGCCTCATATCTACCAGTCCATCTATGCCTAATAGCATCAAATGATAAAATAAATAAATAAATAAATAAGTAAATAAAAATATGTCTCCATACCCTTACCAAAAAAAAAAAAAAAAGAAGTCCCCATACCGCCATTCAAGACAAGTAAATAAAATAAAATGTTAAAAGTACCTTGTTACTCCTCTATACTGAGACGTTCTCTGTCCGAAAGTGTCAATAGATTTCCCAACGGGCCTTTTACGATTGTCCACAGCTTGTAATGGAGAAACTGCAACCAATGCGTTCTGTGAAGTGGGACTCATTGTGAGCGATAATGGCTCAAAACTGCAATTATTAGCTTCACTTGATGTTTTATCACTACAAAATGGTGCCTGTCTTAACCAAGATTTGAACCTAGATACTGAACTAGCAGTTTCGAAAGGCACATGATGCATGCCATGGCCATGGCTATGGTTATGGTTATGGCTATGGCTGTGCCTCGAGTTTGGATCACAGTGTTGGAGACGGTTATCATTAGGGATTAGGGTCTGAGGGTTATCATTGTAATGGTGATAAGATTGGATTAAAGAAGGTGGACTGCTGAGATTTTCTCCTTTAGTGTCAACATCCCTATTATTGGTATTGAAGCTCGGCGGAACATTAACATTGATTTTACTACCATGGGTTTGCCTTTGTTCTTCTTGGCAATAAACTTTGGTCTCATCAGATGGAAAGTTTGAGTAACAGCCTAAGAAATCATCAAGCTTCGAACCTTCTTCACTTGCACTAGTTGCATCCATGGTGTTTTCATATCTCCAATCTATAAATCAGGATCAAAAACAAAAAAAGGGAAAAATCAAAGAAAGTTTACAACTTTAAAGATCACAGAAACAAGAGGGGAAGGGGAAAGAGAGAGTGCATGCAGCATATATTAATATACCTTGAGCAGCCTTAGAGGAGCGTCTAAATGGATCGACAACGCAAAGAGAGCCATCAGAGCGTAAAGGCATAACAGAAATATCATGATAATGGGAAGAAAAACCTGCAGCTTGTTCTTCTCTACTGAAGCCTTCATCAATTCTCCAGAGTGGACTCACAGAAAATCCTAACCAATTACTCATATTATATCCTTAATTAATCAATCTCTGTATCTCAAAAACTGTGATTCGGTTGGCGTTAATTTCCGGTTCGTGAGAATTGGGGTTTTTGGTTTTAAAGCTCAAACTTCGAAATTTTTTAATCAAAGCTCTCTCCTTCGTCTTATATTCTCAGTCTCTCCGCATATCTCTATCTGTTTTGCCAATTCTGCTTTGGGTTCCGTGCCCTTCCTTTTCTCTCACTTAGCATTAGCGGGCGCTCGCCGTGACTCCATCACTCCCTCAAACATATATATATATATATATATATATATATATATATATATATATATTACAATAGCTATCGAAATGCAACCCTTTTTTTATTTGGAATATATAAATTTTTAGATGAAATATTAATTTTCCTATAAATTTAGCAGTAAAATTATAATATTAAATAAAATTAATTTTTGTACATATCATTTGCATAATTCTAGTTAAATTTTGCTAAAGTAACTAACTAAATTGCTCAAAAACGAATTTGTATAAAACGTTTAAATTTTTTTAGATAATTTAATGATAAATGAAGCCGAAACGTATTTTACGTTAAATTTTCCTAAAAAATTAGGAAATAAATATAAAACAAATTATTGGGATGACATTCTCAAATTTCTTTCATCCATTACAGCTAAATTTATTTTCTTTTATCTGTGCAAAAAAAATTGAATTTAGATGAGAAATGTGTTAAGCAAATAAATTTTTTTATTTCACAAAACCAAAATTTAAAAAATTTGTGTTATAATTTATATAATATTAAGCCTCCATTTTTTTTTAATTCGTAAATAACATCTTTTTTAAAAAAATTGACCTGTAAAAATAAAAATTCCATTTCTTTTTTCTTAGACTGGACCCACTTGATTGCAGCCTATCCACAATGTGGTGTGAACGTAGAGGTTGAGATCTTGCACTCATTTCGTGCTATACTACGACTAAAAGCACCAAATTATGGCTCAAAAATTATGGCATGGCCGTCCAAATTTTACATTTTGATTTTTGATGCATGCAAATTGCAATGCAATGTTTAGAAGGGGAAGTACTTTTTGTACTAAGAAAGAGAGAAGGCGCGAAGAACTTTATTCACTGAGAGTATATTAAAAGAACACTGTGATACTGCGGCTATTGCTGACCATTATAGGACTACTCTGGTAATTTCATAAGGCGAGGCTTTTCGAAATCCCCGCTTGGAATTTGGATATAATTACTGGCCACAATTTCTATTTACCTATGTGATTTTACATAATTTACTAGCGTCTTACAATTATGTTATTTGCTTTTTATTTTATTTTATTATACTGTATTAATAGATAATTATGTTAAAAATAAAAATATTTTTTTAAAAAAATTATTATTTATTTTTTGAAATTTTAAAATTATACTATTTATCTTTTTTTTATTTTTATTTCAGTCAAATTATATAGTTATTTTATCAATTTTTAATAATTTTATCGTTAATATCATATTTAGATAATTAACAAATATCATAACTATCTTTTTTTATAATATTAAAGTGAAAAATTGTTAAGTGTCTTATTTTTTTTATCATTTTTTTTCTATTTTTTTTAATGATCTAGGTTAAAATCAAAATAAAAAATATGAATTTGAACAATAAAATATCATAATTTAATTCTTGAAATTAATTTCAAAAGTATGAGATATTCATTTAATTATTTAATACAAAATATTAAAATTAAAAGTTGATTCATTTTATTTATGATAGATAAAGTTTTACTATAAATTATTAATATAAAAATATCCAATTAATTTATAAATTTAGTATGATTTTTAGAAAGATAGAAAGATATGAGAAAAAAATACTTTACTATTTTCTAGAATAAAAAAAATTAAATTAAGGAGTAGTTTTGATATTTGTTAATTATTTAATTGGACATTAATGATAAAATCATTAAAATTTGATGAAATGATTACGTTTGATAGAAATAAAATAAAAAAATAGATAATATAATTTCAAAACATCAAAGATTACTAGTGTAATTTGTTAAACCTCATAAGATAAATAATAATTTTATCTTAAAATAATATTTTTGTTATTTATTAAAAATTTAATATTTTTTGGCAAAAAATCGAAATAACTTATAATAACATAATTTTTAAATCTACTAAATTATAACCACTTCTCCTTAATTACTAATATGTGGCCACTCACCATTGGGTAATAATTAGAGGTGTAACTGTAAAGGACTGTTAATTAGTTCTTTTTTTTTTTGTCTTTTTAATTTGTAAAACCATTATACTAATTGGTTTATAAAAAAATTTAAATTAAACTCCTAAAATAGAGTAATATCTAGTAATAAATTAATTATCAATCACGACAAAATAATTTTTTAAATTATTAAAAACTAACTTATATTTTATTACAAAATTATACCATATACAGTTGATTTATAAATTATTAAATAATTTTTTTTTTCATATAATGTGATTAAAAATAAAAATCTGCGAGGATTGTGTTGGTTGCCAGACTTTATGGCTTATGCACGGATTGCGGATGCTCGTGCTGATGGATATAAATGAGCCAAATTATTTATGAATTGTTTGAATTTGGTACGTAAAATATTTAAATTCGATTCGAAATTAATCGAGTCGAATTCGAATTCAAGTAATTCGAATAGTTTATCGAGTCGATCTTGAATATTATAATATTCAGCTCAAAAAATTCAGGAGTTTAATCAAATAATTATTTTTTATTATTTATTAATTTACTTTTATACTATCATTATTTAAATATGTTTAAACTTTATATAATCGAGTTAATTTAAGTTGATTTTAAATTTTACTGAGTTAAAATCGAGTAACTCGAATATTTTTCGAGTTGAATTTTGAACAAATAAAAATTTAAATCGAGTTCAAATTTTAATTTTTTAAATTAATTTAAATTCGAATTTGATACTATATTTACTTGATTACACTCTTATTCTCATTCACCATCTGCGTTGGCACTCTCGAATGCAACTCTCTTTTTCAAATAAATATATAGCAATAAATTACTAGTTATTTTTCATAAGTACAGTTATTTATATAAATCGAATTTAATATTTAAAATAATATATTTTTTAGAATAAACTATTTTATTTTTAAATTGAATTTTCAATTTTTAATTTTTTTAGAGATGCAGTGGTTTTTTATTTTTTATTTTTTATGAAGGCCGCGAATTATTGGACCTCAGTACGATTGAAATGAGTTGGGCCATAATTTTTTTCTTTTCCTTAATTGGGGTCCAATTTTACCATTATTTCCAGTCATTTACTTATTCTCTCTCTTGTTTAATGTCTCTCTCTTTTGAGCTTTTTACTCTACTTTGTGGTGAAAGTAAAACAATATAATTATATGGTAAATCTCATGCATCGTCTTCAATTTATATTAATATCTCTTAATTTCATTTTAGATTTTAAATATTTATTAACTTTAATTTGTGTAATAAAACTATTATCTTTACCCATTTTAATATGTTTCACAAGTTACTTTTGATAATTAAGAGTCACATTACCATCTACATAGAATACACATAGACTTTTATTAATTATTGTTAAGAACTATGCTTAATTGTTTTTTACTTAAGAGTATTGCTTATTCATATACAATTTTTTTTATAAAAAAAATAAAGTTAAGGGATTACATGGTGCTTAGTTATCAACAATAACATGTCAAACCTATAAAAATAGGTGATGATGATATTTCTGTTATATAAATTAAAATTGAGAAACTTATTTTACAAATTGAAGTTGAGAGACATTATTGTTTATTAGTGCTAAGTTGAAGATACTCAAATCAAATTTACCCTATAATTACCTTAACAAATTATTGAAAGAAACATTACCAAATTTTGCAATTGATGCTTTCACAAAGTTGGGTAAAGACCATTTAGCAATGAGTATTATGTTTTGAATCTCATAAGTAAAAAATGTTAATCATTAGTCAAATTTAAAAGTTAATTTTTAAGAGAAATAATCATCATAAATAATTAAAATATAAAATGATACTTCATTCCATTTGTTTATATGTGGTTGAAAAACAAGACACATAGCCAACCCCAAATGTTTCGTGAATCATAAATGCACTGAGCCCATTGTTTGTCCAACCTAATTTCAGCCCAACCCCAACCTTTTTCAGCTTTCAGTTTGTACGGCTATAAGGATCCATGTGTGTTGACACTTGCTCAATTTGAAAACTTTCGTTCGAATTATTTCGAATTTCTCTCAAATTAGACTTAGATGTTTTTGAATAAATTTAGGCTGATTTTCAAATCCAGCCAAAAATTATATGTGACAAGTTAGTTACTGTTGTTATTATTATTATTTTAATGAATTAAGTAGACGAGGATAACTATGGAGAGGAAAATAAGACATTTTGTCTTAGAGTGGGTGGAAAATAACATTTTGTCTATTAACGGGTGGAAAATAAATCTAACATTTGGGCATTGGAGATAACAAATTATAAAAGCCAAAATTTCAACATCAAAAGATGTGATCTTATGAGGTTAACAGCTAATAATCAGGGCCCAAAATCCATTTGTAGTGGGCCGTATCCTAAATTTTTCATTTCTTACGATCTAATTATTCATGATGTTAACTTTTGTTGCCCACATCAAAATAATTATTAAAATTATTGATTTTCTATCTTCAGAAAAAAAGGCCAATAATATACGTTTTAGTATTGAAAAAAAATAAACTTAACTAAAAACGAAAGGAAAACAATAAAATAAATAGTACCAGTAATGACAGGATATAGCTAATATTTGCTCTTGCTTATAGATCCTCTTCAATTTTCAAGGCTTGTTATTGATTTATATATTTTCGTTTAGTTGATTCGTCATTATTGACGACTCTGCTATGGTGTATCTCTAATTACTTCTAAAAATAAGAAGTTTCAATAAATTTAGGTATGTACTTGGGTTATAAATGAAAGTCAAAGAAATCTAAGGGTAATATATTGCTTTTAATGTTAATTATAAGCATGTATTAAATTTTTTTTTTGATGATTTTAGTGACAGATTATCTCAAATATTTAAGGAAAAAAAATTATAAAAAGATGTTGAAATTGAAGGCATTAGGTTACCAATGAAAGTCTGGGAGCTACGGGCAATATTGCTTTTATAGTATTAATCATAAATATATGAAAACTATCCACTCAGTTTGTAGTGTTTCTAAGTCATTTTCTATACTATAAAGTCTTACTTTAGACTTGATTCGTGACTTTTTTTTGGATCAGATTAATAATAAACTATCACATAAGTAAAATAATTACTAATTTATGTATGTGTCATTCTATCATAGGTTCGGTCCATAAAAAAATTCATGGATTGGGGCTAAATATATAATTTCGTATACTAAAAATTAAAAGATCAGTTTCTTAATAAATAATTATAAAAAGAGTTTAATATCTTATTTATTTAATTAGACATAAACAATGAGTTTTGAGGTCTAAATGACCATTAAAAAGAAAGAAAGGAAAATCAATCATAAAAGGTACGTAATTTGAAGAATTCATAATCTATCTAATTAAATTTGATTATTAAATACAGCACATTTTCTTGTACCTAGAGAACAATATTGCATAGAACCTGAATATAAGAGATTAAGGAAGCATTAAACATCCATCAATTTCAAGGAATAATTTCCTATAAAGCAAGCGGAGAGTAAAATGAACTTTTTTTAACATGAAAGGAGGGCAAAATTAATTTTAATATTGAAGGAACAGGAATCATGACGTATTTTGAATCACACATAAAGCTCTATACATATAAATACAATAATCGAATGATGCGCTATGTCAGAAATATATAAGCTATAGTTCATCTACCTCTCATTTTTATTTATTTTCTGTCCGAAATAAATTAAAAAAAAAACAAAAAAAGAGCCCTGCCTGTGAATAAAGTTACAAGTTGAAAACTTAGGGCCGTAGAAAGGTAACCTTTTGCCTAGAAAAGGCTAATAGACGCCATTGAAGGCCTGCAAAAAAACCCTGCAGGAAGGAATCAATGCTTATGCTGATGTATTGGTTCTTAGTAGTTAGTACGTTTTCTTTCTTTCTTTCCTTCTTTCTTTCTAGCTCTAAATTTTGTCCTAATTACCCTATGGAATTTATTCCTTGCTACTATGGATTCTTTTATTATATCTCTAAAACTGATAAACTTCCAGCCTATTATCCAGGTCTAAAGTTAGCTAGGGTTTTTTTCTAATTTACATCACTTCTCCTTTAATTTTTAATTTCTTTGCCCATAAACCTTGCATTTTCTTTGATATTACCATATAATTAACTAGCTCTAGCTAGGACTAAATTTTATATGTATACTAACCTTATGGAATAAATACTTTTCTTTTTAATTTTTTTTACCTCATTTCGATCTATATCTTCATTTTGAAATCGAATCAATGACATGTATTAATCGTACTTATAGTCAATTATATATATATATATATATATATATATATATATATATATATATATATATATAAAATCCAACATTGGATTTAAATTTTAATTTAACTTTTAATGTTCATTTTTTTTATACTAACTGAACCCAACATTTCACCGACATTTTAATTAGGCATTCTGTCACCTATTTCTCCAGACAAATATATTTATTGCTAATATAGACAAAAAAAAAAAGAAAAAGGACTCCCACCTTGTTTATAGGGCTTCACATGTTTTGATATTTCTAACTTCACATGCTTAATTATGTGGCGTCACATGAGCTTTGATTGATGGAAATTAAAGTTTATCATCCATGGAGTAAGGGACATTTTTAATCATGAAAGAGGCTTGTCTACAAATCTACAGGCATCGTAATCTATAGATAATTTATTGAAGGGCCATGCTTAATAACGTTAAACACCCAAAAATAGATATTATGTTATGATGGATAAACCCCAAAATAGAAGGAAAAAAAACACCTAAACAGGAAAAATAATCGACATATTTGATATTTTAGTGTTCAGATAAAATTGTAATCAATTGTTGAAATCAGACCAAAATTTAAAATTACAAAATATGGAAACATTTAGATATTTTATGTCATTACTATTATAATTGTCATTATCACTTAAAATAATTGTTTTTTTAAAAAAAAAATTACTTTATGCCCATTCATGCAATCCAATAAAAATTTGTATTAAGTGAATACGTACGTGATTCACAGAACTTCATCGGTGTTTGAGGACAAAATGTGGAGCAAATCTAGGTCTTAGCAGAAGTTTAGAGAGAGCAAAAATCTTGAAGAAGTCCTCACTGCTTCATTAATCTTTAATCACATATGCAATAATAATTAATATAAATTAGAACCTTTCTATATGGCCTTATGCACACTCATCTTTCATAACATTTTGTCTATTTGCTCTTTAAAATCAAACCCCTTTTTCTTAATTAACTAATTTAATAGTTGTTATTTCAGAACATACATGTGATCTTTCTTTCATTCAGTGTCACAGTTAATTAGAATGGTACCAACTAAGAATATATATATAAAGAATCACGATGCTCTCCCACACCTTATACATTGAAATCATGCCATTGATTCTTGCTGAACAGTATTAATTGGTGAGCCAATGTAACGGTTGGAGCGATAAGGCTAGGTATTAGGTATGTATTTATAGAGATTGGCTATGCCTTTACTCCATTTCAGAAGATACTTCTTGCCATGCAATTCCAAATTATTTTCCTCGATCATGTATATACCGTTTTGAATTTTGTATATATATCATGTCAATTTGTCAGCGTTCATTTTTCTTCGTAAAAAATTGGTGATTTTCTAATTATTAAGGACTCGTTTGACATTATATTTTACAAAAGCGATTTTGGAAAAAAAAATTGTTATTTTTAAAATTTTGAAAACTATTTTTGGAGAGAAACAAGTAAATAGATTTTTTTTTTCTAAAAATAGGTTTGAAAAAAACAATTTATAAAAAAATAAAAAAATCAGTCAATTAAATCAAAAAAATTATAAAACTGCTTTTTGGATATCTAACAACAATCCCAAAAATGTATTCGCTTTATTATGTCAGTTTTATAATAAATAACACATGGTTTATTTGAGCAAGCATAATATAATCCCTAGGTTATTTACTTAATTTGTTCCCAAGAAATTGAAACATGAATATGCAAATAATTAGTTTTATATATAGTATGTAATATATTTCACATCACCAGAGGGTTTATATAAAAAATAATGAATTTTAAATTTTGGATATATATATTTTCTACAGCAATTTAAAGGACAATGAAAGCAAGTGCCTCATTATCCCACCCTAAATCCGTCCCTACGCATGCTAGTTTGTCACATTTAGTGCGTGAAAAATAAGATGAAGACGGTGGTTACAATATTGTCACACGACAATTCATTGTGAACTATAACCAAAAGTGGCAGACAGATTTTTGTTTTGGAATTAATTATAAAGTTTTGATAGGATGAGAAGTAAAATTAGACAATAATTGAGAGTTGAAACATAAAAGTCTTTAGAATTCAACACAATGGGCATATTAACAGTCACCAAATGTATATATTTATATATTTCAAACCCAAACGCAGATGGTTTTAAATTTCATTTCAATCTTACAATTGTACTTTATTCTTTGTTTAAAAAAATTATACTTTATTATATTTAATATTTTAATTGAATTTGCTCTATTACCTTTTTAATTGTAATATATATATTAAATTCATAAATAAGTAATGTCAAATGAGGGAGGTTATGAGTTGAATATCCAAATTTTACAAGATATATAATAAAAATTTCTCAAATTTTTATTTATCACATAAATTTTTTGACTTTATTATTAATTTTTAGAATTAGATACAAATCTATAATGAGATAACAAAAGCAAAGATAAAATACAAAATTTTATTTATTAATATTTAATTTTGTTTTTGCTAATGCAAATAGATAAAATAATAATAGTATATATATATGTTAAAATTTGACAATTCCACATCGGACGTGAGTTCTTTTTTCACAATAATATTAGTCTATAATTTTTTTTATCTCATCTTAACAAATCATCCAAAAACACAAATTCCTTAATTTTAAGATTAGTTGTATTTTCTCTCTCTTGTAATATTTCACTTTGTAATATTTTTTGAAATAGTGAAATATTATTTTAGTAGTATCCGAAGACGTATACATAATTAACTAAATTTCGTTAAATTTTGATATTTTCTTTATTGTGTATTTAATAGCTATTGTCAAGTAATTTATTTTGGTGATATATTGTGCTTTAAATTATCTGAAAAAAATTCTGTTACAAATACTCTAAAAAGTCTAAAAAAGTTAGCTTTGAAAGGAGATTATTTGTGACTCTACCAACTACTTCAGAATTTTTTTAATTTTAATTTTTGACACAATTATTTATTTTGGTGTAAACTAACCCGATTTCCATAACAATTGGTACCAAAATCAAGGTTGCTGAGTTATATGCTCTGTGGTTGTAGCGAAAGCTGATCTTTCACATCAGAAAGGTTTTATTAGATTATTGGGTATTCCGCATTTGAAAGCTATAAATATTTTTTAAGAAGAAATAATAAAAAACAGACAAAAATTCACGATAGACACAACTTCTACTTCATCAATTTTGACGGGAACTGTTGTGACAAATACTAGAATTGCAATAGAAATTTTTGATGATACAAGTCATTTCGGCATGTGACAAGGTAAAGTTCTAGATGCCTTATTTCAGCAAGGTTTATACATTGTCATTGAGGGAGAAAAACTATAAGATGTAGATAAGAAAGAATGGAGGACAATCAATCGTTTGACATGTCCAAAGAACATAAGTATGTCTTTTGTAAAGAAATTTCTGTAAGTAAATTATGAAAAACATTGGGGAAGAAAAATTCATAAAAAAAAGTAGTCAAAATAAGCTTATATAAAAAAAGGCAATTCAGATTCACATATGTTATTGGTACCACGATGAATGATTACATCACAAATTTCAATCAACTTGTAACAGATCTAATGAATTTGGATGTGAATTTTAAAGATGAAGATCCTGCTCTAATGTTGTTGGGATCCTTTTTTTACGAGTTTGAGTTTCAAGAAACTATTTTACTCTATGGAAAAGTTGAGGTGACTCTTAATGAAGTATGTGTTGTACTATATAGTTATTAATTGAGGAAAAAAAATAAGAAAAATAACACCAGTGGAGTAGCAGAAGCTTTGATAGTAAAAGGTCGTTTGAAAAATAAGAACAAGAGAAAGAAATATCAAAATCCATAGTGGACAAAGATGAGTATGCCTTTTATCGAGAAAAAAGACATTGTAAGATAAATTGTCCTAAGTTGAGAAGTAAATCTGGTAAAGGTAAGTCTGTTTCAGATTCAAATATAGCTGAATGTGATGATTCAAATTTTTTATTAGCATTGATGCCATCAATAAGCAGTTCGACTGTTTGGATCCTGAATTCAAGTTATAGCCATCATATATGTCCCAATCGGGAATAATTTTCTGATTTTAAAGAAATTCATGGTGGAGTTGTCTATGCAACAAATGACAATCATTGCAAACAACTGGAAGTGATTCAATCCAGTTGAGGAATTATGATAAATTAATAAGAACTCTAACAGACGTAAAATATGTGTCCAGTTTGACGAAAAATCTCATTTCCATGAGTTTCATTATAGTTATTAAAAATGAAGTAATTAAAGTTATATCTGGAACATGTGTGGTGATGAAAAGGAGTGGTGATGAAAAAGAGTTCAAAAGAGTAAAACCTTGTATTATTATGAAGGTAATACAATTGTTGGAACAATAACAACAATTTCATCATGATGACCAGGAGCTAGAAACAACCAGATTGTGACATATGCACTTGGGGCATGTAGGTGAAAAATTCTTGAAACTTCTAGTGAATCAAAGATTATTGCAAGGAGCACGAATTTGTAAATTAGACTTTTGTGTGCATTATATCAAAGAGAATCAGATGAGAGTGAAGTTTGACACTGCAATCTATAATACTAAAGGTATTCTGGATTATGTTCATTCAGATATATGAGGTATTTCCAAAAATGCTTCAATGAGGGGTAAACACTATTATGTTATATTTGTTGATGATTGTTCAAAAAGAGTATGAGTGTATACAATGAAGACAAATGATGAAATGTTAAGAGTTTTTCTCATATAGAAGAATATGATGGAAACTCATATAGGTAGAAAGGTTAAGTGTTTTTAAACAGACAATGGCGGATAGTACACAAGTGATCCCTTCATGCAAGTTTACAGAAATGAAAGAATTATTCGATATTTCATTATCAGAAATACACCGCAACAAAATGGTGTGACTGAATGCATGAACCAAACTCTACTGGAAAAATTTCGGTGTATGTTATCTAGAGCTGGGTTGGGCAGACAATTTTGGGCAAAGACTGTAACATACGCGTGTTATCATTAATCATTTACCATCAACTGTTATCAATGGAAAAATACCTTTGGAGGTGTGGTATGGAAAATCTGCTATAGATTATAATTTCTTACATGTGTTTGGTTCCACTGTATACTATCATATTAAGAAATCAAAGTTAGATCCAAGGGCAAAGAAAACTATCTTTATGGGGATATCCTCTGGTATCAAATGATATCCTTTATGGTGCCCAGTGACGAAGAAAATAATCTTTAGTATAGATGTTACCTTTAATGAGTCTACTGTGTTAAAAAAAGGTAATAGATGAGCAAACAGATGGTTCTCCACAATAGGTGGAGTGAACTTCCAAATAGCTAGAGTTTGATAGAAGAAGAATTATTGACCCAATAATTATAAAATTTAATAAAATTACTCGTACAGTAGAAGAGGAGTTATTAGTAGAAAATAAATGAGATGAGAAAGTAGAGGTTCCAACATAAAAACCTCTTCAGCAACTTGAGTCAATTGCACTACGAAAGTCGAAAATGAATATTAAAAAACCTGTTCAACTTGAGAATATGACTAATTTTATATCATTAGTAGATGATGAGATTCCTTTCACTTATTGTAAAGATATTCAAAGCTTAGAAGAAGAAAAATAGAGAAAGACTATGGAATAAGAGATGCAATCCCTTGAAAAGAATCAGACATGAAAGTTAGTAAGTCTGCCAAAGGGAAAGAAAATAATTGACTGTAAATGAGTTTATGCAAAGAAAGAAGGATTTCCTGACAAAAATGATATCTACTATAAGGTAAGATTAGTTGCTACAAGGTTATGCTTAGAATGAGAGAATTTATTATAATGAAGCATTTTCTCCAGTTGTAAAATATTCATTTATTAGAATACTATTGGCTTTAGTAGCACAATTGGATCTGAAACTAGTTCAACCGAATGTAAAAACTACATTTTTACATAGAGACTTAGAAGAAAAAATATACATAACTCAGCCAAAAGGATTTAAAGTTGTTGAAAAAGAAAATGTGGTGTGCAAGTAGAGCAAATTATTGTATGGATTGAAGCATTTTCCAAAATAGTGGTATAAGCGATTTGATAAGTTTATGATAAAGCAATAGTACACAAGAAGTAAATTTGATCAATATATATATGCGCAAACTACGGGATGGATCCTTTATCTATCTTCTCTTTTATGTTGATGATATGTTGATAACTTCAAAGGATGAAAGAGAACTTTAAAAGTTAAAAGCTCAACTAAATTAGGAATTTGAAATGTAGGATTTAGGAGAAACCAAGAAGATTCTGATATGGAGATACACAAAGATAGAAAATTTGAAAGACTTTGTTTGACTCAGAAACAATATATGAGAAAGGTTCTAAAGCGTTTTGTGATAAATGAAACGACAAAACCAGTTAGTACTCTACTTGCTCCTCATTTTAAACTCAATGCATCTTTATCTCCAAAAAGTGATAAAGAATGAGAATATATGTCAAAAGTTTCATATGCAAATGTTGTTGGTAGCTTGATATATGCAATGGTGTGTACGAGACCCAACATTTTACAAGCAGTTGGAGTTGTAAGTATATACATGTATGATCCTGGTAAATGACATTGACAAGCAATGAAATGGATTCTGTGATATATTTAGAATACTGCAAATCTTGGTATAATGTTTGACCAATATGAGAAAATTGGTTAGTACATAGTTGGATATTGTGATTCCGACTATGTAGGTGATTTAGACAAATGTTGACTTACTACCAGTTATGTGTTCATACTTGCAAAAACACCAATTAGTTAGAAGTCCACTTTACAATCAATAATTACTTTGTCTGTAAGAAAAACAGAGTACATGACAATTTTAGAAGCTGTTAAGAAGGCAATTTGGCTTCAGGGGTTGTTGAATGACTTGATAACTGGTCAGAAGTATGTCAAGTGGAAGTCTACCTTACAGTCAACAGTTATTTTGTTTACAATAGAGGCAGAGTACATGACAATTTCAGAGTTGTTAATGGGGTAATTTGGCTTCAGGGGTTACTGAATAACTTGGAAATTGGTCAGAATCATGTCAAAGTATATTGTAATAGTCAAAGTGCTATTTATTTAGCATAAAATCAAGTTTATCATATAAAGATGAAACAAATCGATGTTCGATATTATTTTTTATGGAAAAATTCTTGAAGATGGTGAGATACTATTTCAAAAGATTCTGACTTTTGAAAATCCCATAGATATGACAATAAAAGTTGAGACATGTGTCAATTTTCAACATTGTTTTGCCTTATAAATATTCTTAGAATTTTAAATTAGGTGCTTTAAAGCGCATTTGAATACATTACTGAAATTTATAAAGAGAATGTTCGTTTGAGATTGTGGGATCGCTAAGGTGGAGATTTTTTGAAATTTGGCAATCCCACATCGGAAATGTATTATTTTTCCACAATAACATTAGCCTATAAAAAAAATTTCACATATTCTTAATAAATTATCCCAAAACATCAATCCCTTACTTTTAAAATTTATTGTATTTTTTCTCTCTTGTAATATTTTACTTTGTAATATTTTTTTGAAATAGTAAAATATTATTTTAGTAGTATCCAAGGACTTAAGCATAATTGGTTAAATTTTGTTAAATTTTGGTGTTCTTTTTATTGTTTGTTCAATAGCTATTATAGGATAATTTATTTTGGTAATATATTGTGATTTAAATTATTTAAGAAAAATTTTGTCACCAATATTCTAAAAGTTTAAAAAAGTTGGTTTTTAAGGGGAAACAATTTGTGATTACATCAAATAACTAAGAATTTTTCTTAATCTTAATTTTTAGTATAATTATTTATTTTGATGAAAACCAACTCAATTTCCATAACAATATATACGTTATGTTATTCTTTTGTTGTTGAACTTTTTTGTAACCAAACTGCATGGCTTCAACATTATATTTTTATTTCTTATCACATGCAAAAGAGAGCTACTATATTAAAAAGAAATAAAAATGAATCCGCACCTACTAAGGGAAAAAAAAATCTCATCAATTAATTTCCAGCCATCTGATCCGCAGACCTTCTTAGGCCCCAGTTTTTGTCACCTATGACTTTTCATTATTTATAAGAAAGCAGGTATATGCGCACTCGGGTTTATAAAAATCCAGTTTTAATTTTATTTAAGCAGCCCCTCCATAGTATATTAGTAATACCAATAGTAGTATTAGTTGTAAATGCAGTAAGCAATTATATAGCTATAGGCATAGCTATATATAGGCCAACTTTACTGCACTCTCATTGCTTAATCATCAAACCCATGATAAATTTCTTTTGATGTTGATTGTATCTCTCATTGATTATTTTCCTCCACATATATATATATATATATATATATATATAGTTGAGCTCTCCTGCTCTTCCACCAAGAAGGGTAGATGTCACAGTGATCTTTGATAAGAACTCTCTCTCTCTCTCTCGCTCGCTCGCTCGCTTTCACCCACATACAGACACAGGATAAGAAAAAGCTTGTTAATAATAATGGCTTCTCTGAGACATGATTCAGTGAAAATAGAAACTAAGCCTGAGGAGACTATGATTACGGACATTCCCAAAAAGAAAGAGGTAATCATCAATAGGGGAGCATGGACACCTGAAGAAGATAGAAAATTGGGTGAGGTTATTGCTATCCATGGTGCAAAAAGATGGAAGATAATTGCAGCCAAAGCAGGTAACATAATTTGTGTTCATGTAAATTGTTATCAAGCAATAATAATAATAATAATAATATATAATAATTTTTCATGATTTAAGTACCCAAGTTTTGATCTGAAAGGTGTTTGATTGGCACTTCAGGTCTTAATAGGTGTGGTAAGAGTTGCAGGCTAAGGTGGTTGAATTATTTAAGACCAAATATCAAGAGAGGAAATATATCAGACCAAGAAGAGGATTTGATTCTTAGGCTTCATAAACTACTAGGAAATAGGTAAACAGAATTGGGTTCTTTCATACATATTCAATACTAAATTCTTGATTTTCCTTGTATGGTTTGGTTGGAAATTGTCAGTAACGATTTCTGTACTTTGATTAATTTGATCTTTTCTGCTTGTAGATGGTCCTTAATTGCTGGAAGATTACCGGGTCGAACGGATAATGAGATAAAGAATTACTGGAATTCTCATTTGAGCAAGAAAATAAACCAAAAAGAGAAACAAAGTGGAATTTCAACCAGAGAAGGATCGAAAGATGATGTGGCAAAGACAGCAGAGAAATTGAGTATAGTGGAGGGCAGGGCATCTAATAAAAATGATAATTATAACAATAATTATAGTTATAATTATAATTATAATTATAATTATAATAATGGAGATGAAGACAGCAGTAGAAGTTTTAATGCAGATGATTTCTTTGATTTCTCCAATGAAGATCCTTTGAACTTGGAATGGATGAGCCAATTCCTTGAAATAGATCAGAGTTACACTGACATGTCATAAAAGTTGTAAACTTTGTTTTTTGCTGAAGGAACTTGTTGCACTATGTCAATGATATATTGTTACATATCATGGTCTGTAACAAGTTCATCATCATGTGTAACTTCTGTAATATTTATTCATTAGTTTATCTGAGTTCATGTTTTTGTGCAGTTTTGTTCAAGAGCAGAAATCGTATAACAAGGCCTTCTTGAATGATTTCAATCATTTTCTGAACTGGGTTTTCTTTGGCTAGCTTCTTTCTTTACATTAATCATTAGGTACCAACCCAGCAAATTAATATGCAACAAAATTAGAGCAATAGGGCAGTACAAGATCTGCAAAGAAAGGCATTCTAACACTCAAGTTTTTTGGATTGTAGTCCTTGAAAGGTTGCGTAGATTCTTTAATGATGGAAAGGGTGGTGTAAAGATGGTAAAAAATGAATGATGATTAATTTGAAATTAAAAAAAAAAAGAGAATATGTCTTCAAACTTTATAGGCACATGATGGACAATAGTCATTTGACAAGACAAAAAGGTAATTGCCGAGTGTGGAAGCTTTATCAATGCAAGATTGGTTTTCTCTAGGAAAATGTGTTCATATTTTTGTTCCCATGGGATGTGTAGGAGAACACAACTCAAATTCTTCTTTGCAGAGGAATGCACAAGGCTGCTAGAAGAGAATTACTGAAATAATATAAATAATCATAAGACCATTAAATAGATTCTAATTCGGTATCCAATTAATTTGATGAAAGAAGCTGAGGTTTTTCAAGAAACAGCCAAGAATTTTGAACAACTTTTGACATGCTTGTCATGATGCAGCCAGGAATGTTAAGGAGAAAAACTTTTTGATGTAATGCTTTTAAGATGTAGCCAATTAAAATGGTTTTGATAGAAAGACTTCTCTTTCATGTCTTGGACTTCCTTTGAGAAGTTGGATAGTTAAGAAGATATAAAAAATATGGATATATAGTTTAGGATCAATGAATCTAAGCCACTATTTAAAGACCAGAAAGAGTTTGAATTTTTAGAAGCAAATTGAGAACTGCCAATTGAAATCTGCTTTGTCTTACTAGCAAAAAATCAACTGCCTGATTTCATTTACTGACCAAATTAATAATATAGTCATCTAAAAGAAATTGTTCACAATAAGCTACATGTATATAAAGTTATTATATATATATATATATATATATATATATATATGACAGTGTATCATTAACTCTATTTATGATTGAATTTATAGATCCAGTTTTCCAATGATTATTGACCTCTCATAAAATTCAACAAATGAATTATTTCCCATGTAATGAACTCTCATTTTAATAAGTTCACGATCATTTTTGAGTTATTATTCTCATCCATGCAAACGAAACTTAACCTACTAAAATTTGCAATATTTATTGGGCACATGCTTTCTGTGTTTTTCTTTAGGATTTCTTACAGGGATTATCTTTTAATAATTTATTTTCCTTTTCAAAGCTCTGTGGTCCCTGTGATATCATGATATATACACCGGAAAAAGGAGCTTCAACCATCAAAAGAAGATATGAAAAAGATTAGCCAATTATGATTTAATCAAGACGAAGCTTGACCACAGTGAGGGGACCAGCCAGACAGATAATATAATAAAGAAGCACAGGTCGCGTATTACATGCATTTGGATCCAAATTCAATTGCCCTAAGAAGAAGTACTCTGCATTCCCTATTTGAAATCTTGATACCCGAACTTCTATTACTTAATACCCATTTGTCTAAATCTAAAAATTTTCCTTTCTGAAAGGAAATACTAGACTTGTACAAACTTAAATCTCCAAATTTGATCAATTTTTTTTCCATTTTTTTCTTTTTGGAGCTGTCATATCGTGCACAGTACATGCCAAAGAACTCCGGAGTACGCAGATGGATTTTGATGTATTCAACAACCAATGGACACAAAAATTAGACTGTCCTAATGCGAAAGCATATAATGGAGCCCACAAACTTAATTATTTTTAATATTTAGAACTGTATTTTCATATAGGTGGATGAGTAAGAACAACCTTGCACAAAAGAAGAATCCAATCATTCAGGAATCGAATTATAGTTACGTCACAAATTCATAATATCATGTGCTCAAAATATATGGAAAAGGAACTTTAATTCACCAATGACCTTTGCTAGTCAATCAGCATATAGTCATCATTCATTCATTGATTTATAGATAGAAGAACATTAGATCAAACAATCCAAAAGATATTCGTTGCGGAAGCAAAGATAAGCAGTACATGTTAATCAATACATCTTCACATCAAATTGCACTCAAAAGTAGGATGGCAAACGATTTCTACTTGAACCATGTGAAGAAGAAGAAGAAGTCTTGTCTGCTCAAATTATGATGATGTTGAAGTAAAATTCCGTGAATACAAGTATACACGGGCCTTAATGAATTATGCCAAATCAAATGAATAGCCAAAATAATTACACAAAAGAAAGAGAGAGGGGGAGAGAGAGAGAGAGAGAGAAAAAAAAAAAAGAAATCAGTGTAAATTGCATGCCAATTTTCTCCTCTCATATCCATCTATGTTAAAATCTTCATTCTATCCACAAATCGTGTACCCATGTATGAAGTATCCTACAAAAGCACCACAAGGGAAATTAGTGATGATGAAGGACAAGAAAAAGGGGAAGAGAGGTAATCATTGATCACTGCAAAAAATTCCTGTTATACTCATGAAATTAAAGGAGAGAGAGTTGGAATAATGATAATCCATACAATGGCGAAAGGTTCTTACGGTATTAACAATGCATTAGCAGCATATGCAGGCCTCATAATTAGCCCCATGCCATGGAACAAGCATAATTCACCAGCAGTTTACCATCAACACCAAAATTCTGCATGTTTAAAGTTGAAATAGTTATACAACAGGGAAAGATAAAATGCAATCTCAAAATTGACTGAAGTTGGGAGCATTCCAATGATTGAAACAACCAACACACCCCTTCCCATATTTACCGTGATCAGAAAACTTTAATTCATGAATGCTCTTCTAATGCATTTGGGGTGCATTAATCAAGGACATAAGAAGGAAACAAGAAAATATTTAATACATGAGTAGAAACTTTTCTATGACTACATATAAAGTAATAATAATGTTTTCCTATACAGCAGATATATCTACACAGCTACAGGCTCACAACTAGAGGGGAAATATGAGATCAAAGGGAACAAACAAATAAAAACCACAAAAACTTACACTCAGATAGGAAAAGAAAAAAAAGAAAAAATGAATACTTACATTAAATAGATCAATAACCAATTCATCAGGGTTCGGTGAGAATGCACTATTGATGTACACAAACTAAAAAAGAGAGGAAGAAAACAAAATATCAATACTCTGAAGCCTATGATTGTACAAAATTCAAGGAACAAAAAGACTAGCATCAAAGATAAGCTACCACTGTCTCTCTATGGAGTTGTCTCCGCAAAAAGTCAATCACCTTAGCAAATTTATCTGTTCCAGGTATCTGCACATTAAAGGGCAATTAGGAATGGAAGAGAGTTTCAGTTGACAAAATCCAGTTTCAGGAAAAGTAAAACCATCTGTTATTTATGGAGTGAGGAAAAAGACTTCGATCATTGCAACTCTAAAATGCACAAAGCACAAAAGTCCTTCATGATTATGTTCCTATTGGTCAAAATATCTAAAAGTCAAATGTTCTTAAGAAAGAGCAAAAAGCATATGCTCAACATGATTGCCAAATCGACAAGGTAATTTGCCAAGCAAATTACTTATAAGCTTCAGATTTCAGGCTGCAGCATAAGTGTATAACATTTACAGCAATTCAAGCTGGATGGTATGCAATTTTCCGTTGGATAAGCATATAACTAAAACACTAATGGGAATTAAACTGCAATATCTTCAGAAGAAAAAAAAAGGAATAGAAATCAATTGCATGTATATCTATCTAGATTAAGATTTAAGCAGTCGTCGGAATTTAACCTTATTTCACAAACCCACTTACATAACACACGCAGAAACGGAACCCACCGACACATACACGCATACATGTACATATAAAATTGTGCAGACAATGAAGAAAAAAGACACCTTGAACTTGTTTTGCTTGAGTATAGGAGCATCGGCAGTTGCTTTTAATTGAACAATCACTGCATCAAATAGAAAACCCAAGATTAAACAAAAATTGCTTCAAGTAGAACTCAAGATCGAAAATTGATAAAGTAATATTAATTGATATGGATAATTGAATCATAATCACTGATGATTCTTTTAATAAGATTGATTTAACTCGCCTTTCCGAACGGAACTTGGAGACTCAGTTGCCATCGTTATTCTTCCGCTGAAAATCCAGATGCCGTTTAGGGATTTTGCTATTTCTGAAATTAGTTTTTTGGATTCTCCTAATCGCCGGTGAAGTTGGAGCAGATAGAAAGGAAACGTTAGGTTCTACCCGCTTCTAACTTTTAACGGTGTTCGGAGTCAATTGGGCTCAAGAAAAGGCCTCTGTTTAGACAACCCAAAGAAATATGATTAGGTCCAAATTTATTTATTTTAAAAAATATATTATTATTATTATTATTATTATTATTATTATTATTATTATTATTATTATTATAAACTAAATATATTTTATTATAATAAACTAAATATCAGTATAAAATAATAAGAAAGTATAAATAAATTTATTCACATCCAAATATTTCTCATAAAAACTCACTCTCTAAGTATTAGCATATACTTTTATGATACTATTTGATATTATGTTTGCTAAAAATCTTTTTGAAAAAATATATTTTTAATATTTTAAAATTTTGATTTTTTTTAAAAAATAGATAGTTAAATAGATATTTTTTTAGAAATTGATTTGAAAAAATAATTTATAAAGATATTAAATAATTAAATAAAAAATTCTAAATTAATTTTTTTAACAATAAACAACAATCACAAGGCACTAGACACGGGAAAGAAGTCCAAACTAGCCACTTGAATTGGAAGAAAAATATTTCCAACTGTACAATTAAATGATCTATTAAGATTTAGAGGGTCCGACATCACATGCAAACCGTACAATTAAACAGCAAATAGATACATTATTTTATCAGGTTGTCCTTTGGTCGGAATCCAAAGGTATTGATAATTTAAGTACGGAAAAAATTAATCATAGATATTATTTTGAATTGGACGAAATTCATTGATCGTACGGTACAGATTAACCTATTTCTAGTCTCTTCCCGGCCCTTTTCAATCGAAATAGAAATTTCTATTTACAGCTAAATTAGCCTTAATTGTTGCATATAATTAGAAATCTTTAAAACATTTTACATGGTTTCCATCCATTTCAAATGGTGAATTTAATTAATTAGTGTCTTAATCTGAAAATAAATAAATAAAATCAGACCAACACTAGAATTTGAATAGTATAAATGAACATGATCAGTCCAATAAGCTGTATATATATATATATATATATATAATAAATATGTTTGAATAGTTTGTACTTTTTTTAGTTGGATCCTCACTTGAGAGTTGAAATTGCCATAAAAATCCTCATGATTGCTCACACTTAGCTAGGAATTGCATCGATCTATTTATCAATAACGTCGAGCCACAATCACACAGTTCAAATATGAATCAAATAACAAAATTGTTGGTGAGATGTGATATATATTTTTGGGGTAATTTTATGGTTTAATTAAACTGAGGTTAGTATATCTTCTCCAATCAATGATTTATTAGAATCCAAGAGAGAAAAGTATTAGTCGAAAGTGATATTATAAAATGAAAGGCATTAATTGATAAGACAAACTAGAGAATTAAGAGCATGCTTATGAGTTATAATTAAAGGGAAGTAATGGGGTTGATGCCATTGCTAAGTGCTAACCCTTAGTCTATTTTAGGACTAACTGACAACAAAATTCAACATAAATTTTAAGTATATATAAAAGTTATAAACCCTAAGCCACATAATTTGGCTCCAAAATAGTCAAAAACCTATTAATTGTAATTGTTTACAGCAATTACGTCATAATCGACGAAGCAATCACTCACAATTTGCTAATATTAATTACAATAATAACTCTTTTTTTTTTCTTTTGAAGAATAAAAAGGTTCCTTGGCCTTAGAGCCTTTAATTTCGCAAGAAAATTCTTTAAGTTCTTAACTCGTTTAAGTTTAATTGAAAGGAAATTAAAGAAGAAAATTTAGGAAAAAAAAGGAAGAAAAGGGATTTAATTGAAAATAAGTTAAAGAAGAAAAATGAATTTAATTGAAGAAATTAAATAAGAATTTTCAAAAAAAATGAAAATATGATTTAATTTAAAAAAAAGAAATTGATTTACTGTAAAAAAATAAAACGAAATTGAAAAAAAAAAGTTTAATTGAAATAAATTAAAGATCAAAATTAAGAAAAGAGTTGAATTAAAATAAATAAAATTTTATTTAATCGAAATTAAAAAGGGAAATTGGACAAAAGTCATAAGACATTTAACTGTGTCCAACAATTAATTTTTTTCTAAAAAGTAAAGAAAAAAAGTGAGTAGTGGCAGAGAATATTGCCAATTTGTTTCTCCACAAAATTGGAAAAAAAAAATATTTAATTTACATCACTATTAAAAAGGAAACAGAAACAGAATTAAAACGATTATTTTTATATAATTATTCGGACATGGTTAAAGGAATTGATAAAATATTTCTCCCATTTTTATATAATTATAATAAATTTTGTATATTAATTTTTTTTTGGGGGTAATAATCCATGTGTTTTATAAAATTTTGATCTCGTGCAACACGTTGAACTTAAAAGTGACAATCATTACACACACCAGTCACTAAAAATTGTCGTAAAGTTCGTCGTGGTTACTTTACTTTTTCTTTTGCCTTTTGATCTTTAGTCCTAAAATATCACATACATCAAATTTTGCAAATATTGCCTTGAATAAAACTAAAATTTAAAATTATTGAGCTTTAGGAAAACTTACCAATGTGACCGTAACCCTCTCGTAGAAGGATTGGAATTTTCTCAAATTTAATTGAATATGATAGATTTGATTTTTATTATTTATTAATAACATTAAATGTTATAATTGAAGAGAAATTATTTATTTTCTTTAAATTTTGATTATTTTTTAATAATTAATATTGAAAACTAAATAAACATAAGAGATCTCAATTCTAAATATTATCATTTTAACTCCTCTCTCCTCTTTCTCCCCTGTATATTTAAATATTTAAAAATCATTAGATAAAATTTGATTTAATGTCACAGGTAGAGACAAAATATTAGGAAGAATATTCGAATTTTTTTGAAACACGTGTTACTTCGTTTTAATATTTTTTACATAAGAAAAAAAAGCATTATAGTAAAACCAATCGCATAAGAAATAGACTATCTAATTAATTTTTTTGATAGACAATTTAATTAATTAATTTTACTTCAATATGTACTCTTTTGTTTATCTTTCGATTTTAATATTTTTGAAACACTAATTGCATTTAATATATATCATTTAAACCCAATTAATAATGTATAACATTTAATTAAATTCTTTCCATAATAAATCAAGTTAATAATAAATTATTACAATTTTTATACAACAATATAGGCTTAACTTAATTTGTTTTGAATAGCTGCTAATAGATTCTAAAAACTGCTAATTTATTTGCTATTTTACATGCATATAGGGTTGTAATTGAGTAAAATCAAGCCGAATATTGATGCATTTGAGTTTAGTTCGTTAAGTTCACAAATGGTTCAAATTTAGTTTGTAAATAATTCATTTTATTATAGTTAATGAGATTAATTCGATATCAACTCATTAACTAATAATGATAAAAATTTGAATTCGACTTATTAATTAACAATAACAAAAATTTGAACTCGAGTTTGAAGTTGATAACAAAATATAAATATATTAGAAATATTAATATAATAATAAATAAGTCTTAAATAAATACGTTTAAGTGCTATTAAATAAATATATATTTACGAATTTTTAAATGAACACACTTGTAAATTCTTAAACGAATATATTCGCAAACTAACGAATTAAATAATATTAAATTCGAGATCGATATTGATAGCAAAATATAAATATATTAGCAATATTAATATAATAATGAATGAATTTCAAACGAATACATTTGTACATTTTTAAATAAATATATATTTATGAATTTTTAAATAAATAAACTCACCAATTTTTAAATAAATATATTCGTAAGCTAACAAGCTAAATAATATTAAATTCAAATTTGAACTCGAAAAAAAATTTTAAATTCAAATTTAAATTCGAGCTTAAACTTTAAAATCATCAAACCATCTCAAACGAATTTTTTGTTATTTGATACCCAAATAATTTGTAAACGCCTTAGCTAATGAAATGCTCCTTTTTGACCAAAAGATAAAAGCCAACTGCTAATGAAATTTTTTTATTTGATATCCAAATATATTTATCGAGGACAATACGCCTTAGCTAATGAAATGCTCCTCTTTGACGAAAAGATAGAAAAACCAACTATTAAATTAGACCATCGGAACAACTTTTAAAGGTGTGCTTTTATATATATTTCTAAGTCAATGGTGTTTTTTTTTTTTTAAAAAATCACCTTCAATTTATCAACACATTCAGGATACCAAAATCAATAGTAACAAATTAACAACTTAACTGCTTAATGGTAAAGTTTAGTAATGAGATTTTGAGTTCAAGTCTTTAAGTGAATCTTTAGTATCAACATTAATTATTAATCACATTAACTTATGTTAGTCTTTAAATTAATTTTGTACTCGTATTAATTTATGAGGGATTTCTAAGTCTAAATTTCATGGAGGGAAAATAAACACAATAATTGAGTTAAAAAAATAAAGAGAATATGGAAGGACAGCTAGCTCATTTTCATTGCTAATTACTTTGCATAATGTCTTGTTTTATTACAAAAAGCACACGCCACTTTCTTAAACAAGCTTGACGGCACATGAACACAACACAACAACAACAACAACAACAATAATAATAATAATAATAATAATAATAATAATAATTATTATTATTAATGTATGCAAACGTAATAAAATATAATTGAATTAATTCATATACGAATACATAAAGCTCTATTTTCTCATTATTTGAATCCAGTCAAATTCAAAATCAGAAGTAACCGAAGGAAATCCTAAATCCTTGGTTGCGTCATCTGAAACCAACAAACTTTTATCAGAATCTAGAGATAATTGGTCACATCCAGAATCAAAATTCTTCAGCTGAGAGAAATCTGCATTAAGTAAATTTGATAGAAACTGATCATCCATCTCAAAATCTAGCAACAAATCATATGAATCGTCGTTATTAACATTATTATCCTCCAAACTGAACTTTGATGTTGATTGGGCTGAGTTAATATCATCAACAAAAAGTTGAAGATCATGAGTATTTTGTCGAGGTTGATGAGTACTAGGTACCATAGCTTTGTTGCAGATCACATTTGCGTCATCGTTAACATTTGGTAGGGATGGGGGCGATTTGGATTTTTTGATTTGCGGTGGAGGTTGAGGTTGGTTTAATTGAAATTTTTGGTTTTGTAATTTCTTGCCAATTATTGTGTTCCAATAATTTTTTATTTCATTGTCTGTTCGTCCAGGAAGTCTTCCAGCTATCAGGGACCATCTGCATTAATATGTATATTAAGCATTAGTACACAATTTTTTTTTTTATCTACACTTAGTTCATAGTGAATCAAAACAATCCGATAATATCATAAAATCATTTTTCACATTTACTGCATTTGCTCATTCTTTTAATATATATATATATATATATATATATATATATATATATATATATAGACCCAGTTTAGTACTATATATATATATATATATATAATTGTACATGTCATTTTCAAACAAAACGTATTATTTCATAATTCTCCAACTAACCATTTGACTTTTAAATTTTAACTAAGAGAAGAAATAAAAATGAGGTCAAGTAAATTTAAATCTGAGAACACAAAATGAAAAAGAAAAAAAAAAGGGGGGATGCACCTGTTTCCAAGGAGATTGTGAAGTCTAATAATGAGGTCTTCTTCATCATTTGTTATGTTTCCTCTTTTAATACCGGGCCTCAAATAATTTAGCCATCTCAATCTGCAACTCTTCCCATTTCTCCGGAGACCTGCGGCAATGTCGATGTTGGGCATTATATATCATCCAATTTATGATCTTTAAATCTAATTAAAATAAAAAATAATAATTATAACCCAAAAGAAATATTAATTATATAACTGACCTGCTTTCTTGGGTAGGTTTCTCCATTTACCTTCACCATGGATTTTAATGTATTCAGTGAGTATCTTATCTTCCATGGCTGTCCATGCTCCCTTGTTCAGTCCTTCTTCCTTTGAACAACTTGGATTTCTACCCATCTCTCTCTCTCTCTCTCTCTCTCTCTCTGTGTTATAGCCTTAAAGTTTTTAAATTTCTTTCCCCTCGGACACAAATGGTCACTTGTTGTTTCATGCTTCTTAAGTTCTTATATATAATCTTCACCAACATGACCTTATATATGGTCCCCACCAACCTATACTTTTTGTCATCTAAAATTACATCAATAATTAAAATTACTGATGGGTAGAAATAATTCAAATTACACCATATTCCACCGAATGCTTTTTATTTCTTTAATTAGGTTCGTAGAATATTGATTAGATTTTACCAATTATCTACAGAATCTTGAATATTAGTTTCATTATTATTCCATCAAAATTTAATAATTAAAGATAGTTATTAATATATATATATATATATATATATATATATATATATATATATGTGTGTGTGTGTGTGTGTGTGTGTGTGTGTTTTGTATTACAATGATGCATGATAACTCCATATACCTTTGATGTCAGGGACGGATTTAGGGTTGTTGCCCTATTACCCTCCTAAAATATTTTCTAACACTCCTTTTAGTTTCTAATTTTTTTTTTATATATAGTATATGCCCCATTGCTCCCCTAAAATATTTTTTTAGTACCTTTTCTAGTCTCTAGAAGATTTCTTTATATATATAGCACCTTGTCTCTATTGACAATAAAAAATTATGTAAATATATCAAAATGAGTAATGGAAAAGAACAATTATAATAATTTATAATTCATATTATTGTATTATTATGGATGTGAAGTTTTTTATACCAAAACAAATATGATTACTCAAAAACTTATATTTTTTATACATCAATTATTTTTATATAATTTTTAATTTATTATTTATTAAATTAAGTTTGCTTATATTGAATATAAATTTTAGATTCGTCATTGTTTTATGATCACATTTATCTTAAGCCCCATTTAGTTCAACTATTGAGTACAACTGGTAGCTGATAGTTGATAACTGATTGATATTAATATTTGGTAAAACTAATTAACTATTATTGTTATTAAGAACATTGCTTGTGGTTATGTATTTCACGTGATATATTTTAGGAAGTGGATAATATTCAGGCCCTCAAAACTAACCATACTTTATGTAACTTATGGGATGTTTTGCAGGGTGTAAAGGTTTTAAAAGGAAAGAATTTTTAAAACTAACCATAATCTATAAAATTTCATGGCAGCTTAAGTGAGAGATGCCGATAAATCCTTAAACGGCCGTTTATGAAGTTCAAACCATGCTAACCAAAGTTTTTTGACGTCTTTAGTCCATTTTCGGTGTCAAATTTGAAAAAAGAAATGGAAGGTTAGCCCATAAATCCAAATTTGTTCTCTCCAATCCAAAAAATCTAGTCAATTTTTGGAAAATCGTATGTTGCTGAATGATAAGAACATGGATAACTACTTATGGTTCTAATTTTTCGAAGATCGGACATCGTTTGAATGATGAATGAAAAATGTGATGGTATAAGGAGAATGAGAGAGAAAAGAGGAAAGATAAAATGAATTTTATTATTATGATCCATTCAACCTCTATATATATACATTAGGGCAATTTTATAATTTTTTTAACCGATGATAGCACTGATATAATAATTTTAACTGATGATAATCTTTTTATAGGTGTAAAAGGGATCCTTTTGAGAGAGTTTTTTCTGCACAGCATGCAAAAATGTTAGCCATTAAATTTTTTTATCAACAACTGATTAGAGCTTATTAACTAGACCAAACGTGTTTATTAATAACAATATGTAACTAATGCATTCATTTGCTATTTTATTTTTTTTTAAAAGGCAACAATAAATCTCTCAAGCTATCTGTCGAAGAAAAAAAAAAGATAATCTCTCAAGCTAACTTTCTTTACTCCTTTTGAATGTTTGTTGAAATATGTACAAAATAATAAAGGCAGCCATTAATTGAAAGCAATTCACACCAGAATATATATTATTCTCAAAAAAATACTTAAGTAATTAAACGTGTCACATTTGTTCACGAAAACAAAAATTCGTAAATTGTAAAGCTTACTATTGTAATATGACAATTTAATTCATAAATAAAATCATGAATTCGATTTATATAAAAAAATTCATAATTTATACTTTCTTCATTATTATTATGAAATGCGCTTTTTATTATATGCTTTCTCAATTACTAATTTACCCTCTAGAAGAATTTTGGGTTTTCATGTGATGATGGCATTTATCAAATTTGTACATTGGTCCACGTGTTTTTGAATTTTCATTTATAAAAATGATGAGTCAGGCCATCATTTCATACATGTAAATAGAGTCTACTTGGGTGCAAATCATATCTTCGCCCTTTTACGTGACCGTATGAGAATCTGAATTTGTCGCCTTTTTTATTTTTTTCAAACCATTAATATATTATGGTCAAAAAAAAAGAAAAAAAAGAAGGGAAGTACTGGTTTCCTATTTAAATATTCCATGTAAGAGCAATGAATTTGTTTCTTTAACTTCAAATTAAATTTGTAAATTTAATAATTTTTAGATATTTTTTTACAAGTATATAATATTTTATGTTAATTAGGTATATAAGTATATATTTAATTTGAAGTATGATTATAAATATTATAATCTGCCTATATATATATATATATATATATATTACAAAGGGTATTTTTCATTTTTTATGCCTTCGTCCTCAGTTTTAATAATAAAATTATTTTAATTTTATTTTCGATCTAAATTAATATACCATTATAGTTGTTTTGATTTTATGAAATATTCACTCTTATTTATTTTTTTACTATGAAAATTCAAACAGCACTAGTATTTATGAATTAATAAAATAAAGTTAATTAGAGAACAATATGCAAATGAAATTCCTTTCGTTTTTGACACGGAAAGTATATATATAATATTAAAATCATAATCACACAAATTTTCAAATTTTAGATGAGTAAGAAACTTTATCTAATAGGCTGTGAGTTATTTTCTTGGTACGAATAATTACTTTAGTTTGACGGTGAAAAACTTGTGACATCCAAAAGATTTCAGAGTATTATTAACGTTAGTACTTATTGGTTATTCTTATTATAATATTAATATTAATATTGCATTGACTTCTACAAAAAAAAAAAAAAATACTATGATGATTCTTTAATTTATCCCATGCACGTTATTGTGTACCGAGGCAAAGCGTAATTTGATTAACAGATATATAGCATGTCTTGAAATAATTAAGGGTTTGAACTAATCTAACAATTAATCCTTTAATTAATAAGCATCCGTATGATTTGAAATAAGAGTCCATCGCCATCTTGATCTGTACTATTAACTCGTTTTTGTAGCATGGAAATATAAGAACATGGTGATTTCATTTTTTTTTTATTCTTCTATCATCCGTTTCCATGTTGTTGAATTTTTTTTTTTTGACTTTTTTTTTTACTAAATCAATTTTTATAGACAATATTTATAAATATAAGCAATATAATTCTTTAAATCATAGAATGTAATTAATTAATAAATATTATTACACTGCCTTGTTTAATATAGGATGTATTAATGTTTATAGTGAATAATAAATAATAATGTTGCCATTTCAAAATATATGTAGACACATGTTACATAATTAATTAACCAAAGTAATTGCTTATCTATATGCCACACAATGCCTTTTTAGTTTTAACATATATACATTTATGTCTCAAAAATCCTATTCATCAGCTTTGTAGATTTAATTGATTTTAGAAATTAGATCTTTTTACAAGGATAATTTACTATGAATTTTTATTCATAAATGAAAGTATACAAATATAAATAAGTGTTTTTTTTCTTAAATTTAACTGAATCGGCACATAGATGTGGACATAATTAGAGGTAGGAATCAATGAATCATATCATATCCTTAAAAAAAGGGAAAGGAATTAACTTTGAGGGAAAACAGAAAATTTCAAAGATGAATATAAGGAATATCAAGCAGAGGCTAATTGCAAGTAAGAAATGATTTTGGTGGAAGGACCAAAATACACTATGAACGCCATGGATGGATGGATGAATGAATGAATGAGGAACAAACAGTGGGAGAGTGGAGACAGAAGCTGAGAGTGAAAACTGAGAAGTGAATGAATTATATTAGTATATGTTAAAAAATTTGAAGAATAATAATGAGAGGTGGGACCCTATTACCCCATTTACCAAGGACTTCAGCCTTTCCCAGCTGTGTTTGTACATTTACGTACAAAATACAGAGAGACAGACGACAGTGTAAGCATCTCTCCATCAACTTGCTCCTCATTTTATGGAGATTCTGGTCCACAACCACAACAACAATAATAATATATACCAAACGGGAAAATACTTGTGAGAAACTGTTATTTGTTTTATATATTTCTAATAAAGTTATGATTGAAGTGGCTATAAATAGAACCATACTTATTACTTAGCTTGTTAGTTGTGGGATCAAATGACTCAAATATTTGGAGAATTGATCTATAAATTTTCTAATAAACATAATTAAGGGTAAGAAATATTCGTTTAATCCGGTGACAAGTTACAATTCCACTTTACTATATATATAAATATAATCTTAATATATAAATATATTCATATATTTATTGCAAAAAGTTTATTGACTCTCTAATTTTTTTTTTGAAAAATCTATAAAAATGAAAACTTGTAAATTTATAATATTTATGTATCTAAATTTATAAATTTTGTATTTTCTAAACACTTGTATAATACGAATTTACATTCTTAGAGTGCTTAAAAATATGTAAAAGATATTAAATTTATAAATTCAAATGTCTAAAATTTTTCAAAAAGTCACACACACACACGGTTTTAAAAAAAAAATTATTTCTAACTTTTTTCGCTTCTACTGATTAATAAATGATAAATATTAAGCTAAAAGAAAAAAACTTTGACTATATTAATTTACAAAATTCGTTGGTGAGTAACTTAACTTTTGTAAGGTTAATTGTCGGAACTAGAGAGAGAGAGAGAGAGATGACAGTAAAACACGTGATGGGTGGCTAGCAGGCTTTTGTCGTTGGAGCTTTGATATTTTGTACATATCAGTCCATCATTAAAAAAGATAATCCTATTACATGAAATTTAATTGGGGTTTTACGTCATTATTAATAGTAATTTGTTTTGGTAATAAAATAGTACACATAATTAATATGTACACGCAAATCAATGAGTTGCAAAAATTAAGAGTCGGACATGATAAGAAAGTCAAGTTTAGGACCACAAAAATCTCAAATTCCTAAAACTGTAAATTTGATGAGATACAAAGAATAGCAAAAATCCATAAACCCCCAAAAAAAAAAAAAAAAAAAGAAGAAGAAGGGAAGACGAAGCTCGATGTATAACAAATAATAATCAACACAACTAAGGATAAAGCACCCAACCCAATTCCCATTTTACAGTTGAAGCTCGAAGCGCCAAATCTACAATTTATGGTCTCATCACCCCACCCCACCCCACCCCACCCAAGTATATACCTTTCCTTTTCCGAAAACATTTTCTTGTTCTACATCAAATTAATAATACATCAATAGAAACTATTAAGTTACATTATCACCGCTGCAATCTTCTCCACCAATTTTTCGGTGTCTCTACTGCTTGCCAAATAATTACCCGCCTCCCTCTACACTGCTTCTGTCAATTCACACTACGAAACGAAGCAGCCATTACAATGGTTAGAAGCATTTCAACAAAAAGATGAAGCAAAAAGATTAGCAAGAACCAAATTCCATTTACAGCAGGAATATTATGGCTATACCAATTATCATTTTTTTTCGTAAAGCCTGAATTCTCACCGACAAGGTCCATGCTATACCCAGCCAGCCTGGAGACACTATAAGAGATGATAAAAGTATCCATTAAAATCGTGTGATCTGTTGCAGCATTTGAGAACTAGTTGATTGGGAAACCAGCTGCTCTGAACTTGGTGAAGGTCTCATCAGGTGGTTAGTAATAACTGGGTTGCCAAGCCCTTGTCTGATCATTGGATTGTTGTTATTTGCTTCTGAGTGTGAGGTCTCCCTCAATGCACGAATCTGTCAATAGAGGTGGTGTAGAATAGCATTTTTAGCACTTCATATGAGGAAGATCCAAATAAAACATGTGCAAATATTGGCTTACCATATCAAGACGTTTTTTGTGAAGATCACTGGATAACTGCACATTTTGAATTCAAGATATCAAAATTCATCTTTTGAATTGTATTTTTTTAAGGAATACTAATGAATTTCGTGTAGCATGACTACCTTAAAACTATGGCCCAGCATAATCAGACATGAGAGAGAGAAGAAAACCAAATTAATGTAATTCTGAACTATATGAACTATTACAATAGACAATTTACAAGCTTCATATGGACAAATGTAGATGCCTGTAGATTTGTAATTGTTATTCTTTTAGTACATGATTCAAATTTGGAAAAACAATTGCATGGTACTTTTTTGTTTGGATTCAATGTTTCCATCAAATCCAGCTCACCAATCTATAGAGTCTAGTTAAAAAGTTCAAATGCTTACAGGTTTTCTTTGGAAATTTCTTTCTTCAGTTGAAAATCCAGGAATTGTCAGATGCCAGTTCCTCTCTGTACATGATTATCCATCAGTTAGTCATAATATATTTTCTTCGCTTCAAAAATAAGACCATCATAAATTCATATATTTCAATTTTCCATTGTCATTGAGACTATAAAATATTATGCTACATATGCTGCTAATATAGAGGTAGAGAAACGAGATCACAGACAACGATGCTTGGTTTCAGATAACAGACAAGTATATACAATGGTCTAGTAAATTTTTTTGGTCTCCACGCACATGATGCATAGAAAATTTAAATGAAAAAATCCTGTCTACTTAATTGCTGAAAAGGATGAAGAGGAATACTATTTCAAATAATTTTATAAGATAAAATTTTGAATTAAATGGCATTAGTAGCAGTGTTATTCTTGATATGGACTAGAAAACAAAAGTTCCTTCCAGCTCGAAGATTTTTTTTTTTTGCTACCTATCACAACAAGTTTATAATACCTTCAGCTGGTAATGTTAAGAAAACAAATAAGAGAACCTAACATAAATTCACACATAGATGAGATGTGATAAACAAAATTATTATATGAAAACATGACATAAAATAAATGCACTCATGGTTTATCAAGCATATTTCAGACCTAAGCTTTATTTTCAGTGTTAGATTCTGTAACTCTCTTCCTGAAGTTGAAATAATAAGAGTAAGTACTAAAATCAGTGATTAAATCTATGTGCCAGACACCAATGCCCTCATTCAACACACTAGATATATGTTGATGAACATGCATATAAATCAGCACAGACCTAAGTGTAGCAGTAAATCCTTTGACTCTAAAGTTGATGATTTTCGATGCTTGGCCAAACTGCATGCAAATGTAGTCACCTGCATTTTGATGCAAGAAAATTATTATCTGTATGAGCACAAACTAAATAAATTCATAGTTCATCCAACTGTAAATGTTAGGGAAAAATCAACCCACTGGACTGGAGTTTAAGAACCCATCTAGTTGAACCACCTACCACTATACATTTCAGGGAACATACAAATTCTGGGAATTAAGGAATCTACAAGTGAACGGTTACACTAGCATTTGAAGTTTCACCAGAGATTAGAAGTAGTTGATTAGATCACCAAAAGAAATAATAATAAGCAAAATGTGACAAATAAAGAAACAAACAATCTCCAAAATTACCACATTAGTGTTATCTCAAAAGAAAAAGCTTTTGCTATTGATCTGAGTAAAGAAAATTCTTTTCTAATCAATTGAAACTTCCCAAGGATGATTTTTGCAACTCGGCAGTTAAGAGTAGCTATACCCTTTTACCCTTGGCACTAATCAGTGCCCCATCATTGAATTTGCCAATTTGGAATAAGGTATGTCAAAAGGAGGTCAAAGTCCTTGGAAACCATCATGAAGTTCAACAGTGTTTTTAAGAGTCAATTTTCCTCTAATATTTCTACAGCCAATCCTAAGAAAATTCTCGGCTCCCAGCAAAACTTAAACATACAAGACAATTATGAACCAGTTGCACAGACTGAAAACCTCCCAAAATCTCATAAGCAAACTTCCTACAGTTCTTTATTTATGTCATGCTGTGATTCCCACTTGCATTGCGTAAGAGCTTAAAGATAAACTATTCTTACTGCAGATGTTCCATATTCAACTGTAAGATCTGAGAACATGCAAGTTCAAAAAACTAAATATGAAAATATCTAAATGGCCTGCAGTCCTTACTGCAATAGAATTTTCAAAAAACAACAGTACAGCATGAATCACACAAGCACACACAAAAACATGCAATGTGTACACTGAGTGCATGTAGACATGCAATTGTATGCAGGCAACACCTGCACACACATCTAAAATGCATTTATATTTCCAGTTTGAAAATTTAAAATAAAAGCACACTGAAAACTGGGAGGATTAGCGAGCCTCACAGAATCAATAAAGTCATCAGCAATCTCCAAAAGAAGATCTTCAACTTCAGGATCTAGTTTTCCCTGTGAATCCACCTAAGAACATTCAAAAGATCAACAATGTGACGTGAGTCATTGAAATAATTGAAAAGAAAGAATGAGAATGATATAGCAGAAAAAGCAAAATGATGACAGGCAGGGTGAAGGCAAAAAAGACCTGAGAAACCAGATCCTGTATCTTTCTCTTCCCAAGTAGTTGATTAGTTGCTTCTGTTCCTTGGCTTGAACTTCCCCCTGGCGTAGTTGTACCAGATGCTGTCGCATCTGGCTGAGATCCTGTCAAACTAAGAGTGTTCTGGCCTGTCGGTCCTTGCATCCTTGGAGATTGCTGCTGCTGCAATTGTTGTTGCAATTGCTGCTGGGGTTGTTGCTGTTGCTGCGGCTGCGGATGATGTAGTTGTTGCTGCCCCATTGATGACTGCTGCTGCACCAGATGCGATAATTGCTGTGGGTTTAAAGCCATGGAATTCTGATGCAGCTGAGAAGATGAAGCCAGTTGCTGCTGCAAAAGGACCTGTGGCTGCCTCGGGTGTTGAAGCCGGTATGAAGGTGAGGCAGGATTAGACATTCCTGGCATTTGCTTCAACCATTGCTGCTGAGACAAAGAACTCTGCATCATAGATGGCTGTACATTCTGAGCCAGCTCAGACAGCTGAGGATTCATGAATGCCAATGACGATGCCCTGGATAGGTTTGAAACCTGTAATTTGTAGAGAGAACATAACAATCAACCAGATATGCACACCAATTGCATGTAAAGCATATATAAAAATCCACAACAAATGGCAGCAATAAAGCATATTTATCTATTATTCCAGATCATAATTCTACAGTCCAATAAATGTTTTGAGTGTGCATTGCAAAAGAAAAAAAGTGATGAGCAATTTTTTTTCCCTGGAAAAGAGTAATTTGGGAGCAAACATAACTCCATGTAAGATAGAGCTTGCCTGAATGTGGCTGTAATAAGTGGGACTATGCTGATTATCAAATGCATTTAACAAGATAAGGCAGCAATCACAAACTCAGACAGCAAATCAGTTCAAATAAATGTTGATGTGATAAAGGAGCTAATTTTTTTTTTTTAATTTTGATTATATTAAATTGTGCTCATCCTAGATCTAATAACATCTGAAGCTAGCCTAGTTGTACTAGGATTTGTAGTTAAAGCCTACTTCTATTAGAATTCTACACTATTAATAGGTTGTAAAGGTTGTTTAAAGTGTAATTTATTTACAATAGTAGAAGCAGAGTTTTGCTGGCAGCTTTGTTGATTTTTTTCTTGATCTCTTGTTCTTTTCTTATCAATATTCTTCAAGTTTCTCTACAACCTAAATTGGACAAGGGTTATTAGTTGCGATTATATTTTATGTTATGTATTTCATGCTCACTAGATTTGCATGCATGACTGGCCACCCTGATGAGTAATAGGACAAAATTCTGCAAATGTTACAACCTGATAAGCCAGTCGAAAACAGGAATCACGAGGAAAACAGAGTGAATTCCATCAAGTTGAAACCAAAGGTCTTGTATAGTGCAATAAATGAATATGAGGGGAACCCCAAAGTTAACCTAATTTCCCACCCAGTAGAACCTTGAGAATAATAATTACAAATTGTACAGAACATGTGTAATAGACCTAGACTTGGAAATACATATGCTAAATAGAGAAGAAAAATCTGACATGTTCAGTAGCATGACCATCAAACAAACATGGGAATGGGGATATTTCAAGAAGCATCAACAAATAATAAGAAATTTGTTACCAGAACAGAAAGTATTTCCATAATAAAAAATGGAAATGATGTCAATTGAAAAATGATATAAATACACACACACACATATATATCACTCACCAAATTAATGACATGGAGCAGAATGACGTGATGTTATTATTAAAAATCGATACCTGTTGTGAGGTAAGTGGATTTTGCTGTGCCAACTGCTGTCTCATTTGTCCAGGATTCATCCGTTGTTGAGCATAAGCAAGAGCACTGTTAGGCCTTAGTTGTGAGGTCAAATTGAGTGACCCCATCATTCCCATGCCCTGCATGCCCTGCAAAGGCTGCCCTGGAGAAGTACCAGGATGGAATTGGGACCCTTGCACTAAACCAGCTTTCTGCCTCGGCTACACCCAAAAAACCTCACTAGTTTTAGATAATTCAACAAAATATGACTATTTAATTCACAAAATTATGAATGTATTGTGAGATATCTCACACAACCAAACTGTTCTGATCCAATAAAATTTTATCAAGGTGAAAGGTACCATTAGCAAAACTGTTAATTGGTTAATATTTCACATGCACTGAACATATAGTTCCAATATAATTAAGTATCCATTTAAAATCTGAGAACTTTATTACTTCTATAGACTACAGAGTACAGACAACACAGATTTATTAAGCGAAAGATTTGACACTTCATTGTTTCCATTTCCACACTCTCGCCATTCACAAGAAGCACATAAAGATGACAACTTCCATCATCATATACTTAATAAATCAAAATCAATTAATCAGTCACTCTTTTAGAGAAAAGAAAAAAAATCACATCAGTAGATTCAATGCATAAAGCAATACCCATCTCAAGGAAATTAATATTTTAATCACCAATATATCAACAAATCCATTCAACATTTATCGTTCAATAATGAATGTTGACACCTTAAAAACTTCAATTTTTTTTTTTTAACAAATGGAAAGTTTAGCTTCTAAAATCCAGGAAAAAATTCCGATTATATTTTAACATGTAACAAAGAAAACAACTTAAAACTTCGGTTGGAAGTAAATGAAGAATAAATATAGTTACTTGGCAATTACATTCTGAACAGACACAAACTAGAACTCGAAAAAGTAGTTCAATTCATACCGAGGCTAACAAGTTCAACTGAGCCGCAGCTGCTGCCGCCATCGCCCCAGTCAGCATGGGCAGGTGGCCGCTCTGCCCAAAAAGTGCAGAACGCGATAAGTTGGCGCCACCAATTTGCTGATTCTGAGAATTCTGTTGCAAATTTTGTTGAATTGAACCCGACCCACTAAAATTCACTTGTCCATATAGCCCCTGTTGCTGTTGCTGTTGCTGTTGCTGTTGCTGCTGTCTCAAAACACTACCATATTGATTCTGCTGCTGCTGCTGCTGCTGGTTAATTTGGCTTAAACGAGACACAGAAGGAGATCTTTGAAGAGTCTGAGGAATTTGATAGCTAGACATGGAAGCAACATTCTGCTGTTGCAGTTGTTGCTGGGGCTGCTGCTGTTGCTTCTGTACAATAGATTGCCGTTGTTGTTGAGAGGAAAGAGGAGAGGAAATTTGTGGGTCAAGAGAAGGAGAGGAGATTTGCGGATTTTGAGATAAATTAGAAATATTTGGTGTTGGTGTCTGTACTTGAGGTTGTGGTGGATTTAGAGCTGTGGTGTTTGTGTTTGCGGTCGTTAACGCCGTTGCAGGTGGCTGTGATTGCGGTTGCGGTTGAGATGGTGGGGGTGTTGATGATGGGTCCATAGGATTTGGAGAAGGAATAAGTTTAGGGGAAGAAGCTGCAATTTCCGCCATGACGGGCTTTCGGAGAAAAATTAGGGGATCTTGGATTTGAGATTCTTGGTGTAATTAATTCATTGTTTTTGGTGAATTCAGTTTTTCACTAATCGGAAATTGCAGACATTTTCTCATCAAAGGGGAAAATAGGAGGGCAGATCCATGCCGTACACGTAACCTGATAGGAGGTGGGGTTGCACGTGGGTAGTAGGGTCCTTCTTTGGACCTAGACTGAAGTCAAACATTCGTGGCGTTGTCTGATTGGATACGAAATTAACTAAATCAAGTTTACGTGGATTTTCCTTTATTCATTGGGCCTCAATTTGTTGGAGATTCTGAAGCAATGCTGATGCTGTCTGCTTTATCCATCTCCCAATTACATACAAAATAATAATAAAAAAAAATGAAAATTACATATTCTCCTCTTCTAGTTAATGGAAAAAAAAAAAACTTTTTCTCAGCGAATGGTGAGAATTTGAACTATACATTAAATTGTATGTTAGCATATAAAAAAAACAAATTATTAGTATCAACTCTCGAAAAAATAAATCAAAATTTAATACCTTTCTAACTTAGTTTTATAATCTTTTAGTCTTATGATGATGATATATTAAATCTTTTTTTTTAAATTTCCTTGAAAAAGTGATTGATAAAGCCATAAAGGTAAGTTTAAAATTTTGAAAAAGGTTTTTCCTTTTTTTTTTTAAAAAAAATATTAAGTCCAATAATAGGAGGCAAATTTATTTTTTGAAAGAAAATGACATTTCATTAAATAAAAAAATAAAACCCAATCAGGAAAATACTTGGATAAGATTATCTAAGCCTCAATCAACAGGTCTCCCCTGAAAATTCAATATAAAACCCGAACCAACCGAAAATTGTGAAGGGTGATAATAGGAAGAATTAAATTGATACAACTTAGAAAAATCATTAGAAATAATAGCAAAAATAGCCATAGCTTCACAAATATAAGGGTTAGAAAACCTAATAATTTATTTTGTTGCACAAGCCACAACAATATCTGTACAATCTCTAAAGATCACTATAAAATTCATACGATTATTGTCTAGAAGCCCAATATTTGTATTCATCTGATATAATCAACTAGCAGAGAAGACCGAACTGCTAAATTAGTATCATTTGGACCCTCGAAAGAGAGAATTTCAACATGACAAGCAACATAATCCAAAACCATGAAGGATGTTGTACGAACAACTTGTTCTACAATGAACTTAATTTTATCATGAAAACATTTTTTTCTCGTATACCAAATATTATTAACAATAAAACAGAATTTGCGAACATTTTTCTTCCATCATTGAATTAAACCAACTTTTGAAATTCTCATCTCTTTTAGTATAAACCCGAGATATAACACAATAATTCCATACTTGTTTAGCTTTAACATAGTCCCAAAAAAGGTGAAGTCCAGATTCAGATACATAATAGAAGTTGCAAGTTAGAAAAGTTGATATTATACGCCTATAGAGCACCTCCTCGAATGGCAAAATATCCAAGTTACAAATTTTAGGAGGAATCTTTAAATGCTACAATTTTTCCAAAAGAAGTTTGAATTAGACGAAGAAGCACTAGATGAATCTATTTTCAATAGATTGAGAGCAATCCAGTAACTACTTTTAACAACATACTCCCCACTTGAATGAAAGTGTCAAACTAAAAAGTCTTCTCTATCTATCAACAAGTACAAAAATACTATTAATAACTTCCCACCTTCATGTTCTGAGATCAACATCAATAAATTTTAAAATCATAGCATTATGATGAAGACGACACAAAGTAATAATGCAAAAAGTTGAAGGCTATGAAATCCATTTGTCACCCCAAATTTGAATCGCAGAGTCATTTCCCACTTGCCATTGGACACTAGAAAAAAGTATTTTTCTTCATGCTAGTAAACTTCTCCAAGTATAGCTTGGATTTGAACCCAAGGATGCATTGAAGAAATCCTCATTTGCATAATACCGAGCTTTTAAAACACGACCTAGCAAAAAGGTCATATTGGTTATAAGACTCCACCTTTGTTTTGCCAACAACACTTTATTAAAACTCAAAAAATCCTTGAAGTCTATCCCACCTTCATTCTTGAGTTTGCATAAATTGTCTCAGCTACATAAGTACATCTTGCGCTCATTATTAGAATCACCCCACCAAAAATTTACAAATCATAGCATTGCATAGCCTGTTCGGGAGAAAGAAAAATTGCATAATATACGATGGGATGACTTGTGCTACAAATTTAATCAACTCCTTATCAGCAGAGATAATAACTTTTCCTTCCACTCCTGTAATCTCTGCCACAACCTATTTTTAAAACTAGTAAATAAAACAGTTTTTCCAACTGTTGTCGGTAGCCTCAAATATATCTCAATGCGAATATTTTTTTTATACCCAAAGATATCATAAGCCTGTATTGAATAAAGATGACAGTTGGATCTGCCCCACAGTGTTTCATTCCGACTTTACTCCGAACATGACAGTTTTTTTATAACTTTTATTGTCTATCCAGACTCCAAAAATTATTGGGATGGGGATAGGATATACATTGCTGCCCTGATGCCCGACTCGATACGAATATTATTTATATTTTAACATAATTATTATTTTTTTAAAATCATAAAATAAAATATAACTCATTTAATGTAAAAATATATATTTTTTATTTAAACAATTATATAATTAACTAATTAATTAAAATAAAAAATATTTTTAATATCAAAATAAAATTTTAATAAAAATCGAAAATTATGGATCTCTCTTCTAGTATGGTGTGGAGACCGGGATAAAAAAAAAATTTTTGATAGGAAATGGGACAAAGTTTCGAGCTCAGGAATTATCCCATTATCATTGAATAAAGTTATCAACATTGTGGCCAATAGAGACCTCGATTTACTCAAATTTATCATTTGCCCTCATAGCAACTCATACCTTGTCAACACTAAAAGAATAACATTCACCTCTAAAGATGATGTTTTTAGAAATAAGAAACAATCATCAGCAAATAAAAAAGGTGAAATAATAGAACCATAACATACTCGGATACCATGTAACTCTCTTCTCTGCACTACTTCATTAATTAATGTAATCAGCCCCTCAATACATAATAAAAAGAGACAAGGTGAAATGAGATATCTTTGTCTGAGACCATGAGATGACATAATGTAACCCTTAGGCTCTCCATTAACTAGGGCAGAGAGTATGATGCAGTAATAATAAACTACATAACTAGATCAATCCATTTTTGTGAAAATCTCAGCTTACCCATAACTGCTAGAAAGAATGACCATTCCGCATTCCACTCTATCATATGCATTCGTCATGTCCAGTTTCAAGGACAAGTATTTTCTGCAACTCTTCTCACTAGTTTTCATGTGATGGAATGCCTCAAAAGCCACTATGTTAATATTTGTGAACAGCCTTCCTAGCACAAATACACTTTGCGATTCATCTATAATATCACCTAATATAGATTTTAATCTATTCGCCAATATTTTGGTTGCTATTTTACAGATCACAATGCATAAGCTAATTAGGCGATATTCGGAGATAAATTTGGGTTTCTTAACCTTTTGGATCAAACAAATGAAGGTATGATTAAAACCTGAAGGCATAAACCATCTAGTCTATGTGACCTGGACGGATGCACCATTTTTATGGCTTTAAAAACTTCATCAACTGTAAATGGTTTGTCCAGATATTCATATCCAGGGTCACCTTTGATGAAATAAAACCAAGATCACCTATATCCACACTTCATACCTCTGAAGCAAAAATTTCACTATAAAATTGAATTATATGACTGTCTAGATCGGCCCCACGTAACTCCCGGCCTGGCAATCAAAGAGTCTTGTAATTCTATTAGTTTTTTTTTTCCCTTTTGAAGCCACTGCATGAAAAATATTGTATTTTTGTCTCTTTCCTTTAGCCATTGCACCCTATACTTCTGTCACCACATCATTCCCTCCCCGGTAGAGATCTCATTTAATTCATCCTTCAATCTTTTACTTTGTAATACCGAATCTAGTGAATTATCACAACCCAACTGCTTTAAAGTACTTGAAGATGGATCTTGTCTAGTCTTTAAATTATCATATATTGATTTGCTCCACCTTTTTCAGTTTAGTGGTACACCAATTTACATGACTATTCCAATCATTTCTCGAATGCCAATGAGTTTTGATGGTGTCCAAAAGCCCGGATTCCAAGCCCACATGGCTTCAAACCGAAAAAATATTTTTCCTATGTGAAACAGTAACACTCCCTTGTAATTTCAACATAATATGAATGCGATCTGAGCCTGCATGAAAAATATGGTAGAGGCACGCATTATTAAATTTTTCCAACCAAGCACAAGAACATAGACAACGGTCAAGTCTCTCCTCCATAAACTGCTCTCCATTCCTTCTATTATCCCACGAAAAGAGGTAACCTGAAAAGCCCAAATCGGACCGATCACAATCAATAAATTGTTGGACTGTACATCATGTATTTTGCTACATAATAGTTACAAACTGTAAAGCAGAGCTATACAAAACATAATTTTGCAACTTTACCATATATATATATATATATATATATAATGGGCATTTAATTACAGGTTCTACCCAATTGAACCTGCAATTAGCAATTAGCAGCATCCACTATATGAGCACAATTTGCAGTTCTCCGAAGAAAAGTGAGCACAGTCCCTAGAGCAGGGATAAATCAGCAAGTGAAGAAGCTATAACTTTCCTACAGGAAAGATGCACTCATGGGATTTGCCAACAAATGCTTCTGGTATATCGACTTTGATTCATTGAAGCTGCTTCCAACAAGTGTCCCTAACAAGGCAGGAGACCCACTTGATAGATTGATCATCTTTCTCACGATGAGGTGTTTATCCAAGATCATCAACTCCAGTAAACTCCGACAGTTCTACATAAAGAATCAGAAACTCTACTCATCAATGGTGCATGTAAAAGAGCTGAAGATACCATGAACATTAACATGAGTACATAAATTAAGCAAGAGCTCCAGGTTAAGATTAACTACCAGGTACTCGTTACCATGCTATATTACAGCTTGAAGTATCTAAATGAAAAGCATAGACCACCAGTCCCTTTTATTTTCTCCTTTCTCTAGTGCATGCACACATGAGCACATATAATAACAAGAAAAACTGTGCCTTCACTATATATTTCACAAGTTCTAATCACTGTCTGTGACCAGAACATTCAAGTAAATACAGGACCTCCACAGTAGCAAGTTAGAAACCAAACGTGCCATCAATAACATCTTTGACAAATAAAAGAAAAATATAAAAGAACACATCGATACATCTGCATTTACTTCTTTCTCATTTGGCATTTTTCCAAGGATTAGGATACATGCAATATAGAACCTATTGAACGGAAAACTTTTATGTTCCCTAGTCACGAATCGGATTTGTCAAAGGGAATCCTGATGGAGAGCCAATTCCTTGAACTATCTATGGCAAATGAATGAATTGGACTTGTCAAAGAGAATCCAGACCTTAGGATTCATCAAAAGGAACCCAGTCCTTAGAACTCGTCAAAGGGAGTTCCTTTCCTTAGGACTCGTTAGAGAAAGACCCAAATCTCTTAGGGATTTTCTGAAATTCTGCTTGCTTATTTATTGCTGTAAATGTTCTCTTTAAATAGAGATTACAACAAAATAGGAAAGCTAAGATTAAAGAATCCTAATAAAATAGGAAAGCTAAGATTAATAAGTCCTATTATTTTTTTTTTTTTTAAAACTGACTAAAAAAATGAAACTTCTTACTTAAATAGAAGCACACAGATTTGTAACAAAAACACTGCTGGACCAATCCTAATCCGTGCATAGAACTCCAAGTTCTAACAAGTTCCACTAATCAAAAACTAAATGATCTAAAAGCCACAGAATGGAGAACACTGTGCAGGACCAATTATAATCAATGGAGACAACTCTAAAAAGTCTACTAATTAATAAATGAATCAGGCTTTCTTACAACTGATTTAACAAAAATGTGAGGCCTATGATACTCTAAGACGAAGAAAGCAATATAGGTAAGAGGATCAGCAAGCAAGTTGATAATTCCTTTTCTTCTGGAGCAAGTAATTATATCAGCAGAAGATTTCTCAGTATTCAGTACCTATAATTGCCAAGAGCCCAGAGAGAAACATTCTTTCAAGTGCAGTCAAATATTTAAAATGCCCGTGAACAAACTTCCACCAGCCCCTCCCTCCCTTCCTCCTTTCTCCCTTAATCAAATTTTAAGGATGAGGAGTAGAGTAACGTACCTGAAGATTCAATGCATCCATCAGGTGGATAATGTTTTCCGGTAAAAAAAAGCGACAAGGGGAGAAAAGGTTACGAATTCATTATTAAAGTTCTATCTAACAATCATCTCAGTACATATGGGTCAAAAAAATAACAACTATAAGTCACCCCATTAACATAATTGGCAATTTTTTTAAGGAAAAAAAAAAAGAAATTCACACTAGTGAAGATATCCTCAAAGTTAAGCTCAAGAAAGGAAAATCAGAGGCTACTTTGAAATCAAGAAGTCTCCAACTCAATTTTAGATATAATTTTTGACACCTATTACCGTGTGCTAAGAAATTACAAAACCAAGCAAAACAGCCAATGCTGTTAGGACTTATTATCATTCAGAATAGGAAACCATGTACCTAGTATTCCAGGATTTTGCATCACTATACCAAGAAGACAGTTTACAAGTCCATTGTAGAAAATTCTGTTGATGCTTCCATTTCCATTTATCCATGGAAATATAGGCATGGGCAAGCAATTTGAGGAGAATTCATGGGTATTTCTGTCATGATCCTGCTCTGGCAAAATCACTTTTTCTTGCAAGCAGCCTTCATAAGCATTTCTACTTTGTTTCTTAGTTTCAGCCACAAACTCTTCAGGAAGATTAAGAATAGTAACTCTGCACATGATGATTGTGCACAGTTGCTTTTCTCTGTGAACTACAGCCAAAGATATCCCAGCTTTCAGACTGGGATGCTGAATGACCATCTTTACTTCTCTCCAAGGGCTTTGTTACTGAATGTGGATCAATATCTTGATGGGAACCCATCGATGCAGTTAAAAAATACTTGGAATGATATAAAGCATCAACAAAACGAACAGAACCATAAGCATTAACCTGTGCCGTAAAAGGAAAATGTTAGAAATTTCTTCACCTTGCCCATGCATGTAATTGAAACTGCAGATATTTATGAGTCGGAATAAGAGAAAAGCCTTTAATGATGCCAAATCTGCTATCCTAATATACAACCAAAAAGACGAGCAACAACTAGCTGATAATAGTGGATACAGCAGAAACTCGACATAATAATCATTATGCTACTATTCAAATCATATTCTCTCAAAAGTATGATCATTTACAAAGCAGCTACTTTGATTGAGTGACTTTCCAGTAAATTAGCATTAATCCAACATTCAGAAGATATGATACAGAATCAAGGAAACATAATAAAGGATGGCCCAGGAAGTAAAGTTGAAAGGTGGAATTCACCCATCAACCCATGTACCAAGTTTACAAATTCTCAGGGAGAAGCACCATACTAAAATTATTTCTCCAATCAGAATACCTATAAATTTTGGAACGAGAATAAAACTAACCTTCAACACAAATCCAAATGTTTGGAGGGCATCAATGACATGTTCATGAATATTTTCTATTGCGAGGAACACTGAGAAATATTCAATATGGTGAATCCTCTCTTGGGCTGGGGGGTAGGAGGAAGGGTGGAAAGGGGAGGGGAGAGAGGCTTATAAAGAGCATACCCACAACTTGAGAAATTTCATCCAAACTCAAACCTTGGTCACCGGCCTTCTGAATGGCCATACAAATGGTCCTAAATATTTCAAGAGTACAAAGACTTGTATATTTTGAATCAGAAGGTTTTAACATCAGATATTTTGCATAGCCCAACATTGCTTCCCAGGGTGAATCCGATGCAAAAAAGCAATCCGAACAACAAGATAATCAACTTAAAACACAAACACAGCAATGGGAAAGAAAAGGTAATCTCTCATTCAACTTCTATTCATTCAAAACAAGTCCGATAACCAAGACTTTTAGAAGAAACCAAACAGGAAAAATGAAGAAAAGAACCTCTGTGTCCAGAGAGACAGCCCAGGAAAATTCCCCTTCTCCAAGAAAGCTTGAAGACCCAAAAAGTTCCAACAAACTCCTATCTGCCCATTCCCTTTGCTCCCTCTTCCTATTTCCTACCCTTTAATTACCTAACAATCCCTAAAACGTGTCCCTCTTTTTTATTTCTATAATATTCCTACTTTTATCAATTCTCTATCACTATCCCTTCCATCTGAACAGTCGTCTTCTAGACTAGTAATTCAACTCCCTTTCCAATGGAGCGATGTTGTTTGCCATCTTTTGCTCAATCCGGACAATCTCGCCTCCTTCATCAACCTTTTCATCGTCGCTAAGTAGCATCAGTTGGAGTTAGCCCGCTGGGCATTTATGTCGAGGGATAAATTGTTGGTCGCATTTGAAGCAGAGGTCCTTTCGTCAATGTTCCTCCAACTCCACTCGAGACAAATGTTGGACTCCTCGGTTGCGTTGAGTTGGGGCCTGAAACGAAGCTGGTTGTGGCTGATTAATCTTAAAATTTTCTAATGTTTGGTGACTGGGCTGTATGGAGTAAATTGGTGGGCTTGAAATTAACGGGCTTAGCACCCAGACCCATTTGTTTAAATTGGGCAGTGGGATTCACGTGACTAATCTCTCCGGTATCTTCTTCATTCCTGCTACGTTGTCCAAACCTAGGTTCTCCTTCCCTTCTTTGTGAACCAGACCCATAAATATCTTTCTTCCCAAGCGCTATTTCCACGTTTCTTGCTAGGTTTATAGCATGCAGGCGAGTTGATGAGAATGAAGTCGTACCTTTACATATCATCCTTTAACTCATTCATAAAGTAACCCAAGTAGAGAGCCTCTGATTCTTTGGGTATCATGGACGCGACAAGCTCGAATTAGTCAATATAATCATTGACGCTTCCTTTTTGACGAAGAGCGGCCAGTTGCTCATAGGGGCTGCAGTCTGCTACTCCAAATCTATTCAGCAATTCCTGTTTAAACTTGTCCCACCCGAGCTCAGGTTGCAGTTCTCGGACCATCGTGAACCAATGCACAGCCATCCCTTCCATACACACATAAGCTAGTGGCACCTTGTGATGTTCTGGAATCCCGTGTATTTGAAAGTATGTTTTTGCTTGTGTGAGCCACCCCCGAGGATTGTTTCCATTGAAACAAGGCATTTTTACCTTCTTAGTCATCGCTGCACAGTCCCCGAGATGTACTGGCCGTCCAAAACCAGGAGGAGGTGGAGGATACCCGTCGACATGTATGGGTGGGTTGGGAGCCGACTGATTAGTGATGATCGAAGAGTCCATAGCCTGCTCCGGGATTCCCCGTTCTTCATCCGTAACAGGCTGCTTTTCCATTCTTATCATCCACTGTAAGACCACTCCCTGAAACCTTTCTAGACTTTCTTGGATGGCTATGACCTGTTTAGTAAGTTTCTTCAGTCTATTCCTCCAGGGCATCGAGTCTAGCTTGAGTCCTTATCTCCACTGCAGCATCGTTCTTCCCCATCTGTAATCCGGCAGGTCGGACCAATGATGCGAAACAGCAATCCAAACAACAAGACAATCAACTTAAAACCCAAACACATCAATGGGAAAGAAAAGGTAATCTCTCATTCAACTTCTATTCATTCAAAACAAGTTTGATAACCAAGATTTTTAGAAGAAACCGAACAGGAAAAATGAAGAAAAGAACCTCTGTATACAAAGACACAGCCTAGGGAAATTCCCCTTCTCTAAACAAGTTTGAAGACCCAAAAGTAGCAAATTCCTATCTGCCCATTCCCTTTGCTCCCTCTTCCTTTTATAACTAATTCCTACCCTTTAATTACCAAACAGTCCCTATTACGTGTCTCTCCTTTTTTATTTCCAGAATATTCCTACTTTTATCAATTCTCTATCAGAAGCACTACTCACTAGGCCATCTCATTGTCGGATTGATGCTGTCAAAATTCAGGATTTTCGGAATACAGTCACATTGAGATGATGTAGAGATGATTTTCTGACCCAAAACATCATTGAATTTATTGTTCTGATCAACTTCACCGATACGAAGACTCCCATTGTTCAACATCTCTACAACATTAACTGGCAAAATACTTGCACGACTCATAAGTACCATTATACTAGGAAATCCCTTTTCTCTGCGAGAAATGAGTTCACCATCCACAAAACTTTTCATTTTCTTAGACTTATCACCATCAAAAAGTTCATCATCATCATCAGCCTTACGTTTTGAGTTTCTCAAGTCTTCAACTTCTAGGCCTTCATCTGGCACACAAGGAGAAATGGACAATTCACCCAAAGAAACGGGTGCAAACAACTGAAAAATATCCCCAAAGTGCAATTCTTCAGTGAGATTGATTCCATCTTCCATCAGATTTTTTTCTCTTTCGTGGATCCAATCAGAAAATTTCACAGCTCTTTTTCCAGTATTAGATGGGAACAAAGATTTAGAAACACTTTGCAAGAAGTGTTGAGATAGCCCAAAAGGTTGATCACCATCACCCCCAATCTGCCAAAAGGTAAAAAAAAGTCGCATACACATAACAAAGATAAAAAATAAAAAGGGACAAGGATGTAGTTAAGATGGGAAATAATAATGAATTCAATCATCACTAAATATAGACTGCATGAGGCAGGTGAAAAAGATATTAAAAAAAATAAAAATAAAAAATCAGCAGATTAGAGACCTTAAATTGAATTCATAAGTTAACTGGGGCCAAATAAATAACATAAAATTCATGAGCCACAAGGTTGTTTCCATTTCTTTCCAACGTACCAAAACCAAAAAGGGAGGCTATTTCCACCAGAAAAAATGATTCCATTAAACATAATATAATTATAATTTATGACTAACAATATAACTCCAGAATATGTTGTTCTGCAGAGACCCACTTAGGGCACTTCAATAGTAATGAAAATTGCATCAAGAAGGAAAATAGGCGTATCCCAGAACATATTCTGGCACACAAAATATGTGGCATGAACTTGAGCTGAAAGACTGGCATGTTTGTTTCTGGAATATACATATCAGCTACCTCTAACAGCTTACAGTTGGCATCTGGCCAATATTCTAACTGACCAATCCATAATACGAGAAAACCAATTTGATTGTGACATATAAGCCATTACATTGAATAGATGTATGAGCAGAGTATATGGTGTTCCTCTTTCCATCACAGTTCTCAGTTGCTCATCATGCATTACACATCAGAATAGATTCAACTCATGAAGGGAACATGAAATTATTAATACCCAAGAAGACACTTGCCCATATTACCCTGGCATAATTTCTTTCCTAAAGGAAACTCATGCAGCGATGTCACAACCCAAATTTTTTAGAATTTTATGTATTTTTCGCCTCATATCCAGCAGATTTTTTTTAACATAGATATAAGCAGGCCATAAACTGGTCAGGAACAATCATCAGATCACTGAGTCTCTAACAATGCAGGAAATAAACTATCAAGTATCATCTATATTGCTACAAAATCGTAAATTTGCTTATGAGAGAACATTGAATATGCACCCAATGATTTATCCATTTGCAGACGTAGTCCTTAGTCCACAGTGGACCTGATTTTAGTTTGATAGCAATATAAGATGTAGAAAAATAAATTAGTACATTTATGAAAAGTCTATTGCAATTGTACCAGATAAAGGCAGACATGAATCAAACATGTGAAAACAAAACCAATCAGTTCAGTTAACAGGACCAACTTAGGATTAGAAATAATTTTTTCAGTAAAAAAAAAAAGGCATTTGGATGACGTAAAAATAAAATGAAGTAAAGAATCCCCAGAAAATATTAATGATTGACTGTAATAGCTCATCATAATTGCCAATAACCAAAGAACTGAAAAATATGCTTACCAATATTTTCTTCTCTGAGGTAGCTAAAAGCTCCAAAAAGATCATGTTCTGAATGACGGCACAAGGTCTCTGTTGAATGATTTTTCAGATCTGATGCTGCTGAGGTGCTCAGAAAGACAAGCTTCAAAAGCTATACTGCATTAGAAGCTGCTGATGATTTATGTACTTGAGTATTAACGAAAGTTCATTCAAACATTTAATAAACTTTTGATGAAAAATGATAGTGTCTTGGTCTTCGTTCAGATCTTTACGTATTCCTTGATCATGTTTATGAATATTTTCATGAAGGGTACTTGATGAAACAATTTCAGATTCCAGAGAGTTCTGCAAGAAAAATGCAGTAATTCAGCCATTCAACATCAACATCAATAGCTCTAAATATTCTTAGAAAAGTCATGATAGAAAGAAAAGATATTGCCAATTATTTGATTACAATGCATGCATAAATTCCTTTTTTTTAAGCATATGATTTATAAGAATATATCGATTGGGAGAAAGATTTCAGTCTTTCTAACTGAAATTGTGAAACCTCTGGAGGCAATCTCTAACAATATAATACAGTCCTAATACTTTAAATGCAATGAATCATTGCAAGAATGAAAATGTTAGGATAGAAGCGTTGGAAATGTATATATCCTACAATATTTTTGTTTAGATTGGATAACTCTTCAGAGGCAGTTCCAACTCCTTGAGAGGCCTGTAATTTAGCCATTTGCTTGAACAAGAGCACATTTTCAAAGGCTTTCTTAACACTTGTGTTGCTGAAATCATCTCACCACTTTTCCTCAAAACCAGTTTTTCCAGCATCTTCAATACCATTGGAGAAGTTATTGACATTTTTGCCTTTTGAGCATCGCACATAAACTCTGCAACCATTCCTGTTAAGAGATGCACACTGTGTTTTTTCTAGGTGCTTTGTATACCGTTCGTGAAGCAAGTTACAGAATTTGAGAAAAGTTTTTTTAAAGTTAAATTTTTTTTTAACACTTGTATTCTCCTGGCAAATGTTTTAGGAGGAGCAGGTAGGCCAGGAATTCTACTCCAATCCATGCGTCCCTTTGGCCCAAGAACTGCCAGTTCTCTTGTATATTGGATCAATAGTTGCCTGTAAGAAGAAAAAGTATTGCGTGAAATGGAAAGAAATAAAGAATTTCACAAAAGAACAAAGGTCTCTTCTGAAAAATTAGATCTAAAGTTAGACCAGTAGACATGTAAGAAACTAAGAATGAAGTAAAACATATCCAGAATATCATAGATAGTGTAGTTTCTCTCAAAAAAACTATATGCTCAATAATATTTTTCCATCCACCTATTTAATAATATGACAAGGGCGAATTTCATTATTGCAAGTATCCTTTATAGGATGTATTATATAGAATGTTCTACTCCTGCACACTCTACAAGCTTAGATGACTGCATAGACATGCTTTGGCATACTGTTTTTATGATCCAAAAGGTCAATTTCCCTTACCTATAGTTTGCATCTGTCCAGGAAAACCTTCTTTGGTGCATCAGCAGGGGCTTCGAAAATGTGCACTGACTGATTGCAGAATTGTGTTTCTCCTGACCTAAACCTAGCTCTTCCACAGATTCTAAGCGATCGGCCTCATGATCTGATGGCAAACTATCAGCATGATGTCCTGAAGGAAAAAATTATTGATTCTCCATGAATTGGTCAACAGTTTCAGGTAATCTCATATGCCCTTGCTCACCCAACTGTTCATTTACAGCATCCAGTCTTCCACGCTTTACTAAGCTTAATTCTGAAGATCTCTTTCTTATAGTAGGGCGAAGTATCCTTTCTGGTGCTTGATGATCATCATTGGCATTCAAAACACCCTCAAAAATATTGAAACGTTGCTCGTGTTCCTGTAATAGGCACAAAGCACCTGCAAGAAGCATTTAAGTTGACAAACAAGCAGTCAGAAAGGAAATCATTTGCCTAAACAAATAAAAGTAGCTCAACCCACTGACATGGTGCAGAATTAAAAACAAGATGAGCAACAGGCTACTTACAGTCATAAAGGAAAGACAAGCCACCATAATTACACTAACCTGCTGCAAGGACAAATTAAGAGCTCTTGCAATCTTCACACACTCTTCAAATGAATTTTTTTTGTTAAAAAGGTCCTTCATTATAATTTTTTGGAGCTTGGCACACTGATCAACAGACATAACCCAGACAGAGGTCCAAACACGGGGGTGGAAAACCTATAATGAAAAGACTGTTATGGAGATACATTTTCAAGTTCAAAGTGACTCGATAAGCCCGCATATAAAAAGCAGCATCGATAACTATGGGATTTAATTGCCACAAAACTGCTTCAATGTTTATAGTTCATGCTGGTTAGCATTCAAGAACACATATTCTAAAACATCATGATTTGCACCTGGCAATTTGTTAATATAATTCATTTTAGGAACAACTTTGGAAACAAAACATCAAGGCAAACCTTAGGAATAGCAGATCCAGGGAACGCATGTAAGGCAGCTGCTAGATCAGCAGCAGCATAACAATACTCCAAAGTTTTTCAATATTCATCAACGGCTTCTCTATTTGACAGGATAAAATCGTGTCTGATTCTTGGGCGAAGATCAAAAGGCCCCAAATTAGATGTTGCAGTCACTGATGAAGGTTCTTCTATGTAAGGTCTAAGCTCCATTGCATGCATAAAACTCGAATGAGGGTTTTTCACTCCATCCTCTGAATGCCCTTTGCATATTACCCGAATCAGCTAAATCAAAGAAAAATCTTTGAGAAATGACATGATATATTACAGTATAGAAGTACATCTATCAAATTGATTGGAACCCAATTCTGTTTCCTCTTTACCAGAGAATGAATTGACCACAAGGCCACAAGCAAAAAAGATAGAAGTCATCATGTGGGTATAATATCATAGATAATTTCATTTGATGAGAAAGAGATATCATTTTATCCATCATTCATGCACAGATAAAAAAAATCTTGCACAAAGACTCTTTAACCGGTAAAAAGAATATTACAAACTGTAAAGGACTTAACACCTAACACCTAAGCTAATTATTAAGGCTCAAGGTACAGGTGTGACACCATATAAACTAGCCTTTTAAAATTATTGACTGAAGATCAGAAAGTATATATGGTTTTCCTTAAAGAATATTATTCTCGACCATCATAGATAATAGGCCTTACTGGCTTCTGAACAATAAAATAAAATATCCTTTAACACAGGCTGACAAATTAAAAAATTATACAAACCAAGCACAATGATTCCTAAATTGCATAAATCTCCAATCTAATTTCAACAATTACATAAATTTTCTATGAATTGGATTTGACATGACACCACATGGTGGATCTCAATAACTATTTAAAACAGAAAGGAAGTGAGTATAATTAAGAACACCATCAGGGAAGTCTGAAGAATTTACTCTAGATAAAAATGTGTTAGTTTTGAATGAAATAAGATAGGTCATAGAATTAGGAGAACAATGGTTAGACTAGTTATATATATATATATATATATATATATATAGGGAAAACACTATTCAATAATATATGTTGACTTAAAGTTCATCATGTGAACCAAACACAATGGTTACACTCTCATAATTAGGTCATTTCAAATGAGATAAATTATAGCTTCAGTCATCGTAAAATGGCAATTATCAATGACAGTCTCCCAGTTGCCTGAGTATCCATCAACTGTTTGTATTCTTCAACAGGAAGATCAGCAAGACACAAACCCCTCTGACTCTTTTTGATTATGTTATCATCTTTTTTACTAGTTCCTACCACCTTCATGAACAACTCAATTGGAATGAACTTCATGGCTGATTCAAGTGCAAGAAGCTTATACGAATGCTCATATGAGCCCATTGATAAAGCATCATTCCATCCAGGAAAACTACTTAGATGACATAAAAAAGTATGCAGCAGTCTCGCACGAACCATTTTTGCAAGCACAAAACCATTGGCATGCATGGCTTCTACTGTAGCAGCTTGTTCTTTTGAACCCACATGAATCTCAGTTCTTGTGACACCATTTAATACAGGGACTGATTCATTAAGTTTCGACTTTGATGATGCCTCAACACGAATTTGCTTTTCAAAAGTCCTCAGTCTATCATTAATTTTATCCATTAATTCAGGAGGAAAACTTTGAACAGCGGGGTGCAGAATGACCACAGCACGACGGTTACAGGTACATTTTGTGACAACAGGGAGTTTAATTTCCACTCTTTGCATTGTCCTTGATGTTGAAGCTTGTTTAATATTTGTTCTATTGTTTTTCTATCCATTGTTGTGTGCTTGTCCTTCTCAAGACTCACAAGCCACCTATGCAGCTCCACTCTTAAAATGCATTTTTCATTCTACAGAATATGATATATATATATATATATATATATATATATATATATATATATATATATATATATATATATATATATATATATATAGAAAATGCAAGAGCTAATTTCTTGGTGTATAAGTGAATGACAGAAAGCACTGTAACCGTTCAAGAATCCTCTGCTCCCTTGAGGCACCATCAGCAGTTAAAGGCAGATATGGAAGCATCTGATGTGACCTAGATTATGGTAGATTTAATAAAGTAGCCTCCGATGAAGCAGCATTCATTTCTGTTCCCATACTTACCAAATCAAGTTTTGCGTTTGGAGCAGTATCTATTGACACTTGGGGAATTTCTGGCACCTTGGCAGGAGAGAGAAGCACATGTTTAGTTTGACCATCCTCAGAGGAGCCACAACACAATTCAGAATCAATTCCCCTAGCACTCGGATTTCCAGAGGTAGCAAAATCAACCTCAGAAATTGAATGATTATACTCTAGGAGTTCACTGGATCTGCCTGGAACATCATGATTGTCTGCATTGAAAGTAGAACCAATGTCAATTTGGGATCATCCACAAATACATTTGACTCATCAGGATTAGAATTTTCAGAAGTCCAAACTCGAAATGCTACTGTTCTCTTATGGTTTTCTGCCTGCACATGCATGCCAAACCTGGAGAACAAACTAAGAAAACGAGAATTGGTTTTTTTTCCTAAAAAAGCCAAGCCTCCCACACACCTGCTCATACCAATATAGTGCAGAAGAAAGAAAATTTAACAGCCAGAAGACAAGAATTTGCAAAGTTATCATTTAACAAAGCTATTATATATCTTTTCACCATGCAATAGTCCATGAAAACAGCATTAGAGGCTCACAATAGCAACAAGGACAAAACATAATTGTGAGAACGGTTCTCTCTAACACAATGAAGAGTTACAGCCATAACTTTAAGCCTCCATCTCAAAGCAAAATGCATTTTAGATGTAACAAGTAGCAGGGAATTGATGAGGTACAATAAGAATGCATTCCCACCTCAATAACAGTAGCCCCCTCACTTTAGAATCAATTGCATCATAAATTTGACAGTCAACAGGAAGTTCCACAAGCTGATCAGTTTGTTGATCTCCTTCCAAACTTCACCAGCTGTTCTTCATCACAATCAAGTCCACAACCAAGAGTTTTGGACTCAAAGTTCTTTGGGGGAAACTTCTTCAACAAGCACAAGCAGCGCTCGACCTGTGAAGAGAAGCATAAATAGCAATGAAGTAGATAACAGGACCAGGTAGAAAGATTCACAGAGGTAAAGATTTTTTAACCCACCTTCTCATTTACCTTAGCATCAACCTCTACGACAATGCAAGCATATTTCAACCTACGACATATCTAAAACCACAATATGCAGCTCATATTTAAATGAAAAAAAATGAAATAACCAGCATCTACAACGAAGCTCAACCATGTTATATAGACAAAAATTATGATATACTTACATATGTCCAAGCTCTGTGTCCTGAAGATTTGGTATATCCAAGAGATTTTTTGATATCTGAGACAACAAACACCTTCAATGGCTGGAAAATCAGCATAGTCTGAAAAGTTAACTTTCATTATCTAAAATACTCGACCAAAATTTGCCTTGTCATTGGCAGCTTCAAGTTTTTGACAAATGGTTGTCATTTCAGGTAAAAAGTCTTTTACAAGCAAATCATCTTTTAAAGACTATTTCAAAACCATCTCCGCTTACATCGATTTCCTCTACATTCCCAGGACTCCCCGGATTCCGTTCTTCCTTGTTAATCTCAAATCTTTGTTGAACACCTAAATGCTTCACATAGCAGGATAAATATATCAAATTGGTATTCGCTATGGAATTAGTCTCTACATCACCGTCAGCTTCTTTTGTCTTCACAACAATCGGCTGCCTCACAATCAACTTTCGGCATTCGAGGTTCCCCACTCTATAGTAGAAGTTGTTTCCTTCAATGCCGAATTCCTCAGCTAGTTGTTTTTGTGTGATTCCATTTGTTCTGCACCCATTACCATCATATTTCTCTAATATACTTTTCAACGACGATAACCCTAAATTTGAAAATTTATGAAAAATAGGAAAAACGAAAGGAAAGCTTGCCTAGCGACAGTAAGCCGTTCAAGAGTGCTACGCTGAAGAGGGCCAATGCTGGAACTAGGGATGTCATAAAGGCCAACGGAACAATCCCTGAGATGCTCGTTAGCCACAATCTTCAGGTTAAGTTTCTCGGCGTCATCAAAACGCTGGACTTTAGGGTCGATGGGGCTAAGCGGCGTGTCGCTTCCGGACACAATGAACTGTAAAGTAGGGATAGATAGAAAGTTTTTCCACAGAGAAATATTGAGAGAGAGAGCAGGAGTGAGAGTTAGAGTAGCCCAAAGGGAAAAGAGAGCGAGCCCAGCTGAACCACGGCAACAGATTTCCTCGAGCGCCGAGGAGATGAGAGTGTCCATGGGAGCATGTGATAGGAAAGCGTGTTTGGCTAACGCGAGAATTTGCAACCGAGATTTCTCCAGAAAATTTGCCCGGGAAAATTTTTAAAGGCAGGCTCAGAGAGACAGAGAGATGACGACAACGTGCAGTCGAACAGTTGATGTCGTGACTCGCGAGCCATGGAGACAAAGTCAGGGATACAGTACGACGTCGTTGTGGTACACTAAATGGACGGCCAGGATCCGTTTATTTCCAGAAAATATTTTTTAAAAAAATATTTTTTTATTTTTTAATAATTAGTTTAATTATGAAAAATAAATTTTAAAAAATATTTTTTAAATGGACGGAAAATATATAAAAAATAAAGAATTTATTTTTATTTATTTTTAATTTTTATAATGTTGCAGCTTAAGTAAACGAGGAGGACAGATAGACAGAGGGAGAATATCATGTCTAGTGAGAGAGAGAGATAGGAGAAAGAAAAGAACGCTCACAAACGTATTTTGTATGTCTCTCCTCTCTCTGTCAATCAAATCTTACATAGCTCCCAACTCTCTTCTCTCTCTTTATTTCCATTTCATGATTTCAGGGCTTCTATTGAAAGTCACGCGAAGATTCCATTCCACCCGCTCCATTTTCCATTCACTGCACCGCACCCAGCTCTCTTTCTCTTTTTCTGGAGAAAATTTCCGCGTTTTCTCGAGAAAGTTTGAATCTTTTTTCCCTGCTCCGTCCCTTTCCTGCTAAAAATGTTCTTTATTTTAAAGGTAAGGCAATGGGAACTGCTCTCCAGATGAGAGATTTTCTCATTTCGTTCATTTTCTATACCGTTTTCTTAGTCGTTTTGACTTCATGGGTAAGTCTTTGTTTTGTTCTTTCTTTCCCCTTTTCTTTCGGCTTTATTTGCTTTTGCAATTTCTGGGTTATCAAGTGTTTTTCAGTTCATGGGTTGTTTTAATTTCCAAGATGTTATGATAATTTTTTTGTATTTTCTTGTTAATCGTTGATGTTGTTTTAAGTGAATGAATAAGCTTTCTTCAATTTTTTTGAATTTATGATGCTAACATAGTAATCTTTTCTTTGTTGGTTTATTAATCAGAAAGATTTCACTTGTTGCTTTGTGGATATTTTCCAGAAAGCATCAAATGCTTATCAAAAGTATTTGATTTTGTTTTTCCCCTTTGAGAAATAAACATGGATTCTTATCTGTGGCTAATTATCCTACTGGATACACCAATTTGATTCATTTTCTTTTCCTTTTTAAATTTCATTTTTTATTTTTTTGTTGTTTTCTTGTGAGAGAACTTTTTCTTATATGTTCTGTGAATGACTGACTGATTTTTTGGGGGGTTATTTCAGAGTGGGTGTTATTCTCCACTAACAACTTTAACTTGGGATTGGGTTTTTTGAAAAAAGCTCCTTTCTATATGAAAAGTGGTATGCTTTCTTTAAAAAAAAATGTCCTAAAGCAATCTATATACTTTTTTTCTCTCTCTCTTTCTCTCTGCTAAATGAATTGCCTAGGACTCCTCTGTTTGTTTGTGGAGAAAATGAATGAAAATAACATGTCTACTGGGCTCGACTCGGCTAATGTATGGGTTTAGATATCATGATGTCAAGATAATAGAAAATACAGGTTTAAAATGTTCATTTTTCTTCCTATTATTTTCTTTTTAACCAAACATAGGCTAAATGATTCCTTAATTAGTTTCCTGGGCCCGATATTTTCTAAATTGTAAAAGCTCAAAGAGAGAGTTCAAATTTAGTAAAGCAAGTATATTGTTTTCATCCTTCTTATTTAGTAAATAACCCAATTATTTTGGATGCAGGAAAAGGGCTGGGTCTGATTGATTGAAACCAAGCTGAAATGGAAGGTGATTTATTTTCTGGTATAGGCAATGGAACCCAAGTAGATAACAAGGTTTTGCATACAGTTCAGAAGAGTTTTATGCAAGTTCAGGACATTCTAGATCAAAACAGATTGCTAATCAATGAAATAAACCAAAATCACGAATCGAAGATTCCTGATAACTTGACTCGAAATGTGGGATTGATTAGAGAGCTAAACAATAACATAAGAAGGGTGGTTGATCTTTATGCTGATCTTTCCACTAATTTCACCCGATCAATGGAAGCTTCATCAGAAGGGGAATCAAGTGGGATTTTGAACTCAAGTGGAAAGGGAACTCAAAAAAGAATTAGATCCGGGTAATTGATCAAACTGAGCTTTGATACAGATTCTGTACTTTATTCATGGTAGAATAAGATAAATATTTAGAAATTGAAGGAGAAAGAAATTGATGAATTGTGTTGATCAGTGTTGCTCCAGGTTTTAAGCTTAAGTATAATTTTCACCATATCCATTGCAATAACAATATAACGAATTTCTGATCATAAGCTTGTATATCTGTATCATTTTGTTGAATCAAATATGCATCCGTCTTTACATTCTCTATATTGAGTTCTATATTGATTCCATGGAATTTGTGATATTGTTTTTCTTTAATATTTTTATGACTGATATCTCTTTCTTGATATGGTTGATTTATTAGTAATGTGCTGTGGTTATGATTTGTTATTTGTACTTTCTGTAATCTTTGCAATTGGTCTGATTGACCAAAGCTTGATCACTTAACTGTCATTATAGAGAAATTATATGAAAAATATAAAGACTACACATCTTTTAGGTTGTTAGAAATGGCCAAATATAATTTGTCTTTTAATTGATGATCATCGCCATTTTTTGATGATGTCCTATGATCTGATCTACTTGTTGATGGGGACTTTCAACAACCCACTTTATTCTTTTCCTTTGTTTGTCAAAAGATTCCTCATGAAGACTGCATCCTAGGTGAAGATTACTGTGAAGATTTGTTCTTTGTGTTGTTAATTCTATCTGCCCTTTTTGACTGTGTGGGGAAGTGGGAACATGCACTTCGTGTTTCCTTCAGATTTATTGGCCTTTACAGTTGAAGATGCCTTTATGATAAATTGGTGAAAGGAAAGCAGCTTTCTTTAATAATTTTTCAAATATTTTGCTGAAGGACCTCAGGTTTAGAATCTGATATTACGGGTGAAAATCATTTTAAACTCTACTTGTCCCAATTAATGGCAACCCTCAATTGTTTTAGTCATCATCAACACCAACTAAGATAAAGAAAGATGCTACCTTGGGTATTTTTTTAATACCTTTAGGTTAAAGATAATCATGGAACAGAACAAGGGCCCAGTGACTCTTAAGAAGTCGAGAACTAATTCAAACTTTCGTTGTTAACCTCTTATTAGGTTCTTTGCTTCTATTACTGATATTCTTTTCTTTTCTTCTACATTTCACGTTTTTAAACCTAGAAGTGGCCTTTAAAAACAAACAATTAGATGGAAAAAGAGCTTTCTTTAGTGGAGCCAGTAACTTTTTTTTTTTTTAAAAAAAAAAAGAAATTATGAAGAAGTATGTTAAACCACTCACAAATGTTGTTGATATGGATGGACATGTGAATGATGATTTATGTAAATGGATAGTTTTTGTTGTTGATTTTTTGGCATTGATGATATAATCAATTATCCAATTATTGGTACTGCTATAATGGAAGAATAATAGTAGACTATAATACAGATTAAAGTTCTTAATCACTACTACCTGTTTTAGGCTCTTTTTAGTGTGTAGTCCATGTGAGCCACTAAAACACAAAATTATCCTCTCTATATCCTTAAAAATGTAAGAATTACCCCTTTTTTCCTCGTTTCATAAACTTGTCTTAAAAATGATTTTAGTATAATTTTAAGGATATAGAGAGGGAAATAAATCTTTAGAAAGTTCTTATTTAGATGACTATAGTTTTATTAGCATATCAAACTAATAACTTGTTACATGACACAAATATTATTTTACAATTATTATATTTATAAAATAAGTATTTTTTTTTTGCGTATTAATTTGGAAGGAAAAAAACCCTTCAAAGTGCAAGAAGGTGCACCTCTGTCGCCAAATTTAGGTAAATCCTTTCTTTTTGGTGACGTTATCATAGCATCAAAAGATAGAAAGGGTAATGAAGAAAGATATTATAGGATTGTTTGTTGATTTGAATTTTGAATGGGAAGAGGAGTGACGCCAATGTGAGGGAATCTCAAGGGGAGTCTATGAAAATGATGGCGCAGAGGATTTTATGTTTTCTTTTTCTTCAGAGAAAAAAAAAAAAAAAAAAAAACCCTCCACTTCTAAGTGGGTGTGAGAATCAGACAAGTAAAATAAGTGTCTAACTCCAAGGTTGTGTGTCCGCACTCTAATGTCTGTTTCATTTGCCAGTTTTCTCTTCTATGTGATTATGATGATGTTGTCTTTCATCATTATTTTACGAAAATACAGTCGGTAAAATTTGTGTGCCATTATGCACGTAATTTTTATATTATAAATTAAAACAAAGCTTTTACACATTAATATGACATATTCCAATACATAAACCTAATCTAATTTAAATAAGAAATTTTACAATATATACACTATTGACCCACATTGTGTCTGCGTCATGCAGGCCACTTCTCTCTTCTTATCATCTTCCCGTTGCTCAATTCTCAATAATTCGCCCTCTAACTTTAAATATATGTAGAAAATGAATTACTGCGATAGAGCACAAGTAAGATTACCTGTTGATGAGCAAAAACCCTCTATTTATTGGGCTTATATTCTTTAATTATATGTAGAAGTAGAATGCTAAATCATTATCGATATCTATCGATTTTCTAGATTCTTATATTTGGATTGAAATAACGAGAGAATTAAAATAATCCATATAAATTTATACTAAATTCATCATTTAATTGATTAACATATTAAAATCTATGGATTTTGGAAATTCTCCACCAACCAAAATTTTTCATTTTTGAAAAATTTGATTTCTGAGTAGAAAAATTCAAAATTCACCATAATATTCCAAAATTATCTTTAAGCCTAAAAATAGAATAAAAACTATTTGCCAATTTTTTTGTTTTATTTTCATTTATTTTATTTATATTTCTTTGAATATCAATTAAAAAATATTAATGAATTAATTTATTAAAACATGGTATAGATAATAAATTTATATAAAATTTTGAGTAAAAAATTTGTAACTATTCAAATTTGACAATAATAAAATTTGCATTTTTAGAAATTTACTCTAAATTATATTATTTTACAATTAAATATAAACGTAATTAAAAAACTATAAACTACTTAATTAATGATAAATTATCAATATTTAGTAAATAATAAAATTGAAAATTAATTATTAAATTTTATGGATTGTGGTTGTATAGTTTAAAATCTTCAACCAAAAGGAAATCACCAAGAATATGGAAGCCTAGTACTTATCAGTTAGTTTCTTTGCTAAACAAACAAATTTGTATTATAATCAACAAAAGCAACACAAATTACAAATGCAAAATTAAAGAATAATAAAAGGAAAAAATAAAGGCACAAACAAGTCTGCTTCATTCATGAAACTCCTTGGAAGCGACTGCTCTTCCAATCTGAAACCTTCTTTTTGCCATTGACCGCCTATTATTAATCATACAAACAAGGCAACATCGATTATGCAGCTGCTAAAAGATATTACAATAAACAAAAACAGAACACAAAGTAATGGTCCGAATAAATAAATAATCACTAATACAAAATAGTGTTATATGTGTCTGTTATTTTGCATTTTATGCGTCTGTTAAATAGTAAATATATATATAGGAGATGCATATGATATATATTTTATGTGTCTGTCATTTTGACAAACGCATATAAATAGTTATACGCGTCTGTCGTTTAATAATAGCAGACGCATATAATCAATTATACGCATCTGTCGTTTAATAATAGCAGACGCATATAATAGTTATACGCGTTTGTCGTTTACTAATAGCAGACGCGTATAACCTTGATTATATGCGTCTGTCGTTATTAAACGATAGACGCATATAATCAAGGTTATACGCGCCTACTATTAGTAAACGACAGACGCGTATAACTATTATATTCGTCTGCTATTATTAAACGACAGACGTATATTTCTTTTTTTTTTAAATTTAGGTTCATTATAATGCTATCATTTATATATATATATATATATAACATGTGCACTTCAAAATTCATAATAATTCAGCTTCAATAAGCCACAATAGGCATCCAACATTCAACTCACAAAACTCAATAATCAAGAATTCACAGGATAACACAAACTAAAAAAATTAAATAAATCAAAGCAATAGCATCACGCCTAAAACAATTCACATTTAATAATTAATTTACAAGTTAATCAAAATTATTTAATTTAAAATTGTATTTCTCATTAATATATATGAAATATTTTACAAAAGTAAATAAAAAGATTACATGCACTCTCTCATAAAGTAATTTGACCACATATGCCGAATTTCATCTATTTGATCTTGACTATATGATCCTTTTTCAAAGCTCTACAAGACAAATAAACAGATAATAGAAAATATGTTAGAAATGAAAAAATTAATAGCTAGTTATGTATCATACTTGTAATATAAACTGACTAGTATTTGAAAGAACGTACCTTAAGCAATGTTGTATCACTGTTATGATATACGACAATTTCGTACATATACCTCATGATGTAATATCCGCATTCAACACCTCCTTGTTGTTGAGGGCACTTAAAATAGAAAAAACAACAAAGTCTCATGCTAAATAAAGGATTATAAAATCATAAAAACTTTAATTTAACTAGTAATTCAGAATATAAAATTATCACCGAAATGTCATTCCATTTTAACCTGACACCTTTATTTTTTCCACCTTCTATAGCATAAGTTCTATAGGCTCTGAAAAATAAATGTATATCAAAATCGGCATTAATATTGAAAACGCTACAAACATCGTAGAAACTATTAGCTAGTAGTATTATAACTTAGAGGTTAATATAAGGTTTCAGACTTATATCGCGGCTGTCACGAGATAGAGGATCCATGAAAAATGCCTCACTCCGTTCACAGCAAAATACAATCAACATCCAATTGTTACTATAGATATACAAATATGTTAGAAGTTAGTAAAAATGTTGAGAATAAAAATTATGCAAACATGAATGTAAATATTTCTTACTTCTCGAAATATGGTAGTATAATGAAATGTTTATCTCTTTGTTCCTTCAAAGGTTCTATAATATATCTTTCTGCTGAGTTAGTCTATGTGAACATCAAACAAAGCATTGTTGGACAAAGAAATCCGATCGACGATATGAAGAATGTATCGCACAAGTTATGAAGGTACCTGCATGTATGAATCACAATACATACATAAGTATTATTTTTGTATTTTTTAAATCAATCTTATAATATTAGTAATAATTAGTATAATCTTACATCATAAATATTCGAATGATCGAGACATCAAGCCATTCCATGGAGATGAGTTGAGCGATGTCTTCCATACCAACATGAATCATCTGATTATCTACTGGATACTTAAATACTGTAATGTCTGCAGGAACTTCAAAAATATACACAGTAGGCAATTTAGCAACCATCTCATGCATCAACCTCATGTCACCACTCAAAGTTGCCAAAATGTTCTCATTAACTAAAGGTCCATGTTGCTTTGTAGTTGATTTTTTCGATAAACCGCTACCTTGTTTATTCTCTGGAGCCTTCTTTAATGGCTTGGATTTAAGTTCCTATCAATTAATAATAAATTATGATATATGAAATGTGATAATTTATATTGAAAATTTTTAAAAGTTTAGAAATTATTACCTTTCCAAGAACCACAAGATGTTGTGGCCATTGAACAAAGCTACCTTCTGCTTTCCCAACTGTAGTTAAGTATTCAGTAGGCACAGGAAGTTCGGCTTTATGACAGTCAGTTAATACTTCATCTACAGATACCTTGACGTGATTGGGCATGATTGGTCGATTGTGCACCATAGCATCAATAAGGGATGGATAAACCATACCCCTTGCCACAATCACCTGCTTACCTTCATTAATGGTAGCAAGTCTGCATGATGTAGGTGTCTGCAAAAACACAAATAATCAATATTAGCTAGATTAAAGGGGAAGTGGAACTAATGAAATTAATGTACTTTTTACCTGTAATTCTGATATTGGAAATGGTGGGTCCACAGAGTGACAACTACTGGGAGTTAGGCGAGCAAATGAAGGCCTCATCTCCACCTCCATATCAGGGCCAATTTGAGAGGACTTCATAGTTCTCTCCTATATCATATTCTCAAGATGTGCAATATGTGCCGAGAATTTAGCAAATAATCTGGCCTCTATTTTAGTCTCAAGCGCTTCAATAACTTCAGGTGAGACGAATGTTGCTAGTTTCCTTTTTCCAGGATTACCATAAAATTTTTTGATGGTCACAGCACTTCCAACACCTCTCACATAGCCAGAATGTTCGGGCTTTTCAAGTGCACGTGACAATATGTCATCGTGCCTCTCTGGTACCCAGCTACCTTGGGCTACTTCTCCCCGTAATGTCTCTTATTCACCAGATAAACAATATGTTATAAGCAATCATAGATAAAAAGCCCTACAAATTCATTGATACCATTGTTTGTTTAGCAAGTTATACTTACGATTTTTGTTACCACCTCTTTTGTCTTTTCTACTGGGATTATATAATTTTCTTCTTCTGTCTTTTTTGTTCTAGCTCTTACCCAATCTAGGCTTCGATCATATGATGATGTAACATCAGAGCTCATAGATGGTGATGATGAAAAAGAAGAGATGGGATCTTCAACCATCCATTGAGTCCTTTTCCCAGCATAGCCCACACAACCCAAGAAATGTGGATGCACATTCTTTGCTTGCTTTTCCTTCGCCTTGGCACTGATTTGCTGTTAACAAAATAATGAAGATCCCATTATCAAGCATTGCATAAATGTAAATATAAATTGCATTAATCTACTTCATAATTCGTACCTCATATTCTTCAGATTCATGTGCTTGTTTAAACTCCTCCCAATCTTTCTCGGTGATGAAGTCATATAATTCCAATGGTGACTTTTGTACTGATTTATTCTTTATGTACTTAACCACCAATCGATACTTAAAATCCTTCCACCGCATTCCAACAGTTCTGAGTACAATATTTTTCTTATCATCCGGAATGTTGAACTCTTTCTGCAAAATAATATTTTAGATTAATTAGTTTTACTTATTTACAATCAAATTTCTTAATAGATTTGAAGGAAACTTACCTTGATATCTTCCCAAATTTTATTTTTAAGACCCTTATCGACCAGATCCCAGCTTTTTATAGTTATGTTCACATGGGAACGTGCAACAAGGCCAACGTAGGAACTAAATATATCGGCGTATGTTCCTGTTGGGCGATCAAACTCATCGAAATCTATTGTCTTTTGTTCATTCCCTTGCTTTTTCAATTTTTTGCACGTGGTAGCTCCCCTAGTTTTCCTTTTTGTCATGATACTTGATGGCTCAGAATCTAGTTGTTCATTGGACATGATTTCCTGTAACATAAGTATAACAAAGAAAGATGTTAGTATAATCCACAATAATAATACTTTATTTTAAAAGGAAATAAAAACAATAGATTTATATGATAAACAATAACAAAACTGGTAATTATGAGTATAAACCACATTAATCATAATACACATTTATAAATAAACTTACAAGAAACATATATGCATCAATTATTATCCTTTTTCAATCCATATGCCTTCGGTATGATCATCACGCATGTAATTTGAATCTAAAATATATTCTCCAACTGGCATTGGTAACCCGATAGAAAACGGGGGAGTCTCATCAAACTGATCATATTCTTCCTCTACCACATCATCGATACCAACAATACGCCTCTTACCTTGAAGAACAATAGACCACTTACTATCGTTAGGGTCAATAATATAAAATACTTGTTTAGCCTGTGAAGCAAAAATGAATGGATCATCTTGATAACCCAATCGGCTAAAATCAACCAAAGTGATTCCTAACTCATCCATTCGAACACCGCGTCGGTTTTCAATCCATTTACATCGAAAGAGAGGAATCATAAATTCCCTGTAATCAAGCTCCCAAATGTCTTCAACTACAACATAATATGACATCTTAGCATCTATTGGCATGGTGTCTTTAGCACTAGAAAATTCTCGTGATGAAGCTATCAAAGTAACTCCACTATTTTGCATTGTGCTTTTGTCATCATAACGTTTAGTGTAAAAGGTATATCCGTTGATGTCATATCCTTCATAAGACCGTATATTCATCCTAGGGCCATAGGCTAACCATTTTATGGTATCAGTTACATCTTCTAGCACTTCTGATAACTGACACATCACTCGGTCTTTAAACCATCTAATAAAAGAACTATTATGTTCATTTGTCAACCATATTTAACCTTTTGATGGATTCAGATGCCTTAAAATGGACATGTGCTCTTCTAAATATGGATGAACTTGTGTAAGGTGGTGCAACACAATGAGATGTGCTTTCTCACACATCTGAGCACCAGGTAATACCATTTTAAATCCAATTGCTCCTTTATCTCCAAGTCTTCCCTCGTGATGAGACTTAGGAATGCCAATAGGTTCAACACCAGATAAGTTACCATAAGCCGGAAAATCATTTATAGTGCAAAATATCATGACATGTAAGGTAAACATACTTTCACTGTATGCATCATACATCGGCACACCTTCATCCCACAACAGTTTCAAATCATCAATAAGTGGTGCAAGGTAAACATCAATATCATTTCCCGGTTGTTTAGGCCCTGATATCAACAACGACAACATAATATACTTACGCTTCATAGTCAGCCAAGGAGGCAGATTGTAAACCGCAAGAAGAACTGGTCACGTGTTATGTTTACTACTGAGTGTGCCATGGGGGTTGATTCCATCCGTACAAAGTCTAAGCCTCAGATTCCTAACTTCACCACCAAATTCTGGGAACGTTCTATCAATTGTTCTCCATTGAGGAGAATCTGCAGGATGTCTAAGTTTTCCATCATGTTTTCTTCCTTCTGCATGCCACCTTAAGTTTTTTGCATCTTTTGCATTTGCAAACAGGCGTCTGAATCTTGGTATTATAGGTAAATACCATAATACTTTAGCTGGAGGCCATTTTTTATCCTCAGAAGAAACTTTCCCATGTTTGTAACGTGATGCTCCACACCTTGGACACTCATGCAAGTCCTTATATTCATTTCGGTATAATACACAATCATTTGGACATGCATGTATCTTCTTATATTCCATACCCATGGGACACAACATTTTCTTAGCCTCATATGTAGATGTGGGAAGCTCATTTCCCTCCGGAAGCATGTCTTGCAACAATTCTAATAGTGTCGTGAAACTCTTATCACTCCATCCATTTTTTGCTTTCATGTTACATAGTTTAAAAACGGCTGACAATTTTGTGAAATTACTGTAACCGGGATACAAAGGTTTATCAGCATCGTTTAACAATCTCTGAAGTTATTCCGGCCTTTCCACAAAATGTTTCGTATCATCTATCATCTCATCTACACGATCAATCTCTTCATCATCAATGTTATTTTCTCCTTGTTGATCAAATTCATTATTATTAGAACGTGTCCCAGTTAAAACACTCTCACCATGTCATATCCACTGCGTATAACCTTCCTTAAAACCACGTCTTATTATATGAGATTTCACTATATGAACATCTCGAAACTTTTTCATGTTCTTACAATCAACACAAGGACATACAATCATTTCTTCTTTTTCCCTTATTTGCTTTTCCTCCGCAATTCTAATAAATTCCGCAACTCCATTCAAATATTCAAATGTAGTGCGTCTACCATACATCCAACTTCGATCCATATCTAACCACACAAAAAAGGTTCAATATATATAAGTCTTATTGTTTTTTAATCAAGAGAAACATTATATATAATATCCTTAAACATCTAATGATCAGTAAATCTTGAATGGGTATTGATGATTTTGAATCCATTGTTGATTGAAAATATCGATTTCATATCATTGCTAAACTGTTAATGCAACTATCTGGAAACATAATATATATATATATATATATATATATATATATATATATAGTTGGAAAATTTATATACACATGAAATTCAAGTAGGAATTATGCAACCATAATGACTAAAATCAATAGAAGGTTGATGATATTAAGATGAGGAAAATATATCTTGAGTGTTCTTGTATTTCAGTACGGAAAACTTGATGTGAGGAATGAAGCCTGGTCTGAGATCAAAATCTATCATATTATCAAGTGAGGATCAATATTAAAATTCATAAAATGACATTGGGCACTCCCAAAATCAAAGCTGTCAACCATAATAGAGATAAGTTGCAAGCACATACAATGTGGCTACTTGTAAGAAACCAATGTTGAATGGAATATCTCCTGTTAGCTGGTTGTAGGATGTCCCTATCAATAGAAGGTATAATTAGTGAAAATTCAATCAATTTCAGTTTACTGAGTTGGATGAAGTACATACAAGACCTGGAAGGAAGTTGTGTTGCCTATATTTTGTGGAATACTCCCAGTCAAGCTGTTGTTTCTCACATCACTACAGTGATAATAAGAATCAGACTAAATAGGCAAACACATGGCAAAATGATGACTAAAATAGTTAAGCACTCACAAAATCTAGAATTTGGTACTGAAAACTTACAAATAGCACAACCCAGTCAGCTGACACAAATCTAGAGAACATATTTTGGCTCAGGCTAAGGAGGAAAACACAAAGATGCTCAGCAAATTCATGACACCACATGAAACATTATGGCCCAAATTAGGAACCAAAAATGAAACTGATTCAGCAAATTTGCATTTTTAAGTTTAGATCAATATGGTTAATAAATATATTGATAAGGAAAATGATTCAATCTGGAGTTATTCCATGGAGATCCCAATTATAAACACTTTTACTATTTTCACCTTTTCTAAAGGACTCAACCAAGCTGAAATGATACTAATATAATTTAGATATCGCTAATGGCAGTCTAATATCTGCATTACTAATGAAAAGCGAAGTATAAACTCCATAAATAATAAATGGAAGGACTGACTCTTATGGACCATGACAGAAAACCAAACAAGCCAAATTCCAGCAATGACAATTATGAAAATATTGAACCTGCTTAAGATCAGATTGTATTATCGCTGTCAATGCTGAATTGCTAAATTGCTTCTTCTTAGCTAACTCACAGTTCTGTAGAAAAAAGGACATATTATATATATAAGCACACAAATTAAGAAACATGCTTCACTGGGATATACACGTTCGCTAGAAGTAGAACAATGACATTTTTCTACATAAACCTTACTAGTAGCAAAGACAAAACTTTAAAAAAATCAATATCAAGTAGGCCATGCCTACAAGTCAAAAAAATAGAAAGTAGAACATAAATAATGTTTGTGCAGGACAAAATTAAAGATTTCTTGAGACTAACAAATACTCCACACAGATCAAAGATTGCTTCTATGGCAAAAAAAAATGTATTTCAATAGCGTTTGTTTACCAAGTAGACCAGGCCCAACCAGTAAACAACCGACAAGTGAAAGACAAGATCAAGGAAGAACTGAAATCAATCTTACCAATAAGAAATGAATTTTCAGATCAGCCACAGTTCTTTGAGCCCAAAAAGCTAAACAAGTTGGAGTATCTACAAACAGCAATATGTGAAACATTGAGGCTGTATCCTGTAGTGATGTACGAGCACAAAGAAGTTTTAGAGCCAGAGGTATTATTAAGGCATATATATATATATATATATATATATATATATATATATATATATATATATATATATATATTTGGTACTAAAAACTGTGAAGATATTTCTTATTAATTAAATAAAATGAGTCTTGTGATTTAACTCATTTCAAAAGTTAGCTTAAAAAGGAGAATGGTCAAACTATTACAAAGAACATTTGAATTAAAACCAATGATACAGTTTCTATATGAAGCCAAATTCTAATACCACAACTATATTATGGATTGCTTGGCATACAACTATGCTAAGCTAATGCAGCTTGCTAGCAAGCTGCAAACCTATATCAATATATTAGTATATGCTACAAATTTTTTCTCCTGAAGTTTGCAATAGCTAGGCCATTATTCGCCAATTAAATTTCCTTTATCACAGCATATATATGTATGGTGGTTAGTCATGTTAAGCATGTAAAAAAAAATTCATTAGTTAATTAATACAGCTAGCTACATCATCAATTCCCTAGTTTCTTTTAGGGACATGGATTCAAGATTCTTAGTTCGATTTCAATTCTTAACATTAGTATTCTTTGACCTAAAAGAAGCTTCAATGTTGAATTTTTTTATTAATACAACACGTTACTTTCTCCAATATTTTATGAGGGTATCCTTAATGTGGCTTGGTTATGTAGAAAGGATAAGGTAAAGCTAGCAAATTCAGTGAGTAGACTTTCATATATATACAAGAGCAGAAGTACTATAATTTATTGGAAACAAAAGAGAAGATCCCTAGAATCTTTATATAATTATATATCTATAAGAGAAATCTTCTGACATTTTTATGTATAGAGCCATCATGTAATGAATAGCAATAACAAGAGACACTAATATGTCCACTTCTTGAAAAAAAGGTCTGAACTGACATCAAACCCTTCTTGGTGATAATATCATCTTTATGTTCCTCTCTCTCTTCCTTTTCTCTCTATTTTAATTAGCTGATATGAGATATCTTAATATTAATTAGGCTAGCATGCTGAATAGAGATATATTGGTTTATTTGTTTAGCATGCTTAATATATATATATATATATATATATATATATATATATATATATATATATATATATATATATATATATATATATATATATATATATATATATATATGAAATGCGATTGACATGTCAATAATAGTAATCTCCATAATAGGACAGATAGAGTATATAGGAAAAAGGCACAACTGAAAGTGATAAAAATTAAAACTTCATAATAATAGCCATAAAAAACAACACTCTTAAACTCTGGACTAGGAACATTAACCGATATATATGATGCATATCAGCCCCTCCCTTACATGTTCACCACTTAAATTAACATCCTTATCCTGAAAGGTCAGAGAAAGTTTACCAATAATTGAAGCTATTTTAACAAGCAATATGTGGATAACACTGCTTGTGAATCATTGTTGATAACAATCAGACAAATATTTTTCTGATATATGCTATCTTTGTTCCTTTATATTTTTAACACTTTGGAACTTCTATGAATCTATTATCCTTTTCTTTTCTTTTCTCAGTTCATAATGACAATTGCATGCATGAGAACTTCATATGCTGGGAAACAAAGGACAACAACTTCAAACAGAGAGAGGGAGAGTAAAAAGTCAAGTGATGTGGGAGGAAGTGGGATATATGAAGACTAGCATTTTAGTGTATGTTCAGTTCAGGGCAAGAGAACACATATTTAAGCATGCAAAAACCAACTTATAAGAAAGAACTAGAGTCCCAAGTCCTTGCACACAAAAAAGTAATGGAATCCAGCAAGAGGCACTTAAAATGAAAGTGTTTCCGTTGTAATATCAAAGGGGGAAAGAAAGGGGGTGCAAAACCAAGAGAATTCACAGTACAAAGCCATTGTAATTTGTTTTGGCAAAACATGCAAAAAAAATGCGGTGACAATTCAAAGCACAAAATAATTTGATTTGTAATGGAGAAATTTCACAGCCATGTTTGGAAGAGTAAGAAAATTCAAGACTATATTGTTTGCAGCAAGCAGATGAAATCCTCTGGTGCTTACAAATGAATAGCATCATTTAAAATTTTTGAATAATTAGTCAAATCACCAAGCAAATGTTTATCTGAGTACAACTGAACATAACTAGTTATTTTACTAAAAATAGAAGATATCTTGCATAATTGCATTCACAAATTTGGCCAAAGGGAAACAGTTGGGAGAAGAAAAAATTATAAGATAAACCATAAGAATTTTGTATTTAATCAAATCAGGAAAAGCTAGAGAGCAAAAGCAATGATGATAAAACATGAAACATTAACCATAATGACTTCGAAAAACTTGTAAAGTGATGTTGATTACTTAAAAAGAAAAAAAAATCATCAAAAACCCATATCATCGAAAGCAAAAAAAAGAATCAGAAATATCCAACAACCCATATCATAAAAAACTAGAAGAGTAAATAATAACCACAAAATTAAAATTAAAATTATAAGGTTTTAAATTTTTACGTACCCTTTTCTCTTAGAATGTCAGATTGGACTCCCCTCCTCCCCACATCCCATTTAACAAGCTTGATCTGTTGATGAGACGAAATGTATGAGATAGTTTCAGATGAAAATAATTTGTTGCAGACGATACTGTGTAAAGAGACTCATTTTTAGGTTTTTAAAAAAATTATATGCATCTGTCTTAAATAATAACTGACGTCTATTATAACATCATATGCGTCTGTTATTATTTAAGACAGACATCTAACATTTATATGTCTGTCATTTATAATGACAAACGCATATTCTTTTATAGTTATATGCGTCTGTCATTATAAATGACAGACGCATATAATTATTTATATGCGTCTGTCATTTAAAATGATAGACTTCTAAACTTTATATGACTAACATTTGTAAATGACAGACGCATATAACAAGTAAGATATTTACAAAATTGCCACCGCATCCATTTTAAGCGTCTACAATTTAGACAACAGACATATATAACCTTTAACTTAAAATACTTATTGTACTCGTGAATGTGATTTCTTCTATGTTTCATCGACAATCAACCAATATTCACTCTCTTTTTGTATTTCTTTAAGAAAAGGTCCAATCAAGTTTCTTTGATTATTTTATTTTTTCACATCTTATTATTAATCAATAATCATGACTTTGCTTCATTATATCTAATTATCTATTGCATACACATTTCATCAGTTGGAGCAATTACATTCTGCAATTAAGTACTGCTTCTGTGTTTGCCTACCCTCTTGCATTACTCCTTTCAACCTAAGTGAAACAACAACAAAGACAAGAGCTGCTTGGGCCCGACACTTCATGCAAAAATAAGGCAGAGCTTGCATTAGTAACTGCACAAATAGACAGACTGTTTCATGCTTCACCAACCTCAAAGATGAATCCTGCTTGTGGGACTATGTCAAGAGCTTCCACACAAATGAAGGCAGCGTCCTTTTTGCTAAGACTTCCCTTTCTCTGAGCAATCCTCTTATGAGGAGTATTAGATTGTTAGTTCTCTGCCCACAGTTGAATACAATGAAAAGGATTGTATAAACTCCATGTGCTCCTCAGATGATCAAATCCGTCAACATTCTTAATTAGGAGGATACCATGAAAATAATAGAACTTAGAAAACAAGCTTTATTCAACTGTTAACTAGGGAAGGGAGCAAGTAACAACCATTCGAAACACGAAATAACAAGATTCTTATCTTTTTTCGTTTTTTTTTTTCCCTTTGATATTTTCTCAAGATTCTCATGAAAATAATCTCTTTTTTCGTTTTCTATTTTTCCGTTTGTGTGTGTGAACAGCATTACACAGTAAATAAAATTAGTATATTTTATTTAAACATGAAAATGATACTGAGATACCTTTTCAAAGTTGAAACCTTGTGATCCACCAGGAATTTTTGTAGCACGCCAACTCTGATGATGGATTGCAATGCTTTGTTATATTACCTCCTCTCCAGAGAGACACAACTGCAACTTCGTGTTCAAGCTCTCATGAAACCAAAATATCATCAGAGTTGGCGTGCTACAAAATAACATTCAAATTTGCAACTGCAACTTCGTTAAACTAAAATAACATACAAATTTGCAATGCTTTGTTATATTAGTTCCTCGCATATTCGATTTTTCTTATTTGAGTCCCTCTTCATTTTTATTTTTTTCAATGTATCTCCTTATGTTTTATTTTTAACACCAAGCTCTTTCGTTGTCAAATTAATTTTTTATTATTATTTCATATTCGTTAACTTTAATAATAAAATAACAAAAATAATTATTTTTATAATAAAAATAATAATTACCATTCTTTTAATAATAAATTTGCCCTTCTTTCTCCCCCTTCTCTTTCTTCTTCTTTTTCCCCTCCTCATCCAGTCATCCTCATTCTTCTTTCCCTGCTCCTGTTGTCATCTTCCTCCTCTTCTTCTTATTTCCTAGCCATATGTGCAGCCCCCAACCATCTGGAATGCTGAGAATAAAGAACAATCTGGAACACTAAGAATCTTCATCCTCTTATCTCTTCTACGACATCACCTTTTTCACCACCTCTGCTTGCCTCTTTGAATCCCAATAGTAGCCTCTTCACCCACCTTATATTGTCATTGTCGGCCTTGATGTTGAGTGACAATTCAACATCAACTGCCAAATCGAGAACTTAATTAATACTCTGCAACTCTACATTGACAGTAGAAAAGACAACGAGAGTCACTCTGGAACTCTGAATTTGCTATTATATATTGAGTGTGGGGAACATAGTTGAATTGAGGGGTACGACTGTGGAGAGATTATGAGTGAAAGAGTTAAAGAGTATTTTTGTCGAAGGAGTTAGTGAATCAAGTATTAGGGAAGGAGATTGAGAAGCCGAAGAGAGTCACTATGAGTAGGTATGATAGTTTGTGCCTTTACACCTGATTAGGTCCGTATGCTTGTCTTGATGTTTTTTTGGATTATGAAATTCGGAGAAATTAATGTGCTATCAACCCTCGTGTTATTCATGTTATTCTTCGATATTTTAATTTCATGCCTTTTTTTGTATTATTATGCTTGATTTTGATTTTTTAGTTTTCATTTTTCTTTAAATAGAGTTTTTTCCTCATGAGGTTTGCTAATTAAGTGATGTTAAGATTGAAATCAAAATTAAAATATCTAAAAAAAAAGTTTGGTAATTGAAATTGCCGTTCATCCAATAAGAGTAATGTATGAGACCGTGTTCTGATCAATTTTGTCGGTCGTTTTAATTTTCCACACAAAAAAATATATTTGTCAAAGTACTAATCAATGATAGTACGTACTCACCAAAAAAAAAAAATCAATGATAGTACGTGGCACAAGGAGTTGAAATTTTGTTAATAGTAATTTTCAATATTAAATTTTGTTAATAGTAATTTTCAATATTAAAATTTTCAATATTGAAAATTTTGTTAATAGTAATTTTCAATATTAATATATTTAATGCACTTTTAAAGCAAAATTAGTAATGTAACAGAAGAGTTTGATGTTATTAAAAAAAAAACTAGAGGGTCTTGATTGAAAGAAATAAAATGTGAGGGGCTCAAATTAGGAAAGACAAAAATGCGAGGGACTTCATATTGAATTTTGTCTATATATTAATATATACTGTTTTTTCAAAATAAATTATTTTAAAATTAAATATAATATTTTTATAAAAAAATTTATAAAATTGAAATTAAATTAAAATTTATTCTTCTATGTTATTTTTTAAAAGATGTAAATATAAAATATAATAAATATATGAACTTTTTCCAAATTTTAGAATCCATCAAAATTTATTCACATGAAATGTAGGCTTAAATAAATAATTATGCAATATAATCTAGATGGACAAAGATTTTCTTATGTTTGAGCAAATATAACAAATTATTTTAGAATAATTTTAACTATGATAAATAAGTATAATTAAATTTAAGCAAATAACTCATGTCCTTTAAAAATTTATAAAATAACTTTTAAATTTTTTTTACAAAAATTAATTTGAATAATTTATTTATAAATAAAAAATTAAAATTATTTTAATATGATCTATTATATATTATCAAAACTTTATCCAATTTGTATACATAGCAAGTATGGATCATCCCTATACAGAGCTTATATACGTGTCGAAAAGTAAAAACCGCCGCCCAATTAAGTCGCCCTTTCTTCAATTCTCTGGCATTTTCCATAGCCCTTCTTCGACACGGCCACTCCACCGCCTTCTTCCATCCCCTTCATAATTTCGTATAAATACTTTTTATTGGAATAATTTGCATATAAATGACTTTGGAAAGCATGTACAACTCTCTGCAAAAAGCTCCATCAATATTGCCTTCATTTCCATTTTCATCTTCTTAGTTTTCCATCTCACACTTATATATGTATATATGGTCTGCTCTTATTTACGTTTCCACTCAATCTTTTTTTTTTTTGGTGGGGGGGTTGGTGTTGGGGTTTTGGTTAAGGTGGTGCAATTAACATCAAAAGATTTTTGAGACGATGGAAATGAAATAATTTATATTAAAACAGTGATAGTGATAGTAAACCAAAAAGATTGAAAAATATTTGTTAAAGAACAAGTAGCATCTATATGTAGCTAGTTATAGACATAGTTCCTCTTGCCAATACTAAAAATGGGTAGAGAGGAATTCGGAGGTTGCTTAAATTTCTCAGGAGTTTCTAATGCTCTTTGTGCTCTTTTTCTGGGGCACTTGGAGTCCACCAACCCCTACATTCAAACTAAAACAAAGTATAGAAAATTTTATTATCATAAATAAATTTTTTAAAAATTAATAGTTTATATTAATTTATTTGATAAAAATATTGTTTGAAATAATAATTAAGAAAACTATAATTTAAATTATTTGTTGTTTTGCCGTTATAACCGTTAGTAATAAGTAAAAGTCCTAAATTTTTATAAAATATTATTATAATGTGCATGAAATTTTAAAAAATTTACTCAAAAATATCTCAAAATAGAAAAATTATATAATATGTTATATTACAATATCTGAAAATTAATACGGTATCAAATAAATTGACATTATCTAAAAAAATATGGAGTCAACAGTTAATTTTTTAAATTTTTTTATTTTTAACTATAATTTTATCCAACGAAATTATATGGATAATCTTTGAAATCTTTTTTAGAAAAAAAAAACAGTTCAATTTAATCGTATTGAGTGGATCCAAAGGGTATAATTAAATCGATGAAGTGTTTTTTTATTTGTGAAATTTAAAATAAATAAATTAGAAAAAAAGAATTACCTAATTCTGTAACATATTGTGGGTTCATGTTAAAAGTTTTTTTTTTTTGGGTAAAGAAAGGGTCAAAATATTTTTATTCAAAATGACTCGTATATTTCTCTTTAAAAAACGTTATTTAAAATCAATTAAAAAATAGAAAAATAGAATACTTATTTATGTTAGAATTTTACAATCAGATAAATGAATTTTATTCAGAATAATTTTAGTTATTTTTAAATAAAAATAAATGAAATTTTAGAATCTATGATCATTCTAAATGAATTTTTATTTGTGTTATTTCATTTATTATGTAGAAGATTTTTTTTATATGATAGAAGAATCCTTAAATATATAAAACATTAATATTATATATTTTTTAAAATACTATCATAACGATAAGGTTAACTTTATCTATTAAGTTTCGCATTCGCAGAAAAAAAAAGATGTGAGGAAAATATGAGCTCTCAATATCAACCGTCAAAATGCAATCGCACATCTATTGTTTCAGCACCGTCAGATCAGCCCAATTCATTTGGGTTTTCTCTCTGCAGATCATCCCTCCCGTCTCCTGAACGCCATAGCCAGCCTGTTAATCGCGCACTCACGTTTAGGCGCTGGTTGGAGATGCCCTTAGCCGCTTCTCTCACTTACATTTTCTTCTCCACTACTCCCCAAACCAGAAACGAAATCCAATAAGTAAAAAAGAAAACGAATGTGATCCCAAAATTATGAAGAAAGAACATTGATAACAAGAGGTATGTTTCGCGTAAAAATCTCATTTTTATCAATTATTTTCAGTAATCGCTCCATAGATACATGCGAAATTAGTAAAATTTTCTGAAAAAATAATTAGCACTAAAAAAATTATGCTTATTTTTTATTTAATTATTTCTTATATTGGAGATCTGACTGCACCACTTTCGAGTGGTTAACTGAGATATTTTATTTTATTCTTTTTTATTCTTTTTTTTAAAAAATTATCATTTTTTTAATATCAAAATCTGCATTGATCTGCCTTTTTCTGATGTTTAGGATCTGAATTCAGAAGGGTATTGATGTTTCTACTTGCCAAGGATTTGTGGGGTGCATAAAGTCATAAACTTTATATAACAAAATTTTCATTCAATACACTGCTGCTCAAATCTGGGATCAGTAACCAAATTCCCATTTCCCGAAACCATCTGAGCTTGCCTTGCATGGCAACTTTTTTCTTCTCCGTTTCCTTTTTCAAAAGTAAGTATTTTGGGTTTTATTTGACGACTTAGTTACACTTGCTTGCTGCCTTTTTCACTTTTGAAGGTGCTACATTTTATATGTTAGCCATATGGACGCTTAGATGTCACCCCGCAGAAGATCTCTCTCTAGGTTTTCTCCAGATTTTGTTGTGGATATGATGTAGGAGCTATTAAAACTTGGTGCATTTTTTGGTTCTCTACTTTGGATTTTAGTAACTTGAAAAAATTCTGGCTATAATTGGTGCTCTGCCTCTCTTCTTGGTGTTTGGGTACGGTTCTCAAACATGCTTATTATCTGATAATGAAAATTCATTGAAGTATATTCATTTGCTTTTCCAAAATTTTGGTTAACAATTTGAAAGTTGTCACATTATATATGAATTCTTTTTTATTTTCCTTTCTATTCGAACTTCCTAACATAGTAAGGACTAAGGAGTCACTGGAATCTGTTCTACAATTCAAATTGACTGTATAATAAAATCATCACTGACATTTTCTTTATGGCATCTCAATTTAATTGTTTCTCATATGGTTAGAATTAATTATAATGCTGAAAATATGAGTTAGCTGCTGAGTTAAGTTTCTTTTTAGAGATTAATCCAGATTTCTGGAGTTATTATGTATTGCTGGTCTTGGTTCTCTAAAACCAACGTTCTTGAGATAAATGATTCCCTTATTGGACAAGGTTCTGAATTCTGATCCTATTTTTATAGTGCAATCAGATAGCTAGACAGGTTGAAATCCTGACCTGTTCTATAACACTTTGTGTGCTTCTGATCACGTGGGTTCTTTCAATTGACAGAATGTAACCTTCCTAGGTAGCAATAGCATCGATTATACTCCTTCCTTTCCCAACAATAATGGGCTAAGTGGATCCCTAGGCAATGCTTACATTAAACATTTGGAGTTTATTAGTCTCTTTGAACTCTTATTGAGGTTCCTGGAGTTCGGAAGCTCCTACACTGCAATTAATCCAAGCCACTATATTTATAACTTCTATATTGATCGCTTGATGGACAAACTTATACGCTCCGTCCATTATGTTGTTCTGTTTAGCAAGTGGGACAGGCTATATGTATATTCCAATACTGATTTACAGTTTTCTATTGTTTGCCTTTTGTCTTGTGATGATGAACAATTTTTCCCTGTTTCATGAATTTTATGATAGGATTGGCGTCAATGGTAGTCTTTCTTGACATAATTGATTGGGGTTGAAGTTTGACATTAGTTGTCGATCATCCATGGTCTTTTCTTGTTTGGAAGGCTTGTTGTTGTGTCCTTAATTTTTTGCAGAGTAGAGATGAAGGCATGTGAAATCGGCTCAAACTTTATTGTACGTATTCGTTTTGTTCACATTTTACTTGATTTTGTTACAATGTGGAGATTACTGTTAGTTGAAAGGTAATGCTTTTCATAACAACTGAAGTTCATATAAACTTGTTTCACTCTTTTCTTTTTGTTTTAGTGAGGAACACTGCAAATTAATGATCACATAGAATCTTTAAAATGGAAATGGGTGCCTCTTCTTGGTAGCATTGGTTATACTCCTCCCTTTCGTAAAAATAATGGGTTAAATGGATCCCTAATCAATGCTTATATTGAACATTTGGAGTTTGTTAGTCTCTTCGAATTCTTATTCAGATTCTTGGAGTTCGGAAGCTCCTACAGCGCACCTAGTCCAAGCTGGAAATCACTATGTAATTATGTTTAGTAATTGCTTGATGGATGAATAAACATATTCTGTCTCTGTCTACTAATTATATCACAGTAGAACTTGATATGAATTAAACACCAAAAGGAAGGCCCTTTTGGTTGCCCTCTTGGCAATTGGTGCTGGCTATATGTACATTGGGAATAATAATTCGTAGAACTGGTTTCTGTTTCAGTCTTTTTGTGATAGGAATTGCTCAGCCTTGAAGCCTTTGAGTGAAAATTGTGATTCACTTGTTGTGTTTTCTTACATTCAGGGCTTGTTATGCTGTTGTTAATTTTTCGGACAGTAGGGACCAAGGTATGTGAGATAAGCGCAAACTTTTTTCTACTCATTCTTTCTGCTTACGTTTTACTCCATTTTGTTGTCACCTTGCGGAGGTAGAAAGATAAGGAGTTTTCAAGCCATTCTATTTTATTAAGTTCGTATGTACTTAGTTTCACTCTCTTTTAACATTTTTTTTGGCAAATGACACCGCAGCTTAAACCAAGGCTTCCTTGTCATACTAAACTTGTTTATATGGTGGAACTATATTGTTAGCACGTGCAGATCATTGTGAGTTGAAAGCTAAGAGCTCTTCATTCTAACCTAGGCTATATGAAATTCACGAATGGAGACTTGATTTCCTCAAGTCGAGCTGTCGAACTTATGTTTTGACTCTGTTGGGTGCCATTTGCATCTGAGCTGTGGCTGTGGTCAATCGAGTTACTGGGTTTCATTTCCTCGAGTTTCTCTCTTTGTTTTCTAGATAATTGATAGAGAGTTTGTAGTTGGCTCGATTTATGGACAAATTATAAACAATTTTAATTTTGTCATAGATCCTCAATGTCTTGGTATTTATTGTAAATTGCTACCATCTAATATGCTGATGAAACTAAGAGGTGATAATCTCCCTGTCTTGGATATGGCTTTGAGGTAATAATCTGACGATGGAGCTCAAAATTGTCATCCGATTGGCCACACAAGGTTATTGTATTTCAGGACGAGAATATTGGGTGCCAAATTGTTTTAAATGCTTAAGGTACTGATTTCAACATTTCTGGAATAGTGGAAAAATTCCCTTCACTCCTATAGAAAACAACATTTATTAACAACTGGAAAATGCTAATTTTTGACAGATTGTTTTTTGGTTTACAGAAGAAAAATTATTATAAGGTTTTGTGCCCATTTGTTCAGTTTTTGTTTCCAGTGGGTGTTTGGTTAATTCAGTTTGTAGTGTTTCAACTAGTAAAAAATTAATTTTTAGAATTTGTACTAAAAGCTTATTCTTTTTATTTTAAAAAAAAATTGAAATTTTTTAATTTTTCATATTAAAAGCTAGCTTTTAGATATTTACCAAAAAAATTATTTTTTATTTATATTTATATCAATTTATAATGTTTTTATTATAATTTTATATTTAATTAATTATTTTTTATATTATATTATATAATATATATTATAAATAAATAAAAATTTAAAATATATATATATTAATAATTATTTTATAAATTATAATTAATTTTTAACAGTTGACTACCAACAGCATATCATTAGGCGCTCTTAAGCTTACAAAGTACAATAGATGGGTTGTGGCATTGCAAGAGCGCCGCTCTAATAAGAACAGATAGACACTAGATGTTGGCGGTAAGGCTGAGAAAGGTATGTTTGAATTAATTAAATTTTAATGTACTAATTTTTGAATTATTAATTTTTAGATAATTATTATTGTTTCTTAAATTTTTAAATAATTATTTTCATGCATAAAGAAAAAAAAATCAACAGAATGAGAGAGGAGAAAATATTATATTTATATGTATAGATATAATTATTTAGAAAGAAAAATAAACATTAAAGACTAAATAAAACTTTACAATTAAAATAAAACTAAATAATATATTTTTGAGATCACATTATGTATTTTTTCATTATCAAGTATTAGTTATTTATCCGAAAAATAATGTTAAAATTAAATAAAAATTAATAAAATAATTATAAATTGTAATGTTTTGGGTGGATTTTGTGCAAAAATGATTCAAAAAAAATGAAAATTCAAATGAATTTAAAAACATTAGAATTTGTAATTATTTTTAAAATAACAGCTTTTTATAATATATTTTTTTTAAAACATTTTTTTCTGATAAATAACCCATACCATAACGTGAAAAATGGGATAGGGGAGGGGAGAGTCCAAAAAAATGCTATGAAAATAAAGCGGAACCCACGCGCTCATGTAAAATCATAGTACACAGGAAGTTACGAATCCGGGACTGTTTCCCAGTAAACACAGCGTAGTGGGAAAGCGAGCCAAAAGCCATACCCAAACTCTCTCTCTGACTCGAACTAAACTTCCATTTCGTATCCAATTCATCTACACTTCATTTAATTACTTAGTCGCTTAAACTTCCTAAATTTGTCACTTTCATCGCTTCAAAATCGATTCAGTCATCACCCGTCGCACAAGTCCTATGGTGAGTCCTCACCCCTTTTTTTCTATATCCTACTCGTTAAGTTTTTGGTGCTATTTATTGAAAAATTGCACTTCTGCTATGAAATATGCTTAATTGTCAATATAATTTCTGCTTGTAATTGGCTTCGATTAAATTGAGCTCAATATGCACTTTGATGGGTGTTTTATCAGCAATCATGGAATTTCTGCTTACATGTTATGGGCTTATTTCAACAAATAGGAAATCCAGCTTCTTTCAGGAAGCTTTTGTTTAGTTTGGTTTCTAGTCTAATATTTGGAATTTAGGGGTTTTGGACAATTAAGTAGGTGGAATTTTGTAAGTTGGGTTTGTTTTTGGTAATGTTAATTTTAGCTTGTAATTGGACTTATCATGTATCTGTTGCATATGCTAGTTTGTTTGCTTACTGAGACCTGGATAGAGTTTGTTTGGGCTTAAATTACTATTTTTTTTGGTTCACGTATAGAGTTGAACTATTTTGAATAATTTTAGTTTGGTTTTGGTAGAGAAATTTGGAATTTGAATTTATGGAATATATGAATTATAATATGTTCCTGGACTGATTTTGTTTTAGAAGTGATATAATGAACTTAATAGAGACCGTTGTTATTTTAGTAAATTTGATTTCAGTCATCTATTTGCATGCGGTGGATTCAGTTTTGGCGTTGGAAAGGAATGTAATTAACTATTTATTGTATCTTGTTTCTGTTTGGGGTTTTCAGTTTGTGTATCTGAGTTGCATGTGGTGGATTTTCCATGGAAACAGAGGTTCGTGTTGAGGGGGGTGATGAAGTGAAGTTTAAGGATGCTAGGATTGTGAAAAGTTACTCTTCTTTGTCTTCAACCAAGCAGCTCACTGATCCTGTTGTGTACAAGCTTGTTCGGGTAAATTCTCGAATATCTGTATATTTAATTGTGATTAATGTATCATTGAGTCGGTGCAAAAGAGACTTTATGACTTTGTTTAGGCTTCAAACAATTTAATTGAGGTCACTGAAGATTGAAATTTTGATGCACAGTAATTTGGAATTATCTTCTTTCTTTAATCATGACCCATGACGAGCATGGCTTGTCTTTTTTCCAGCTAACTGTGTGTCCCTCATTCTAATACTCCACTTCATCCTTGTAACTGAAAAATTTGAGTCCAAATCTCTATCTTAATTCATCATCACCGTTATTTTTCTTCTACTTGTATTATGTTGGAAAATGTTTTACTCTGAGGAACAATATCTACATAAGTTTTTTGTCACCCTTGTATTTTCTTGAAGCATTTAGAGTACTTAATGAATCTAAGTCATTATTTAAATCTATGCTATTCATGTGTATTTTATGAAATCTTCTTATTTTCCTTCACATATGCATTCTACTGCTTTTTTTTGAAAAGTTATGAAATTGAGATGTATAGATTTCCTATTTAATATACAGGTGGAAGGAGATGGGAGATTAGTGCCTGCAACAGATGATGAAGTTATGGAAGTTGAGGGTTTGCTTAACAATGAGAAGAGTGATATGCATGTCTTCACTGACACTAGGCAGGCTGTAGGATGTATTTCCAATGACAGATCTTCCTCTGGCATGCTGCTTCAGTTGGAAAGCTTGCAAGGTTTCTTTTTCTTTCTTTTTTTTTGACTGCTGATACTTTTAATAGCATGTAGAATACCAAGTGCAAATTTCAGAATGGAACTAATTCAGTACATCTGCTTAATGATTTTCTTATTTTATATCTGCTTACTGGTTTTTCTTTTATTATATATGCTCACTCATGGGAATGCTTACCCTCTTATGTTGTGCAATAATTTTGACTAGTACCACAACTTTTCAAATGAGATTTTTAGATTGTGTACTTTAATATTTGGTAGTGTTCAAAAGTCCATTTTCTTTGTATTTTTTTATGAAATTGTTGTAGTTTGGCTCATTTCATCCGCGAATCTTTTGTTTCATAAGTTTTTTTTTTTAAATTTAAACTCTTAGTTTTATTCCTTATACAAAACGATTTATTTGGAATCATGAACTTAAATCTTTTCTTTAGTTGATTTAATTATTGTTTAGCTTATTCCAATTCAGTGAAAATGTTTATTTTCAGTTTATTCCATATGGGCTTTTAATGTTAAGATAAATTGCTTTCCTTTTTTAACTTCTAGAGAGAGAGAGAGAGAGAGAGAGAGAGAACTGATATGTAGGTCAAATTTATATTATTTTCCATGTATCTGAGTGAACTATATTTGCCAGGTCTGTCACATTCTGAGAACAGTAAAGTTGATGCAGACAAACTAAATGCACGGCTTGAGGTATTGTTGGACTTTTAAATTATATCTGTTCCTTTTATTTTAGACTGGAAGAGTGGAAGTCCATTTTTTACTTTTATTTTGGCATTGGTGGAAGAGCAACATAATTGTAATGTAGACTTCCAGCTATGGAAACTACTTGTGATATTTCCTTCAGGAAGTAAAACTTTTACATGAGGGGTCATCCATGCAAAGCTGAACAATATACTTTAAATTTTATTTTGACAGGACATCTCTTTTCTGGCTTTTTTTGCATTTCTTATATTATTATGTTTGGCTGGGAACCCATGTATTTTATTTAGTGTACCATTTATCAATCATATGGATCAAGACTTCAAAAATACCTTAGTTATTTTATTCCAGTAATTTGTAATATTGAATATCTAATATTTGTCTCTTTGTAAAAATTTGAGATTAAAGAACTAGGGAGCTACAAAAAGTCCGATGGTTAAGGAAGCTGGAAAGCCTTGGTTTTTCTATGTCAACAAACTGTTTTCGACAGACCACGGAATAAATTATATGGGACAATAATGTTTCATGTGAAGTTGTGAATTATAGGAAATAAATTACTAATTTTGTAACCCACGGAATAAATTACAAGGTTGTAGGTGCAACTGTGCAAAGATCTAACATGTTTAAATCATGATCTCGCACATGGAGTAGAATTTCTTGTTGGTGATTTAGGAATGAATGTTGAACTTTTAGAAAAGGTAGTTTCCAAAAGTTTGTTTTAAGATTGTATTTTATATTTCTTGGTGACAAGTTTCTGTTGGTCTTATGTATAAACTTTGTCAGCAGCTAGCTTTCTGTTGTTCATATCATTTTCTGGATGCTACATGTTAGGTTTCTTCTCTTTTTTTATCCCTTCTTTTCCTCCCTCTTTTTTCAGCTATTTTCTTCTGATACATTTTCATATAAATTTTAAAAATATGTTTAATCATAAATTATCTGAGTGTTAATTGAACTACTAATTGTCTTGGATCCATCTTGGCCTTTAAAATCTCTTGTAGTACATCGAGGAGATGCTGCAAAAGGTGAAAGAGGAAGAGAGGCTCCGCTTAGCATGTGGATCTCCCGATTATTCTTCTGCTTATGTGATTGTAGACAGCCAGTGTACTGATCAGCATGATAAATTGCATGGTATTGATGAGAAGCTCCAATCTGAAATTCCCTTGCAGGAAACTCTTCCTTCCTTGGCATCAAGTTTGAGTGAAAGCTGTATTCACCAGTCTGGAAGTACTGGGGAGTGCTCAAACCCTCCAGAGAAACAGACAGAAGGTGGACTTTTGATTGCTGCCACTGTTTCTACATCAAAACCTGATTTTTCCAAGTTAAAAGGAGAGATATGCTTGGATAGCTTGTCAATTAGAGAACTTCATGAAACTTTTAGAGCAACATTTGGGCGAGAAACTACCGTCAAGGACAAGCAGTGGCTTAAGAGAAGGATTACTATGGGACTGACTAATTCTTGTGATGTTTCAGCAACAACTTTCATAATTAAAGACAACAAATTGGTTAAGAAAGTCAAAGAGGAAAATTGCAATAATGTCAATGCTTTCATTGCTAATGATTCAGCAATAAGAACAGCAAGTCAGGAAGGGCTGCTAGTTAGCCATGGTGGCCAACTGGAAGATCATCAGGTTGTTTCTGACAGGAGAAACCGTAGCTTAGGTGACAATTCTGGAAGTGAAGATCATCAAATAGAACACAGAGCTGCCAAACGAGTTAGGAAGCCTACCCGACGATACATTGAAGAACTATCAGAAGTAGAGTCCAAAGATTCCAGTGGAAGGTTAAAGACTTTGGTAAAAAATTCGGGACTGGGACATATACCCTCGTATTCTCATGTTCGGTCAATTAGAAATGTTGCTTCTGATGGGAGAACTGTCATGACAAGGTTGGATTCTCTTGGAGGATCTGGTATTGAGATTCCATGTGTTTCTCGGGTTAGAAGAAGCCGTCCAAGAAAAAATTTCATGGCTCTTCTGGTGTGTAAATATTTTCTTCCTGAGTACTACCTGTGTCATACACTTGCTTATTGAATTTTCAGTTCTTTTTTTTGAAAAACTTTCTTGCTACTGTATATGTGATGATTTTTTTTTATAGGAGAAAAAATAAACCTTTCTAGTACTGAATGTGAACTAGGAATTTGAGAAAACAAGGCAATTTTCTTTTACATGAAATTAAGTACTTTGACACTAAGAATATACTGATTAGCAGTAATTGAAAATCCCTGTTAAATTAGAAGGGCTTGGAATAGAGTAAGGTTTGCTATTTTGATGTGAATTTGTTTATATAAACTTCTGGTATCCTGATCATGATGAAAAATGACGTTTATTTGGCTGAGCAAAGATGGTAATGGCATCACACATGAGATCGCTAGCATGGCTGCTGAGTCAAACTATTTACTTTTTCTTGCTTTTACCCTGACAATAAGTTCCTTTCTCCTCATCTGTTTGTTTGGGTTTTCCTTGTATTAATATATGTTCATTGATTTGGATTGATACTGTTGCATTTTGCAGAAGTTCAATTCTGGTGGCATGACAGCTACACTGGTAAAAAAGGCACTTGGTGCGCATACTTCTTTACCAGATGATGGGAGTGGGAAAAACATCACGGGGGCTCAATCTACCTCTGAGCAGGTTCAGCACCAGGTCAGATTAGTTACATATTTATTGTAGACATATTTTTTGTAGTCATGCTAATGATGCTTGTTCATTAAGTCTGATCTTCCGTGTCACCGGTTCTGACCCCTCTCTGTCCCCATCTTCTTTCTTCCTTTAATATATTTTATTTAGAAATGGAAATTGTTATATAGTGCATTCTATGATTTGATCTATCTACAGTCTAGTTACTAGATTCTCTACTCAGGTTTTGAGTATAAGCTTTCCATTTCTGAAAAAGATTCAAGCTGCCAAGTTTAGTGACTTTAAGATCTATTGATATTTTGGACTTCACTATGGTTCTTCATCCTGTTTTTTCCTTGAGCAACATGTAATGTGCATGTGATGGAGATCTGCTGCTTAAAACAGAAAGATGGAGAAAAATGTCTAAAATTGGGGTGGCAAGTCTTAAAATTTGATTTGGATTAGCATAACTTTAGTTAGCTAAGGTGTTGGCAGGGTGATCATGGTCTTTACTCATGTCTCAACTTTGTCAGTCCTCAGATGTCTGACATTTTTTGTAGGATTTAAGAGCTAACATGAGAGGCTTGGAAGTCAATACCACGGCAAACTTAGTGATTCTGCAAATCAATGTGAAATTAGCACTAAAACATGAGCAAGCTTGGTATATGGTTCTCATGTTGTTTAATGATGTTTTAGTTTATTATTAAAGGGGTGTTTGGTATTGCTGTTAGGGGTTTAAAAAGCAGGTTTATAATTTTTTTGATTTAATTGACTGATTTTTTAATTTTTTATAAACTGTTTTTCTTAAACCTGTTTTTGGGAAAAACATATATTTTTATCTGTTTCTCTCTAAAAACAGTTTTCAAAACTCAAAAAATTTAAAAATAAATTTTTTTTCCTCCAAAAGCATTTTTGCCAAACGCAATATCAAACGGGCCCTAATTGTTGTTTTAAAATGCTGATCTTCCAAATTTTTCTTTTGCTACTATGACTGCATAACAGAATGATTTTCCCAATCTTAAAAGGATAATGTCTCAACTTTTATGTTCAGAAGCTGATTGCAGAATCAGTCTTGCTGAATTGGGTATATGTTTTATTACCCAGTTTCTAGGTGTAACGGACAAAGATAAACAGTTCTCAGAGATGGGTGCAGTTGGGCTTGTACACCATAAGGTGGTTAAACTTGCAGATTCATCTCGTGATTCGGATGATAATATAGTTACTGTGCCGACGTCGAAGGGCGGAATTAGAAGGAAACATCATCGAGCTTGGACTCTCTCTGAGGTTATGAAGCTAGTTGAGGGTGTTTCTAGGTATGGAGCTGGCAGGTGGTCTGAGATCAAGCGGCTTGCATTTGCAACCTACTCGTATCGCACCTCAGTTGATCTCAAGGTATGTACAGTATTACATAGGCCATCAAGTTTCATGTTTTAAAAAGAAAAGCATGTCCTTGCAGGGTTTTATATGCCCTAAACTAGTTATTCTGTTAGACATGGTCTCTGATTTCAAATTTAATTTCAGGACAAATGGAGGAATCTACTTAAAGCTAGCTTTGCACAGATACCTTCAGATAAAGGGGTAAGCAATCACAACTATTATTTTCTTCATCGGTGCAAGTCACTGCTTGATGTTGATTGTGTTCGTATATCATCTGTGAGACACAGAGATATTAATATGTTCTTTATGTGTTTAACAATGTAGATAAATTCCCGAAAAAATGCTGCTACAATGCCCATTCCTGATCCAATTTTATTGAGAGTTAGAGAGCTTGCGGAGATGCAGTCACAAGCTCCGCTAAATCTAAGCTCAAGCAAGGCGGCTGGCAGAGCTGGAAATAGTGTACATGAGAAGCAATCAGGGTACTTGTAACTAACCACTAGATTTTAGTTGTATAAAATCCCAAATAAAGACACATCAGTGTGTCCGCTCATCTCGTTTTGGTTATACTGTTTTTGTGGGGTCATAGGAAGAACTTTTATAACATGGACTAATTCTAAAGACCAGAACATGACGAACTATGACCACATTGTAGCCTGAACGGAGCGGATAATTAGAAAAATTTTTGTTCAGGATATGTCTTTTGCAAAGAAAAGCATATCAGCAATGCAGGGTTTTCTTCAAGATGCCCTAGTCGCCATACCGAATTGGGAATTTACCTGATGGGTTCCTATAGGATTCTTCCTTTGCCAAAAAAATCTTACGAAAACAAGGCATCCAATTTGTACGTAGTAACAAGGCATCCAATTTGTACGTAATAAAGTCCTTATTCTGTTGAGAAAAATCAAATAACTGCGTTCAACCTTTAACATTGAACAATTTAATAACGTGAGTTTGACTTCCTCATCGATTGTATAACTAAGTGCATCAATTCTACTCTGGAAATAATAATAATAATAATAATAATAATAATAATAATAATAATAATAATAATAATAATAATAATAATAATAAAATGCTTCAATTTTATTACCAATCAAACAAAACTTCAGATTTAGCGTACCTGATTTAATGAAGAAATGTGCAATAATATTATAATTAGTATAAATATTTAAGTCTTGATATTGGATAAATTCTACGACAACTAGAAAAATGTTAACATTCATTAATAAGTTCATAATAGGCCTTAAATGTATAAACTAGGAGAAAAAAAAACAGAGGAAAAAAAGGAGTTAAGATGGATTGTTTGGGCTGTATCATTAAATTCTTTAAAACTGGGCCTTCAACTCCAAGGGAGTTAAATTAAATCCTCCAATCCCTACAATCTCCTCTCTGCATCCTTCATCAAACACCTTCACTGTTGTCTGCCCTTCTCCTTTTCCCATCTTAATAACCCGGGATCGGCTTCGACTCAGTTCCTGCGAGTCATCCACCGAAAAGCGTTATATTTCTATCTCGTTTATATTAGTTGTTTTTTCTTTTTTTTTTTTTTTAATTATTTATATAGGAAAACTTAGCAAAAGCTCAAAGGCTTCAAGAAACTGAAATTGGCTGCACTAATCAAAAATTGGGAAACAAGGCTGACAATTTGTAACTCCTTGCCGTTCCTAGAGGTGATAGCAGCTGAAATCCAGCTATCATGGGGATAATCGAGAAAATTAAAGAAATTGAAGCCGAGATGGCTCGAACCCAGAAAAATAAAGCGACAGGTTCTTTGTATATAATTTATTCTATTTTATAATTTCTCATAACTATCCAGGATATTGAAGGGGAATTTTTATTTAGTTGAGGTTATTTTGCTTGTATGTAACTCGTAGAGTATCATCTTGGTCAGCTCAAGGCAAAGATAGCAAAGCTAAGGACACAATTGTTGGAGCCTCCTAAAGTATGAAGCTTTCCTATATTATATTTCTTTCTCTCTAACATGCACTTGCTGATGTTTGAAATAGCATTGGATTTAACTAATAATTGAACGGAAATAGTTTCCTTGTTTGCAAAAGTATGGTAGATAGGTGGGTTTGCTGGCATGTACTAGCTATTTTTTGGATGCTCATCTTCACCTAATCATTCTCATGGAATGCGTTCCAGAACTTAACTAGTAGAGAAATTCTTTTTGATAACGGATGTCTACCTCCTTAAAACTCTGATCTTAAACTTCTACGTATGCTTGACTGACAGCTTTATTAATTATGAGTTCTTTAAGAGTAAGGAATTCTTTGTCAATTGATGTTAGCATGCAATGAGGGCAACGAGGACAATGTATTTCTATGGTTCATGGATAATTAATTAAGTTTATCAATGGATGTACAATTTAGGTGTGTTTGTGAAAGCATCAGTTAAGTATAGGCATCATTGGTGCTAGTAGGTATGTTTTTCTGTAAATTCTCTTCCTGGTACATGCAGTATGATTGTGGATGGGAGTTCGGTAAATGCTCAAATTTGGTGCATCTTCGTCCCCAATGGTTACCTAAATTCCTATATGTGGTTGAGTTGATCTGTCTAGCTGACTGAACATTGTAAATTCCCTTAGTTATATTTTCACTGTGCTATGCTCCTCTTCATGGTCATCTTCTTTTGCGTTTATATTACTTTGCTTTTACAGTTGTTGAAGTTTTGATTTCTATTGTTTTTCTGAATCAGGGTTCTAGTGGAGGCGGAGATGGTTTTGAAGTTACAAAATTTGGCCATGGGCGTGTTGCATTGATAGGATTTCCAAGGTTTGTCAACTTTATGACTTGTAAATATTTTATTTGCATGTGACCAGTCAAATGCATTCCCGCGCTCATGCAAGACAAGCAAATAAGCAGTTAGGAACATTGTGTACATTGAATTCAACTTTTACCTTACAGTGGGTAAACAATGGGATTCATCTTCCTCAGTGCATTTTACTTCACAATAAAGGGTTCAAATTCTTGCTGATATTTATAGGAAAAAATTAGCCATACTGGGATTTTTAATATAATAGTGGACTCAGTATTGCATTATTTCTGGAAAAAAAAAAGTATTTCTTAATGTCTTCAAATTTTTAGGAGAATAATGTTAATCCTCACTATTGATCCCCATTGTGCATGTGTCATCACAATGCCAACATGTGAGATTGTGGTTACTACTTTGAATGCAGTGTGGGGAAGTCAACAATCTTAACAATGTTAACTGGCACTCATTCAGAAGCTGCATCATATGAGTTCACAACACTGACCTGTATTCCTGGGATCATACACTATAATGATACTAAAATTCAGCTGCTCGACCTTCCTGGAATTATTGAAGGTGCTTCGGAAGGCAAGGGACGTGGGAGACAGGTATAAATGCATACATGCTTACATACCTATATGGTGGCTGTTTAATTGAATATCCTCTTGCCCTATTGGTTGTGTGCCTAGTGAATAGAAAAATCTGAGTTTTATTTTCTCCTCAGGTTATTGCTGTTTCCAAGTCTTCAGATATAGTGTTGATGGTCCTTGATGCCTCAAAAGTAAGAATCTTTGTACCTCATACAATGTTTTGATTAGAATTGCGGATGACTAAATACTATGGCTTTTATAATAATCCTCTGGTTTATGCTTCGCTTACTCTTTGACTGACAAAAGACCTTTTATTACATTATATTCAATGTCACCTTTTGATGCAAACTTTAAAATGAAACAAGTAGGGAAGACTCCTTCCCGTTTCATTAGATTGATAACAAAATTGTGAAGATCCTGTTCTGATAGACCATTAATTATTTTTAGGTAATGTTATGTGCAAGATATTTTTCTTGTCTTCTACCTAATTAAATATGACTGTAGCTACCTTGGACATCTTGCATTATTTGCTTTATTTAATCTTGGTTTCCCTCTGAAGATGTTTATCATTGCTAAGCCTCTTGGTGTTCTGATCAAACTTCCTATTTTGTTGCATTATCATTTTTTTTTTCTCTAATGAAAAAGAGAATTTATTTCTTCACTGATACCTCAACAGGTTCCCTGTTTGCTGCTTGCTGGAAATGATTTTTCTTTTTACTCTTTTCTTAACATCCTACTCCATTATATAAAGCATTAGCATATCATTTATTTTCCGTTGCTGCATTTGTTATCTGCCAAATCCCTTGATGTTCTTACATCTACATCAATTTTCAAATTCTTATAGAGTGAGGGGCATCGGCAAATATTGACAAGGGAACTGGAAGCTGTGGGTTTGCGCTTAAACAAGAGACCACCTCAAGTAAGTTTGTCTATTGGGGATATTAAGTTTAATGACTATTCAAAGGGTAATGGATAATTAATATTCAATGGAAGTATATGGGATATCAATGATATAGAGGCTTGCCATATTCTTGTAATCTTTAATTCTTAATAACTTTTCTAGGTTTTAAGTCAACCCTTGCAATATATGGTATCTCACTTCCAGTTAGATCTGATCTCTTGTCATGGATATCATTTCATATGTGGCTGATAAACATTTGCTAATGCCATAAGGATGTATCATTTGTTTTATTAAATTTTGGCTTTGAATTTCTTTCTGCAGATTTACTTTAAGAAGAAAAAAACTGGTGGCATCTCCTTCAACAGCACTCTACCTTTAACACACGTAGATGAGAAGCTCTGTTATCAGATTTTGCATGAATATAAAATTCACAATGCAGAGGTACTTTCCACTTTATGCCATTGAGATTCATACTTTTGTGCTGGTGACAGTCAACCGAATGATTCTAACTTTTACTAGTTACAGTAGTGGCAGAGCACAAACCCTGGTGGGGCAAGTGGGGTTTGCTATTCTACTTGCTTTCATTTTCTTTTGAAAAATGTTTTGCTTATTTGAGCCTAAAATATTACTTCCTTTTCTTCATGGCAGATTTGTTCTTTTCCCTTCGAAAACAGTGAAGTTAGTTTACTTTGATGCATAACTAAGTTTGATTATCTCTCTTACTAAAGTGTGATTCTCGAGATAATAATATTCTCTTTGCCGCCATGCAAAACGAATGTTATTTTGGTGATCCAGAATAGCAGTAAAAACGTAAACAAAAATATTTTTCTCATCTCCTGGTTATATAATCTATTTTTCTGCTTCTTTATGCTTATCATGTTGTGCTGTAGACTACTGTATGCCAACTTTCTTTGCTTTGAAGTTATTCATTTTATATTTCTTATTTTGTGATAGATTTGTAGGAAAGATCAATGTTTGAAATGCTTTTTGTTTGATTGTGTGTGCAATTTCATTGATCTAAATATGATACTAATCTCATTTACTGATGAACTCAATGGAGGTGCTATTCCGTGAGGATGCCACAGTGGATGATCTTATTGATGTCATTGAGGGTAACCGCAAATACATGAAGTGTATATATGTTTACAACAAGATAGATGTTATTGGTATTGATGATGTGGACATGTTAGCTCGCCAACCAAATTCTGTTGTCATTAGCTGCAACTTGAAGGCAGGTTCAACAAATATAATCATCTTATTTCTATAATGTAGTTCAAATGCATAACACTTCTCAGCAACACAACTTAAGTCAGTGATCTCAAAAGTCAAAACTACATTTTTTTGGCCTCAAAAGATTATTCTTTCATGAGCATTATGTATAATGCATATTATTGCAATCTACGTAATATCACCTATGCTTTATGTTGCTAAACATGTTATCCTGGCATCTATAGCCCATTAAGAAAACCAGTTGTAAGGCTAATATTGTTTAAACAAAAATGATGTGCACAACATGCCCATATTATGTGAATGGCTATTGAAAGTTTGACTCTTTTTTTCACATTTCTTAAACAGCTCAACTTAGACAGACTACTCGCAAAGATGTGGGAAGAAATGGGTCTAGTGAGAATCTACACTAAACCACAAGGCCAGCAACCTGATTTCACTGATCCTGTAGTTCTTTCAGCTGTATGTTGCTTACTTACCTGTTCTTTTATTCATTTGCACATATGGTCTGGTTTGAGTTTTGTGAGTGGAATACCAGTTTCTTATAGTTTTGACTATCTCTTGCTCTGCATAATAGGATAGAGGTGGTTGCTCAGTTGAAGACTTCTGTAATCACATACACAGGAGTTTAGTGAAGGATGTGAAATATGTGCTAGTGTGGGGCACAAGTGCGCGACACTACCCTCAACACTGTGGCCTTGGTCATACTCTACAAGACGAGGATGTTGTTCAGATTGTTAAGAAAAAGGTAATGAATGTTTAGTTATTTTGATCATACAAAAATTCTGTTCACTTGTCTGTATTACGTCAACATGTTGAGCACTTGGAAATTTACCGAACCTTAACCAGGATTGTAATGCCACCATTTTATAATTCATGTTCCATATGTGATTTTATTGAAAAGTTGATGACTTTGAAACTATGCTACTTCAAATGTTTCTGGACTTTGATATGCTCTTTCTCTTCTTGCAAATAATTGATAAAATTTTGCATTCTTTTGTTTCCTGTGAGCAAAAATTAGAGCAGAAGTCTGTTAAGGAAATTTGATAATTTGCTTTATGCAATTTTCCAGGAAAAGGAAGATGGAGGAAGGGGTCGGTTCAAATCGCATTCAACAGCTCCTGCCCGAATATCTGACAGAGAGAAGAAAGCTCCTTTAAAGACATAACAACATGAACTGGCATTGTTATGGGCCTCTGATTCTTGTTTCTATTGATGAATTACTAGTGGCAGAGGGTGACTGCCAATCTGGTTGTGGGAATAGGTAACATATTTTGGCTGTGTTGTAATTTTGAGTAATTCTGCAGTAATCCTATTAGTTATCCTTTTTTTTTCTTTTACTTGATTTTGTTCGCATAGCCTGTAGTTTATGACAACCTCAGAAGTTAGATGAGTTTAACAATATATTTCGTAAATTCAACAAGATTTTTCTTTAACTTTCTTCCATCAAAACCAAGAAGAGAAGACATTCGAGGTTCAAAATTACTGTGCAAAATAAGTACATTCTATGTTGAAGTTTACTACGTTTGCAATCCATTAACAAAACAATGGTTGCCTCTACCTCTGCCACCAAAAAGCAACTACTTTTCTATACCAAGAACAGTTTGTGAGCCAGGTTATGATATGATCCTCTACAAGAAAACCAGCCTTTTTTTCTTCGGCTCATCCTATGGAAGTTGGGAATCGATGTGGGGCAGTTGGGCAGCACAAATATGAGGGCCTTATTTTCTACTCCATAGCTCAATGGATTTGTGGAATCTGTAGAAGGATACATCAGTATGGTCATTTTCCTCTTCATGTCGTATGCAAAAACACCCTAATCTCTTGCATCTGCTTTAAAAATAAACAATATTTTTATCAATGGAGTCAATAGCCATCACTTCACAGTCTGGGAAATCGAAATCCCTGGCATCCGAATAAATGCTATAGGGATCCGCAGAAAACCTACGCTCTGCAGCTTCATAATCCTCCATCTTCCAAATGCTCAGCTCCACCAAGAAAATCCCCTATCTATCTGCACTTTGCTTACTCCAGTGCATTTTCTTGTATACATCTCCTGATACCTGTTATTGCTATTAAATTCAGGCAACTGGATCAATCGCTATTCTTTAACATCTGGATCGAATGCTACAAAGATGCGATCTGCTTCATTTTCATTTTCTCAGTGTACAACGCGTCTAAATTCAATGGGGTTTGTCATACCAGTTAAAAGAATACTGAAACATGGGAATGCTACTGTTAATAAAACAAGTTTAGCACCTTGCTCACCGGCAACTTTAGTGGATTTACAGCCTTCCATTATTAGAGCAAAATTGAACTGTCCAAAGCAGATCAATCTAATCCAATATATAATATAAAGCAGAAATAAAGGGATGCTAACGTGGTGCTCTCTATGGAGAGTATTTGACATCTTTTTTATTTATCCTTTTTAACAAATTTTTGGAATTCTTTAGAATTTTTTTAAATAAGGAGATGCTAACGTGGCACTCTATAATAATAAAATATGGTATTTATTTATCTGATTTTCCAAGACTAAAACCAAAACCGCAGGGTTTGGTTTGAGAATGAATTAATTCTCAAAATTATTTGAAACGCTTACCATAATGCTCATAACATTTCAATAATGATGAGATTACAGGGAGTTGCATTGCCTCTGTATTAACATATTTCTGATTTTTTCCCCCTATACATATTCAAGATTGGTTTGAATCAAGAATGAAAGCTGGTAATCTTTTGTTCATGTGGTTACCTTGACTTAGTTGGAGACTTGATTCTTATGTTGCATTTACTGTTGTTTCAGATTTTCCTCCTGTTATTTTATATACATCAAAAGAAATAGGAAGTTTTGGCATGCCATCAATGGGTCACACAAGTGAACTTCATTATAGTTGCACACAAAATTTGTCAGTATAGCAACCCTTCAATATTTTTGTTCAGAAATTAATTATGGCCAACATAAGAATTTTAATTTATACCTGTGTCCACAATGGTAGGATGATCTCCTGCAGTAAAGGAGTCAGATTCCTTTGAACGAAATATCTCCTTCAATGTCAACATCAAATAGATGAATCTACAAGAAAAAACAAAAACAAAATTCTTTGTTAACCTTTATGACTTTAACACTCGTGGAATATATAGGACAAGCTGATTACTTTCCCTTGCTTAGCCTTGAGCTTTCCGTAAGGTCTAAATACACAGCAAGTATTGTAAAGCCGATCATTGTCCCATTCAGGAATAGACCCACCAACCACTGTGATCAGATGGAAAGAAGCAGCTTTTGATAACATAGTAAAGGACGGGAAGTCACCCTCATCATCAAAATTCTCAGCAAATTAATCGAAGTAATCAGTTAGGGTCATTTCCACATTTCCTACTTACAGGTGAATCTTGGATTCAAATTTTTGTAAGGATATAAGCTACATCTCATAATATAGAAAGTCCTGAAAAAAAAAAACAAGAAGGAAAGAGATAAATATAATTAACCTACAGATAACAAGCCAATTTTAGCACCTTGTTCAGCAGCAACTTTAATGGAGTTGCAGGCATTATTTATATTTCGATTCTTGTCTGCAGTTACAGATAATTGGCATTTAGGAATTTTGAACTATCCAAAATACTAAGAAGCAGATTATGTTAAAAAGATTAGTAATCTTCAACAATTATAGAAACTTTTTTTTTTTAGTTTTTACTTCTGTGCATAAAATTGAAAATTTTGTTTGAAGCTGCAAACCTTAGTAATAGCATGTGGTTTTACAGCTTTTTTGTTTCATGGATGATTTAATATGGTATGATATTGGTTGGATATTTGGTTGTTTTAATTTTGAGAGACATAACATTGTTTTGTATGGTTATTTTATGGTCAGAAACTATGAAAATTTATCCCTTTTTCAAACCATAAAAATGGTGGTTCTCATGGTTTAATAAAATTATATTCCAAAATTACTCTCATCATATAATTTAAATATCAAAATTATCTTTAAACTAAAAAACTTGACAGTGGGTTTTCATTTTCAACACAAAACGAGACAGTTGCCGCTGATTGTTGAATCTCGCTGCTGCCATCACCGAAGGTTGCCACCGTCTGCTCCATCGCGGCCATTTGATCCTGTCTTTTCTCTAATTTTCAATTTTATGTGTTTATTTCTCTCTTTTTTTTCATATGATGATTTGCATTTATTCCTTTAATTTTTGTATTTAAAAAATTAAATTTAATATGATTTTATATGAATATTTTCATTTGAGGGTATTCTGATCATTTCATCTGTTCTACAATTATATCATACCGTCAAACTAAATATAAACAGCTACTTAACCATACCATACCGTCTTTCCAAACGCAGTAAACAACAACTACAGCTCCATATCATACTGAACATTATAAAACTATGCTGTCAGTCATTCAAACAAGGTATTAATAGACAATTCGAAGCTACAAAGCTGATTTTGAGAGCGGTGCTGAATGAAGTTTCCATCAGATTCCGCCACACAAACAGCAGAGCACAGCCGGCGGCGAAATTGGTGGATTAATCTGTTAAGCGTTGCATTGGAGTTTACGAGTCCACTCTTAAAACTAAACAAGACAAGCAAACCAGATCAATAACCGATTTATAGTTCTACTGATTCAACCAAATTGACTCTTTTTATAAATTATTATAAAAAAGAAGAGAAAAATCAGAAAAAAATAAATCTATAAAAAAATAAATAATAATACTTAAGATGAATAGCAAATTATACTCGTTCTTTGTGTTATCTGAGTTAGTTGTGGCAGTGGTACAGAACATAGATTTGCTTACAGAGCGGAACTGAAGTTGAGATTCCAGTGAGATATGTATTTCCAAAAACCAAGAACCTTCGGCTACAGATAATTCAATTTTTCGCCAGGGATCTTTTGGCTTTTCATTCACGCCTAAAATTTCATTCTGTTCTCAAATCTAATGATTGAACAGAAAATATTTGGCCACAGCTCACGGTGGCTTCGGCGGCAGTGAATTGCGAGTTGGGGAGGCTATTGGGTTTGAATTTGCAAACGTAATAAATAACTAGTTATCGATCAGTTTGTTAAACAAGAAAGGAAGTAAGCTGTGAGATTTCCCGTGAAGAAGATATCTGATTCAAACGTCATCAAACAATTGTTCCTTCTCCACCTGCCGTCAAGTCGTCTGTTGTCCCCGAGAAAAACTGGTGTTCATATTTTTTCAACACATCGGTCTCTTAGGCTTCAATGACCAGTGTTTTTTCACAATCTTATTCTGTACAGCGTGATGGTTTGCGTTACATTTTTCACGCCAATCCCCTTAATTAAATATACATAAACAAAAAAAAAGTCATTCTAGTCAGCACCTTATCGTTTTTGGGATTTTTTTTCTTGGCAAATTATATTTGACACCCTGAAATTCTCATATTAAATCCCTGAAAATCATTATTTTGTACACCAGACCCTTATTGAATGACAAACGCAAATTGGATATCAATAACGCATACAAAAGTGGTTTTTTTTGGGTAAAATTTAAAAGATTATGTATATCACATAAGCTATTTTCTCAACAACAAAAAAAAAACCCCATAAAAAATAAAAATCATGGAGTCAAGTAATTCCAAGAATAAAATTCATTTTTTTTTATCTAACTTATGCCTAATATTTGATGGGCCCAATGTGCTATGATACACAAGAAAAAAGATTGGGTCAGTATTCCTAAGATTCGCCATCCATTAAATACAAAGTTCACTATTCCTATGATTGTTCTTTACAGTCCATAGTTGTCCAATTAAAGAAGAATCATTCATAATTATCTAAGAAGAAAAAATTGTCCAAGTCGAATATACAGAAAAAAAAAAAAAAAAAAAACCTTGTTTTCCAGTGACACCTTCTAGGATAAATATGACTGCTCTCTTATTGGATTAAATAGATTCAAGAGCCTGAGCCGGCTTTGTTTTAAAAATTAAAAACCAAGGCATCTCCCTCTTCCTCTCCAATGCATTTAATTTATATTATAATAACTTCCACCAACCTGTGAGCTTAGAAAAATTTCCATGTCTGAAAGCAGTCTTTGCAGCTATTCTCTTCGGAAATTATGCAGGATCAGATGAATGTGTTTTCATTAACAAAGGTTAGAGTAGCATAACCTGGAACAGTGAATTATTACCAGTACAGCTGTTGCAAATCTTGTCTAGCAAATTTTTAACACCCTTCTGATTTCAGTGTAATTCAGAAACCATGGAAATCTTTTGGTATGGCCTTGTGCTCTTTGGAGTGATTGCTGTAGCATTTATTGTGTATGCTTCAGTGATGATTTCCCTTCGCCCGTTATCTCATCCAGGATCAACCAACCCTGCAGAGCAGAATTGCAGTGTTTCATACAACCTGAATCCATATCCAGCTTCAACATTCAAGTATAAGAAAGGGATAGAAAATATAGAAACACCTGAAAAAGAGTGTGTTGTCTGCTTGTCAGATTTTGAGGATGAAGAATATGTTAGGCAGCTATCACAATGCAGACATTCTTTTCATGCTCCATGTATAGACATGTGGCTTTACACTCATTCTGACTGTCCACTTTGCCGTACACCAATCCACCGACTGAGTTCTGATGATGGCGCATCAACAAGGGGGAACTCCATAGAGGGCCTGCTAGATATTAGACCCTCATCTTGATCTTTCTTCTCCGCCTGGTTTCTGACCCGACTAATCAATCAATGAAAAACATGTCACAGACTCAACAGTGATACGACTTCTTAAGGATACCAAGCAATTGTACTTAGAAGGTACAAATTTCGTGTTTTCATATAATCACGAAACTTTCATGTTTGAGACAGTTCCTTGGAAAGAATTTACATTAAAACACTACCATAGGTACAAATCCCGTGTTTTCATATAATCATGAGACTTTGATGTTTGAGACAGTTCCTAGGAAAGAATTTACATTGAAACACTAACATTAACAATCATTATTCCATGTTTTTTGGGTCACATGAACATTTAACACAGAAGCAACAAATCTTGGAAATGGAAACAATTGTCAGAAGAACGAAAACTATTTACACAGAGAAATATAATTCTTTCGCTATTATACCAATTGTGAAATTCAAGGAAAGTGTTACAAGCCCCTCTCGTCAATATGGCCAGCAAAAGCTTTCATCATCTCCAAAATCACATCCTTCTTAGGTTATCTAATCTTGCCTGTAAATCATCATCTATCCCACTCTCTTCATGAGTCCCAGTTGATTCAGCTTGGGCTACCTTGTTCTTAGTGGCTGGAGCAGAGATAGCAGCTGACGGTGCATTCACCAGCTGCATATCAAAAAAAACATTGAAGCCATTAGCACGTCTTCAATTTTCCACTCTGTATGAACAATATTATGGCAAATAGAATAATGCTCTGTCTTTTTTAACAACTAACTTAGTTGATCTTTAGCAAAAAGAGAGATGAGAAGAAATGGATGTACCTCATTATTGATATCAATTCCAATCTCATCAAGAACCTGATTTACAAGATCTTCTGTTTCTTCTTCTTCTTCATCTCCTTCCAAAGCATCATCAATAACATCTCCCATCACCTCAGTAACCATTTCCATCTTTTCATTCTGCCTCTCAAACTCTAACATTATCCTCTGCAAGGATGGCAAGTTCATCTGCCTATTCATTTGACCCATTGCCTTCGTGACACCTTTCATGGCCTCTCCCATTGCTTGAGTTGATTTCAATGTCTAAAGGAGGAGAAAAACAAAAAGATCAACTCAAAAGGCAATGTTAGTATATAGAAGTTTGGAATCAGTGGCAGAGCTTCATGGGGGCATGCTAGGGTCACAGCCTCCACCCCCCAGAAAAAAAATCATTTAGATAGGTGTCTATGGTATAATGTGTGGATATATATATATATATAGAGTCCTCCAAAATATTTTAGTCAAGCTCCGGTACTGCCTGGATATTGATCCAAATATCAAAATGTTTTATATTTCAAAGCATCCAGTAACCAGACATAGAGTTGTGGGCATCACCTATAGAACAAATTATGTGCTTGGTGCATTAAATTATATTAGAAATACCAACATAAATGGAAGTGTTTGATCCTATTTGATAATGATTAAGAAGTCAAAGTTCACAACCAACAAGTAGGTAAGAAGCATTGCATCCATGTACATACAGAATGAGGAAGAGTTTGCAGAAAATACTTGAATTCTTAAAGCCACACCCTGGAGTTGAGATTTAAGCTTATAGAACTTCTCAATCTGATGTCGTGTTCTGATAAGGTCTTTTGCCATTACTCTCACAGCTCCCTAAAATGAAAATACAAAGCCCAACTGATCAATCATAAGATAAGGCTAGCTGGCAACTAAAAAGAGTTTAATATGTGAATATACATCTACTCTTAACTTTAAGGTAATTGTGTCAGTTGAAGCGAGGATAAAGGGATCAAATTTGGAAAAGATAGAGACACCAATAAACTTCTGTGGAATACATATTGAACAAGTAACTATCATAAATCTTGGAGGATGGTAAATACTAATTTTATTCAACCTAGCAAAGGATAACAGAAACTTTAATTGTGTTGACAACCTACAAAATTGACAGTGACAAATAAATGAACATAGAGAAACCTAAAAAGCTAACTCAGGCAGCAGCAATACCTATCTAGCTGAATAGCATCTTGTCCTTATGTTACCAAAGCACAGCAATTTGGCAGTGCGTAATGTAAATAACAATTCCTTTTTTTATTCGTAAAAAAGTCATATCCTTGACAAGTTCCACCAAATCAAGTGGCTCCTAGGTACCTCACCTACTATCTAAAAATTTTGTTCTCATATTTCATGCCCAGTTCTTTATAAGCTTTTCAAGAGATCATTCAAAATTACCTTTACAAATTCAATGATAAGCAATGAAACAACATAACAGTAGCAAACATCAGAGGAATGACTGTAGCGGTAATAAGAAGTAAGAACAAAGCAAAAGCATAATTTTTAATAGTTCAGAACTTATATAATATTCACCGTAGAGATGATAAACCTTCTTGCACAAGCAATAAATCCAGAAAACATAAAAAGAGCAGAAAAACTACTAAGCAACAAACTTTAGCTAAAAAGATTAAAATAAAACAAAAATGAGAACGTGCCCATGTAAGCCGAAATGCATATCACTAAATTCAAAAAAGAAGTTAAAAACATAACTCACCAACTGGCCTTGTTTAGCATTCTTCTTTATCTCCACGATGAGTTTCTTTTCTTGAGCTTGAAGACCTTGTCTTTCCCTTTCTATTTCTCTAATCGACTTATCTATCATTCTCTTATTTTCCCTCAGAAGCTCTGCAACGCAAGCCAAAATATTAACCATAAACTCCTAAGTCAAAACCCAAAATCTATATTTTTACACTATTCAATTCAATTCATAGCTCAAACACATTAAAACCAAAAATTCAATCAAATACGAATAAAAATTTAACAGATACACTGATCAATTCAAGAACAAAAAGAAAAATCTAATGAAATACCTGCTGGGGTTTTCCTCTTTCCAAAGAGAAAACTCATGTCTGCTTTTGCAAAATCTCTTTCTCTCTCTCTCTCTGGCTCTCGCTTTCTTCAATGGAAGATTACTTAAGAGAGAGAAGTTTTGTATTGTTTCATTCTGATTTCATTTCAACGCAGTACGGCCGTAGGGAAGGAAAATGAGCTGGAATGGGCTAGCATTTTCAAACCCAGCCCATTTATCCCTGTCGAAAATGGGGGCCCATTTTCTTAAAGAGGAAATAATAAGAGAAAATAATAAAGCGAAAGTTTTTATAAGCGTAGCTGTTAAATATGATCCAACCCAATCGGTTCAATCCGTTTAATTGGAAATCGGTCTCAAAAACCTGGCAGATTTTTGCTATTTATCCAAATTAATACTTAATATTATCCAATGATCAAATGTAAATATTCATTAACCAAAGCAAATGGTGGATTTATGTATGGATAAGGTTAAACCAAATCAATCCTAGGTTATCGTAATCATAATCAATTATATGTTTTAGGCTTGCTTGGAACATCAGACTTTGTTATTTTATTGACAGCAGCTTAGTGGCGTTAATGGATTAGGTTAAAGCAAAGTTTTGAGGCTAAAATAGTTAAAAGTTTTAATCCCTAACTATCCCATTTTTCAGTTATTATATTAATAATTTAATGACAAATATTCTTTTTTCAGCTTATGGAGTTTAGCCTCTAAACTTTTTAGGTTGTTTTATCAAGTATTCATTTTTTTAATTATGTTTTATTAAATTCCTTGGTTTTATATTTTCTTAATTTTACTAGGTCCTTTTATGATAAAATTATTAATATGTTTTTTACAATCAATAAGTGGTGAATGGTAACCAAGATAGCTATAAAAATTTAATAGGAGAAAAATAAGAATTTAGAAATTTAATAAAATATAATTAAGAAATTGGGTGTTCAATAAAATAAATAAATATCAACTGAAAAAATGATTACTAACAAAGAATGAGTTCATCCTTTTAGGAAAACAACTCTCAAATTCAAAAATATATTATATTACAAATATATTCAAAAAGCAAATTTCTTCATTATTTAAATAAAATAAATATTACACTATGCTTTATATACATAGATTCATGATATAATTTGTAAACAAGTCCTCATCGGCCGATCAAGCCCAATTGTAACAAAGAAAGTGGCAAGTGTTGAACAAATTGGATTATCGTCATTTTATTTTTTGCATTGGCCTAGCCTCTATTTGTATAATTCCACAAAATATATTATTGATTCATATTCACAATGCATCGTTGACTTAGATTTAAAACATCACATTATGTAAAACGTGTTTAGTATCCACGCACATTTTTTTCATCGTATTCTATTTTTCTTCTTCTTTCTCTATTTATTTTTTAACATTTTTTGTCTATTTTAGAGAGAGAAAACTTTTAATTTGTATATTTTATTTTACTTTTAATATTTTTTTAATGTTTTAGTTATTATTATTTTTTTGTGATGAAAAATATTAATTTTAATATATTTGAAATAAAATGGTTGAAAATAAAAATAGTTAAACTTAAAATGAGTAATGTAGAGAAAGAAAAAATCAAGTTGTTGGATGTCGAAGACTGAAGATTTTGATAAAAATAATGAATTTGTAAGTAATGAACCTGCAAATTGTAAATAAAAGTTCAAAATGATGAAACTGCAAGATATAAATGATAAACATGTAAATTTTAAATGATGAATTTGTAGCTTTTAAATGATAAACTTGTAAGTTTAAAAATGATAAATTTGAAAGTTATAAACAATGAATCTATAAGTGAGGAAATAATAAGTTGTAAACGATAAATATGTAACTTTTAAATAATGCATCTATAAGTTAAAAATGACGAGTCTGCAAATTATAAATTTTGAATTTGTAAATTATAAACAATGAACTTATAGTTCAGACGATAAATATTTAAGTTCAGAACGATTAACGTGTAAGATATAACTGATAAATTTATAAGTTATAACTGATAAATTTGTAAATTATAACTGATAAATCTATAAACTATAAATGATGAATATGTTGTATATATATTAGTTCACTGAAATTAAATTTCAAAAAAATTAAATGCTTTATTTTAATTTCATATGTGTAAGAGAATGAAATTCATAATACAATATAAATATGAATTTATGATATAATAAACCACATATTACTTTGGGTTTGTTATTGTATAAATTTTATAAATTTTCTTCTTTTTTTTAAAAAAAAAAAATCTGGATCCATTTATTGCATATCAAAATGCGAAATACAACCTAGCTAGCTGATGTGGTGGATGATTTAATCAATCATACAAACAACTTCTATTTTCAAAAAGATTGGTTAAACAATGGGTCACTTTGTTTGCAGAAAAAGACAAAAAATATATTTATACTCTTTTCACTAGAAAAAGAAAAAAAATATTTGTACCCAAAAAAAGAAAAAGAAAAAATATATATTTTTTAATTATTTATTTAATATATTACATATGTGGTCAATTAGTACCCTGATGACCGTTTTTTTGAAAAACAAAAAAGAAAGACAAAAATATATTTTTTTTATTTGAAATATCGATCTTGCTTGGATCACATTCATATATTCATCTATATATATATATCCCATTAATAATATATTATTGCGGAAAAATTTAATGCTTAACCCATTACTTTTTCTTTCCCAAGTTTTAGAGATTTTTTCTCATTATGCTATTGCTATCATAGTAGAATATGGAATACAGCAAAAGCTACAGTTCTGACTTCCTTATCAGGCTAATTACCAAAAACTTCACTTTCAGGCAAAGCACCAGAAGACCTCATTTTCCAGGATTTATACGGCAAATATGGATCTAATTTTCGCTCAAACTTGAGTGTTAACATCAAATTTACTATTTTGGGGTCAATCTATGCCTACAAAATTCTCAAGATTTCAAATTTTGTTCACATATTTCAAAATCACATAAATAAATAAATAACCATACGTGATAAAGACTCCTGCAAGATTTTCCATTTTTTTTTCATCTAAAAAACTAAATCAATGAACGCCGCAATGTACTATTTAGTATTTACAAGCACATTTTAATATTCTCTAAATTTTGACATTGTCCAATCTCAACTCATATAAAATTTCAAATTCGAGTTTCCCTTTCTTCTTTTGTCAAGCAACGAAAAATATTATTATGGTCAGTAATCTCTACTAAAGAAACAAATAAATTATTGAAAATTCAATGTAGTTGTCAATTTTAAAAATCTGAAGCAGAAAAGCAAGTAGAGATGGTGATAGTGGAGTGAAAAGTATCGATGAAGACAATGCTATAGTTACAGACATAGTGATAGAATAAGATATATAGCAACTTCAGGCACATTCTATCATAAGAATAGAGGTATAGGGGAATTAATCAATTACCCTACTGATTAACTCTTTAGTCATCAAAGACGTTCTTCTTTTCAAAAGAATCTTCATCTCTACAAGCCACCTAGCTAGGGTTCTTCCTCACATCACCATTAATGAAACTTTGTGACCCCCTAAAAAACTTATCATCTAGGGCCTGTGAAGATGCAAAGTCTTCACTATCATTGCCGGCTATTTCATTAATTGCCCAAGTATTCAAATTTCTAATAAAGTTTATTTACTATTCAATAATATTGACCAGTCTGATATTTTTATCTAAATTAGATCTCCATTTTTATTTATGTACATAATAAACAACAAAATAAGACATATAAAAAGAAATAATTTTTATGATCATTTCATCATGTTTGCAAAGTAAAAATAAATAAATTTTCTTATAAAAGCGGAATAGCCTATTAGTTTGAGCTATAAATAAAAATATCAACGTGACCTAACCAATAAATTTTATGACCGCTTGTCTTATAATGTATTAGGTGATATTCAAATCCTAACAGTTTTTTCTTCTTTGAAAACATATGATATGTTCTCAAGGAAATTGAAAATAATCCATAATTGTTTTTTTTATGGTCAATGGTATATAGTTTATTTGCTGTTGGATTAACCTGATGGATAGCAGAAAAAATAGTGGTCTCATATATATATATATATATTAGGATTTCGAATCTTTTGATTGGGATTTGAAATAAATGTTCAAGAAAGGATCCTAATTTCCCAATCTTTTTCTGGTCATGACTAGGTGTGCACAGTTTTTTCTAGTTCAAACCCATGTGAAATCTCACCAATATTTTACCTATAAAAATGATTGAAAGCAATGTTCTTTTCTTTTCTTTTTTTTTCTTTTTACAATAATTTTTTTTTATAAAAAATCAAAAGATAAAGTGATTGTTGAAACTGGATATAGCAAAGAGTTGGTTAGAGATGCTATGTATATCGAAATGAATTAGTCATTGATTAATTAACAATCCCTAATGGAAAGGCTTTTTGGTGTGTTTAATTATATTAATCAATCTTATATGCAATCATTACTATATGATGGCTGTCATTGCCACCCAGATCTTCTAAATCTTATGCATTGAAGAAACATGATAGGAAAAGTGTTCCAAATATTAAAGGCAAACATAAAACTATTCTTAATTAATTATGATTTCATTTTTATTTTTTCATAACAATTATATTTAAAAGGAACAAAAGTAATGGTAAATCGCTACGTTATAATTTGAAATTCTCATCGACTAGTTGTACTAATTGTTGATTTCATATATTAATGTATTCATATTAAATCAGATGAAAAGTCAATATGTGGATCTAATTACTAGTTAATTTTCAATTTGCAAACAATTTATCTCATGTTATTTTTCTTTTGTTATAAATGATTGGGATTGATATTTGCTATTATAATTCCAAGCAAGTAGCTTTCTAATTAATAATTTCCATCACATCAAGAATCAAACAAAACATCAAATAAGTTTCTCGCCTGAAAACACAGACTTGCCTTTGTTTCTATCTGAAATAAAAAGAAGAGAAAGCCTCCTAATATATATTTGCAGGATTTTTCCAATCGCTTCTTTTCATGCACAAATTGCCAGATGTTTTGAATCAAAGCCAACTCATTTGCTGAAAATGTTGCTTCTTATTTACACCCAAAAAAAAAGCCCCATATTGATCAGCATCAACATAAAAAATCAAGAAAAATAACACAAAAAAGAGAGAACTTCACTGATTTTCTTGGCAAACAACAGGAAAAGGAAAAAAAAAAGATATTTATCCTAATTAAATCAGGATCTTTATCTAAAATTCCAACTCTGATATCCTTTTTTTCCCCTAATTAATTAGGATCTTTATAGGAAAGTTTTTCGATAAAGATCTAATTAAAGTTTTTCTGTTCACCAAAGAATATAATATTTAAAATTCTAAAAAAAAACTCTAAACCATTGAACTAAAACTCTAATTTTTTTTTTTTAATTTTTTCAAATGTGATGACTTCATCATCTCTAGCTATTTCTCTCTCGGGCTGTCTGTTTTTAAAAGAGAAAAATAAAGGAAAAGCTAAAGAATTATATTATCCCCACAAATAAATTCTTTTTGGGATCACCAAAAATTCACTTAAATCACTTTCTATTTTTTACTCCCCACTTGTCCATAAAATAAAACCCTTCTTTTTTCTTTTTCTTTTTTTTCTTTTAGTAAAGCTGCCCTGTCTCCCTCCATTTACCCCTTTTCCTTTATTACCCATGTCAAGAGAAAATTCCAATTCAACTTCCATGGGTACTTTTGTCATTTTATTTTTTCTGTAAATGTGTGATGGCCACGTGAAGGAAAATACAAGTGTCAAATTATGAGTGGTCGTAATTCACTTGCTAGGCAATCAAGGGGAAAATGTTAATTATCCAAGACTCAAGAGGTCCCAATTAATAGATATATTTTTCCATAATTTATTTCTTCTTCTGAATGGAACCTAGTTTCTGTATTTGTTGGATAACTACAAGCAAAAACTATGACCTAATAGAATATTTAAATTCTTTTTTAAATAAATAAATATAGTGTTGTTGTTTTATGTCAATTTTGTTTTAACTTTTTCAATATCGTATATAGATTTTTTTTACATATAACGGAATTAACTTCAATAGAATTTGGAGCAATTAAGAGCTACCAACAGAAAATTAAGAAGATCTGTTATAATTAAATAAAGAGATTAAGATTCTCAAAATTTACATATTTAATTTCCACCTTGAACTACAAACCTTGCATCCTCTCAAGCGAAGTGATGATTCATAGAATGTGACAATAAACGAAAATATAAAGATTATATAGGTAGACAGAGTCGAAAAATTTTCTAAGTATATAGTTTTATATATATATATATATATATATATATTAATTATTATATTTATATCAATCAATATAAATAATAAAAATAAAGTGTATACTGTGTGATTTGATTAATTTATAGATGATAAAATAGATTGAATTTTCAATTAGTATCACTATAAACAAGTCGAATATTGGTGAGTTCAAGTTCGGTTTGTTTAAATTTATCATAGATTTGAACTCAATTCAACTTTTATACTTAAATGTTCATTTTAAAATTATTAAATTTGTAAACGGTTTGAGCTCGACTTATAAAAAATTCGTCTATTATATTTAACGAGTTTAAGTCCAATTCAAGTTCGATCTTAATAATAAAATATAATATAAATGAATTTTAAATTAATATATTCAGCAAATTTTTAAATAAATACGTTCGTAAGTTAGCGAGTTGAACAATATTGAACTCGAATTCGATAAAATTTTTGAAATTAAACTCGTTAACCGTAACAAACAATTTTAGATAATATTTTTTTAATCGAGAATAGAATAAATTGCTATCCGTTTAATTCATTTACGTTTTATTAACAAATAACACACATAGATGACGGGAAAAAGAAGAGACATACGTGTGCATCACGAGTGAGTGCGTAAAAGATCACCATTGCCTTTGGCTTTGCTTCGGCTTACTTTTGTTAGTAATTGCCATTTAATTTGGGAAAAGTATAAAACTATATCTCATCAACACAACACTTAGTTGTGGATTCGTGCATTTCATAATTCAGTGGGGATCAGAGACGTCAGACACAGGTAGATTGTGATTGATCCATCACTTCTCCCTATTTCTTTTTTTCTCTTCGCTTCGTCCTTTTATCTTAATGTTAATTGGATTTTATGAAAATAATTTTCTTTGTTCTTATTTTTTTTTTAAAAAAAAGAAAAGAAAAAGAAGTTGAATTGGTAGAACATTTCCAAGTCTATGAGAAGGAATTTGACGTCGAATTCCTATGTTTGAAGGAATCAAAATTCGTCATGTAATATCGACTGGAAATTAGCACGGCTGCACCAATACATTTATGGAGAATATATCCTACGAGTTATGAAAAATAAATTGCTTATACAAAATCGAAACATGTCCAAATTCATATTTGCTCTAAAAATAATGCCCAACCCAAAACGACTCAATATGTGAGTAATTTGTATCCCTGATAATTTAGTTTTATCTTTTTAAAAAAAATGTAAAAACATATACAAAAATTGAAAATTGAAAATTGATAAAAGAAAAAAGAAAAAAAGAAAATGATGATTAAAATAACCAGATAATGCGAAATGAAATCACCAAGTGATTGTTTGGTCATTAATGACCCACATCCCCTCCCATAATAACTACAAAATTTCAAAATTGCTGAAACCTAAAGTAATTATTTCCATTCCGATATGCTGCTTCATTCATATCAAAATGATAAAAATGGTATCTAAATAATTATTATCTGATTTGACATGATAAAATGATATGAAATTAAATTAAAAAAAAAATCTCCCTTACAGAGTTTTGAACATATAGAGATAACTAGATCGATGGATTTCCAGCTTCGGTTGTTGACAAAAACCTTGACAACTTATGATCTCATAAACTTTGTCATAATTCATAATTGCAAAGCAAGTAACAACAAGATGAGCAAAAACAAGCAAAATGTAAAAAATTTGAGGCTCAAAATTTCAACCTCATGAGACAAAAAACCATAAAACATAAATGATTTGCTTTCAAGTGACCCATCATGCACCCTTCTGCATGGACAATCATACAGCTAATTCATCAAATCATCAATTAATTTTGCGGTGTACACTTAAACCCTAATCCAAAATTGTCTACACCCAAATACCCACTTCATTAAGCTGGTTGTCCCTCCTAATACTTATATGTACTTGTTATATTTGCATTTATGCATGGTTGGTAAGTGACAATATTGCATGCCCTCCATGGCTTCTCCCACCTAAATTAGTACAGAGTTAATTTATGAAAGCTACATTTTGTTTTTTTCTCACAGAAATACCCTTGATGATGATACTGTTATTTCTTATCAACATTATGTATATAGTTATAGTATAAAAATCCCTAACTGTTGTAAATTTAAATCAATTACGCATGCATACAGATTTAAAATTTGAAGTTTAGAGTTGTTCCAATTTCAATATATGTGCATATATATGTAAAATTAACTAACTATTTTGACGGAAAACCCAAAGAGAAAGGAGAAAAATAATAGTTCATTTTAGATGATGATTATGGTCTTAGGCTTATTTGCGAAGAAAACCCTTGTCAACGCTTAAGAGTAGGTGGTCTCGTACCTAATGTCCTATTAATCTCATCATTGTTGTCTAACTTCCCACTTCACCAACCATATTAAAATATATATATATATATATATATATATATATATATATATATATATATATATATATATAAACATGATTTTCATTTAATTAAAAATTTTAAAAATTATATTTTTTAGGACAAATGAGATAATTTGATCACAAGTAAAAAATTATGTATTTATTAAATTCAAATTTTAATATTGAAATAATTGATCATCTTAAAAATATGTAGAGGAACAATTGATCATTCATTAATTAATCAAAGGCAAATCCATTAATTTCCATTTAATTAAGTAACATTAATTTCCAAGCCAATAATGTTCTAATTAATTAATCGCATAGCAAATGGTCACATTGACGATGTCAAATTCTTGGTTTCTTTTCGTTTGAATAACATAGCCTGCATATATTTTCTGCTGGTCCCCTATTTTTTATTTTCTAAAACTATAGCCAGCCATCTCGAGCCTATAAAACTTTTTGACTATAGGGATAGCCTGTTATTTTCCTGTAGTTCAAGGCTCCAAGCAAGCTTTGACATTTTGGCATTAAAAACTCTATAGGATGGTAGGGATTTTCTCTATTTTAATTAAAAATTTCGACTTGGACTTATGTGATTATAAATTACTTTTAATATTTTACTTTCTTAATAGATATATCTCATACAAATTTAAAATTAATCTATAGTTCTAAATCATAAGATACTAAATGGTTAAAACAAAAAAAATTGTATTAAAATATTACTTGTTTATTATGATAGCTTAATTAGCATATCACATTGTTATGATTTAGTGGTCCTAATTAAGTCTTTCTTGAAATCTCATTAATTCCTATACTTTATTATATTTTGGAGAGATGGATCGTATTTATATTAGGCACTCATCTGATGCTATTTGGTAATACAAAACTATATTATAATCTAATTTAATTATAAATTTAATTTAGTTTGACCAATAATTTTTATTTGGTAAAATAGATTATTTGAAAAAAAAATTACAATCTCCTAAAAAAACTAGTAAAATTAGCATTCAACTTATAAACTAATAGATTATAATTTTTATTTCTAGTTACGCTATTTTTTTTATCAATATAATTATTAAATTATTTAATATGTATGTATATATAATAACTAAATGTTAGATGGGTTGAGATATTTAATATAATTTTTATATTATTTAATATACATATATATTATATAATTTATTTGTATTATGCATTTAAATAGATTTTACATAGAGTTTTTAATTAATTAAGTATAATTTTTTATGTCATTTTATATTTTTCAATTACATTTTTAACTAGTTTTGCCTAATAATTTTAATTCAATCGGATATACTATTAATTACCATATTTTTTAGCTATTAGATTATCAGCTACGACTATATTATTAGTTTTTAGTTGGATTATCAATTAATTTTAGAAATAGAGTATATTTATTTTCGACAAGGCTGCATGTGCTAAGGTTTCCAGTGAGATCATTTAGAGGTCTACTAAACAAAATCAGCATCCAAAAGCACCATTATAGGCTTACAAATTACAATTTGCAAAGTAATGTGGAAATTGTAAATTGGCTTGCATGAATAATTTACAAGTTTGCAATAAATGAAAAGAAGAGAGGAGACAATTTTAATTGAATATAAAATTATAATGAATCCCACTTATATTATTTTATAATAAAATTGAATAAAATAAATAAATAGTATATGCTTTATTAGTTAAGATAATAAGATTAATATAATATTGACTTAAATAATTTTAAAATAATTATTAAAAAAATCATATAAATAAAAATATTATTTTAATTATTAGTGAAAATTAATATAAATAAAAATTATTAATTTAAATAATAATAATATTAACATTGTTTAACTTTTATTAAGTTTCATAATTAAATTTTCCATGCAATTTATTAATTTTAATATAAATTAATTTTATCAATAAAATGTAATTTATTTGACAATAAAAAATATAATATTTTAATTGTTAATAGTGAATAGAATATATTAAAATAATAATGGGGTCTCACAAATTGAAATTAATATCAATTATATAAATAAAATGTGCTTAAAAATGTAATTAAATTTTTATTGACGTGGCAATAGGACAATACTTTACAATTGCAAAGTAATTGCATGAATATAGATGCTCTAATAAAAAAATTCATAAGTAATAACAATTTGAATTTATTTATCATTTATATATTTATTTATAGACTAAATTAATAATAAATTGTTACAAAATATTATTTATATTTTATAAATAGAAAACTAATTACAAAATTATTTGCAATTAATAAGATCATAACAATAAACGTGCTGACTTGAATTATAAATAAAAAGATAGATAAGATCAAATTAAGAAATTCATATGGATTAGATATTGAGATGGTTTGAGTAAAAAAATTAGATGGTTTGCCGACATAATCTAAAAATTTATAAGAAAATACTTTAATGTTTAGTATTAAAATCAAATTAATTAAGATCAACAACATCAAAAAAATTCTTATAAATTCATCAGTTGGCGAATTACGTTAGGCTTTTTTAGTTTATCTTAATAATTAATGATTTAATACGTACAATTTATGCATAACAGCAGCATCAATTTCTTCTTTTTTTTCCCCCATAGTGAAGGCAACTTCCAATAACGTACAATACCAATATCGTCTATTTGGCTTGAAACTGAAGATATAACAAACAACAAATGAAAAGAAAATTCTGATATAAAGAAAATGGGGAACTTCAAGCAAGGAAAATATAAGTAATATAATCTAACTTAAATTGAATTTCATTAATATAACATTTAAAAATTTTCTGAATGCTTGACTTGGAAGAATCCATCACCTCACGGTTGACAACATATAGACACAAAAATAATAATAATTAAAAAATTGTAAATATTGTTGAATTGGTCCTTTGGTTCGAACAAAAAATTTTGAGCCAATACAAAGAAAGTAGTGTGCCAAAAGTTTCTTTTTTCTTTCTTTGTCAAATTGGGGCTTATTTGACCATGAAGATATTTTTGAGGCATACTAATTACTTTTTTTTTCCCCAACTTTTGCCCTCTAATTTAACGACTGATACCCCTGCAAAGGGCTAGAAAGAAATTGACCACATTTACTAGAAGCTAAATTCAAACTCCATTGATTATCATGGTGATGTATATTGAGTTATTGTTGAGAATAAGCCTAAATTTCATGAAAATTTTACAAAATAAAACTCATCAATTAAAATTTCTATTTTATAAAAAACTTATTAATAAATGAAAATGGATTAAGACTTGCTCATGTTGTGTCGAATGATATATCATGTTAAACTTAATTTTCACAATGTATAATTAAAATTAAATATTAAATTATTGTAATATTTAATTTTGACCATTCGTTAATAACGAATGATATACTAAATAAACATGACTTATCATCTTCAACTACATTTTATTAGTCCAACAGTAGCAGTATATAAATTAAAAAACACACAAGTCTAATATAGGTAAAGAATTTAAATTTTTAAATAAACATGGCCTTATAGAGAATATATAGGTATTCGTATACATGGAGAAATTTTTTTGATGGAACCGCCGAAATCACAAAGGATTTTACTCGAATAACTAAACTTTATTTGCAAAACTAATCTATCATTTACAAGATTTAGATACTATATTAATTGATTTGAAAGAGATACAAATGGAAAGCTATCAATGAAAATTGTCATAAATATGGCAGATTTGAAATTAAGTAGTGGGTTTGAAGATCAAAACGTAGAGCGTTTTGTTCACGCCTTTTGCGACCATACACATCTATCTTCTTCTTTTCCTTCCACTAACACCATCAATTTACCTTCTTTTAGTTTTTATCACCGCCGTGAAAACAGTACCCTCGCCGGAAAATTACATTCCGGTTAAGTAATTAACTTTAACCAAATAGTTTAGGATATTTTAATCACTAAATATTCAATATTATCGATCCATTTATGATCTGAGCTAAGAATAATTAACTCTTATTTTTATAGAATTGATTATAAAACTTAATGAATTTTATATGATAATATAACAGCAAATTATTAGTTTGATTCATAAATAAAGATATAATTAGTGAATTAATATGTACTAAAAATTTAAATTCACAGAATTTGATAGTTTTACTTCAATATCGCAGGGAAAATACAGTAAGCTAGTGTCAAGTTGAAGCAAAATAAGGATCCCACAAGTGACTCATAATAAGTAAAAGGGGAAAATTAAAAATAAATACATAAAAGAAAAAGAAAAGTTCTCTCTTTCTCATGGCATGGATGATAGGGTAGAAAATCTGCCTTTGCTTTAACCTCATCTTCTTCACCATCTTTACCCATTCTTTTTCCTCTTCCGCGTGTGTGATCGCGATTGCAGAATCGTTTAATTACTTCTTCTTTACTTTCTCTTCATTCTTTAATTAATCTTCTTTATATATATATATACTCTAAAAATGTTCACAGTTTCTCATGCATATGTGTACATGTTCAAGATTTCCCTCTTCTTTTCTTTCAAGATCTGTCTACCGTGACTGTGTATGATCGTTCTTTTTTTTTTCTTGAAGAAAATCAAATAAACACTTCAAGATAATAAAGATACCTATCTACTTTAAAAGAAGGTAAAGAATAAATAAATAAAAGATGATGAGAAATCTTATTCTCTGATGTAAACCCCCACACAATTCATTATAAAGCTAATTAAACTTTTTTTTTTTTTTGGATTTCTGAAAGTTACAGAATTAACCCATTAGCAATAGCTCGATTACTACCAAGATGGGTTGTTTCATACACTGGTAATTCTTCGCGATACCTTTCAATCCCAGTAGCAGAAAGATTATCCAATTCAAACAAATCAGAACTTGCGTAGCTTGCCGCATCATCATCGTCATCATCTTCTTCATCATCATCCTCTTCATCTTCCTCTTGCTCACTGAATTGAAGCTCTTCCTGCTGCTTCTTTTGATAATTCTTCAAAAGATCCCTCGCAACTTCCTCAACTCGGAGGCTTTCGTTTATCACGCGAAACTTGAGTTCTTCGCGAATGGAATTTCTTGTAGCTGTAACTGCCGCCATTAGAGTAGTCTCTTCGCGATTTTCATAGAGATTTTTATTTCCGCACGGTCTAGAATCTTCACCGACGATCTCACTAACTGGATAAAATCTCACTGATCTTTTAGTTCCATTGCTTAATTTCCCTCTAGAGGAAGGTGTCTTGCTCAGGCAAGACCTCGAAAACGACGAAGCCGAGGAACATGTAGAAGTCTGCTCGGACTTTAATTTTCTCTCTTCATAATCCCGTCCTGACGATGAAATCTTCGCCTTCTTTGCATTTCCGGAGGTAAAAAGCGAGTTGAGGAAGCTCGCTAGCCGACCGCCGGGTGAAATCGGCTGCTTCACCTTCTTCAGATCGCCATAAATTTTCAAGGCCTTGGATTTTGTCTTAACAAAACTGCCTGCGGCTTCATGTTTAGGCCTTTGACTCGGTGCATAATTTCTTTCATTACCGATTTGATCAACAGGTGTTTGATATCTCTCCGGCCGAGCATAATTAATGCAGGTTCGAATCGGCTTAGGCCGTTGTGTAGTGCAAGTAGATGATGATCTTGAGCTCAGACCGTAAACCGATTCAGATTCTGAAGAAGAAAACCCACCGCCACAGCTAGATTCTGAGGAACTAGAGCTGGAATTAAGCAACACAGGATCGAAATCTTTTCGAGTCTTTTTATCAAAATCCGCCAAGGATTTTCTTCGAACAGAAACCTTTTCGTAGCTAACTTTTTCCCCCATCCATTTCTCAATCATGCATGCTTTTTGCAAACTTGCTCTCCTTTCTACTTTACCTTCACCATTGTTACTACTGTGATTGCTGTGCTTCTTCCTCATAGTTTCTCTGCAAAACATCATCTCTTCCTCTTCTTTACCGTTGGATTCGTCTATCGAACGGTAAATAGCATCAAGAAGAGTGGAAGAGAAAGAAGGATTTTCTCTTTGGTAATAATGCCTATGGCGATCTTGTTGGAGTGGTTTATGTTTATCCCATGTATCCATATTTAAGGTATGAGGAAGCAAGATCGAACGACAAGAATATCGAACAGTGAGTTTTGAATGATTCAGTTGTCTGGTTGAATTAGTGTTAGCAAAGCTGGTTTAATGGAAGCAAGAATGATTAATCAGACAAAAACAAAGTGGAATTAAGTCTGGTCTCTTTGCTCTCTCACTCTTTGTAGTATGAAAGAGAAGGATTAATAAAGAAAGCAGGCACGTTCATTGATGGCTTACTTGCACACACAGAGAGAGAGTAATTGAAAGCCAAAAGCCACGCCTATGAAGATGGAGAGAAGAGAAGGTGATTGCGAATTGGAGAGAGAGAGAGAGAATTTCTGCGCTTTCTTTCTTCCACATGATTTTATAAGGCCACGCATACACCCGTGCATGTGGGTCCAAGGAGTGGTGGGAACAGCGCCAGGTTGGCAGTAGAGTTGACGTGGCAAAACAATTATTAATTATTACAAAATAGCGTTAATAAATCACTTTCTTTACTGTATCTTCACTTTGCCTCCTTCACATGAGATGACATAAGATCCTAACTTTGCTTGCTTTTCCTTGCAATTGCAAAATAGACAAAAAAAAAAAAAAGGAAATTTGTTTGCCTATTAAAATGTATATGATTATTATGCATGCTAGATAGATTAGCTAATTAATTTTATTTATTTACAAACATCATCAGTCTAATAATCCCTTGATTAATATGGATCTAGGTCAATGATCTTCTTACAGTTTTTGAAGTCTTTAGACTTTATTATTCCATTAAGGAAATTAAGTCATATTAACCAATTTGAAAATTTAATTACTTGCTTACATTTTATTCATGACTTTTACCAATGATTGAACGCTACATAAGTGAATTTTTAATTATGTTACAAATATATGGTCTTCTACGATTGATCCAATTTATGAAAAAAAGTCATAAACCAAGATTTACATTTATATATTTATTTACAAAATTAAATCAATTAATAGATATAAAAAAATTAATAGTTACTTTGTAAGTATCAATTGTTAATTATAAAAGTTATATTTTTAACTTAATAATATTTAATAGAATCCTACATCAAGAGTAATGAATAATTGAATAACTTATAATTGTGGTGTAATTAATTTCAAATTTGTTAAAATCATTTTGAAGTATCTAATGAATCTACAATTATCAAGTCCAATTATTTAGACTCATCTAATTTTAATATGATATCAAAGTTATGAAAGAATTAATTGTCGCATGATCGTGAATTATTTAGACAAAATATGAGGTCCAAAGAGTAGAGATATCCGGTTCAAAAATTAAGCATGTGGTTCAAAAAAGAAAAAAATCAAATAAATGACAATTGAGTTACGAAAAGCTACATTATTGAATAGAATCTCACATCGAAAATTTAAAAAACAAAAAAATGCTTATAATTGTAATATAATAACTTCAAATTGACATAAATTATTTTAAAGTAACGATAAATTCACGGTTAAATATATATATATATATATATATATATATAAAAGCTACTTTTGATAAATGAATACTAATTGAGCAAAAATTTATTTCACTAGTTTATAAAATTATATTTTGAATTTTTTAAAAGTAAAAAATGGTGTACTAAATTTTTATATTTTGAACGATTTTTCATACTGTTATTCTGATCATAATTTTAAGTTAATATTTATTGAATTTTCATGATATTTTAATTTTTTTTGTTCATTTATTTGACTTAACCAACTATCCCAACCAAATTTAAATAGTATTAATTTGAATATTTTTAATAATATTTAGTAAAAAAATTAAAGGGTTTAAAACCGATTTTATTGGTTTGTTGAATCAAACTAAACCATGATTTATTCACAACTCTTTATTTTCCCGATTTGCACAGTCAATTAATGCGGCTCATTGGATTCTTTGACTTGCGTCACCATGGAGCAAATCAAAATGAACAGCAATAATGCTGCCCTTTTTTTTATTTAATTCATTAAAGTTATTCCCATTTTTAGATTTTCTTTTGAAATACAACAAAAAGTTTGTTGAAATAGGTTGACTAAATGGGTGGGTGGGTGGTGATGAAGATGGAGCAAGAGGGTATGGGATTGAAAGGGAAGAAGAAAATTTATTATGATGATAATATAATTTACCAACTTGATTGGTTAATTGTTTTCCTTTTTTTTTTTTTATAATAGAAACTTGCCCTTGTTGCCCATGTGGATGACAAATCAAAGCATATAATTATGCACTTGATATGGTGAGCAGGGAAATGAACATGGTTGCCACATAAATATTATATAATATCAACTGGGATGATTAAGATTTTATGATTATGGATTAGTAATTTCAATCGCAAATATAAGAGGAGCTTGATTATGCAGTGAACATGGCGCACATTGCCTTTATATTGCATTAGTAATACGGTCCAATTCAACCATTAGTGCTACCACTTCAACTTCTGCATGTGTATCTTTTGGCTATTTTTAACAATTTCAACTGTGTGCTAGTGTTGCAGATAAAGTAATGGTTGGATTTGTAATCATTATTTGGTTCGGTTTGTAAGTATTATCAATTCAAATGTGCAATTTCAGTTGTATTAATTCAAATCTTACAGTTAATTTTTTAATTTTAATAAAATCGAATAATCTTTTATGATGAATTTCGAACTATGGTCAATTGGACGAGTTTAGCTGTTTACGTATCACTTGACCTAGATCAAATGATGTAATCGATTTTCTCCTTTATTTGAGGAAATATAAATTGATGTCTGGAATATGAGATACTTCATCTATATATATATATATATATAATTCCAAAATTACATTTGAATAGGATTTAGGATTATTTCCTATTTAAAGAGTTAAATAATTTTTAATTCGGGTATTGAGCTTTTTTTTGAATAAAAAGTTTCTAAATAGGAATTTTGATAATTATATTTTATTTTGGGATTGTAATTTTTTTATATTTCAGATTCTAATTGGAAGAAATGAAATATTTCATAATTATAAACTCTTACACTCGAATTAGAATCAAAATATGTAATTTCAAAGGATTGACATTGATATCCCTAGAAATCACATATACTGATAATAAAATTTATTTCATATAAATCTATCTATTTTTAATGTGAAATCATATTTAATAAAAATCCTCCAAAAGTTTTGGAAGTTGTTTATGGCATTGTGTTTAAATTTTTAACTTTTTAAGTTGTAAAAATATTTTTAGAAAAAAACAGATAAATAAACATTTTTTCAGAAGTATATTCGAAAATAAATAGTTTATAAAAAATTAAAATAATAAAATAATAATTTTTTTTTTTTTGCATCCAACAACCATTCCAAAAATTGAAATAAATTTATTCTTTCCTATAAATGGTTATTATTATAAGTGTTAATTCTTTAAAATGTCATATATCCGAATGTGAATTCACTCTCGAACCTACCTACTAAACATGCCCATGTGATATATTTTGCATGAAGTATCATTCTCAAAAATATACATATTTTTTTTTCTTTATTCTACTTTGATTATATCCTACAGAAGTGAGTACAACCTGAGTTAGAAACTTGAGTGGTAAACTATAAAAGTCACATTTTAGTTGGGTTTGGTAAATGTTTTGAGTCATATTTACTATCAGGTTGGTACATGTTTAATAATTTCAACTCAAAATGCCTCCATCTATGGGATTCATATGCAAAATAATAATAATAATAATAATAAGACTTCAAAATTCAGTTCTCCTTCTGATTGCGAATCTCCATATTTTCAATCAAATATGTCAACAGGGATTAATAGTTAGTTCAAAAAAAAAATTAAAGAAAGAATTGTGCGACAAAATAAATAATAACTCTCCTCTCCCTTTGCCAATTCCAAATCAATTACAAACCTTAGCAAACATTTTGTTAAATAATTTTTTAAAACACACAGATATTCAGAACATATTTTCGGTGTATTCACTCTTATGTTTAAGTCAAAACTAATTATGAATTTAGAAAGAATATGCATTCAATATCCACTATAAAGAATCGTATCATTTTTGCTTCTTAGTACAACAAAATTATGAATTTGATTCCCTTAATTTTCTTTGAAATTCTATTCGTTCACAAATTTTATAATTTGTTAATTAGTTTAATTTCTAGTGTATAAGAAAACAGAGAGCTATGTTCTTAGTGGAAGGTGCTTATTTGCACAATCATTGCACTCGTGGCTCTCAAACCTTTTGGATAGATGAAGGATCGATGGAAACTAATAATTAACAAAGGTGAAAAGCAAAAGATGTGATTAGCATTAATAAAATAATAAAAAGAGCCATTTAGACAATGGGATTAATGTTAAGGGAAAGAAAAAGAGACGAGATTAAACTGATGTGATTTGATTAATATATAGATATATAGGGTATGAGAAAGGATTAGGACTAAGGGAATTTTTTGTGAGCTAGAAAGAGGAAAAGTGAGATTTATTTAAGCAAAATTGTACTATAAAGAAAAGGCTTCAAAAAAGCTACATGAGTGTGCAAAGCCTACCCAACCTTGATCTTCTTAATCCTTCTTCCCTCTTTCTTTCTCTTTTATCTTCCTTCAAATACGCGAAAATATTTCATTATTATTCGCTATTAATATATAATAAATACTATAACATATTATGTGAGAGTCTGGTGTGTATAAGATGTTCAAGATTAAAGTGAAGAGTTCAAGACTCGATGGTGTGAATAAATTGATATGTGATTCTTCCAATTTAATTAGAATTTATGAATTCGAGCTATGAATATATATACAACTACTTTAAAATATTTGAAAAAATGTTTTATTATCCTTTGAGCCATATCCGATATAAATAAGATTAGTTTAAATTTATTGATATATAAACTGAGAATACATGTAGTTTCGTATAAAATAATAGTAGAGAGTTCATGAGAAAAAAAAAAGTGTTACCTTTTTTATATGCAGAAAAAGATTGGAAGAGTTCCATAAGCTATTACAATGACAACAAACAGGCATTACAGTGCTTTATCAATGAGGGTTTTTTTTTTTTCTCTACAATATTAGAGTGTTGCATATAGAATTGTAAAATTAATCATGAATCACAATCTATCATAGGTTACTATACGGGAAAAAAAAACATGTAGGAATTTTGTTAAATTCAATTTATATCTTCATTCAACGACCAAGTCAAACTTATTAATTACCATATAAAAAGATTACAAAAAAATCATTTTTTTAAAGAAATAAGTAAAATTTTTTTATTTCATAAAGACTAAAGTATTACTGTCTCAATCTAGATATCTAATCATAGATCGGATTTGAACAAAAAAAATTCTAGGAATTTGGTCATTTTTTATTTACAAGATGTCTTACAGAAATTCAAATTTATAATTTTATATTATGATCATCACTAGTATCATTAAATAAAATTTATATCTCAATTAGTGTAATATTACAGACATTAATATAAATGAAAAGAAATGAAGAAATTCCTTTCAGATCATGGAGAAACATGTATGTAGTATGGAAGAGGAGATTCCATTTAGATCATGGAATGACCAATTTGGGGACCCAAAATCCACTTAAAATGTAAAATTGAAAAGCCCTAACCATGATAAAGTTCTCCACTACCATCATCCCAAACAAGAAGGAATCAAAAGATACCACCTCTTTAGTGGAACTAGGCTACAGCCACCACTATTCCCTTACATTAGATTTGACACATTACAACTACTCTTAATTTGTTTGGTAGCTCATTAAATATTGACTTGTCCAAATGCTTATAAACTTTGTAAGGTATCTCTACAACATGCATCATTGTTAGTATTACCAACAAAACCTAAAGTCCTCTTCCTTCACATTACTGAAATTCTCCTTTATCTTGCTCTACCAAACTAAGTGATCGATGCTGTCTCATAAATATATAAGGTTCATAGTAAGACAAAAATTATTGTAATATATCCCTTATTAGTATTATAATTGATATATATGTATATTTATTAATTGTTGTATTTATATCAACCAATGTGAAAATATATCATAATCTAATTGGATTAGTTTACAAATAAAAAGATACACTGCATTTACCTACTAATTTATCTTGTTGTTATTGTGTTAATAGGATAACTATGATGGTCAATTTTACTTAATCTCGACTAATTTATCTTCTCAATTAACTAAAATGTGGATAATTTTCATTCATATCTCTAAAATTTAAACTTAAATTTGTAACCAAAAAAATAGATTTTAATTTTTGTAATAGTAAAAAAATTCAATGTTGATTTTGCATTTCTAACACCACATGAAAGAAGAGACAAAACACAAAAAAAAATATCTTTTGAATTAAAATATTCAGATTGATATACCACATCATTATACTAAAAGTATTTTAATGAAAATCAAACAAGAAAAGAATTTTGTGTTGCAAAACTTAAAATTTTAAGAATATCATTTTTATTGGATGCAAAATATAGAGACGATGAGAGAAAATTAGCGCAAAAAATTATCATCTTTCCTCACTCTATGCATTCAGAAATTCTGAATGGAGTAATTAGCTATTGGAGTGGAACAAATTGTTATAAATAATAGCATTATTGGAGACTATATTAACCACCAATGGGAGAATAAGTTGCTTTGATTTGATAACTGATTAACCAATGGGTTTATTCCAAATGCTAGTTTGGTGGCTTCCACAATTAGATATAAATGTGTAATCAATTTGCCTAGCTAGCCTACACTCTCATGCCAAAGCTCCATATCTACATTAGAAATCATGGTTATGAAGGTCCATGCTTCCATCATTCTTTGCATCCCCATTGCAACAGTGGGACACCCCAATCCCTAGCTCCAATCAAGACCCCAAATTGCTTTGGGCCATCTTGTGAATTAATATCATATATATTTGCCAAATGCTAAGTACTAGTAAAGAGGAGAGGATGATCATCTCTCATGGTGGCCAACTCACAACTCTCTTTAACAATTTTCTTATTACCACACCACAATAAAGGATCATAATGCAATTCTTTTTTGTCATAAATATTGCTTACATTTGTTATATGAAAAAAAAAAGGGTTGTCAATTATGTGATCTTTTCAATTTCCATCCATGCACTTCTTCTTTTGCTTTTCTGTTGCTAATAATGGCTTGACTTCACAAACACAAGTTGGAGCTCATTTACTTCCTTTTCATTGTTTCCACTGTGTCATTGTTTATCACAGTTACTGAATTTTAGGCAAAGGAACAATAAAGAAGATGGCATTATCACAACCCACAATTGAAATCTTGCACGAGTGTCATTAATCATCATCTATCCTTAAATTTCTCCATTTTATTTATTTATTTTTGAAATAAAAAATGGGCATGCTAAGAGGAGAGGACCACAAAAATCAGCATGTCCTGGACAGGCAATCTCTTTGATCTTACACGTGCAAATTTTCCACTGCAACCACTCCTTAAAACATCATAACCTTTTTAAGGTCACCCATTGGTTTAATTTCCCACCATGCACAAACAAATTTCAATTACTAATTAATGAGACCTTTCATCAAACACATTCCTCCCACCATATAAAGTTCATTTCACTTGGATAAAAGGCTCAATCTGTCTTCCAAACTTTTTTGTCATATTCAAATTGCACTAAATCAATTTTTGGACCGTACACAATTTTTGTTGTGTTTATTCACTCATTTCTATCCGATTTCGCCCACAAAGAAATCACTTCCCACATGTTGATTTCACACGATCTTGTTTAAGTCTCATTCTCCGGCCACTTTAAATGGAAACCTCAGTGATCCAATTCAAGAACTCACATCTCTCACAAAACAGAATTTATTTTCCACAAGTGACTCTACCGTCTTCTCTCAGAAAGCAAGAACTCAATATTATTAATTTCAAGTTTTCAGCATAGAGAAATTAACTTGCATATAACTTGATGATCAGGTTACTCCTTAGCATGTCACGAGAATGCTAAAATCTCTGATAGAAAATTAAAACGGTCTGTCAGTCATTCATTCCATATTATAATGAAATATTCTTTGCCATATAAAATGACTTGTAAAGGTTAGCAACGACTCACTTTATGATTAATCATAACCTTAAATACAACTAGGGGCCCTATATATGTTGTTTTGAATAGTTTAGCCAAACCAAACCGACACCTCGGTTTGGAAAAATTTTCAAACAAAACCTATAGTTAGATTATGAAAGCTAACGATTTTCTATATAATTGTTCTGATTTTCTTAGTCATAAATTTTGAATGGATTTGGTATGATTTAGTCAATTTGGTTAAGTTGATGGCTCTGATGTACAATACACAACAAAGGTAAAAAAACGATGGCAGATAAAGGAAGGAGCAGAATATGCTTTAGCCAAAGTAGGAGGGGTAGGGAAGAACCTGGTTTGTTGTGCTTGTGCAAGGGCATGAAACATGAAAAGCCAAATGTGTTGGCGATCCCGAGGAAGAAAGCAACATTCATTTCCAAAGAGAACAAACGCTAGTCCTTTTTCTATTTCTCTCTGATAAAAGGAAACACTACCCACCAAAAGAATCCATCTTTCTCTCTTACCCACCATATAAAGAGAAGAATAAAGCAAAGGTGGCTATGACAACTTGCTAGATGATGAAAATTTAGAGAAGACCATAATTTGATTTCAAAAAATAAAAAATAAAACTCTTGAAAGACATGCTATTCTTGAACCCTTGTGTAAATATATGTGATCGAAGACAAGATCAATGAGCCTGTTTCGGTATATCCAAGCATTGATACCAGAAATTCTAATGACACTGATAGCCAGTCACAGGGATTTTCACTCGGGAAATATCCCAGGATGGTAAAAGTAATTAGAGAGCGCAACTGAAGAAAATGAGAATATTGAAAATTGAACTTTGGATATGCATTGAATAAAAAAGGATTGTGGGTTACTCATTTCATAAAGAAAACTAAACTTTCTATAACTACTTCAGTCCCTTACAAACCAGGGGTTAGATTGACATTTACTTTTCAGAAGTTTGTTGTCCAATTGAGATGACCCAATTGAGGCTGCTGATAAGCACCAACTTGAGCCCCAGGCGCAGCTGGGGCAACCCCAACTCCAACATTACCACCTATTACTGGACCCAAGGGGTGTGGATTTGCCATTGCAGCAGGCGTTGGCGGAGGGGGAGGATATAAGCCCGGAAATTGCATGTGAGAAGATTGTGCAGCTGCATTAAATGACGCGTGACCAGTATGAGATGGCAAATAAGCAGCATGAGGTGTTTGCCCAGGCATGTTATAGTATGGAGCAGATTGCAAGCCTGGAAGCTCCCTTGGATTCTGAACCCAAATTTCGGATGTCTCAGCCTACAAATTGAACGCAATGTGAAATATATCCTATATCATTTAATAAATCAACAAAGCAGGCAACGTAATAAAGATTTATGATCAGGTGATGTCCATAAAAGCACAAAATTAACCCAAAGGCCATATACAATGATACAATTTACAATGTCTCAAAGGATAGGAAACAAAATTGAACATGTCAAGTAACTAGGAAATGCACCGTCTTCATCACAGATCTGCTCACCAAAATTCTAGCAGAAAACTAAGAACGTTAATTTCCCAATATTCAACTTAACAAATATGTACCTGTGGATTAGGAACATAGAGATTCCCGTCTTTGTACTTGATTCGAGATGAATCTTCAAGGCCAGTAGCACTCCCAACAACACCAGGAGCATTGATGGCATACCCTGTTGGACTGGTAAAATTTCCAAACCCGGCAGGACTGCTGCCAGGAACTGGCTTAAATTGCTGGATTCCATATTTGAGGCCATTTGCACTGAGATGAGAACTACCTCCAGGCATCAGCAAGTAACTGCTACCATTTGATGGATGTGGATATGCAGGATTACTAGAGTAGCCAGGCATGGCCATCTGTGGAACATAAACCGGAGAAAGAAACTGACGATATGGCATAAGATTGGCAAAATGTGAAACATGAACTTGTGGGTACATCTGGGCCATCGGTGGCTGTTGCTGCTGCTGTAACATGGGTATTGTTGAAGCTGGCATGCTGTTCGCCGTATGTGAGACTAAAGCCTGTAAACATTAATAAATGTCAATAAAACCAATAAAATGACTAATTATGTCTCTGAAGACCATTATGAGCTACGAGTGTCAAGGCAAGAGGTTTTAAGCAATTCTTTTTCACATGAATCTGCCAAGCATGAACTAACACTTTGTCATGCTTAGCAGCCAAAAATGGGTTGTTTTACCAATTATACTATTTTCATTTTCCCATAGGAAGAATCATCGTGGAAAGGCAACACATTTTCCATCAAAATATACCTCCAAATTTTAAAGAAAAATAGAACCAATCTGGCAACTCCTCTTGCACATTCGCAGCAATAGATAATAACAGCTGCATGTACATGTTTTATCCATGCTCGCATAGTGAGCCTACAGAATGGAGGAGGCCAGTACACCACATTACACAAATATTATGCCATTAAAATTACCTCCTGCGGTGATGGCAGACCGTGACCTTGAACAGTTTCATCAATTGTCGGTCTGAAATATGACATGTCATAACCAGTTTGGGGATCATAAGCCTGCTTGCACATCAAAACATATCAGAATGTCAAAAATACGTTCAAGCAGGACCATAAAAAAAATGCAAATATTTTATTTCAAAACAAGCTTTATTTCACCAGCTAAAAGAAACCCTTCAAATGGTCTCATGCAACTTTGTGAGGATCTAAAATGACATTTTGTTAATCAGAGGAATGAACTCACTGAAAAGTTTGGTAATTCAGCAGGATCTTGCTGCTGTTGTGACTCAGAAGGGGTATAAGATGGACTACTGTCTCGAACTAAGCCAATATCAGCATAATTGTCCAAATTTGGAGGACTTGAAGACTTTTCGGGTAATTGATGCTCAGACACTACACCTGACGTTGGCGAATCGGATCCAGAATTTATAACTTGTTCATCCACCAGTTCTACTTGCTTGTTAGCAGAAGCATCATCGCTGGAAGATTCTGGTGCAGATACTGACAAGCTGCCATTATTATCTGATCTTTAGCTCAGATAAAACAAACACCAACTTGACATTCTCAATCATTTATTGATAATGGCATCTCAAACACAATTTTGCATGCATAACCATAATGCACTGGACTCGTATTAATAGGTAAATGTATAATCTTTTTACATTTTCATTCTATTTTTCTCTTCCAAACTCACTCTACAATGTTTCTATATTATTTATCCTATAAATTCTATTTTTGCCTCTTTGGATAACTTGTCTCAACTATTCCTTTTCTATCTTAAAGTTTAATTGACATCTGCAAATAGTTATAATCTAGACTTCTATGTCATAGTCTCAGTTCAAATATGCCAAACTTTTATTACAATTTGTTTGAATAAGATCAAATACAACCTTGCAGTAGATTCTGCATTAGAATCTTCTGTAACTCCAACTGCTTGAAACCCAGATGCAATCTTCCTGGAAGAATCAAAGTCCACCCCAAAACTTCCAAAGGTCAGCCTGCACCTATCAGTTTCAGGCACTCGAATATGTTGTGCTATGATCACATTCTGATTTTCATAGATGTTCACTCGAGACAGCTTGTCCTGCAAATCAGTTGCATCTGATTCCAAGTCCTTGGCATTATCAGATGGAGGTGAATTAGATTTTGCAGGTGTTCCAATCACTCCACGGCTACCAACACTTGATTTTTGGCTTGATTTTGGTTTCCACTCCTTGTTATGCTGAGCGGCTGCACGAAAAAAACTGTGATCAACTATGCCCCTTTTAAGGTCAATGATATCCTAGAAATTTTATAAAAGTAAAAACTTAGCAATGCTGGATATATATTATCCCATCAACGCTACACTAATCATAATTGCCAATTTTCCCAAAATTATAAGTCAAACTTGATTCTTTTTCCATTCAAAGACTAGTAATAAAACAGGTACACAATCTTTAAAAGAAAAGAGTCACCAACAGCTAGCAAGACACAGTGATATCACAAGAATATTTCACCGTGAAGACAGGTCATGTGCTTAAAAAAAGCAGCATCACAGATAAAATGTTCCCTGACAAATAACATCCATCTTCACATGAAATTAATCAAGACAATAACCACAAAAGAACTAGTAGTCAATACCTTTGAAATATTAAATACACAAATTAGTATCAGACAAACCCTTGTGATGCTCCAAAAAGGGATAGCATTAATGCATTAATCCTCAATGAAAAGAGCATCACTATAAACGCATTCCAAACAAGAGATTTCAGAAAAAATGTCAGCAGCAACAATCTTCAAGGTTAATTTACCATACAGAAAAAAGCCAGAAGTATTACGTTTTTGATGACCCGTAGCCGCTTGATGCAGCCTGCTATACTGATTGCTTAAGAGTGATCTGCTGACAGAAATGCTGGGCATAACAGATTCAGTTGCAACAGTTTCACTAACTTGATCAGTCTTGGGAATTGTAGGGAAAGATCGAAATGAGTCTGACAACAAACCATCCCTTCCCAAAACTGCATTTGAGAAAGAACTGCCAGATGCAGATGAATATTTTACTGCAGTTTCAGAAGCCTGCCTGCGACCACCTACCACCCCAACCTCACGCTTAATAGCTCCAACCAAAGCAGATGATCGGGATTCAGGAGATGGCACATGAACAGGATCTGTTGAAGAGGAATATACACCAACAACAGAATTGCTGGAGGCCAGTGTTGCAGAATGATGTTGAGAATTGGCTTTCATCACTTGTACCCGTGTAGCTGCATTGGAGATTACAGCTCGCTTTTCCTCAAATGCTACTTTCCTGTCTGTGAAATTTGATGTAACATCTCTGGTTTGTCTATACTGTGAATCAGCAGACCCACTAGAAGCTTGAGACAAATTCCGAGCACCAGACTTCCCATTGCCAGAGGTTCCTGATGAGCTGCTGTAAGGAAACAAGAAACATATTCAATTTTGGAATACCGCAGTCAATAGAAGCACTAAACAACAGATAAAGTTAGATATTCAAAGCAATTGAATCAATCAATTATGTAACGAAAACCAAAACCCCAATGCAGAGTCAACTTTCCTTTTTTACTTCATCTCTTTGTTACTTTATTCCCATTGTGTTCATATTCAGAACGTCAAAGAACTTTCTAGATGAAGTAAGAAAATATATAGGAAGAGGGTTAGATAATGAGAAAAGGATATTTCAAAATCCCACTATTCAAAGATGGTCTTGACCAAAACCACCAAGCTCACAATGGCATAGAATTAGTGCAGCCTTCTAATCAACAAAAGAATAATCATTTTAAAAGAAAAAAACAAATTAAGAGTACCTTAGCACAATAAGATGGCAAGAAAAGAAAAGTGGAAACAAGAATATTAGACATTTTTAGCAATAAAATGGTTTGAAATCATCATAACAGGATAAGAATGCATTAATTGATTAAGCTACTTTAGGGAGTCTCCAAACTGTGATGCAATTCAAATACATTCATCCCAATAACAGACTTCTTGCAGGCTAGCATGTTATATAAAGGTTGAAATGTACTTTGGTTAACAAAAAAATGCACGCAATGAGTATATTAAGCATTACAACATGCTGTGATGACAGCCAAGACCTTCAAAGTTTATTGACCTTTTCTTTTCAGAAAAAGGAATCAAAACGGCACTCAGTAGAAGAAGTACAATGGAAATAAATACTATCTGATACGAAAAAGAAATTTCACTCATCATAGCTGATACTCATGACAAAATGCTAGAGCATTTCATACAAGTTACTAAATAATATCCAGTCCTTATAATTTTACTTTTTCAGTTATAAAACCTAAATGCAGATATTAAAACATGAACAAAATAATTTCTTGTCAGCCACAACGAAAAAGAACATAAATGATTATGGGAGATGGTAAAAGAGAAGCAAAAAACCCAAATAATGTACCCCTTGGCAGTAACAACTGCAATGTGTTGCTCATTGCTGGATGCTGGACCTTGCTGCAAGGCAGGCTTTGGTTCTCTAGTTGTATTAAGGTTGACTCTGTTGTCTCTCACAACTCGAAACTCTCTATTGATTCCTGCAGTGACAGATGCAGAAGTTCGAGTGTGTATTGCTTGTCGAGCATTACGACCAGAAAAGGTACGATGCTTTATCCCTTGACCCATATTCTCAGAATTTTTTCTTGAATCCACAGAACCCCTGTAACCCATACTCTGAGGCCATAAGCATATAAAATCATCAGTAGAATGTTAGATAAGAGCAAGTGCTTTTCCACAAAAGAACTAACTCAAATATAAAAAATTGAACTTAAAAAAACAATGGATTCTTAAACAAATGGGTACCTTAGAACTAACATAAAAAAATGTTTGATCAATCAAACATATTCCATTGCTGATCAAAATATACCCATATAGAATACAATGCAAAAACAATTTTATGAATAGGAATATGTACAAAGTTCCTTAATTATCAGACACCTGTTAAAACTTTTCACTTATAATAAGCAAAGATGAGGACAAAAGTCATAATTTTGAATTTGGACTTCTGAAAAATCAAAATATTCATTAGTATATGAAAAGATAATGATATAACAGATTTCAATAATGCTCAGAAAGAGAATGGAACATATTATTCAATAGCTTTCAAATACTAAGCATAAAGCATAACTGCAAATTCAACAAATCCAGATAATCAATAGCATGCTTATCCACATGGGTTCTGCATTCCTAAACTGAGAGAGAGCAAGAAATAGGAAAGGGGCCCAAAAGCAAAGGAAAAAAGATATTACAAGACTGTACCTCTTTTTTCTTGTCTCTTTTTCTTTTCACTTCATGAAATGGATCTGATGAAAACCAAATAAGAATACACTTGATATAAGAATTACATTTACTACAGATTAAAAGTTACATCTGATAAATAGCCAGAAAAGGCAAGATGTCAGTCCAAGAAGGGGGAACAACAAAGTACAGAAAAAATATCAATTACAAGAACCATTACGGCAATCAAGAAACAGAGTTTTTATCATCAAAAGATAACAGAGGCCACAACAGTCTTCCTCCCAAAACCTATCGCAACAGTCTCCCAGACACAACATCAACAAACAGCAAAGATACAACAGCCACAAATCAGCTCATCTAACTTCAATGACAATAACCATAAACCAACGTCCATGGCACAAGGGTAATCTACCATAGATGGCAATTGCACAGAGGAAGAAATAATACATAACAAAGCTAGTATGCACTCTACCATCAAAGAACCAGCACATACACAGAAAAAATTTGCTGCTTTACTGCTTCAGGATGCACTTGACAAACATATTCCATTACATTTACAACCAGAGGACCTGAATACCTCAAATGAACCAAAGAAACCCACCAGAATGACATGACACTGCAATTTAGTAGAAACACCTACAGTATGGCGCAGAGAAGTCCTATGCTCTAAACAATATTCTCAAAAGCCTCAAACCCAAAGTCACAATATAGTTGATTGCACCCATAGTCTACTAGGAAAATGTGCAATCATGCTCAATTACACAGATACAAAATATTTAGGGAAAAAACTAAAACAAAAGTAGTTATTCCTTGAAACATAACAAAAACTAAAACAAATGTCGTCAGACTTGGAAAGACTAAACCTTTACTAAGAATGCGGGTTTCCATCAAAGAACCTTCATTAGACTGCCCTATAACACCTGTTAACTACAACTCCCAAATAGGAATGGCAACGAGGCAGGGTTCTCCGACCCCAAACCTCGCCCCGTCCCCCTTATCCCCGCCGGAGAAAATTTTAGGGTCCCCGCACCACACGGGGAGGGGGATCCCTTGCCCCGTCCCGTTTTCCATATTTTTATTAAATTTTTTTATTTTTTTAATGTTAAAAAAAATTATTTTAATTAATTAGTTAAATATATAATTATTTAAGTAAAAAAATAAATTTTTTACTTTAAATGAGTATTATATTTTTATTTTATTATTTTTAAAAAATATTAATTATATTAAAATATAAATAATTGTTTTTATATATATAAATATATAAATCAGGGCGGGGTATGTATATATCATCCCCGCCCCATCTCCGACAAAAAAATTTGAGGTCAGGGTGGGGAAAAAAATACAAAAAATTCTCCCCATTAGGGGCAGGGCACTACGGTGCGGGTCCAAATTGTCATCCCTATTCCCAAATTTAGAACTAGTAGAAAAAAACTTTAATAATTCACCAAAAATCCAAGAAAACACTAAAACTTGACAAAATGTCTCTAACACCCCCATTCACATTCAACTTCCATTATCAGACTGCACATTGCTTTTGGCGTTAAGAAATATAAAGCAAAAGCAATGTGAAGAGTAATTGACTTGGAGCATCTCCAAAACAGTGCTTTTTAAAATAAAAAGCATCTTTTGCACAATAAAGAGCATCTTAAAGAATCTTTAAATATAAAGAGTGAAAAAATTTATACAAGTCCAACAGACTCTCCAAATTCTATTCTTCATTTTGCTTTATCCCATAAACATTAATGTTCTAATCAAGTGGCTGTTGTGGGAAGAAAGAGAAATAGTATTTCAATAAAATCAAATGGCTGTTATACGAGAAAAGAGAAAAAAATTTCAATAAACAAAGCCAAAAAATGATAAATATCAATTAATATATTGTATAGGAAATTAGAGTGCTTTAATGACATTTAGAATAGAAAGTGAAGTTTGACTTTTTAGATGACTCTCTAATCTAAATATTAAAAATAGAGTGTATTGGAGACCTTTTTTTTTATCGAATGACTCTTTAAAATAAAGATTATAGCTGAAATAAAGAGCTGCTGTTAGGGATTTTTTTGCTTGCGTTAAATTTATCTTATCATGTTCAAGGCTATAGAACAGTTAAATGTCAACTCAGAACACAAAATAAGCACCAGAAGCATAGCCAGCGGAATGACAGACCCAGAAAAACAAATGCGAACATAAAACTAAAACCCTTGGAAACCAGAAAACCTTCACCTGTAATCCCATTGGTTCTCGACTTATAAACTCGGTAATGGCGCAAAGCAACATATACCACTAATCAAAACGCTCAGAAACACCAAACCAAAACCAAGAAAACGATACTAAAAAAAATTCCATTACCCAACTCGTAGATAACCCAATTCAAACCTCAAAGAACAGCCCTTTTTAAAAATTCGAAGTTATAGCACTTCTATGACTCATCACCTAAAAGGCAACAAGAAAATCAAAAGCAAACAAATGTAAATGCATAACAGGAAGAAATGATAAAAAACTGACCTTGACAAAGCAATTTCTGGGCGGTCTCATTAGGATCCATATTGGTCTCTTTAAGGGCCATATAGATATCAGCATCAGAGAAATTGCCCACTATTTCCTTGATTGATTGTATCGTTTTCCTCACTCCAGCTGAGAGTGTATGTGTCTGTGATTGCCCAGTAGTATTTTTACTAACAGGGGCGACCATCTCTCAATAAAACTCTCCACAATCAATAGAAATTGTATCAATTAATAGCCTGCCCAAAAAAACTAGCTTTATTTATCAAGAGTTTATATCTATAATCCAAAAGGGTATGAGGGAAAGATTAGGGTTTGCATTTATAAGAAAAAGGAAGAGAGAACGGCTGTGGGCGGAGAAAGGGGTTTGGGCAACAGGGCAAGCGAGGGTTTTGAAAACGTTTTTACCCCCACTCGGGCCATCCCTTCGCTGGGAATAGGGGGTTTCACGCGATTAGCGATTTGCCCTTCTTCTTTATTTATATCACTGTCTTGCCCTTCTCTTACCCAACTTTTGCCGTTAATTCGTTGAATTCATTTCTTCTATAATAAATTTTTTTTATATATATATTTGGTAAAATGGGGGGCAAAAAACCCAGAATATTTTATTTTCCCTCACATAATTTAAAAATAATAATAATAGTATCTTTCGAATTTCCCTGAAATTTTAGATTCAGATGACAACTTTTTGAATTAATCAAAAAATTTATCTGTTATCCTATCAAAATATTATAAATTTGTTTAAAATCATTAAAAAAAAAAGAGTAAAGGAAATCAAAGTAGGTTATATTATTTAATGAATAATATAATATTATTATGATATGTTATAATAATACAATAACTTAAATAACTTTAAAAAATTAGTATTGGGCCTAAAATATATGAGTTGTTTGGAATTATTGTTATATGTAAAAAAATCAATTTTAGAATTTTTTTAATTTAATTGACTGATTTTTTTAATTTTTTATAAATTTTTTTTCCAAATTTACTTATGAAAAAAATATATATTTATTTATTTCTCTTCAAAAGCAATTTTAAAATTCAAAAATTTTAAAAATAAAAATTTTTTCTTTAAAATCGTTTTTACCAAACGTAATGTCAAGCAGACCATATATAGTCTAATTCAAATATTACATTTATTTCAAAGTTAATATAATTTTAAGTTATAATATTTTTACAAATTTTAAATTTGAAACTTTATTTGTGAAGTTTTTTCTTATTTATTTTACAATTTTTAAATTCAAATGGCATGAAGGGTAAATCTGTCAACCAGAGCGCATTGAATTGGAAAGAATGAGGGAGTTGATTTTGAGTGAAGCTCAATTAATTGAATCAGATTAAATTAGCCCAACTCAGATAATTCAGATTATTTTTTGAGCGGGTCATGTTGGATTTAAAAATTACCAATAAGAATTTCATAATTTTGCAAGACAGGGAGAGACTTATAAAAGAGATTGGCAATAAGCTCCTAGTCCAAGGATGTTTGCAATAATGAGAATCAGATACACAATTACAAGCTACAGTTTGGAGTCTTGGACTTGGGCTACAGAATTCGAACATAAACTTCCCTAATCAAAATGGTAAATGATTATCGTCCAAGGACTAATTGCCAAATTGAATACGTTTTCTTTAATATTGGCATATTAGGTCAAATGGGCTGTATTCTAATTTAGGTTATTTTCTTTAATTTGGGTGAGGATCCAGCGGGCTATATGAATTTTTTTTTTCTTTTTTTAACTAAAGATCATATGGAATTTTAATTTTTTTTTTTTTGTTCTCAAAGTTCTTATGGATTTTAGTAAGAATAATGTGATATTGATTAAATTCCCGCAGAGTGTAAAGTAAATTGATTGAGGCCCTGCTCTTCCAATGATGTGACATATTATTACACCAACCCCACAAAACGAAAACGTATTGCAAGTTATGTCTGAAAGTTTTCCTTTTTTTATTTTTTGAATTTCAATTAGCTAGCATTATAATAAAATATAAGTTTCAAGAAAAATATTCAGAATGGTGCAATATCATTGTTTGGTTCACATGTACGAATACATACCTGCTTTTAAACCAAAAAAGTAAATCCTAGAAAACGAGAACAACAACATAGAACTAACCATTATAGAGCAAAAGAAAGATTTGTGAGACCAGTCTTAGGAATGAGTACATTAGTAGAAAAAAGACATGAAAATTAACACTTTCCACCAGCTTTCCAATTCTGCACCAATTAGCCAAAGCACCATCCAAATAATTGCACATTATTCACCCCAAGTATAAAATGAAGAAACATGTATTTTACCAGAATATGTGGCTGGAGTGCAGTCTGAGACAAGAAGCTTTGTTGATGAAGTTCCGTGGCTCATAGAATGTTTAGACTATATTAGTAAAATGACTAGAAACAATTTGGAAGCACCATATCCAGTCAGTTATGTAAATCACAAGTACTGTTCTTGTATCCTTGCTCGATTTTCTTCCCACCACAACCTGGCATGCATTTCTCCAAATCTTTCCCGGCTGCACCAAACAATACCGAGAAAAAAATATTATAAGCAGCCCAAGTCTCGGATAAGATTTATTACTATTTGTCATAGTGCATAATAAATACATGATGCTCTCTGATGATTGGACTATTGAAAAGTTGGGAGAAGAAAAGATTCATAATGAAGAGGAAACACAAAGATTCACAAAGATCCTGCTACCCACGACAGAGCAGAGCATCATTACAAATAATACCTAATATCACCAGGTCCTAGGTTTCTATATTTTCCTTGAAAAGTGCGAACGGATCCATGGCAAATTTCAGTAGGCAATTAGAACCAAAGAATTTTTAGAGACGGCATGAGTCTAGAGTATGAAAATGATTTTCTCATTCCTGAATTGACTATAGAGCAATTCAATTATACGTCAGAATCTTCTCCTAACTAATTGACTAGGCAGTAATCTAATCTCCTGTGTCAAGTTGACAAATCTAAGCTCTTGACTCTTTGAGTGCCATAAGAACAAACAAGTCCTTTTTCCTGAACAATAATCATGTAGAGTGGTGTGTCCAATTTCCAATCTTATTAGAAGTTGAAGGTAAAAGGCAAAAATAACGGAAGCAAACAATAATTATCCAAAAAGTTCGGAGGTAAACCCAACCCATTCCACTGTCTAAATTATGTAACCCCACTAACCTGAACCTGACACGTCTAAGCTCTCGAGTGCCACCTGGCAGTGCTCTAATGGTGATGTACACGCCCGGTTCATCCTGTTCCACCCATTCAGTCTCCATATCACTTGCATTGCTGATGGAAAGCTCTCATGAATGATCTGCCTCTCTCGAAGAACTAGTCCTAGCAGAATCTCCTACAGATGATGCCTCAGTTTTGGCCCCACTGATGCTTGAGAGTTTTGGAGTAGAAGCAAGGCCCACTGAATCATAATATTGACGGGATTGCATGGGATGTTGGTCAAGTGAATCTGATGAAGAATAGCCCTTTCCTATAGGCTGGTAGAAGTTGCGTGGCCGTTCTTTGCCTAGTGGTGGAGTAACTGGGCTGTCCTTGGCAGATTCAGGCTTCGAGCTCTGGAAAAGGAAAGTGCAGAAGTACAATTCAGCTCCAAATTAGTTTTATCATAAAGTACAATTAAATGGCTGCTCTTTATACAACCAGCAACACCTTCTCATAGCTCAATCCACACAAAGCAGCAAAAAGATAAAGAGCATGATCCAGGGAACCTAAAAACATCTAAGTATACAAAGTGGAATAATGGAGTCTGAGAGTTATCTTCAATAAAATTCATATTAAATGCACACATAAGAAAATTATTTATTGGGGCATGCCCAAATACAAGCACTGCCGTGCAACATCGAAATCAGGATATCATTGTACTGCAATCAAATTAATCATTAAAATTTTAATTTGGGAACATATTTACCTCATCTTCAGATCGTGGGGGAGTTGGAAGCGGGACTGCTTGGTGATTGAACCGTTGAACATTGTATAGTTCCATGACCTTGTCATAGTTCTCTCCCCACCACCTTTGAGCTTCCCATTTGTTGAACATTTCGCGGCTGAAAAAATTATCCAAAAAAATAAATAAAAGAAAAGACTGAGCCTCCGAAATATCAATTAAAATTTCCCTCAAACAGAATCTCAGAATAAGAAATCATGCTATTTTTGCAATACTATCATATTCAACATCTTCAAAATGACTTGGAAAAATTTGGCAATCCACCAATCTGCTTGTCTATTACAAAAGGAAAGTTATGTTATCTTCAAGAAAAAAAAAATGAATTCAGAATTTTAAAACAAAGTATATTATTGACATCAGGAAACCGTTGCATGATATTTTATGAATAATAAAATTTTTCAAACAAGAAAGGGGTAGTGGCACAATCCAAGTAGATAAGGTATGCAAAAGAGCATCAAGAAAACAAGTCAGAAAAGCAGGGGGAAGGTGACACCATAATGCCTAATTCCTAGAAAACTCTGGACCCAGAATTTGCTCTAGAGGAGGTAAAGAACAAAAAGGATAAACTCCATAATATACGGCTAGGTTTCTCTCAGTCTATACAAGTACGAAGTAGAATGTACCTCTAAACAGCAGAACTCTTATAGTAGTGAAGCACGATTTCTTTCTGCATTAATTGATTACAATTATCAAACCAATTCACATATAAACTTCAGATATTTCCATTTCAAAATCTCACAGCTTTTATAAGCATTTGGTTGTGTACTTGCCAAATTATATGGCTTTGGGTATAGATAGCTCAGCCAAGGATAAGGTCAAATGTAAATCAAGCTTGTAGCTGCTAAAATGTACAATGATGTTCTTGCATTTGCATGAATTTAACTTTTGCTGGTTATACATAATGATGAACAATCAGCTAATGAAAATGCACTCTTCAAAGCTAGGGAAACTTCCTCTGAAGTGCAAAGGAATGGTAAGTCAACCATAAGGAGGCCACACAAAAGGAAGAGAGATAAATTTCTGCCTTCTATTCCCTTTTGGGGTCATGCAGATCGTTCACAGCTACAATTGCTGCAAACAATTTATATGTAATGTATGACAGTAGGAAAGAAGGTGATTACCAAATTACTCAAGCAGGTCTCCTGCAAAAAGTTTACATGTTAGAAAATCGAACGGTGCTTGTGTTTGTAATTTTTGAAGTTCCTATATTTTCTTCATTCCCCTCTTCTTTTCCTTTCCCTTGGAAGGCTAGAAAGGATGCTTCTAAATGCAGAAAATATAAAGTAGATCCCATAATCTTTTGGTCCACAAAAGAACAGATGTAAGTTGACAAGGAAATACAAAAATGGCTGTAACTTATAGTCAAGTCACTTCAAATACAGAGTAATTTGGTTACTTTCAAGTTTCAACAGGTAGTCTCATTCTTGCTAGAAAATTGCATGCAGAAATAATAGAATAGTGGGTGCCCATGTGCACATTCACAGCAGACACGTCTTTAGTCTTTGTGTTTTATTTCTGTCCTACATTTTACTGCCACAGACAAGTTTTCCCATTGCAGCATCTCAAATTTATATAAATTATGACATCCCGATAGGATCCAATTATTCAATCAAACATAGCAAAAGCTGAGGAAAAGAAAGATGTTCCATTTTAATGACCAATCATTATACTCCAATCCAATTCCGGAGCATTCACATGGCCCCTATCTTAGCATGACATTCCTGTTAATACATCAGTACAAGAGAACAAACAACCCACAAAAGAAGAACCTTTGCAGACACACTGGCCGCAAGCAAACAAAGGTAGTAGTAGTATTACTACCTGAAACGAATCCGCTTGAGATCATTCCCACCCTGAGGCAGGGAAACAAAGGTGATGAGCACACCGGGTTCTACTTGTGCAACCCATTCTTTAGGCTCATCTTCCTCCATAAACACCACGGACTCTGTTCGCCTACTAGCTGAAGCAGGTGTTCCTTCACCACTTGATAGCCCTTTTAGTCTAGCTTCCATCTCTTTCCCCCACACTCTCGGGGTAGAATTGGAACTCCCTGTTCTACGATATGCGCAGTGAAACCTTGCTGAGTCCGAAGCAGCATCAGAATCAGCATAGTTCCCATCATGGTTATTATTTGATGATCCAGAACATGGCTTGCAGTTTTTATATGCCCCTGATGCCTTTAATGCTATGTCCTTCATCTGCAAAATAAAATAATTATCTAATAGCCAAAAAAGATTTAACTTCAAAAATCTAGAAAAATAAAAAAAGGAAAAAGCATCATGGATCATTACGTGTCCAAGCAACGAAAAACTCCCATAAATTAAGTAGTGTAGAATAATTCTTGCTCCCAAAAATAAATTATAGAATCAGTAGGCCAGTTAGTAGTATTGACCCTCCCTTTCAGTGGTTTTATTCTTCTTCGGCTGTTTTTGAGTCCAAAGGTTGGTCGATGTAACAGAGATCATCCCCTCAGCTTGATAGCGAAAGAAGAAGAGGAATTTTCAGCTTTGCTTTTGACATTGTTTTTCTTTCCAAACATTTACCCTCACTTTTGATTAACCAGAAAAAGGACAAAGAGAAAATAACAAAATAACATTATGGGTTTTTTGTTTTTCACCCAAAAACGAAAAGCTTGATCCATTTAAAGCCAAATTATGAGATGGAGAAACAGTATAATTGAACTTTTTCTTTTTCACTTCACGTTGCTTTTCGGTTTCAGCTTCTTTCAGAAAAGAACAAAAACATAGAACTCTGATTCCATACTCTTTTACTCGATTTTCTCAGCAAACAAGCAGATGGTAAAGCTCAATGAGCTTGAAACCAATACCTGCGCAGTAATAGCCTTAATGGCCTGCTTAGTCCGGGGCGTCTCCGAAGCGTCATCTTCTTCCCTCTCTCTCTGGTGCAGAGATCCACTGCTAAGCTGCTTTGAACAAGCTATACAGGTCAGCATCCCCCGCTCGCTAAGCTGCAATCTAACTGAAACCAAAACCCAGATCAGAGTCGCCATAGAAAAAACTAAATCAAAACAAACCATGTATAAAAAAAAATAAACAGAGCGTTACATTGTATCAATAAATTATGAAATGCTTACATTAGCTAGAATTCTAAAAAGGGTTTGTTCGAAATTCCTCTCTTTCAAAACATGGCTTCACAATGAGATCCCGGAGAAGAGAGTGAGGAGAGGACCTATACAAGTGAATAGCGTGAATGAGAGAGAGAAAAAGAGAGAGAAGGAGTGACCGTTAATGAAGGAATCAAGACATGGGTTGTGTGCGATTTGTGAATTAAAATGCCCTTTAAAGAAAGAAAAACACTTCACCGCCAGTTAGAACGAGTAACAGCTAAGAAAAATATAAGAAACTCTCTCCTCTCCTCTCCTCTCCTCTCCTCTCCTCTCCCCCTTAATACACACAAACTGTCTTTAAATTAAAAATAAAAATTTCGACGTATCAAAAGAGATTTTGATTGTGCAACTGGCAGAGTGAGAGCTAATTAGCTGAAGGTTAAAAAGTTGAAAGCTTTAAACCAGGATTTAGGCGGGCTTGTGTTAGAGGGTAAAGCAGGCGGTGTGTGCTTTTGGGTTTTGGGCATGTACTTGTAGAGCTACACCCCATGCATTTAAAGCTAAAGCAAATAAACTAATTTAGGCTATGGCCTAATGTCACCTTATGAATCCATCTTTTTCATGCCAAAGTAAAAACTGTTCATGAAGTGTACATTTGTTCCATGTTTTATCATTCACCATTCTTTTTATATCCCTTTACATTTTAAAAAATTCAAAATTGATCGAGATATCTTGTATTAATTGATCATAGTATCAAAGTGATACCTCTTAGAACTAGTTTTTGAGATTTCTTAGGTTTAAGATTTCATATTTTTTCACAAAATTTTATCCTTTATCTTGTTAGTTTTATTATAAGATCTGCTCTCTTTTCCAATAGAGTTTCATCTAAAACTTGAGGGGTGAATTAAAATATTCTATTTAATTATAAAATCTGTTTTTTTTTTGGATATAAATTCTGGTTTGGACATGAAAGAATGTGTTAGAATATTCGACTCACTACTTTCACGAATCAAATTGCATAAATTCCACCCTTGAGTTTGTCTTGTGAACCATTAAAATATTCAAATTAAAACATTAATACGTTTGGTTGGATAAATGATTAAAATATATATATATATTCATGATAGGTTAATTATCGATTTATAACCTTTGCATATTGTTGAACATATGATCCAAGTGAATCCACAATCGTCGGTGCTTAAATTGATACTTAATATTGTCTAAATAATAGGGCACAGACATTGAATGCGTCAATTGACAATGTCAGTGTTGTTTGTACATAATGAACTCAAATCAACTATGGCCTAAATAACGGGAGAGTTGACCTATAAATTAATGGCATTATAGATTACGGGATATATAATTGACAACATGACAAAATCGATCTTAAATTAAAATAAAACCGTGAATTAATTATATTATAATTAGGATTTATTACAAATTCTCACACAAATTTTGAACCACTTGATTGTAGGAGTTTCGAGGTAAAGAAATATTACTATAAGCTAAGACCTAAGCATGAGTCGGGTTCATAAACTATGGTGGACCTATATTTTTCCATATATATATAAACGATGAACAAAGAAATTAATTCTAAACAAGCAAATAAATTATTATCATTTATTACTTTCTTTATTGAGCATATACTAAATACGTGAAATAATTATATTTTAAACAAAAAGGAAGTAAATCCCAATTTATAATTTGAGACTTTAAGTATAATACTAGAGTAAGAAATTTAATCAATGTAGGAAGTTCTAGCATATTCGGGCTTAGGGAAAGTTTTGCATAAAACATGCATATCCAAACCCAACTAATTCAAGCAATTAAAAGTTATTTAAAATATTTAACATTTTTTTTTATGTATGGTCTATTAATGTTTGATAAGTTATTTTTTATGATGTTTAGTTTAGTCTATTTGGCTAGCTAATAGTTTTTTCATATCCAAGTCCAATAGTTGACCCATAAATATTTAGTAAATTTTTATAATCAATTATTTTTATCAAATATTAAGTATCATTATCATCAACTATCAATTATTAGTTATCAATACTAAATTATCTTTATATATAAAATAATGGATTTTGAAATTTATTATTTGTTAAGTTACTCTTAAATCATACATTAGTAAAATATATTTTTTTATTTTTATTCATTGATTAATATTTAATTATTAATATTTTAATTTATTTAAATAAATAGTTATATCAAATAAGTACTGTACTATAAATTTTATTTATACATTATAAGAAAATGTAGACTTTGAATTAAATAAATTATTTTTCTATTAATGATTTTATATTCCAACAGCAATAACTCAATTATTTTTAAATATAAAGTATCAATAAATTATTAGTCATCAATTATCATTCAACAACTAAATCAAATGGGATATAAATTTAATTGAAATCAAACTTAGATTTCAAAACATAAATTTCATCTAACTCGATGGAAGTGAGTTTATACGAATTTTAACTCAAGTTAAATTTTGAAAAAAAAAATCAAATTCAACACAATTAGAATAAATTGAGAGATAAAAAGAAATGTATTATTCCTAAAAGGGTCAAAGCATGTACTAGTCAATTTTCAATGGCAAATAATTTTAAATAACTGTGATATAAGATTAAAAAGGGTGGTCCATATGATTTATTTGCTAACTTCTAGACATCGGTTAAAGTCAGATTTGAATCATCCAAACAATTAGACGTGTTCCAAAAGGGCAATTATATGGAAATTCCTCCCCGTCATGTGTCATACTTGACCAATATTAAGGGGAGAAAACATAAATTTGATAAAAGATGGTATGCATTTATGGGAAGTGCATTCAATCATGAATACCTTTATCATCTATTTTCCCTTATAGAAAATTTTATACTTTAAACTATAAATGATTATTTTTAATCAAAAAAATAGATAAAAAATTATGTATTATGCAAAAATTAATTTGTAATGTGATATAATAAAAATAAAGTTTTTTTTAATAATATATTAGAAGAAAGGAGAAACACATTAGTGAATACTGACCTCATGGTGTGTGCCTATATTAATAAAAGATGTTGGTTGCAGGGCATATACAGGAGAGCATGACGTGAATTGTAAATAATATATCTCTCTTGTACTGTTATAGGTAAAATAACTTAATTTGGAAAAAAAGTTAAATTATAATCTCAAAATAAAAAGTTAGCATGACTACTTTTTTTTATAAGTTAGTAGGATACAATTTTTTTCTTTTTTATTCTTATTTTTTATCATTTTAAATAATAATAATATAATTTTTAAATTATAAAATTATAAATAATACAATTATAAAAGTATTTAATATGTACATATAATAATAATAATAATAATAATAATAATAATGAAATATTATATGATAAATATAGATATATTTATTATATTTGGATGAAATATTTAATATAATTTATACATTATTTAATATGCATATATATTATATAATCAGTTTGTATTATATATTTAAATATATTTTATATAATATTTTTGAATAATATAAACATTTCATTTTATATTTTTCAACTAGTTTTACCAAATATTTTTAATTGAATCAGCTAAATTATCAGTTATCATATTTTTAGTTACAACTAGATTACTAATTTGAACATGAATTATCAATAAATTTTACCAAATATAGACTCTGTATGACTTAAATTAACAAAAAATGTAACTTGAATTACCTGCACTTTGACAGTATTTTTGCATAATCTGAATATATATTGCTCCATATGCTGATTTAGTTTTAACTTTTTTTCCCTTCGAAAATGGTTTAATTTTAAAGAAAATATTTTTAGTGCATTTTTCTGTTGAATTGGAACTTTTCAAATTCAAAATCAACAAATTGATCCAAAGCATTGTATAGTTTTTATCAATCACCATAAAATGTAGTGGAGTTATTACACATAAAAAGAATAGTTATATCAATGTCATCATGTTTAAACACCGGCAAAAGGCAAAATATGTTTATAATACAAAGTAATTAAACAAAATAACATATTAAACAAACAATTAAACAAATGGCTGAACTAATAACGAGAAAATAACAAATTTCTTTAGTTTAAGATTGTGGATTCACCGTTAATCTATCCCAATTCAAATCGCTAATGATAAGAGACTCTAATAAAGTGAGACAAATTTCATAATCTAATATGGGAGATAGAGGACCATATATGCATGGATACAATTACGCCATCCCACTCATCTAAGGGGTTGAATACTATTATAATTGGATGTTAAAAAATAAATTTAAAAATTTATTAATTTAATTAATTTTTTTTATAATTTTTTTTCAAATCAATTTCTAAAAATAAATTATTAATTTGTTTCTCTCTAAAAATATTTTTTAAAACTAAAAAATTTAAAAATTAATTTTTTAAAACTGTTTTTTCTAAGAGATTAAGGTTCCGTTTGATAAAACTAACTGATAATATAGTTTCAAACTAATAATCTAGTTGTAGTTAATAATTTAATAGCTGAAAATCTGATAGCTGATAATTCAGATGATTCAAATAAAAGTGTTTAGTAAAATTAGCTGAAAATATAAAATTTCATAAAATGATATGTTTACATTATTCAAAAATATTATATAAAATATATTTAAATACATATTATAAATGAATTATATAATATATATGCATATTAAATAATATAAAAAATATGTTAAATGTTTCATTTCAGTATAATAAATATATCTATTTTTATTGTATAATATTCCATTATTATTATTATTATTAAATAATTTTATAATTTAACAATTATATTATATATAATTTAATAATTATATTATTATTATATCATGATAAAAAATAAGGGTAAAAAAATTATAATCTACTAATTTATAAAAAAAACTAGTTATATTATATTTTTATTTTGAAAATTATAATCTAACTTTTTTTTCTAAATAAACTACTTTACTAAAAACATATTATTGTCAAACTAAATTATTTTTATAATCAAATTATATTATAATATAGTTTGATGTTATAAAACAATGTGGAACAAAAAGTGTGACTATTCTCTCGATCCTTATTAGGTAGTAACTCATACATATTTATATTTATAGGACCCACCAAAACTTTACTATTCATTTGCAAACTATTGAATTGAATTTATTGATTTTTGGATTTTTTAAAAATTTTATTTATTATTTTGTGGGGCCCATCTCTCGTTTGTTTCCATATAAAGATTCCACCACCCTTTCAAGTTTCACCTTATTTGTCTTTTGTTTTGTCTCGCCAACTGACTCCACAAAACCCGAAAGTCGCTGTTTTTGTCAATTTCTTATTTCTTTTCTTAATGCTAGATGCTAGTCTCGGCCATGATTCCTAATCGGCCGGTTATACGGTCCTAAAAAATAGGGATAGGAATTTGATCGGAACCGGTGGTTCAGTCTTTTTTTGGTATTTATAGGGAAAAAATTTAAAATTACAATAATATCTCTAAAATATAGTTGTTATATTTCTATTATAAAAGGTATTTTTGTATTTTCATTCAAAAAATGGTAATATTACTGTTGAAACCAGAACTGCCGGTTTCGATTCATGGAGAAAGGGTCTAAACCGGACTCTTTGCCAACCAGGTCACGATCCGGACTGAGCATGGAACCAACCTAGTCCAGTCCGATTCAACAGTCCGACCAATGTCGATTCCTGGTCTTCACCCTTTTTCCTTTTCAAAAAAAATGATGGGCTTGTGGCTTTTATTGGCAATTTGTTTTTATTTTTTTCACCTAAAAAATGCAAATAAAAATTAAAAAAATGGTCCATTATTATTTATTAATTTTTTTTCAATTCATAAATATTACATTTTGTCTGGTAATTAGTTTTTTTGAGACCTTTAAGTTATAGAAGATAGTTATATTCATATAGCTCAGTAATAAGATGTATAAGTTAATTATTAATTTTTAAAAATAATTTATTATATTTTTAAATAATAAATAATATAAACAAGTTTATATTTTAGAAATAGGTATTCTTCTATTAAATCTATAACATATCTAAAATTTTAGAATACATTTTCTTTATTTCTTTTATCTCTATTTTTTTATCAAATAAATGAAAGATTGTTAACCACTTCAAATGACATGTGGGTTTCAAATATGATATTGTCTATACTACTGTGGCATAGGAGGTGTAAATGAGTCTCGACTCATAAAACATTTGAATTTGATTCGAAATTAATCAAGTCGAATAACTCGAATAATTTGTTGAGTCGAACTCAAATATCATAATAGTGACTCGTAAATCTTGCAAGCTTAATTGAGTATTTTTTTTATTATTTATTAAATTACTTTTATACCCCTCAATATTTAAATATATTCAAACTTACTTTAGTTGAGTTAATTTCGAATTAAGTCAAATTGAGTATACTATTTATTAAATTATCTAGTTGATTCAAGATTTATTAAGTCGAGTTTGAGTAATTTGAATATTTTTTGAGTCAAATTTAGAACAATTTAAAATAAGTTTGAGCCTCAAATTTTGTAATCAAGTCGATTTCGAGCCTAATACTGTATCGACTCGACTCAATTTATGCCTATACTATGGTAGAAGCCCTTGATGTGTCTATTTTTATTTTTAATAATGTATAAAATACTATCTAAATTATCATGCCTATTTTTATCTATAATCTCTCTAAAAAGGACAATTGGATCTACTTCTATAGTGTTCCGCCTCGATCTCACTTCGAAATGGGCATTTTTTATGATTTTTATTCCCCATCTCAATCTCAAAATTTTTTGTATTTGGAATGAGGCATACATGTAACACCTGGTCATTTAGACACTGATCGCATATAATTGAGTCAAACACGCTAGATCGATTTGAGTATAAATCTGAATATACAAAAAAATAACAATATTTAAGGGAGATTTATTAAAGATATTATTAATTAAAAATTAAAAAGTTTAGTGATATAATTAGATAAAATAAAATTACTTTATGGACTAAATGAGGATTTATGGAATTGTTTTGAGTTATTTTGTAAAAAAAAATTATGGGATAAAAGATGAATTATTTAAAGATTAAAATTAATTATGATTAATTAATAAAATTGACCAATAGAATAAGAGATTAAGGAGAGGTGGGGCCCACAAAAATAAAGTTAATTAAGAAAAAAATCTAAACCTATAACCTTCCTCATTAATGAGGCATAAAAATTAATAAAAAAATATCTTTTCATCCTTATCTTCTATGACCGGCTACTTCTTCACCAAGTCTCCATCATTCTTATTCTAAATTTAGCTAGCAAAAAAGATAAAAAAAAAACTTAAGAAATTGAAGGAAAATCACTTTAAAATTGGTAAAAGAAAGACAAAAAATGAGAAGATTTTTCAAGGTGAGTTTTCTTATTCAATTCTCTTAATTTTCTTTATCATTTGAGAATTAAGTTAGTGATTAAATAAGTTATAATTGAAAAATTATAGTTAATTGAAGAATTGTGGAAGTTAGAATTTGTAGAATTGGAAAAAATAAGAATTATAGTTAGCAAAAAATATCTTAAGATAAAAGATTTAAGAGATAATAAAAGAAATACATGAATAAGGGTTGTCTGGGTGATGGTGAAATGAAACAAAGAGGAGTTGATTATATTAAATGCAAATTAAATAAGATATGTTTGAATGTTTTAGGACAAATCAAATAAAAAGGGTCGAAGCAAGTTTAGGGAATGAAAAGAAAAAGAAAAATCATAGTAAGAGGATAAGAGACTAATAAAGTATGTGTTTGTATGACAAAAATTTAATATGTTAATTTTATTGTTTAATATTTTGTTAAATGCATTATTAAATGAATAATTATGTTGTTATATATGTTACTGGAAACTTGATCATGAAGCAGTATGTATTAAAAAATTTCATAAGTTTTGGAATTCGAAATTTTGTGTTTTTTAATGGGTTGAAAATTTAAGACATAGTGCTAAAATTTTCATGAAAAAACATAAAGCTTAATTTTGACCTTAACTATACTAAAATAATGTTGAATTTGAAATCTGTCTCAAAATTTTTATGACGGAATTAGCTGAACAATCAATAGTATAATAACTATAACTTTTTCTACAGAGATTATAAATAGGTAATTCAAATTGTAAATTAAATATAAGATTTGTAGTTACAATTTATCAGAAAACTGCTTAATTAAATTTGGATGATAATAAATCCAAAATTAAAATAAAAAAAGGGACTAAAATCTACAAGGAACATAGTTGTTGAAAATTCTAGAGTTTTATATGTAAATTAAATTTAGCCTTATGATATAATATGAATGATATTTGTATGAGTAATTATTAAGTCAAATAAGTCATTAATCTCATAAAATTAATGAGAAAATAAAAACTATAAACTAATAATTTTTTGATATATGTTATGACCATAATGAAATGTTAAACCCTAAAATATATAGTTGAAAATTAGGGTAAATGATATATTGATATGCGAATAAGAGGTAGAAAAGACAAATTTCTTTAATGCGTAAGCATAAAATGCTGAGTTGATTATATATATAGGCATTAAATGTGCCGAGTTGATTTATGTATATACTATATTGTGCCAAATTGATTTACATAGGCATTATGCGCCGAGTTAAAATTTATTAGTAGATAATATCTTATACGATATTTCTAGTTATAAGTGTTAGGAGCATAAATTTAAGTAAATAAGGTATAATAAAATTTACTTATTATGATTAACATTGAATAAATAAAATAAGTATAATATAGTGATATTAATATTAATGGCATAGATAGGATTAGAATAATATTAACAATTAACATAATTATTATATGAAAAAATATTTATGTATAGAAAATCAAAAGAATGTATTTTTGGTTTAATTTATTACTGATAAATTTGTGATATTTTTTTATTTGATATTAAATGTATAAATGTATGAGATATTATTAATTGCATGTTAACTTTTTGTCATATAAAACACTACTAAGCTAATAATTTAGCGCGTGTGGTTTTTTCCACTCAGAGGTACTAAAGTAGTTTGTAAATAAAAATTGTAGCTGTCAGAAAAAGAAGAACGCCAAATAATGGATAACAACATACAACATTTAAAAATCTTTTTGTTTCAGTGTGTTAACTTTTGTAAAACATATTAGCAAGTTTTATTTTTACGTTGTGTGATACTTATATATTAGGATCTGTAAATAAAATATTAATCAGTAGAACTTTATATATAATATTTTAAAAAATAAAGTATTTTATAACAGATGAATTATATAAATGGTATAAAATATGTATATATAGAAAAAAATTAAAAAAATGAGACTATATTTTAAATTTGCATTCAGATATTTTAAAGTAATAATATATAAAATAATTGTATTAAGCAAATTAGACAGTAAATCAAGAGTTTGGTAACATTTTCTTACTTTTTTATTATTAGTAGGAAAATGAGTTGTTACAATACATCTCTCATCTCAATCTCAATCCCAATCAGAATATATTATATATATATATATAATTAATATTTTTAAAAAATAAATAAAATATAACACTTATTTCAAGTAAAAAAATTATTTAAAAAATTATATAATTAATTAAAATTAAAAAATTTTAATATTAAAATTAAAAAATATCTAAGGGATTGGGGATCTCTGTCTCCCGTGTGGTGCCAAAACTGAGATAAAAAAAATTTCTTCAACAAAAAATAAGACGGAATTATAAGTTTGAAAATGAAAATGGAAATGAAAATTTATACTCTGAATTTGTCCCGTTATAATTCTTAAATCTCTCCTTTAAAGTTTGAACTTGGAATGCAACAAAAAAGTTCTCACAAAAATATAAAATTTATATCATTTAACAGACTATATATTGAAAAGTATCATTAATATAATTTTTGCATTGAAATTAATATATTTATTTCTTAAGGTGAAAAATTGGAATGTTTATTAATGAGAAATGTCAAGACAATCATTTTTTTTAATTCAATAATACACTTTATTGATCGATAAAAAAATTAAAAATAAAATAATATTATATTTAATATTTTTTTATTTCTTCATTATTCAATAAAATATAGTATTTAATAATTAATACTTATCTTTTTTTTTTGTGGAAATTAATATTCATCTTTAGTTATGTTTTCTGTTTAAAAAAAAAATATAAGAAGTCAAGGATTTATCGAGAGCGACAGATGGCACTGTGTCACGGTGATGGCACTCCGCACCCCATTTGTTGGGTGATGCAAGTGGATCCCACAAGTCACTCTACCTACGCCGTCGGATTCCGAAATCCCCGTATAAAGAAAACTCTCTCTCGTTTTCATGTCCGTTTTCTCCTCGTCTGCTTTTGTCCCCAAAGCCTACGGGCATGTTTGGCAGCTGATTTGTGTAATTACTGATTACAAACTCTTTTTCTTCTTCTGCGTATCTATATCCTTTTTTTTTTTAAATAAAAGTCTAATTATGAAAAAAACAAACAAAAATTTTAGAAATGAAGGTTGTATCCGTTCGAATGAGATGAATTTTTGTATAATTTTTATTCACTGTTTTGATTATAAAACTTTTTATAACGATAATGTTATTTATATATTTATATATATAATAATTATTTATATTTTAATATAATTAATATTTTTAAAATAAAATAAAATTTTTTAATAATTATATAATTAACTAATTAATTAAAATAAATTAATATTAAAATTTAATAAAAATCGGAGATCAGATCATAATTCTTTATTTCAATGTGATGTGAAGACATGAATCCATAATTTTTTCTAATAGTAAATGGAACAGAGTTTTGGAGTCGAACTGAATAAAGAACTCTGTGTTAAACTCGCTTCGTTATCATTTCTAAAAAATTTCCACTGTATGTTAATAATTTCCTTTTTTTTTAACATATATACACAATTAATATAAAGTAACAACTTTTATAAATCCTAACTAGTTAGGCTAACTTGCCACCTTATAGTACATAAAATTTCCAAAATCCTTGAAAATAATTTAGACTCCGTTTTGTTTGATTATTGAAAGTAACTAATAGTTGATAGTTGGCGGTTAGTAACTGATAATGGTTTTATACTTATTATTTAATAAAAATAATTAAATTGTTATTGTTATATTATAAAATTACCAATAAAATATACATTATTTTATAATAATTAATTAAATAAAAATATAATATATTACTTATTTGATATAATTGTTTAGTTTAATAATAATAATAATATTTTAAAAAATACATAATGTAAGAGTAATTAAATAAAAAATAAATTCAAAATTATTACTTCTTTATATATAAAAATAATTTGGTGTTAGGGTAATTTAATATTTGTATTTAAAAAAAATTTAACTGTTCAAAAAAATTTTAATATAAAACTTTTTAATTAATAGTTGTTTATAACTTTAAAAAGCTATCAGTTATTGACTAGAAAAAATTTACCAAATACATTTTTTTCGGCTATTAGGCAAAAAACACTAATATTTGTTCGAATAATTGAACCAAATATCCGTAAATAATCAAAATATTACATTAATTTGTAAATAAGTTCCATTTTGAGTTACTTTATGTCTATTACTACGAGATTTCGCTATCATTTATTGGAGACAAATTTTACTAGATTATTAATTTTAAAAATATTTCGTGAAATATTATGCTGGTTTTCATTTGTGTCATATTTTTCTTGATTGTATTGTTGATTGTTTCTCTCAAAAACTTAAATAATATACATCCTAATTTAAGAAAAAAAAAGTTTAAAAAAATGATTGACAAAATGTAAAGAAATCAGATAATGCACAAACGAAACAAAAATTGAAAATTTAGAAATTTTTAATATTTAAACAAAAAATAATAGAGTTATTTATATAAGATTGAAAACTTTTACCTAAAGTTAAGCCCACATAATTCATAATCGAATTATATTATTGACTATAACTGAACTATATTATACCATTAATTTTAATTTTGACGGATTTAGATCATTTAGTAATATTTGGATCAACTGTACTAAATTATACCGAATTGTATTAATAAAAATTGATATTTAAATATTTAAAATTTTATTATATGTAATAACCGATAAGAATTAAATAATATATATATATATAAAATATTATTTATAACTTTTATAGTTAATTGTATAGATATGATATAATTTAAATTTATAATTATATATATTTTAATCTATAAATTAAATTTATTAATTATTTAACAAAATTTATATAACATTTATAATAGTAATGAATTCGAATAATTAAAAATTTTATATGTTAAAAATAAATTTATATGCTAAAATTTTTTATAATTACTGTGTAAAAAATTGAACCTATATCATTTATGTAAGTATAAGATAAGTTCATCATTAAATCAATCAACTAATTTTTATCACTAATTATATTTTTAAGCATTTATAATTTAATTTAATTATATTATATAACAAATCTAAATTATATTAATTATTTAATAAATTAATTTAAGTAAATCAATTATAATATATTATAATTATATGATAAATCAATATAAATTATTATTTTTTCTAATTATATTATATGATTTTTTTATTCAAATAATTATATTATATTAAACTTATATACTAATCTAAATTATATTAATAAATAAAACATATATATAACTAATTATATACTTAATATCCTTATATATTTTATAATTAATGTACAATATATATATATATATATATTAAAATTAAAATTAAATAATCACAAACATATATACTTATATTTATATATCTAGTAATTTAAATTTTAAATATTACTATATGCACAGTTTACTATATATATTATATTATTTTTTATCAAATAATTATATTATATTAAACTTATATACCAATCTAAATTATATTAAGAAATAATATATATAATTAATATACTTAATAAACTTATATAATTAGTTATTTTACAATTAATGTAGATGCTATAGTCATATATATTTTTTAAATAATCACAAATTTAGATATTTATACTTTATAATTAAATATTTTTAATTTGGAAACTTTCTATATAAGACAAGATTACATTTTTGAATGTTAATTCAATGTTTAGAGAAAATACTTTAATAGAATTTTGTTGCTCCTAAAAAATTAATAATTTATTATGAGCATTTTGATGTGATGATTGTGAGTTTCTTATAATTCTATTAAGTGTCAATTCAATCAAATATGTTTACATTTTAGGTATTTTTTATTAGTTCAAAATATTTGAGTACTTGATTGTTTTATATTACTGTTTAATATCGAAAAAACTGAATAACCATAAACAATTATTCTAAATTTTCAAAAAAATACAATATAAATATATTTTTTTCAATATAATACAAGATTTGAATTTATATATATTTGATTTTCTAATACAATATTGAAGATTTTCTAATATCCAAATTATATTGGGCCGTATATACCCTACACCTATTCGATATCTAGGAATCACTTCATTAATATATATATATATATTTGCAATAAATTGCATATAAGAATACTTGCAAGGGAGACATTAGTTGGCTTGTGATGAAATCAAATGACACATCAGTTGAGTGAAAAGAAGAAAGCTTTTGCTTGGAGTATGCTTGTCTTTAAGATGACACTAACCTGATAACCTCCTATTCTAATGAGTTTCCATGGCGGAAAGAGAAGAAAAATGTTAACTTTATAACACAGCATTACAGCAAGATTACACGCACAGGTTGTCTCTTCCAGCTGACACTTTTTATCCTGCTTTTCCAACTTTCTTTCATGTTTCCTTGCAATCCTTTTAACTCAATCTCCAGATATCCTACACATGTTTAACATTCTCAAAGCACAAATATTATTTGTCTCCCTCTTTTTTAGGTTACTAAGACACACATACACAACATTAATTATTGCAAACTAGAAAGTTGAGCTACATATGCCCAAGTCCCTAAAAGCACTAATACTAATATAATGCAAAACTTTTTCATGGTTGAGCTTAGGAGCTTGTTAATGTTGGCAACTCTTTTTCTTTTAATTAATATTAGTGGCACTAGTTTTGGTGGTTGTAATAATGTTGGACAGTGTTAATTACTAACAATGCTCACATAATTTAAGGTATTTGGCTACTAACACTATACCCTTTAGAGTTGGGTAGGGTTACACAAAAATTAATCAAATCAAATCGATCCAATTCAATTCAATTCAAATCGAAAATCAATATTTAATTGGTTTCATGAATTTTTATGATTTGAAAATTTTTATAAACCGATTTTTTGGTTTAATTTTGGATTAAAAAAATATAAATACAATAAAATCAAATTGAATCAATAATATATAATTTCTTTTAATATATATATATATATATAGTGCATTAATACTAATAATTTTCTAGTTTTATAAAATTATAAATTATTTAATTACTTACACTTTTTAACTTCATTTGGAATATAATGATTTAACAATAATTAAGTTTACCAATTTACAAATTATATTTTGAATTTTCTAGAAGTTAAAGCAGTGTACTGAATTTTTATATTTTAGATAATATTGATTTTGATAGTGATCTTAAGTTAATATTTGTCGAATGTTTATAATATTTTAATTTTTAATTTTATTTATTTATTTAACAAACCAACTATCTAAATTGAATCCAAATATAATTGATTTAGATGTTTTTAACATTGTTTGGTTGGATTAAATATCTAAAAACTAATTTTATTGGTTTAGTTATAAATTTTTGTTTTAAATTGACTAAACCGAACTATTAACATCCCTAGAGTTAGTTATAAATTATTAAATTAATTTATTAATCAATAAATTATTTGTAATTATTAAATTTTTAATTAATAAATTATTTATAGTTACTAATATAAAAATATTATAAATAATAGTTAAACTATTAATTTGCACACATTTATTTATAATTAATTATATTTTATTATTTTAATTATAATAAATAAATAATATATTATATAAAAATATATATTTTAAATAAAATAAATTATATTCCTATTAATAATTTTATATTCTAAAAAATAACAGATCAATTACACTTATGAGCCGCAGCGGCAACTCATTGAGGTGAGCTGCCCTCCATGATCATTCACTATTCTCTGTCATTCATATCAGTGATTAAAGAAAACACGTCTGTTTGCAATACAGTTTGGCTGGACACAACATTACCCAATAAAATTAAGCCACGTTTGTTTCTTTAATTAGCTTCCAATGTTGTGGGACCCACTAAATTTGTCACCATCCAATCATTAATTGCCACGATCTCAAGTTACTTGCCCAACGGATCGGGTCGGACCATTCACAGTATTGTCTCATCTTCCAAATCCAACCATACGGTCAGCAAAACTTCTCTTCGGTTTCTGGATGTGTATCGTTTTATTTTTATTTTTTTGAGAACTATTATTATTTTATTTAATGGAATATATGCTCTGGAAATGAGCGTTAATGAATATCTTTTTAGTATGCGATAGCTCAAAAAATTAAAGAAAATAACTGAAATTATATAGAAAGTTTCTAAATTTGCTTTTTTTTTTTTAAATTTCTTTTTTCTTGTGGGTTCTGTTTGTAAAGCCATTATATTATTTTTGTTTTTTTCTTGGGTCTCTCCGATTAGCTTTTTGAATTTGAATTCTGTACAAAAATGCCTTTAATTCGCCGGAAGAAATCCGCTGAACCCGGCAAAAGCACGACAACGGAGTCGAAACCGGCGAGCGAGGAGGAAGAAGAAGAAGAGGATAATAGTAAAAATGAACACCCGAAGAAGAACCGGAAGAAACCCACAAAGGCTGCAACAAAACCAAAATGGTCTTGCATAGACAACTGCTGCTGGTTCGTCGGCTGCATATGCATAACTTGGTGGTTTTTACTGTTTCTGTACAACACCATGCCTGCATCTTTGCCTCAGTATGTCACCGAAGCCATAAACGGTCCCCTACCAGACCCACCCGGTGTGAAGTTGAGCAAAGAGGGATTGAAGGCCAAGCATCCGGTAGTTTTTGTCCCTGGGATTGTTACGGCGGGCCTTGAGTTGTGGGAAGGACACCAGTGTGCTGATGGTTTGTTCAGGAAGCGGCTTTGGGGTGGAACATTTGGAGAAGTTTATAAGAGGTATGTACAATCGGTGTTTCGCTTTCTTACTAGTTTTTGTTTTTTATGCAATTGAATTTTTTAATGAAATGGAAATGTTAATATGTCAAGTTTCAAGTTTTATTGTTTATTTGGTGGATCTGAAGGCATTTGCGTTGAATGTGTGAATCCAATGATATTTAAACCTCTATGTTTGTTAGTTTAGTATGTTGTGTGATTAGGGAAATTAGCACTTTTTTTTTCCTCTGTTTCGTTTGTTAGCAGTGTTATTCTATTAGTCTGTAACTCTGTATTGGTTAATTCTTTATTTCATTGTTTACATAGTTCTTATATGTAACTTGACATATCTTTTTTTATATTTATTTTGGTATTCTAGCTAGATATATTAATGACTTTACCATGCTGTTCTAGTTGCTGAGTGGGGGAATAAACTATGCCCAGTTCACTAAACTGGCAAAAGAAAGCAAAAAGCACTCCCGAATCAAAGTGTAAATGAATTGATTGACAGGTCAATAGCTGAAACCTACCTCTGTTTCCATCCCCTTCCTACAGTTAAATCAGATTTAAGAGGAAGCTGGGTCGAATTGCAATATACTAAAAGAGGAAAGAAATTTACTTTAGCTTCTGTACTTTCTAAGGAAAATTATGATAAAATATCTACAAGCTGATACATCACAGTAAAATCAAGGAGATATCAAAACCACCCACATTCATATAAGCCTAAATTAAATATCGGCTACATTCCTAGGGGTTTGGAAATTACTGGTTCATATTAGACATCATAAGCAGTTTTCTGGCTGTCAATTGTGTGCACTTTTCAAACTTCCTTGAATGATTTTGGCGTTCAATTGAGTGAATTTCCATTGTTTTGTTGGATATTTTGTAGGCCTCTTTGTTGGGTAGAGCATATGTCACTAGACAATGAAACTGGACTGGATCCTCCTGGTATTAGGGTCAGGCCAGTCTCTGGACTTGTGGCTGCTGATTACTTTGCTCCAGGTTATTTTGTGTGGGCAGTTCTAATTGCAAATTTGGCGCGTATTGGATATGAGGAAAAAACAATGTACATGGCCTCATATGATTGGAGACTTTCATTTCAGAACACTGAGGTTGTTTTTCTGTTTTCCAAAACTGAATTTCTTGGTGATACAGATGGTTCTGGAATTCAACTTCCGGGTACCGTTTCTTTCATGATCTATATAATCATTCTATCTGTTAAACTCAATGAATCAGGTCCGTGACCAAACGTTAAGCCGCCTGAAGAGTAATATAGAGCTGATGGTTGCTACCACTGGTGGGAATAAGGCTGTTATTGTTCCGCATTCCATGGGCGTTTTGTACTTTCTGCATTTCATGAAGTGGGTTGAGGCACCAGCTCCAATGGGTGGAGGTGGTGGACCAGATTGGTGCGCCAAGCATATCAAGGCAGTGATGAATATTGGCCCTCCATTTTTAGGTGTTCCAAAAGCCGTTGTTGGGCTTTTCTCATCTGAAGCAAGGGATATTGCAGTTGCCAGGTTTCTTATCTAGTTTATCCGCAGTGACCTTCTGATGCTTTTCTTTCTGCAGAGTAGATTAAAGAAAAATAAAATGAGACAAAATGATGCATTTATTAGGACTAACTTCTCCAATGCACCATGACTGTAATTTTACATCAATTGATTCTCATTTACGACTTTGTTCTTGATGTCCTTCCAAGATGCTCTTCAGCTGTCTAATATTTTCCTTCAGATGCCAAAAACTCTTTGCTTCCTTTTATGATATGCACATTTTGCTTATAAAATAGAAAAACGCACTCATCTTTCTGTAAGTATCATCAGCACATTTTACAAGCTATGTTGGCTTTCTGGTACAGACACCTGCTATTTTTATTTTGAATAGATGTTTGCCTTGTTCTATTAATTAATCACCTTTTTCCTTTCAAATACAAATTGTCTCGTTTAAAGTTTGTCTCTTTAAATATTAAATTCTTGAAGGTAACTGTGATGCGCATTGTTGATGCCCTTCCATTGATGGCGAGTCATCAATCTATTTCCAATCAGATGCTCCATACATCTTAGGAAACTTGAGGTTTATGGTTTTTCTGACCGTTGATAAATTTTGAATATCCCTGCTGTTCTTTATTAGTCTGTTTTTTTATACTTAATGCCAGGGGTCATCTTTAGTATCTTTTTGAGCTAAGATGTTGCTCTTATTGCTGATGGTCAACTTTGTTTTTGTTAGTGGGACTTTTTTTATAGTATTCATTTATAATAAGGTAGCTTAAGATGCTCCCTCCTTGCAGGGCCATTGCACCAGGTTTTTTGGATAATGATATATTTCGCCTGCAGACATTGCAACATGTGATGAAAATGTCTCGCACATGGGATTCAATCATGTCAATGATTCCAAAAGGTGGGGAAACTATTTGGGGTAATCTAGATTGGTCACCTGAGGAATGTTGCTTTCCTAGCAAGAGAAAGCAAAAAAATAATGACACTGATAATGCTAGCCAAGATGGGACTGAAAGTGATGCTTCCCAAACAAAGAGTGTGAAATATGGAAGAATTATATCATTTGGGAAAGATGTAGCAGAGGCACCATCATCTGATATTGAGAGGATTGACTTTAGGGTAAATCTATTTTCTCTCCTAAGTGTAGTGAGAAAGATAGTGATTCTTTTAATCTTTAACTTAACTAGGTTCAGTTGTACAGATTTAGTATGTTGAATATTTTTGTTTTCTGCAGTTACTTTTATAAATGGGGTGTTGCCATTAGTTTGTTTGTTATATACATAGGACTGAGATTATTCAATACTCTCAGTTGAGTTCTTATGATTCTATGCATCAATATTAGCTTTCTTTCGTTTTGTGTTCCCTGACTATTAGAGATTTCCTAATTGTTTCTGTAACCTATTCTTCACTGTCTCAATATGCAGGGTGCTATTAAAGGTCATAGTGTTGCAAACAACACCTGTCTCGATTTATGGACAGAATACCATGAAATGGGATATGGAGGTATTAAAGCTGTTGCAGATTATAAGGTTTATACTGCTGGATCTATTGTGGATCTGCTCCAGTTTGTTGCCCCCAAAATGATGGAGCGCGGTAGTGCTCATTTCTCTTATGGAATTGCTGACAATTTGGATGATCCAAAATACAAGCACTACAAATATTGGTCAAACCCTCTGGAGACAAAGTGAGAATCTCATACTCTCAGTTATTATCAGAAATTATAACTTGAAGTTTTGTTTTGCTACACTGGTATACATGTGTTAGATGATAACGATGACTTTATTGCATATTATACAAAATTTCCATTCTGTGGGTGATATTGGTAAATACAAGTTGGCTAAATAATTGGCTCCATTACATGGTACTAATTTAAAAATTCTAATAGTGCTCAGAAATATACTGTAGAAATTTGATCTGGAAAATTTTGAATGGCTGTCATGGTTGAGCTAATTAAGTTGATCTAGCAAGTTTAACTATGGCATACTCTTTTCCCTTGTTTGTCAAATATTAATTCCATAAACAAATCTTCTAATATACCATCAGGATATGGATACCATTTGATTTTCTATAGCTTGACATAAAGAGATTTTCCTTAATTTCTTTTCATATTTTCGTCATAAAATGCACCTTTAATGTCAATTTTCTGGAGTTATGAGCCTCTTGCATGATTTTCTCTCTCTTTCTTGCCTCCCTTTCATTGCTGTTCAATTACTTGATTAGGCTACTAATTCATTGCAAGTTTTTCTTGGTCTTCCTATTGGCTATGTATCATCTAATACTCTGGTTGTACAGGATACCCAATGCCCCTGAAATGGAAATATTTTCCATGTATGGAGTTGGCATACCAACTGAAAGAGCGTATGTTTACAAGTTGTCTCCTGCTGCTGAATGCTACATTCCATTTCAAATTGATACATCAGCTGAAGGGGGAGATGAAGACAGCTGTCTGAAAGATGGAGTCTACACTGTTGATGGGGATGAAACTGTTCCTATTTTAAGTTCTGGCTTCATGTGTGCTAAAGCTTGGCGCGGGAAAACCAGATTCAATCCTTCAGGAAGTCGAACATACATTAGGGAGTATGATCATTCTCCTCCAGCAAATTTGCTCGAGGGTCGAGGTACCCAAAGTGGTGCTCACGTTGATATAATGGGCAATTTTGCTCTAATTGAAGATGTTATGAGGGTAGCAGCTGGGGCCATTGGAGAAGAGTTGGGAGGAGATCAGGTTTATTCAGATATCTTTAAGTATGCTGAGAAGATCAACTTGCCGCTGTAATTACAAGGTTGTGATATTTGCTCTTGTTTTAGCTGAATAATTTATCTTCATACTTTAAATTTTCGGCCAGCACATCAGTCTGGTACTCAAACTCTATCATGTCAATATATCTTGCTCCACTGCCCAATTAACTAGCTCTCATATTTTGTAGTCAAAAGGCAGAACTTGTGCTAATATACATTCCTATTATTTGCAATCACTAGTTGATAGATTTTTGTTGAAATCTCGTTTTTTTTTTTTGCAGAATTGGGACTGGAAGATACAAGTAAATCAATGGTTCTTTTTGCAGCTTTCTTTTTGCTTGTACTTGTCCTGAACACGATGATTCTGAAACTAGGCTTCTAAGCTTTCTGGTTTCTTATCTGGAAGGATTTTGAAGGAAGCTGCGAAGCTGGCTGTGGAACCGCGGATTTGCTCATCCTTTTGATTGTAGCTGCTGCTGTTATTCTTATTCCATCATGGCTGTGGAACCGCGGGTTTGCTTATCATTTTGATTGTAGCTGCTGCTGTTATTCTTATTACATCATGTATATACGTCTTCTGTACTTTTGTAATTCTCACATATCCAAAACCTCAAAATTGATAACCATGTATCTCACATGTTTCTGGAACTGTATCATATGGAATCGAAATGAATGAGTCATCATCCCATTATGTTCGAGGAGGAAAATGTTTGTGATGTGTGTGTGCTTTCCTATTGAAACAGCCCAGCAAATAACCATATTTTTTCCTAGAATACAATCAACCGATATAAAATATCTATAAACCCTGGAGTACAAAATGAGCAACATAGACAAAGGAAAGGAAAAGTTCAAGTAGATTAAAAACCCATATCGAGCTTACAACAGTTGAAGTCTATCATGTATTCCTCAATATGGAACATGATACAATGAATTTCCTAAAATAAACTTAAATACATGTAAAAAATTACAGATTTATGATGATCTCGACCCTTCTCTCATAGCTGTTTAAGTGTTAGCTTTGCTTCTCTCGTTCAGAGAACGTCTGGATGTGGTGTAAATCCTGCCTTCTAAGGAACATTCAAAGGTTTTTTTGTTTTTAAACAGTTAAGGATCAACTGTTTAAAACAGTTAACATATAACATCATCATCCTAAAATGCATTTAAATTGTTGTGTCAATAACTATTTAACTTTATATGTAATGTAAAGTTGATCGAATCATAATTTTATTATAATATATAACAACCTAATTGACCTTAAGACATGTAATATAGTTTTTTTTATTTTATAAATATTTGGTTAAAGAAAAACTGAACACTTCCTTTCATGGAGGGAATCACCAATGATTTACTTTTACCTTCTCAAATATGGTAAAAAATCACAATAAATATTATAATTCAAAGACAATATTAATTGCAAAATGTTTTAGTTTTTTCTTCATTTATTACTCTGTTGCCGTTATTAAGTATAAGAATTCCTCCGTTGATTGAAAAAAAAAAAAGAGGGGGGTCCGGTAGCGCTATATGAAACATAGGATCGGCCGCACCAAATAATTTGCCCTCTAATTCATTGTGTTTTCAATCCATCGCTCTCTGTTGGTCACATATTCTCTTCAGAAATACCAAAACCTCTCCATTCCTCCCCCCATTTTCTTTCTTCATCCTCTTCCTCGCCATCTCGATCACATCGAATCCCCTCTTTCTCTGTACATGCACCTATTTACTATTGCTTGCAGTAGCGCCTCGTGATTCGTGCACTTATCATTTTTCGTTTTCAAGCCCCAAAGCTTATATCTCTACCTCTAACCCTAATCTTCTCAGTCCTGTCTGAAGCTTAAAGCGGCTTCAACTATACTTCTTTCGGTAAGGATCGCGTTCGTGATTTTTCTTGTTACTGGTTAATTTCATATATTATTTGCTTGCTTATTTAATTGTCTTCGAATTTTAGAAGTGATTGAGTTAGGCGTATTGTGTTAGGGTTACTTAATAGAGCTCATTACTTTCCAATTTGGGGATTTCGGAAGGTTCAAAATATGAGATTTTTTATTTATAGTTGTTATGGCATCAGTTACTTTTTCTCCATTGCTAAACTGGGGATTTCTTTTAAATGCATGCATTTCGTTTTCTAAAAATGTTTCTTTTTAATGGATTTTCTTACTTATTCAAGAATGTTTAACTTTTTTTGTTAATTTTGAGAACTCCATGTCCATATGATCTATTGTTCCCTTAGGTGTGTATGTTAGATTGCTGATTTCATGATTTGACTATTACTGGTTTGGGATTCGAATTCATTTTGTCTGTGCTCATCATTTTTTTTTTTGTTTGTTTTGCGCTGGTTCTAGGTGCTGTAACTATATTCTTGTTTTCTCAATTGTTGATGGTTAGAGCTATAGAGGTACTGCGCATGCTTGTACTGCAACAAACTTTACTTTAGTGTGTATCTGTAAGTGACAACATGTCGATATATTTATAAATGCACATTTTTGTTGTATTTTCTGACCTTTTACTATGTTTTATGTGGTCCATTTTGAGTAATGTTGATCCCACCAGAAAATGTTTTTTCTTGTTTCAATTTCTTCTGATTCCTGTTTCTTTTTCAGATGTCTAATAATTTCTTTTTTGGATATTCAATTATCTACACTATTTTTCATGATAAATTTATTATATGAACTCAAATTAAAATTAGCTGAAAACTTAATTGCAATCTAGTTGAGATTTAGATTGTTTCACTTTGATTTTGGTTGTGAAGTAGGTAAGCTATTTAACAATGATTTGCTAAGAGTTGAGAAAACGTAACTCAGAATTTTTTAGGCTATTGGTTGCTTAATTGTGTTTTAGGGAGATGTTATAATTGCACTTATATGCTGATATTGGTGTTTTTGGATATAGAAAAAGAGAGAAATTGAGAGGCAGTTGCTTGCGCCTAGTTAGAGAAGACAACACTGATTGGAATTGAAAGAAAATAAAAGAATTATAGTGGAAGGGGGAGAACAATGAGAAGGAGAAATCTTAAAACTAAGAGAAGAATTTTCTCAATTATACATTTTATAGTTGGCTACTGGTTTTTGATACAGTTATTACTGTCTAGGTTTAAGAATTTTGGATTTGTTAGTTATTGGGGTTGGATGCTTTCATTCTGTAGGGATGCATTTGAAGTACTCACATGACAAGAAACCATGTTGTGAAATGCATTCTTTTCTGTTGTAGAATGACTTGAACTTATTTCAAGCTTACTCCTTAGGTTGGAGAGTGTTGCTGCCGTGAAAATGAGTTTGCAACAGGCTTCACAATCCAAATCTTATATCAATGGATTTGGTCACCGAAGAGCTGAAAGGGATGGAGGGACAAGATTGGACAATAAGCTGCAATCTGGAAAATCAAATTCAAATAGATCAAACAACTCACTGAGCAACTCCAGTGAGTTTCTATCCTGATTTTTCTTCAACTCTACCTTTCATTTCCCTCTCTAACAAGATTGGTATAGGTGCAGTGGTTGGTGGCAAAGTTGGAGTTTATGAGAGTCCTTCTCGTGATCGGCTGGTATACTTATCAACATGTCTTATTGGGCATCCTGTGGATGTCCATCTGAAAAATGGATCCATTTATTCTGGCATATTTTACACAACAAATATTGAAAAGGAATTTGGTATGGAGACTTCATTTGTTGAAAGGCATTACTTTGGTCTTCTTGTTGCAAATATTTTTTTTCCAGTTTAAATATTCTCCATTGAGGGTGGATGAATTTGTAAACATTCTCTTGCTTGTCCTTGACAGCTATTTCTCTGGAAATGGCTCGCATGACAAAGGATGTTTCTTTTCGTGGGCAGAAGGCAGAACTTAGCAAGCCGCCTACAAAAGTTATGATCATACCTGGCAAAGATGTTGTACAAGTGATAGCAAAGGTTAAGCTGCATTTCCTGTCTTATGATTTTGCTTTTTTGTGTCCGGTCTTAAGGTTGAAGGTGAAATTTTAGTTGTTGGTTTGTGGATTGAATGGAATATATGAGTTGAGAGAAAAATGAATAAATAGTTGATTATGTGTCTAAATGTTGTGTCGGATGATGGCCTGATGTGGATATTCATCTTTTTGCCTTTTGATTATCAGTTATTTATTCAGGTTATTTAATCATGTTATTAATCAATGGTGCCAGGATGTTTCTATAACCATGGATGGGATAACCAATGAACGCCAATGTGAAAAGCAGCAGGACATTTTGATAGATTCATATATATCTCAGTCCTGTCCTATTGAAGTGGAGAGAGAGTTAGCACCTTGGGTTCCTGATGAAGATGACCCACAATGCCCTGAATTGGAGAATATATTTGATGGGCAGCGGAATAGGTAATTATATTATATATGTATGTGTGTGTGAGTGTATCCCCTCTCTTGATAATTTTTCTACCATTTTTGATACTCCTTTACTTGATTAGGACCACAACTGATACCATTGCTATCAACTACCTGTTAAATAGATATGAAGGATTTGGGTATAGAATTCACGATTTCTACCTACGATAATATATAGTTTTACCAATGAATTAAACCCAATTGGTCACAGGTCTTGAGTTTGTGGACAATATGAATTACAGTTTTGTGGCTAAATCTTTTAGAAGACAAGACACAAGTTATATTGGTATGGTTATAATTATTATGGATGTGGAAATATTTGCATAGTTTTACCTTCTCATCACATGCATTTCGATAATTTGTGGATATGATATTGTTTTGGAATTTTTTTTTTAATTTAATAGGGGATGGGATCAATTTGAAACAAATGCAATGTTATTTGGAGTTAAAAGCACCTTTGATGAGGAACTTTATACCACGAAGTTGGAGAGGGGTCCTCAGATGATGGAGTTGGAGAAGGAAGCTATAAGAATCGCTAGAGAAATCGAGGGCGAAGACACGAAGGACCTTCATTTGGCAGAGGTGAGTCCTCTATGCCATTTTTTGGTTTCTCTTTTTTATTTTTTGGTTTCTCTTTTTCTTTTTAATGGTTTATTGGTATTTGTGAAGTTACTAAATATTTCAGTCAATCTGTTCAACAGGAAAGAGGCATCCACCTCAATGAAACTTTTGATATTGATGAAGAGACCAGATTCTCATCTGTCTGCAGAGGTGTAGAGGTTGATGATAGTGGATACGAGGAAACTGAGGACATAATGTTGGATGTACGCAATAGTGAAACCTTTGGAGATGCATCCACTTCTTACACTAAGAATTCTGCTGATTTGAACCATGGGAAAAATATCGATGGAGATCGAGTTTTATCAAGTTCTTTTGTGGTAACTCAGCTTTTATCCTCTCATTACCGATCCTTTATTCTATATGGGCCTTAATTTCAAATCAAAGTTGTGCCATCTATTATTCAGTTACAAGTTACAAGTTGTTTCTCATGCTACCGCACATGCCCTTTATAACTTTTAAAATCTTTAAATTAGTAATGTTACATGAAAAATCTTTTTATAATGAAATCCCCAACTTTTCTTTGTAAAGAAAATAAAATTCAGGGGTTTTGGTTTCATTTATTTAAAACAGACATTTGATTTCCCATTCCTTTCATCTGCTAACTGAACAAAGTGAGAATATATGAAATTGATTTTCAATTTCTTTTTTTAGAAGGTTAAAACTAACAGTAGATTAGGTACTTCTTGTTTTGTTGATTACTTTTATGAATTTCAGATGATTGCTTTTTTTTTTTTTCCTCCTTGTTTGTGTCATGAAGTTAATTGTTTAACATTTTATCATATTGATTTATTTGTTCTTTTGAAGTGACTGTTGGTTGTTGTGGTACTTGGTAATAATTGTATGTTTTTTGATACAGGTTGAGACAGAGTGTCCTCAATCAATTATGGGTGCTGATTTATGTCAGTCAGGTTCTTATGAGCATGCTAGACCATTGGCATCTGAACTTCCTTCAAAAAGTTTATCCACTTCAGTCAGTGAAAGCAGGTTCATATGGTTTTGCTGATTAGTGTCTTAATTATTTCTGTACTTGATAATAACATTGGTTACTTGTTATTTCGTGAGGATGGTAATGAAGAGATGAATCTTTTTATTCTTTTCTTTTGTGAAAATTCCTAAATTTCTCATTTGGAAACTATAGGATCCCGGAGAAACTTCATATTGAACAGGGAGCAAATGACAGCATTAAGGAACGGGTAGAAGAGCAAACTGTAAGTCAAACTTTAATATCCATGAACATTTTCTAGAGGAAACTTTAAGATGCTTCGTTCATGACTATTGTTTATGTGTTTGCTAATGTCGATAGTTTTTCAATTCATGTTCACTTCAAATACAGCAGGCTGAGGATACTCAATTGCCAACATGTGAAGGTAATTCTTCTTTGCAATTAAATTACTGTCCCATACAGTTAAAGAATCATATCATATGCATGAAACATAATAGATTACCCTGGGTCAAGTTATATTGCTGTACCTTCCTTGCAGTTTCTTACATAAAAGATTGGGATGCTCACACTGATGGAACTTAATGCATGGTGAACTTCCCTGTGTGTTAATTTTTTTTAATATTTTGATAACTATTGCCTTTTAGATTCTCGATCATCCTTGAATGGCAAGAAAGATGGCTCTGATGAAGGGGGACTATCTCCTAATACAACTGCCTATGCTCCTTCATCCCATATTTCTTCAAAAAGTCATGAAAACACAAGTTCTTTGGGTGAACTATCAGAAGGTGCACCATCTGTCAAAGGAGTGGGGGAGGTACAATCTGTAAATTCTCGTGGACACCCTGGCAGTTCTACATCATCAAATTCTGATCGTATAGGTGTGCCCTCAGTTTCCAATGGCCCTGGTTTATCACCAAGCTCATCATTGGGTTCATTGTCATCAGAGAAATCAACATTGAACCCCCATGCCAAGGTTGATTTTTCTATATATAAATAAATATGCTACAGGTGTAATTTAAAATATTGATGAGGCATGAAGCCCACAAAATTGCAGCTCTTAGACTATAATCTACTTCTGTTTAAGGCAGTTCTCATTCAAGGTCAATGTGTTTTTTTTACATATAATATTTTCTTTTCTATACTCTTTTTATATGCGGCTGCAGGAATTCAAACTAAATCCTAATGCAAAGAGCTTCACACCTTCTCAAACACCTGCTAGGCCACCATCACCAGTATCTGATGGTTCCTTCTATATTCCACCAAATGTGCCTGCTCTACCGCATATGCATGGCATGACAATGGGATATGGAGTAAGTACTATATATAATTTTAACATGTCTATTTCCCAATTTTCCTTTTTTGACAATCATAGTAGGTGCCTGATCACTAAGGCAGACAAGTTCCATTTTGGTTGGTGTCATCTGATGTCAAGTGCAAATTGACACCTTGTTTCATGTACTTGATCTTTTGAATCTGTAGCTGTTCTTTCAGTGTTAATTATTTATCTTTTATCTCTCTATAGATCATTAAATTAGCCCATATTTAGCTAGTTTTTTTTAAAACCTCAGATGGATTGATAAAACCTCAACTCAATTGAGACTTTTCATCCCAGATTTGTTGGAATCAGCTATATGCATCCTTTTCCTTCTCTCCATACAATTAGGGCTTCATCCCAGCAACACTTGGAGCCGTCTGATCCCATTTCACTTCTTCCCCAATTTCATCCTACGTTAGCCTTTGCCTTTTTCTCCTGCCATTTGAATACACTTCTTTTTCCATGCTAGTGCATTTTTATACAATGTACATATGTGCAAACCATGTTACATCTCTTCATTAGACTTATCCTCAGTGGTACCATTTATACCTTCCAACAGTTCTTTTTTAGGTCTATCCATATATTTCTGCAATACATTTCAGTATCTTTGTCTCATTTACATGGGTAGCAAGTTGAATTATAGTGCTGTAAATATTTATAAATAGATAAAATTTTCGCTTTTGAAAAATTTGAGGTATGGTACTAGCTTTGGCTTCAATCCCATTTATTGGGTGCATTTTTTTAATGGCAACAGCGACCTTGTATGCTAGCTTCCTACAATTAGCGAAAGCCCTTTTCACCTCTCAAGTAAACAAATAGTCCCATTGATTGATCCTGTTGATTGATCAATTTCTTTCTTCCACCAGAACCATTATTTTTGGATTTCATAATACTTAGAATAGTATTTGATTCGCTACTGTTATATATATGTATATAATATATATATAATATAATACTTACATATATATATAAAAGTTGTCACAGAACTGTTCTTAATTTGGTTTGTCACATCTATGTCTTAACTTTTAAGGGGTTTTGCAGATTGGACCTTCATTTACTAGCCACCAGCCTGTTATATTTAATTCTCAGGTTGCATCATTGCAAACTCCACAAACATATTTTCATCCAGGTGGACCGCAGGTACTGTATTCTTGATAGTTGTAATCTTGTATTGGAGGCCATGTTGGAAATCTTTTTATGTGGTCATTTTGCACGTTCATCTGATTGCAGTATGGACAGCAGGTGCTCCTTGGCCACCCTAGGCAAGTCATGTACTACCCACCTGTAAGTGATACTAATTGTTTTTCCTACCTTTTGATTTAACAAAGACATTTTTATCTTAAATTGTGGTCAAATTTTGTTGTACGAATAGGGATTTTTGTTATCATCAAATTTCAAAATATTCAAGGACAAAAATAGTCTGTGCTTCCTTAAGAGCCTATTTAGGGTGTCTCTCCAAGATTAATGATGTATATTATACAGGCAAGAAGATGGGATGGGAGAGTGTTATGTTCACTAACAGAAGAAAAAATGTATCTGTTGTGTGAATTTGACAATCTCGTTCAATTTATTTTGTTCTGATACAGGAAATGCCATATAAAGGGCGAGAATTTTAGTCAACTGATTGCATTATTGGCAGTTCCACCCTGCTCACAAAGAATAAACTTCTGAGAGGCTGCTTGGAACAATTTTCCCGGGATCCGATGCCTGCAGTCCATGAAGATCTATAGTTCTTGACCCAGATTTGTGCGAGGGATAGTTGACTATTTGTGGAATATAAATTTTTTAATCCTGTATGTTTCAATTCATGACCGAGTAACTCGACTTTCTTTTTTAGCTTGTATTTTACAGTAGCTGTTTTATTTTGATATAGTTTTTGGGGTGAAGTTTTTGGTGCCACTTTTATAGTTGACCTGCTATATTTCTGGTTTTTATTGTAGCTATTGAGTCGCTATAATCAACCGTCAATATCAAGCATAGGTACTATATTTTATTCCGAGAAAGTTTAATGTGTAGTTTGTGATATCAAGCATAAGAATTGTGTATCCCGTTGAACAAAAAGAGGAAAAACTCCATATGTTTTTAGTTGATTTAAAATTATAGGATGCGAATGCCTGTTTCATTAAGTAGTTGAAAAACTAACGGAGATTTTTTTTTTAATAGAAATAATGCCCTTTTATTAACAAGCAAGGGATATATCACTGGATACAAAGTTTTGAATACATTCAGGCACCTCTTCCATCAAAATAACAATATCATTAAAAGAGGAAACCCATTTTGCTAAACTATGAGCCACTAGATTTGCTTGTCTGGGCACAAAGGAAAATAAAACAACAGAAAAAGAACAAGCTAAAAGCTTAATGTCGTCCACCAGAAGTTGCATTTGAGACCATTGAGATGTCTTGCTTTGAATGTTGGTAATCAAATTTAAGCAATCAGATTCAACCATAAGATACCTAAAACCACACTCTTGTGCACATTGGATACCAAATAAAATAGCATATGCTTCGGCTATTTCTGCAGTTTGGCACTCTACAATATTTTTTCCTGCTAACAGTAATACCACACCAGCTACATCTCGGATTACCACCTCCACAGCTGAATAGGAATCCTTGACTGCAACATCACAATTCAACTTAGAAAAGCCAGCTAGAGGAGGACACCAATGTTGGATTTTCTCATGAGGAGTCGTTCTCTCTTGGTGATGCAATCCCTTGGAGTTTTTGTATGCATGAAAAAAATGCATACTATGATTAATTACTTGTATTGATTGACAAACTTTCTGCTTGTGCGCTCTGGAATTTCTTTCCTTCCAAATGCTCCATAGTATAGCAAGAAGTATTTCCAGTTGACTCGGGTCTACATACTTCATCAGATATTATTATTATTATTAGGCAAAATGTAATATTAAGCTTAAGAACTTCTCATTTTTTCGTAATTGGGTCACAGTATTTTTGCATTATTGAGGAGTTGTTATTATTATTGTTATTATTAACCATTGAAATTCTTTTGATTTCATTTAATGTGAACTATAACACAGACTCGCATAGGCTGAGAGAATGGAAGTTATTAATGGCTAGTTAATTTTGTCCATGGAATCAAGTGAAAGTCTGTTATCATCCTGTCCTTGTTTTCTTGTAAAGAAAAATAATTATAAAAAAAAGAAAAAAAAGAATGGGAAATCACCAGTCACTAGTTTGTAGAATTGATTCTCATTAATTTTCAAATAATATTTATATCGTTGGACCTTGCTTTGCAATTGGCTTTTTTACGTTCATTAAACGCAATCTCCCAAAGTAAAAGATCGAATTTGGAGGCGCAGATATCACAGTAAAAAAAAAAAGGGTAAAAGTATTCAAAAATGGCTTTGGGCTTTGGGTAGGGTTAAAAATATTTTGAACAGTTCCTACTTCCTCATGAAAAGTTAAAATATTTCAAGGATGTGACGTCCGTTGCCGTGCTTTGCTTTGCTCCCATCGCACGCAACTAAGGTAATATTTCAAAAAAGATAAATAACTAATTTCGCCATATTTTATTCACGAAAATGCTGAATTACTAATATTATAATAATAAGTTGATTAGGTATATTTTAATTTTTAATAATGTTATAAAATAAAAAGTGAGTTTATACGGAAGGAAGGAGTATTAAATTAATACAAAAAAATTTATATCTAAGTTTTTATTTTTTTCCGAAAAATAATATATTTAGAAAAAACTATAGTATTTTTCTATATTTAATTACAATAATAAAAAAATAAAAAAGTGATATTTTCTTTCTTTATATATGATAAAACTTAAAAAATAACCTTTTATTTTTAGAATATAAAATTATTTTTTTTATTTTTGAAATATTTTTATTGACTTGAAAAATATTATTTTTCCTTATTTTATGTAGATAAACTAAACATCGAAAAACAAAAAAAAATATTTTATGAAATAATATTTTCTAAAAATAAACAGGGCCTAAATTACAAATATAAATATAAAATAACTCATACATATTATTATTTTAAATTTTAATTGTCATTATAAATATTTATCTTCAATCAATTTTCTTCATGTAATAAGGGATTTGAATTCAAGACTAATACCACTGAATTCAAACTAAAAAATTATATGTATAGTAATTTTTAATACATAACTTCGTAGTATTAGTTTTCAAAATATTACAAAAATTCAAAACATAAAATAATCATTTATCAGAAGAATGTCCTTTCTCTGCTCGGCTAGAAGCCTAGAAGAAACAAACTCCACAGTGCCCCTTAATTAACACCTAACATTTTTCTCGCCAAGATCTTTGAGTCTTCTTTACATAATAAACAACAAATTAACTAACTTTGTGTTTTCTTTTTTTTTTTTTAATCAAGAAAATGTGAGTGATAACTGTCCTTATTTAATTGGATTCAAATTAAGTCTTCTAAAAACAATGGAATTACATATTATTCAGTGTCCCATTCCAACTTGAAATTTATATACATAAGACATTTCTTAATTATTAACTTCTTTATTACTTTTTTTTTTCATTTGATCAATAACACATGCTTTCATTTTAATACTATAACATCCGAATGGGAAAAAATATGAAGAATACTAGAGATACTATTTATTTTTTTTGACACTCTCTAACACTAATTTTTTGATTGGCCGGTAATAAAAGAGAAAAATCTAAAAATAAAATAGTGTCAGGGAGTATCTGAAAATGAAAAATAATTAAGCACTCTCAGTTCAGATAGCATTTAGGAAGGTTCTAGAATTCGAAGGGAAAAAAAAGGACGAGGGAAAGAGAGAAGGGAGTTAGGTTGGGTAGAAATGTAATAATGGTTAAATGGAAGATTAAAACTAGAAAAAGTCGAAATGCTTTAACTCAGTTTTCTACCTTCTCGGGAAGCAAACTTTGGCTCACTTTTTAAGCGAGTTTTCAGTAACCTTTTAAATTGCTTCCCTTCACAACATGAAATATCTCAATTTCACGTTTTGAGTTTTTAAATAAAAGTAACGGCGAATTGTTTTATTTTTTTTAAATAAACTAAATATACAATTAATTGTAAAATTATACTAAAAATTTATGTTAGGAGAAATATAAAAAATAAATTTTTAATAAATGAGATGGAATCAAAGCCAATTATTATTATACCCACATTTTTTATCTTATAAAAAGTCTTGTCTTTCGTTGACAATTTCTGCTAACCATTAGGAGATTGTCGTGTGAACCCCAAAAATAAAATGACAATCATTTCAAGTCTCAGAAACTCAAACTCTGATATTAGTAGAGAATAATAATAATAAGCATATATTTATTACAATTATTTTGAGTATATAATGGATTGTGTTACAGAGCACTATTAATATTTTATTATTAAAACACTCACTTCTTATTATATAATTTTCTAGTTAATTTAAAAAAACAATAGAGCAAATGATTTTTATTTTGGGATATGACTTTTGTTTTTTTTTTTCATTTTCACATTTTTGTTATCGCTGTGTAAATTTAAATTAATGAATTAAAGTTTAGAATTTATCAACCTATTATATATATATATGTTTTTTATTACAAAATGAGGGAAAACCTTACATTAAGAAAAATAAGAAGATACCGTACGAGACTAATAAACTCTAATAAACATCATATTGTAGGATCGAAACCACACCCTGAAGACGACAACGCAAACTCTGTGATCCAAACAATCATTTGCAACTCAATCCGCAACTTCAAGAATTAAAAGAGAAGTAGCCCTTATCACCAGCATAATTATAAAAAGCCCTTTTCGAGACTGCCCAAATTTCCGCTTCAATACCAGTATTAGTGACCAATATAATATTAACTACAAAACTAAAAAGCCAATCTCCAAAAGCCAACTGAGTTGAACTTTATCCAACAACTCGGAGGAGGGGATTTATCATCCTATTATTAAATCAACTTCAACTTAAAATTAAAAATATTTTTAATTGGTCCAAAAACTTTTATAAGAAAAAAAGGTAATTGTCTTAGTGTTATTTATTTATTTATTTAACTGAGTATGCAATTACTGAATGAATTAGAGGCATCAACAAAATTAATGATTTTGTTGTATTAGATTATTTTAATCGCCCAAGGACAGGATAAGTGCAACCTATTTTTCATAATTTATATTATTTGTTTGTTTGTAGAGGAATTTTAGTTTAGTTTATGCTGACCTCATCTTAATATTAAAAATTTATTGCTCTCGCCCTCATCTGATAAACTCCCCCTCTAAATTATTATTTTTATTTTTTTAACCATTTTTGCACTGTATATGTATATTTATATTAATATTTTTTTATTTATATGTCTCAAATGCAAGTAACACTTTATGGGTATTAAATTAATTGTGTATTTATGATCAGCCAATTAATAATATGAATAAACGTATATATATAAAATTGAATAAAATACTAACTTATACTGCCTTAATCAGATAAGTTTTAAATTAATATCATATTATAAAATAATGTAATAGTAAATTATTTAGAAAAGAAAAAAGAAAAAAAGGAGTGGATAATGCTCGACTATTGAAATTACAAACAAAAGTACAATCCACGAAAAAAGTAGAAAGCGCGTGTAAACAGCAGTTAGTGAGGATAAAACTGAAAAATGAGGGGCGGCTGAGGCTATTAAAGGGAATCAGAAAACAAATTTCTGAGAATTTTCAGTTAAAATTTAATACAGATATTCATTACAGAAGCATGAAGGCCAGCACTAAACGACAAAAAACCAAACTCTTTAATTGCCCATTACAACACATGAAAATAAAAAAATAAAAAAAAACCTTAAAATATAGAGAAGGTGATGGTGGAGATGGTAATGGTGATGGTGAAAAGGGGGGAGAGAAAGAGAGAGAGAGAGAGATAGAGAAATTTTGAGAGCTATAAGCTGTTAGCAGCGTCAAGGTCGAGTCTTTGTATCAAAGGCAATAACCGAAAGATATTAGAGGCAAAAGAACAGAGAGAATTTTTTTTTTTTGAAGTGTGGTGTGCGCGAACGCCCGAGTGTGGGGCGAGAGGAGGAAGAAGATATGTACAAAACCAAGCCAACATCAGTTCCCACTTATTGTTTCTCTGCACTTTACCAAATCCCAAAAGGTCTCTCTCTATTTCTATCTCTCTGTGCTTTTCGTGGCCCTTCTACTTCTTATGAGTTTTGCATAATTTATGATTTTGTATCAGATTATATATTTTTTGTATTGCTTTATGGGCTAGCTTATTGGGTTATCCTTGTTTGTTGCTGAGTGTTTGATATCTTATAGCATTTGAATTTGAAACTGTAAGATGGTGAAGATTCTGAATGGTGGGTTTTAGTTTTAGATAAGAAAATTTTGTTTTTGATTATTATTGGTTTTACTTTTATATTGCTGTTGTTTTGGGTTTATTGTTTTTCAACTTTCCTTCTATTTTATTCTATTCTGAAGTTCATTTCTGGGTTTTGCATGCGTTATCCAGCAAGGGTGGTGATCTTGTGTGAAATATTGAAACTCTACCTTTGGCCCTTGACTTTTGGATTTTGAGTTATTGTTTCCGGTTTAAAATTTTCTGTTGATGAATAACCAGATTCTTTGCTCATCGATATGTTGGATCATTTCCAAAGACTATTCAATTATCTTTCTATACAACTTGACATCCTTTACATCCCATTTATGTTTGCCCCCATTTTTGGATTTGGGTTTTTTGCATGGTGGGGCTTGCTAGCTGAAACGAGTTAGTCTATGCGAATTTATTTTTGGTTGTGATTGTCTGATTTGGATTCTTATTTTGGCACTTCATTTTTTGGTTTGCATGTCTTTGATTTTGTGTATTTGCGGTACTTCTGTCAAATTGACGACAGTGTCTTTCTGTAGTTGATGATTTGTAGTCCAATAAAGTACAGGTTCCATCATGAGTCGTAAAAATTCAGTAAGAAAATGTCAATATCAGCCCTTTTCTTTAATTAATTCCAGTCCTGAAGGGATGAGGACTGTGAAAAAATTTTAGCCATTTTTGGCTTCCATTGGGTTTCTGCTCAGATAATTTTCAGGAGTTGAGAAGTGTATGCTGTAGCTACGGGCTAAGAGTATCATGATAATTAAGGTCACTGACTCTGCTATTGCTAATATTTATTTTTCTCACCAAAAAACATTTACTTGGAGGGAAAATCTCTAGGTTTGATGACATAAAGGCCAATGGAAGCTATTTTGACAAATTGACCTTCTTGGTTTAGGAAAGTAGGGAGGGGATAAAAGGCATACAACGGGTGTATTCTGTTCTATTCCATGCAGCCTACCTTTCTGTGGTTTGATAGAAGTGCATCCATTCAACTTACATGTGCTGGCTTTCCTTTCTATCCAATTTGTATTTTTTGTTACACTGCTGTAATTTTTTAGTTCTATATTTTGGAAGACATTAATAATACTGATTTTCTGATGTTGAATTCATTTTAAGCTCTAACTTGTGGCCACTTTTATTTTGGTTCTAGGTGGTCGATAAGGGAGCCTAGATTCAACCTAAAGGTCATCTTTGAAGATACAGTGAGTTTCAAATTGCAGTTTGAGAATTTTAGGTTATCATTTAAGAAAATGCACAACTTTTGTGAAAAAGATTCTGGTATAAGTGCTGCCCATTCAATGTCTCCCTACATTGTTGGTTGCCAGTCATTACGGAATTCTACCGAATCAACAGTCCAAGAATCATCTTTGTCTGAAAGTTTAGGCTTGAAGATGGGAGTCCCGCATCAGCATTTCCATGCCACCAAGAATTTGACTTTTCAATTTCAAGAGCAGGATTCTTCTTCATCTCAGTCGACTGATCAATCTTACCCTGAAGTAGCTAGTGTAGGAGAAGGTAATACATGTAGAGAGCAAAATTCAGTAGAATCAACTGTTTATATTAGTTTCTTCTGTTCTTTATTAATTTAGTATTTTGTGAAGGTTGGATGTGGTATGTAGGTTGAACTCCTGAATTTCTTCCTATTTTCTTTGGTAATTGTTATTACTTAGGCTTCTAACAAATAACAAAAGTTTCTTTTGTATACATTTGTAGTCTACTTGATTTTTCAATTAGTGAATATGCTCGACATTTATTGGTTTAAGCGATACCATTTGACATTCTGAACAAGTGAGAAAGAGAAACCATCATTTGTGTGTTCCCTGTTGACCATATAATTGGTGAACAGGCCTATGACTATTTCTCTTTTCACCTCAAGTCTTGGTTCGCCTCACTTTCTTTGTAGCTTGGCTAAATATCTGACTTAGTTGCTCTTGTGCTGGTTTAGGATATAATGGAACTCATGGCAGGCCTGAGGGATGCCACACTAAGTTATTGTCATCAATGGGAACTCAAGATTTTATCTTCTCTTCACAAGTTGATTATAGCCAGTCCACTGTAAGTTGACATTTGATTGTGCTGTGTGGTTTGTGAGGATTGGTGGAAATCATATATTACTTTTCCATCTCAGGCTTGCGTTCCAGTTCATTTTTCTGAACCATACATTGGTGGCCTACTAGCTGCTTATGGGCCACAGGCAATGGTAATTAACTTGCTGTGTTATATGCTTCTTTCCTTTTCCTTCTTTCTAGTCTCAATATTTTGTTTTTAACCACCATTCAATCAAACTTGAAAATAAAAGAGAGTGTGATTCAAGTGGAACTAATGCTGTCATGACTCATGATTTATGTTGTCAGTGGACAATTCTTTTTAGGAAACTGTTCAATATTGATATATTTTCGTATCCAGGACCTAACGTTTATTCAAATGGTAGAAAAATATGAACCAAGGACTATGTGCTTCTATTGAATTTCAGAAAGCGACAATAATTGTGTCAGACATTTGGGTAATATTTTTTTTTTTGCTGTTGTGCTAGAAATGTCGCTATAGTTGGATTCAGAAAATTCAGAAAACAATCTAATCTTTTTTTATCCTGAATTTGGTCTTGATACACCACCCATTTGGTGACATGTCCGAGTATATTATTGTGCAATGGGAAATTCAAAATCACCTTGTGTTCTGTCACCAGGTGCACCATTTTTATTTTATTTCCAGGATCCACTTCAACGATGCACCACCCATTTGATTCCTGAGACTCTGGACCTTTTTCCTGCAGTAGTTTTTTCTTTGGTATCCATATGCCTACCATATGTATTCTTCTACAATCAGGAAAAAAAGATCTATGGAGTATAATGCCATTATTCATATATATTGTTATTTTTCACTGGGCATCTCCTGTACTCGTATTCTTTTCTGCTTTTCTTATTTTATTTGGCCTCTAGGATTGGAAAAGTAACTTCAGTCTGCAATTGCTGTATGAAGTTTGACCTTTTAAGGCGTTTATGCAAAATGATTATATAAACATAAAAATATCTCCTTGTGCATATGGATGGCCCTGTGAATTCTACAATCCCTCGATGTCACAGATTCTGATTTTCCTAAATTTTTCTTATTTGTTATGTACATGCAAATTTAAAGCGTATATCATTTGTTGCCCTTTGATGGGATATCAATCAATGCTGCCAGATTCATCATCCTCAGATGTTTGGAATGGCTTCTGCTCGAGTGCCATTACCACTTGAATTTACCCAAGATGAACCAATTTTTGTCAATGCAAAACAATACAATGCTATTCTCAGGAGGCGGCGGTACCGTGCCAAGCTTGAGGCTCAAAACAAACTCATCAAGGCTCGTAAGGTATGTGCTTTGTAATTTTGTGCATCTTGTTAAATGTTTGCAATGTTACCATGCAAATGCTATGGATGTGGGATTGTTGATGCATTATTATCGTGGTGTCGTCTAAAATCTCTGCAGCCGTATCTTCATGAGTCCCGACATCTTCATGCACTGAGAAGGGCTAGGGGTTCTGGTGGACGCTTTCTTAATGTGAAAAAGATTCAAGAATCTGATCTTTCTCCTACAAACCATGGAGTGGATGCCACAGGCGCGCAACTTCATTTAGCTGGGAACATTTCAGAATCTGTAGTTCATCAGCCCGAAAAGCATAGAGATGGTGCCTCCACTACTTCATGCTCAGATGCCACGAGTGCATCCAATAGAGAGGACATATTTCAGCAGCCACAATTCAAATTCTCTGCATATCCTTCTCATGCCTTTGTAACCATGCAAGCGCGCTCGGGTGGTATGCTCGGTGGCACTGGGCAGCACCATGTTTCTGTCCGTCTGTGAGGGAAGAAACATGCAACCCATCACAGCAGTCGGTGTTTGGAAGACACAACTGCCATGGGTTCTCATGGGAAGTCATCCTTGGCTCAGTTAGTTGCTTTTATATGTTTCATTGCTTGCAAGTTTAGATTCTCAAAAAAACGATTATCTGACTCTGCTGTTTTTAATTGTTCATTTATGGATGGTAAACAGATTATGAATTTAACATAATTTTCCATTTTGTTCTACAGCACTATTTATCATTTTCCATCAACAATTGTGCATCTTCTTCAACTTAAAAATTGAGTCTTTTTATAAGCTAAAATAATTATTGGCAGTCATGTTTTTTTTTTTTTTTTTTTGTCTTTCTTGCTTGTCTATAATTTTTGAAGATGTATTTGTCTTCCAACCCAACTAACTGATTCTTTATTATTATTTTCCCCTTCTCTCTGAGTTGTTATTAGTTAACAATTAATATTTTAAGGACTTAGCCTAAGTTCATTAATATTCAATCAACAGAACAAACTAATTAACAAATCCAATTTTAAGTTATTGTTTGTTCATAGTGGAAACAAAACAAAACACATTTCCCCCCTTTTTTAAAGGTATAAAAATTCTTAAAAAGAGAGATTCCATTCCTTGACTTCAGGTGGAAGAAATTTTTAATGAGGAAAAATTGTTGTCATTATGATCCTGGTTTTTTCAGCCAATATTCTTTTTTAAATAAAATAAATAATTTCTTTTTTTTAATATTAAGATAAACTTGCAAAAGTGGAATTATGAAAAAAATTTACCTATACACACAATTGAATTGAATATAATGTATATATCACTCTGTAAAATTATTTTGTTTTATTTTAATTTTTAAAATTGGGTTTATAACCTACTAAATATTGAAATTACAACAAAGTTTTATATATATATATATATATAATTTATTAATTTTCCAAAAAGGAAAAGAATTTTTGGATCATCGGATTCCAAATTAACAAATTCAAACACAGTTAACCCGACCGATAATCCGAGGTTCAATTCCATGCCACAATTCAAATCCAACCCTAACTCCCGTAACACTCCCAAGCAAAAGAAAAATCCAAATCTGTCCTTTTCTCTCCTTGTTTATAATTGTAAAACCCTTTCATAATCAAACTCTGATTTCTTAATTAATTACTGCTATTATTTATTATTAATTATAAGAATGGTTATTAAGTAAAAACTCACCAGTTTCAAATTTCGATACACAGAGAGAGTGAGAGCGGAGAAAAGAATGGAGGGAGGAGCAGCACAGTACAATCCACGCTCGGTGGAAGAGGTTTTTAGGGATTTTAAAGGCCGCCGAGCTGGCTTGATTAAAGCCCTCACTACTGGTAACCAAATTTAACTTTTCACTTTTTTTCTTTTTAAAGTTTTTTTGGTTCTCTTTTTCTTTTTCTTTCCTTTTGAATTTGGTGGGTTTCATTCTCCGGAGTTCTCTCTGTGTTGGGTTTTCCTTTTCTTTTGAATTTTGCGGGCCTTTTTATGCTTTGAGATTGGTAGTTTTGCTTTCTTGGTTTTGTCTCGATTGATTTAACGAGAATGATGAATTTGCCTCTCTGCTGATGTTTTTATTTTGAGGATAGCATTTACTGGTTACAATTCTCGGTTTGTTTTTATTTTCTGCGAAAACTGAGGTAATTGCAGTTTTCTTTTCATTTTGTTGGCTGTGTTTGAGTTACTTGAATGGAAGGTTCGATACTGGATGTTCTCTGTTTATTTGCTCAGAAAATTCAAAGAATTGGGCAGTAAATTTGAGAAAATATGTGAATTTTGTGTATTCTTTTTTCTGTTGTATTTCGCGGGAAGTGAGGCTTTTTTTTTTTTTAATCTCTAAACTTTTTGTTATAATTTGAGCTGTATTTTATTGGCAACAATTCTAGATTCTTGAATTTTAGTAGTGTTATTGGCACCAATAAGCCACTGAGCTTTCTAAGTGCTTTGTTTATTTATTTCCATTTTATCGCTCCAGATGTTGAAGATTTTTATCAGCAGTGTGATCCAGGTGAGTTAGGATTTGTTTTTCTTTCTTTCTTTTTTAACTTTAAGTACTTTATGCCTTCATTTTCATATAGAATAATTTCCTTAGGATTTATTCCTTTATTTTTTAATTTTTGATTTTTGTATGGGTATGGAGGTAGCTGGGTTAATTGACATTTTTTTTTGAGGCTTGAGTATACGAAACATGCATCACTATTTAGTCAATTTGAAAAGAAAAATTGTCATTCAATTGCCAAAATGGGCTATACTGGATAGCTTCCATTATGCATTGCAACAAAAGAACTTTTGCTCTTTTCGTAAAGTTATATGTTGGGATTAACTGGCTGGACAGTCACTATGTTAGATGAAGGAAGAAACGAAACTGAAAAGTTTGTTGTGGACTATTTTAAAATTCATATGTATATGACCAATTGCTGCTTAAGCGTGGGGGAGTTGGTTATTTTGGTAAGTTACATGATGATCAAAGTAGTTGTTTTGACTTCTTGATTGCAGGCAGGGAGAGAGGGATGGAAAACAGGCTATGTAACTTTGATTTTCAGGAAAATCAGAACTTATTATATTTTACATCCAGCTCTTTTGCAATCAAATAATAAAATATCATAACTGTAATATTGAACTATCAGAATTAGACACCTTTTGTAGAACTTCACCTCAAAGTTTGATTTCCATTCCTCTTAGCATTGCGAGCCTGTTGTTTGTTTTAAATGTATGAGTTTACCCACGTCTCAAATATGGAATTTTTGATAATAGTGCTTATGGTCTTTTTATCTTGTACATTCAGAGAAGGAGAATCTTTGCTTGTATGGCTTCCCCAGTGAGCAATGGGAAGTCAATTTACCTGCTGAAGAAGTGCCACCGGAGCTTCCAGAGCCTGCACTTGGTATTAACTTCGCAAGAGATGGTATGCGAGAAAAGGACTGGTTATCCTTAATTTCTGTTCATAGTGATGCATGGCTGCTTTCTGTGGCCTTCTATTTTGGTGCCAGATTTGGATTTGAGAAAGCTGACAGGTATTTTTGCTCTCGGTTGAATGATTATGGATATGCTATTTCATGATCAATAATAACTGTTCGATGGTTAATCTGGGAATATTGCTGTGGTTAACTTCAGATTTTTCTTTCTGTTGGATAGCTTTTTAACTCAACATCACATAAATATGTATCTGATTGAATGTTGTTTGGCTAGTAATAGTTATGTTATATACATTGAGCAAAATAACAGGCCATACTTGCTTTATTCTTCATGTCATCTTCATCTTTTGAGGTAAAAGCAAGTGGTTGAATGGTCTGCTGCAAAATCAATTTTTTCTTCTGTATCTATTGGAATATCAGAGGTGTTAGTCTCTGATGACATATCTCATTTGTATACTATTGTACAGCATCTTTTGCATTACATGCTTTATTTTGTCTTGTGTATATCTTGGAATTATTGAGGTGTTAGTCTCTGGTGGCACGCCTCATATGTATGCTTAATTGTATAAGATCATTATGTGCTTTGGCAACTGAGGGTGTTAGTTAGTAGACATAAGGCCACAACAGGATGAGCTCATATGTAAAGAAGGCTTGGTTTTGTCTGATGTCAAGTACCTGCGTGTGGCCACACACAGATATCTACTTTAGTTGATTATGCATACATGTTCTGCAGAAACCACATGTAACTTCAATGTGTATAGACTGATGCTCACTCTAATCTTGGAGTCATTTTACAAGTAGTCAACTAGTCATTACAATATAATTTTAATCGTGATGCAGGAAACGACTTTTTAATATGATAAATGATCTCCCAACAATATTTGAAGTGGTGACTGGTACTGCAAAGATATCAGTTGAGGAGAAGTCATCTGTCACGAATCACAGTAGCAACAAATCCAAGTCAAATGCCAAACTGGTAATAGAAAGCTCTCTATATGATATTCTAATACTTCTGCTCATTCCCTTATTGTGTTGACATGACTATTTTTGTTGCTAAAGGCTCATCAATGTAGAATTTTTGTTTTTTAGTTGTTGATTTTTTATTTAGTAAACAGTAAGCCTTAAATAGTTCTGATTCATTCCTGGAATCCTAGTCAGAACAAATCCAGTGGAACTGTTTGGCTTCAAAAGGTTTTTTTACTGGTTAGTACTTGCATTCAGCATATGGACAATGATTTGCATTGAAATTTGCCAGTTTTCCGAGTTAGATAAATTGAAAATGCCTTACTAGTTTCAGATAAGCCAGCATAACTCAAGTATCATAACATGTGGCAACTTAAATTTGGAGTTTTGCTGCCAGCTGTTTTGAGGTGCATGGGACTTCAGCATATGCAATTTATCTACATCTCAATTAAATGCAAGAATTTTGCATTTTCAGATCTAAATCTCAAGTTAAATTTTTTTTGCATGTTATTGTGTCGTGTGTGCGTGATATCTTCCTGCATTGCCTATTTTTGCCATAATTTTGTTATTTGGGTACCAGGACAGGCTTAAAGTGTTTGTTTCCTCCCAAATTATTCAAACATTTGAAAATTTATGTAATGCCCTTTGGTGATTCTCTCGCTAGATATCCAAAATGGGTGGGTGACCATTGTTAACAATTCTCCTTTTGCTTTTCTGATGCTTGGCGGCAAGCAGCGGGAATCTCAGGGAAAGTTCTCAAAAGCATCACAGCCAAAGGATGAAGAAGAGGGTTTAGATGAGGAAGATGACGATGAGCATGGAGAGACATTATGTGGTGCATGTGGTGAGAACTATGGGGCTGACGAATTCTGGATTTGCTGCGATGTCTGCGAGAAGTGGTTCCATGGAAAGTGTGTAAAGATCACCCCTGCTAGGGCTGAGCATATTAAGCAGTACAAGTGTCCATCCTGCAGTAACAAGAGAGCTCGCCCCTGATATATGGCTGAGGGCTGTGGTTCTCTGCCTTTGTAATCTCATCCACTCTACTAATTCTCGTAGTTCGTTTCTTGGATCTATTTTTTGTGTAATGTATTAATGGGTAGTGCAGTGTTTCAATGGGTAGTTCATCTAGTAGCCCTGAGTTTGCAGTATCTCTCTGTGGAGTTGTAGTTTGCTTAGATTTTATCCCTAAATTTAACTGGGAACATCTGATTTAATAGGAAATCTCTTATGGTTGACAGTTTCACTTAATTTGCATATTAGTGATGTAGGATATCTGTCTTATTTTCATTTTTTGGCGCACATATTAAAACTTATGTATTGTTTGATCGGAAAATGTTTAATGGTGTGACCAATGCAATGAAATCCTTATTTAGGATTGTCTTTAGGATGCCAACAGGTTGTCTTTTCAATGATATGTTGGAAGTAATAAGGCTTTTGCCAAAAAAAAAAAAAAAGAGGAAGAAAAGTCTTAGTAAGACCGGCAGTTGAGTTGAGGTAAGTAGTTGACAAGTTGATTTTGAACCAGGTAGGAGAACGAACCGACTTCTCCATTTTTAACAGATTCTTTGTTTCCAAAATTTTCGGAAATAGTTTCAAGGTCAGTGCACAAAGATTTTAAGTTATTTTTTAGAGAATTATTTTCATATTGATTTTTAATTTTGTAATTTGACTTGTTTTGTTTCTGTACAGTTGGTATTTATTTTATAGATTTAAATTCTTTTTATTTTATTCTTTTTTGGTGTGCATTCAATGCTTGTTTATTGCTATGATTATACCCGCATTATTCAATTAGTTTTATTAGTATTATTATTTTGAATTATGCACTAAATTTATACATGAATACAAATTATTAGACTAAAATTTATTAAGTACAATTTTTTTTTTCTGTTTTTGAACGGCACTTGCAAAGTAAAAAAGCATTGACTATTTGCATTTGCACCCCTCACCCATATGGGTCCACATACTAAACAAACCAAACTTTTCCTTTATTTTTATTTTTATGTTTTTAATTTTCTTATTGTGGGGCCAATTAGGCTACAATTCTGGAATTTTCTTTTGCAAATATATTCTTCCAGGAGAAAAGTATTGATTGAGCATATGGTTTTGGCTTTGATCTAGTGGGACTATATTAATTTCAATAATAAGTTTCTGATAGCCTCTTAGTTATTACAGATAGTAAATTATTTAATGTGGGTGAACTGGTGATTTTTCATTTCCCTTAAACAAATATTACTTATTCAAAGAATAACTGAAGAATACAATTTAGATTCAATTCCATGAAATTAATTAGTTGAGATGGGGAAATCAAGCATTTAAAAAAATGAAAAGGGTATATTCAATAAGATCCATCCAACCAAATTAGGGTCTTTATCAGGGTGCCAACTGCCAATTTAAGATTATTATAATCACCCACAACATCACCCAATATCTTATCCACATTCTACCTAAATTATCCTAATTTTGTAATTAAAAATTGAAAACTAAATGGGTAAGGATAACCTTTTTTTAAAAAAAACGATTCCCCACTAATTGGATTTAATTAGGAATTCTTACAACTCAATAAAAAATAAGATAGCAATATATTTTTAAAGGTAAAAGAAAGTATTCAAGAAGAATATGGCATATCATATATGCATTTTTTTAATAACTAAATTAATCATTATAACTGCATTTTACGATAACAAAATTATTAGATTTTGATTTAATGAAAATAGAATTGCTTTCTAATATTATATGATTATAAATTTGAGCCTATTTGTTTACTGCTTTATATATATAAAATAGCAAAAAATCTACATTTTATGTGACGAGGAAACTAATACTTTCAATGAGTTAGTAAGATTGGGAAAAGATAAAAGCCCTTCAATTTGAATCTCAAATTACCTTACTCCCCCACATCCATCCTCTTAGTAAATAGTAATGGTAAATTAGTAATCCACCTAAACAAATACACAAAATCAGAATCACCTGAAATAAGAATGAATAACAAAATACATTTAAAGGAGGTACGTTAATTGAATAAATTTTTAGTAAAAAGAACGAATTGATGAAATTGCAAAGAATGATAGTTAAGAGAGTTTATTAAATAAAATTTTAATTGAAATACTTAATTATACAAATTCGTAATACTGAGGGAACTAAGTATACCTCTTTTTCCTTGAAATTATAGTATTGGACTTAAAACCACATGCAACGTATGCACTTGGAAAACATGGAAACCCTTTCAATTCCACCGCTCAATAGCAATTTAAGGGCTGTCAACAGAATAATCAATACATAGCATATGTTTATGTAACAGGATGCCTTATAATATAATGGATTTGAATCAGATTCAGATTCTTGAGTGAATGCCCACATATGGTGGACAACATATATCGGTGCAGCCCCACCACTAACCAAACAACCCACATCATAAACAAATTATCTGAACTTTTCTTAGCCTCCACTCATAAACTCAAATGGCAACCGCGAAAGGAGAAAAAAAAGGAAGCAAAATGTGATAAAAGCTCCTAAATTGAAATCTCTGATAAACCCAGAAAACAAAAGCACAAAAACCAATGGTTGCACATAAACAAAGTTTATACAATGCTGAATTAATGGATTCTTCAGAAGGTTCTGAATTATTCATAGTTACGTAACAAGCATAATGTGAAACTCACTCTCAACAATAATCAGAAATTGCAGATAACTAGATAATGTAACATTATTAAGAAGCAGAAAAAGAACAAAACTTCTATATATAGTGAAAATCCTGCATGCATTGACATTGATTATCTATCTTAGGCAGGCAGGGCAACAAAAAGAAAAATAGCGAACAAAACAGATAAACAGGGGAAAGTTGAGAGGAACTAGACACCATTTTTTACACAGAGATGCTCTGTTTTTTCCTCATTATTTCTGCATTGTTTTGATCATTGCAAGATATCTTGATTCTTGGTTGAGAGCCGCTTAAGGAACTCATAGGTAGTGATCATAGCAGTTGCAGACATGGACATTGAAGCCCAACGAGGACCCAATCCCCTGTAACAAGCCATCCACCCACCTTCCCTCACTAGATTTCTAACAGTCTGTCCAATAGTTGGTCCCCTCTTGCCATTTTCTTCCCCATCAAGAACTTGCAATCTGGTCTTAATTGTATCAAGTGGCATCGTAATTAAAGCTGAGACACCACCAGCCATTGCTGCACTGACTCCCTGAACTGCCATTACTGTTTTTGAATCAGGCCTGAATGCATTAATCCCACTCTCATTCCCATCTTCGTATTTCTTGCACAAATAACATCCAACACCGCCCCAAACCATCCTCTGAGCAACAGAGTATGAAGCCCACCAAACTGCATTAGAAGGTGCATATGTCAAAATAGAAATCCCAAATCCTCTATACAATCCCCTTAGCCCATCCGTGCTAATAATTTTCCTAAACGCATCAATCCCATTTGCATATTTACACATTGATGCATTAGGAATCGAACTCCCAGTAGCTCCCTGAACCATAAGTCTTTGGCTGACAACATCAATTGGAGTCCAAACAAGTTGTGCTGCCATAGCTGCACTCAACCCAGCAACAGCATTGGCAGTGGCCGCCGCGGTGGCCTCTGGAAAACCTAACCTGATCGTGGCAGTGCCTACATTACTCTTAGTGACCTCCAGAGCAGTCATGTATAGTGCTCTAGCAGGAATTGTACCCATTAAAGAAGTCCCGAACCCTCGATACAAAGCCTTAAAACCCTCATACCTGACAATCCCATACGCAGACTTTATACACGAAACCTCAGATTGGGCAACTTGTTGCCTGGTCTTCACCACAACCACAGGATAAAGAGTAGCCGATACACCTGAAAAGAGCGCGGCACCAAGGAAAAAGAATTTCGATTTATCGAGCATTTGCCAGTCAATATCAGCAGGAATATGAATTTCGCGCTCGGATTCATCATCCGCCGCGCTCAAATTCATCTTTGCCACTTTGGCAATATTTACAACTAAAAAAAAATTCTATTTTTCCCCCGAAAACTGTACAAGCAAACGGAAAACAAACTATACAAAAAAAAAAAAGATATGTGAAGAAATGATACAGAAGATTTCTAATCTTCAAATGAAACAAAACAAACTTAATTAGGGAAGTGCTGATGTAGTTTTTTTCCTCCTGTTGAACCAGGTCTTGGATCGAAGACGAAACAAAACGAATGGATCTAACATTGATGATGATGTTTCTCGATAGTCCTAACAGGAGATTGAATCATTGCCGCCGTCGGCGACTGGAATCTCTCAACCGGAAAGTTCGGATCTTTGCACGCACCTACAAAAGCAATCTAGTGTACATATACATATATTTACATTAAACGAAAGAAAAAGAGAGACTTGTGGGCAACCAGAGGAAGGAGAGGCATATTTAGGTAAAATGCGGAGCGGATAAAAGTGAAGAGGAGAGAGAGAAAGAGAGAGCAATATGAGAGATCATGGGATGATGGACACGTGGCGGTCATCGGTTAGGAGAAGGTTAGGGTTTGTTTTTCTTTGTCTGCATCTGTTATAGAGCGGCTTGATCGAGTAATTCTCTGCACCTGATTTTATGTTAAGAAAATCTGAAATCGTAAATTTTAACCCCTGGATGGGCGGCCTATTGGAGTATTATATTAAATGGAGGGGAATGATCTTTTACTCTAGAGACAGTGTTTCACATAATAACATTTCGTCTTTGGATATATTTGGAACGCATTTGAAAAAAACACTTTTTAAAAAAAAAAAAATATTTTTATTCTTTTCAAAATTTAAAAACTATTTTTAGAAAAAAATATAAATTTATAAAAAATAATTTATAAAAAATTAAAAAAATTAATCAACTAAATTAAACAATTGAAATTATTGACTGACGTGTAATCCCATAGCGTGAGCTTTTATTTTGTGTGAGAAGGCATTCCTCCTTCCCCTCTTCGGCCAAGCCAATCACAATTCACATGGCTTTTCAATTCTGAAATTTTAATATTTTAATTAATATACATAATCAATTAATAAATGTAATGGTTACCCCGTAAGAATATTTTCAATATTCTTTATTTAAACTATATTTTTTATTTTAAAAAATTATTTCATAAAATTTATTTTTAATAAATTCTCTATATAAAATTTAAAATAAAAAGTGAAATTTGATTATATATCTAGAAAATCAAACTTTACTTTATATTGTAATTATAATTAATATACATTCATTTTTTATACATATTTTATATTTTTATTAGTGTATTTTTCTAAAAATATTAAGTCATTTACTTTTTTTTATAAATATTAATTTGTATAAATAAAATAAAATGAAGAGAAAATATAAAAAGTTTATGAAAAAAAATCATAAAGATACTTTAGGATACTCTTTATTTTACTAAATATATTTTTTAAAATAAAAAGAACTATTAACCATATATACATATAATATACATGTGTTTCTTATAATCTTCTGCTACATTATGTTTTATTTTTGCTTGCCCTTTACAGCGCTCGTAATTCAGCAGTGTATGCATGGAATTTGCCTCGAAAGATGTAACTGATATGAGGTGAAAATGTGCAACACTTTTGTGTGCCTCTGTGTGTGTTATTATTTTTTTTTTTTTAAATAGGTACATATCACAATTTCAAAGTCAAACGAAGTCCATCCAAGTGTAGAATAGGGTTTGACTTTGGACTTTGGAGTGGCAGTCCAACCTTAGAAGTCCACTAAAGTAGACGTACTTAGCCCAGTCTATTGGCAGAATTAATTTCCTTATTCACGGTCCGTTTGTAAAAGGCCACTCCCGCTAATGCGCCAGATCGTTGAAATCTTTCAAGTGGTCATTCCTTCAACCCAAAACGACATCTTTCTTGCTCGTTATAGTTTTCAAAATGTGAAATTCTTTTTATTGTGAATTCTTAGAAATTAAATTATGTTTCTTTTTTTTTTTTGGGTTTGATTCCTAGGTAGTTAAAAGATTTGGATTTTGAACAAACATATGATTCCATTTAACGTAACCTGCAATTCGCCATAAAAGCTATAAAGGGAAAATTGGTACAAGAATAAATATAATAAGTAAAAAGTTTACCTCACTGATCGCTTTGGTGCCTTCCTAAAAGCCGAAAAACATTTCAGGTCACCGTATCATCCTTGAAGAATACTACCAAAACATTTGCTTTATAATTAATTCATATTATCAAGTTTAATTTATTAAATAAAATAACAATTAATTCATATTATCAAGTTTAATTTATTAAATAAAATAACAAATTTTGTAAATTAAAAATTTGATGATGTGAATAAATTTTAGGGAAATATTTAAGAAAGTGTTAAAAAAAGTGTTGATAGCATTTACCATAAAATATTGGGTTGATTCTTTATTTTTTTCAATATATTATTATTATTTGTTAATTTTTTTTTATATTCAGTTCAATTCTGAAATTAATTACGAGGTATTTTGCTAAGAAAATCAAATGCCAAACATATAGGAAATTACTGTTCTATTATAGCAGTGTTACGTAGCATGAAACTGTAATTAATACAAACCAGATTATTGAACAAGAAGTTGCAAATGCATAAACCAATATCTTGGTTCAGGACAAGTTGAGAATGTCAATAAACTGAAAACTGAAATACATTATAAGACATGTTCTTGTCCTGAACTCGTTGGTTGTCTGATCTAAACTTAGCAAATTTCAATGTCGATGATTCTTGAAGTATTTTCTTAAATTGTTGTTCATCCAATTGGAAAACAGAATCATGTGAATCAAACTAACCAGCAAAAGCATCCCATAACAACTAAAAGCCAATCCCTTATCATGGTTTAGCAAATTGATTGATAAGTTTAACAGGGGTCACAAGTTCTATCGATAATATGTAAGTCCTGTAGATACCACTGTGGTGCACATCACTATTGTCATAACCCATGTCATAATCTGATTCCGAAGTGGAAATCCACTGATGATTAAGAAAATGACTATAAGAGATCCTGTGAAAGCAGTAGCGTTGGTTATGAGGAGATATTTGTAGGTGTGATGGTGACTAAGGCCAAAACTGCAGTTCCAGCTTCGCAGAAATCATCGCCATTTCCACAGCCCAAGCTACCATCTCGGTTTCTATAATCTCGTTGCTACACACCACGAGATAGTTCGATGCTGAATTCGAAAGTCATGGCTGCAATCAAAGTAACGACATTCTGCCCCATGACTCTTTTTGCCTTCTACTAAACGCTTCACACCAATAGATTCCATTAAAATGTTTCGAATTTCATAACTTTTCAAGTCTTTGAATGGACTTGGCTCTATGGCATCTAAGGCTGTCAATCCCATTTTATTTTACGAATTTACCATTTCTTTAGTTGCCAATTATTTTAAGAAAATACACTCATCCAATTGGATTTAGAGATAAAAATTTCAAAATTGTCCTTGTATAAAACACTTCTTCTAAATACTCTAGAATATTTGTCTTTTGGCCGAAACAATCAATTACTCTAATAATTTTCTTATGTTAGAAAGAATAATAGAGAGCATCTCTGTTCCTCATTCGCATTTAACAATATTTTTCTACCGAAAAATGCTAATAATATATATAATAATCACTTTTTGAAGTGATCATTTAATATATATATCATATATATATATATATATATATATCATTTTATTAATTATTAAATATTTATAAAGAAAAATTATTAAAAAATTATTAAAATTTTTTACTTTTATCACTGGGTAAGTATTGCGCAAACTATTGAAAAAAAGGATTTCCTCTCTCTCAAAAAAGAGAAATACTACCAATATTTCCTCATTCGCTCCCTAATAAAGAAATAATAACATATCTAATACGAGACAACCTAAAACTTTTCTGAATAAGACCTATCTGGAGTTTTCTCAAATATTTTTACATGTCCACATAAAGTTAGAAATTACAAGTTACTTGGTTTGAAGCAAATACTTAATTTTTTTAGTTAATAATTTCTCTCTCACTTATTTATAAAATAAATTTGATTTAATTGGTTGCATTTTTAGGTTGAATATTTTTCTCATTAATCCGATTGGGTTAGGATTGATTTTCTATATCTATAACACAAATTAATTATTTTTCAATGCAACAAACCTAAATAATATTAGAAGCCCTATTCCGATAAATCGGAAAATAATAATGTCATTATTATTTTTGTTCAACTATCTATATATTTATTATTATTATTATTATATAAAATAGGAGCATAATTTTATTTTTATTTTTTTTGCTGATATTACGAAATAATGCCATTCATCTCCGTCCTATGAAGTATGAAGAACTATATATAAATGCTTTAGATTTATAAGTACAATAATATAACAAGTAATTATAGAAATTTGTAGAATTTCATTAGCGTAGTAAACATACAATCAATTTACGAATACATTTCAAAATCTTCCGATGAGAAAGGAAACCGCATGTATACATAGAATTGAGTGAAAGAAAATCGGAATTAGAGTGCTAAGTGAATGAAATTCCTGGCGGACCATCCCATTCATCTTGCGAAAAGCTTAACGCCACCGCATGGAAATAGCCTTGTGATATGTAGAGCAGTGTGAAGCACACAGATAATAATAGGAAAAAGCTCGAAAACTTATTTCTGAAAGGAATTCCACTCATCAGCAAAATTATAATAATTGAATGCATCAGAGAGACTGTGTTATAGTACAAAAAATATTTGTCTGATTCTATACCTGCAATGACATCTAGAGGGGATCAACAGTTGAGCCATTTTGCAGCTCAGCTGCTGACGGCGGTGAAGTAGCAGTTTTTTCTATCGCTGGTGGCGGGCTTGAAAAGTTAGAGATGGGGTTACAGTTGCTGCTACAAGTATGTCATCGCGTCTCTTCTAACCGTCGGAATACATTCTTGTAGCATCTTTTCCAGAATTTCCATTTTTCTGTAATAAAGCATCATTTTGAAGGATTATGTTGATGATGATGGGAGATTATTGAGATAATATTTAAGGGTTTTGTTCCTTTCAACACCAGCTTCAAGAAGGATGATCTGAATTTCCAGGGCTTTTGAATCCCTCGGTGTGTGCTCTACAGCATCTAATACTGTGAAACCATCCTTGTTCAAGGTATATGCCTTTGTTTTCAATATGCTTGTCTCCAAAACCAAGTATTTTGCAATCTGATGAGTAAAAACAAAAATGATTTAAGCTTAATTCTTGATTCTTGGAAAAATGATTTAATTAGGAGTTAAATTAAAGAGATTCCAATGCCTCCACTTGTTTAAAAACCGCAGCAAAATGCAAAATGGTGTTGCCATCATTGTCTGAGGCGTTATGAACTCATCTTTTGCTGCTTCCACCAATAATTTAGACCTTCTAGCCTATTGTATTTTATGCACAAGTGCAAGATTGTCTCTCCACTCCATTCTCTACCTTATTTCTAATCGATTCAGATCCAATTCTGACCAGTTCTTTTATAACCTCATTTCTTCCTTTCATGGCTGCCAAGTGCAATGGAATTCTTCCACCCTGATCGCGCGCGAAGCAATGCATAACAAAACAATATCAACGTGACCTTCTGCTGAAGCCAGGTGAAGAGGCAACCGACAAAAAGAGTCCAACTCATTTGCTAGTTTGGGCTTTCTAGTAACAAGTGCTCTGGCGAAGTGGAGATGACCGCACATTGCTGCAATATGTAGTGAAGTTTCGTTGAATGAAGTGACACAGACCCTGTCAAGTATGAGTTCATTTGCTTGAAGCAATTTTTCAAAGCCAGACACATCCCCTCTCAGTGATACTTTAGAGAGGAGGACCTGATCATTCTCGATTGAGGTGTTCAATTTTTGTTTCAGACATCTATCTAGTCCTACTGCAGGCGCCGACTTTATCAAGATTCCTGAAATTATTGAGATTAGATGATCAAAAAAAGAAGAGGAATTTTACAAGAATACTATATGAACCTCATGTAGATGTAACGGTGATAAGGCTTATATGTAGTTGCGTCTATAATAACAATTTCTCAGATCCGGAAGCACTAAGTGTGGCTTAAATTGCACTCAATTCCATGCTACTTTCAGGTCCCCAGCAAAATTTTAATGGTCTTTCTTCTAGATTTCATGAATCTTCCTTCTTGCATCGTAATAAAGAGAGGAATTTTACAGAATTGAATGGCAGTATTTTAAAGAAAATCGGTCCTCGAGTAAAATGAAAAATAAAGTCGTAAATTTATAAGGCAAAAAAGAAAAAAAGTCTTTTCAAACTTGTTCAGCTAAAATATTATTTAGATCATATCCAGTTCTCGTCTTTGCTCACGTGAAACCACCTGCTTTTGAAAACAGATCTTCTGTTTTATATAGAAATGGTGAATTTTGACATTTATGGAACAAGAATTTTACAGCATCATTCCTTGATACATCAATGTATCCTGCAAGACTACACTAATATGTCCATAATATACCATTCTTTTATACCAAACTATACAAAAGATGTAGAATTTCTCCTTGCACACATCTTCTCAGCACTATACCCATCCTCCTCAAAGATAGAATACATATATATATAGATCCGGAACTGTGCTGAAAAAGCAAACTCTAAATTGCGAGCTGTAGCCAGTCAAGGAATCTTACTCTGGTATACAATGTTTATCCCAAGAACTGCGTGGAATATGGCTCTCTAAACTGAGGCTCTTTCTAGTGAAAGAAAAATGCTGGCTTCCTCGATCTCACCAATCCAAAGCAATTTAATCCCTCCAGTGCTGCATAAGCTCAAACCACTGCCACAACAAATTTAAAAACAAAAAAAATTATAACGCAAAATTGACAGCCCTCACTAAATCCCTCAGAAAAACAAATTCCTTGTAAAAGAAATCATTATCCCCCATAGAACTCTTTCCCAATGGCTGCTCTGCAAAGAAGAGAAAGGGGAAGGCAAGGGCAAACCTCACCACCTTGAATGACTTTAAAAATAACTGACAGTTAAAGCTCACTGCAGTATCTTGTAAATCAAACATCACTGCTGGTTTTTCTTGTCTTGGAAAGTAAATTACGCATTTCAGGGGGTGGAAAGAATTACCTGTCTCAATAAATCAGCAAGGGTCCTTGGAAGTGCCTCTATATTCCTCAATACAATATAGTATGGGAATGGAAAAGAATCTAGGTATTTTGTGAATCTGAGCACTCTTTTTTCACCTTCACCCACAAATGATGCTTCCTGAAACAATCAAATTATGGAATTTTCAATTGCCCACTAAAATCGAAATCTTAAATCTATACAACAAAACAAAGAAATACCATTTGATCCATGATTGATTCCTGCGGGCTATCCAGAAGTAAAAATGCAACCATTCGCTTTCGACTTAAGAAATCCCTGACATAACATCTCAGTTTCTCCTGTATAAATAAAAGTGTCCAAAATTTTGTAAAACTGTAGAGAATGAGCAGCTATGTATATCAAATAAGAGAGACCAAGCCTTTTTGTTTGTCCATGACTAATCTCCCAACTTCCGATTTTTCTCTCAGATAAATGAATAAAACATTTACCTTCTCATGGAAACGACCATCTGCAATAATTAAAACAAGTTGCTGTAGTGGATTCTGTCCAGATGGCAGTCGCGCTTTTGCAACTGCAGCATCAAGCATGTTGTTAAGAAACTTTAGTAGATCGACAACAGGTTCATCAGCAATGGTATTCTCTTGCTTGAATGTCAGACTAGAGATGATCTGTTCCATAAGGCAAAAAGATATATATATATATATATGTTAAAAATCTTTAATAGCATCTTTAGCAACCAAAAAAGGAAAGTCACACTTATTTTAGAAGCTTTAACTTTGAAAACAAAGAAAAACTGATGGCATGTGGTGAAAAGCACATGCCGTAACCTTAAGTCAAAGTGAAAAATACAAGAACTGACCTTTACTCCAGCCTCCCTATTAAAGGGATGATCAAAATCATGAAGTAACCTTATGTTTCCCTTCTTACCAAAGCTTGCAACAGCCAAGCTTCCCATTTCCAGATGAGACATGGCACGGCATACTGTCACCAAAGATTCTACAGCAACATCTCCACAACCACTCTCTGACATACTTCGGGAATCATCCACAGCAATGACAACTTGGTAGTCACGTTTGTTAGGTCGCGTACGCCTCAGCCATATTTTATCTTTCCGGTAGTGACTTGCTATGTACGGAATTACCTAAATATTGTCCAAGGAAAGCAAAACCAGAAAAAGGTATAAATGAAAGTCTATTTGAACAATGCACATAAGATGTAAATTGCAATACATTTACCTTCTTCATGTTGATCCGTTTGCCAGTCCTATAATCCCCTTGAAGCTTGCTTGCTATTGTGGGTTCCAAAACAAGACGCAGTTGTTCAGCCAACTCCTGCGACAACCTTGTTGTGAGCAACTCATATCTTCTCCAAAGAGAAGCAGCATTATTTTTTATGTCAAGGGACATTTCTATAGGATCCTGGGCCTTTCTCAGGTCATTATTATCCACAGAACACTTGCTAGGTTGGCACATGTCCTCATTCAAGTACGACTGCTTGACAGAGACTAAGCTCTCGGAAAGATTTCCTGGACCATTATCATCATGATCACAAATTTCTGGAGATCCCTCCTTGTGTGGCTTCTCAAAATCAGATATCTGTATCTGCTCCTCCGTCTTATGTTTGAGGGTTGAGCCACAATGTTGGAGATGCCATTCTTCAGAACTTTGCTTATCAATATCCATCTCAGCACCATCATCTCTTGGAGGCGCCGCAGAACCATCCTCATCCAGCTTACTACTATTAATATTTGGGTCAATCTGCTCAGAAGTAGCTGGGCCTAATGTCTGAGCTGTTCCCTCATCAAACTCAAGAACATATCCATATTCATCAGCATTATTGTCCTCAAGTGCATCCTGTGTCTCTCTGTTGTCTGCCTGAAGATCAATAGACACATTGACCCTTTCTTTCCATTCCTCAAGGGCATCCCCAACATTTCTGTATGGATTTGGTTCAGTTTTCTGAACACTAAAAGATTCCTTTTGAGGCATTTCTGCTTTTTGTTGATCATCACTTAATCTTCCATTTTCCAATGAGTCAGAAACCATTATGTCCATTTCAGAGGTAGGACCAGAAGGTAAGCCCTTCAGGGGAGCGAGATCATTATAAGCTTTTCTGCTATTAGATATACTAGTTTCCGGTGCATCATTTCTAGAATCTGATATATGTGAATCACCATTTGGTTGTGTTGCAGATGCTGTATTAGGATCATGACCACTAATTGCATCAGAAATTCCAAGACCAAATGCATCTTTCCTTGATGCCATTGAATTTGTTTCCAGATTCTCCCCATTATTCCCAGCAGGATCATTTCTTTCAGGAGTGTTTCCAACCTGGTCAGTATCCATCTCATCAATACTTTCAACAGGATTTGCATTTTCTTCACAATGGTTCCCATTTTCAGCAGATTCATTGTGGTCCTCATTCTCAGCAGATTCATCTAGGTCCACATTCTCATCAGATTCAGTTCCATCTTTAGAGCCCCCTTCTTCCTTGGTATCTAACTCTTCTTTTCCACTCATGTCTTCATCCACATCCATATCCTCCTCATCAGATATTTGTTTCAACTTATCAGGCTCTAATCCAGTTGCATCAGCAAGTGATTCTTCCTTATCCATGAGCATATCCTCTACATTCTCTTCCCCATAGACAGGATCATCTCGATTTCCAACTTCGTCATTTTGTTTATCAAGTTCCTGAATATCTTCATGTTCTTCAGCAGTAGCAGCAACAGAATCTTCCTTGGCTCTAAGCTCCCTACTGCTTGCATCCCTGTCATTAACAAATGATCCAGGTTCGTACTTTTCTTTTGTGTTATTAGGGTTTTCATCTTCCTTCTTGTCCCAAAGTTTCTCATCAATGACTTCACTGTCGGCTCCAGTTTCCCCCAGTGCAGACTCCAACTGCACATCATCACTATCTTCATCATTCTCCCCCTCCAAGTCATCACTAATGCTAAATGTATCAGCAGCGAAATCCTGGTCCATCTCAATACCCTTGACATTGTTATTTGGAACTTCACCTAAGGCATCTTGTTCTTCACTTGGCTGTAATTGCAGATAAAAGTTCATATGCCAATACAGAGTTAACGCAAACATAAGCAATAAATGCCAAAACTTGCATTGTTCATTTTATCAGAGAGCATACCTTCTCAGAACTTCCTAGGAGTTGATCCTCATCAGTTATCTGTTCACTGACATCATTAACTCCAGTTCCTTCCCCCATCCCTGTTCCAGCTGCATCTTGAGATTTACCATGGCTAGCATCGTCTTCATCGTCTTTGGCAGGAATATCAAACCCTCTAGAGAATAATGAAGCTAAAACATTTGCAAGAACATGAGTCATTACAGAGACCTGCAAACAAATATAGCCAGGGAAATTAGTGAACTTCAGAATAACTAAAGTTAATAATAATTAGTAGCATGGAAAATAGGATGATGTTAATGTGGCCAATACAGTACAGTTCAATATTTTATGAGCAAAAAGAGATGGTAAGGATGTAGAGGCTCCAACTCACCATTTTATGCATGGCTAAAAGATCTCGTAGTAAACTATCACCGAATGTCAATATTAGTTCTGAAAGCACATATAGAGGCTCAAAACATGCCCCAATTTGGAAAGATATGGAGGAAGTTTCACAGCCAGAAGAATTTATCAGTTTTTCCTGAGGAAAATTCACATGAAATGAGAAAACTATCTATATGAACAAATCATAGAGCAGAAACACAGACACACGCACACAAGTTGCAAAATGAATGGGATTCATAAACTTACAGCAGAAAGAATTGTTTTGAGAAGATTATCGTATAACTCTTCTAAATTCAGATTTTCCACTGACGTTCTGAAAAGATATTCCCATGAGGTAACATTCCCCAAATACTCTTCAGAGAGAGCACAACTATTACTCAGTGAACACTGTTTTTTCAGCACATCCACGATAACTTCAAATGTCTTCTTAACTGCTCCACCAAACACAGCATCAAGTTCAGAAGAGTTTTCCCTGTAGTGGTTGGATTCGTCAGTAGTTAATATTGTTTCATTTCTTGATTTTTCCTTGAGATAAAATTCAAACTCTTCAGCCAACAACTTGCCCTGAAAAAACAAAAAAATTGAATTAATCATATTTTTTACAATTGTACTTTTGTCAAAGTAAATAAAAAAGTTGTGAAAGCATTCAGAATAATAACAAAGATTGATTCCCAATCACAGTGCCACCAAACATTTGCAAAGCTCCAGGTTGAGTGAACATGCAAACAATACCTTCTCAAATGCATCATCAAAACGATCTAGAAGTGCTTCTACAACCGAGCTTCTATTCAAATCTTGCTTGCGGAAATCCATGAGATGCTCCTCGAACTCCTTAATAACTTGGAAATTTGCATATACCAACTGTTCCATATGTTTGGAAATGACATATGGACGCATGGGGCCAGTAGATATAATGCCAACACGGCAAATAAGATGTCTATCTAATGATTCCTGTGCAAGATTTTGCATGATTCCAAGATGAGAGACGAGATAGTTATCCAGTGATTCCTGTAAAAGAATTCCCTTTAGAAGAATGCAAAAGCATGTTTAAATAAATAAATATATGTATGTATGTATTAAGAAAAACATGAGTTCCACCTTAGATTTCTGCATGATTGGAGTAAATTTTTCAATGAATTGAAGAATACGTTTTGTTGCAGGCTTGACACTTTGACAAGACTTGAAATGGGTACTGTCCACTGTTCTAAGTAAAAGTGATTCCTCAATCAACATGGCAAGCAGTCCGTCAAACAATTGCTGAAATGTTAAAAAAATTGTGTGAATACAAAAAACTTAATTTCACAATTGATCAATTAGACATTCATTATATAGCACAGGTCTTCACTCTTCAGGTTGAAAAACTTACCTTCTGTTTCCACATACATTTGAAGACTGCATTCCGGTTTGATGAAATAGAGCATTCACTGATAGTGGTGTTGTCCCCAGCAGGGTGCCTTGAATATAAATTGTACAAAGCAGATAAACATTCTCGCAAGCAGTTCAAATGCTTAGTAAAACCATAGGCAGCAGCACGTTGGCTCTGTTGTACAAGAATAAGATGATTCATAAAAGACAAAGACCTACTAGCCTGCATAGGTGAGAACATAATAACCACGTTAAGCAATCTCTGGAAAATCCATACAACATACTCTTCAATAATGAATTGACAAACATAGCCTAACTCGACAAAGTAACCACACAAGTTCAGGTCAAAATGATGTCCCTGAGTATTGGCTGATCAATGCTTCAAAAATGCAATAGACTTGTCCCATTCACTAAGATGAGTCATATTAGATGAAACAATTAACTCTGCCAAGATATCAAAGCTTTAACTTGTGTCTGGCTCGTACAGCTATACCTGCTCATATGTAATATCTTCATGGGGTTTCAGACATATCCGATGCAGAAGCTGCACAGATGCAGTGCTTTTAAAGTAAAATGAATTGACTGTACTCCATTCAGCATCAACACGTTCATCAGGCTCACATTGCAATTCACTGCCAGCAGATTCTCCATGAGACAATCTACTCTGTCTCAGCAACAAATGCTGCATATCATATGATGGCTGAACGAAAAACCAGTTGGAGTTGTTTGATATCTAACCGATGCAAATCACCAAAAGGGGGAAATATTTAGCTTTAGTTTAACCATAAAAGCCATTTCATATAAACCACAAAAATAATTCCAGTAATCAATACCTTCATTATTTCAATCTTGTGTTTATGCAATCCACTGCTTTCTAACAGCTTTAGAAGTTCAGAAAAAACTCTCTTTTTCCCTATGCTTTTTTGTGTATCTTTCCAGAGATCATCACAATCTATCGTAGCACGACATATTTTTTCAAGTGTCCGACACGCGGCACTCCACTGTTCCAGTTTCAAGGCACACTCGGACTGGGTGGTGGTTAAAAATTCCTGCATGGTACTAGCAACATCTGCAGAAAATATAAGCTTCAGATACTCATTACAAAGTTCATGTCCATAAACAAAATTAGAATCGGTAATATAAACACTAAATAAGAAGGGAAAGAAAAACCTCCGAAACCCAAAGAACATAATTCAGAAGTCCTGTCACCATGTAAGTTCTGGATAGTGTCATTTACTTTTTTCCTCCAATCTGGAAGCCAAAAAAGCCTGAAACAGAGAATATATAACAAAGTTCAAACAGAGTCTATCAGTTGATGACTGAATAATAGAAGCACAGAGTCGATAAAAAGTTAACCTGTCTTTATTGTTGAATTGATCTAGAACAGCATTCAACAACCCAGCATTTCTCTCTGAGATATCATTGATGGGCCTTGGACCATGCAGCGACTGAATTGTTAATCCCTTTTGCACAGCTTCTTGGTTAAGAATGAGCATCACAGGTTGCTGCAGTATATTCTGTCCAACAAACAAAAATAATGAGATCAATGCATTAGAAAAAATGAAATGGGAAAGCATTCAGAAGGAAGGAGAATAAAAGGGAGAGCTCATTAGCAACAAGAACTATTTCAATCTTTCCAGAATATCTGTCAACTAAATTAAGTTGAGATTGGCAAAAGCATAAAGAACTGCACTAGAAAATAAGCAACCTGATCATTTTCTGTTTCACCTAATGCCTAATCAGTTGCACATCATCAGTGTCAAATATTCTTATTCTTACCGGTTCTATTAACTCCTATTACTTTAAAATCATTGATCAAGGATTGGATAAAATCACCATTAGAATAAGAAAAAAAAAATGAAAAACCAGCTTCAAGACATTAGGCCCTTAAGTACTTTCACAGGGTTAGCTTGTACAAGAATTCTGGAAGATCATTCTAAAATCACCATAAATTGAAGGGAACACCATTGGAGAGGATGACTTCCATGTGACTTACTGTGTACTTCTGAATTAGCTTACTGAGCTTCTGCCGGGTCCTTTTGGAGTTCTCAGTAGATATGCAAGCCTCAGGTCTTTCCCATCTACATAGCTTCAGAAATTCTTTCAATTCCACCTCAACATTTCTTCTACTAGCTTCAATGTGCTCCAAGATTCTGAAGACAATATTTACAGTAAGCCAACCACAAAACGTAAAAAACTTCAGAAAGGACCAAGGTATCAAAAAACTACGATCCCAGATAAGAAACTCACCTTGGCAAGAACTGAACATAGTACCCGAACACATTGTATAAAATCTCCATTTTTCTCTCCTGCCAAGGACTACATGATTCATTTTGTAATTAGAACACTTCAGATGGAAAATAATGACAAAAGACTCTGAAAAGTAGATAATATATCATACTCACATATGAGCATGCCCCAAAGGGCATAAAGATCATCATCATCATATTTAGTGATAATAACTTGAAACTTGAAGCATTTCTTATTTTAGAACCCCAAGTTCCTAGACCCAAGTTTTTTACAAACTTGAAACTTGTAGAATTGCTCATAGATCTCTGTTGCTTAAAGGAAAAAAAGGGTACGAACATCTTAAAGGTAAAAAGAGGACTGATTTACCTTGAATAATTTTCCTTTTCTAGGCATCTAGCAACAGTGATTTGACCAAGGAATGCAAAAAGAAGCTGAAGGCGTTTTCTAAACTCACCAATGCTGGAAGTGTTGATGAACTCCTCCAAACTGCATGAACCATGCATACTAGGCAAAACTCAAGCAGAAAACTAAAGAAAAAAAAATCTAAAGAAGCAAGTAAATTTCGAATTCAAATTATAGAGAATTGCACATGAGACACATGCCTTTCTATTGTAGATTGTTCATATCCAGCAGAATCAGCACCATGGCTGTGGTCCAAAACTGAAAATAGAGGAAACCATAACTGCAACAAATAGAACACAAATTTTCAATTTATTGATAAAAATTGGCGTGGGGGAGAGAGGAAGGGAGAGGAAGTAAACTATATCTACCAAGATAAACTTAAATCTAATCTCCAGGAATGCAATGAAATATTCAGAGCACAAAAAACTAGCTTTGCAAAACCATATCAGAATTTCATACATGCATGTTACAGTAATTTCCTCAGCTATTAGAAGCTCTAATCACAAACTTATCAAAGATGGGTCACAGAGATTGACCATAAGTCTACTTCCACCCATACCAAGTAATTTCCCTGACACTATTTGCCAAAGAAGACAAGGAGAGGAAAGAAAAGGGGAATGAAATTTTTCAGTAAATATAAATTTCTCTTATCAAGAAAACAAATGAAGTGGAAGAAAGGAAAAATAGAAGAAAAATTGCAAACACAGGCCATTCAAAACTTCTCCCTTGCCAATTATTGGAAGATGGAAGTAATATAAACAAAATTACTACCTCACCCAGCAACCCTGTAACAACATTTCTAATTAAACGATAAAGTGCTAATTTATCATCTTTAAAAAATAATAATGGTTGTAACAAGAGACATCCTCAAAAAAGAATAAAGCTATCAGTTACCTTAGCAGCATTAATCTCATATTGATTCTGCACCTCATCTAGCAGTGTGGGCCACGAGTCAAATTCCATCTTTTGCCAGAAGCATACCAGAGCAATAATGGGTTCCAGTTCATCTATACGCCAGCAATAACAATAAAAATTAAAAAAAAACATTACAAATATTAAATTTAACCATACATGCATATATGCAAAAGCAACAACTGAACTATGTCTCTTGCATACCAGAGAGAGAGAGTTTTGATCCATTTTCTTCTAGTAGTCTGACCCTATTAAGCAGGAAGCGCAAACCCAGAAGAACCTACATACAACAGAACATATTTCAGTTTCAAGAAGAGAGAACATAATAACCAGAAGCACTCCTCATGAAACAGAAGCATACAGTAAACATATGTTAGTGACCACAAGAGAGAAAGTAATAAAAAGAGAAGCCACGCCCCTGCAAAACACAAACATACCAAACAGATGATTTTCTTGTTAACAAGAAATGCTTGAAAAGCAAGTTTCCAAACTAAGTTAAGGTTGAATTTTATTGGAGGGGAAGGCAAACCCTGAATTCAGAAAGAAACTAGAGAGCTGTATATGCCATGTTGCAGGGTTGCATAAAAATTTTGGTATTAATGTCAAGTAACTACATTTCCATTTCTTACATTCCATATAAATTTGAAGAGTCAAAATACTCCAGCTTAAGGACTTCTGCTTGATTTCCTAAAAGGTAAATGCTAATGATTTTTTACAAGAAATCAACCTCTTACCTCATAATTTCTGTATTATATGTTCTATGTACGTTGTCTTACACTATGTGCTTATATTTTTAATATTATTTGATGGTAGGAAAACAGTGTCAGCACTTTATTATGTATCAATAGCGGACTAATTTCATAGATAACCTGCTTGATAATTGGTGACTTCTGTGCTTAGTTTATGTTGTTTTTTTTTTTTTCTTTCCAGACTGAAGCTATATCTTGCACATGAAAAACCATGAAGATTGAAAGGATTGATTTTAGAACTTTTCTAAGAATGGACAGAGGATATTACAGGCGTGGCAGCCTCTGGAACTGAAAAAGTAGCAGATTGAAGATCTTGAGGAACATAAGGCATCATGGTACCCTAAAGTGAAGATCCTGTGGCCGTGGGAAGTAAATGTGGCAGCAGAAAGGGTGAACCTGCTGCCACCATAGGAAAGGCCACAGCCGTAACTGGGCCACACTACCTTCCCATGGTTGAGCAAGAAAGACATGTTTTTGAGTGTTTAGTGAAACTTTCCTATTCAGATTTGAATTTTAGACCTATATGATTTATATTTAGTAGTTTTTCAGACTGTTACAGATATGATAGTTGTAGATATGATAGCTTATTCTTATTCTACACTATTACATCTTCATTTTCTAATCCTGTTAAGTTTGTCCTTGATCGGCCTAAGCCCCCTATAATACCAAACTGTTCCCGATGAGTTTCTCCCTCAGAACCATGTCCTTAGCTAATTGCACCCACTCCTTTGTCGTCAGATTCAGTCCCTCAATCTATCAATTCAGATGATCTTCCTATTGATCTTCGGAAAAGTAAACATCAGTGTACTTATCATGTTTCTTCTTTTGTGTATTATAATCGATTGTCGCTATCATCTTGTTCTTTTATTACTTATTTGGATTCAATTTTGGTTCCTAAAACTGTTCATGAGACATTGTCTCACCCTGACTGGTGTCAGACTATGATTGAGGAAATGAATGCTTTAGAAGACAATGATATTTGATTTGTGATGAATTTACTTGCAGGGAAAAAAACAATAAGTTGTAAATGAGTATTTGCAATCAAAGTTAATCCTGATGGCTCAATTGCACACTTGAAAGTTTGTCTAGTAGCTAAAGGATATGCCCAAACTTATGACGTTGATTATTTTGACACTTTTTCTCTCGTTGCCAAACTTACATCTGTCAGATTATTTATATCAATGGCAGCCACTTGTGATTAGTTGTTGCAATAAGATATAAAAAATATTTTTCTTCATGGTGATCTTTAGGAAGAGGTTTACCTAGAGCAACCGCTTGACTTTGTTGCTCAGGGGGATTTTGGGAAGGTATGTTGTCTTCCTAAATCATTGTATGAGCTCAAACAAAGCACTCATGTTTGGTTTGGAAAATTTAGCCAAACTGTTAAGAAGTTTGGAATGAAGAAAAGTTAGTCTGACCACTCAGTGTTCTACAGAAAGTCTGCGGATGGTATTATACTACCAGTAGTGTATGTAGACTACATTGTCATTACCGGAAATGACACTACAGGTATTTCCTCTCTTAAATCTTTTCTCCATAGCCAATTTCACACTAGAGATTTGAGGATGTTAAAATACTTTTTGGGTGTTAAAGTAAACAAAAGCAAAAAGGGAATTTTCTTATCTCAATAAAATATGTGCTTGATCTATTGTCTGAGACAGAGAAATTGGGAGCTAAATCGTGTAACACTCCAATAGTTCCTAATTTGCAACGCAAAAAAAAATTGTTTGAGGATCTTGAGAGATATAGAAGATTGGTTGGAAAACTCAACTATTTACTGTGACCCATCCAGATATTGCATATTCAGTTAGTGTTGTGAGTCATTACATGTCTTCTCCAATTATTTATCACTAGGCAGCATTGGAACAAATCTTGAGTTATTTAAAAGGAGCACCTAGGAGGTATGACAATCATGGTCATACTAGAATTGAGTGTTTTTCTGATGCTGATTGGGCGGGTTATAAGGATGATAAGAGATCTACTTCAGGCTATTGCGTTTTTCTAGGCGGGAATTTGGTTTTATAGAAAAGCAAGAAGTAGACTATGGTCTTACGTTTGAGTGCAGAATCAGAATATCGGGTCATGGCACAATTTGCAAGTGAAATTATTTGGATATATCATCTTCTAATTGAAATAGGTCTTAAGACTTTAATACCAGCTAAGCTATGATGTGATAATCAAGTTGCTCTTCACATTGCATCCAATCCAATGTTTCCTGAATGAACAAAGCAAGATTGATTGTCACTTTGTTCATGAAAAAATCCAACGAAGTCTCATCTCCACTGATTATGTTAAGACATAAAAACAGGGGGATATCTTTACAAAGCCTCTTAATGGGGTTCAGATTAAGTATTTTTGTAACAAGCTAAGCATGATCAATATCTATGCTCCAACTTGAGGGTAGTGTTACAGATATGGTAGTTGTAGATATGATAACTTATTCTTAGGGATTAAATATGTTAATAGTTGATTATTAGGAATCAGGTTTGAATTTTATTTCCTTATTAAGCTGATGTAACTTGTATAAATACTTTTGTATAGTGAACTGATATATACTATCATTTTCTCAAAATCCTCTATTTCTACACAAACTTAAGCATCCTAGTTGATGCAAATATCTATCTAGAAAAATTACCAAGACTTAAAAGGGGGACTTTAGTTTGCACTGCAATTATTCTGCACTTGAGGTTTATTGAAGACTAAAGAATTTTATCGAACCCCACTCAAGCTTTTGGTTTCAGTTCTCCAACTTATATTTTATCCCCCACGTTGCAGTTAAGTAATTTTTTTTAATTTTCATTGTGAACATTTCTTATACTCTCTTTTTAGGGGAATTTTTAATGTAGCTTGAATTCTTCTTGTAAAGTTTAAAGTCGTGCTTAATGCTTTTAGATATCTGGCCTATAATTAATTGATTTGTTTTCTTAATACAAGTACAAAAGGAAAATCTCAAGAGAATTGATACAAGTTAAATGTCACAAAAATTTAGTTTGAACGGCAATGATATAACTTGATAAATGGGAGAGTTAATGAATAATCATAGAAATGTTATACATTGTTTAAATCTTGTTACAAAAAGTTAACAAGGTTAAGCAAAGGTTTCAAATGACTTAAGAGAGTATATCTTGCACGACTAATTAAAATCTGATTACCAATCAGACATATAAATAAATTAGGTTCAAGCGAATTTTACCTTAGCTTCAAAATTATTGGTATTCGGTCTTGACATCTTTCTGCATAAATTTTAGTCAACTAATCTTGATGTTTAATTTTAATTCTTAATGAATTTATTATTTGTTTATGATAGTAGAATTAAGATAATTTTAGTAATTATTAATCAATCTCTATGGAAATGATATTGTCATTACTTTATCACTTGGTTTGATTTCATGCACTTCCGAAAATACACATCAAAAAGCCAAGTTATAGAAAATTATGTTGTCTTTTATTGTTTTGTGGAGCCTTTGGATGACAGGAAGGTATGTGTCTTCAAAAATCAAAGCAAGTATAGTTTGTTGTGGGGCAAGCCAGTGTTTTGACTTGTAAGTGGACTTTTTCTTCCATGGCTTTTTGGGGAGCTACTTTGAATGTTACTTTACTTGATTCAAGGCATTACTTTTTACCTTGTTACTTGTGTTCTTGTCCTTTTGCTGAGTTCTATAAAAGGATAATTTTTCTGTCAATAAAATAATTGAAAAAAAAAACTAGTTGAACAACAAAACAATCCCGTCTCTATAGTTCAATCATTCTATGTGGATTCATTTTCTAAATAAGTAGTTCCAAATAAAAAAAATGAGTTATGTTTATTACCTTGGCTAGAGGGGTACCCATAGGAATAGCCAAGAGTAGTTCAGTTGCATCTAAGATCTTTTGGAGACCAGGGTGATCTTCCCACTCATTCAGAAGGCTACAAACTCGCTCTTGAAGAGTAAGAAGTAACTTCACCATTTTAGATATCTCAGAAGCATTTGAATCCTAATAAATTAAAGGAAAAAAGTTAATGGGAGAAACAAGGGATTGTGTCATCAAAAAATGCACTATTTGTTACAAGAGGAAATGAAATTTTCTGAACCTTATAAAAATTGTAATTGATAGATGACTTATGAGATGAAACAAATATCCGTTCATGCTCCAAACAAATACGGAGTAAATGCTCTGGCATCATTTCAGAATCCAAGACAGAGGAAACTAGACCTCCTAAACCTGAATACATAAATAAGCATCAAGTAAATAACAAGTATTTAACACAAAAAGGAAAGGAAAAACCTGTCAATTACCTTTAATCATCCCTGATCCTAATGAATAAGAGTTGGCGAACAAAAGCAATCTATCAGCATCTGAGATGCAGAGAGTTCCGGGCTGAAAATAAACCAAGTATGAATTTAATCACAAGGCTGAATGTATTGATTCTCATGTGTTCCCATGCACATATACAGCATACAGAATTAAGATTCATAACAATTATACAGACATTAGACATCTAGAACAAAGACTTCCATCAAATGGACTAGGCATGATGTTGAAAGGATTCTCAGAGTTGATACAATAGCTTAAAAAAAATTATATACTGCATACCGTGAAGACTTTTTTTTTTCAATTATTTTTTTTCAAGTGTGTGTGTGTGTGTGTGTTCTCACACACATTTTTATGGATTGTTTAGATACCTGATTCTGAAACAATCTCAACATGGAAAAATAGTAGCTTCACAAGGAATCAAATATAAAATAGACATTTATCAGGGAAATGACATAAGCACCAAAAGATATCAACAAATCTAAGCATCTGGATTGTCACAAAGCAACCAGAAAATATTTATAGACTACCGACATGCAAAACAAGATCGGTAGAGCCAAATAATCTGGTATGTATGTGAATCATGTGGTTCACTATAGCCTCTGGCATAACGTTCCACTCTTCCTCCAAATTCTCATCCTCCCTATTACCTTCGACCTGAATAAATGAAGAGATTCTTTAGTAAGTTAGTCGAAGAAAAGGAAAATCAAAGGGAACAAGGCCAAAAAAAAGTACAGAAGCTTCACTTTTTGTAAACATTCATCTTCAGAAAGCAACTCTAGCCATTCTGAGAAATTCTCATTTGCAAAAACCTTGCCAAAGGTTGATATATCAACATCAATAACATGCTTGATCTCAAATGCACGAGACCTGAACTTGTATTGTTGAGCATCATGGCCTTCTTTGCTTTTGGCTTGAACTTTCATATTTATCCAAAAGCTTGCAAATTCTCTGAACATCTTATCCAATACCTGTCACAAAATATATTGAAATGTCAGAGTACCACTCTATCAAACCAAATTCACATCACTGACCTCAGTTACTACAAGGAGTCTCACCTTGAACGAAGTTTTATCAATCCTTTGTGCATCAGCCACAAAATGAGCAACATGAACAAGAATATTCAGATGAAGATCCGTTTTGAGTTGCAAGACAGAAACCTATTATCATTTCAGGCACAACAGAATATAGAGTTTCATAAGAAGCAAAAAAGAGTAGCAGAGTAAACTACTACATGATTCAAACAGTTACGAGCGAAAGCATCTTGAAAATGAGCAACTGAAGAAATTTGAAACTTCAACTAGGTTGGCTGAAGGCATACCCCTCTTTCAATATCAACATCACTTGAAATGGAAACCAGTTTGTCCAGCAAATCTGTTTCCTGTTCCCAGAAGTTTTCAGGGGTATCTATATCATTAGAAGAAACCAATGCAAGTGCATATACCCTTGGGAATTTCATAAATGAACTAATTGATTCCTGCAATATTTTCCAAGTCTGCCAGTGAGAGATAACAGACAATGGTTACACAAATAGAGGTCCATTAAATTAAGGGGGAAAAGAATAAAAGAATGTGAAGTACCATGACTTGTTTAATATCATCAACCTCAATTTTGCGCTTATTTTTTTTCCACAAGGCACTGGAAAGAATCAGTGACAGGCCCAATTTCATCTCATATACAGCAACTTGAACTGGTTGAGCTACATCAATGTATTCCTCATATTCATCGGACAATCGTTTAATAAAACAATTTGCCGTTTCCTGAGAAATCAGATATCAAGAAAAGCATAAAGGAAACAGTGAGTTTGATGCTATGCTTTATCAAGAATCATATCTAACATGCATAAAAAACATACCTGCCAATTGCAGACCTGGTCATGTACCCATTTTAACTCCATGACTTCAATATTACTCAACAGATCCATCACCATCATAACAAGTTTCAGGAACTCCCTGCATTCTTTCCTCAGTGCACCAAATTTTGATGGGGTGCTGCGGAACACCATCTGAAGATAAAACAATGCTATGTTATCAGCAATCAGAAATTAACATATGTTTGATTCATTTACAGAAAATACCATAAAGTATGTACAAGTGTGATTAGGAAAAGTAAGAGCAGAGAGTTGATGAAATAGTTGAACAATTCCTAAAATTACATTTTTCCCAGCATGCTGACATCACCTATTCTATGATTTATCATGCAAGCAGCCAACACATATGAAAGTGAATGCCAAACATGCAGGTTGATAATATAAGCATGCTTGGAACAAGAACAATGGATGTATTAAAGTCACACAATCGTCAAAAAGGAAACAAACAAGTACATACACAGCAAGTTGCATGTAAATCATGTTAAGCCAGGAGGCAATCAACAGCTGAGATGGTTTTTCCATGCAGCGGACTTTATAATGGAAGAGATATTGGGATCATTAATGCACAAAATAAAGCAGACTGAAGAGCTAAGAAAAAAATTTATCATTGCAAAACCTAAGCCCTAAACAAAGCAAAAAGATAAAATGGAATGAATCCATTCAGTCAATATTTGCTCGTCTGAATTGAGGTAACTTGAATTTGATAGCAATCAATAAGCTCATTTAGCCCATTCTTTTTTTTTTTTAAGAAAATAAATCGTATTTGCATTTCATTTTTCTTAGGGATTAAGCTATTTGTGCCCACTCTCATGGATATAAATCTTATAATCATTGCGCTAAGTTTGAACAGAAGTTAACTTTTCCCCATCAATTGTTGAAATTGAAGTCTGCTACAAGAAAGCAAAATTTCAGGGATTACAGTTGTGAACTACCCGATTTTCTCTATATGACTTGCAGAACTCACAATCCTAAGCTAAGCAAGACAACTAGCCAATTGTTACACTACGAGTCAAGAAATATATTAAAGCAAGGACAAAATACATTTGGAATTTCACAATAGATTAAGTTAATTTTTCACGGACCCAAGGTATAAGAATGACTAAACAAAGGTACAAGTTTCCAGACCTTTCTTTGAAGTCTTTTTTGCTCAGCTTCAAGCACTTGTAATGCTCCAGCTCTCTTTTCATCAGCCCCTCTTGAAGAAAACCATCCTGCTAGATAGTCACATTCTTTTCGTACCTACAGGAAGATGCATCACAAAAGTTATGATGAATCTTAAGAGAGCTTATGACAGCAAAAGGCCAAGTGTCAGTGCCGCAACCTGATATGCTCAAATTTGACATTATACTCGTCTACTCAAGCAACATATTGATTCAATCAAAATTCAAAAACATTTGATTTCATAACCAAACATGTAATTGACACATGCAGGTTGAAAAATGACTGGAAATCCATGCATGAGAAACTGAGAAAGATATCCAACAATAGACAGAAAGAACAAAACCTTAGTTTCTAGCTCAAGTGATGAAATCTTTTCTTCTATTCGCGAATACTTTATGGAGTATTTCAAAGCAGGATCCATATCATGACTACTAAGCAAGAGACTGAAGCGCAATCCTCCAATCCGTAACCATGCATAACCAATATTAAAAGGGAAGTCTACAGAAGAAGAAAATGAGAAAGATGAAATAAGTGAAGAAAAGACGCTAAAAAAACTCACACCTGTAAAAAACTGGATGAATAAAGTACCAACCATACTCACCGGCGGGCAAGCAATGAAAATAAAGGTCTCTAAGTAGCGGCTCAACCCACACATTAAACAAGCAGTTCAAACTTCTATCACTTGAAGATGCAATGAGTGAGCTCAAATTCTGCACCTCATCTTGCTGCCACCAGGGAAAAAAATATAGGCATGATACATGATAGAAAAGTTTACAAAACCAAAGCAGAAGAGATAGTCTAGATTGCCATGAATTCAGATTATCATAATCAAGAAAAACAAAAATGAGAATAAAAACTAAAAAATATGTTGAAAGTCTGCAAGTTAATTCAAAAAGAGAAGATTCATCAAAATGATACCTTAATCAGGTTTTTTTGAAATGCACAGAAGATGGAGTTGATTGCAGCAAATTTATCAGCATCAAATACTCTTTTATGTGCATTTATAATCTGAAAATAACAGAACATGAAACTTCAATTTCCACGCAAAAATAAAAAATAATGAATTTACAAATTCACAAAAAATAGCCACCTGTTGGAAGAGAGAGCGAGCAGCAGATAGCAGAAAACTGGGTAAGTCTGTCTTAATAGGAGGACTTTGCCAGAAATTATATGAAGCAAGTTTAAGCTTCCAGGAATGTGCGAAGTACTCCTTTATGGAACATGAACTTTGCCTGAATTCCAAATATAAAAGAGTGCAATCAGAAATACTAGGTTATCAAGATTGTTGATGCTACCCAAACAATCACTAATTGAAACAAACAATTATGAAATTTGGCTTGTTAGTTTCACGGTAAATACTGTCCTTGAAAGTTATTTTCAGTGGAAAACATTTTCTGAGGAAACAGAAATTTTATGCTGTTCGATGGTAACACTAGCAAGTAGCAACTATTTCCTGGCACCAGGTGTGAATTGGGAAAATTAATTTTAATTCACAAACAAAACTGTGAGAATATTCAACGCATAACTTCCCCTTTTTTTCATATACATAAGATTGATGTGCAAAAAAAGAAGGTAGGTTGTGGCCGTCACCAGTGCGATGAATGATTCCAGCCAGTTTCAGTTGTCGTCAGTGGAACTAGTGAGTCTGATCTTATGCCATTTACTTGTAGATTCCTCTACTTTTATGAATTTGTAGAAATTCAAAATATGATGATTTCTTTTGAAAATGGAAAATCATTTTCCTTTAAAAAAATATTCTAACCAAGGAGCACACAGATCCCAAAAACGCATAGTTTCTCCTCCAAAAATAACTTCTCCGGATATAGTTTTTCCCTTTCTACTAGGAAAACATTTTTTGTTGACCATTTTCTGTCTTCCCCAAGGATTGGAAAAGATAGAAATTCTTTGCAGGAACAATCTCACAGAGAGATGAAGCTGCCTATATTTTTCAAGCTTACGATATGATGCGGTATGACAGTTTCCAAACACAAAAGTCTTTTCCTTTGCCCCAACTATGCAACTTTACGAAAATTCTAGTAATCAATAGAAGTAATTAGTCTTACAAGATATGGATGACAGATGCTGTTTTTACTGGCTGAGCAAGCATAGCAGGTAAGCCAATATCAAAACCATCAATTTTTGTGAGATTCTGCAAGCCAATAAGCAGTCAAAAGAGAAGCTCTTATGTACGTATATGCATAATACATCAACATCATTAGAAAATATACCACTGCAGGAACAGAGTAATGGTTCCAGAAAGACAAATGCCACTGAAACCACATCTCAAGAACATAGCTGGCAATCTTTGCATTCACTGTAAAACAAAGGAACAAGGATCATCAGCTGATCCAAAGAAAAATTCATGCATTACTATTTCATTTTTTGTGGGGAGGAATACATACATGTATGCACACAAATCCTAACCCCCTTGTAAGAAAAAGCAAGACAGAACAAAGTAGCACAAAAAGAGAGAAAAAAATAAACAATGCTAATTGCAGGAAAATATGTAATGAAGGATTGCACTGGCCTGCTTCCACGGAGGCCCATGCTTCAAGTGTCCATAAAATTTTTTGATGTGGTACAAAATTCTTAGGTGATCTTGCTGAAAAGGTCAAAGAGTATTTTAAGGCAATCTTTAGCAGGCCAGATACATCGCCAATCACCTGTTGTCAAAAAGAAGCCGACAAAAGAGAAGTTATATGATAGACAATTCATGACTTTTTGAAGAGGGGAAAATAGATAAAAGAATCCACATCACGACAAAAAGGTCACTTGGGGCAACAAGCATATATATATAGTGGATTCTCAAATTCATATAATTTAAAGAATGAAGTCAGGATAATAAATCTCGAATCTGGCATGGGAAATGCAATAAAAAATATAAATAAGCAATCACACACCATGCTCTGACAAAGTATTGCCTTGTTGCTATAATGATAATCATGAACAAGTTCAGATAAGTTTTTAAACCCAATTCACTTGTACAGCTGGGGAGCACATATTTAGGTCTTCTAATGCATAAGCTTAGTGTTGGAAGATTATTTGAAGAAAGTACACTGAAATATATGCATCTTTATTCTACACCTATATAGACAATGATTTTGAAAACTTAGCTCAAACAAGCTAGACCTAGGTTCTCCTTAGCATATACAGAAAATTCAGATATTGTTTATTAGCTTTCCTCTACAATATGCTAAGCGCCAAACATTTACACAAATCTCATAATGCAAGCATCTGTATCAGCAATATTCACAATGGCTAAAGCATGAAACTTAACACTCTGATATCAAGCAAATTTTAATTCCTACTTGATAAATATGGCCCCAAAAAGTAATCATAGTATGATTTAAACCTGCTACAAGATAAATTCAGAGACCAACAAGACAAACTTGTCCATTCTAACATATTGACACAAAGAGTTTATTCCTTTTCAAGCAACTAGATGCAAACAAAATTCAGACGTGAAATCAGACCACTGCATAAAATCTTACAAAAGATAAACATCGACTGCTAAAGCTGGTAACCATCTAGAAAAGACTGAAGCTTAGAGAAACTAAGAACATTGACCTTACCATTTGTAATCTTCCAGGATCAACCAAAACAATCTCAGAAAGCTTTTCAAGCAATTCAATATCTAGGGAAAAACTTGTGCTATCAATTATAGGAAGTGCATCTTGCCAACTAGCAAAGGCAGACTTTATACACAACATCTCAGGGTAGAAAACACAGCAAAAAGCTGAATTTCCCCTGAGAATTGCTTTCTCATCAGACAGAGATTTTGCCTCCAATTTGCGTTTTTCATGTCCAAATCTTTCCAAAAGCATCTGAAAGACTCAAACACAATAACTTAACTTGTGGAAAAACATAAAGTAATCCAATTAAATTCACCATGTATTAGGTAATGGATTAAAAACCTGATGCATCTCCTCCAACTGCTGGACAACTTTGTCATTATTGTCACTGCATTTACTGGTAATGTACAATGACAAGCAAATACCTAGAGACAAAAACAAGAACAAGCAAGTATTTAACACACACACAACAAATCATCTAAGCAAATGCCGTTCCAGATTCCAGAAAGCGATTCCCATGCCAAAAATGATGCTGTACAGAACTGACTATATTGCAAAGCAGGTCATAAATTATATACAAGAAACAGAATTAAAAAAAAAATTCCCCTGCCATATTTCTCTCATTTAATTGTGATCATTCAAATGGTAGTCACTTCCATACATTTTCCAAAGATTTATTATACACTAATTTCAATTCCAATATGCTACCCTATGATCTTAGTTGGATGCTAATTCTAATTAATATCTAAAAGAACTGGTTAAGCATTCTCCACATGAAAGGAAGGTCCATAATGTCTAAAAGAACTTCCTACCATGGCACACTAAATTTATTCAAATCATACATATATTCAGTCTTCTCATGTCAGAAGCCTGTTTGCATCTCTCATAAATTAGTTTGACTTTCAGAATATTTAACTTATAGGAAACAGATTTGGTGGGATATAATAGGCGTGTAGTTAAGAATAGTCAATGACTATTATTAGGAAATATACACTCATGTACATCTATTGATTTCCTAGTTTACTCTATTTCTTAGTCTCATGTATTCTTTCTATTTAATCAAAGCTTTTTCTGTAATACTTTGTCTACGCCAATTTGGAATCAAAGCTTTTGGCAATCCCTTTGAAACCCTAACCACCATGTCTGAAGTTGTGTCCAACTCCACAGCCTCCTCCATTAGTCATACAAAAAAATGCTGAGTCCCATTCTGTCCAAATCACCACAATTCGTTTAAATGGAGAAAACTTACTCCGTTGGTCTCAATCCATAAGGATGTATATCAGAGGCATGGGCAAAATCGGCTACCTAATTGGAGAAAAAAAGGAAACAGATACAAATGATCCATCATACTCCGTCTGGGATGCTGAAAACTTAATGGTGATGACCTGGTTGGTGAATTCCATGACAGAGGACATCAGCTCCAATTATATGTGTTATCTCACAGCAAAAGAATGCTGGGGCAACGTCAACCAGATGCATTCAGACCAAGGAAACCAGTCCCAAGTCTTTGAATTAAAACTGAAACTTGGATAAATTCATCAGGAAGAAGAAAGTGTTACAAAATACTTCATCTCTTCAAAGTAACTGTGGCAAGACCTTGATTTATTCAGCGATTATGAATGGAAATCGCCTGAAATTTGTAACTACTACAAGAAGATTGTTGAAGACAACCATATCTTCAAAATTCTCATAACACTTAATGTTGAGTTTGATGAAGTCCGAGGAAGAATTATTGCAAGACAACTTCTGCCTTCAATTGGAGAAGTCTTCTCAGAGGCTTGAAGGGAAGAAAGTCAAAGGCTGGTCATGCTGGGAAAATGGCCTTCAAATGGGATTGTTGAGACTTCTTCCCTCGTTACTACTGAAGCAAATATCAACAAGAAATTTGACGAAAAGCCTCGTGTTTGGTGTGACCGGTATGGCAACCTTCGCCATACTCGTGAGACATACTGAAAAATCCATAGGAAGCTTACAAACTAGAAGAGCAAATATGAAGGAAAAAATAGTCGTGCTCCATCAACCAATGAAGCCGAGGCATTTCCTTTTAGTAAAGAGCAGATGGATCACCTTCTAAAGCTGCTAAAATCCAATCCTTCCTTTGGTATTCCTAATGCTCCTTTGGCTCAAACAAGTAACAATCCAACAGCCTTGTCTAATCAATTAAGTACCATTATTACCCCATGGATCATTGATTCAAGGGCTTCGGACCACATGGCAAATTTCTCTCATTTATCTCAAACCTATTCACCATGCTCAAGTTCTAAAAAAAATATATGATAGTACATGGTTCATATTCTCTTATTGTAGGAAAAGGTTTGATTAAACTTTCAAAAATAATTGATCTTAAGTTTATCCTTCATGTCCCTAAACTTGCTTGTAACCTTTTATCAGTCAGCAAGTTGTCTAAAGATTCTAAATGTTGTGTTATCTTTTCAGGACTAGAAATCAGGACCAAATTCTACTACTTTTATGACGATATCAAAAATAAAAAGGTTCAAACCTTGAGTAATATTAGTTCTACTTCTGTTAGGGAACAAATATTGTGAAGGCATTCTAGACTACGATATCCTAGTTTGCTTTATATTAAGAAATTATTTTGTACTGTATTTGAAAGATTGAATTGTTCATATAACTATTGTGAAAGTTGATTTTTTTAATCAAACAACCATCGGGATACTTATTCTCCAAAACCTTACAAATCATCAAAAGCCATTTTACTTAATCCATAGTAATGTTTGGGGTCCTAAGGTTACCGCTATTTTTGAGAAAAAATGGTCTGTGACCTTTATTGATGATCACACTTGTTTGTGTTGAGTATATCTAATGCATGAAAAATCCGAAGTAAAAAATTGTTTTAAGGATTTTTTTATGATGATTGAAAATCAATTTCAAACAAAAATTAGCATTCTTCACATTGATAAGGGTACGAAACCAATCCACTTGTATTGTTACCCCACAACAAAACAGAATTGCCGAACGAAAAAATAAACATTTACTTAAAATTTCTTGTGCCATCAGGTTTTCAAAAAATTCTAAAATATTTGTGGGAGAAGTTGTTTTAACGACATCATATTTGATTAACATGATGCCAACTTGGGTTCTTTACTACATTATACCTTTTGATACTTTAAAACAAATATTTCTTGAAACTCAAATTTATTCAATTCTTCCTTTGAAAGTCTTTGGGTGCACATTTTTTATTTATCTTCCTAATAGACTTAGTTCTAAGCTAGATCCTCGGATTGAAAATTGTGTTTTTGTTGGGTATGCCCCTAATAAAAAGGGTACAAATGTTTTAATCCAACAACAAAAAGGTTCTTTAACAGTATGGATGTTTCATTTGTAGAAAATCATATAAATTTTCAAAAACAATTCCTTCAAAGGCAGAAAGAGAGAGTTTTTGGGATATTATTTCTCTGTCAAAAACTATTATATCAAATTCTCTTAGTCCCAACATTGATCCTCTTATACAAGGAAACGATACTCAAGATCTAAGAAATTTAGTGCCTCATAGTATTGATATATTGAACCTTAGTGTCTCTCCAACAAAGGAAGGAATTCTACCTATGGCACCAAAAAAGATGAGCTCTGAACTTCAAGTGTATTCTACAAAGAATCATGAAAGTAGAGAGTTGTTGCTTCACAACCGCGCCAATCGGAAGTCCCGAGGAATGAATCACTGAATATTCAAGGTACCTAAGATTCAAATTTACCTTTAATTATGTTTATTATCATACTAAGCCATCAAACCAAATTCCTTTAGACCTTGGGGGAAATCGAAATTGTACCCAACATTCTATTGCAAAATATCTATCCTATAAAAGACTTAACCATAGACATAGAGCCTTTACCTCAAAAATTTTACAATTGTTCATTCCAAGGAATATTCAGGAAGCACTATAGGATTTGAATTGGAAACTACCAATATTAGAAGAGAAAACTCTTAAAAGAAATGTAATTTGGGAGGTAGTTGACTTACCTCGAGGAAAGAAAAATGTTGGGTGCAAGTGAGTCTTTACAATTAAATCTAAAGTTGATGGTAGTGCAAAAAGGTACAAGACAAGACTTGTGGCAAAAAGGTTTACACAAACAAATGGTATTGATTATCAAGAAACATTTTCTCTTGTAGCAAAAATTAATTAAATTCGAGTGTTATTGTCTCTAGCAATAAATTCTAATTGGCACTATACTGCCTAGACATTAAGAATGCTTTCTTAAAAGAAGATCTGGAAGAAGAGATATTTATGAGCTCGTCACCTAGATTTGAAGGGTAAAGTGTGCAGACAAAAAAGGTCATTATATGGCCTAAAACAGTCTCCGAGGTTATGGTCATAACACTTTGGAAAAGCTGTGAAGGGGTATGGATATTGTCAAAGTCAAGCAGATCATACTGTTCTTTAGACACTGAGAACGAAAAAAATGCAGTTTTGATTGTTGCTATAGATGACATAATTCTGACAGGTGACAACTTGAAAGAATTGGCCAGATTAAAAAGGGAACTTGTTGAGGACTTTGATGTTAAAGATCTTGGAATTCTGAATTGGAATGGAGTTTGCGAGGTCAAGAGAAGGAATCTTTATGAATCAAATAAAACATGCTTTTGATCTTCTTGATGAAACAAGGCTACTTGGGGGCAAAGTTGTTGTTACCCCAATTGAAGTCAAAATGAAGTTAGAAGCTGCCAAACCTAAAAATGTAATTAATCGAGAAAGATATCAAACTGGTGGAAAAACTAATTTAGCTATCCCACACATGCCCATATTTGGCATTTGCAGTCAATATGGTAAGTCAATTCATGCATATTCTTGGGCAAGAACATTTTGATGCAATATACAGAGTTCTGCAACATTTAAAAGGTTCTTTAGGCAGAGGTTTTTGTTCAAGAAATGAGACCATATACAAGTGGAAGCTTACAAAGATGCAGGCTACTGCACCTTCGTTGAAGGCAATCTTGTTACTTGGCACAGCAAGAAACAAAATGTAGTAGCAATTAGCAGAGTAGTGCAGAAGTTATGAAGATTAAAAGACTACTTGAGGAGTTAAAAATCACAAGTTCTTCCTTGAGGGTTTATTGTGACAAGTTAGCAATCTCAATCGCACACAATCCGATTCTCCATGACCGAACCAAACATGCAGAAATGGATAAACATTTTATCAAGGAGAAAATCAAATGTGGCATGATTTCAAGGGATTACACATGAGTCATTTTGAAACCTTAAGAAACAAGCTAGCTTTAAAAGATATCTACAAGTCAGTTTGAGGAAAAGTGTTAACTTTCATAATATTTAACTTAAAAGAACTAGATGTGGTGGGATATAATAGGCATGTAGTTAATAATGGTCAATGACTATTATTATGAAATATATACTCATGTACAACGATTATTTTCCTAGTTTAACTTAGATGAATTCGAGTAGCTTGACTCATTTACACTCCCCTAGTTTATAGAAGTCCCAATAATTTGAATTGTCATTAAAACATTCCAAAATAAGTTTCTACCAACTGAGACTTGCATTTTGCAAAAGATTAGAAGCCAACATTTTTAATGTAAGACTCCCTAAATACTAGACTATTAAGAGTAACCATAAGCAAATGCATTCACACACAAAAATAAAAAGACACATTCATTATTGATGTTCAAAATCATTCTGTAAAAAATAACGTAATTGCAGGAAGCCTAGGTCCTTGAGACGCCATAATATAATATGAACGACTTAATGGTTTTTAGAATCTTCAGACCAAAATTTAACTCCTACTCAAAAGAACTATAATTTTTTGGCCAAAACAAAACTATAAAAATTTATTTTGTTAAGACATGAGGATAATCAATTATATTGAATTCAAAATGAGAAGTATGAAATCAAACAAGTAAATTAACCACAAGTTTACCCAACATAAGAAATGACACCTTAACAGTACAAATGACTAACGTACGATAGCTTATCATTTCAAGTTAGAATTACCAATACTAAGCAAGCAATTTAAAGCTCAAAAACAATTGTGAGTTTATGGTATCCTAGTAGCTCAATCGCCGTAGTATCAAAAATGAGTATAGTTATGCAAGAATGTAGAAATTCTACCTTCCACCACAAGGAAGCGAAGTTCAGGAACAAAAGATGCAGCTACCTCAGCGATATCACCATTCACTGTCCAAGAAAATAAGTTAGAAACAAGAAAGTTAAACCAAAAGTAAGGGCATTCTTGGAATCAGAAAATCAACTATGCCATACCCAGCCCATATGGATTTTTATGCATCGACCATAATAATTCGCACAGCTCCACAAGCTGTTGCTGTTTGTAATATAGTTCAGCTAAGGGAGGTAATATTGGATGACCACCATGAATCCATAGCAAGGGCTGTTGTGATTGTTGATGGAATTCTTCACCTAAATGCTTACTACCCATCTGTACCATAAGATGAAAATATTACTTAACAGTAAATGAAGAAAAATAAATATGATTAAAGTTATTGTACACTTACCATTAATACATTTTCAACTGCTCTTGGACAAAAATCTTGCAATTTTGAAACATCTTTTACCAATGAATGCCAAGACAACAACAGTTTCTCATATTGCGAAAGGATAAAAGCATTCCAAAACACTATGTGGTCATCAAGAAGTTTTGTATATAATTTAATTAGTACATTATATGATGGATTTGCGACTAGCATATCAAGGATTTCTTTCTCCAACCCATGCAGAGACTCCAAGACCAGCTTGAAACCTTGACCTTCGTTTCTATAGTTATACCCACTTTGAGCATTCCACTGTTCATAAGAAAGTCTTAGAATTCCTACAGAGTTAACTGCATTAGAGAGAAGCCCACTCAATGAATTTGACAAGTCGCTTGATGGAGTTAGATCAACCAAGTCTAGTGAAAGCAATGGAACCGGGTGCAAGTTTAAATCTATTTGATGAAGGGAAGCAAGCTCATTGTGACAGTGAAAAATGCACTTCCAAATAGGATGATCAAATTCCTGTTTTAGCAAATTTTCAAAAGAACGAAAAAAATGGACATCGTCTAGTTTAGAGCTAAGCCAGCTAAACCAAAGAAGATAAAGTGCATAATCAACTTTAGTAGCCTGTTCAATTGTCCAGTTGGCAGCAAACAAAACCATCTCCTTAGCCAACTTCAAGTCAAATTTTCTCTTCTTAAATGACTTAGGAAGTATACTGCTTGAAGCCTTAGGACACATGAGTTGATGAATCGACTTCAAATTGACCAAATAAGTCCCCCCATAATTGGTAGAAGAAAAAACGTGGCTCAAGCCGTCTTTACTCAATATTCCCAATTCATACTGAGAAATAAGGTACTCCAAATACATGCAGTTCTGTTTGACAGAAGCTTCTTTTGAGTAAAATATATAATGCCTCAATTTCAATGGCATTGGCCATCCACCAGGCAAATGCAAAGAAATTTCAACTGGATTATCAGATTCTGACAGTGCTGTCATTGATAAGAAAACAATCTTAGCATGATTGATGATATCCCATCCCACAGACTCACCAAAGGAGGATAGATATGTGTGCTCCCAACTTATCTGTAAGCTCCAGAAAGGTTGGCTGCCATTTTTAAGAAGCTGCTGGAATAACTTGATCCAGCGAGCAAGCTCAAGATATGTAATTTGAACACTGAAGCGTAGTCCTTCATTCCTAGCATAGACATGAGCTTTAGCCATGGACTCAACTAATTTACCAACAGGTACACCAGATAAAGCAAGAAATCTTTTGACATCCTTCATTTCAAACCCTGCTGCACTTCCCTCATCCAGCAACCAATATGGTTGCATCATAAATATTTCAACTCCCCTATTTCGCATTGCTCGAGATACTTCACCAAAGCTGGGGTTAACTGTGAGGAACATCCGAAAATTGGGGTGTGGATGATAAACCACTGGACATCCATCAACACTTCCACATTCATTAACTGTAATTGATCCACTTGGCTCTACCAAAGAGTTGATTCTATCAAGAACCTAAAAGGCAGGTAAAGAAGTTAGCCAAAAAAAATAACTGCAACAAGAAATCAGAAGTCTTAAAATCAAGAATGGTTGAGCATCTCAATTACCGTGGGATTACAAAGATTTGCATTTTCAAGAACAACCCATTCACCATTTTCTATTGCCTTTACAAGTAATCCAGAAACCCATTCAAACTTTGCTGAAAATTGCCTTCTTTGCAGATATTCTTGCAACTTTGAAATTGATTTCCTTGTTCTATCCAGTTCATTGATTGACCAAGAAACAGGTAAACCACTGTTCATCGTATCCAATTTTAATTGCACAATAAGATCAACTAGCAAATTGAGAGAATTGGCAATGCTTTGCCAATTTTCTGGGAGAGCAGAAGTTGACAAGAGAATAGAATCCCTATTAGATAAGAAAGCAAGCCATTTGGTGAATATATCCTTTCTTTCACAAAATGTCACCTTTGAAAACTTCAACAGTAAACTGCAATACTCAGTAATGTAGCGCTCAACTTGAGAACAAATAGCCCTGAAGTTGCGACAAGCATCATATTGCTCGAAGCATCCAAGTAATTCAGATATATCAGTTGCAGACGAAAGGTTCAACACATTCAGCACATTGCCAGTGAGTTCAGCTAACAACCTTATCAGTGAGGTCTTCCCAGATGATGGTGGACCAACCAAGATGCACAACCACTGATTCTGTATACAATGCATGGCAGCTTCCAAGCTATGGCGAAAACTAGGCACAACATTCAGCTGACTATTCTTAAGTTTAGATAACTGAACAATGTTTCTTTGTACTGCAGTGTTCCCTACAAGTACATATTTAGAAGTTAGTTGTATCCGTGGGTAGGGATTCATCAATGGCTCAACCCCAAAGACCTCTTCATAGAGTCGTAGAACTTCCTTGCGATCAGAAGGAGTACGCATTCTTTGAACATACAGAATGTCAAGAAAGCAATCAATTTTTGACTTCTCTGGAGCACCTAATTTTAAAATAAGCAGATTTTGAGAAAACAGTATGATATAACCAGCAATACATAGAAAAAAACATCTTAAATGAAAATACAGGATGTAAATCATACTTTGAATGATTTGGCAAGAGCGAAGGACATCACGTAAATTGAACTCCCAAGGGGAGCCATCCTGAGCAAATTTGTGATCTACCATAATATCTCCATGTAACCTTTTATTGAAGAAAATTAACTTTGAAAGTACAGGTCTTGGGATTGAGGGATAAAGTGAGCTAGTGATAAATAAGTAGTCATCCTCAACTAACTCATCTATATACACCTGGAAGAATAATATGTGAACACAGTTAATGGTGTGTTCAATTGTTATCAATTTTTTCACATGCTAGACTTGTAGCTGAAACAAGAAGTTAATAATAGAAAGACAACCTTAGTAAAACGGTTTAGAAAGGATCTTGGGAGGCCTTTTCTGCCACCACCTTGAGAAAAAGGGTTCTGACATGCAAAGACTCTGAAAGATGATGGACATTTAAAAGTCAAGCCAAGCTCCGGAATGAAGACCTCAGCACGATGATCCAGAATAGCATTTAAACCCTGATAAATATGAATTTTCATTAATCCTCATTTGAACAAGCAGCAGCAAGGAGAGCGCAAGATGCAGAGAAAAAATCTAAAGATTCTCATTAATACCTCTAAGACAGTTTGTGGAGCAAGATTAAGTTCATCAAGCAAAACCCAACAACCCTCCTTTAGAGCCTGCAAAAGAGTTAATTAAGAAATTGAAACATTTTTCACCAAAATGAACAGCATTTAAAAAGCCTCTAAATAAGAAATTCTGACCTGTAGCAAGATTCCATCAGACCATGCAAATTTCATTCCCTCATCACTCTCAACGGGTAAGTCTGACCCCAGCAAATCCATCAAATCAGTCTGCACCACAAGCAATGACAAAGTATTTCCACCAAATATCATATAAGAAAATTGAGAACAAGAAGTGGGAAAACGACATAATTGAAAGAGAAATTATAGCATGCAAAACACATGAGGAAGTGATGGAGAATCACTGACCTGCTCAGATAAGTTAATGCGTACAACCTTATGCCCAGAATACTTCCCCAAGGCAACAATCAAACTTGTTTTACCAACACCTGGGCTGCCTTCCAGTAGTACTATAAAACACACAAATTTCAAGAAGATAAACATTATATACAGCTCATACGGTAAACAGCAACACCAAATGAGGAGAAGGGGGACAGGACAGAGAACAGAAAGAGTTGAAAGACCAAGTAGCACTGGAAGATGTACCAGGCTTTGAAAGCTGCATGGCACGTAATACCCTCAGAGCATTTCTGCAAGTTGTTGGTGCCAAAAATTCAAAACCGCTACTTTCACTCGTTTCATGACCTACAAAAATGATCCATAAGTTCGAAGACATGCAACTGAAATTTCAATTAGAAGTTGAAGCATCCACAAAACAATTAAAATTCATCCAGTGAAAATTAAACAAAATCCAAAAAATTAGTAACAATCTATGGAAGACAATTATACATTATGATGCCTAGAATAATTACCCATTCCTCTAAAAAAAATGAATCAATAAGTTGCATTCACTTATATTATGAAGGGCAAAAGTACATCATTTAATTCAATAGCTAACCTTTTTCAATATAAAATGGACTGATACCAAAGACATTGTCACATGACATTTCATCACTACAAGATATGCCTGCAGCTGTTCCAAGATCACCCCAACCATAGTTTTCCATAATCAAAAGTTTACTCAGTGCAGCATCATCACACTGTAAAATCAAATTCAAGCATTTGTTACGACCCATTACATAAAATTACATAAATGAAATTCAATAATACAACTCAAAAGAAGTCCAGATGGTACATTTGCATACGCAAACATGTAACACAAAGTCACAAGGTAAAGACAATTTGCACAACTGTCAACTGTATTCCACATAAGAGAGAAGCTTCAGGTGGAGTTATTATTCAACCCAAAAAATGTTCATATGAAAGCAATTCAAATACCTTAACTCGTGAAGTGAATCCCAATCATAGTTTATAAATGCTTTAAACAATTCCTACCTAACAACAATGAATCTAAAAACTAAAATTTGGCTTATAATTTATTAAAAACATGTGAAAGACAAAATGATAGACAATGCATAAAACATAAAGAAGTGATGACCAAAGAGGACATGGTCACTATATTATCATTAAATTGATAATGAAAATAACATAGCATTAATTTCATTATTGCAAAAGGCAACAAGATGCACATTTTCAAATTTAAAATAAAAATAAGAAAACTGTCAAAATATGCCCTGATTTTTAGGGATCAGATCTTCAGAAAACAAAAAATATTTAGTCACCACGTTTATCGATTTTCTGTAATTTTGAGTTTCAATGTTCATTCTTTCCTAGATTAAAATTTTATTTCCTTTAAAACAGATCTTTTTCTGCCTATTTAAACTAGGACATTTTATTCAGAATAATATATGAGAACATCATCTTTTATTCTCAATATTTTCACATGGTATCAAAACTGTCTCTAAAAATGCATCAGTAATTCCATTTAATAAAAAAATACAGCATGGCCACCAATAAATAGAGCACGTCCTCATCTGAGATTACTTATGGTTTTGATATTCAAACCAGTAGTAACACTCATGGCATGACAGAAGACATTTCTCTTCCCATTACAAGACATAAATTTAATGGGAATAATTTTCTTCAATGGTCAGAGTCCGTAATGATGTATGCCAGTGGAAAGGGGAAGGATGAGTGTCTCACAGGCGAGATTGTCCTTCCGGCGGTTGGAGATCCCAAATACAAAGTCTGGAAAGTAGAGAATAATATGGTCATGTCATGGATGTAAATTCTATGACCAATGAAATGGGCAGAAAATTTTCTCCTCTTCAGCACAGTTGATGAAATATGGGATGCAACAAGAGAATTTTATTTCAACAATGATAATACCTCAACCATTTTCAAGATTGAAACAACAACTTCATGATCTATGGCAAAGAGAGCTTTCAGTCACTCGATTCTATATCAATCTAACACGTCATTGGAAACAACTTGACGAATTTGAAGATCATTGGTGGGTCAACCTAGAAGATGCCCAGAGAGATCGTGGAGAAGAAGAGAATTTTTAAGTTCTTGATGGAATTCAACAAAAACTTAGATGAGGTAGGAGGAAGAATACTTGGGATGAAACCTTTACCTAGTATTAGAGAAGTTTTCTCTGAAGTGCACAAGGAAGAAAGCAGAAAAAAGGTGATGCTGGGAGAGCCATTCGCCCTTTCTACAATGTAAAATCAATATGCCCCTAGCAGTTAGAGGAACCCAGAACACTAGCAATGACAGTCAATCAAATAAAGGGAAGTTATGGTGTGATTATTGCCAAAAACATCGACACACCAGTTGATTGGAAATTACATGGGAAACATGTTGATTGGAAGCCTTCAAGATCGGTTTCAAATAAGGAAAGTCACAACAATCTTGCTACAACTGAAGAAGGAACTTTGCCACTCCTCAATCAATTCATCTCACCAAAGAACAATTTGAAGCACTCCAGAAAATGTTTTCACAAACATCAACCCAAAACAACACCATAGTTGGGTCATTAGCACACAAAGGTAATCTCTCAAGTGCTTTTACTGTTAAAACCCGAAATAAACACATGGATTGTTGACTCTGGTGCATCAGATCACATGACTGGAGACATTCATTCTTCAAACATTATAACCCATATCCCGAAGGTCTCACAGTAAAATTATTGATGGATTTCTTTCTAAAGTGGCTAGTACAGGTGTAATCAGTCTCTCAAAGGAAATAGAGATAATGGTAGTATTACATGTTCCCAACTTGGATTGTATTCTAATATCTACAAGCAAGCTTTCTCGAGATTGTAAATGTGTTGCTAAATTCCCTTCTAATCTATGTGAATTTTAGATTTTGGAGGACGATTAGCAGTGCTAGGATGTGCTCAGGACTTTACCTTATTCAAACTGAAGAACTTCCTAGAAGACAAACTCAAAAAGCAGTATCTGTTAATTCTAAAAGTAGGTCAAATAATGATCCTATTTCTGTTTCAAATAAAGAGAGTGCAATTATGTTGTGACACTACCGTCTAGGTCATCTAAACTTTGTGTATCTCCAAAAACTTTTCCCATCATTATTCAATAATAAAAATTTGAAATTGTTAAAATGTGATGTCAATTCTCAAAACATGTTCGTAATTCTTATCCCATCCAACCAGGCAAGGCATCTCATCCTTTTTCTACGACTCATAGTGATGCGTGGGGACCATCTAGAGTGAAAAATATTACTAGAACTAGGTAGTTGGTGGTGTTTGCGGATGATTACACTAGAATTACATGGCAATTCCTAATGAGAGAAAAATCTGAAATTGGTCAAATCTTTTGAAAATTCAACACTATGATTTAAACTCAATTTCAAACTAAGATTCGGGTGTTGAAAACTGATAATGCAAAATAATATTTTGAAACCACTCTTGGAGATTATCTTGGGAGTTAGAATATTATTCATCAAAATTCTTGTGTTAACACTCCACAACAAAATGGGGTAGCAAAAAGAAAAAACAGACACATTTTTGAAGTTACTCGGTCACTTATGTTTACCACACATGTACCAAAAATTTTCTAGGGTGAGGCAGTTTTGACAGCTACATAATTGATAAATAGGATGTCTTCTCAAGCCTTAAACTTCCAAACACCTAATCATGTTCTTTCTCATTCTTTTCCTCATATCTTCCACTTAAGGTCTTTGGTTGTTCTGTGTTTGTCCATATTCATGCCCAACATCATAGCAAACTTGATCCCAAGGCTCTCAAGTGTATATTTGTGGGATATTCATCTAATCAAAAAGGTTATAAATGCTATTCTTTGGTGACACGGCGTTTCTACAACTATATTTTATCCCAAATATGATATTGAGGGGGAGAACTTTACTAGAGAATACCAACTTTAGTACATAGATTTTTTGGAGCCATCTCAATTATCTCAAACACAAACAAGTCAAAATCCTAGCCAAATCTATGATGTTCAGATCGAGTCAAATGTGTCATATCCTTCTCCCTTGTCAAATTCTCAAACAAAAGTTCAAAATCCTGGTCAGTCTTCTATCCCAACACAACCTGCTAAAAATAGTGACTTATGTGCCTACACTGGAGAAACAAGACCGATGAAGGAAGAGATCAATTTCCATCCGATCACCACCATGAGCCCAACCTGATTTCAAAAATTCAAAATTCACTAGGTAATCACAATTCTAATCTTGCTCTTGGCAATCAAATTCATGAAGAAATAGATGATCTACCAATTGCCTTAAGGAAAAGGATGCAGAATTGTACTAATCATCCTATTTACAATTTTATCTCCTAATCACCGTGCCTTTGTTAGCAATCTTGACATAATTCAACTTCCTCATTCAATACATGAAGCTCTTAAGAAACCAAAATGGAAGGAGTCTATTTTAGAAGAAATTAGGACACTTGAAAAGAATGGGACATGGGAGATATCTGACCTACCAACAGGCAAACATCCAGTGGGTTGCAAATGGATTTTCACTATCAAACACAACTCAGATGGTAGCATCAACAAGTTTAAAGCACATCTAGTGGCTAAAAGATTTGCACAATCCTATGAAATTGATTAACAGAAGACTTTTGCACCAATAGCAATACTCAATGCAGTTCGAGTCTTACCCTCTCTTACTGCAAACCTTGACTGGCCACTCTATCAACTAGATGAGAAAAATGCATTGCTTAACAATGATCTTGAGGAAGAAGTTTACATGGAAATTCCTCCAAGTGTTAACACTCCTGCTAACATCAACAAAGTCTACAAGCTCAAAAAATCATTGTATGGACTAAAACAATCACCCAGAGCGAGATTCGATAGATTTACAAAGGCAATAAAAAAGGTTGGGTGTTATCAATGTCAAACAAACCACACCATGTTCATCAAGCTCTCGCCCTCCGGTAAGAAAGCTATTCTCATTGTATATGTTGATCATATTATCCTAACCGAGGATCATGATGAAGAAATTATGAAACTCAAGCTTCCTGGCTAAGGAGTTTGAGATTAAAGATTTGGGGGAGGTAGCTCGGTCCAAGAAAAGAATTTCAATTTTTCAGCGAAAGCATGTATTGGACCTCTTGAAAGAAACAAGAATGTTTGGGTGCAAGTCAGTCGATATTCCTATTGATACTACAATAAAGCTAAGTCATAAAGATGATGGTACACCGGTTGACAAAGGGAGATCTCAAAGATTTGTTGGGAAACTCATCTATTTGTCCCACACTAGACCAAATATAAGTTTTGTCATTAGTATGGTCAGCCAGTTCATGAATAGTCCAACATAGAATTTGTTGTGTATGGCTCATATATACAGTAAGTGCAAAGATGCTAGAGCAAAGTAAAGCGTAGTGACAAAGTGCTAGCGAGGAGCGGATTTCTCGATTTAATTATAAGGTTACAATTTAAATGGGTTGAGGATACAGGGGTAATTTTGTAAAATATTACCATACAGCTTGTAACCCTAAGTTTTATACATCTAATATATATATATTGTAACCCTAAGTTTTATACATCTAATAAGAAAACCTAGCCACTCTGCTCCCAATGACATAGACACATTACTGAACCTCATTAAATTTATGTGTTCTTTTATTTCTTTTATTCTTCTTCTTATTGTTTCGTTATTTTTCAACAACTGGTATCAGAGCATTGCCGTTGAGATGACTCTAAGCTCTACTGCAAAATTTGAAGTAGTAAAGTTTGATGGAACTAGTAATTAAGAGATATGTTGACGCAACAAGGAATCTATAAGGCATTGTGCGAGAGAAACTAGAAGGAATAGGCGAGATTGATTGCAAAGAACTGCAGCAGCAAACAACAGGAACCATACGATTATGTCTGGCAAACGATATTATGTACCAAGTAATCGATTTGAAATCTCCAGGAGAGGTATGGAAGAAATTGGAAAGTCAGTATATGTCCATATTACTCACGAATAAACTGTATCTAAAACAGAGGTTATACGGGTTGAAGATGCAAGATGGTTCAAACTTGGCACAACAAGTCAATATCTTCAATCAGATAGTCATGGATTTGGTGAGGGTTGATGTGACGATAAAGGACGAAGATAAAACAATGATACTATTGTGCTCTTTACCATCTTCCGACAAACACATAGTGACAATCCTTACATATGGAAAAGAAATAATTAATTTGGAAGAGATTATTGCAACATTGAAGGCATACAGCCAGCAAAAACATAATGCGGGTGATAGCTCTCAAGGTGGAAGTCTGCATGTAAAGGGAAATCAAGAACGTGGTAGGAAATAGAGTAAATAAAGTTCTGCAAAGAAGTCCAAATCGAAATCCAAAGGCAGAAAATCAGTTTGATGCTATAAGTACAAGATGTACAGACATATTAAAAGGGATTGTCCAAACAAGACGACGTATAATGATTGTTCATCAAAGTTTGCGAATGTGCTATAGAATGAAGAATCAGATTGCAGTGACAGAGATATGCTTTTTGTTTCATCAAGTCAGTTCACAAATGCATGGATTCTTGATTCAAGATGGTCCTATCACATGACACCTAACAGGAAGTGTTTACTTCATACAGGTCGGAAAATTTTGATTGTGTTTATTTAGGTGATGATAAATCTTGTACTATTGCTGGTATAGGAGCAATTAAAATTCAGATGCATGATGGCATTGTTAGAAACTTATGTGATGTTAGACATATAACAGAATTGAAAAAGAATCTAATCTCTTTAGGCATCTTACAATCTAATAGTTTTACATATAAAACTAATGGAGATAGTTGCATTAGAGTAAGTAAGGGTGTTTTGACTATGATGAAATGGATGAAAATTGCAGGGAACATCTAAACACTGTTAGGAAATACATTTGTAGGTGGAGTTGCATCTGTTGAGTCAAATGATGATAGTACAAAACTATGGCACATGTGCTTAGGTCATCATAGCAAATATGGGATGACTGAATTACATAAAAGAAGTCCATTTAAGGATGTTAAAAGCTGCAAGTTAGATTTATGCAAAGTTTGTGTGCTTGAGAAACAGTCTAGAGTTAGATTCACGACCGGTAAGCACAAAACTGAGGGAATTCTTTATTATGTGCATTCTGATGTATAAGGGCTAACCAGAGAATTGTCATTGGGTGGATCTCAATATTTTGTTACTTCCACTAATGATTTTTCTAGAAAAGTTTAGGTGTATTTCTTGAAATATAAATCTGAAGTCTTTTTTAAGTTCAAGCAGTGAAAAGTAGAGGTGAAAAACTAGACAGGTAGAAAGATCAAATATTTGAGATCTGACAATGGTACAGAGTATACAAATTCACAATTTCAGAAATTTTGTGTTGAGCATGGTACTCAGAGGCACTTTTCAGTTCCTAAAAAACCACAGTAAAATGGTATTGTGGAGAAAAGGAACAGATCCATTACTAAAAGGACAAGGTGTTTGAGGCTGAATGCAATGCTTCCCAAGTGTTTCTGGGCAGAGACTGTGAATATGGCATGCTATCTCATCAATAGATCACCATAGACATCATTGAGAGGAAAAATTGTAGAAGAGGTATGGACAGGGAATCCAGCTGACTTTGAAAAATTGAAAATCTTTGATTGTTCCGCTTATGTGCATATATCCAGTAATGAAAGATCTAGACTTGATCCAAAGTCAAAAAGTGTATCTTCATATGCTATGTGAAAAGTGTAAAATGATACAAGTTTTGGGATCTGGTGACAAAAAAATGGTGAACAGCAGGGATGCAATATTTGATGAGCATTCTATGTTGCAACATAATATTAACAAGGATGCATCAACAGTAGAAGATAACATCTTCAGTGCAAAGGTGGTGCAAGTGCACTTAGAACAGCAAGTTCAAGAAAATGAAAGGGCTGAAACTTCTAATTCAAGGCCTAAAAGTTCTAATCTAGGTGAAGAACAGCATTACAATGTAACCAGAGATAAAGAGAGACGCACCATTAAGCCTCCAAACAAGTTTGGATTTGAAGACTTACCTTCTTTTGCTCTTCTCATGAGTACTAAGGATCACACTACCTTTTAGGAGGTTATGATTAGTCAAGAGACGGATAGATGGATAGGTGTTATGATGAAGAAGATGGAGTCTTTGCATAAGAGTCAGACTTGGGAGCTTGTGAAACTTCTTGAAGGAAATAAGGCTATAGGGTGCAAATGAGTCTACAAGAGGAAACTAACAATATCAGAAAAGGAATGGGCAAAAGTTCAAGGCTTGGTTAGCGGCAAAAGGGTATTCACAGCAAAAGGGGATTGATTATGATAAAAAAATTTCTCCTGTGGTTAGACATACTTCCATCAGGGCAATGTTAGTATTAGTAACCAGTTGGGATATGTACCTAGAGCAAATGGATGTGAAGACAGCATTTCTTCATGGTGATCTTAAGAAGCAGATTTGCATAGAGCAACCAGAAGGGTTCATTGAAACTAGACAGGAACACCTCGTTTGTAAATTGAGAAGATCATTGTATGGGTTGAAACAGTCTCCAAGACTATAGTACAAGAAGTTTCACTCTTATATGCTACAGATTGGCTACAGGCGATGCGAGTATGATTGTTTAGCCTTGATGATGGTTCTTTTGTTTTCCTGTTATTATGTGTTGATGATATGCTGATTGTAGCTAAGAGTTTGCATGATATCCATAAATTGAAAGCGTTGTTAGGGCAAGAATTTAACATGAAAGATTTAGGTGCTGCAAAGAAAATTCTTAGAATGGATATTCACAGGGACATGAGCTCTAAAAAACTATTGTTATCTCACCAGAGTTATGTTGAGAAGGTGCTAGACAGATTTGGTATAAACAGTGCTAAGCCAGTGAGTACTCCATTGACAAATCATTTCAAGATTTCATTAAATCAATGCCCAAAGTCATATTAGATAATTAAATATATGATTAAAGTTCCATATGAAAGTGCAGTTGGTTGTTAATGTACGCAATGGTTTGTACCTGACCAAATTTGGCTCATACAGTTAGCCAAGTCAGCAATTTTATGTCGACACCAGATAAACGACATTGGGAAGCAGTCAAATGGATTTTCAAGTATCTGAAGGGCATAACAGGTTATGGCATTATGTTTGGCAGTCAACAGGGTGATCATTCAGTTGTGGGGTACGTGGATTCAAACTATATTGGTAATTTGGATGATAAAAGGTCTACAACGAGATATGTGTTTACTCTTGCAGGAGGACCTATTTGTTAGAAATCAACAATTTAGTCTATAGAAGCTGAATACATGGTTGTAGCTTAAGCTGCTAAAGAAGCTTTATAGCTTACAGGGCTAGTAAAGGAACTGGGTATTGAGTAAGATAGAGCTCAGTTGCATTGTGATAGTCAGAGTGTCACTTATTTGGCAAAGAACCAGGTGTATCATGTTAGGGTAAGCATATTGATGTGAGATTTCATAAGATCAGGGAGTTGATTGCATCTTGTCAGATATTGTTACTCAAGATTCATACTTCTAAGAATGCAACTAATATGTTAACCAAGTCAGTTACTACTGACAAGTTCAAGCACTGCTTGGACTTGTTAAATGTTTCTAAATGCTAGAAAAGCTTAACCCCAACCCATTTGGTGTGTGAGAAACTTCAAGTTTATCCCCTAAGGGGCTTGATGATATTTGCCAAGGTGGAGATTGATATGTATGACTCATATATATAGAAAGTAGACAGATGCTGAAGCGTAGTGGCCGTACAGCTTATATATATATCATATGTATTGTAACCTTAAGTTTTACACATCTAATAAGAAAATCTAGCGGTTTTGCTTTCGAAGACGTAGGCACATTGCCAAAACTCGTTAAATCTCTGTGTTCTTTGATTTTCATTATTCTTCTTCTTGCTGTTTTGTTATTTCTTAACAAAATCACGTGGCCGAAACTCGTTAAATCTCTGTGTTCTTTGATTTTTTTTATTCTTCTTGTTGTTTCGTTATTTCTTAACAGGATCACGTGGAAGTAGTTTCAAGATTCTAAGATATTTAAAGATGGAAGTCGGAACAGTGGTTATTCTTTCAGAAGAGCACAAAAAGAAAGGTTGAAGTTTTCACTGATGCTAACTAGGCAAGGTCAATAACTGACAGACGATCAACTTTTGATTACTGCACTTATATCTGGGACAATTTGGTTACATAGCGGAGAAAAAAGCAATATATTGTCACGAAGCTCAGCAAAAGCAGAATTCATAGCTCTTTCTCATGGCAATTGTGAGGGAATGTGGCTGAAAAGGTCACTTGATGAGACTAGAATTTCCACTTCAGAGACTATAAAGGTGTTATGTGACAATCTATCAGCAATCAGCATTGCCAAAAACCCAATTCATCATGATAGAATGAAACATGTAGAAATTGACCATCATTTTGTCAAAGAGAAAATAGAGAATGACACAATATCACTTCAGTATACTCCGACCAGTCAACAAACAGCTAATATTTTGACTAAAGCACTGCCGAAGAAGACATTCGAGAACCATACTTCCAAGCTAGGATTGCTTAACATCTACAACCTAGCATGAGGGGAAGTATGGAAATATGCCCCGATTTTTAGGGATAAGATCTTTATATTTATTTCCTAGAATAAAAAATATTTAGTTACCATGTTTATCTATTTTCTGCAATTTTGAGTTTCCATGTTTATCCTAGATGAGAATTTTATTTCCTTTAAAACAATTCCTTTTTTACCTATTTAAACTAGGATGTATTATTCAGAATAATATACGAGAATATCATCTTTTATTCTCAATATTTCCACAAAAACAAAAACGCCACACGCACTCGCATACCTCAAGTTGCTTTACAAGAAAAGATAAGCAATTCTCCCGGAGTAGCTGAGCATCCTCTCTAAAAATACCCGTCCCTGAATATCAAACACAAAGGAAAAAAGGTAACCCAATAGAGATTCAAAAAGAAAAGAATCAATGGACATTGCACATACATCATTCCATCTCTTAATGGGTTGGTTAACATTGAAGATTTTACAAGTTCTGATACTTGATAAAAATTTAGAAAAGAAAAATAAGATTTTTCATGTAGAAAAGAGGCAAATAAAGGTTCAAGAAAAATTCAATAGAAAATGTTTTGCAGTTACTTTTTTTATCATTTCAAAATCCATATTTGGAAATAGCAGTATGACAAATGAGTTCAGCCCGAAAAGATGCCAGTACAATCAAAACAGAATTGAAAGAAAAAAAATATAACTAAAGCTGGAAAACAATAAGAGAAAAAAAAAAGCATTGAATAAAGATCACGCTAAACTAGATCTAGAAACTTCCTTCGCTTGATAGAAATGAAAATGATAGTCATCCTTAAAGATTAAACTCACAGTAATGATGAGAAAAAATAATGTTCCAAACAGGAAATCAAAAATATTGGATAAATTCCCGGCCTATGCATGTCTGTACACTTAGAACAAAGCAATTAACACATAAGGTATTAAAAATAAAGCAGGAATTACCTAAACTTAATCCATCAAGCAAAACAAGGAAAAGCCCATGGAAGAATGCATAATCAGGTCCTAAACTCCCTTTAGTCATCTTAATAAACTCAACCCAAGATAGGATATCTCTAACAGTAAGTGTTCTCCCCACTTGTAACTTATTGAACCACTGCATTGAAAGAAAATAATGGAAAAGTTAATCCGATTGATGCACAGAAATACAAAGAACAGTGGATCTGATTTGAAACAATTTTTAGCACACTCACAAGACCATAACTGCTCCATCTTATTTCTGAAGGCGGGCAAAAGAGGTCAGATAGGATATTACCCAATTGCTTTTTATTAGGTATGCAAATAACAGGGCACACAAAAATGTATTTATCAAGTGTTATGTCTATTTTACCAAAAAAAGGGGTATTACAAACATTAAAATAGTTCCATTAAAAATGTAATTTTATACATTTACATAAATTTTTAACTGAAAAGTTATTTACATAATATATAGACAGGTAAGTGGCCCCATCTTTTGCTTTGGCATGATATAAGCAGTGGCATATCTTCATTAAAAGATCAATAGTCCAAATATTTTTGTGTAAGCTAGGGATGGAAATAACTGCATATATTCCTCTTGTGAGCAGAGAGAACATGAACTATTCATTTTATCAATAGTGCTCAAAAAAATTACAGAAGTTTGCATATTGTAATTTAATGATGGATGTGAACAAGGAAGATTTAGTTAATTGGAAGTTAAAAGAGGCAGTTATCATCGTCTTATTACTGTGCTGTTATTATAAAGAGCACAGGAGGGAAGAGAACCAATTGTCCTCAGGGAACATGCACACCTTAAGTTCACTTTTTCGCTTGGAATGCTACTTGACATCTCCAGCAGACAGTAACAATCTTAGTGACTAGATGCCTTCTCTATACATTCAAATTTGAGACACTGAAATCTTACATGTATAATTTCCGCAAGTACAAATAAAAGTTTAAATCAGAATTTGAAGACAAGTCTAAACCAGCACTCCAAATGCAATATTTTTTTTATTACAAAATCCAAAACAATTTCAAACCAACAGCAAAGAAGAATAAGACAAAATTTTGGATAAATAACTCACCTCCCAGAAATTTATCATAGCATCCACGATATATAAGAAATCTGGATTGGAAAACCTGCAGGTAAAAAAAAATTGCAAAAAGATTCAACAAAAGAAGAGTTCACATCAATATATTATATCTCAAGAATCAAGTCTTTAACCAGGCTTACCTATTCAAAGCAATCTCTTTAAGTTCATCCAGATCACCAACAGAAGGAACCCAAATCTCTGTAAAACGATTACGAAGAGCAGGAGATAATTCCTTTTTACCATAATCACCTCCAGGATTCATTGTTGCAAGCACTAAAAAGTTTTTATGAGCTGTTATCTTTTCCATAAGAGGCCCTCCTTTCTCAGCCAAAGACTGCAAATGGAAGCAAGAGATATAAACAGCACCCAATTTGAAGTTAATTGATCAATATACAAAGGACACACATACCAAGTAAAAATATCTCCCTAACAAAATAAACCCCATAAAAAACTTAAACTGGGATTTAAGTCCCCAAAAAAGTATGCAAATTGAAGCATTTATGTATCTACACTATAATAGTAAAGACATGATATGAGATAAGGACATTAATGATATCTAACCGAGAAGGATAGGAAAGACTGAAGAATTAAATTAGAAAATCCCCCCTAATGCTCAACAGCAGATAAAAGATTAAGACATTATCATCACAACATCAAATAACAAGCTGATATGATGACACATTGAAAGGAAGAAGTTCCCAATGAGAGAACTTACCAATTTTCTTTCTGACTCCAAAACACTATTCAATCTTTCCAGTACACTGTCATCAGCTAATGAAATTTCATCAACAAGAAAAAGATCACCAGCCTTCATGGCTTGCACAAGTGACCCATCTTGCCATGTGAAAATTGTCTGCCACTTCTGATGCAGCTGAGTAAGGTTCAATTTCATCTCCTCAAGAGTATTAAGATCTTGCAGAGTGACGTCAGGACATGTAACCAGGCCCTGTCTATAACTAGTTACCATTGCAGCAAGATGATCAAGAGTTGAAGAAGCTTGACCTATATCAGAAGAAATTTCCTGCATTGAAGGAATGTCCAAGATATATTATCTACTCAAAAATAATTTGGAAAAAAAAATAATACAACACAAATATAGCTTTGAGAAAATTCTCACCATAGTCTCAGGAAAAATGACATAAGGCTTAGACAACCTCAACTTTTCTATTATATATTTGAATTCTGATGCCAGTCTTGATCTTTCTCGGATAGGATAGAACCCCTGTTAAGAACTTCATTAATTAAAATTTAATTTTCTGAAGAGACATCAATAGCCAATCTCAAAAACACATTAAACAAGAAGGGCAAAAGTTATTGTAAGAAAACAAACCCCAAGAAAATCAGATGTTTCTGAGTACTGGTGGCAATTCAAAATGTGCAGTTTTGAACCCAATGAGCTACTTAGCAATTGACAAACAGTAGTCTTTCCACCACCAGTTTCCCCAACAAGCAGTACAGGCTCACGTAATTCATAGCAACGCTTAACAAGAAAGTACAATCTCCTCATGCTTCTAGTCAAGACAATGCTGCAATAACCATAAGAACAATTAATACAACATAATTCAAAAAAAACTCCAAAATCAGGAAAAAACAGTATAGCAAGTTCATACTTTCCAAGATTCTCTGAGTCCCTTTCAACAGATTTTGAGTCCCTACCAACTGAATCCTGAACAAATTAGAGCAAGAAAGTAAATATATTTTCTGCTAATGATTAACTCAGAACATCATTCAATCCAACAATGCATCAGACTAGCCTATGATAGCCTGCGCTGTCATAATGCTAAATTTGTCAAGTAGCATAAATAGAGGCTAATGTAAAGGCAAAAACCTTAGACATCTACCCACACTTACTGTAATTCTAATCACATCTTGTCCACACATTGATCATCAATAGACATCAATTTTAAGTATAAAAAAGTACATGTACATAGATATCACTCCAGTTACTCCAACAGAATTGTCAAAAGCTTTACACATTTATATAGGTTCACCGCATGTATCCAACTTTTCCAAGAATTATCACAAGTTTCAATCTGTTACAATAAACTCATATTCCAAAACTACTGACATCAAAGCAAAAGCATCCAAAAAGCATGTAGTCCAAAGAAAAAATACCTTATACAAATCATCTTTGACAATTTTGACATGAAGATGCTTCTCCAAAATTTTTTGAACTACAAGTTTCTCTCCCTCATCTCGCAGCCTGTCTGCTAGAAGATAGTAACCATGTTCTGCCATAACTTCTTTGGAATCTCCAAAGCTTCTCAAACGGTTAGCCCAACGAAATAAGTCTCTGGGAGTTATGAATCCATGTTTTCCAGCAAATACTTTACTCTGCTGCCTATGCAACTGCAACTCTTTCATTACTTCGACCATGATTTTGGCACGGCTTCCAGGGATTTTGCACCTTTTCTCTATTATTGTGCTCAACTCATAGTCTGGAATTTCATCCACATGAACTTCCACAAAACGATTGCGAAAAGCTCGAGAAAGCATTTTCCGCCCACCATAGAAAATAGGTGGATTTTGAGTAGCAAAAAGCATAAAATTTGGGTGTGCACGTATGGTTTCACACAGCTCAGGCACAAAAAGTTCCCTATTGTCATCTAACAAGCGATTCAATGCTTCTAGCACATCAGATGGGGCAAGATTTAACTCATCCAAAATTATCCAATAACCATTCCGAACAGCCTTGACCAATGCACCTTCATGAAATATGAGCTTTCCATGAGCATCTGATATGTAAGAACCCAAATACTCCTGCAAATCAGTGTGTTCATGGTTATTAATCCGTACAAATTCATGACCTGTTCTTGCAGCAAGATACTGAACAAGGCTAGTTTTTCCACTAGAAGTAGGCCCCTGTAAAAGCACAGGATATTTCTTGATAAAAACAGCTCGTGCCAAGTTCTCAAGTTGCTTCTTGACACTCTTTGTCAAAACATAATTCTCCAAGAAATCATCACAGATACAGTCTCTTTTAAATTTTAAGTAAGCATCAAAAGGTACTGATGTAGGTTTATGTCCCCCTAACAGCTTATGCTTGATCATCTCTTTCATAATCTTGGCACTGGGTCTATCCAACATAGTAAGAAAAAACATGCAAAAGCCATCATAAACAGCCTTTTGAAACCCAAATTTCCCCTTTGCCTCCCTAGTATACTCCAGTGCACGGTACAAAGACCTTAAACTGTATTGAGGCTTCTGATTAGCCCCATCTTGCAGCTTTTCTTCAGATTTCACTTTTGCTGTTTCATAGAAATTAATTATTCTTTGTTCTAGTTCACTATTTGATAGGGTCTCCTCCATAAATTTGTTAATAAATAATTTCAAATCTTCTTTATCCAACACATCATCAACAAAGTACTCTGTAAATCTGCTTCGCAAAAAGTAGGGCAAGTCTCGCTTTCCAGCATCAGTTGCAGGATTCATACATGCAAATATACGGAAACTGGGATGTCTAGGTATATGACTGATATCTCCTCTTTCAGCTAAACAGATTGACCCATAGTCTCCTTCAAGAGAACCTGTAATTCTCTGCAAGGTCTCAGGTGGAGCTAGATTAACCTCATCTAACAAAATCCACTCTCCATTTCTAAGAGCAGTTACGAAGGCTCCTTCTACAAATGAAAATATCAATCCAGATGCCGCCCCAATTTGCCCATTGGCAGTTTCAAGTTTCACAGAAAAATTTTTCCAACTTCTGAAGATTTCTTCTTCATCTAAAGGTTTTTTTCGCTTCTTCCCAGATCCAGATCTTTCAACTTGTACTTTCTTTTGGAAATTATCAACATACTTTCTAAATGCACTCAATAACATAGTCCAGTTCTTCTTTTTCAGTTGCTTTTGTAAGTAGGCAAAAAGTTTATCATTTTCCTAGACATCGCCATATAACACAAGTTATTATCTATGCAGGCAAATAACATTAAACAGCAAAGTTATAATTCCAGAAAATAAATAATACCTTCACAGAGAATGTCTTCGAAAAAAGACTCTCAAACTCCTTATAAAGGAGAATACAAATAGATTGTGGATCTATGGGCTTAAATCCTCCTAATAAATCAGCAACATCACTCTGTTGACTCAAATTCTGGAAAAAGAAAAAAAAACAGAAATAACAATCCAACAATCACATGATGACACAGACTTTCATGCCACATGCACATGCAAGGATACAAAGACACGTATGCAGTATATACATATATGGAATATACAGACAGATCCCAATTCCTCCATACCAAAACAGTAAGCTTCTGACCAAGCATTGTAGCCAGATTCTGAACAAGTGTAGTCTTCCCAGTTCCAGTTTCCCCAACCAAGAGAACAGGCTCATTGTGCTTAACAGAGGAAGATACTCTCTCAAGAATATACAGAGAACTACGCATCTTGACAAGTCTATCTTGGCCTTGCGGCTGAAAACATATCATGAAAATTTTAATGAAGAAACAGCGAACAAACAACTTATGCTAAAATGAGAAGATCTAGAATGCTTCCACCAACCACAGTTTCAGTGCGTTTAAGTGTAACTCGTCCAATTCTTAGTTCTGAAAGCAAATCCTGCAGTTGAATTTGTAAATAAGAAATAGCAGCACCTAAAAACTCTGGTTATCTGTAGCATCTAAGACAACAAGTACCTGAATTTCAGGTTTATAAGGAAATAGGATTCTCGATTCAGCTAAGGGCACCATCCACAACTTTGCAATGTCTTTCATTATAGTCAGCCGCATGTCACTCGAAGACAAAAAAGCTGCAAATATGTCTACAGCCTGTAAAAGAATATGCTCATGGATTTATTTATTATGGTTTGGTTGGGGAGTGGGGGAGACAAGGTGCTGGGTACACTTTTCTAGAGCCTGTATCTTGATTTATCCATTTAGATAACTCATACAATACACGGAGAGCAAAATATCAAACATATAGAGATGGCAAGATACATTTGACAAAATCAGACCTCTTGATAAATACACCGACACTGATAAGCTGACACCACATCTTTCACAGAGCTAAACCCTAACCATGCTATTCTTTTGCACCATTTAATGAGATCCCTGTCACAAGAATCAGAAAGCTGCAGTTATGAAAATCAGGTTGCTTTTAACACATAATACATGCTTTAAGCATCAATCTATTACCTTAATGAGAACCGGCCAAGAGACCCATTTAGAGCATAATTTCCGGATTGAAATCCAAAAATATGGTGCATAGAGATAGAGTTGACTCTCTCAAATGTTTCTGAAAAAAATAAAATGATTTTTAGGAAAGTAGTAGTTATTCTTAAACGAAAAATCTTGACAAGATAATGAACCACCTATAAGTTTCCCAGCAAGAGGCTCTAGATTTGGATACAGCACTTTCACTATATTTTGCAAGTCATCATTATTTGGCAGCCCAATCATCACTCTCCTCCAAAGAATGCTAAGTAAACTTCCGGCTACAGCCAAAAGAAAATAACTCTCTATTTCAGCCACTGCAAATAGTTCTACTTCATATCTAAGTAAGTTTCAATAAGTAATAAACCAGCTTAAACACTTTGAACAACAATTTGAGACAAATTTCCACATCTGAAATATCAATAATACAAACCCTCCGTATTGCAAAACACGTCAGTTTTTGCAGTAGTAACTGTGGAAAATAGCCGAAAGCTTTCTGGTACACCTATTTCCTGAAACGGCAAATATCTTTCATCATTAGTCGACAACATGTGCTTGTGCGAAAACTGGGTAATAATTAACATGCATATGCTTGTGTAAGAGCTGATAAAGAAAGAACTTTTTTCTATACTAACCATAAATCACCAATCATGCAATTAAATTTACACCATCCACGTAAGCCAATAAAATTTCATTCAGCTTCTAAATTAAAGTCTACCAAAGTAATGCACATGACTTGAAATAGCAATCAAAAGGTAAAAATATACCTCTCCATGACCAGTTACAAAGAAGCTAGCACCTTCCAGTAAAGGTAATAAGATAGATTGTACATCTGATGACGCTTTGTCAATGTCCTCAAATACAACCCAATATCCATTCAGAACAGCCTGTCGAAAAGGAATATTTACAAGATCAAAAACAAGCAAAAGCACATATTCACAGCAGAAGAAATCAAAAAAATTTTTATGAAGGCAACAAACCTGCACCAGCGACCCAGGTTGCCATCTAAATTCACCAGGTTGCTCAGCACAAACATAAGTTCCAATCAATGTTTTGCCATCAATTTGTTCATCCATGTGAATAGAGAGAACTGTTTTGTAATGAACATAAAGCAATAGCCATCAGGAAACGATTTGCAAAATAAAGGCCAACATCACATTCTCTAATAGAGGTTGACGGAGTCATAATCTAATTAATTCACAAGGTATTAATATTCAAGCACCCATATGAGGCAAAAAGAGACTCAAATACATACCAACTAAACTACTCTAAGATTATTCCCTTCTAGTTAGGACAGATCACATAAGCCCTCTTCTTCCATTCGCTATTGATATTTGTCATATGTCAAGGAAGGTGAGAAATAACTAACAATTTTTTTCAAGCACTAGAAGCAAGTCATTTTTGGAATCAACTTTAGGGTCAACTGCAAAAGACTTTCTGATGTTTGATGTTAGGAACGCTTGAATTGCTATTATACCAAAATTAGCAAATTTAGACATCAATAATCAATGGAAAGATTTGAAGGATAAAATATATTATGACATTTCTCATGGATTAAAACATAATACAATTCAAAATATTTGAGACTTATGTAATATAAATTTCATATCTTATAATCAACAATATAGTACATAGTCGTCAAATCAAGAATTTAAATCCTCATTTTGCAATCAAGAATCGAATCAAAATCATAAGGTTTGAAACAAATCTTAAAAAACAAATAAGTAAATACATACACACACATCTCTAATATGAATGATGTTATATACAATAATAATAGAGGGTACAAAGCTAACACTGGTGATTGTGATCATAACAACATGATATAATGATTGGAACATGATTATAACAATTATTCACTGTCTCAATTAGATATGAAAGGGTGTTTTCCTGGACTGAAAATTTATGTCCAATAGGGCTATCTCTAAGTCTCATTCTAATGAGCTAAAATACCTTGGTTCCCAGAATCATGAGCTAACTTGCTAATGAGAGCAGTTTTTCCAGCACCAGCAGGGCCATACAAAAGGACAGGCCACCTTTGACTCACAGCGAGTACTACCATCTCAAGACTTTTCTTCACTTTAGATGTCATTACAAATGGATTGCCTCCTGGTATATCATTCCTATATCACAAAAGGGATCGATTACAAAAGGAAAACCAAGAATATCCATATTAACAAGATCTAATTTCCAGCACCAACAAAAAGAACTAGAAATATCAATATGCCAATTAGCTTAAGAGTTCAAATCATGAAGACAATGATCAATAACGAAGACCTAAGAATACTTATCTATTTTCAGTAGTAAGTTCCTACCATGTAACCGACCTTTGACTCTTAGTCACTGGCTCAATTTTACAAAATTTTGATGATGACGATGATGAATTATTATCATAAGGCATCAGAATGTTTTGTTCACTGCAATCAACTCCTCCATTAGTAGAAACCAATGTTGTGTTTTCTGATGATTCTACATACATGCCAGCCTTCTCTATGGAGACATCTTGACAGAACTCCTCCCATCTGAAAACAGCAAAAGTAAGCAGGTATAATAGAAAGGATAAAAACTAATCAAAACAATATAAAATTCAACCCACCGCAATAAACATGAAGCTCCCTCTGCAGCTCCAACACCAAAATTTTCAATTGCCCCGCCACTCATTTTTAAAATCAGTGAGAGTATTTGTATCCCGCACCATCTTACATCTGAAATCTCCTTATCTTGACAACCATCACCCAAATCAAAATGCAGGGTTATCTTGACAAGCTCCAAAAAACAAGACCAATTCCATCTTTTGGAGAAGAACTCAGATTCTACAAGAAGAAGGCGATAAGATACGCGTGCAGCAAGTAAGCAGTGCCTTAGAACCTGCTAAGATAGAAAGAATAATAAAGTTCTCAAATAAATATTTGAATTACAATCAAAATCCCAATTTTATAAATGAGAGTCAAATTAAAGATTGATAAAAATTCACAAAACCAATTAGACAAGACAAATATGTATTGGAGAATGCAAAATTCAGTACATGTCGAATGATTATGTGGCCAAATGAAAAGGCAGTTGCTACTAGATTAGAGATGCAAATTTTAGACCTAATCGCAAATTCTTCTCAGACTCACATTATATATTTGTCAAGAAATGAACCCACAAACTCTCAATTCAAAAAATTAGAAATTTAAATAACATTATAACTCAGTAAATTACCTCAAAATGCCCAAGCACTATTTTCTTCCTCAACATGCGTTCAAAAGGAGGCGGAGCAAAGTTGAAGTACGTTGTTACAGACCTACACCAGGTAACATGGATAATTTTCGATATAAGCAAAATAGACAAATCTCCTAAGTTCAACTTAAAATTAATATTACCATATTGACTACCAATCAACCATTTCTCAAAGTTGGAATTCCTAAAGTTAAATCTACACAGAGAAAAAGAAAAATAGAAACCATATGATGCATTCATTAGTTTCAGCATATGAGCATCTCTGCATTCAATACTCCACAACATTGCAAACCTGATGTTATTACTCAATTTGACCCTTAGGAGATTCACATAAATACCAGATGCATGTGTACAAATCATAGAATAAGTGCATTCAAAAAATTGTGCTTGCCTAGCACTTAGATGAAAATTAGGCGATAAATGAAAACTAGCAAATGCATGTCTCTCTCTATATATATAAAAATTAGGAGATTCACATAAATACCAGATGCATGTGTACAGATCATAGAATAAGTGCATTCAAAAAATTGTGCTTGCCTGACACTTAGATGAAAATTAGGCGATAAATGAAAACTAGCAGATGCATGTTTACAAATCATTGAATGAACACATTCAAGAGATAGTGCTTGTTCTTGTTTAAACCGCAAGTATAACCACTTTATGCTATAATCCATATCAATGAATTAGCATAAACAAAATATAGCAAACTAAAGGTGCACAAGATAGTCTATATCAGCTTACCCCAATAAAGAAAGATCCAAATCAAGGGCACGGCAGAAGGCTAGGCAAGCAAGCTCATGAAGAATCAGACCACCACCACTTCGATCATAGTGGTCAATGACATAAGCAGCTTCTCCACTAATAAAATCTTTTGGATCCATCACTGTATTATCCATGTCAGAACTAAGATTGCACTGGCCAAGCAAGGACACAATTTCATCTATGATCTTTTGAGCTATTGGTCTGAAACACCCAATCAAGGGGATTGTGTAATTTGGGTTAAGAAACAGTTCTGCTACTGAACTTACGACTTCTTCTTCTGTCACCGTGTTTCCCTGCACAACCAATATTCAAAAAGGAAATTTTGAATAAAAATAACCAGAAAGAAGTAGACACATAATCCATTCAACAATAATGCTATTGTCTCATTGCTGTAAACCAGTGATCAGCATTCCATAACTCTCAAACAATTTTTTTTAAAAATGCAGAAGATAAATGCAGAGAATTGTCCGCTCTTTTCCCGGTCCAACAGTCAATTACTCAACCCAATTGACATAAATAGAACCGTTATTGTTCTGTCTATGTCAATTTGACTTCCTTCACAAGAAAAGCAAAAAGAAAATGCTAAGAATTACAAGGAAAGCCTAGCACATCCTCAACAGAGGCCAAAAGCCTACTATTATAACAGCCAGAAGAGGAAAAATACCCTATTTGCAAGATCATTCAGCTTCTGAATTCTTTCCAGCTCTGGACAACGTGAAAGGAACCTCTTCACTGCAGATTCTAGGATGAAACTTCCGTCCATTGCCATCTGAAAAAAACTCAAATACGTCTATATATCTATTTATATACTGAAAAATGTCTATGTCAAAATCAACACTGACAAGTATGTGTGTGTCAAAGTTTATACTAGTAAATGTGTATTATATCTCTAACGCTAACAGAAAAGGATATAAAATCCTGGAGTGCACTTCCTTTTTGCTAGGTAGAAAACCTGCATACAAAACAAGTGATTGACCAAAAATTTAGCAACAACGAATTTCTTTGAAGAGAAAAGAAAAAAAAAAAAAAAAAAAAAAAGTGGTCCGCATTCCATCACGATTTCGCGCGAAGCAGTAACCCACTGCTGAAGGGAAAACTGATGTTGTAAATTTAAGAAATTTATAGAAACCCATAAGAAAAAATAGCATAAATTAATAAAAATGATCAAGGTGTTTAGAATTAGGCAGAATAATTATGACAGTACCGACATATAAAAAAACAATTAAAGAAAGAGCAAGGGCGCTTACTTATGGAATTAAGACGTAAAATTTCGTGAAAAGACTAACCTAACATCTGATTGGGAAACGTTAACGAGTTGAAGATTGTACTATAATAGGTATTGACGCTCGTTATTCATTTGAGTGCGGGTGTCTCTGCTATGGTCGGAGTTTTTGCTGCTTACGTTTTAGGGTTTAAGGGTTTAAAGGAGATGCCAAAACAATACTCTTTTATAGTCAGTACTCAGTACACAGCTGGCACGCAGAGCCGTTGCAACGAGTATTATTACAATTACTTAAGATACGTAATAATTTTTGAAACAAAGCGTTGATTAATGAAATAAAGAAAAAGAACATATAGTTAAAATAGTATTAAAAATAATATAATTTTTTATATTATCTTCATCTCTCCTCATACTATAAAAAATATATTCAATTTTTTTATATCATATAGATTATTGATTTATATATAATTAAAAATATAAAATTCAATCACATTTTTAAAATTTATCTATATTACTGAGTAAAAAATTAAAAAATTAAAAATAATTATAATAATAATAATAATTTGTATGTATCACTTAAAAAAATATTAAACAAATTAATTGTTATTTTAACAAAAGAGCAAAACAAATTATAATTTCGATTAGATATGGAAAACATTACTGGGTATTTCATTATTATTATTATTATTATTGTGATATTCCGCCTATATAATATGAATAATTTCATTACATAAGCGGAATGATACAGACAATCTGAATGAAACTAGTATGAATTTAAAATTTTTATTTAATAACTAAATTGATATTTTTTTTTAAATATTCAAATATACATATGGATTCAATTATCAAATATAATATCATGTTACATAAATATTATACTTCATTATAACTATCAAAATTAATGGTTTTTTTTCCTTACATCTAACTATATAGATATAATACTAAAATACAAAATATGTTATTAACTATATATAAGACATGTTTAACAAACTCATATGCATGATAATAAAGAATATGTAAAAATAATATGCATCCGACCTTCAACCAGTTCTGACGTGTTTCCTCTAGTATGGGCTTGTACTTTCTCTATCAATTTCACAGTTTACTACTTGCAAGCTCCAGTTTCTTCGCGGGAAAAATCCACACTAAGTCATTTCTAGCTTAGTAATACATATAAGCATTTAAGTTTTCCCATGCAGTCACACAAACGTGAGTCATAATAATCATTATATAATTTAAATAAATTATTGCATAAATTTAGAAAATATTATAATAAAATAAAATTTATGTTTCATTATATTATCATTATAATTGTATCAAAACATGAACTGTATATATTTAACCATATATAATAAATAAAATATTAAACATTTTACCTCCTCTTATGTTTCCATAACTCATTTTAATTTAATTGATTTCCCTATAATTATGTTTATTTAGTTAACTCAAATTTCAATCCATATAAGCATAAATATTTTAACATACAATTACCAAAATGCAATGTAGATAATTTATAATACAGTACACAATATTCTAACATACATTATACATTGACAACCACATGATTATACAATAGTACAAAATTCATTAATAATATATATATAACACTCAATTATAAATTTAGCTTACCTTAATAAATATTTATAATTCATGCTAAATATTTATAATTCATGTTATTTCGCACATTTTTATCTTTCAATAAGTACATGTATGTCTTTTAATTATTTTATATATATAATATTTTAATATAAATAACTCAAAACTCATTTCCGGACTATCAGGATATAGGGCGTGTAGTAAGGCCGTTCGCGGAGCTTAAACACCCTACTCACTATAGTCTCAAGTCAATAGCGCTCGCGGAGCTTAAGTCTCATGACCGAGTATAATCACATTATTTGTGTACAATTAGGACATGGGTGCTCTCGGAGTTAATACCACCATGTTCCTAAATCATATCAATATCGGTACCGTAATGCCCCACAATGGTGCACCATCTATCCCTAAGTAGTCAACAGGTTGAGAACTTGACAGTTAATATTATTACTTATTTATTTTATTTATATATTAATTTGCTGTAATCAATATTCTCATTACATTTATAATGAAAATATTATTATAAAATTTTAAAACCATATAATCATATGATATTCCATTATATATAACTATTTAAGTAATATTAACATACTTTAATTAGTTTTCTATACAATCAAAATCAACAAATCTTTTAAATACAAAACCAAATTTTATAATGACTTTATGAGTACAAGTATGTCATATAACCTCTCTTTTCATATCAAATACATATGTCATATATGACTTTCTAACTTCACTCTTTATTATCCTCATTATTCAATAATTACCATTAATAATTATCCAATTTTTAATCAATCATATACTAATCTATATTGAAAAATATATTATGTTACATACTGTAAACCAAAATTTTCTACATTTTATCAATTAATTATTCGTCCATATGTCTATACATGCATTAACATGAAGTTTCATTAATTAAGCATCTTAATTCATTTTATATATACACAATTTAATACATTACTTAAATATGCAACTCATTCAAATAACACACAAGCATGCAACAAGACAAACTAAAATGCATATATGTACAAACCTCAATGGAGTTTTTTTCAAAATCTAAAATTTGGAGCTTGTCTACTTTTATTGTTTTTCTTCTTGTTGATACCCTATTTTGAAAATATAAATAATTAATACATTGATAAAATATTTATTTTTAATATAATTTAAATAAATAACTACAATTTTTTATAAGCTGGAACATGACCTTTTAGGACTGTTGGATGAATAATTTTTTTTACATTTATCCAATTTATATTATTATTGATCCTGATTAAATATAACATCTAAAACTAAAACATACTAAAATTTTTGAATTTTTGAACTATTACACGATTTTTGGTATATTTTTAAATATTGCTCAGTTATCTGCCTTTAAGAAATTTCGGGGTACCACATTTAAAAATTCATATATTTCACTGTGTAGCTTCAATTATTATAAAAAAATTTATACAATTATATAAATTAATTTGGATCATTTTTTAGGTTTACCTCATTTCCAGATTCGGTCTCTATGACTCTCAAATACTAGAGGATATATAACTGGTTTAACATGAAGTATCAACCCGACCAGTTCAATTATTCAGCTCATAACTCACAAAATATATGACATTTTAAGGTACGACTTTTACAGAAATTTAGATATGATATAGAAGTAAAACTTTCATGCTTTGCACTTTGGCTAATTCGATCTAAAAATAGGTGAAATTTAAGGACGAAGTTACTAGAGCTGTATAGGTATATGAAACGAGCTCAATTAAGGGACAATCATAGTTTATTTCAGAATAACTCAACCTACACAAATTTTAATATATACGAAATTTTTCAAAGACATCAATAACATATATATCTATAACTTTCATGTTTTACAAAACCTCAGATTAAGCCACTAAGATGATCAATTTTTACAAAAACCGTAGGTTATTTGGTTGATACGTCTCTCTGAACCAGTTTCACCCCAATAACTATATCTCTTCATATACTCAAAATATTTAAATAAAATTTGGCAGAGAGATACACAAGATATAGATGAACAATTTTTATGTTTAACACATATCCAAATTCAAGTCACAGGATAATAAAAAATATAGTGTAATATCCTGTAAAAATATAACTTAAAGAGTTTTAATAACGCAATAATCATGGAAAAAATATTTTTTACCAAGATCAGATTTATTTGGACTAATTTTTGATGCAAATCTTGAAGAAGATGATGAGTAATTTGATTTGTGATATGGAGAAAGGAAAAATGAAGAAGAAGAAGAAGAAGAAGAAGGAGAATAGAGATAGAGTTGGAAGAATGACTAAAAAAGAAGTTCACCCTAATTCACGATTTTTAGTTTTTTTTTTTGCTTCCTTCTCGGTTCATTTTTACTGTTCACTTTTCTCTTTCTTTTTTTTTTTAATTTTATTTTCTTCTTCTTATTATTATATTCACATATTCCTTATATCTAATATCTTTAATCTTTTTTATACCAAAAATACAATTTAATTATGTGGTATAATTTAATCAAATTTATCATGTCAATAAATTTAATTTATTTTAATTTCTAATTTAACCATATATTCAATTTATTTAATTTTTTTTGTCTATCATGTGTTTTCTATGTATACCACATACTTATTTTAATTTAGACTAATTTGTGGGTGTTATAATTATTATAAAAAATAAATAAAAGATAAAATAGCAAACTTGATGACTAAATTATATTGAATTGTTAATTCTTCTTTAGCCATTACAATTCTGGTATCTTTTGAAGCTTTGCATCTCTAACGAAGATGTTGTTCTTGTTTTTTTTTTCAAAAAATAATTATATCAATAAAATAAATTTCAATTAAATATATAAATTTTCTAATCTTTAACATATATAACACAAAAATAATTTGGCTATAGTTATTTTATCTGTATAAAAATCATATATATATATATATATAAACATGCAACGTGATATTTTATTATCTCAATTCTATTTGAAGAACTTAACATTCAAATTTATAATTGTAACAATTTCATTAGAATAATTACTTGAGAAAGATAAATTCTATTATTATTATCTACAAACTCTTATTACATTTTGGGATCTTTACATCAATACCACTTCATTGAATCACCTTCATCCGCAAAAAAAAAAGTTGCATAATTCTTAAATACAGACACAGTGGTTTAAATTGCCAAATATAGAACCATTAATTGCTTATTCCATATTAGTAAGGGTCTTGAATCTTGGCTGAAGAGATATAATGTTATTGCTGGATTTTAGTTTTGGGTTTCCTCCTAGAATTTCTCCAAAATTCATTTTATTTTGGGGATTTGAAATTCAATTGATTATATTTTTTATATATAAAAAAGTTTCAATTGTTTAATGTGCTGGAATATGGATATTCTTAGGGTCTGTCCATTTATTTTCATGCCAAATAGCTGGTGTGAAACTGTGAACTTTCTAAGTTGGATATTTTCAGCATTTGGAATTAAATTGATGAACAATTCAATAGAACTTATTATTATTGCATTGTTGTATAAGCTTATTTAAATAAATACTGTAAACAAAATATTATATGATATAAAATCTGTTTGGACAACAAAGATTCTCGGAAAATAAAATACATACAAATTGATAAATCATATTTCAATACTTATCAGTTGAAATATGAACATATCAATTGAAAGAAGTCCAAAATAATTTAACTACATGGCTTAAGGCTCTCAACCCATTCCGTGGAAGTTGAGCTCATCAACTGGACAAACTCTCAAGTTTGATGACAAATTTTAATCTTCAAACACAATTATTCAATAAAATTACTGAAATTTAACGTGATATCAGAATGATACAGCCCAATAGTCATTTTAATCCTGTTAAATTTCTTAAGGGTTTTAAGCTAGCTAGACTTGCATATTGAAGGCCTACACAAATTATATAATTTGATTCATGGTAAAGTAATTAAAACAACAATAAAAGTAAATAGGTGGAGTACATCATCATAATATACTGCATGGAAATAAAGATTAAAAACACTGTTGTTTTTTCAGCAAAAGTACTTTTTACATTGGTTACATACCTAACAAGGGGGAACGAAAAAAATACAAAAGAAAACACTGCACATCATATAATAATTCAGTCAAATTACATGAGATGTAGGTAGCAAAAGATGAATAATTTTTTAGCTAATACTAATGAGATAATACCAATAACAGTAGTTTGAAAGGAAAACTCACAGTCTAATTGTGTTGTTGGACCAAAAACATCTATTCTCATGTAAAAGAAAAATAGGGACATATGGAAAACATGATTCATATTTATTGGAAAACAGCATAAATTCTAAAAGTAAAATAATAAAGAAATCCAACCCTAAATTAAAACATGTATTAAATCACATAGCCAGAAATATAAAGAAGAGGATAAAATATTAGATGTGCAAATTGGAAATCAGCAATCGTTGATCTTATTTTTGTTTGTTTAGGAATTTTTGTTAAGTGCAATAACTTTCTGAATAAGTCAAGACTACCTATCACGAGAAGTGTTGGTATTTATAGAGGAAACATTTAAGTTGGGCTTTTTAAGTCTGTTCACTAAATGTAACTAAATTATATGAACTAAATTAAGAATATTTTCCACTGTCCTAAAGGAACCAACATATTTCCAAAGAAATTATCAATGAAATAAGCATACATCAAATCAGACATTGGAAATTCAATTAATCAGATTCACACCCTCGCATAAAAATCTCAATCCATATAAACAATTAGCACATGTCGCTCATTCTAACTATAAGTGTCAAATTTCAAAAATCAACGGTGCTTTAAAAGAATTTTAAACACATATAACCTAATAAACCATAGTTAGCATATCAATTCATATATACAACTAACACATGTCACTCAATCTAACCATAAGTATCACATCTCAAAAATTAACAGTGCATGAAATAATTTTAAACACACATAGCCTAATGAACTATAGTTAAGTTAACATTCACAGCTATTAATGTTATTGGTCAAATTATCTTATCTCTACCTGTTACTACTTTTTCTCATAGGCATATATAGTAAATATACTTTAAGACTGAAAAATTTTATAAGAATTTACACATGATTTTTTTTTTTACAATATGTTTAGAGTTTAATGTGTGCAATTATAAAAATATAGGATTTATGTAGACTTAAAGAATTAAAAAAGACAAAATTTTTTAAGGGTTTAAAATTAAATTTTCCTTTAAAAAAGATGACGTACGTTACAACTTGCAGTAGCAATCTATAATAATTAAAAAGTATAATACCAAATTTATAAAAATAACAAATTTTGTACTATTTATTATTAGCCTCCAAAAATCAGATACTTGGTCAATACTCAGAACTTTTTAAATACACTGGACGCTCCCCTCCATAGTCTCCGCTTCTCACGAACCAACCCATTATAGAAGCTTTCAACTTTCTTCAATGGCCGCCTCCTGCCTTCTCCATTATCCCTCCCTTAATCCCCAGCTCACATCCAAATCCGTTCACTATCGAAAGCCTACTCCTCATTTCTTCGCCATTCAAGCCTCCACCTTTGATCCCTCCGAGACTGCACCTCCAACAACCACTAATAGCACCAGCAGCAGAGGTTGCAATATCCGCGATGAGGCCCGCCGCCTCAGCTTAAAGCACCCACAATCAGAAAACAACTTTTCAGCCAAATACGTCCCCTTTAACGCCGGACTCACTTGCACTGAATCTTACTCTCTCGATGAGATCGTCTACCGCTCCCAGTCCGGTGGCCTCCTTGATGTTCGGCATGACATTTCTGCTCTTAAGGCCTTCCCTGGTTCCTACTGGCGTTCCCTCTTCGATTCACGGGTGGGGAAGACCACCTGGCCCTACGGATCCGGAGTCTGGTCTAAGAAGGAGTGGGTTTTACCTGAGATTTCGAGTGATGACATTGTTAGCGCTTTCGAAGGGAATTCGAATCTCTTTTGGGCGGAGAGATTTGGGAAGAAGTTTTTGAATATGAATGATTTGTGGGTCAAGCATTGTGGGATCAGCCACACTGGTAGCTTTAAAGATTTGGGTATGACCTTGTTGGTCAGCCAGGTGAACAGGCTGCGGAAAATGAACAAACCTGTAGTTGGAGTCGGCTGCGCTTCCACCGGTGACACCTCCGCTGCGTTATCTGCTTACTGTGCTTCTGCTGGTATTCCTTCTCTTGTGTTTCTACCAGCAAATAAGATTTCAATGGCTCAGCTAGTACAGCCCATTGCCAATGGGGCTTTTGTTTTGAGTATTGATACTGATTTTGATGGCTGTATGCAGTTAATAAGAGAGGTTACTGCTGAGTTACCTATTTATTTAGCAAATTCACTTAATAGTTTGAGATTGGAAGGGCAGAAAACTGCTGCAATTGAGATTTTGCAGCAGTTTGATTGGGAAGTGCCCGATTGGGTTATTGTTCCTGGCGGTAATTTGGGGAATATATATGCCTTTTATAAAGGATTTCATATGTGTAAAGAGCTGGGACTTGTTGACAGAATTCCTAGGCTAGTTTGTGCGCAAGCTGCAAATGCAAATCCTCTTTATTTATATTATAAGTCGGGATGGAAGGAATTTAAATCTGTTAAAGCAAATACCACATTTGCATCTGCTATTCAGATTGGTGATCCGGTTTCTATTGATAGAGCTGTTTATGCATTGAAAAATTCAAATGGGATTGTGGAGGAGGCTACAGAAGAGGAGCTAATGGATGCAATGGCTCAGGCAGATTCTACTGGGATGTTCATATGCCCACATACAGGGGTGGCATTGACAGCATTGATTAAGCTCAGGAATAGTGGGGTTATAGGGCCTACCGATCGGACAGTGGTAGTGAGCACTGCTCATGGGTTAAAGTTTACTCAGAGTAAGATTGATTACCACTCGAGTGATATTAAGGACATGGCTTGCAGGTTTGCTAATCCGCCTGTGACAGTTAAGGCGGATTTTGGGTCGGTTATGGATGTTCTGAAGAAGTATTTGTTGAGTAAAGAATCGAAGTACTGAGAGCATATCAACATCCTAAGTTTTGCTCATGTATCTCTAGCCCATTGTTGGGATCAGGTGATTTTGGCTAGATTTGGAATTTTATTGTTATGTAGTTTTCAGAACAGAGAAACCATGAATATATGGTCATGTAGCCATTTTTTGCTGATATCGTAATCATTTGGATTTAATGGAATTTCTATTGTGCTTTTTGCTTGAACCATTTATTTACTCTCCTTATTCTGCTGACTGCTGCTTGTGTGCTTCTTCTATGCTTTAGGCATGCTTGCATTACTGAAAATGTATTTAGTTATGAGGATAAAATGAATGCTTGTGGTTTAAAGAGAGCATGCATTAATGAATGATTCTATGGGCCTCTAGTTAGAACTTAATGTTGAAATGATCCCTAGAAGTATTAGTTTCTAGCAATACTAGGAAGAATTCATAGTTTGTTCTCCACCCATCACTCTTTTCCTCATTTGCTTAACTGCAGAAGTTGGCCATTCTATTTTCAGAAGTTGCGTTCTTTTCCTGATCTCCATTTCGGGGAGAGGTGCATAGGCTGGATCATTCGAGGATGCTTATATGTCCACACGAGAGGATAGCATTGACGAAGTTGATTGCAGAACCTTTCGTTTTAAGTCCGTGAAGGCTGTCATGCTCATGGTTATATGGCTTTATGCAGAAGAGTGGTCTTGATTATTATTCGTGTGTGTGTGTGTTTAAGAACATGGCTTAAAGGTTCAACGATATATAATGGGAGTTGATTGTGCAGGCGTTCAGTGAAATTATAAGGGAGTCTTTAGGTCGACCAACGCCATGCATTACTGGCTTCATTACAATTTCTATACTTTAAAGCGGGGAGGAGGGGCATTAAGAACATGGCTTAAAGGTTCAACGATATATAATTGGAGTTGATTGTGCAGGCGTGCAGTGAAATTATAAGGGAGTCTTTAGGTCGACCAACTCCATGCATTACTGGCTTCATTACAATTTCTACACTTTAAAGAAGCAACTATCTTCCTTACATGCCAGTTGCTAATATCTGTGTTATGTGGCACACCTTTTCTCGTTTTCTTGTCTTTGAACTCTTCTCTAAAGACTATCACTTCAAATTGGCTTCTGATTTTACTGGCATAACCTTCAAATCCGTTGAGTTTGCTATTAATCCTATTTTTCATCTACCACTTATTCCCTGCCGGACCTATACCAAACAGAATTTCCTTTCAGTATATCAAGAGAAGTACTATCGATGCGTTTCTTCCATAAATAAATTTTTTTGATGTTAGCTTTGCAGAAGGAGCATATCCTTTTAGAAGTTGTTGATTTGTTGCCATGTTCAATCATCTTACTTCATATTTGTACCACTAGTGCAAATCCGTGTCATTCCATTATTGCCAGGAACAAACTAATTATCAGGAGTCAAGACCAATGTCAAACTCCAATCTGAGTTGAAATGCAATCCAAGCTGAAATCATCAATCCCTGTCACCACTGCTCCAAAAGTAATCCATGGCCCTAAAATAATGAAGATAAAGACAATGATGACTTTTCTTTCTTATAAAAGAAAACCAGTGAGGATATTTGCTGAAACACTCATGTATGGGAAAGATGCTGCCAAGTCAGATTAGATTAGTCCTGGTCTATGAGGAATTGCTGTAAATCATATGGGGGTTGTCGTCATTAGTGAGACAAAGGATGCACATTCTCCATTCTCATTCGTTTCTGCAAAGAAAAGAAACAACGAGACAAAGGTTGCAAAATCTCCATCGACATTTATTTTTGAAAGAAATGAACTGTCCGTACATGCCACCTGTCAATCTGTTATTCATAGCTCCATTTCTCGTCGGGACTTCCTATAATGATTTTTCTTAGATATCATTTTATCATCATCAGTTTGGTTAATGAAGAATAAAATTATAGACACAGTCTGAACATGAAATTCTTCATTTTCTTATACATTATTTATGTCTTTAATTCATGAACTTATTTTCACGTTTAAATCAATAATTAGTTAATTTTATTTTCTTGAAATGTAAACCAATTTTTTATATTATAACATATTATTTATTTGGTCCATAAATAGATTGGTGCGTAACAAGAAATTTCCATAATAGTCAAAGAGAGACAAATAACGGTCAAACAGTAGACAGACCCCAATGAGATGTTAATAGATCAAGCTACAAGCTGCCTTGCATTTCCTAAATATCTCAAGAAATAGTTAACAGAAGAGAAGAGAAAACACGGAGCGGAAACATACTCGTATTGATCATCTCAAAGGCCACACAAGAGTACCGAAATTTGCCATCCCTCAACGTTATGATCTTCACCTCAGACCTGACCTCTCAATCTGCAGTTTTTCTGGCACTGTAGAAGTTAACCTCAGCATCATACAACCCACAATATTGATTGTCTTAAATACTCTAGAACTCAACATTCGTGAAATCTTGTTTATTGATATCCACAACCAAGTAATCATCCCTCTTGATCAGGCAACTGATGACTTTAATATAAGAAGATGATCATCGAATTTTTGGTTGTTGATGTTGCAGCAATATTGTCCAAGTGATGTTATTTTGGACAATGATGATGAGATACTTGCGTTGATCTTCCACAAAACTCTTGGTGCTGGTGATGGAGCGCTGAGGATCAAGTTATCTGCAATGCTTAATGAGCACTTGGGGGGTTTCTATAAATGGTTATCCTTTTCTTTATTCTCATCTTTATTTCTTTCCTGCTATAAACAGACTGCTAAATTATGGAATTTGGGAACTAAATTCGCACTGAAAAGGAAAAAAGATTCTGGGCTTTTCATTTTATGGGTTGATATTTGATTTTAATAGTACTTATGTGGACGAAGAAGATAAGAAGAATATGGCAGTATCTCAGTTTGAAGCAGTTGATGCAAGGAGGTGTTTCCCATGCTGGGATGAACCTGCTCTTAAGGTATTAAAGACCAATAATTTTTTCTTATAATTAAAAATAATCCCCATATAGCACGTGTCTTAATCTCCACATGATAATACTTTCATTACTTGCATATGCATATATTCAATTGTAGAGACACAAAGAATGTGACTCATTACAGTAAAAGCTTATAAATTTATCATTCTGATGCAGAGAAATAGATAAGGGTTATTCTTTAACCTTTATTTGCAATCTATAAAAAAATATTAATTTTGTGGAAATTTCACCTAATACAATTGCTTTTTATGTATATGTTTAGAATTGAAACTTCATTGAGTTTTTGTGTTGCTACTCTTTTTCGACAGGCAACCTTCAAAATAGCCATAGATGCGCCATTAGAGCTGACAGCATTGTTCAACATGCCAATAATTGAAGAATAGTATGATGGGAATGTTAAGACTGTTTACTTTGAGGAATCTCCTCTCATGTCAACTTATTTGGTGGCTGTTATCATTGGTTTATTTGATCATATTGAAGATAAAACCGCAGATGGTATGCTTGTAATTTGAGTTCTTTTGTATCACCAAATCATTTTCGAAAGGAATTTTTTATTGCTAAGAATTCTTCTAAAAATGACTGATGCATTGATATATTATTGTGTTTTTCAGGTACTTCTCAATGCCTTATCCACTGCCTAAACTGAATATGGTTGCTGTCCCTGAATTTGCTGGTGAAGCTTTTATGAACTATAGTATAGTACTATACCGTGAATTGACTTACTTCAAGATGATTTGCAGTCTACTGCTGATAGAAAACAAAGAGTAAGTAAACTATCAAATGAGATTTTAGCTTCCTTATTAATTTCCCCCCATTATAAACTTATAGGAAGAAATGTTCCGTTAAACATTTTAAATTTGAAAGACCAATCATTATCTACTAATAAAAATTCTTTCTTGTTTTGCAGCTAACAATTGTTGTGCTGCATGAAGTGGCCCATCAGTGGTTTGGCAATCTAGTAACAATGGAATGGTGGACTCATTTATGGCTAAATGTGGGTTTTGCGACATGGTTAATTTTGAGTGAAATCCTTATCTCCCACTTGGTGTTCATTGTACTCTACAAATTTATAACTTTAATCACTAGACTCAATTTTGCATGCTCAGATTAGTTACATGGCGAGACACAGGTTGTTTCCTGAGTGGAAATATGGACTCAGTTCTTCAACTAACTTCCAGTGGTTTACAAATTGATGCCCTAGAAGGATCACATCCAATTGAGATATTTATGCTAAAATTTTCTTCACTCTGTATTTGTGCTTGTTAAAGGAATTTATATGTTGTGACACTAATTATGAGGTAGAATGTTCTAAGGTTTATAAACAGCCCCCAATAACGGCCATCATATATACTATAAACTTCTTGGGAACTGCACAATTTCTATTGACGTATTCTGCACATCTCTCTGGATTCCAGTTGTCTGTCTGCCTTTGTGTGTGTCTATTTGTGCATTTACTTGTGCAGAATATTTTCAGTCTAAAACCAACCTCTTTTTTACCATATCTAAATAGACTAATCGGCTATATTTAATTCCAACTATATTCTGCAAGCATTTATGCTCTTCTGAAGCCATACTTTTCACTTACCAGGTAGAGATACAACATGCACATTCAGCGGGCGAAATCTTCGATGCTATCAGCTATAAGAAGGGATCGGCTGTCATCTGAATGTTGCAGGGCTATCTTGGGGATGACATAATCCAGGTGTGAGAGTTCAAACCATATACATATCGATCTTGTTTTCTTTAGGGGATTGTATTAGTTCTTTTATTTTTTTGAAGAAAATTAGCCTTTTATAACATTAAAATGGAGCACAAAGAAGTGAAGGGCAAAGCAATCTATTCATTTCATATTAGACTGTAAAATTGTTTAATACATATGTTTGACCATCTAATCTCATTTTAAAACAGAAATCCTTGAGTTTGTATGTGAAAAAATATGCTTGGGGAAACCCAAAGACAGGAGATTTATAGAGCATTATTTCATAGGAATCTGGTGTTCTAGTAAACTCAATGATGGACAGTTGGAAAAACCAAAAGGGATATCCAGTCATCTCCGTGAGATACAAGGATGATTGTTTGGAATTTGAACAGGTCCTTTTTGATTAATAAGAAAACATGATTTTCTTCTCTATTTTCCTTATATTTTCTGGGATGAGAGCTCACAAATTACAAAACTTTTATGCTTACAAAACTAGTTTGGTTCTTACAGACACAATTCTTGTCATCTGGTTTGCATGGAGAAGGAAAATGGACTGTTCCAATAACCTTGCTCTGGAACAACAGAACCAATAATTTCTTATTGAAATCACAAGTTGAAAGAATAAAAATATCCAATCTTGTCTCATTTTCTGATGACAATTCAAGTTAATTCAATGAATGTAATGAAGAGAAACGTAATGAACGTGTATGGGTCAAAGTTAACATTGAGCAGAGTGGATTCTATAAAGTATGAAGAACAACTTTCAGCTGCACTGAGGAAAGCTGTAGAGTACAATTGCGTATCAGCAACAAATAAATTTGGTAACAACTGATTGCTGAACATAACTATTTTTAAAACATGATTTTTGCTGATTTTTTTCTATTATTTTACTGGAATTCAGATGTAGAACTGGCGGTGTTAAACCAACATCTCTAATCTCTATTATCATTTCCATAGATATATGCATAAATTGATCTCTCTTAATGTGATTTGAAGGTATTCTGGATGATACATATGCTCTATATGAGGCTTGTGAAATATCATTATCATCTTTGCTTTCTTTGATGGATGCATATAGAAAAGATCTTGATTATGTTGTGGTATCAAGACTGAATGATGCAAGCGTGTATGTTTCTATGACTTTTTTTTTTTTTTTTGAAAAATTATAGCAAATAGCTTTTCTTTTGCGCCCTCACCTTCTGAGTGATTTACCAAACAGGTCTGTTACAAGATTGTGATCTCTGTAGATGCCATCCCAGATTCAGTGAATGAGCTGAAAATATATTTCATCAATAGCCTCCTATTTTCTGCTGAGTAAGTTTAATCTCTATGCACGATTAGCACAGTGAACACATTCCACTGATGTTTGGATTTTCGGAGGACAAGATTTATCTTTTATGTGCAAGTATGAAGTATCTGCTGAGGCAATGTTTAACTTCTTAATTCATGTAGAAAACTAGGTTGGGAATCAGAGACTGGAGAGAGCCATTTAAATGCACTATTAAGGGGAGAAATGTATGAGGTATTGGCTACTTTTGGGCATCAAAAGACACATGATGAAGCATTGCAGCGGTTTCAGACATTCTTCTTTCAGTTGGCATGAGGAAGGTATATAGATCTTAAGGTTCAGACAATTTCCTCATTCTTCCATCAGACATTTTTCAAATAGAAGAATCAGTACTAGTTTTATTGCAGGCTCCATACATCTCTGTAATGAGGAATGCTAGCACTGCAAACAGGACTAGTTTTGAGTAGCTGCTGAAGATTTATAGAGAAGCCGATACAGTGCAAGCTAAGGAACGGATTTTGAGTACGATTTTCAACATATTCAAACCGAAATGAAATTCTTTCTTATGCGCAAACTGTTAGACCCTTACATGTTGCGTTTAACAAATTACAGGTTGTATAGCATCTTGTCCAGACCCAGAGGCTTTAAACTTTTTGGTCTCCTACAAGGTATGCAACCGTACGTGCTGGCCAAACTTTGGCAATGACCTCAATTTTTCTTGCCAATTATACGGTTAATAAGCTCATCTCAAAATCATTCAGGTTCGAGATCAGGACATCATCTATGGACTTACTGGAATTAGTTTAGAAGGCCGCGAAATAGTTTGGAGATGGTTGAAGGTATTAATCCAGTTTTTGTTTCAGAAAATGATCAATTACAAAGAAAAACATTCGACTATGATATTTGGAGAAGTGGGACTTTATCTTGAGCAAATATGGTGCTGCACTACTAATCATCCATTTCATTAGAAATATCATCTCACCAGTAACTAATTCATACAAATTATGCATGCTTAGACAAGTTCAGAAAACAGTTTCTAACACGCTTGGCTAGTTTAATTACAAGTCAACCTTGCATGATATTGGTTTATTAAGAACTGTATTAACTTTGATGTGGCAGTTCTGCAGCAGGGAAAAAGCTGACGAAGTGGAAGAATTCTTCGCTCGTCGAGGGAATCCTTTCATTGCTATGAATTTGAAGCAAAGCATAAAGTAAGAATCCAGGCAAGGTGAACACAAAGCATAAAGCAAGAAAAAAAATTCCCTTAACTAGTCAAACAAGTTGCTTCCAAAGGATGATGGCTCCTATAGTCATTAACAAAGAAAAATGAAATTACGGTAAGTTTATTCCAGGGCGATGACACGAGGTTATCTCCTTGTACTAAAATGCTTCTTGACATGACAGCCCCATCAAACCATGAACCACGATAATATTACAACCTGGTATTAATGTATTATTATTATGTGAAAGGCAAGTAAGTCGGGTCAGATGTTTCTCAACACTATAATAACTACATCGATTATCCGTTACACTTGTCAACCCGTGATATCACAGCCACTTTCTATATTTCTTCACAAGTAAAATCAAATCAATTATACATTTTTATATTAAAATATTAATTTTTTCTATGGTAGTTGTAGCTAAATTAGGGGAAAAATCTTAGTTTAAATTTTTTTTAAAAATTAATTTTGGGATAGGTTAACCGGTCAATATAACAAGTCAAATTGTTTGTCCGTGGACACACAACATTTTTTTTAAATAAAGTTGGCTCTAAGCTTTTAGGATGAAGCGAAATGATTTTATCTCTCTATTTCTTATTGTTGGAATAGCAAATGACCCCATCAATTGCAATAAACAAATAAATTAAAAATACCAAACCAACTTGGGCTAAATGGCAAATTAAGGGTCAAATCAATATCATCCAATTCCATGCATTCATTACTTATTATAGTTATTTTATCTAAGATGTGCTCCATCACATGTTCATACTCGTGTAGTTGAGCATGTGTCTCTAAGCCTACTGCAGTTGAGCATGTGTCTATCATGTGTTCATACTCAGTTAATCATTTACTATCATAAACCATTTTACTCAATTTATTTGTTCAAATATTTTTTTAAAAAATAAATAAATTGTGTTTCACTCGTGAATAACTTCTATGCGCTACTTGAAATAATGCACAACTCTTTGTTTGATCCACCTCAATATTTCTACCTAAAATTACAAATAGTTTTGACAAAAAAAAAAACCTCCAAGTCTAAATTTTTTTAAAATTCTACCCTAGATTGTAAATTATTTTTTCAACTACCCTAAACTAAGAATTTCCCCCTGAATTAGAGCAGACAAAATCACATATCAGCGAGATTGAAAATGATAAAATTAGTGGATTAACTATCATTAGTATTACATTACGAAGGAAATTAGAGCCCTAATCCGAGCCTTAAGACAAGAAGAAAAGTATTATGTGCCTCAATTTGTATATATACATTGAAACAAAAAGTAGCAGGTGTCCCAATAAAGAAAATCAATTCCTTGCCTAATAACAACTACTTGTCACATGGCTTTACCCCAGTCAAATATTGATTCCCAATAAAGTAAATCAATTCCTTGCCTAATAACAACTACTTGTCACGTGGCTTTACCCCAATCAAATATTGGTTCCCATGCCAAGCAATTCTATTGCAAAATTTACCCAAAATTGCATCCATAAAAGTCCAAAAATCATTAGAAAAATCAGTGTCATTTTCATCTTTTAACATCACAATCATAGCTTCTTTACCCCAATCAAATATTGGTTCCCATGCCAAGCAATTGTCTACTTATCCCATTGCAAATTTTACCCAAAATTGCATCCATAAAGTCCAAAAATCATTAGAAAAATCTGTGTCGTTTTCATCTCTAACATCACAATCATAGCTTCAAAATTGCATACAAATTCAAAACCTTCTAATTCCATCACCACCATCCTCTAAACCCTAAAAGAATGAAACAATTTCTCCTGGATAATTATATGAACAAATTATCAAATTTTTTCCTGAAAAAAAAAATCGAACTTCATGTTTAATTTTTCCTAAAATGTATAATTTGAGTTCATCTGCATGTCAAATCCTCACCCAAAACAAATAAATAAATGTTAAAAAAAAATCTAGCTTGGACCTTTTTCTTCAGCTGTATCAGAATTTGGCCCAATATTCGATCTTCCCTTTACAGAATTCATCTTCTCCATCTTCGAACCAGCTCTGAATCTTGCAATGAAGTTTTCAGCCTTAGTGTTCACATCAGGACTTGGACAGAATAACGGCATTCTTGAATCGCCGGCATCACCATCTTTTCCTCCCATTGGACTAGACTCCTTATCCCAATTGTCCTCACTCTCCAAATCCGGCGACCCACTACGCGAACTGTCACTCTAACATAGTCGCCGTCCCTAACAAACTTCCACGAAGACATTTTAAACGGCAGCGGCGGAGGTGGTATTGGAATCATAGGCGACGCAATTCCGATTTCCACATTCTCTTCCACGCCGCTCAAACCACCCGTCTTCACCGCTTTGGGTGGTTTATGCGCCGTCACTGCCGCTACTTGGACGTTGGTTCTTGATGCTCGCGCTTCCACGGATGGTATGATGTTTTGAGATAGCTTTTTGCGCACACGGGTGCCGGAAGATGAAGTAACTGTTGGAGGTGGCGGCGGAGCTGGTGGTGGAACTGAATGCAGTTCTTTGGCCTTGCTTTTCTTGGAAGACACAGATAGAACCTTTTTTTTTTTTTTCTAGAACCGTCAGATAAGCACAATTCAATGATAATTCAGAAACCTTCTTTTATCCGGAAAAATAAGACCCACCAAAGATATAATCCTTCAAACAAGAAAAAAAAAACGTATGCTTCCGAAGGAGTTTATTGAATCAAAGCAAAATTAACATGCAACAGTACAAACAAAACTCAACAAAGAGAATTAACCAAATCCTACCCAAAAAAGGAAAAAAAAAAGGGAAGATCTTTCCAATTCGAACCACACGGATGGAAAAAAAAGGTACCGAGCATGGAAGGGAAATCCCGATATTCGAGCAACTAAATTCCTTCAAAACCTACAAGTAAAGGCGAACGCTTATTTGAGCATCAAAGTAAAACCCATCAATTAAATAAACTTCGTTCTCTTTCAATAAAATTTGAAATTTTAGATATTAATAGCGCTGGGACACGCGAGTCACCTATATCAATATGTTTCGGCCACGCAATACATACTCAAGAAAACCCATCCAGAGATTCAACACCCAGCACCAAAAATGAGATACGGAGAACTTACACTGCTGATGAATAAGTAAAACTCATTGAACAGAAATCATGACGATGATGAAAAGAGGAAAAAGAAGCGATCTTTCTTGCTTCAAAGGCGAAATAGCTTTCTGTTACTTGTTCATAAAAAATAAAAAATAAAAAAAAGCGTTTAGATTATTCTCTTCTCCACTAATTAATTCAATAAGCAGAACAAGAAAGAAGAAGGAATAAGCTAGCCTTTGGCTGTTTCATCTCAGAGCCAGTGTACTCTGTGCAACATGGCTAATGCCTAGAAGTTAGGACCGGAATATTTGCTATTGCCAAGGAAGAAATTGCTGCATCCACTTGGTTTCGACATAAATAATATAAAAAGGACCTTATTTTTATTCAAATTATAATATAGAAAATAAGATACAATATGTAACAATAAAAATTTTAAAAATAATAAAATAATATATCATCTCATTTAAACACAATCAATTGGTGCAAATATATTCAAAAAAACTCAAAGAAAATTCTTAATTATATTTGTTCAATTAAAATTCTTTCAATCCTTTATTCTCATTTCTTAAATTCCATATGTTTAACTACTTACAAATAATTGCTATTTAATTTATAAAAAATAAATTCTATCTCCGAAAAATAATAAAAGTAAAATATATATATATATATATATATAACAATTTTGAAATTATATTATAAGAAAAAGCAATATTTAATTTAATAATAATAGTTTTAGCGAAAATTCGAAAAGGATTTGACCCAAAAAAAAAAAAGATATAGAAAGTCCACTCTCTCCGCTTCTCCTCCTTCGTTTTCTCTTCCTACTGGGCATTAGGAAATATTATGGAGATTGAATCAGCGCCACGGTTAGCTAAAGTTGAAAGCTTAAGCCAAGAATCACCAAAAGCAGCAACCAATAAATCAAAAAGAAGAGGGAGAGAGAAAGAGAAAGAAGAAGAAGAAGATGACACTGTCCCCGTCCAAAAGGAAAAGCAAAAGACTGTGAATGTCAAAATCGAAGTTATATATAACCGAACTGACAGAACCCCGCCTATTGTTTGTTATTTCCCTTCTTTTTATAAGCCGTCTATAAGTTATAACAGCAAAAATTTAGAGGAATCTGGTCATGCACAAAATCCGCCACCGCCACTGCCAATCGTTAGGTTTTATAGGAATGCTCTAAGGAACAGGATTGAGAAGAGCTCCAATGAAAAGAATGACAAATGGAAAAGTTTGGAAAGGATGGAACTGGTTGTTATGCCTCCTCCTGGGTCCAATGTGGACGTGGAATTTGTGGGTAAGAGCTATAAAGGTGAGGCTTCGGCTGCTCAGTTGTCTATTATGCACTTGGGGTTCTTGATAAGAAAATTCAGACTCTGAAGATTCTGCCAATTGCTGGTAACAAGGTATTTTGTTTTTTGATAGAATTTGATTGTTTTATTGTTTGCTTGGTGAGTGAGGATCGTGGAGTAAAAGAGAAAAAAAAAAAAGTGAATGATTGTAAATATTAATATTAGGCACTTGATATTGGTATTTACTAGATGTGGTTTCGTTTTCCTTAGTTGGGATCTACCTTTATGAAGGGTTCCTTAGTGACTAGTGTATTTGCCATGTTTGCTCTTTTATGCTTTTGTGCATACGTGAACTAAATTTCCTTCATACCTCTAACTCAGAGCACTGTCGGGTTGTTCAGGCAATAAGAAGGTATAGATTGGCATGACTTTTTTTTTTATTTTAAAATACCTAACTGCTGAAATTATTGTTCAATAACTATACTACAAAAGGGCATGAGTCTCGAGGTAAAATTTTGTCTTCCGTCTCCCCTTCCCTCCCTCCCTCCCTCCCTTTTTTTCTGTCACTGTCTCTTGATTGCACATAATTTAATTTGAGAAAACGCTCTAATGTGGCTTGGTTGAGACCACAGATATTCAGGTTGGAGCAAAAAATTTGCGGTTTAGATACTTCTGATAAAGAACCTTCAGTTTTCGAAAATGAGCTTTCTGGAGAAAGCAGGGCAGATATGATGGCGGTGCTTACAACTGCTTATGGGTCAAAGAAATCTCTAAATGAGGTCGTGCTTATCCTTTTCTAAGTTGTGATTAAAGATTCCAATATTACATATCCTCCATAAGTGGGTTTTATTGATTTTGATTGGATAGAGATGACGATAGATTGCTAATTCTAAACTCTGGTATGGAGAAAAAGGAACCATATAGGGGACCTCAACTAGTTTTGGGTTAAGGTGTAGTTGAGTGGAGCCAATAACAATTTGTTTTATAGTGGCTCACAAGGGGTGTTCATGCTTTCTTGTGAGGCTGCTCCTTTTTGGCTACTTTGCCTAAATTATTTTATCATTATGTGGTTTTTCTTAAATAGTTTTCTATAGAAGGTTAGTTTTGGTTGGGTGAAACTCCTGTACCAATTTTCCGCAGCCAAATAGTTGGATAGTGTCTACTGCTGTTGAAAAAATTTGCAGCTAACGATGAATTTTTGTCATGTTGCAGATTAAGAAAAGGAAAGCTCTGCAGCAGGGAGATGATCCTGAATCTCAGGGTGATTTGGGCAAGAAAATTGATGATGTTGTGATAAACAAGGAGGCTCTTGAAAGTGCCACTGCCCATGTTGCTCGAAATATTCCACCTCACAACACTTCTGCGTCCACACCTCAAGAAGCCTATCCGTTGAACAGGATTATTCTGACAGGAGAATGGGATTTCCTTGAAGATGTTTATGAGATTTGCAAGTAGGGTCTGCAGCAACAGGTGCTGCTTACCCAACTTTTGTTCACAATAGAATCCGTAAACTACAAGAAGTCCAGGTAAGAGTGTAGTAAATTAGCTATGGTTTTCTGATAGCACTTAAATTGAATCTCAAATTTGACCATTATCTATAGATTTAAGCTCTGAAGTTTGAAATGAACAAAATATAAAAAGCTATGATGTTTGAAGTGGAATTAACAAGCACAAGTTTTGCATTGACAAGGAATGAATTTTCAGAATTTCTGGGAATTTTCTATGATCATGCAAGTGTTGATCATGGGGCTCCTAATAAATCACTGAAATTTGCAAGTTATACAGAGATTCATGTAGCAGATAAGCAAAGGTTTGAACTGTCGCACAAGTTGGAGGTGAAGTTTTTCCTTGCTAAAGTCTCATGCTAAGTGTCATGCCCTGTAGGCTTTAGCTAATTAACTGCAAATTTTGTCCTCCAGTGATTGCATAACAATTTGTTCTTATACTAGCACTTCTTTTATGCAATGACGCTTCTAGTTTTCACCCTGTAGAATTTTGCTATTTGCAAGCCCTTTTTGCTGATGGAAATATATGAATTCATGTTTTATTATTCTTTGATTTGTAGAATGAAGTGCAGAGGAAGAGACTCTCGCATTTTCTCCTATATTGCTCATCTTATAAAGTTTAAAGATCCGCATTCTATGGATGGTGCTTCGCCAGCAAAGAACCACAGGTTTCCCAGCATTCTTCGCCAGAAATTTTCTGATTTGTTTGCTCCGGAATCGAGAAGGTTGCCAATTGAGAAAATTGATCTTCTCATTAGTTATGCCCTAGTGCTCACATTATATGTTGATGATTTCCGGACTAATCCAACTGATATTGCCAAGGATCTGAGAGTTAAGTCCTGTTAACTTGAGAATGCATTTTGAGAATCTGGGATGCAAGCTTGTACGTGGAAACAAGTTGTTATTAGCGACTCTTCCTGCCCCCCTCAAATTCCCAACCCAGAGGCTGAGGCGGCAGCGCTAAATGCTTTCAAAAAAAATAGTAGTGAGCTTCTCCAACAAGGAGTTCCCCTCCCTGAGATGCTTCTAGTCGGGCGGTAAGAAAGAAATCTTTGGGTGGATGAGAATGCAATTTGCTTGGGTTCTGGTTCATTTTCAGATCTACAGATGATTTTTTTTGTTTTCCTTGCCTTGTATGATTACAAGTGATAACTGTTAGCAAAGATAAATTTGTGAGTTTTTTACGAATATTATATGTTTTTCAGTGTGTGATTTTGATGCTGAAGAAAAGCACTGGAAATTTAACGTTGCAGAACTTGAATTTTATGATTTATTTTGACCTTGCTTGCTGAGCTGAATTTTAGGATTTACTTTGACCTTGCTTGGGGAGCTCTGGTGCCGAGCTGGAGCTTAACCAACTTCGAGTTCTGATAGTTAAAATTTGGTACTACTTGCTAAGCTCTGAAATCGAGCTACAGCATTGCCATTATTCGCTGGATTCGTGTGTTCGGCTATCGTTGGGTCTGTACTTCGTTACATGGGGCTTTAGAGAATGTAATATATTTTTTTTTAATTAGATTACGTGGTGCTGTTGGCTTTCTTGTTTCTTGTTTTAAAAGTATTGCAATAGTAGCATAGTTTTAGAAGTATTTGGTCTGGTTTCTGGAGTGTACAAATGTAGTACCGGTGAACACTGAACCCAGGAGGGCTTTGGTTGGATCGCATCTACTTGCGCTGAAAGTCTGTGCAGCCAAACTTGATTTCTTGTCATGCTGCAGATTTGGAAGGGGAAAAAAAAGGCAAGCTTGACAGCAAGTAGATAATCTAGAATATCAGGGCAATTTGGGAAAGAAAATTGGTAGTATTCAAATAAACAAGAAGGCTCTTGAAAGAGCCTGCGATAGTCCGCAATGTTTTGCCAACTTTTTGTTTGTAGGAAAAAATATTTGGGTGTTTAATCTTGTTTTTCCTTGGGTTCGTGAAAATTTCAGATCATAGTTGATTGGTTAAGGCATAAAATATACTTATAAATTTTTTCAAGTAATTCTAATGTAGAATCATCATGAATAAGCTGAAGTTACCGTAGAAGTGTAGAGAAAAGGTGACAAAGGTGATCAAATATTTGAAGAAATTTTTTTCCATGATCAGCATTCCGACTTTACACAGCAACCATGAGACCAGTGTATTATACATAAGCAGAGGGGTTACCTGCATCATTCAGAGCATCATCACACAGCACAACTGAATACAACCTGGATAGAGAAACCTCGCATTGGAGAGGCAAGGGGATGATCTACAAAATTGAACTGTGTAGATCTCCCCTACCTGCAAGAGCTCCAATTCAGATGAGCATAACGATTGTGGCACGGTAAATAGAAAAAAAAACATTAGCAATATGGCATTCAAATACACTTGCACTTGCTATAGTATACATTAGTTTCTAATCTTGTACACACATTAAGCCCACGAGAAAAAGGAATGGACCAAGCTATGTGTGATTAGATGTACTTTCTCTAATATTTAAGTGTATAGACTTGAGCTAGATGATGAATGAACCTTGATTAAGATTTGCTCTTGAACTTCCTCTGAGCTTTCAAGTCCACCACAATCACCGAGATGTTATCCTTGCTTCCTTTTTGTAAGGCGAGCATCGAAAGGTAATCAGCAGCTGCCTGAGAAGCAGGATCAATTCCATTGCCCCTTTCAGCAAGAGATGTAACTCCGTTCTTTTTGTGCCAAAGTAAGATCCGTTTTCGGGCCATTTCACAGGCTTCATCATTTGTCATGACATCCCACAAACCATCACTTGCTAATATAAGGCATTCATCATCTCTAGCTCGAGGAACAAACATGACTTCTGGTTCCGGGATAATCCATGGCTTAAAGTATGTATCACCTGCGCAAGATATAGGGGTGGAAGCAAGTAAGAAGCAAGGTCAATGCTTAAAACTTGTATAAATTGATATTTGATATCTAAATATGGTTAAATATAAAGTTACAGCAAGATTGCTGAAGGTGCTCATAAAAATGGGCATACAATTTTCCTAATAAGGCAAATATAAAAAAATAAACACAAGATTCAGATTTTTACTTTGCCTTTATTCATTCATCTGCACTTTGGCATATTAATCGCAAGACAATCAAGTTGCTGAAGAAAGATAGCATAAACTTGGACCATGGAATTCCACAACACACTCATAAAATTGATTCAACTTAACCAGAATAAACATCTGTCCTGAAAACAGAGGATTCCTACCAATAGATCTTGACATAGCAAGAACACCAAAAACACGATATCCGTTCCACTGAATAACCTTGCCTCCAGATGCCTCAATCCTTGCATACTCGTCCTCCCTATTCGGCTGGGGCACAATATAATTTTAAATAGAAAAACTAAGAAAAGAAAATGATATACATCGTAGAACTACAGAAAAGCACACCCCTTACCTTATGATCAACTGACAATGCCATTGATTCCTTTCCACGATAAAGCACTGCCCTTGAATCACCACAATTAGCAACTATGATATGGGATGAACAGACCAAGGCAACCACAGCTGTAGATCCAACTGTTTCTGGTGCCAAAGGCTCAAAAGTGGTATCAGAAGTATCTCCATGGCCTTCAATGGTTCTTGTGGTACCTTTTCCTCCAATCTCATCATCAACCTTAAGAAAACAACGAGTAAAGGCCTTCTCCCACTGCAATTGTTGATTTCCCTCCATTTTTGCACCACTAAAATCATTTTTAACATTTCCAATCTCTTCAGCCAAGGCTAAATGGATTCGCTCACGACAATAGTTAGCTACCTGCATGGGATTCCTCCAAATTATGTTTACATGTTAAAAAACTGTGCAACTAGTAACCAAATGAAGATTGTATCAGGTATGCCTTGAATACATACCAAGCAAGTCATCACTTTCACTACATTTTCAAAAAACAAATGCAGCTCAGAGATTGTGATTAGAAGTATATGTTGCCAATAACAAGTTGGTTACAATAAGTTAGGATTCAACAGCTAAGCTCAAAATAGTTAGCAATACTAATGAAACGCTTGGATTCAATATGCAAATCATTATTTACATTTGACATAAAAACTTGATACACACTGCCAATCCATTATTCTTTCACAAGTTAACACTTCCATAATGCTTCATGCATTGCAAATTTGCACCTGCTTTTGCAAACAAAGCTTATATCCTATATGACAAGAATAACATAAATATCTAGCTATATAGTTGTACCTGAGCACCCCCATGGCCATCATAAACACCAAAAAAATGAGTCGTTAGATGAGTCAAACTCTCATTCAATCCATCAACAGCACGATCATCCATAAGCATTTTGATAGGAATTTTTGAGAACCGAGGAACAGCTGCAACAGCATCTTCCATTTCTGGTCTTCTTCCACAAATAGATACAGAACCCCAAAGGGGTAAGCAATCTAGCTCAAATACACTCCGTGTAGCTCCTTTAGTGAGACTCTTCTCACTGGGCAACTTAAGCACCACTGCAGACGCCCTTAAATCAGAAGCATTTGGGCTCACTGCTGCAATAAGGAGTTTAGCCGTGGGCACCTCATTTGATGACTCCACAATAATAGCCTTAGCAATGATTTGGGTATCTTCAATTTCAACAGACTTCGGTAAGCTTATTTCAGATCCTGCTTCCAATACCAACAACTCCTCCAGTACAATTCCATTTGTGTCTTCTGCAACTGATACTACTTCATCTTCATCGCATTCCTGAATCATAGCATCAGTAGGAATTGAACTGTTTCCAACCTGAGGCATCATCTTCAACAAATCATTTCCTCCAGCACTGCTATCTCTTGGTTTAGACAAGGTGGTAAATTCCAATTCATTTTTAGCATCAGTACAGCTTCCAATGCATGCTGCAGCAGTCTCCTCAAACACCACCTTAGCAGGATCAGATAACAAGCTTGCAGTGTCCGTTACAAGCTTTAGATGTGTAATTTCTACATGAGCACCAATGCCTGAGTTATCACACATAGAATTACCTAAACTAAGCATCATTGCAACTGCTGGGAGCATCTCTTCCATCGATTCTGCTCTCTGCCTCCTATCAAAAGTTATAGCTAAATATCTCTAATTTTTTGTTACACAATCCACCAATTCTCATCCTCTTCATCTCCTTTAGCTATTAAACTTGGGATGAAGCTTGCAGGTTCTAAGAATTCCTCTTCCATCCTAACACATCTCAATGGCCCACCACCCTTTTTCACCCGAGAGATATAGAGAACAAACAATCTACACCTCCAAGGTCAAGTCAAAAAATAGACAAGCTGTTAAGCACAGGAAGAATGTAAATAGATTATCAGATCTGGTGTGGAACAGCGGATCTAACCTTCTAGTCATCAGAAATTTCAAGTCTCCGCATGTAGTCTTGATAAATTTATCAAATTCTCGACACTGTTTTTTTCAAAAAGAATCAATCATAGGACACGCAAATCCTACCCCAACCACCTACCCTTAAACACATAACTCACAAACGAAACAATAAATAAATAAATAAATAAATAAGAAAAAAAGAAAAGAAAAGCTAAAATCAAGCGTTCATCAATGAACCCAAGAACAGAAAGCAAAATGAGTCATGAGAAAGAGTATAGAGAAAAGCAAAACCACCTCAAATAATCACAAGAGAACCTTAAAAAGGTGAAACCTTTTTCACCTAAAACTTGTATTTCCTGGATCTAGGGCAACCCATCTCAGCCTCTATTCAATTATTAGTCTCATTTACCACAGTTCAGTAACAGAAATAAACCATAAATGGAACATCTGATCTAGAGACCCTCAACAAATGTTAAGAAAAAGAAAAGGAATCGCAGAAAATAATTGAAGGGGCGCTTACCCCGTTTGAAACTGAAGAGACTTCAAAGAAACCAGAAGCCTGAAAATATGGTGAGTTCTTCTGGGCAAGGACAAGGAGGCCTCGGAGAATGGAGAGAGAGAGATGGCGGAAGAGAGAGAATATTTGTGGAAAACTGCTGCCTTTATTATTATTTTTTTTTAACTGTGAACTGCGGAAGGGGACACGTAATTAAAGGTTCGCAAGACAGAAGCTGCATATGTTAGGATAGTGATTACATGAGGACAACTACTCATGGAGCCGAACTTTGAGGATCGACACGTGTCCTATTCACTGAAAAAGTCCACCTCTGGTTGCAATTATGTCTCCGTGCCCATTTTACTACTCTCTCACTTAATATCTCCTAGTAGACCCTTTCCTAACCTCCAAAATAATTAAATATATATATATATATATATACACGTTGAGAAATATTGCCAAAATCATAGATAATAATTGGATCTTATAATTTTATTTTATTTAAATTTATAAATAATAATTACTGTGCACATAATAAGAATAAAAAATGAAAAAAATAAGAGAATAAAATATTCATATTTCTTAATTGTCCTTAAACAAACCAAGTCGAATTTGAAAAAAAATATATTTGAAATTGTTTATAAATATTAATAAGCAAATTTTAAATTCAAAATTCTAACTTGAAAATATTTTCAAGTTTAAATTCAAATTTAATATTATTTTATTTTATTTATTAGCTTGTAAATATATTTATTTAAGAATTCGTGAATATATTGATTTAAAAATTTATAAATGTATTAGTTTAAAAATTCGTAAATGGATTTGTTTAAAATTCATTTATATTATGTTTTTATTATAAAATTTGAATACAAATTCAAATTTTTATTATTATTAGTTAACAAACCTAATTTAAATTTTTATCGTTATTATTTAATGAGTCGAACTCGAATTAAATTTGGTACGTATAATAAATTAACTATTTACCAACCGATCTTAAAACGCTCACGAGTTTTATAATTTTAAAACTCAATCTCGAATTTAAATATAAAAATCCGTGTCTATGATAGTTTTAAATGAAATAAACCTGAATTTTCAGTTTGATTATAGCACTAGTTGTACTTATTACATAAATATGAATTTATTAGGATGGAATAAAATAAGCCCAACAAATTTAAAGACCAAGTTATGCAATTTTCCTTTTATATAAATTATTAATTAGAAGAAGGCATAAACATTTTAAGATGATAAAGAGAATTTAAGATTATAATAACTATACACAAGTTGGAAAAAAACGAATAATGTTTACTTATAATTTAAATTTAAATTTTGAATATCAAATATTTTTAAAATTTAAAAGAAAGAGTTTTACTCTTTAATACATTTATCCGGTACAAATTTAGATTAATTTATAGTATCTGAATTGTAGAATATTAGATGGTTAAGATAAAAAAATGACTAACACAAAAAAAAACTGTAATCAATTACTTTCTATTTATTATTTAAATTTTGTTTAAGAAAGTTAAAAATATTATTTAATATGTATAATTATAGGTATGAAATGATTATATTTACCCTGTTTTAGAAAGACTAAAGTAATAATAAGTATAATTAATTTAATAAATAGAGAAAATTTACCCTAAAATCAAATAAGTGTAAAGTTAAAAAAATGGTTTATTTTTTATTAGTAATTTAAAATATCATTATTTTCTTGCACACGAAACGGAGGAAATATAATAGAAGGAAAATAATTTAATCTCTTATCCAAATGGCAAGTTTTCATCACATAATTCCCATTCAATAAAAATAGTCAAAATTGACGTTCATTTTATTTTTGACACCTTTTAAGCTTTAACTATTTCTCACTTGGTTTTTAAGCAAGTCTGATTTTTTTTTTAAAAAAAAAAAAGCGAGAAGGATGTTAGTTAGTTGCAGTCGTTTAATAATTTAAATTAAAACAAATAACAAACACGATATTCTTTTTGTCAACGGTTATTGCGATAAGAAGGGAAAAAAAAGTTAATTTTCATACACTATTTTTTTTATCATCGTGAAAAATAGCTTAAATGCTTGTTTAATTTCCTATAATGAATTTTTCAGAGCTTGGCTGAAGGATTTATACTAATGAAAATTATCAATGTGTAAAAGATTATGCCGAGTCATAACTTTTTGGGTTGTTAAGTTTTAATACTATTTATAAGATTTATTTTTTTTAACACATTTTGTAGATGTCGGATATCCAACCTATAATTTCATACTTTTATCGTAATTATTTTATGTAGATTTATTAATTGAACTAATTCTAATGGGTGTATTTGTAAGATTTAAATAGCATAGCATATAAATTTTTGTTTTCCCTTTTATATAATCCAAGTCATTTGATGAAATGAGTTTTAAAACATATTTCATTAAAATTGTACTTAATTAATTATTTTACTTTTTAAACATTATGCAATATTTTAAATTAACATGCATCCCAAATAATATTTATATATATATATCAAATAAATATACAAAAGTTATTAATCTCCAATTCATTTATTTTGTTAGAAGAATCCATTTGAAGAGGACATATATGGGTGCTATACAAATAACAATAGTAGATAGATTTAGAGATTTTATTTAAAAAAAATTGAAGTTAGTCATTTTTTCTTCCCATTTGAAAAGAAAATTAAAAATCATTTGAGTTTTTCTGAATCAAGTTAGTTTAGTTCGCGTCAATTAATGATTCAATTTTTTTTGTTCTTTTGAAATATGTTGAAATAATAATAAAAATAATAGACCCGTGGGATGCTTATGATTGACCAATATATAAGAAACGAACAGCTATACAAAAAAATAAAAATAAAAATTCACCTAAAACTCAAGACAAGCCTTCAGAAAGTTAAAACCCAAAGGATTGATTTCAATGGTAGCTAAAAAAAAAAAAAAGGAGAGAAGAACCCATAATCCCAATTGAACGGATAATTAATATGCATTTAACAAAGCTAGAACTATATGTTTTTGGGTTGAGACGAATGTTAAAAGATATTTTCATACTCACATCCTGATTGACTTTCACACTCACATTCTGATTGATTGATGAATAGAAAAAATTTTGTTATTTTGTTATTTTTAGATTATTTTTTTTTACCAATCAATCGAAATTTAATTGTTGAAAAATGTTTTATTTTCTCTTTTTTCACAAATCAATCAGAACTTTATAGTTAGTATTGATCTTTGAGTCGATCTCAATATTTATTGAAATTATTTTCACTCAATCGTTAATTAAACAACATATATGAACCCTTGTTTAAAATAAATAAAAAAAAACATATATGACCCATGGTTAGCCTTGTAAGCTATTTGAATTTTTTTAATAGAAAAAAAAATTAATTCTTACTAAAGTGTATGTATATAATTTCCCGGGTCAGAATGATAAAATTTGTTTTGAATTTAACAAAATATTGGATGATTGTTAAAAAGTTATCTCCGGCTGGAACTTCGGGAGACCGACAAAAATTTATCAAAATTGTTGAAAATAGTTTGTTTAGGTAAAAAGTTTTATATTTATAGATAGGCTTTAATTAATTAATTAATTAATTTCTTTATGAGATTTGAATTAATTCTTATTTGGGTGAACTTAGCTGTTTCTTTTCTTAATATTAAGTGTATACATGCGAAATTCGACTGCAAATATATATATGTTTAGCAAATAAAATAGAAATAAAACAATTTTACAAATATTTAATTCAGTTATGCTTCACAAAGAAGAAGAGAGTATTCAAAAAATAATATCATATAAGCAAGTAAATCTTGTTTGTTAGTTGAAGTTGTAATGAACTTCCACGGGAACCGTTTATAAATATATTATTTAAAATTAACAAAATTTCTTATTTAGACTGTGTTTCCTGTCAATTATAGATATGAAATTGATTTTTAAAAATTATTCCTTTGTTATGGTAATAAACCAGGTTTGCATTCTTTAACTTATATAATAATTAGGTATTTGAAATTATTAAAAATATATGTTTAAATTTTTTTAATTTAATTGATCAATTTTTTTTAATATTTTATAAACTGTTTATCTCAAACTTATCTTTGCAAAAAAAACATCTATTTATATATTTTTCTCTAAAATTAATTTTTCAAAGTAAAGAAATTTAAAATATTATTTTTTTCAAAAAATATTTTTGTTCCGGATGTAATACCGAATAGAGCCACTGTATTGTGATCAGGTATAAAAATAATAATTTTTAAATAACAAATATTGTAGAAATTTATTTTTTGACATAATAATAAATTATTAGCTCAGATCATAAATAAAAATATAAGGCGAGTTTATGTAATATTATCATTATTAGTATAAAAAGAAATAGCGTAAAATGTTATCAAATGAAAGAAAATTGAATCAATTTAGTGTTAGTTGACTCAACCAATTCCATAGCTGGAAGCTAAGAAAAAAGAAGCAGCAGCTAAATATTTGTTTAATTTCCTCTCGTCATAAGTAATAATTTGTGTTCCATATTTAGTAAAAATTGCAACTAAAATTTTGAACAATCTCTTAATTCTTTTAATTGTTTATATAAAAATCAAGCCCCCACCAGATTCACCGCCTCACCGGTGACTGCAGCTGGTAAGGATTATTCAATCATCTTCTTCAATATTGTTCTAACATTATTTTATATTTTTAATGTTTATCTATCTTTTTTTAAAATATATATAGGGAGGGAGGTGCAAGTATATTTGCTTTTCACCTTCATCGATCAAGGCATGGCTTTTATAAGATCAGAAGCAGCAAAAGGAGATGAAGATTATGGCTTCACAGCCATAGCCATTGATGATGATAAGAACAGCCAATTTGCAGTGAGATGGGCTGTTGATAATGTTGTTAACGGCAGGAATCCTTACTGCATTCTTTTGCATGTTCAATGCAAAACCTTACACCCGGGTATGCCTTTATAATTTTGCAATGAAATTTTCTGATAATCTCCAGTGAGTTTTGAATTTTGATGCTTAAGATTTAGATTTATGGATTAAAATCTGCCATTCGGCAGTGTTCGATTTTTTTTTTGTAATGTTGGGAATTTGCAGGGGAGCATGCAGGCACCCTTTCTAAGGAAGGTCGCCCACCAACTCAGCGAGAGTTGCAGCAGTTCTTCCTTCCCTATCGAGGATTTTGTGCTCGACGGGGAGTAAGTAATTTACCTTTAATGTGGCTATAATGCGATTAAGGCTGCAGATTTTGAAACTCTAATATCATGTTAGCATTTGATTTCCCAATAAATCCTCTATTCTTTCTGAAATTTCAGATCCAAACCAAGGAAATAGTCCTCCGTGATACTGATATTTCAAGTGCAATTATCGATTACATTGGTCTTAACCACATAGCCAATATTGTTGTTGGTGCATCACACAGAAATGCCATAACCAGGTATCTCTCCCCACCCCCCCACCCCCTTTCTTTTTTGTCTGTTAGCTTTATTGGTTGGATTTTGATTTAACAGATGCTCAAACTCAGCAATTTGTAGGAACTTAATGTTAATTAGTTTTTTTTACCTTGTTCTGAGGTTAATTTTTGCTGCTGCAGGAAATTTAAGAACCCGGATATACCTTCTACCTTGCTGAAATCTGCACCAGAAAGCTGTGCAGTATACGTGATATCCAAAGGAAAAGTTCAGACTTTTCGATTAGCTACTCGATCTCACCAATCAGATAATTCTTCAGTTCCTACGCATCATCGCCAGCCATCTGATACTGTTAGTATTAATGGCCGTCAATCTTCTGCTAGGCAACATCATCTCAAGGAACTTAGTAATCTTGCCACAGATAGCCCCTGCCACTATATGTCTCAGTAAGTTTTACAGCATTCTATTTCTATTTTTCTGCACTTAGACAATCTTTACACTTGCTGATTTTCTATAAATATGTGCAGAACCAGTCTTACTGAAAGCTGGAAAAGTGATGGCTCTGATAAGGCTTCTCCTGATAGAAGCATTGATTCCCTGCACACACCACTTCAACAGAATTATGGATTCAACTTCAATGTAAATTCACCGAAAGAACGCTCATCAGAACTGATGAAGATTCACATGGATTCCTCATCGGAAAGCTCTGAATTTTTAGGACCGATGAGTTTCAGGTCAGCTGACACTTCGTACGAAAATGTGGAATTCACCACTGCATCAGCCACCTCCAAGAACTCCAACTCTGATCAACTTGCGGTAAGTGTGGTACACTACAACAGGTCAACAGCATTGGTTCATATTTAAGTTCAACTATGAGATGTCAGATTACTGAAATTTGCTATCCTTTTTCTTTCAAAAGCATTTCTTGGAGTCAGAAATGAAGAGATTACAGATTGAACTGCAGCAGTCTATGGAACTGTATAGTTCATTTACCAAAGAAACTGTTTTGGCGAAGCAAATGGTGAAAGAGCTTCATTGGTTACAGACATTGGAAACACGAAAGTCAGGCGAATTTAAAATTCCTGAAGGGGCTCAATTAACATTGACCACCATGGAGAAGAAGAAGAAAAAGGTGGCTTTAGAAGCAGTGCAAGCAGCGAAACGGCTAGCTGAAGTAGAAAAGCAGAAGAAGATTGCAGAACAGAAAGCTCAAAAGGAGGCACTGGAAAGGCAGAAGAGCGTGGAAGTATTATCATCTGGTTGTTGATGTAGAAGATACACCATTGATGAGATAGAACAAGCAACAGATCACTTTGAAGCTTCTAATAAGATTGGTGAAGGTGGATATGGACCTGTTTTTAAAGGCATGCTTAATCATATTTCTCTAGCAATCAAGATCTTTAGGCCAGACTTATCACAGGGGCAGAAGCAATTCCGACAAGAGGTATTCTAAATTAATCTTCAGGAACAGAATTTCTAATCTACTGGTATGTTGGGATCACTAAAACAACTATGTTATAAATGCAGGTTGATGTCTTAAGCAGCATGAGACATCCTTACATGGTAATCCTGCTAGGAGCATGCCCCGAGTATGGATGTTTAGTGTATGAATACATGGAAAATGGCAGCTTAGAAGACAGACTCTATAGGAAAGATAAAACCCCTCCAATTCCATGGAGAACTAGATTTAAAATAGCATATGAAATTGCCACAGCGCTTCTTTTCCTACACGAAACAAAACCAGAACCATTCGTCCACCGCGATCTTAAGCCAGCAAACATTCTTTTAGACTACAACTACGTGAGCAAAATCGCGGATGTGGGTTTAGCGAGGCTAGTTCCACCATCTGCAGCTGACCAGGTAACTCAATATCACATGACAGCAGCAGCAGGAACATTCTGCTTTACCGATCCCGAGTATCAGCAAACAGGACTATTAGGCGTCAAATCGGATTTATTTTCCTTCGGTGTGGTTCTTTTACAACTTCTTACAGCAAGACCTCCAATGGGTCTATCCTTTCAAGTTGAGGGTGCCGTTGAGAAAGGAACATTCGAGCAGATACTTGACCGTTCGGTGAAAAATTGGCCCGTAGAAGAGGCTTTAGCCGTGGCAAAAATAGCGATAAGATGTTGTGAGTTAAGAAAAAAGGACAGACCAGATCTTGCTGGAGAAGTTTTACCTGTGCTTGGAAGGCTAAGAAATCTTGCTATTGCTCATGATCATATTGAACTTGAAACAATCATACCGCTTTCTAGCCCTGTTGATTTAATTTCTGAAGCACAAAGTCAATCGAGTGAGGTTAGTTACTAATAAAGACAATTGAAAATATCCATCTTTCTGTAATTTAGCTGTTTTTTTTTCTCTCTGTCCAAGAAACAAAAATGTAAATGCTTTAATGTATATGAAAAGATTGATACTTTAAATCTTTTTGATAATGGGAAATGATAAGGAAGGAATGAGAAGCAAATCCTAACATTTGAAAATGGAGAAATTCAGCGCAGATCACTGCAATAGAAAAATGGCAAAGCGATTCATGAAAATGTGCGCAGCTTCAGGAATTAATTGTCCACCTAAAGTCAGAAGTGATCATGGACCTCCGCCGCCGATACTACAGTCTAGAGGAAGCCAATCAGTTAGAAAATTAAACATACTACCATCACTTGTGAGAAGCACTGCTTGACCCGAGGCTGATTCTCCAATATGTAAATGCAATGTTTTAAATATATATATATATATATATATATATTGTATAATGCATTTTAAATTCATTTTTGGCCCGGTTTATGAATGAAATTATGGAGCTGATATAAGAAGATTTCTCATTTTTTCACATAAAATCCTGAGTTGCTTCTGCTATCTTTTAATCCTTTTATTTTTATCTTTCTATAGAAAAATAGCTGGGAATTTATGAGGTAAAATATGTTTTTTTTTTTCTGAAAACTTATGATTCTTACATTTTAATTTCTCAACAAAAATTATCAAGGCACGTATATATGATCACTTAAAATATTTTTCTAAGATGATGACTATATATTAATTTTCATAATTTCTTTTTAACTTATGATTTGATAAAAATAATTAATAGAATATACAGATGAATTAATTTGAAAATATTTTAAAATCTAACAAGACCTTACACGATTCTAAAAAATTTTATTTCAAGTTGGTAGCATATGCAATGTAATTCGAATAAAAAAAAACTATTATATGTACATAACTTGTAAAGCTTTTTATTTGAGATGATGGGAAAATACATATACATATGATCCTAAAACAAAATTTAGAAATTATGGCACATATACATGATTTTAAAATAAAATATTTAACATTTATCCATTATAATTTTGCTAGCTTTTATTAAAAAAAAAAATTCTAAGCGTAGTTTACCTTTATGTAAAAATATATATAAATATATTTTCAAATTTAACTCACTTTTATATATATGTTTTTGAATCGAAACCAACTCACCCTCTATATTTACTCCATTGAAACACATTATTTTTATTTATGTGTCTATTACAACCGCATTATACATTTTATTATGATTATTTTTTTTTATTAGCATTTGTCATACAAATTGGCCTATAAAAATTGGAAGTCAGGCTCTGGGACCTAAAAATACATGGGCTCCATCAAGAAAAAAAATCGTGTGTCCCAAATCCGACTCGACCCGATCCAGAATTAGGTCTGGTAATAATGGTTGAATAAGTTGAAAGAAGATTCATGGAAGAAAATACTGGAGAAGTTCGCAGCCATTGTGAAAGTTGCGAGGAAACCCCAGGTGGAGCGTTGGATCTTTCATCTTTCGATTCTTTCCATTTCCGGCGTGCAGAAGAATTTTAAGCTTTATTTTAACTAAATTATACTCTCAAATGGCAAACTCAACCTCAGATCGAAATCCAGATAGGTCCCAATCTCCACAGCCCCGTCTCTACAACCCTTACCAAGATCTTAACCTTCCAATACAGACCCTCTATCAGCTTCCCACCTCCCCGGAATTCCTTTTCACCGAAGAATCCCTCCGCCAACGCCGTTCCTGGGGCGAAAATCTCACCTTTTACACTGGTTCTGCTTATCTCGCCGCCTCTATCGGCGGTGCCTCCGTCGGATTGTTCTCCGCCTTCAAATCCTTTGAACCCGCCGATACTTTGAAGCTCAAAGTGAATAGGATTTTGAACTCATCTGGTCATTCCGGACGGGTTTGGGGAAACCGGATCGGAGTGGTGGGTTTGATCTATGCCATGTTGGAGAGTGGGGTTGTGGCGGTTACTGATAGGGATGATGTTTGGACCAGTGTGGCGGCGGGCCTTGGGACTGGAGCTGTTTGCAGGGCGGCGAGAGGGGTAAGGTCGGCTGCCGTGGCTGGTGCTTTGGGAGGGTTGGCGGCTGGGGCTGTTGTGGCGGGCAAGCAAGCTTTGAAGAGGTATGCCATGATTTAGAACACAAAGAGCCTTTGCAGGTCGAGTTTAGGATGTTTGTTCTAATTTAATTTTCAGTTTAAAAGTTTTATCTTTTCAAATTTTGATCATGATTTTAAGGTTATGAAGATTATAGGGATGGTCGAATCAATGAAACTAATGAATTTGAAGAAACATGTTTATGATGAGGGGAAGGACCAGTTTGTTCTTGGCAACTTGAAATGATGAATAACATGGTATCTTAACCATTTTTCTGTGAATTATTATATATTAAGAAATTTTTGCTTTAAATATACTAGTGGATTCTGTGGCTACGAATGCTATGCCGCTCGTTAATTTCTTTAGGCTAATGCTAGCACTGTAGTTGGAGATGATGTGTAATGAACCCAGAATGTTGGACATCTCTGTTGAAAGTTCTGTTTGGGTATGGTTCCATATTCTTCATCTTATGTTTCGATTGGTTTTCTTTTTGAGTTGCTCAAATGTTCGATAATCCTCTTATATCGGTTGGGTCTTAATGTTAGTTTTACAAAGTTGAAGCCCTTTTTAAGGTTTTCTAACTAACCTCATTGGCAGTGTGGACATATGAGATGAGCTGAATACATATTATTTTTGTCTCAATCAGACAATTTACTGACATGGCATTTATTTTTTGATGTTTGACTTGGTGATCAAGTTTTTTACGTTTTCTTTTCAGTATCATAGCTAAATTATCTGGTGATTCATCATTACGAACCACTGAATATTTGCCGAGTTAAACCTGGAAGGAAATGTTGTTGGGATTATATGTATTATTATCTCTTGCTTTTCGGGAATTTTTATTCACATATAGGCTTTCTTGCCTAGTTTTAAGGGTGGGTGAGAATTTCAATTGTTCACCCAGCTTTGAATTTGGTGCAATAGTTTTGTATGCTACAAGTGTATGATGAAGAAATGGAATTGAGTCGGGATCGTTACGGTGCCAATATTTAAAATTATGAACAGCACATATTTTGTTCACCGTGGTGCATCATCAAATTTATGGTGGTTGTGCACTCGCTAAAGTTTTAATCCTGGCGAATGGCCCTCAAAAAGTGTTCTCATTTACTGGTTCTCTCATTTTATTTATTTTATATACCTTATGTACTACTTTATCCATATGATTTGACAATGCCTCTCGGAATTAATTGTAGTTTTTTTTTCCTTAATGCTCATGTTTTAAGTTTGTTGCTGAATGGGGTCATTATGCTTTGCTAATACCATGGATAATCATGCGATCTCGTGTGCTCATGTAGGCATCATTTGTTTGATGTGTTGAATGGTGCTGGTCCTAACTCCTAACAAAATCAGTTTCCATGTTGATTTCAGCATGTGCGAATAGCAATGTATGAAATGTGAGGTGCAGGTTCAAGTTGAAGTTCTTACTAACATCCAGAAATATCTTATCATTCTAATGCAAATTAAACAATTCAATAACGTGAACAGGTTATCGATTAAGCTAATAAATTACCGTATTTTTATTTGTAGACGTTTCTTGATGCTTTTGTCTATTCACCTAGCTGTTGAGCTCTATTGTTTGCCTATCCAAGGAAAGATTTAGGCAAAGGGTGCTTATTAAACAACAAAATATTGTTATGATATTGTCAATCTCCCCAGCTGCACAAGTGATCAGAGGTAGTAGGGGGATAAAATGATACTACAACTGAAATGCCGTAAATTTCAGTTTGCATAAACAAGTAAATGTTTGTTTTTAGCTTTTTATGTATCAGCCAAATGACCCTTTTCTTTCTGATACCACAATCGCACAAATCGTATGCAAATTTCATGCTGCGATCGATAGAATCAAATTCCTTGTTTCCATAATTAAATTTTTAAAAAAATTTAAAAGTTTATTATCATCAAATACTAATAAATAAAAGAATGGGCGATCTAAGCCCATCTGCGGGCTTTGCCATTCAAAATCAATTGGGCAAAAAACAGAGAATTGCAGTCGCATGCCTGTTAACCATTCAGTTCATCCAATGAATCAGGCTTTGAACAGAATGATCATCAACAATTCAATCCCTGAGATAAATTCAACAAGTATAACCCTCATTTATGGGGATGTTACACTCAGCAAAAGCAAAATTGAGTTTGTTTGCAGTATAATGACTCAAAAAAAAAACCCACCACTTTTATTCCACCCAATCATTGTACGCCAAAAACTTCAAAAGAAAGTTCCTAGGAGAGGATGATTCCTATGCGATGAACCGATGACAAAAAGCACATGTGATTCAATGTTGAGATGTGCACCTTAATCGTCTCAATTCAATCACTACAAGTTACACAAAGGAACAAGAGTGGAACTACAACAGCATTGATTCAGGATTTTCAATGTAAATCTTGAAAGCTTTCAACCATTCAGCACCAATTGCTCCTGAAAAATCCAATTGCGATTAGCAGTGATAACTCCCAAAAAATGATCACGAAGATAGATAATGAACACATAGCTTATCCAAAGATGTTACTTGCGCTACCCACCATCTATAACACGATGATCACAACTGAGTGTTACTGACAAGAAGGAAGCAAATTTGAATTCATCACAACAACCCAAACCAGGAATAACCCTCTTCTCAGCTGCTCATGGGAAGGCCAGGTCAACACAAAGATGAGAATATATTGGAAGAAGATTGTAGCTTCAATTTGAATATAGTTATTTAAGTTCATATCTTACCTGAGCCAACTGCAAGGATGCCTGATTGAGGAGGATTAATGATGGCACAGAATTGCTTAATACCAAAGGGCCCTCCCAAATTTGACACAGTAAATGTGCCCCCCTACAAATAGGAAAACGCTATTCAATAAGAAATTCATTTGAGATAATCATCCAGCAGGCAACTGGCAAATCTGAATATTTTTCACCTCGTAATCTTCTGGTTTCAAGCTATTCTCTTTGGCTTTTTGGGCCAAAAGCTTGACCTCCTCAGCAATTTTAGATAGACCTTTCGTGTCTGCATCCTGCAAAATTTTACGTGACATTCAACTCACATGCAGTCTATAACGATAATCTATGATCATAATAAGCAAAGCATGAAACTTTGATCAAACAGGATTGAATTTACAGATGCTTACCCTAACAACTGGGACATATAATCCATTATCTGTCTGCACTGCAACGTTAATGTTCACATTATTATACCTGTATGAAAAGCAAAAAAGGATGGCCACGTTAAATGTTTTACATATGTGGGTTTCATAGTAAATTTTAATATAGTCACGGGTCTCGTGTAAATTTTAATATGATCACTAACTTAAATTTGTAGCAATAAAAATTGCTAAATTTTAATTTTCTTTGATTGAGGTCACTATTCCAAATGTTAACAAAAATTTGCCAAATTTGGTTTATGCATTTACTAAAGCAAGCAAGTCATATGACATAGTTATTATTATTGAATTATATTACAAAAGAAAACTTTTGCTTAAATTATTACTGAAAATGCTACCAAAATATAGTAACAGTGATCTCTAAGAATAAAAAATTAAAATCGACTGACATGATTTATACAAATTGAAATTTAACAAACTGTATTGAAACTTATAAGCTCAGTGACCGTGTGTGAACTCTACAATTCACAGAGCAACTATTACTATGTACTTACTGGCGGATATAGTTATCAGTCCAAGAACTATTGCACTGAGGAACTTTTCTAAGAGCTAAAGCAGCAGCCTGTAATAACAGCAATATTGAGATTACTGCAGGGAGAAAAAACTCAAAGCAACCAAAAGTTAAAGATAATTAAAACTTCGAATCCAGTAACCAAAATGTCATTGCTTGACTGTTAATATGAGCAAAACCAGCAGTGCATATTTTTCAGGACAATCCTCTTCAGTAATTAGGTTACTATTTATTGAGACTATTTTTCTGCTCTGGATTTATTCAACAGACAACAAAGACTACCTAAATTTTAACAGCTCTGTGAATCTCTTGACTGTGTTTACCTGATTTCACAAGAAGAATAGCAAAAATTTTCCAACATTCCCAGTAATGAATTCGGCTTACCTTGATGACTAGATCATTTAATGAAATCCGCTTCCCACCTGAGGCCTCTTGTAATGAATTTAGTTTGCCACGCAGACTGTATCCAAAAGTATGATTTAAATAATCACAAAACATATAACAAAATAAACAGCATTAAGATGACAGCAGAAACTAATACTTACTCCATGAGTTTGTCAACACATGTATCTACTGTTAAATAATAATGAGGAATAGTCTGCTTTGAGAATAATAAACGTGAAGCTGTGACCTATTTACATCATACAAAAAGATTTTATTTAGAACAAATGTCAAAAGAGAGAAAATATATTAAATATATCAATAAAAACTATACGACAAAAGAAAAGTCCAAAAGAATGCAGTCAAAAGTTGGATTTAAGATTTGGCTGACTGAAGAACCTCAACATATAATAGGAGGTTCGTTCAGCAGAAAACAAGAAATTCTTGGACAAGTTCTCTTGAGGTATAAACTTACTAATAATAAGCTAAGTGTTGATATTACCTTTCTTATTTGAGAATGAGGAATGTCAACATAATCTAATGCAGCAGCCGCTGTGTCCTTGGCCTTAGATGCTGCTGAAACTTCCTTCCCACATGATGCTACATAATAGGGAAAATTATTCAATAAACTGTTCTATTATGAGTCCAGGTATCTCTTAACAAAATATAAAATAAAAAAAATCAAAATATTCACTATCCACATTATAAATTAGAACAAATATTACTTATTTCAAGGAGGGTACAGAATAACAACAGCATTATAATCATCAGGAATTCCAAGTTTATGTTATCATACCCAAATAATCTTCAATATCAGCCTTTACAATGCTTCCATCAGGACCTGTTCCTTTAATGCTTGAGAGAGGTACCTATAATTGTAATGAACAAATTTAATAAGAAAGTTCTCAAGATCATGACTGCATTCTGTCACCTAACAAGATTTTGGTCATACTAACACTGTGATCTTCAGCCAATTTTCTTGCAAGAGGGCTCGCAAATATGCGATCTTTAGAAGGAGCTGCACTGTGCTTGGGAATCTTTGGTTCTGGTGAACTAACTTTTTGATCAATCACCTCCTCCTTGGGTGGGGAAGGTGGGATAGGAGCAGATGGCCCTTTAGCTGCAGCCGCACCATCTGATGCCGAATGACTATAATCCTTAAACTTGCCAATGTCTTCCTCATCTTCAACTGTAATAGCAATTACCTGTACAAGACAACCATATTGCAATACATTATATCACCAACATCTAAGACCAAACTGTCCTTTTCTTTTCAAAAGAAATACGAAAAAGTATCTGACAAGTATGCCTCCATTCATCCACTGAAATTCAAGTCCAATTCACCACATTTCTTTCCATTATCTAATTTCCCACTTTGCAGAAAAAAGGAAATGAAATAATGTAAAAATAGAAAAAAGTATATTAGGCAGCATTTGTTCTGAAATCAGAGGAAGTCAATACCTCACCAACTTTAATTTCTTTTGACCCATCCCCCTTTATTATCTTTGCAAGAAAACCTTCTTCCATACATTCCATCTCCACAGTTGCTTTATCCTTAAAATATAAAATAAAGAAAGATGTCGATTTTCCACGAGGAGCAAAAGCAATAAAACAAATTGAGACCTGACCACAAACAGTACAGGAACCTTACAGTTTCAACTTCGCATAGTACTTCACCAGGTGAAATTTTATCACCCTCTTTCTTCAACCACCTTGCTATATTACCCTGAAATTTGGAAAATAATCAATCAGTAAATCCAGCAAGCAATGATTTTCTTTAAATACACAGAAAGGTAAATACCTCCGTCATTGTAGGTGAGAGAGAAGGCATTCCAATCTCTTGGTGAGGTGGAAGACCTGTAACATATTTTGAAAATTACCCTCACAGTCAATTAAACAAAATTTTATTATTAATAATATCTCGACCACTTCCCATTTACAACTCCACTCTCAAGCTACATGATTATCAAGAACAATTATCGAATAAAAATAAAAAGACCCAACTCTATAATGAAACAAAACAATTTTGAGGGGCCAAAAAGAAAGTGACAAAGTTCTCCTCAGACAGAGAAGAGAAAAGACAAACTGCTGGAATTCTCAAATATAAGCATTTCAAGAAATCTCAATAGAAAACATGCCAGGATGTTTGAATTAGAGTTCATCTTTAGAAATCACGCATCTTCAAAAGGATGATAGAATGCTGTAACATATGGAACTTGTATTAAAAAGACAGGTTAGAAAAGAAAAAATGTCACAATGAAAGCTTGAATATAATGGATGTAATACAGATCTGGGACAACATAAACAGATAAATACATAGATAAGTGTAAGCTTACCTGAATCAGATGAAAACCCTCTCATTGACTGTAACTGTGAACTGACATTAGGGAGAAAACATCTATTTACAATCAACATGATAAGGAGAATCACAGAGAGAGAGAGAGAGAGAGAGGAGATAGGGGGTGAGGAATTATGGTTAATACCAAGAAAAATCCCTTAGAGGTCCAGCAATTGGATTCCCCACTTGCATGATAGTTCTTGATGCATTTTTCTTAAGTGCACCAAAGGATGACACCTACAGAGAAAGACATATATCTGTAACAATTTTCCAACTGAATATAACTTCCATAAGTACAAAAAATTAGGAAGGGAGGCAAGAAGTAGTTACACACGAAGCCTAAGGAATGATTAAAAAGTATAATAGAAAAGCTCCAATCACTGAGACTTGCCATAAACATGCTAGCAACAGAAACAAAGGCAGCAGAACTCACAGTCCTATTAGCAGCAGTTCCAGGTAATCTCTCTTGTTCTGCAGGCACAAAGCCGTGACATTGAACCTTGCCAATATCTGGAGATAACAATGTCTTATAGCAATAGAAACTTGAAAAAGAAAAAAAAAAAAAAGATACCATGCTTTGTAACAGTATCATTTATCTAAGGTGAAAACTATGAATTAAGATGCCATTTTAATCACACAAAGATATGACGAATGTAAAGTTTTAGACTTTGGAGCATGCCAAGTTTGCAAAAATGCTCAGTTATCAGAGCATGTGTACCTTCAATGAATGCCAGCTTATTTGCTTATATGCAGGGAAGCCAAGAAAATGAAGCATGCTACGAGTTTGATTACTTACAATCATTTTTACTGACAGAGGAGAAGCGAGTATCATTTGAAAACCAACAAACCAAACTAGCATGCTCATACCGCAGTAAATTGGGAACATTCCTTAACTGGGAAAATCAGAACCAATTAAACAACAGTTTATCAACTTAGCTCATAAAATGTAATCGCAGCAAAAAAGATCTAGGGCTTAAAACCTACATAACATGCTTGCAGTATTATCAAAATTACCACCAATCCAATAGTCTTCCACGGAAATTTCAACGCCGACAAACGCACACACACATCTAATGTTGATAACATAAAATATGAAGCTCTGCAAGTACAATCGAAACATAATCATCCTGAAAATGTAATCTACATAAGCGCCAATATGTATTTGGATATATAGTGTACACACATTAAGGTGAAATTACACCGAAAACAGCTCAAGCACAGTAACAACCAAGACCCATTGATCCAATTAGCCTGAGAATAGAATCTAACTCCCCACCAAAAGCCAGGAACAATAAAAACTCAAAAGGAAAACGATCATCCAATGAAACCGATCAGAACTAGAGAACTCATAAAAAAGGAGAATAAACAGAGGGGAAAGAAAAGGTCAAGAGCGAAGGGATTTTCTGGTACCTTTTTCGAGCGATTGATTATATGAGATGCATAAGCCATGACTTCTATCTTCCAAGAAACTGATCGGCAGAAAAATAAAATAAAAACCCAATAAAATTTTGAAGAAGAACAGGCAACGAATTACAGAACCCTATTTTTCACATTTATTAAGAGAAATTTGGGTTTTAGGAATTTTTTTTTCAAAATTTTAGGTATTATATACTCTCAAAATAAATCTCACTTGACTTTTCTTTCTAATATTTTGCTTTCCTGAGATTCTTTATTATTAGGAATTCAACCCCTAATTCTTGGTTGTTAGCAAACATTCTCACTTATAGTTGTTTCCGGTATGAATAAATCTGAATCGTCGATAGATTAAGTGAAGGTAAAGTGGACGGTCAGTAAGTGCACATGCATGAAACAAGACTTGTAAATTTTGTAAACGAAATCTACACCGTTAGGGTTTGCACTTGGAGAAACTTGGACGGTCGGATCTTCAAAATCCTCCCAGTTATGTACGATTAATTCAATTGAAATTTCTTTTCATCCAATTGATTAGACGGGTAGTTATATTTTATAATTTAGTAATTCAAAATTTAGTACCTAGTGGATTTAATTAAAAATATTTAAAAAAACAACTAAAAATATAAAATGAAATAAAATGATATGATTATATTATTCAAAAATATTATATAAAATCTATTTAAATATATAATATATTTTTATATTAAATAATATAAAAATTAAGTTAAATATTTCATTACAATATAATAAATACGTCTATTTTTATCATATAACATTTTATTATTATTATTATTATTATTAAATAATTTTATAATTATATTATATATAATTTGATAATTATATTATTATTACTATAAAATTATAAAAAATAATGGTAAAAAATAAAAAAAAAATCACAGTCAATTAGCTTATAAAAAAATCTAGTTTTACTAGTATTTTATTTTTAAAATTATAATCTAATTTTTTTAAATAACTTGTTTACCAAATATATATTATTAATCAAATTAAATTATAATTTTTATTATAATTTTTAATAAAATTGTTGAGAATGCTTTGCTTGTCTTTTTGACCTTAAGTTTGCCTCATATGCTATGTTCAATATGAGAATTTGAGGCTTTTTTTTTCCTTTTAATGATTTGATTTTACATATATTTTAATTGCAATTTTATGAATAGAGAGATCTATCTTGCCATGCACATCTATTGATTCTTCTATTACACCAACTTGAAGTCATATATGAAGATAAGGATAAATGTATTTTTTTATAATTACATATGCTTATATTGGTACAAAAAAACAATTATACAAAATTATATCACTTTTATTGGGTAGTTTCAAAAGAAGTGTGAGAAAGATTTCAACTTAACTCCATATTTTATTGTATGAATATTTTTTGAGTATGAATATTTTTTGATTTACAATTCGAATATTCCAAGAAATAAGACAAGGAAAAGAAAAAAGTTCTTTTTGTCACTTGGTTATGCATGAAAATGTGTTTGGAAATAACGTATTTTAAAAAAATATTTTTTTTTAATTGTTTTGATTTTTAAAAATTATTTTTTTAAAACCAGATAAATAAATATATTTTTCAAAAATAGATTCTAGAAAAACAAATTAAAAAAATAAAAAAACTTAGTTAATTAAATTATAAATTATAAATTTTTTTGACATACAATAATAATTCTAAACATCATTTTTATAGGGATAACAATTGGACCCACCCCGACTCGATTTTTTTTAATTTATTTATGGGGTGGTATATGCATCCCCCATCTGAAAATATATTTTTATATTTATATATATATATAATAATTATTCATATTTTAATATAACTAAGATTTTGAAAAATAATAAAATAAAAATATAACACTTATTTAAAGTAAAAAATAATTTTTTATTTAAAAATTATATAATTAACTAATTAATTAAAATAAAAAAAATTTAACATTAAAATAAAAAAATTAATAAAAATAGCGGAACGGGGTGGGAGCAAGGATCCTCATTCCTATGTGTGCTGTGGGAATAGAGATTCAAAATTTTTTTCCTATAGGATACGGGGGAATAGGGTCAAATTTCAGGGACAATAATATAAAATTTCGCCCTATTATTATTCTTATATCTCTGTGTTTAATAGGCATCTACTGAATTTACTCTAATTTTTATTTTCTTGGTGTATTGAGGACTAATGTTATCAAATCCGGTCAGATCAACAGACCGAAAAAAGATAGCAGGTTAATGATTTAAAGTTGAACTGATATATATAAAAAATTTTAAAAATATAATATCTCATACATAATAAAATATAAAATAACTTTATACAAAATTTGTTTCATGCACAAAAAAGTAATGTCCTTAATTTAATTTATATATAATCACATCCAAATTAAAATAGAACAAAATCAATACTAAAAATTAAAATATAATTTGAAGAGTTTTTTCTTTCCTTACCAACCAATATAATAATCATTATGTGAGGTGATTGTAATTAATACTCCTATTAATTTTGTTTATAAATTAGATAATTATTATTTATGATATTAAATATCAGTATATATTTTAAATAAATTTGTATTTATTTTTTATATAAATCTCAAAAATAATTTATATGAAACACAAATATTTAAATTCAACTTTATATATATATATATATATATATATATATATATATATATATATAACTCTTAAATAATGTGAATATTTAAAATTAATATTTTATGATATATATTTCTAATATTAAAATTCTATGACAAGAAATACTATTGATTATATATTATTCATTTTTAAATGAATTTTTTATAAAATAAGAATAATATATTTAAATTATGTTAATAATGTAATAAATTATATATATATTTATTGGATAATACATTTAAAATAATATAAATAATATGTAATTAAATATAATAAAAAAGTTGTAGAGAAAGTAATGAAAGATTGCATTTGACCTAATGGAAATTTATCATAGAATGGCCCAAGTTTGAGCCTCAAATAGGCCAAAGTTTGAGCCTCAATCCTTTTGTTTTTCATCTAGTGACCAAATTGATCAACCGGACCATTCTAAGGTTTGGGCAAACTGGTCCAACTTTGACAATATATAGTATTAAAATAGAGGGTTATTGAAAAAAATAGTCTTTTGTTTTTTTTATTGAGAACATATGGATTAATTATCAACATTATTTTAAGATTTTTTATAAGTTTTTGTCATTTGTGGTTCTATGAAATCCTATAATTGGAGCTGATAAATTTTTTCGTATTTAATTGTGTATGTCTTAATCAGATATAACATGATTATATAAAATATGAACGTTGTACGATTAATTAATCATGTCAAAAATTCGAAACACGGATACAACACAGTTAAAATCCGTATTAACACGACACGATTAATTTAACGTATATAAATGTGTACATATTATACGATACGACATAATTAGATACAATTTACTTAACGTGTGTAAACTTGTGCATTTACATGATATGACACGATTATATACGATTTACTTAACATATCTATATTATACAATTGACACGACATGACATTATTATCATGAATAAACATAAATATTAAATTAAAAATTCAATAACATTTGCTAATTAAAATCTCACACAAATATAATATCAAAAATTATTACAATATATAGTTCATTAAAAAAAACTAAAAACTAAAAATTAGAGTTTTCAATCCATGTTTATGTCATTTTTCCCATATTTGTATATAAATAATATGTGTCAATAAATAAATATGTATTATATATATTTATAATATTATAATATATATTTGAATTATTTATATAGTTTGAATTTTGAGTAACACTAAAATAACTAAGCATATCTTCATAATTGATAAAATAATATATTTTTAATTGCTTCTAATCGTGTCATAATAGATTAGACAGGAAAATTTCGTTTATTATACGGTTTTTTTCATGTCATAATTGTGTGTAATATGATTATGTCCCATATTCATTTTAATCAAATTCATATATGGTTAAATCCATGTTGTTTAATCATATCGTATCAAAAATTGTCAGTTCTATCTATAATTGTTATATTGGTTTTTCACTATGTACTATTGCAAATTTTATTTCTCTCTCTCTTTTTTAAAAAAAAAAAAGTTTAGTTTTAGCCATCTTAAAGTTATGTAGAAAAAATAATTTTCAACACAAGTTGTTTGAATTTGTCAAAAATATTGGCTTTATTGGATATGCTACTTACTCTATTTTTCAAAATTTTGGTAGTAATTATCATATCCGCGAGTTATACTCTGACTATATACGTGTACTTCAGTTGTTTATTCCGTAGTATAGAAGCGTACGACATAAGTCTAAATACGGATAAATACATAAAAATTTAATTATATTAATATGATAAAATGAATAGAAATTTTATCAAATGAAACAATGTAATTTCGTGTTATGCACACAAATCGAGACGATAGCCCGAGTCAGAATTTAGATTTTTCACTCTGTAGTGAAATTATAATTTAAAGATTTGAATTGTGGAAAATTGAAAAATATTATTTTAAGGTCATAGGTAAAGTTATAAGGTAAAATTTTAAGGTTAAAATTTTGAATTGTGAAAAATTGATCATCAATACAGGTTTACAACCTGATTTTTCAGATCATGAGCTAGAGAGATGTGTTTACTATCACATTGGAGTCGATGTGATTGAAACTTAATTTTAAAATTTTTAAAATTGATAAATTAGAAATCGGTCGGCGGATGAATTTTTATGGGTCAAATTAAGAAAAATGATTAGCCCGTAAAAACTCGATTTTTACATCGGTGGACATTTTACAAAATCGAATAGACCATTTCGAAGACAAAATTATTTTATAATTTTTGAAATATTTAATTTGATGAAATTAAATTGTTTGGAGGTTGAATTTTGGAGAATTAAAATTTATTATGAAGAAAAATTGTGATTTGTTGAAACAATTTTAAGTCAAAATTAATTGAATCTTGATTGGATCATGTGTCAATATTAAGAGATAATTAATTATGTTATTGGCCAATGAGCAAGTTGATTAAGAAATTAATTGAGATTAATTAAGTTAATTGGGGTATATATATGAAATTAATTAGAAATTCAATAAAAAAAATGAAAAATTTCATCTTCTTTCTTCTCTCCTCCATGGCCGAAAATCTCCAAGCCCCAAATTCCTTGAGTTCTTCAATTTTTCTTCTTCCAATCATATTAATCACCAATTAAAAGGATAAGAATAAAATTAGTGTGGAGAAAAAAAGATAAATGGTGAAATTTTGGCAAAAAGAAATCAAAGAATTTCTTGATACCCATTTGTAGAATGTGAGATTTTATTCCTTTTTTCATGTGATTTTGTTGGGTTGATTATTGTCATAATTATTTATTGAATTGTAGTGTGATTTTGTTGATATTTGGTTGATGGAAAAATTAGGATTTATGGCAAAAATCTTGAATAATTAGAGAAAAATAGGAAATGAAGAGAATAAGGCTTGATGATGATGGATTGAGTGAAGAATTGATGAAAATAATTTTTAGGAATTTTTGTGGAATTTTTATAGAATTTTCATAATATGGGTAAATTTTACAAAAATTATTTTGGAGGAATTTTGCCTTAAATTAAAGATAATGGAGTTAATTGGAGTGTTTGAAGGTGGAAAATAAATTTTATGATGGAAGAAAAATTTAATAGGATTTTTGATGAATTTTTAGCCTAATTATGGAAAAAATTTATTGGGAGTTGTTGAATATTGTTTTGGTGAAATTGATAATGGAAAATAAAAGAAAATGAGTTAAAGTGATGATAAGAATTTATTTGAAATTTTTAGACTATTTATTGAATTAATGAAAATTATTGAATTGGAAATGGAAATTAGAAGAATAGAAGAAATAAATGGAGAAAAATAGTTTTTGAGGTGGAAAAATAAATAAAATAAATTGTTATAAAATAAATTTTATATTTGAATATTTGGTCACATCGGATAAAGTAATGACGACCAAAATCGTGATTAATGCGTTAAAAGCACATAATAAGAAAATTTTTAATTATATGATATTGATATTTGTGAGAGCGAAAAATTTAAATGTTGTTTGATTTTATGTCGTAAGGGATTTAATAACTAATTGAAATTTTGTATCTCTATATGTGACATCAGAACAGGTGTCACCGCACGATAAGGGGAAAGAGTTGGTAGACACTGACAAAATATAAAAAAATTAGTGCAATTATTTTTATAATATTAATCATATAAATATATTTTTATGTGAAAATTGGATTTTTTGCAGTTATTGAATTGAAAATATATTTTTGTATTTTAGAAAATTTAAATGTTAAAAAATTTATATGATGATAATTATTTTGGTATATAAAAAATATTTATTAATTTTATGAAAAATAAAGTGAATTATGAATATGAGAATTTTTCCTACATGTTAGCCTAGACTTTAACTAGGGTATTGTTAGCATGCTAATAGGATAGAAATTATGGTCCTGTGCATTTATGTTGACCAATAAAATATTGTGATTCTGTGCATTTTCTGTGGATCACCTGATACATTTTTCAGTTCTGTGCATTTTTGTGGACTGAGTCATATTACATTTGAATCATGTGCATTTCTGTGAATCATAAATTGAGATGTAATATGATACCTTTTTGATTCTCTAGAAGCAAGTCTATAATGTCACAATATGTGAATATATGAAAAAACTATTATTTTATTTAGAATAAAAAAAGATTTAAAATTTTGAATTGATTTTATTTTAAATGTATGTTTTATTTTAATGACTATTATTATAAGAATTTTTGCATCACTGAGTTATATACTCAGTGTGTGAGTTTGTTTTCTCTCGCATAGGTTATCAGAGTAGCAGAGAACGTCTAGACTAGTAGATAGAGACGCTGATTGGGGATCCATATTATGAAGTACAACAGTAACAGTGATAGTCATTCAGAGCGAATTGGTCCGTTTGTTATATTTTGATATGTATATATATAAGTTTTTAAATTTCATTACTACTTGTATATAAATAAAATAAAAAGATGTGTATGTATAATATTTTAGTATATATTTTAAATTTCTTATATTAAATATATTTAAAATTAAAGAAGTATTTTTGGAGAATTTTATTTTTGTAGCACCTCTTATCCATCTGGTATACGAATGAGTGTACAAAAAGATAAGGGGTGTTACAATAATTGAGAAATTAATTTGGAGTTGAGTTTGGAATAGTTATTGTGTATTTAGTTGTAGAAAATAATATCAGTTTTTTAGTTTTTTAGAAAAAATATTCTAAAAAACTAGAGAATAAAATTTATTTTTTAATTGTATTATTTTTTAATTTAAGAAATTAGAAACAAATTGAAAAAATTTTAAATTATAAACAGTAGATAAAAAAACTCAAAATATAATTTTTTTTTATTTTGATTTATAAAAATAAATGTATTTTCCAATTTAGAAAACATTAAAGTTTCTATGACCATTTTAAGTTTTTTTCAATTTTTCTATTTGAAAATAGAAAATAAAACATTTTTTAAAACTAAACACACCCTTAAATTTTGGTGGTAATGAATCTAATTTTTAAAACAATTTTAATAAATATAACTCCTACACCACTTTCATATTTTTGGCTTCAATCATTAACAATCCTCTTTATTTATTTTAATTGATGTATTTTAATCATATTGTTTTTGCACATGAAAAACAATTTTCGTGCATTCTAATTCACCGCAAAACTACAAAATTTAATTTGGACTCGTCACCATTATGTCTTTAGGTAATCAAGTTTTGCCTATATATTTCACCATCATCCTAGCAATATAATTCAAAATGACCCAAATTTTGTAGCAACTTATCTTTGTGAAATGGTTTATTATCATGTTAAGCCAATTTTTTATAGAAATGACAATTAAATCTATTTTTGTGGTGTCTCGATCTTCTTTTGAATAGAGCAAAATTTTTCATCATTTTTATCTCATCCATACCTTATATTGTGGCGGAGATAAGGAGGGATGGGTAGATACATTTCTCACCCTGATCCCCATCGTGAAATATTGATTATATTTATATAATTATATATATATATACACACATATAATAGTTATTTACATTTTAACATAATTTTTAGAGATTCATAATTTTTTTTTACAGCAAAAAATAGAGTAGGATTGAGAATGAGATATACGTTTTAGAGTCGGAAACGATGATGAAGAGCTTTGCTTGAATCCATCCCGTTGTCATTTCTAATTTTTCATTAGTTGACCTTTTTTTATCAGTGCCATGTAGAAAAATAGCAAAATGATGGACATATTTCATAATTAAAATCATAAACTTTACGACACTATTTTTTCTAAAATAATTTGAAATATATTTTATGAAGCTATTCATCATAGGTTGGGTTGGGTCTGAACCATGGTATTTTGGTTTGACATTCGTCTACATAAGTCGCATGTTCACAAATTGGTATTGATTTGGTTAATGGATTTGCACCCTCCTGTGTCTGTGTGTGCAAGAGAGAGTTTTCCATTTTACTCACTTAACAAAGTAAGGATGAATTTCTATATATCAACTCTTCTCTCAATTTTCCATATTTTTTATGTGAGATTTTCCACATTTGAATTTCATTTTCTTTAACAATAAACTTGTTTTGAATTTCTATTTATTATTCATACATTCATCACCTTGAGTATATAAATATTATAATTCATAGTTTTCATATCAAATAATACAAATCCAAATTATACTCTTAAAATTGAATTATGAAATCCATCTGAATATTACTATTAAAATGGTCTATTAACCACAATATTTCAACAAAATATACACGTAATCTCAATTATTTGGTAAATTGAGCATGCCAAATGGATATTGATTATCAAGCCATAAATACTTATTGCTCTAAGTATAAATATAAATTGTTTTTATTTAAAAATAATATTGATCTTTATTTTGTTAATTTTGAGAGTTGAGTAAATAAGAAATTTTGATATTATTAATTTTAGACTAATAATTTATAAAGTTTATTTATTTTTTATATTGAAAATTATGATTTAATGGACATATTTATTCATTATAATTTATAATCTGAATTTAAAATTTAGATTCTAAATGAAATTGATAAAAATTCATTTGCCAAGCTTTTGTTATTTTATAAACAAATCAAACTCAAATCTCATAATAGTTTTATTATTTCAAAAGTCAATTATAAACAGCAAATTAAACAAGATACAAATAAACGATTTGAGCATCAATTTAACATTTTGCATATTCTAAATAAATTAATATATATCATATATTTTCGATATAAATATCGATACTCAATCAATTAAAATTAAAATATAAATATATGGAAATAAAATATCCATTTCCTCTATTTCACCCATCATGGATATAAAAATATAAATTATTTAAACAATCATTTTTAATTTTTTCTTTTGCAATATAACATTATATATAATGTTTCTTATATCATAAATCCAACTACTCTTTAAAATTATATATATATATATATGTGACATTTATATTTATTGTATTTAATATATTTTGAATTTATTATTTATCTCGCATATTTTGCACAAATAACCATCATGATGAATGACTCTTTTTGCTGCTGGCGATCGGAAAGGATGTAATTTTATTTTTTTTAACTTCTCATATTATCTCTTTATTTATTTAAATCTTCCCATTATTTACTATATCACTAATATCATTGATTCTTATCAAAAGAAAAAGAAATATTTTTACTTACTATCATTTTTTCTTATTTTCTTATTCTTTTTTTCTCTCCCTTATTCTATTTAGTAAGATAAGATGATTATTTATTTTTCTTAATTGTTGTTAATAATTTTGATTATTGTAGTTAGAATTGAAGTTGCTTAATTACAAATTATTTATCAATTGACAATTAGATTTAGATTAGGCTCCTTATTTTTTATATGAAAATTGATAAACTTTTAATAATAATAATTTATATTAAACCTAAACGTTAGACCTCAAATTTTTTAAGTTAAAAAAAAAATTCACAATTGCATTACTCTAATATCATGAAATTCCAGTATTTCATTAGATTATTAATTTATTATAGTATTGAAATAACTCAGAGACTCAAATTTTACTTAGACTATATCAGAAATATTTCATATACAAATATTCCTACATTGTAATATAGAATTTATTAATGAAATTTTGCATGTTTCATAATTAATATAACTAATTAATGTTATATTGTTTATTTCCATTTATTATTTTCTAAATATTTATACTTTAATTATAAAACAAAAATAAATTAAAAAGATTAATATTTTTAATATTTTTCACAAACATATACCGTATATATATCATGAGACTAATTTAAGTTATATTATTTATTTTCATTTATTTTTTATTTAAATTGTAAAAATAAAAATTAATTCAAAAGAGAAATAATTTGTTTTCCTTCGCACGGGGGACAACTAGTTTATATATAAACAAGACACCAAATGCTAAAATTAATTTATATGAAAAAATAATAAAAAAAATAAAATTTGATGATAATTTAAGTTTAAATAATTAATCATAAAGAAAAAAAATTAACAAGAAAATTCATATTTCATATATTATTTTCCATATGATTTAATTTGTCAAGAGAATTTATTTGTTAATTAATAATGTTGAGTAATGAATGTTTGATTATATTCAATTAATGAAAAATATTACGAATATTAATATTGTTAATAATTAACGCGGGAGGGAAACAGATGTCTGAAAACAAAAACAGAACTGACAAACGGACACTGTATAAAGTCTCCATATTCGCCGACCACAGAGGGGAAGAAGAAGGCGTGAAATGGGAAACCAGAAGCAAAAATGGACGGCGGAGGAGGAGGAGGCGCTGCTTAACGGAATAGCCAAGCACGGCCCTGGCAAGTGGAAGAACATTCTCAAAGATCCCGATTTTGCCCCTTACCTCACTCAACGTTCCAACATCGACCTCAAGGTTTTTTATCTATTTATCATTCTTGCCGTCTTTTTTTTTCCCTGTCTTATATATTGACGCGCATTCTCGTTCTCTCTGCACCAGTGCATTATTTTAGGATTTTAATTTCATTTACCGTTTGGTTCTCCGGAAAATCTCGATTTTTTAACGGAAAAGTGCTGCTTCTTGAGAATTCGAGGAATTTAGGGTTTACAATGCGTCAGACCAGTAGATTTTTACCGCTATTTCTTGAGAGTTTTGAGGAATTTAGGGTTTAATTGTATCAGACCAGGAGCAGTTAAAATGTCTTCCCTGAATCCTAGGTTTCCGCACGATTTTACAAAATTATGACTAAGTTCTACGTTACCTCTAAATTGAATATGTACCAAGATATTAAACCTGTTTTTTGATCTGTTGATTTTGCTAATTAGATGATGTGTTTGTGGCAAAACTGGGTATTAACATTGCAAAGTCAAAATAGAAATTAGGTAAAAAGCTAGTTCTTATATTTTTATTTTTGCTATTTTGAAGGGAAAATTTAGTTGGGAAACATCTGAATAACTAATACTTAAGTGGCTAGGCTGGATTTAGGCGGAAGATGGTAGCAAGAGACCAATGTTTAGGAAAGTTGGATATCCATCGGTTTTGATTTTAAGTTTAAAAACTAAGGGCTTGTGAGGGAAATATTTTGTGGTTGGACTTATGGTTCAGTAGCTGAAGATAAACTAAAGTTTAGCATGAAGCTATGTTTTTGTATGCAAAAAGATGTGATCTTAATTTGAATGGAGATCTGCAGCGTATCAAATTTCATAAATTGTTCAGAAAGCATTGAACATAGATTAAAGTGTCAAACAACTGGTGAAAAATTGTTTTGTAGCCCATACATTGTTTGTCATGACAAGAGGAATTTTCATTACCATTAAATTTGTTGCCACAATATAAAACCATTTCTTTCTTATACGTAGGATATAACCATTGGCTGAACTTGAATGGACCGAAATACTTACCTTTTATTAGCATTTGGATGGAATTAACATAATTTCCATTTGGAAGCTCTGACAATTCCGTGTCATACATCCATGGCTTGGGCATTACTACAAATTATACCTTGTTCATACTTCAGGTTTTCTAATCTAAAGTTTGGGCATTACTACAAATTATTCATTGTTGATACTTCAAGTTTTCTAATCTAAAATGAATTGTCTGTACTGACTGCATTCTCTTGTTGATGCCACGTACTCAACTGACAGTGCTTTTTGATATCTTTGCAAAATCAATTTTGCGAACAGCTTTCTGCACAAAATATGTCCACCAAAGTTTTTTGAAAACCCATAATTCCTAGTATAATGTCAGTAAGGCATTATTTAGTTTCTGAATTTAATATATATGACCTCATCACCACAATCACTCCCAGTTTAATTAATGTATTATAAATGTAAAAGCAGAATCTGAATATTAAGGAACCAAATTGAAGCAAGTTCATGCTTGTAATTATAATGACATTTAGAATTTCAAACAAGGAAGAGAAAAGAGATGTTTCTATTCAGAGTTTGGTAGGCATGCAAAGAGAAGTTTTAGTGATGATACCAAAACTGACCAGCTAGGTGGTGCTCTACCTTGCATTATAGGCCCAATATTAACTCCTCATTTGTCATATTTAACTGTGCATCTTCTCTTAGTAAGATGGACTGTTACCTTTTTCTGACAGTTTAATTACTCAGTTATTTCTTTTCAAATGCCGCATGCTGGCCGATGAGTCTTATTGTTTGTCTTTATGGGGACCTGCAATTCAAACATGGAAGCAATCTTATTCTATTGCGAACATGTCATTTGAGCCACATCAAGAATCTTTTTTTCCTTTTTCCTATTTTCGCCTGGTTCTTTATTTGAGAAAAAAAAATCTTTATTACCTATTTTTGCAGTCAAAGTTTGTTTAATGATAGTGCTTCACTGCTTCTTGATGTTTCTTGCTGTTTCCATTTCTTGTGGTTCAAGTTACCATGATCTATTTTGCTTTATTATGGTTGATTCAGGGAAATGTGTTTTCTATTTGGCTGTCTCATCCTTCCTTGTATACACAGGACAAGTGGCGGAATTTAAGTGTTAGTAATGCTGGAAAAGGTTCTAAAGATAAATCCAGGGGGGCAAATAAAGTTAAAGTTTTGACAGTTACTCCATCTTCCAATTCCAATGTTCAAAATTCTGTTCCTGCTGATGGATCTGTGGACATTCTAATGGATGATCAATCAAACAATGCCAGTGATGGAAAAAATGCCCTAAGGTTGTCAATCTGTTCTTTCTATTATCACTCATATCTAGTAAAATACATGGTACATTTTTATTTTAGTTATCAAGATTTAATGCTTTAAAAGTTATATCAGTTGCTGTTTGGTTTTCTGTTATAAAATTTTTTCTTGAACATAAACAATTAGAAGTTCTATACAATAATTGATCTTTTTGGTAGCTACTAAATAAATTGATTTACTGATGATATTGTTGGTGTTTATGCAGTAAAGACCTTTTTCATGTTTGTCTTAATATTTGCACGTACTTGATGGCAAACTGAACTGTTCCAGTTTCTGGTTATGCTAGGAACATCATACAAGGTTTGATGTTGAAAGAGAGAGAGCAACATAAAACTCAAGTTCACATGTTTTGATTTCTTTAATAACAATGCAGTTTTGGTTGGTAATCTGCTGCTTAGAATGTAAGGGATTAACATAGATCCCTGGAAAAACATTTTAGATAAAAAGTCTAAACCTCCTATGCAAATACGTAATTAGCTTATGGGAGCAAATGGTAGAAGTTAAATAATTAGTGCAGAATAGAACTGCCTGCTTGGATCCAACGATTATGTTTATCCTAAGCGGTCTGTATTATTCATGATCATTTGCATTGTGTTTTTTTAATTACTTTAATGGTTAGTCAGAGATGAGAAGTAATGGATTTCAGGTCAGCAGCACATCATTGTGTTGGCATATCTTATATTTTTTATGAAAAAATTTAACCTTGAAAATTATTTTTTATATAAATGCTTCTGTACTTGTCTCAGTGGCATCGAGTCCTTTATAGTTATTTTTGCTGATCACATATTAAGCCTTTGGATATGTATTAGAAATTTTCGTCATGAACATTTTTTTCTTGTTTCTTGTTTCTTTTTCCTGTTTATTGGTATTTGATTCTATTGTTCTGCCTATTAGGTATAATGCAATGATTTTTGAAGCTCTTTCAACAATAAAAGACACAAATGGATGTGATATTAGTGCTATTGTTCACTTCGTTGAGGTAAGCTGGATGGTTCTCATGATCATTTATGTATTTTTTTCTGTTCATAGTGCTCTTGCATCATGTCTGTCTTGGCTTGGAAACTCTTTGATAGAGAATTGCTAGGAGTAGGAATATTCTAGAAATAAAAAGGAGGGACATGCGGGTTTTGGGAAATGAGGGCTGATAGGTAATTAATAGATAGGAATTAGTTATAAATAGGTAGTGGGAGCAGAGGGGTAGGGCCGTTGGGGTGTGGAGTAATTTGAAAGGTTTTGGGTCTCTAAGCTACTGCTTGGAGAAGGGGACATAGACCCTGGGCTGTCTAATCTTACACAGATGTTCTTTTCCATTTTTCTCTGTTTTTTGGTCCATTTGTCCATTGCTTCCAGCAATAGTTCTTTTCATTTTTGCATCAGTAAAGTAATACAGCCTTTCTTGCATCTCTATTCTGATCTGATCGTGATTCCTTTGATTTATTTTCTTATTGTTATTGTGAGTTGCTGCTGTTTTCATATCATTGGTCCGACCTGCCGGATGCGATGGGGAAATCTGACAGCAACACGGAGACACGAACTCAAGCTCATTTGGATGCTCAAGAAGAGCAAATCAAGAACATTATGGAGCAATTGGCAGCCTTAAACAGGCAGATTACAGCTTCTCAACAAAGTCAAAACCAGTTCCAAGGACTGGTTCTACAATGGATGAAACGAATGGAGAAGCAACCAGTGATGGAGGAGGATAAAGGGACTCCGGGGCATGCTACGGTTTCCCATGGCGTTACCGAACAATCCATTCCTGTCCCCACAGGTTATTCAGCACCAGATTTTGGGAGAACCGCATCAATAGAGGATGCGACACACATGACCAAGAAGGTGAAGCTGCCAACTTTTTCGGGGACTGATTGGCGTGGGCGGTTGACAAGGGCGGAGACCTATTTTCAGATCCATTGCACGCTGGAGCAACAAAATTACCTCTAGCTCATATTTGCATGGAGGGAGTAGCTGTACACTGGTTTTCCATTGTTCGAAGAGCTGAATTATTGAATCGTTTTGATGGGGTTGCGAATTTCAGTCCCTACGAACAATCGACAGTGTTGAGGCAGAACGGCAATGTAGATTATTACATCGATTAATTTGAGTTGATCACATCTATGATTCCACACAAAACGGAAGCACTTTATCTGGGTTATTTTATGAATGGGTTGCGAGAGGAAATCAAAAACTGGGTTTGTCTATTGGGGCCTGAAATGTGCCTTAGCGCCTTCAATATTGCAATAAATGTGGAGCTTGCGTTGGGGAAGAAAGTAGTTTTTGGGAATGGTTCAAGCAACAGAGACGAAGGAGAAAGAGGAGAATTTAGTCATGTGCACACCACTTCACAACTTAAACAATTGGATATGGGTAATAGGCCCGCCAACTAGCCCTCAAACCCATTATCCACATACAGATGATTTCAAGGTTAGACAGCAGCAAGAAGTCCATTTCCAGCGTCAAACTCAACACAAGGGAGTCCAGCACCTGTCTCGAGCAGAACTGGAGGAACGTTGATGAAAGGGTCTCGGTTTCAAATGTGGCCAGCAATTTAGCCCTCAACACAAGTGCCCAGCTAGTCAGCTCCGGGTACTTTTGCTGAGTGACGAGGAAGATATTGACAAGGAAGGAGAACTTGTCTGAATTGAACAAGTGATGGCTGAAAACGTTACTTCAGCGGAAGGAGAATCAATTTTCCAGTCTTGAGGACAAGACTGTTTTAGATAGAGGGGGCAGTGATAGAGAATTGCTAGGAGTAGGAATATTCTAGAAATAAAAAGGAGGGACACGTGGGTTTTGAGAAATGGGGGCTGATAGGTAATTAAAGGATAGGAATTAGTTATAAATTGGTAGTGGGAGCAGAGGGGTAGGGGCGTGGAGTAATTTTAAAGGTTTTGGGTCCCTAAGCTGCTGCTTGGAGAAGGGGACATAGTCCCTAGGCTGTGTAATCTTACACAGAGGTTCTTTTCCATTTTTCTCTGTTTTTTGGTCCATTTTTCCATTGCTTCCAGCAATAGTTCTTTTCATTTTTGCATCAGTAAAGTAATACAACCTTTCTTGCTTCTCAATTCTGATCTGATCTTGATTCCTTTGATTTATTTTCTTATTGTTGTTGTGAGTTGCTGCTATTTTCATATCACTCTTTCTTGTAAGCCTCTCAAACCTAGAGCTTGAACATTAGAAAGGATATGCAGAGTCGGTTTGTTTTGATGTTTAGCTGCATGAGGTGATTTTTAAATCTCTCCATTGTTGCTCTCCAAAGCTTACAAGACACAACAATGACATTGAAACTTGACTTGCTTTTGCTTCCCCTTTTTGTTGGCTTCACCTAATGTACCCTTAGTTGAGCAGTATATCGCTGGGGTATGGGCAAGTAGATTAATATTCCTGCATCGAATTCATCTTTATTATTTTAATATGTTATGATTTTTAGCAGTCTCTCTGATTCCTTCTGAGTTTAGATTATGGCTGCTTCTCATGCATGTGCTGCAGCAAAGGCATGAAGTGCCACAAAATTTTAGAGGGTTATTGAGTTCAAGGTTGAGGCGGCTTGTTTCACAGGGGAAACTAGAAAAGGTGAAATATAATTTCTTGACGCTACTAGGAATCACCCTTTGATGTTAATTACTTTATTTTCCTACTACAAGGGAGTTTTATTTTGCAACAACAATTATATTCCAGTTTCAGTATGTAATTTGCTGCCCTTCTATTTGATTTCTTGTACTTTTGCTGTGTCATCAATTTGCAGGTACAGAATTGCTATAGAATCTGCAAGGTTGCTTTATTAGGAACTAAAACACCAACCCCAAAACAAAAGGATGTTAGGCCACGGCATTTGTATAATTCTGGATTAACTTCCAGTGAGACAGTAGAGGAAGCAGCAATATCCGCTGCTTACAAAGTTGCTGAAGCAGAAAATAAATCATTTTTGGCTGCTGAAGCAGTTAAGGAGGCAGAAAGAGTATTGAAGATGGCAGAAGACACCGACTCAATGCTCCAGTTAGTAAAAGAGATTTATGAACAATGTAAATGTCCAAATTATCACTAATTCAATTAAATATTCACTTTTTTCATCATTTCAAGCCTTAATAGTCTTTCTGTTTTTGGAATTTTCGCAGGCGCACGAGGAGAAATTGTTCTCTTGGTTTGAGTTTTTGAATGTACAATGAAGAAAAACAAAATTTTTGGTAGTTTTAAGAATCCCTATGTAAATTCATTGCGGTTATGTGAAATCATTTTCTTAGGTTACATATTAGGCTGTATCATGCCCATTCTTTTTTGCCTTTTGAATTTAATGAATGCCATTTTGACAAACGAAATTTGCCGGGGCTTGAGTTATTTAATGTGCAATTGGGGGCAAAAAAGTTCTTAAATTTTGGAAATTTTATGTAAATTCATCGAATCAATGTAGTAGATTCAAGTTTCTCGTTTATATGCAATGGCGTTTTCTTCATATGGACTTTCATTATTTATCATTTATCTTTAAATATTTTTGTTAACGAGAAGATTAGATAGTGATTTTACGAATGCTACTGCAATTTCCTTTAATTGTTATATCTAATTAAAGACAAATTTAGACTTGAAAGAAATGCATTTGTACAATTAACAATGATTTTACTGCAGCAAACTTTAAGGCAATTCCAATAACCAATGATGAATTAATTAGACATACATCTCTTTGATCCGGTTATGCATTCTACTCATTAAAGTTGGTTTCCTTCAGTTCAGGAGCTTTTTAAAATCACTTGCCACCCAAATTGCAAACAAGTACCATAAAAATATGTATAAAAATGTAACATAAATGTTATCACATTTAGAAGAATTTATTCAAAATCTTCTTCAATTAATCTTCATTTTTCATTTTGAAAAAAGGTCAAACAAACAAGTGCAAAGATAAAGGAAAGTTAAAAACAGAAAACAGTGAAGTAGCAAGTGACCTACAGTAAGAACGCTTTCAAATATTCCGTACTCGATCATAACAATTTGTTAAAAAGGCGAACACGCCTATGAATCTCACAACAAAATAGAAACCTTACAAATCTTTAATGAAAAATCTACAGTCAAGATTCGGATTGTCACAGTAAATGCAAAAACCCACAATCAAAATTATCATTACGGTTTTACCAGAAGTATGTAAAGATAAGAAACGATCAGTTGGTCCATGTAGCAATCAAAATTCAGATTATAGGAGTACAAGCCCAAGTTCTGAAGGCTTCAATGTTTGTCTAATCCGATAGTTGTAAAGGTAATAATGGAGTTTCCCATCACCAAGGCCGAATTTCAGCTCCTTCAAGAAAGACTCGTTCTGCATGACATCCAGTGCATTGAAGACATCGTAGTCTTTGCATTTTGCAACAATTAGAGCATCATTCATCAACTGCAGCAAAGGAGTCTTTGTTGAAATATTGTAATAAGAATAAGCTGCTTTGAGAGTTGAATAGTTCTGGTTGCCAAGGATGGACGACGGAAGAGTGTAAAAGCTGCAGAAATCTGTGATCTCATGAGTTTCAGGACTTTCAACCAGATAACTGTCGACAACATCCTCTTTTGGCAAGAGCCAGTGCTCCACATCATTTTCATCAAAATCAGGCGCAACAACAAACTGCTTCAAATAGTTCCTAATTAGCCTAGTGACTGCAGGAACATCATGGAGCTCCATTTTTCTAAAAGCTGGAGTAGCAGTGGACTCTGGTAACTTGTAAAGCTTGATCGTTCGGCTCACTGTCATCCGTGCACCAAGCCTAGAAAAACCAACATCAATCAGCTTCTTGGGATTCAAAGACCTATGCCAATATTGACAAGTTGATATCGGCGTTGGAAGAACCACTCCAGCTGTATAAGCTGCTTGCCAAATGTTCTCCAAGTGAACTCTCCTTGTCACCTCCTTAATCATGACAGGAGCAAGTCTTTTTGATCTTAACTTCTTATGAACACACAAGAAATTAATTTCAGCCATGTTAACAATGTCATCCCGAACTCTGATTCTTGCAGGAACACCAGTGATGAAAGCAACTAACTTCTTTGAACTTTTGACACGGACACCAATGTGCCAGCTCTTGAAATAACCAGGAGGAAGAAGAGCCCAACGAAGAAACTCCTTTGAGTAGTTAAATCTGAACATGTTTTCATCATCCTCAACATAGTTATTAGTCAGAAGGTTGTAGACCTCAGTGCACATCTCTTCAGATTCAAGATCACAGGTGACCCATTCATAGAGGTTGGGAAGATTGTAGGGCTCTTGTTTGACCTCAGACAAAGGTGATGGAGGTTCAATAGGGCCTTCAGTCAAACTGGTGTCCCCAATATCTTTGAATTGCCCAACTGGTTGAGTTTCCCAAAATTTATGTCTTCTTCCAAGGAAAAGCGATTCTTGAACCTTTCTTGCTAATGTATCGAGCGCAAGGTCACTCTCAGGAGCCGCATTTCCATCAGAATTAGAGTTGGGAGTTTCTTCAGGTGAACCGGAAGACGCATTGCCTTCCGCCATTCTGAAAACAAAAATAAAATCATTCTCACTCCAGATATTCAAGTTGTGCAAACTGCTGCACAATCTAAACTTTCACTAAATTGCCACAAAATGGTTTTAGACAAAACATGCTATGCTAGACTTAGTTAATCCATTCCCACTATTCCTCTTTCAGACTTTTCTCACAAGAACCGAGTGGAGTACGACTAAGGCATGATTTCAAAGAATGGTTAGAGTCGGATCATATAAGCAAGATATAATAAAAACTAAATCAATAGATCCTTAGTGCTGCATCAGATTACGAGAGAAAAAGATTGGCAATTCACATCTTTTCATGATTTTTAATATAAGAAAAATGCTACCAACACTTTCTTGAACACTTATTCTATAATTGGTCCACAACATTAAAATTTTAATTTACAAAATTTGCAACTTTATTTAATAAATTAAACTTGATGATGTGGACCAATTATAGAGTAAATATACAAGAAAGTGTTGATAGCATTTCTCTTTGATCTAAAATGATAAATAAGATTTATACTGTGATTGGGATGGATACTTATAACTCGATTGAGTTAATATAAAGATTCAAAACTTACCTTCCAGTTACAACCTACAGTCCTAGAAAAAAACTTAACTCCATTGCAAACAAACCACACAACTCATATGCCCAAATAGATAAACAAAGACCCCTGCCCACCCCAACATCCTGGCATTGCAGACAAAAGTTCTATATCCTTGGCAGCTTAACTTGTTTTCTTCCTTTTGACTTAGAATTTTCTTTCCCTTTTTACATATCTAATGGAATCAGATAGTTGAAAGTTACAATTGACAAATCATATAAACAATAAAAAACTTTATCTTTTTAAATTTTCTTGGAGACTAAACACAACACAAACCCCAGGTAGCAAAAAAAAAAAAAAGACGAAAGTTCATCTAAAGTCTAAGATGCTTACTGGGTCTAACAAAAAAGGCAGTTTTATTATGCTGGAAACGGAGAAGATAATGTCAAGCACAAGATCCATATGTCACTTCCTTTAGATCTCTTTTGTTACTGCTACTATTGACCAATAGAAATTACTTGAGATTTGTCGTTCGAAATGAAGCGTTGAGTTGATTTCTATCGGAGATCTTAAGTTTCAGAGAGAGAAATCAGTTTCATTATAGAGAGAACGGGAGAGAAAGATGGAAAGTTTGGAGGGATCGAAAAAAGCAAAAGGACTAAGTTTCGATGATAACCTTCGTCAATATGATTTCAAATTTTTTAATTTTTTTTAAATCAAATTAATTGAAACTTCAAACAAAATTTTTAGCTATATTACATTTATCAAATTACTAAGGCTCTATTTGACGTTGAGTTTGAAAAATGCGTTTTGGAGAAAAAAATTTTATTTTTAATTTTTTTGAGTTTTGAAAATTGTTTTTGGAGAGAATCAGGTAAATAGATTTTTTCCTAGAAGCAGGTTTGAGAAAAACAGTTTATAAAAAATTAAAAAAATCAGTCAATTAAATCAAACAAATTTTAAATCTGTTTTTTGTATATTCAACAACAATCTCAAACACTCCCTAAAACCTATTAGCTATATTACATTCATGAAAAAAAAAATTGTTGACCTTTACTTTCAATATATTACCTTTATTAAAATGCACGTAACAAAGAGTGAACGAATGACGTTTAATAATAAACTATATACATATATATATATTTCCTTACTTCGTTCTGAAGTTTTCTCAAAGTGCCCACAATAGGATTTACAATAATATTCATTATTAAGATCCCTTTATAAATGTCCGAATGAAGTAAGGAATAATTGAAGATATATATATATATATATATATATGTTATTATTAAACGTCATTCGTTCATTCTTTGTTATGTGTATTTTATTTGCGACTAAAGGTTCACAATATGAAAGCCAATGCAATATCAAATTAAATTAAATTACTAAATAAAATAAAATTAGATAAAATATTTTAAATTATAAATTTAAAATCCAAAATTTAAATCACAGATAAATAATAAAATGATAATTCTAAGTTTATTTAAGTTATAAATTAGCCAAAATTAACTATATAATTTATATTAATTTTTATTACCACTATAAATTATAGTCTTCAATTGTGATTCATTAAGAGATAATTATTATAACTTTACAAACTCTTTCAAGTCAATTTGATCTGCATTTGTAATTTAAATGAAATTGAGATTAAGAGTATCCAATTTTAAACTGAATAATCTGGTAAAAATTTTATACCCTTATCAATGTTATATCCAAAGAATACGGGTAATTTTTCAAAAATGAAATATCGGAGTAACATATATATTATCTCAAACAATAGGGATAAACTATTAGTTTTTAAAAATTTGTTTCTAGCTATAATTTGAAAAATTTTATGAGAATTTTTTGTAATTTATTCTTAAAATTTTGATAAATAAAATTTACTTATTAGCTTTCTCAAAAAAAATTAACTATTAAATGTTTAATAAAGGAAATTTATTGAAAGTAAATGTCAACAATTTTTTTTTCAAGAATGTAATATAGCTAATAATAGGTTTTAGGAGTGTTTGTGATTAATGTTGAATATACAAAAAAACATATTTAGAATTTGTTTAATTTAATTGACTGATTTTTTTAATTTTTTATAAATTATTTTTCTTAAACCTGCTTATGGGAAAAAATCTATTTACCCAATTCTCTCCAAAAAAAAGTTTTCAAAACTCAAAAAAATTAAAAATAAAAATTTTTTCTCCAAAAAAGCATTTTTTAAACTCAACGTCAAACAGACCTTTAGTAATTTGATAAATGTAATATAGCTAAAAATTTTGTTTGAAGTTTCAATTAATTTTATTTAAAAAAAATTAAAAAATTTGAAATCATATTTACAAAAACATTAATCGAAATAACCACTAGGTTATCGTCGAAACTCAGTCATCTTGCTTTCTTCGATCCCTCCAAACTTTCCATATTTCTCTCCTTCTCTCTATAATGAAACTGATTTCTCTCTCTGAAACTTAAGATCTCCGATAGAAATCAATTCAACGCTTCGTTTCGATCGACAAATCTCAAGTAATTTTTATTGCTCAATTTGGTCAATAGTAGCAATAACAAAAGAGATCAAAAGGAAGTAGCATATGGATCTTGTGCTTAACATTATCTTCTTCGTTTCCAGCATAATAAAGTTGCATTTTTTGTTAGACCCAGTAGGCATCTTAGACTTTAGATGAACTTTCGTCTTTTTTTTTGCTACATGGGGTTTGTGTTGTGTTTGGTCTCCAAGAAAATCTAAAAGGATAAAATTTTTTGTTGTTTATATGATTTGTCAATTGTAACTTTCGACTATTTGATTCCATTAGATATGTAAAAAGGGAAAGAAAATTCTGAGTCAAAAGGAAGAAAACAAGTTAAGCCGCCAAGGATTTTAGAACTTTTGTCTGCAATGCCAAGATGTTGGGGTGGGCGAGGGCCTTTGTTTATCTAATTGGACATATAAGTTGTGTGGTTTGTTTGCAATGGAGTTAAGTTTTTTTCTAGGACTATAGGGTGTAACTGGAGGTAAGTTTTGAATCTTTATATTAACTCAATCGTGTTATAAGTATCCATCCCGATCAGAGTATAAATCTTATTTATCATTTTAAATCCAAGAGAAATGCTATCGACACTTTCTTGTATCCAAATTATTGAATTCAGAGTCAGATATTAGTGATCCAGCGAGAAGAAAATTTCAAATCCCTAGATCAACTACTCGCGCTTTGAAAATTTTGTGATTCCCAACTAACAAAATTGGAATTACACATTATCAGAGACAAGTACAAGGATTAAATATAAGTGAACAAGCATGGATGGGGCATCAAATATTGACGTGGTGTCTTAAGTACATGCAAAAGTTATAACAGAAGTTGTGAAAGACTCAGAAACGTGCAAACTCAACTCCCGATAATATCATTAAGACTTTTCATTAATCTTGCCTTGTATCAAGGCCAACAAGAGAAACTCGAACTGTATAAAAAGTTAATCTTTTGACCAAAAAATATGTATATCCCGTTGTTTAAAAACAGGAATCAGGAACAGTTCACCATCAGTACAACAATCTCATAATCTTGACACCTAGCTATACCCCCATAATCACACATGTAATGTAAAATCACAAAAATTAAAAAATAAAAACTTTAACAACAAAACAAGCAAACAGATCAATCCCAGATCCCAGATAAACCAGCAAGGAAAAACCAAGAACAACCATACCAAATACACACCTAAATCACTTCAAAAAGGCAAACGAAAACATAAAAAAAAAAACTCATACAAATCAAGATAGAAACAAATATAGCCAAAAAACAAACATCAGAAACCAACCCACGTATGGATCTCTCCATAAAAACAAAACCAACAATTAAAAACTAAACAATTACAGATATATATAAGATTGAAAGAGTAAGAAAACGAGGTAAGAAGGAAAGAAACCTGTTGGAGGAGTGATTGATAAAGAGATAAAAGAGATTTGGAGGCTTTTTGATAGTAGAAAGAGAAAACTAGGGTTTCTAATCCCAAACTCCTCGGATCTGCGCCTTGGAGTTTCGAGAGGAAAAGACTGAGCGTATGTGACTTGCGATACTAGGCCTTACTCCACAAAAACCCTTTTGTTCACAATTTTTCTTTGGGCTTCCAGATTTGCCCTTCACCCCTCACTTGTATTACCTTATGCTTTGTTTGGTCGGTTTAGAGAACATTGTACTCGGCAACTTGCGATAGTCTGTAAAATTTAGTAAATTTTAAATATTTAAATTTCGATTTTAATTTTATAAATGTTTAAAATAAAATATCATATCACACCCTCACAGTATTTGAAATCGATTCTATTCTAAATAGAGCATAATAATTAACCTTTTTTTTCCCAAATTTATGTGTTGATTTATATATTAACTCAAAACTAAAATAGCATTTAAGAATAACCATTGCATATTTATGCTGATTATGTGACTATAAAAAGCAAGAAGAAGATTATTTTGGAAATTAATGATTGTTTATAAAAAAAAAGTATAGGACAAATTCACAATAAATGATGACCAAATGAAAACAAAAAATATTGAAACGTCAATAATTAATTTCTAAGGTTCCAATTCTAATGCCAATTGAGCTTGAATTCAAGTTGGAAACTTTCAAATAGAAAATCAAAATTTTCCATTAGTAATTTGTATTTTTTCTGTTAAGGTGAAAATGCATTAGAAATTAGAAAAAGAAAATATAATCAATGCAACTAATGTGATCAAAAATGTTAATTGTAAAGAAAAACCATGAAGAATTGAAAACCCCATGCAACTTAGGAATGTGAATTTGTTCATTATTATTATTTTTACAACAATTTTTTTTAACTTTAAAGAAGTGAAATAAAATGGTAAAATTTTGTTATTCTTAACTCAATGTTTTAAATTCGAATTTTGAGTATAAAATACTTTTAAAATTTAGAATGAAACGTTTTATCCCTTTAATAAAAATATTTGGCGTAAATCTAAATTATTGAATAGTTGAAATAATTTTTTTTTAAAAAGCTTAAATATATAATATATGACAATAATAGTGTTGGTAAAAGCATGAGAATATGTAATTTGTTTTCAACTTTTCATGATCTTTTTCGAAGTTTACTATAGCATAAGCCCTCCTCCTTTCTTGAGCAACTTGAAGCTACAAATTCAGAAATGATTTCCCTAGCTTCTTCTTTTGCATATTTCATTTCATTTACCTTTTGTTAGCTTGCTTTTTATTTTTAAAGGAAAAAAAAAAGCTTAACCTTGCCAACAATAAATGGCAAAAATAATTAATTGGTTTTGATTAACTCCAATTAGTAGACTTAAATCTTTAGCCCATAAGTCCACATTCCTAAATTGCATGGGGTTTTCAATTATTCATGGTTTTTCTTTATAATTAACTTTTTGATCACATTAGTTGCATCGATTATATTTTATTTTTCTAATTTTTAATGTATTTTCACCTTAACAAAAAAAATACAAATTACTAATGGAAAATTTTGATTTTCTAATTGAAAGTTTCCAACTTGAATTCAAACTCAATTGGCATTAGAATTGGAGCCTTAGAAATTAATTATTCACGTTTCAATATTTTTTGTTTTCATTTGGTCATCATTTATTGTGAATTTGTCCTATATTTTTTTTTATAAACAAACATTAATTTCCAAAATAATCTCCTTCTTGCTTTTTATAGTCACATAATCAGCATAAATATGCAATGGTTATTCTTAAATGCTATTTTAGTTTTGAGTTAATATATAAATCAACACATAAGTTTGTGAAAAAAAAAGTTAACTATTATGCTCTATTTAGAATAGAATCGATTTCAAATACTGTGAGGGTGTGATATGATATTTTATTTTAAACATTTATAAAATTAAAATCAAAATTTAAATATTTAAAATTTACTAAATTTTACAAACTATCGCAAGTTGCCAAGTACAATGTTCTCTAAACCGACCAAACAAAGCTTAAGGTAATATAAGTGAGGGGTGAAGGGCAAATCTGGAAGCCCAAAGAAAAATTGTGAACAAAAGGGTTTTTGTAGACGGAGTAAGACCTAGTATCGCAAGTTTCCTACGCTCAGTCTTTTCCTCTCGAAACTCCAAGGCGCAGATCCGAGGAGTTTGGGATTAGAAACCCTAGTTTTCTCTTTCTACTATCAAAAAGCCCCCAAATCACTTTTGTCTCTTTATCAATCACTCCTCCAACAGGTTTCTTTCCTTCTCACCTCGTTTTCTTACTCTTTCAATCTTATATATATCTGTAATTATTTAGTTTTTAATTGTTGGTTTTGTTTTTATGGAGAGATCCATACGTGGGTTGGTTTCTGATGTTTGTTTTTTTGGCTATATTTGTTTCCATCTTGATTTGTATGAGTTTGTTTTTTTTTTATTTTTTCGTTTGCCTTTTTGAAGTGATTTAGGTGTGTATTTGGTATGGTTGTTCTTGGTTTTTCCTTGCTGGTTTATTTGGGATCTGGGATCTGGGATTGATCTGTTTGCTTGTTTTGTTGTCAAAGTTTTTATTTTTTAATTTTTGTGATTTTACATTACATGTGTGATTATGGGGGTATAGCTAGGTGTCAAGATTATGAGATTGTTGTACTGATGGTGAACTGTTCCTGATTCCTGTTTTTAAACAACGGGATATACATATTTTTTGGTCAAAAGATTAACTTTTTATACAGTACGAGTTTCTCTTGTTGGCCTTGATACAAGGCAAGATTAATGAAAAGTCTTAATGATATTATCGGGAGTTGATTTTGCACGTTTCTGTGTCTTTCACAACTTCTGCTTGACACCATATGCATAGGGTCAGATAGGATTATAACTTTTGCATGTACTTAAGACACCACGTCAATATTTGATGCCTCATCCATGCTTGTTCACTTATATTCAATCCTTGTACTTGTCTCTGATAATGTGTAATTCCAATTTTGTTAGTTGGGAATCACAAAATTTTCAAAGCGCGAGTAGTTGATCTAGGGATTTGAAATTTTCTGCTCACTGGATCATTAATATCTGACTCTGAATTCAATAATTTGGAGGAGTGGGCAAAGCAGTGTCTGGTGTTCATGGATTGCGTCCAAAAGTATCGGACAACTGCCCGCCCCTTGTCTGTCTTCTCCAGATACCAAGACAGAAGTTTAATGCTTGTACTCCTCTTTATGTTTGGTTTGCAAGTTTGGCTCTTCTGTGACATTTTTGCTCTTGTCTTTTGCCATACTCAAATGAGTGGGCAACTAGGCTAAATCTAGTAAATGGTTTTGATTTGTGAACAGATGACTGGAATCTAGTGAATTGTTTTCATCTGTATTAGCTTATTATTTGTCATGCTTAGTGCTTTTGCTTTCTTGTCATACCCAAATGAGTGGACAATTGGAATATCATATGTAGTGTGTGATTTTATATTTGTATCTGCTCCAAATTTGATACTCTATTTTATCTGGAATTGTTTGAATCAATATTTGTCTTGAGGGGTACATGTAATCTTTTTCTCTATTATTTAATGCAATCAGTGCAGGATCACTGATTTTTACTTTACCTGTTTAGTTTTGTAATTATTGTTTCAACAGTCCTCTTTCCACTAATTTTGACTAAAATGCATCTTGTTCTTTGTGCAGTTATGGCAGGTGTGGCACCGGAAGGATCACAATTTGATGCTAAGCAGTATGATGCCAAAATGAATGAATTGTGAGTTTCTTGTTTGTAACCTTTGTATAGAAGGGATACCTGGTAGTAAAGTTGTTAGTATGTTCTGATTAGATGTCAATATTGTTTTTTAATACCTCTGCAGGCTCTCAAGTGACGGACAAGATTTCTTCACCACATATGATGAGGTTTATGAAAGTTTTGACGCAATGGGATTGCAAGAGAACCTTCTGAGGGGAATATATGCTTATGGTATTTTTATTTGATTATACTGTCATTTTGTTAACATGCTGTAATATCCACTACTTTTGAATCAGATGGTTATTTTATTTTGCATATCACTGAATAGGTTGAAAACACTTTTTTTTTTTGACAATTCAACTTCAGATCTTGTACAACCGCCAATTATGCATGTCTGTGTTAAATTCTCACTGTCACCGAAGTATGTTCATTAGCTTATTTCTTAATTTCTTTTTAAGGTTTTGAGAAGCCCTCTGCAATCCAGCAAAGGGGAATTGTTCCATTCTGCAAGGGTCTTGACGTAATTCAGCAGGCCCAGTCTGGAACTGGAAAAACAGCAACTTTCTGCTCTGGTATTCTCCAGCAACTTGATTATGGTCTAGTACAATGTCAGGCACTGGTGTTGGCTCCTACCAGAGAACTTGCACAACAGATTGAGAAGGTTATGCGAGCCCTGGGTGATTATCTGGGTGTGAAGGTTCATGCTTGTGTAGGTGGAACAAGTGTTCGTGAAGATCAACGCATCCTTCAAGCAGGTGTTCATGTTGTTGTGGGCACTCCTGGTCGTGTCTTTGACATGTTGAGAAGGCAATCACTCCGCCCTGATTACATTAAGATGTTTGTACTGGATGAGGCTGATGAAATGCTTTCACGTGGTTTCAAAGATCAGGTATGCAATCAGGCCTTGTTACCTGTCCTTAATTTTAGGTGCTCTTGATGGGAGTTTATCTTTTTCTGCCCTTTTCTTTACTGGTTCTGACATATGGTTTTTCTTGCTGTCAGATCTATGATATTTTCCAGTTGCTGCCAACCAAAGTTCAGGTTGGAGTGTTTTCTGCCACCATGCCGCCAGAAGCTCTTGAGATCACCAGGAAGTTCATGAACAAGCCTGTTAGGATCTTAGTTAAGCGTGATGAACTTACCCTTGAGGGTATTAAGCAATTTTATGTCAATGTTGAGAAGGAAGAATGGAAGCTTGAAACGCTCTGTGATCTTTATGAGACCCTAGCCATCACCCAGAGTGTTATTTTTGTCAACACTAGGCGTAAAGTTGATTGGCTTACTGACAAGATGCGAAGCCGCGACCACACAGTCTCAGCAACTCATGGAGATATGGACCAGAATACTCGTGATATTATCATGCGGGAGTTTCGGTCTGGCTCATCTCGTGTTCTTATCACCACTGATCTATTGGCTCGTGGTATTGATGTGCAGCAGGTGTCCCTTGTCATAAACTATGATCTGCCGACTCAACCTGAAAACTACCTCCATCGTATTGGAAGAGGTGGACGATTTGGAAGAAAGGGTGTTGCAATTAATTTTGTGACAAGGGACGATGAAAGAATGCTGTTTGACATTCAGAAGTTCTACAATGTGGTCATCGAGGAGCTGCCGAACAATGTTGCTGATCTCCTCTGATGAAGAAATTTTTGGTGCTTGTTGAGAAAGGGTTTTCTATTTTGCAAGTACTATTTAACGTGGTGTTTTCTTTTTCTTTTTTAGTGCTTTAATTTAATATTCTCAAGAGACTTATCTGACAGTTTAATCTCATATGAGTCTTCCCCTTTGCCTCATGAAGAGATTGTCTTTATAATTTACTTTCTATATTTTTTGTCCTATTGGAAAGTTTTGCATGTCGTGATTTTGTACTATATCTTTTGCTTTTTTATAAATTATGGTCGAATTGTCTACTTGTGCATGTTGCCTCTGCAATTTTCTTCTTATTTCCTTTTTAATTTGGTCTGCAAGTATACACAACTAGAAAGGTAACTCCCTGGCCAGTTCTTTTATACAAAGCGAGTGGAGATCCGAATCATCGCTGAGAAAAAAAACAATGAGAAGTTTTCTTGTTGGGCAAGGCTTTATTTATTTCCTTCAATAATCTTGATGTTCTTTAAGAGCAATTTTTTTCATTTGATTAGCTTTTTTTCTTTTTTTAAAGAAAGTACTTTTCTCGAAGATTCCATCCGATGTGGTTAATTTGTAGTGCAATTGTATTTTGATGTCAGCAGGTTATAATTGTAATATATATTTTGCGTTTATTTATCCCCTATTTCCTTTATTTTTATATAAAAAAAGTGAAACATTCATTCATATCCTTAATTAAATACTATAATTTATAATAATGTAAAATCATCTGCAGATTTACGTAGCCTAGACTTGGTGTCAAATCAATTTTAATGTGTTTGCGGTTAGGCGGAAATAAGAGTTTAACTTACCAAATTTGAAACAATTTATGAAAATAGTTTGATCGCCTTGAGTTAACATCAGCATATTATAAATGGCATTTGGTTCAGTGTTCAAGCTACAATCACTAATTTTTTTTTTTTTTTCAATCCAGGGAATTAGGATTTTTAACCAGGGGTGAGGGTCTCGAGTTCGGGACCGCCAATCAGGCATATGAGCTCCTGTACTTTAAGGGATTCAGGATAGAGATAATAGTTGGTTCTGCGGCTCCAAACATTGTATTTTTTTTATAATTTTTATTTTCCGTTCCGATCTCTAATCCAAATATATATATATATATATATATATAATATTTTTAAAAAATAATAAAATAAAAATAATATTCATTTAAAATAAAAAATATTTTTTATTTAAACAATTATATAATTAACTAATTAATTAAAATAAAAAAATACTTGTAATATTAAAATAAAATAAAAATCGAGAATTTCCATTCCCACAAATTTTTTTGGGCGAAAAATAGGGTGGAAATTTAGAAACGAAGACAAAAAATTTCACCACATCGTCATTCCTACTTCGGAGATAAAAGTTTACCATAAGCTCTTGTTAAGCTATAATAATTAGTTATGAGTATTAATAGGACAAAGTTTTACATAAACTGATTTTTCTAGCGCTGAAGTTCAGAACTATGGATGTTAACTGATGATTGCTAATATATTTATATTAGTATGTAGCTATTGCGTTGCATTCCGAGGAATAAATTTAAAAAATAATATGAAAATATACTTTTGCATATATAATACAACATCAAAAAATATAGTAAAAAAAATACAGAGACATAATTTTACTTTAGAAATAAATACAAAAAATGATAATAAAATATTTAGTTAATAGTTTAAGTACCTATTGATTTATTATAAGTGCAAAAATCATTAATATAAATACAAATTATAAAGAAATTCTACGTTTATATGATAAAATTTTACAAATGAGTATATTTTTATATTTCTGGTTAGAGCATTTTCTACTGGCAGTGGGCACTAATGAAAAAAAAACTGAATAAGAAGCTTAAATGGAGAGACAACGTGGTGAAAAAGTAGAGACTGATGAAATTTTATGTTAATATTGATAAAATCAGTATATAAATGAAATTCTCTTCCAGAGTTATAAGCCTTGAGGCTCGGCATTGAAAATGTTAGAGTTGATTGGATTTCGCAGATCTATTCACCCTTTTTGCTTTATGTGGCACACAGCTTATATGGGTCCAAATGTATTTTAATTACTTTCCTTTCAGCTTTCATTTACTCAACAACATTGGAAAATTCTTCTTCCAAGTAATGCGACATTCTATTGCGGGCTTTCTGGAAGAGGTATTATAGACAGTTCACTGTACAGTGAATTGATCCTCTTTTAATGTATAGAAAGATTACTATTATGCAAATTTCATTATATAAGATTTACTGATTACACAAAAAATACTTGTGAATTGCAACCAATTGTCTGTTGTATATTATTAATATATGAATTCCATTATATTAAATCATATGCGAGTTGCATCTCAGGTTTGTTTGTAGTTACCAGCCATTTAATACTTAAGTTTTTGAATATACTCTTAAAATATATATAAAAAAAACAAATTTAAAATTATTTGGTATATGCATAAAATAGATTTCGTACACCACTCAATTATCAAGAAACAAAATAATTAAAATGAGATCTAGTCAATGAGTCAATAACATATATCGTGGCCTGTTCCATTGAGGTTGGCAAGTACTATTGTACCCATGCCTTTATGTTCAGCTGTGATCAATCACAAACTGTCAATTTTCTTTTATTGATAAGGGAAAATTAAATTCTATACTTAGTAAAAGAATATGAAATGGCAAATCATATGACATGAATGTGGAAGATGCAATAATGAAAGGTAACTACCATCCTCTACTCTCATAATATCTAGGGCCCATTCATGGTCACATCAAATAATTAAATTACCTCATGAGAATTTCTTAAAACAAAATCTAATATAAACGCCACAAGAAGTCAGAGATCCCTAAATGTTACTTTGATTAAACTTAGGGTATAAATTATATTGTAATTATTTTTATTATAATAGTTAACATTATGATAATTTTACTTATAAGTTTTCTCATCTGCAAGGTCTCTCAAATGGTTAAAAATCAACCCTTTATTTCAATATCCATCTGGGGTCAAGAAAAGAACACTAACAATTGTCAAAATTTACAAGCTCCTAAAAATTCTTTCTTTATTTTCAATTCAGTTGCGGAAAATTTGTACTTATAGATCAAATTATTTTTGCAAAAGAAAAATTAACTTTGTGGAAAAGGAAAAACAATTTTGCAGTCAAATTCAGAAAACCCACGTGGCACATGCCCATCATCCAGACCATTCAAAGAGAAACAGCAGCCTCATGCAACACAAGCGATCAGTTTGCGTTGAAAATGTCACCACCACCTTCCCCAAAATCCCTACTAATTCCACTACTTTTTTTTTTTTTCAATAAAAGGGGATAAAGTCACCAAAGTTGAAGTTTCTAATTGCCCCACTTCAATAAAATTATAACTACTACACTTCTAAATAGAGAAGCAATCCCAAAGCAGGATTTTTTGTTTCCTTCTTTCTTTCTCCTCTATAACCTAACCTTAATTCTCGAGTCATGAAATCTCAGTGTATGTGATTCTTGTTTTCCTTTACTGTTTTTATCTTTATCTTCTTCTTTTTTTTTCATCAATGGAGGGTTTTAGATCCCAATCTTGCAGAGATGGAAGGATGATGCAGATAGAGGAATATCATGGAGGCAAAACAGGACCAACCAACATGCAAGATTTAAGATCTTACAGTGTTAGCTATGCAGGTTCTACTTTTTCTACTACTCAGCCAAATCAATTTGGTAAGGAACTGAAGATCAAGAAAGGCAAAAGTAATTTTGGGTCATCTTCTTCTTCTTCAAAAAGCTGGAGTTTTAACGATCCTGAATTACAAAGGAAAAAAAGAGTTGCAAGCTACAAGGTTTATGCCATGGAAGGCAAGATGAAAGGTTCTTTAAGAAAGAGCATTAGGTGGATCAAAGACACTTATACCCAGGTTGTGTATGGATGGAGGTGACCAATTTTCGTATTAGCATATATTTTCTTATGTATTTCTTCGTGTTTCATTGATATTAAGATGGGAAGAGAAGAAGGCGTCTGACTTATTTTTCTCTTCTTGGAAATATAAAGGTTTGACAAGTTTATCATGAATCTTATTTATGGTATGTTGCAAGCTTTCTTTGATCTTCTTTTTAGCTGAGAGGAAAGCCAGATCTGGCTATTAATTTTTTACCATATATATAGCGACTTTGATCAAGATCTGTTAGAGATTAGCTTGATTTAAGGCAACTAGTGCCTTTTATTAGGCTGCTATCTTGGTGATTTGAGTATAGATTTGCATTATTTATGCTTCTAAGTAAGATTAAGAAAGATTTGTTGGTTTTCATTTACTGCATTGGTTGCACCAAAAAAGAAGGTGAGTCAAAAGGTAGGATCCAATTCTTTTATATTTAACCTTATCAGTAATGCAGGTAGTATCATTGGGATATCATTGAAGTAATGAAAACTTAGAGGTGAAGATTTAAAAGAAGAAAACTCAATCGAGGATTTGATTAAAAATAAATTGGAAGGTTGGAGAAGGAATTTAAAGGAGAAAGTTTTGAATAGGGATTCAATTGAAGGAAGTGGAAGATTGATAGTAAAACTTAAAGAGAGAAAAGATTTTAGCTTCGGTCTAGTTGAGTTTTTCTTCCTTTCAATTAGCAAATGACACGGTTTAAAATTCAACCATTTAGAATATTGAACTATCCTGCCCTGTTCCTTGCAGAACTTATGCTCTGTTTCGTTCTACATTTTTCACCCAATTTTACATCGAATTACATCTAATGGTCTTTTGGAAAGTTGTGGCTTAAGGTCTTATCTTTCGATAGCAACTGGAATCATTCAAATCCGAATTTTAACGAGTTATGATAAATTTTCCACAACCGTCCCAATAAAATCTGCCCAGAATTTCTGGACAGTTTCCAGGTCACATTTTATGATCCAATTTAAGCATAGCCAAGTTCAGAATCTGAACTTGTGGTCTTCATGAAAGTTTTATCCCTGGAATTATATTTTCTAACCCAACTAGAATCATACAAATCCAAGTTTCAGAGACTAAGTTATGACTAAAATTATACAGACTGCTCAGGAGAAACTAAATTTCTAAACCAAGCTTAACTTAATCTTTCCCCATCCTAAGTTTGGCTAAGTTAACATTTGAGCTAACTATTTCCCATCTTACAATTCACCATATCATTATCACCATATCAATCTACAGATTTCGATCAGCTAGAAGTCCACATTTAAACTTCACTTTTCCATCACACGAGTCATGTACACACAACATGCAACAATTCAAACTTATATGCCACAATTGATGCTACCATTTAATTCAACAATTATACAAACTATGCAGCCACATATTCCATTTAGTTTCATTACAAAATCAAGGAAAAAGGTATCAGAGAACATCCAAAGCCATTCACTCAACAAAGATGCAAGCAATTCAACTCAATTAAAATTAATTTAACAAATTGTGTGGAATTTACATATTATGCACAAAATCACAAAAAAAATGCACAAACCTTGTGTTTGCTCCTAAACCACTTCCATCTCCCTTTTTCTTCACTTTTCTTCCCTTTTCTCTTCACCTTGTTTCCTGCATTCTCCAAACCCTAAGCTGGCCGTCCCTCCTCCTTTAGCAAACATGCAAATTCTCATTAGTTACTTTCATGTGATCATCATATGTACTCCTAATTTAGTCCCTAATTTCTATCATTTTCTCTTATTGATATACATGATACAGCCCTGAAACTTCATGCAACCACGGCTCAAATTAGCCAAATTGACCAGCTCATGTCACGGGTAAAGAGCTGTCCACACAACCATGTCACCGGTTCATCAAGCTTCTCCTCCTCTCAATTTTCAAGTTCCCTTTTGATTCTAAGTATTATCTAACTCTAGGTTTCCTCTAAATTCATTTTTATCTTGAATTATAGAAATTAGGGGTAGAAAGATATAATTGAAGGCCACGGCTGCACAAATAGAAAGGGAGGAGATGAAGTTCACTTACCACTTACAAATTCCCTACTTGGCCGAGACCTCACTAGTCACTTGGCTTGTTTCTTCTTTTTCCTTGCATTCTTCTTTCTCTAACTAGTTTTGGATGATTTCTTCACTCTTCCATGGATTTTCTCTCAAGAGAAACCTTCCTTCCTCAAGCTCTCACTCATGGCCTAATTCACTTCCTCACCAGCTCACCCAGCTCTCTTTGTTTCGGTTGGCAGTGGGAAAGAAAAATCAAAATGGAAGCTTCTAGTTTTGGTCCATTTTTCCTTTCATATAAGAGCTTAAAGTTGAATTAAATGGAGGATTAAAAGATGGCGGCCATGCAACATATATTTAGTTACTTTCATGTAATCATCATATAAGAGCAAAATGGAAGCTTCCAGTTTTGGTCCATTTTTAATCTTTTCTACTCAAATTTCACCCCAAACTCGCAATCTTTTTCAATTTAGATCATAATCCCTTTTGATTCCCATTCCTACTCTCACCTTGCAATTTAGTCCTTGTTTAATTTTTTAATTTTTATTATTTTTACTCACTTCTCGTCCGAATTAAAACTCATCATAATTCGACACATCTGATATTAAGATACGCGTGATTTGGAGTATAATTTTCAGCCACACACGGCACAGAAATATAAATTTCACCACTTGCAATTTAGTCCTCATTTAATTTTTTTATTTTTATTATTTTTACTCACTTCTCGTCTGAATTTAAACTCATTTTAGTAACTCATATTAATTCGACGTGTCTAATATCAAGATACGCGTGATTTGGAGTATAATTCTCAGCCACACATGATTCAGAAGTATAAACTAGTGAATGTGACAATTTTGAACATTGTTTTTTGAGTATCTAAAGGGATAAAATACAACAGCAATGAAATATTAAAGGAAAATGTTTTGTGAACAAATTTACAAATGTCAACATCAGGTTTCAATATGTTTTTAGACATTTTAAGAAAGACAGACTGAAATCTGACTGATATGAAGAAGTATAGCGTCTTTATTGCTATAGCGTTTGCCCATTAAATTCATAAGAGCACGTACAGTAGCAATAGGCTATCATGTTCTCCTATAAATTTGGAGCTATACATATTTTACCCCATGTTATCTCAACTACATTGTCTGCTGATGTACCAAAAAGGGAACATCCAAATTTGATAGCATATGCATCTCACAGGTTAGCGACCGAAGACACAACACCACACATTCAACATTGACGTAGGTAACCATAGCATCCGATCTTAAATTTACAGTGGGCGAGAACACAGGTCGAATTCAGCTAATACTGTACCCTCTCATCATTGTTGAAGTGCAGGCTCTCAATGCCTCGAAGAGTTGATTCAAAAGTCCTAATATTTGAAATGTTTCTCCCTGAAGACGAATGCTTTTGCTCTGAAGATACGAAAGGCGAACTTCTTTGTCCGCTAGATAATTTGACCCCTGGGCTCACATCTGTTGTGCGAGAGCGAGCTGGATTAGAGTCATTCCTGACCAGTGCCACATCACGACTGCTAGAAATGGCAGGTCGCCTAGAAGTTCCAGTAGACCGCAGAAAATTTGAGCTGGATAACTGCACAAGTCCAAGCATGTGAAATGAATTCAAGTAACCACGTTAAGCATTTATGAAATACCACTGCCATATGAAAGTTCAATATGTTGCATGAGCTTAAAATCAAAGTTTATCATAATATCAGCCAATCACACCCAACAAAATGAAACAGACATCACATGCTGAAGGTAACATGGTGAACATAACAATATGGCAAGCATTCAAGTATACAAAAGGAAGAGAGATGTAATTAAGTCAATTCATAGAAGGAGGCCACCTGGATTCAGGCCCATAAGTCACTCAAACTGATCCATGATCCAAGTAATAGCGGAGAAAAGTGAGTTTAGTTAGATAATGGAGATTAAGACAGTTAAATCAACTCCATTTATAATAACTAGAACTGATAAGTGCCATTTGATAAAGGCCAATCATAAGCAGATGCATTTTGGAAGTACTTACTGCAGCATCTTTGGATAAGGGTAGATCATATGCAACAGGAACCTTTTGTTTTGATAAATTTCCCGAACTTGTAATTTGACCAGAGTTTCTCCTCCGAGAGGGATCTGTTGAAGACCAACCATGTCTACCCTCTTCCCCACCTATAATAAAGTGCAAAAATCACGCATCATCCATCACTTGTACATGTGTGCACATGAAAATAAAACTCATACAAAAGCCGAAGTGGAAAAGCAGCAGAATAACCTGACTGCGTGTCAATATTAGCACCAGCAGGAGGCATGCCAGAGCTTGGTCCAGCTCCAGGGCCCTTTTCAAATCATAAATGAATGAAACATCAATGTCTATAGACTAACAGCCATAGAAATGAAAGCCCTGAGAAGGACAATAAAGAGATAAATCCTTACCAGTACACGAGTAGGAGGATTGGCAATCTGTGATTGCTGATACTTCAAAATTGTCCAGTCAAAGACATAGTCAAACTGGAATCCTGAGTTAAAAAAAAAAAAACAATTGTGATGGAAAAGTACTTGCTTCTGTTATTGCTGTAGTTTTTAAGTGTGAAGGATATTTAAAAGCAATAAGTAAACAGCAAAGTTCAAACCTTCACGAATAAAAAGATCACGGAAAAGCCTCTTTAGGTAAGCATAATCAGGTTTATCGTCAAAACGCAGTGAACGGCAGTAGTGGAAATAGGATGCAAATTCTGTGGGATAACCCCGACACAAGGCCTAAAGAGGATGCAGTAAACTTTCAGATCAGCTTGATGAACGCACATAAGATTATGAAAAAATTCACTATTTGAGGCTTAACATCACCTCAATAGAAGTTGACACTTTCTTCTCACTGATCTTTTCATACTTTTGCTTCTTGGTCCCTGCTTTCAATCCTTGCCATGGAAGACTGAATAAATATATAGGAACAGGGTTACATCCGAGAAGAGCATGCAAGGAAAGGATAACATCGGTAGATAGGATGGATTACCTTCCTCTTAAGAAATACATAAGAACATAACCAAGTGACTCTAAATCATCCCTGCGGCTTTGCTCTACAAAGTACATAACACAATTAAAAAACAGTAGTCACAGAATTAAAACCAATTAAACCAATTAGATATTGCATTCTAAACACAATGCAAGATATTGAAATAATAATAATAATAATATACCAATGCCAAGATGAGTATTCATGCTAGCATATCTTGCAGTTCCAGTCAAATTTTTATTTTCTCTGCAATATACATAAGCAAACCAAATTCCAGAGTAAGCTCTTTTTTTTTACTTAATAAATAATTTAAGCTCAGGACAAGATCAATTGGAAAAAGTAAATATATAAAAATAAGTAAACAAAATGGTGAAAATAAAAGCTAATTGAACAGTCCAAAATTCCAAAACTTCAAAAGATTAACTAAACACCAGTATTATATGCATAAGCAACTAATTTTCCAAAATTGGACAACAAAGACCTACAGCCTACACATCACTTCACTAATAATCCTCAAACATAACATATTCAAAAGTTAGCTAAACATAGAATGCTAAATTTTGGAATTAAAAGGTAATAATAATTACAAAAGGCTCATAAAAATAGATGCCAGAATATCTTAAATGAACCATCTATAATTAATAGCATCATGCGGTAATGGCATGCTAAAGCAAATTTAATCCACTCCACTCATTAGATTATAGCGAAAAAGCACCTATACTATACAATAGGAGTAACAAGTCTGCGTAAATAAATCAACACACACAAAGCTAGAAACAGCTTATGTAGCAAAAAGATTTAAAATTCAAGCCTCTAACACAATGAAAATTAAATATATTAGTCTACTTTTAGTTGAAAATCACTAACCTGTAAGGAATATGCTGATGTGTTGAAGTGTCTCTGTACTTCTTAGCCAAACCAAAGTCAATGATATAGACCTGCATCCAGGCAGACATCAAGTAATGTAACAAAAACAGAACGAGTAAGAAATGGTCAATAATAGGAATCAGTATCAAAGCCAGACCTGATTTGCTCGCCTCCCTAAACCCATTAGAAAGTTGTCTGGCTTGATATCTCGGTGGAGGAACGATTTGGAATGAACAAATTCAACTCGATTAATCTGACAGGAATGCAACATTTGACAGGAAAAAAAAAATCATATGGCATCAGAAGAATGTACATCAAACAAAGTAAAAGACAAAGATAAATCCTACCATCTGGTCTGCAAGCATCAGAACAGTCTTGAGAGAGAGTTTCCTACTGCAAAAGTTGAATAAATCTTCAAGACTAGGTCCCAATAAATCCATCACAAGGACATTATAGTCCCCTTCAACACCAAACCATCTAACATTTGGAATTCCAGCTGCCAAAATTACAATAAATAGAAATAAGCGCAAATGGAAAATTTAAACAAACAAATAAGATGAAATGGAACAAGGATAAGAAAAATAAGATGAAATGTCTCACTTCCTCCTTGTAGAATTTTATATAACTTTGACTCGTAGAGCAACTGAGGATGCTTTGTCTTAACATTTTCCTGAATAAGAAAAAGGATAACAAGTTCAGTACAAATCCAACAACGGCTATTACAGGAATCCACGACATTCAAGAATATGTCGAAATTAATTAAATGAAGAGGTTGTGAATATCTCGCTCATCCATGCCATTTAAGATGTAAAGGAATTAATTAAATGAAGAAGTTGTAATTATCTTATTCAACTGAACGAACTGACATTGAAACCAAAGCTCATATGCTCTTATCCAACCAAATATAAGAAAATGCACATTCAGTCAAATATCGCAACACAACTAAAGCTTGCAATTCTACAATGCTAAAATTGAGAATCATACTCAGGATGAAAAAATAAAAGAATGAACTTCTGAGCTAAATTAAAAGAATTACATCGATAATGAGTTTCAAATATCGGAATCCAAAAGGAAATGAAGAGAAAATACTCACAAGTTTAATTGCAACTTCTTCGTTTGTCTGAATATTAGTACCTATGTAAAACCAAAAAATAAATAAACAGCAGAATTAACAAAATTGCTGATAGCAAACTTGACAAGTAGTTAAAAAGGATTAAAAATAAGAAAACGAACCGTGATAGATCTCTCCAAATGATCCGCTACCGATCTTACGACCGAGACGAAACTTGTTACCAACACGCGGTTCCATAGTACCAGAAACCCTAAACTGTCTTTCTCCACAACAAGCAAAAACCCTAACCCCTTTAATTAAAAAAGCAAAAAACCCACCAAATTTCCCTCAATTTCCTTTCTTTTTCAAAAGTGAGCACAAGAATTAAGGACCCTACAGGTGTCGGTAACGATGAAGGAGATGAAGGCGAAATCAACGGCGGGTAGAGAATCTCAGCAGAGAGATAGGAAGAGAAGAGGGGATATAAATGGAAATAAAGCAGGAACTTTCTCTCTCTAGAGATTATTATTATTTAAGAGAGAGAGAGAGAGAGAGAGAGAGAAGGGGAAAGAAGAAGAGGCATTGTCTTCATTTCTTTTCTTTTCTTGTTGGTGTGATCTTTGATCCAATCGAGAGCGGAGTTTGTTACAGTGACAAAGCTATCTACTTGTGTTTATGTCATCCAAACGATGTCGCTTTCGTATTTCCTGAACTACGTAGTTTGGCATATTCCATAATGCTCTTCTCCTGTCAATTGCAATCTTTGGTTTTGCAGAGAGAAATTTATAATAAACCAAAGAAGAATAATTATCTCATAGATTAAATAGTTTACATTTCTTAACTAAATTGTTAAAACTTAAAACTAAACACACTCATTGACTATTTAGCATAATTTGAAAACATGATTGTGTTCTTAATTTTTTTTATTTCTTTTTAACTAGAATCAAAACATATTTCGATTAATATGAAAATTCACTCTATTAAAATTAAAGTCGCTAATAAATTATATAAATAAAGAATCAATTTAATAAGTAAATATATATGAGATGAAGAGTGATAGTTATTTTTTCTATTTTTTCTATTTTTTGAATGACATATGCTCGTATTTTTTTAATACAAATCACTAAAAGCATATATATCATACAAAAAATGAATAATTTTATTTTTTTTAAAAAAAGTATAGCAATTATTACATAAAATTTATAACAGCATGAGATTTATGATAAGTAAATAAATAAAAAGAATATATTTAACGGTTTTTTTCTTTTCTATATTTAATCTATGAATAATGTTGAATTGATCTCTCCTTGATATGTTAGTCTTCTGACTTAAACATCTTAGATTGTATTGTTGCGGAGGAGACTATTAAATGTATTATTCAAACTAAACTATGATACCATCTTAGCAAATTTTAAAAGTTCAAATAATAAAGTTAGAGGCATTAATAGATTCTAAATCAATTTTATAGAGAGACAATACAAAATTTATAATAAAAAGAAATATATAAAAGATATATATTTAACATTATGAATATTAAAATATTTTTTTCCAAATAAAATGAATATTGAAATATATTCGCATTGACAATTCATATCTAATATAAAAAAAAATTTATTTATTTTTATTTGTAATGAAATTCAACAACTTCGAATGTTGTAACCATGAAAAAAGTTAGTTGTCATATATACAAATTTCACAGATAGTGGGAATCAATAAATATGCATAGCTTGATTTTAAATCTTAATAAAAGCTTTGTATGGACCATGTTGGGGTGGAAACAATGTGTAGGTACCACCGACTCAAATTTGCAGTCGAAGCTATCATTATTGTTGTTGTGTTGGGTGTTTTATCAATTTTTAAGATGCAAAATTTCAAGCTGCTTTTGTGCAAAATTGGTTCTAAAATTCAGAAATTGCAATAATAAAAGCATACTTAACTTTGTCCAAGAATGAATGAGTGATGTATTTGCATAATAAAATTCAGAAATTGCAATAATAAAATTGGTTATGCTAATTAATGATACTTTCTCCAAGAATGAATGAGTGATGTATTTGCATACTTAACTTTGTTGATTTCATAATTAGTTAGTAATAGTATTATGGATTAGTTTTCATTAGTATTTTCTTAAAATTATTATGTTGATTTAGTTATATGACAATCATTTAGGCAAAAATTAGAGTTATTAAATTAAACAGGTAATATTTACAGTATTATTTTGTTTTATATGACTCTTTAGAGTAAGTGCAATATATATTCATTTTACACACCACTTCAAAATTTAAAGCATGTCAATAGCAAAAGATAAACTTTTTAGGACAGTTGGTTGTAACATTTTTGTAGTTTTTGATTTGGTCTGCTGTGTTTGTTTAAGTGTTTCCTGGTAAGACATTAAGATTGGTCTTTCAATTTTTTTTCCCTTTCTTTTTAACCATTTTTGGACTTGGGTTATTGGTGAGGACCATGAGGTTGCCAAATTGCCCATGCAACAAACACCGTTTAAACAATTTACAAGATGGATTTTTTTTTTTCCCAACTGAGATATGATTTGGTTTGTAAATATGTTTAAATTAAATTTATCACATAAAAAATAATTTTTTATAATCAATTTTGTTTTACGAAATAGAAATTAATATTTTTATAATAATGTTACATTAACTCAATTCATAAATAAATATATAATTATATCATATAGGCAAATTAATCCCATCCTAGCTTCAAATTCAATGATTGTGCACGTGGAAATTGCAAATAATTCTTGAATATTAAGAATTGACCAAACATTATGCTCTGATTATATATAGTTTAGAAGCTAAGAGACTGGTCAACCATCTTTGTTATAATTTCAGATCAATTTTGATTCTAGCAATTCCAAAAAAATTGTAATGTAGAGTCCGTATATATAATATAAATTTTAATTATAAAAATACACTAACAATACTAAAAAAAATACATTTATAATATTTTTTAACAAGTTTTCATATTTTGAAAATAATACATAATTGTATTAATACTAACACTATTAAATATATTTTTTCAATATATATCATTAAATAATTTTTCAATTACTAATCACTCGAGTTTGCTTGTTAAAAATAATAGATTCCATTCCATTAGAAAGGGTCCAAGGACCCTCACAGTTTGTACCTAGGTCCCCCCATGCTGGTATTTCATTTGTCTTTTCATGTTTTAAGAAACTAAAACTTGAAAAATTAATTGAAAAACGTTCCTTAAAAAATATATAATTAAGAAACCGTTATCAAACAGATCCTTTCATTTCTTCTATTAGATAATCAAATATGAACATGGGTAATCATGCATTGCCTAAAAATTGATGCTAATTTCAGGTTATTCAAATACAAAAACATTATCCAAAGGAAAAATTATTCCCATATATACCAAACAGGAGAATTCAACATTCAAATGAGAAAAGGGGGCAAAGGAAGAATTGAAACGTTAGGTATCAACTATTTTCACAAGCAGCTGTTAAAGGTTCTGAAATGTTATAGGTATAGTGTACATACAACAACTTGAATAATTTTGTATAATGAATGGGACAATGAACCAACCCCACTCACCCGGATAAAAAATCACTGCAAAATGAATTGGTACAAGGGATTATGATGAGAAGCTCCAAACTGATCAAAACCCTAAAAACTTCTCCAAAAGAAGAAAAAATTACAAAAAAAAAAAACAACCGAAAAATATATTAGAAAAGATTATGATGGGGAAGACGCATAACTTTGCGATACTAACGATGAATGCTTCTTCTGCAGCTTCCCTTTTAACTGTCTAATCTTTGCGTCCACTCTTGCTGTGAATCCGATCTTAGTTTTTTGTCTTGCCTTGGACCGTTCTCTTCTCCACATGTATTGATCCTCAACATCCTTCTTATAGTACTTAATTTCTTGAATGATATGGTGATCCATTGGATGAATACATCTTTGGAATGATATGTGAGCCATGTAAGGTAAGTTGCATGCAACTGTTACCAAGATGATGGAACACCAGTATATTGGTGCTGGACCTAAAGCTTCAACTAAAATTTGGTAGGCATTCCCAGAGTAGATTGGAGATACCATCCCATAAAGTAAGAGAAAAACGAACCAAGCCCCAATGCTGCCCCAGACAAAAAGATGTTGAATCCATGTGAAGTGGCTCATTGTCAGTGCGATCTGGCAGTTGACTGCACAGATGATGCAAGAGAACATGGTGGTACCCACAGCCGCCATATCAGCAGTTTGACCTTCTGCACGGAATGGTTGCTCAAACAGGATGACAAGATTGAGTATGAAAATTATCAGAGAGGAATAGAGACCGTTGGCCATCCATCCTAGTATCCTATACCAGTCAAAAAATAGATTTTTTGGTCCTTGCTGATAAAGAGCCGGGAACTGCAAAAGAAACGATGCATATATGAACATAGTAAAATTTCTCTAGTACATGGACCAAAATTATCAAGATGTTTTTAATTAGACTAACCTGTAAGCAGACCTCAGAAGAAACATCTTGTTCAAAAACTCCAAGTGAAATAACAGGCAGGGAGGTAAGAACAACATTGAACAGTAACATGTACCAGTCATCATAAATTGATTGTCCAGAAAATGCTGTGAATGCCTCAAAGTAGAACAGGGTGAGACCAAATGCTATATTTTTGTAGAAGAAATAGCAAATCTGGACACCAAATATCCAGGATTAAATAAAGATTAATCAAGCATGTCCATCTACTAGGAACTTCATTGAATGCCTGTGTCTATGCGTATAAAATGTGAAATAAACAATTAAGATTGCAAGTTTTTGAATATTACCATCTGAGCAATTCTCTTGTAGCACCAGTGCCCATGAACTACCAGAAGTCTTTCCAGGAACCGAAACTGAGAGATAGAGAAATCACTGGCCATCACAGCCTGTAACAAAATTGCAAGTTCTGTAAGCTTCAATAGAACATCAAGAAGCACTAGCACATAGAAGAAGAAAATCCAGATGCTTCTTTGTTCTTTTAATGCAAATCGGGATACTAATCTCAATAAAATAATGGGCGAAAATGGAATGCATTGAGGATAGTGTCCATTACAAAGCGGGTTCAAGCATAATAGTGATAGGAATTCAATTTTGAACCCAAACAAGGAGCAGGCATTCATGATGCCTTTTTTTACTGTTTGAATTGCCTGAATGATGAAAATGATATTATTAGAGATGTTTCATGAAATAGGAATTAGACACTTTACTAACCTGCATACCTTCCACCCCACTGATTCCAACACCAATATCAGCTTCTTGTATCATTCCAACATCATTTGCACCATCGCCTATTGCTAAGGTTGTTCTTCCAGTACCCTCTTTCACTAATCTCGTTACCTGGAACACAAAAAAATAAAAATAAAAATAAAAAAATAGAAAGAATATTGCATATACCTTCTAGGTTGACAAGGGCTTCGCAATTCGGAGTTCAAGACCAAAAAGAGAAATGAAAAAGGGTCCAGCTGTTAATGGAGAAAGAGGAACATACCATTGCCTTCTGCTTGGGAGACACGCGACAGCATATGACAGATGCACAGTCAACTGCTAATGCCAAGAACTGATGCTTCATATCATCCTCCAGAGCAAAAGTCAGAGTTTTTCCATCAATAATTAAAGCAAATGCAGCATGTGGATCCTTTTCTAGCTTAATCATTTGAGAGGCATTGGTGACTTGATTCGAAATATTCTCTTTTATAGCCTGATCAGTCATAAAAAGCAACGAAGTCTGATTGTCAAATAATATAATAATTTCATGAGAACAAAGTCCAGGATTTGCGATGTCACGAAAACCTGTTTAGAATCTTGGGCTGCCATATCTGAGTTTGTGATGGTAATACAAATCTGCTTCATTCCCTGTCGAAGCAAACTACATGCATACCTACATCATGAAAACAAGAGGTTTTTTTCAGCTTGCCAAATAAGTAATCATGAAAATTAAGAACAATCATGAAATTAATCCACAACAGACTGACCCTATATTGATTGCAGTTTCCATTTTATCCCCTGTCAAAACCCAAAGCTTGAGACCAGCTTGTGCAAGTTTATCTATGCACTGGGGCACCTGAGGAGGATTATTTGAAAATCAGTACAAATTCTAGATGAAACAATTAAAGGCCCCAAGGAAACAGTAACATGTACCCCTTGTTGTAATTTGTCCTCGACAGCAGTTGCACCGACAAGAATCAATTCTTTTTCCATCATATCTGCAACTCGCTCAAGCATTGCATCTTGATCAGCACCAATAGAAGTTCTGGCTTTTGTAAACTCATTGTTCCATGCAGAATACTCAGACTCATTAAGCTTCTTGTAAGCAAGTGCCAGTGTCCGCAATCCAGCTTCCCCGTATTCATTCAAATGCTTAGTAGTTGCTTCCTCATACGTTCTTCCGTTCTTTGATAGCCGATCAAAAATGATGCTATATAATTGAAGCAAAGAAGCAATGAATAATTGTGAAGCAGATATCTACTTCGGAAATTTTATTTCTGCTGCTGTTTTTGAGAAGGGAACTGGAAGAAGACACAATTTCATTTGGCTTCAACACAGTTTACTAAGGATAGAAGAGATTATCCTTGAGAATGAATTATACATGTTGAGTAGCTGATTGCTTTGGAACTCGAACACTTCGTACTAAATAAATTAACTAACTGACAATTAGAAATCTAACCTGTCAGCACCTTTGCACAGGAGAAGAATTTGTCCATCCTCATCCCTGACAATTACAGACATTCGCTTTCTTTTGCTAGTAAACTCTAATAAATTGAGAATTTTGAACTCCCTGAAAAATTCTCAAGAGATAGCAAAGAAGATAACAAACCAAAATTTAAAGGATCAGTGAACAAAAAATCAAATGTCAAGGAAGTTAAGAAACCAAATTTTAAAGGATCAATGAACAAAAAGCCCGAATAACAAGATAATTTGTTAGCTTGCATCCTTACCTTTCAACCAGTTGTCCTGAGCTAGCATACATTTCACGAATAAACACGCTTGATTGAGTTCTTTTACAAAATTCAAAACCAAATTCTCTTGCTGCAACAAGAAAGGCCCCTTCATCCGGAGACTCTGCTTCATATGTATAACTGCCAGTCTCTTCATTCAGCTCAGGAACAGCACTCTGACAAATTGCTAATATGCGAAAAAATGTCAAGATGACATCTGAGTTGGCCTCCGTCAACCAGTTCCCGTGCATTAGGCGGTCATCCTCAAAACTAAACCCCTTCAGTGCTGGTTTCCGATCTCTCTCATCTTTAGAAGTAATTACAGTCTCCAATTCAATTTCTGATGCTCCACTGCTGTTCTCCCATGAATTCCGTGCATTGTTTCTAAACCTAGAACTATTAGATATTCTTCCATCCTGATCCTCAAAGTCCATGGCAATCTGTTTTGCTGCAGCCAGTTCAACTTCACTGGAACGGACACCATATGCAGTACCACCAATGGAACACTTGAGAAAATCCATCTGATTACAGGTCAAGGTGCCAGTTTTATCAGAGAGTATTGTGTCCACCTGGCCCAATTCCTCATTCAAGTTTGATGTCCGTGCTTGAGCAGTATTGCCAGTTTCTTCATCATACATGTGGTGGTCTTCATCAATGAACTTTGCTTGACAAACTTTCACAACTTCAATTGAAACATAGAGAGATATGGGTATTAAATACCCATAAAGTATAAGAGCAGTTATCAAATGGGCTAGACCTGACTGGAGAGGCTTATTAGGATCATACAATTCTTCAGGTCTTGAGGGTTCCATGTACCACCAGTCTGGCATTTGAAGCTTTATCTTCACTGCAAAACCAATTGAGCTTATCAGCGAGATCAATAAAAGGAGGCTGAAAAGGATGTATATGATTTTGTCCATTTTTCTTTCTATTCTGCTCCTCTTTGAAGGGGATTTTGTTGAGTTCTGCATGACTTTACTGTCAAAACCAGTGAAAACCACAATCCCATATACAAATGCCGTATTCCTGAGCTTTGAATCTCTAAGGAGCATCTGACCAGGATCAAGAGGATAAACTTGACGATCGTACTCAAAATTACCAATGAAGGTATAAAGACTGGGATTAGGATCTTCACATTTTATTATTCCAGAAAAGTTCTTGAAAGTCTCATCATCATCTAGGGGCAAGGTCACCTCTAAAGCTCTCTTTGGCTTCAAGTTTGTCTCGCCATCTAAGTTCATAGTCTCCACATAGCAGATCCCATCTTCATAGCTACTAGACAATAAAAGCAAATCAGCTGGAAAAAACTGATCTTTTTCCACTTTCACCACATCACCAACCTGAATATTCTGCCATGGCTTATTACCAAAAATTCCATCCCCTTTATGGACACTAGCTTTCCTGGTATTAACTTTGATATCCTGCATAAATCTACGCCAATCTTCTAAAGCTTCCTTTGCCATACTAATACCAACAACAAAAGCCAAAGGAAAAATCATGCTCACAGCAGAGAATGGGGCAACTGGTGTAAGAGAAAGAATTGCAGCCAAAAGAAAGTAGATATTGGCAACCCGCCGAAACTGCTCAAAAAGCGCCTTAGGCAGGAAGGTGACAACGTTGTACTTAGTGGTGGATATATAATTTGAGCAATATTTCAAGGGCTTTTTTCGGTGCATACGCGGTTGGTTGCAGTGGACAATTCTGGAATACCCGGGGCCTTCAATTGAATGCGGCCTCTCATCATTTTCTGTCCTTGGTCTTATGCATGAGAATGGGTGAAAATGGCTCCGGCGGAGCCTGGCCCTTATCCTGCCTCTTGCCATCTCTCTAGCAGTTTATAATGGGCTTTCAACCACCGGAAAAGGCAACCCAAATTCTGCCTTCAGAGCAGATGTCAAGCGCGTCCTTTATGGATTGCGCAAAATTTTGTTTTTCCAAAGCCTAAAGGAAACCAAAAGAACAATCATGGAAAATAAGCTGGAAAGCATACACATTCAACAAGAAGCCAAATGGAATAACATAATCTAATTTCAAAACTAACATGTAGGATCATTCACCAGAAGCATAATAACAAAAAATCATCCATTGAAATTCAAAAAGCCCGCATTCTATGAAATGGATCATATTGCAATAGCATAAAAAATCTTTCATCCCAGATATTACAATTTTGTGAATAATTTGAAATGAACAAAAGGTTAGACATGAATTCAAAAATGAGACCCCATGAGCACAAAACCATATCCATTTAAAGCCAGGAAAAAAAATCCCAATATTTGACATAATTTCATACCCTTGTTTAGAACTCCAGCATTATCAGCTAAAATATCAAACCCAATTCCACGTTCACACGAAACAACCCCAACTTTAGAGAAAAAGGGAAAAAATAAAACCTCTAAATCACACACAAAAAAAAAGATAAGAAATATGTATTTTCCATAAGGAAAGACGAGAGGACGTCCACCTATAAATAGTAACCAAATTTATATTAGCATTTCCTCGTATGAAAACCTTAAATTCCCAAAAACAAAGTAATCCTAGAAATTTAAAAATAAAACCCAAAAAAAAAGCCAGGACCACGAAACTAAGCAAGAAGGAAGAAAAAGAGAGAGAGAGAGAGAGAATGTGACCTATCAGGAGGCTGGTCCATCTTTGAGAAAAATTAGCTAATACCCATTAGATAGCAGAAACAACAACAACAGCTGGGAAGTTGCAGATCAGGAAAGGATAATTAAAAATTGTAGAGAGAGAAAAATTTGATAAGAGGAAAGAGAAAAAGAAAAGAGAGGGAGGTAAAGGGAAATAGGAAGAAAGACAGGGTTTTAGACCATGGAGATGGAGAGAGAAACACACACACACTCTCTCTCTCTCTCTTTTGTTTTTTTCTGCCGCCCTTTCTCTTGCGATGGAAGTCAGAACCAATGCCAGCAATTTCCGGGGTACCTTCACTTCTCCTTATTAACCTATTTTCTTCCTCTCCTATTTTTTTTCTGCTTTTTAATTTTGATTTTTTCATTTTCCTTCCTTCCCTTTTTTTACGAAAACAAAAAAAAAAACCAAAATTGAAAACAATTTTATTTAGGATTCTTACACCTTCGAATGACCTGGCAAACAGTATTTGAGACCCACTGACTCCGGCACTCCCTTTGTTTTCATAAAATCGGTCACCGCATGGGGCCCGCCTAAATCCAACGTGGCTAAATTTTTAGAATCAGTATCAAAAAAATTTACTGCAATACTTCCTTGAAAGAAAAATAAATAAATTCATGTTATTATTATTTTTTTTCTTTTATACACAACCATTTAGTAGATTCATATGTAATAAATATACGAATTTTATTTAAACATATATATCGAGAAGTCAATTATGCCATGGATTTCATAGCAAATAAAGCAAAAAAAATTAATGAATTAGTAGAAATGCATTACATTTCTGATTCTCTTTCATAACTGTCTAATTGGTTGTCGCATGACATTTGTGGCCGTAAGATATTCTCGTTAGTTGTATTTTATTTATCAACTTAGCCCATCTTTCCTTATAAAAAACAAGTTTACGAGTTTTATTTTAAATAAATTTTTTCCAATAATAAATAAAAGTAAAATATAAAATATCATAAGTGGTTTGTTTTCCATTTTTTTTTACTAAATGTGCCAGATATTTATTTAGGAGTCAATTCAATTTCTTAGGTTGTCTTTTAGCAGTTCTGTCTAGTTTTTGATTAATTAGTGAAGGTTACATTTAGTTTGAGTGGTTTAAGAGAGTTTTGTAACAGAGATGTAGATTCCAGAAGTTGACTTAATTGTAAAATTAAAATACATTATTATTATTATTATTATTAAGAAGGTTGGTAGATCCAATGTTTTAGTAGTGTAAATAAATAACTAATATATATGTGTTGGGGATTTTAAATTTAAATTCCATAAAATTTCATCACATTCATTTGAGAATTGGAATTTCTAAAATTTCGATTTGAATTTTATGATTTTAAGTATGAGAAATTGGATAACTAAAAATAGGTGAAATTTTTAAATGGGTTCAAGAAAAACTTAAATCTCTCTCCCTCCTTCCTCGCCACTTTACCTTTTTGTTTGATTAACAATAATTAGCTTCGAATTTGTAAATGAATGGAGTCAAAATTATATTGTTATATTTGTAAATGACTTTTATTTTATAAATATAAAAATGATTTCGAATTTCTTTTTAAAAGTATGAATTATATTTAATAATATAATAGATAAAAAAATTATAATTTTTTATCAGAATAAAATCCAATAATATTTAAACACGACTTCTTAGTTCTTATCCATATTCCATAATTACATGATTTGAAATTGTTCCCAATTTTGGTATAGGCTTATGTGATTTAGACATTATAACAAAACGGGTGATCATAGATAAATTATTGAATAACGAACTTTTGTATATCATAGACTTATAGTTATCTACATAGAAATAACACGTGTACAGATGATAATTAATGGATGACAGCTTCCTTTTTTTTCTTTTTTTTAGAAAAATATATTATAAAATAATTTACAGAAAATTAGAAACAATAAATCAAAATAAGGGCTTCGATAATATATTAGGGAATTAATGTCTCCATTATAAGATGTTACTGGGTTCAATGGCAGTATTCCTCCAAGATTTTTACAAAGCTAACCAGGTATTATAGATAATAAATAAAGGAGTGTTTAAAATTGTTGTTTGGAGTTCAAAAAACAGGTTTATAATTTTTTTAATTTAATTAACTGATTTTTTTTTAATTTTTTATAAACTGTTTTTCTCAAACATACTTTTAGAAAAAAAAACATATATTTATCTGCTTATCTCCAAAAGCAGTTTTCAAAATTCAAAAAATTTAAAAATAATTTTTTTTTTCCAAAAACGTTTTTAGCAAACGCAATACCAAACAAATCCTAAGAAAATTCTTCTAAAAACACATTTTACGTAAATAAAATTTTGAAAGTCTCCATATTTTACTATATAAATTATTGTATTATTTATAACTAAATTATATATTTTCCTCCAAATTTTTCACAAATCACTTTAGCTCAAATATGTATAATAAGTGTTTTTAATACTTATTTTCTTTTGTTTTTTTCAGATATGGAATAACTTAATCTTCTCTTCTCTTCTCTTCTCTTCTCATAGCTCAATCACTAGCTCACAATAATAAAATGGCCATGCATGGAACTCGATACTATTTCATGTTTTTTCAACTAAAAATTATTAAATAAATTCAATCTATTATATTTTCTGTAAATTAAATTAATCAGACAATAATATATATTTAATTATTTTATTCACATTAGTTTATATGAAATTAATACAATAATTAATGTGTGAATACAATAATTAATGAATCTTATTATATGATTATATTAGTTAATAGATGATAAAAATTTATTTAAGTATTTTTAAAATAATAAATAAAAAAAATTATTAGATATTTAGAGAATAGAATCAATAATACACAGAAATATGACATGTTTTTTTGCAGGAAAATTTGGATAAGCTGAGGAGAAGCATGTCATGTTCAGGGAAAAAAAATAAAAATAAAAATCATTAGGCAGATGGCTATAATAAATTCTAAAATTAATAAAGAGTGGGAGAGGTGGGATCTTCATTAAGGTCTCCCACTCCAATTTGTGGCAAAATGTCAAATATCCAACCACGTGCATTAGAGTAGCAAATCAAAATCATGCATCCCATCATAGCCTGTTCTATGTGTGTATATATATATATATATATTTTTAAAAGTTAATATAAGTATATAAATTTATTGTCAAAATTACGTTTTAGATCTGTAAATATAATAAGTAATGAGAATTGAGATTGAAAATCTAACGTCTAACGTGTCCATTTTCATATTTATCATAGACTCGAGATTAATTTTTAATTAAGCAAATTAAGTTTAAGCTAATTATATAAATATTTTTTATTTTTTTTAATTTTAATTCATATATCATAACAGGTCAGTGGGTTATGATAAAAAAAAAATCTCTTATTTTCTTAAAGTCTTAAATATTTTTTTCCCGCAATATGTAGGTTTTGATTTGCATCTTATAAGAAATTATAAATTGCACATGGATTTGGTTACCCAAATAGAGGAATCAATGAGAGATGGTATAGCACTATTCCTTGCCTTGCCTTTGAAAAATATTGCAATTGAATGGGAAACATGGAAAGTGACAATTTTCAATACTATATGATAACAAATCAATTAAGATTAATAAATATGAATCCAATTTATATGTAACTTGTAACATAATTAATATATGAATAACTTTATAAAAACATACTTATCATATTTTTAATTTAAATGAAATAAATTTGTCTTTTAAAAAAAAAACATATTGTAATTAACATGATAAGTATAACAACTATCCAACTGCTACTGCTATTGAAATTAAGGTTTGAAAGCTCACGAGCTAATTGTATAAAATATAGTAATTGCTCATTATTATTTTTTTACTAAATTATATTTTTAATGTAACCACCATAGAATTAAAAAAAATAAAAATAAAATGATTGGAACTTGGACGCATGTCTATCATGCAGACTCCCCTTCAAAAGGTATAAAATTAATGAAATGATTTCATTTCTCCAATTTGTTTGTCATATTGAAAATTTGCTTTATAGGAGTATGATTAGATGTTCAAATATGCACTTAAGAATCTTGTTTTTAATTATTTTTTTGAAAAGAAAATCTTGTCAAGCTTTCAAAGTAGGGTCCCCATAATTTTGGCTGATTTTCATTAATTGATTAATAATCATCATAGTTTGAGTATAATTGTTGTAAGTTATAATTGATAGCAATTTATTGTTTATCCTCCTATTGGTATATTTATTAATTTATTTAACTAATGTTTTATGTATTTTGTCACTTAACAAATATAAATTTAGTTGTAAAATGAGTGTTTTAAAATTATAGTTTAACATAATTAAAATAAATTTTCCAATAAAATAAATTTATATATTTCTTTGTGGTTTGAGCAAATATTTCGAGATCTAATTCATGGAAAACTCTAAAAATATTATAAACAATTCAAATTTGAATCTTACTAACTCCTCCTCGATGTATACTCAGTAAATTATTATTTCATAAATATTTCTTCTAAAAATTATCAATTTAATTTATAAATAATTATATAAAGATATACATCGGGTTGAAATAAAAGTTCACTTTATTTTGATACGTGGATGGCTATTAAATATAATGTAAACATCAACAAGTGAATAACAAAGTAATTATTGGTTTTTTGGTTGTTTTACACGTAGATATTAAAATATTGTTTTTTTATCAAATATTAAAATATTGTTTATATGGGATAAGTTCGAGAATATTATAATAACGTTAAGGTACATAAAAAGGATAACCCACAAAACTAAGCCACAATTAAATATTTATGAAATTATAAACTATGAGCAAATAATGGGATCCACGTTATCATCGTAAACAATTAATTATTTTATTTATATTAATTAATATAAATATAATAATTTATATATATATATATATTATTGGATAATTGAATTAATTTATTTAAAAATTTATTTAATACTATTCATAATAAAGACGAAAGCACCTTAATACAATTTTTATAAATTTTAAAATTTATTTTATCTCAACAAAATAATTTAATTTAATGCATATGATTGACAATATATTTTTTTGCCAAAAAAACATCTCCTCTTTTATAATATTACTAGAAGTTGCCCGCGCTCCACGGAAGGATGAAGAAAATATAATTATTTATTTTAAAATAAATATTATTTTTTAGATTGGATATTTATTAATAGCATTTATAAAAGTTTTGTATTCTCGTTTTAAAAAAAATATGTAAGAAGAATAATTTAAAGTACAATCTTTACAGCGTCTAGAGTATTATACCCTAATTTCATAATTATTTTTAAGTCTAAACGAAAAGAGAATATAATAGTATAATTTTTTTATTATAACTCAAATACTAATTTAATTGCTTAAAAATTAGAAAAAATTAAAATTATGTAAGAAAAGATAAGTAGAAAGTATGTTATTTTTTCTTCTCATAAAATATCACATAAGAATATTGTAAAATTCTCTTTGACTTTATTTTATATTATTTATATGAACATTAAACTAAATAATTTATATTACGAATAAAATTATTATATATCGTGAAAACAGATTGGATATATGAATTTACAATTTATATCTACATCCTTAACTTAGTAGTAAATATTTGATGGTATGAGTTCAGCTTACCGTCATTCATAGCTAAATATATTAACATTGCCAATATATATATATATATATATATATTGCTTTCAACTTTCAGCAGTTAAATAAATTAAAAGTTGAATTAAATATTTAGTTAATTCATTTTTAATTGTATAATATAAATTTAGCAGTTAAAAATTTCAACTTTTTTTTAGAATTTATACTAAAAATTCAATTTTTATGAAAAACTTTCATATAAAAAGTTAGTGTTTAGACATTTAAAGCATAAAATAATTTCTAATTTTATATTTGCAATTACATTAATATACAAGAATTTTTTTTATTGATTAAAAGAATTATATTTTCTATTATATTATACAATATGAACGAATAAATTTTTTATATATATATATATATCACATTAATAACATAAACTAATTATTAATAGTTATTTTATAAAATATAATGATTTTTTTGAATGGTTTAAAATTAATTATGAATGATGGGTGGTTCAATTCATAGCTGACTGTCATCCCTTGAATGCTCACAGCTAGAAGACCACCCCACCCCAACTAAATACGCCAAAATGTAGCTTGAGTTTAGAAGCAAAGTTTTATGTGGAGGAGTTTCCTCCTACCAAGTTCTTATTTATTTATTTATTTATTTTTGAGCTAATCCCCACTATTTAAAGGGATTTTGGAGAAGAAATCAAGGAGCTTATAAGACAAGTTTTATGTGGAAATTAATGCAAAATAGACAATCCCATGATTTGAAGTTTGAAATCTCAAGGACTGAAAAAAAGAAAAGAAGATTGAGACATTTGTTTGTTTCTTTGTAAAAGGAAATTAGGTGCCATTGAAGATCTACTTTGTTTGCTCTTTTATTAGACAGATAAGACTGACTCTTTTCAGTCTTTTGGCTTCTGTATATGTCCTTATTTACCCAATTTGACGGATTTCTTGTTCATTTAAAGTTCTATTAATGACCAAAAAAATAAAAAATAAACCCCCCATAATTAAATTATCCTCTCTCTTTTTTTTTTCTCATTAAAATCACTATACAAAGCCAGTATCTAATTTTTAATATAGAAGATTAAAACGTCCATAAAATTAAATAATTCTATAGATATTTTAATATTTACATTTCAAGTCTGATGATTTTTTTTAATTGAAATATTATTATTATTATTTTATACAAATAAAGGGTTTCAACTTATAAAGCAAGTTTTGATTGTATTAGTTTATTCTTAAAAATAATATTAATACAACTGTGGATTTACCAAATTTAACAAGATTCGCTTTCCTTTCATTTTTTTGGTCAATAAAATGAAATTTATATATATCGATGGAGTCTTGTCTTGTGGAAGATTTCATCCATATGAAAAGGTCATTTCAATAGCATTGATATAATCTACACGTAAACCCTTTTCATTATATTAACATTTCATGCTGTCGGCATATAGAATTGATGGTTGGTAATAAAAAAATATTAAAATTTTTAATTTTTTTATAAACTGATTTTTTTTAAATAAAAATTTATTTATTTATTTATTTCTAAAATCAATTTTTAAAAATTAAAAATAATTTTTTTTTCAAAACTAAATTCCAAACAGACCCATAAATGTACACACCTTATATGTATTAAACAATATATATATATCTTTTAATAATAATATATTCTGGTTAATAGTGATTGTAATTAGGTCTGCATGAAGGAGATAGAATTAAGAATTGGGAATGTAAATTAGTTGATGTCTCAACCTATAACATGACAATACACAATTTGAATAGTTGATATGTTTTTTTAATGATAAAATTTTGGCTGTATCCGTCAATTCTCATATACATGTTAATTAAGCTACAAATGTTTTTTATTGAGAGCTGCCGACTGGATCAATTTAATCCAAAATATATTTATTTTATTCATGCAATATGCAGAAATTTTCGTTAAAGGAAAAGTGGAAGAAATTATAATTTTTAATACAATCTTATAAGTTAATATTTTAAGAAGGCATATGTAAATTTTATGTTAATGACATTAGTTAATTTTTTTAATTTACATGAAAATAAAAATAAATAAATAAATTTTTATTTTTGTGTAATGGTAGGAGTTAATAATAATTTTGCGTAAGATATTGGGATTAAGTTCCAATGGAATTATAATGCATTTGTGTCATTATTTGTTCAAAAAAGAAAAAAAGAAAATTTCATTTGTATCATTATGATATTTGCGCAGTACGAGGGAGGGGTCTTTATTTAAATTTGTGGGGGTACTAACATTGCAAGCGTGTAACCTCATCAACCACCGTCCAATGTGTTGACTTGTTCAAGCTCTGACACTTTTAAAAAGCTTGAATCTCACACGTGCACATATTATTTTTGTATACGGATCTACTTCTTGTCTCTCCACTCTCGTCCTTTTCCTGTTGCCGATTACTCGCCTACTCGGATCAAATTACTCTTTATGCCCATCAATCTTTTTCAATTTCTGGATCTTATATTTTAAGATAATAGTCGGAATGAAGGACAATTTGGTAATTATAAGCTAAACATAGTTTTATATAGTACTGTACACATTTTTAATCAGTATCCTCCATTTGTAAAGGGGAAAACTATTCCTACAATTTTAATTATCCGGGCCACTAGCTTTAAAATTAAAAGTTAGAAAATAATTATCCAACATTATATATAAAAATTTATATGTGGTCACAAATTAATGTCTTCTCCTTAACAAAAAAATAAAAAATAAAAAAATTATGTCTTCTGTCGGTTCATAGGTATGGCTTGTAATTTAAATGTTTATATAAGGTAGAATGCAAAGTTGACATAAATCACTCGGACGAACCGTCTAAGCTATAACCCTATTTTCCTAAACTCTAAACTTAAGAATTAATCCAAGTTTGAAGATCTATATTTTAGCCTATTAACCTTAAGTTATAAGATTTGAAGTTTATTTTTAAACCCATTAGTCTTGAGCTCAGTTATAAACTGCTCCTTCACATCACATTCCTTTCCTCGCCCATTTTCTTCAGACCTGAAGCCCCATACCATTACAGAAATTGGGAATTTAACATACTAAAAGACCCAACCATTGGCCAACTGCAAAAGAGAACAATGAGAAGATTGTCTGTCAAATTTCAAGGAACGTTTGAAGGGTTTTTCATTTTTGCCACTGTTTCTTGACAGAGGTTCATAGATTGCAGCCAATGTAAATTTCCCTGTAAAAACGTTGAGATTTCAGCTAGACAGACGAATTATTTGGATAAATAGCAGCTGTCTAAGATTCTCTGTAACACGTGCAAGGTCTGGCTCGCCACATGAACACCATCAGTGCTTGCGATTAATGGTGATGTCTGGCATACTCATCGCGAGCACTAATCATCAATTTAATTCGTGCCCAGAAGTTGAGGAAAAGGTAAATGAAAAATTATTCATTAGGTATGCATATGCATACTATAACAAGCCAAAATGGATAAAGTTGAGTGCAGCAAAATTAAAATCAGAGGAACTGCTACATGTCCACAGATTGAATAGGAAAAAATAAATTTGAGCAAAAGAATGAAATTCGAGTAATTTTCTCTGCGCATCAAATATAAGCTTCTATTGAAATAGGGTTCTTGTCAAATGTTCACGTGCTGTAGCCAATGCTTGGCTTATTGTCTGCAAAATTAGGAAAGGAATAAAAATGGTAAGGTAAGGAAATGAAAGGGGCATGCATGACTATAACAGCAATTGGCATAGCAATGTGTGATGTAATTATAAACCAGTGTTTCTGTGGTTAGCATCAAGAATCTTGAAGTTTTCAAAAATTTAACAATTTCTCTTGGCAATTTAATATCTTTGCCACATGGGAATATTTGCTTGATTAGTTAGTTAGATGGTAGAAAAAATAAACCTGCTCAGACAAAGGTGCACTAGGATCCATGCTATTCACTACCACTTTTCCTGCAATAACATTAGCGTCTGTTTCAAGTATCATCCTGCCAAAACAGTTGCATAAAACATGTGTCAAAAGATTCATGATCACTAGGAAGGACTTGAGCATAAACATCATCGCAGAGAAGCATAGCATATGTTGTTCTTGGTTATAATTATCGAGAGGGACCATTAAAAACCAAGCTTGCCTCGATGTGCAAGCTACTGCAGATTAAGAGCAAAAAGCTCAAAATTCTCATAATTGTTCTGGATTCAGAATTCATAAAAAGTTTATATCTCAAATCACTTACAGGTCTTCAAAATGGATCATAGGATTCTTTCCATACAAATAATAATTCAAGTTCCTCAAATAATTTCCATTCAGAAACACTGTTAAACTTCACTATCCATTCTAACAGACATGAACTGATGTAACAACTCAGAAGAACAATAACAACTAAAAAAAACCTAAAGCAGGTGAGAACTGAGAAGATCTAAGAAGATAATTGAACTACCACTAGAGCTGGAAAAATTAAACATGACACAAACACAATTCATTAAAGTGACACGACTAATAAATTGATTGAATTTGGGTTGAGCCCCTTGACACGAAAGTGACACTATTATAATTTGTTTAATATTTAAAATGATATTTTTAGTGGTTTTTCGGCAATAATAGTAATGTAAAATATAAATTATATGTATTCTTATAGTTTAAAATAATATTATTTTATGCAATTTAACATATAATTTAAAGATAGATACATTAAGCGGATCAATCCGTTCACGACACGATAATAAATGGATTAGGTGCAAGTTGTTGAAAATCAACTCAAATATTAATTGGGTCGACATGACACCACGAATTGTCAGCTCTACCTACTACTAACTCAAACAAGAGTGCTAGAACCAAAAGGCAGCATATGATGTCAAATAAAATAAACAGTTGTGTAAAATATATAAAAAGAGAAAAAGAGTAAAACAAGAGCGAAAAAGTGGTTATGTAATGTACAATATTGTATTTAACACATTGCATACCCTTTTTCAACAACCTCATCAAGGCACAGAAAGATAAGATCCAAGTTCTCAAGTGCCTCCCTCTTGTCAACAGCAACTCTGTAACAGGAGCGTGAAAGGTAAGCGCCTTAATGATAGACAAACAAAAGTTTAAGTAATAACCAAAGAAAATTAAGACCTCCGTTGAATTTATAACTAAAAATACCTCAATAGAAGGGAAACTGAATCAAAGAAAGCTTGAAGAACAGAAGCTAAAATGAGTTCGTTCTCATCATCACCTCCAGTCACATAGAAGTGGAGGTCTTGGATAAATTTGTAGACAACAATGTGGTTGTCGAGCATTGTGATCTCCGCTGCACATAAAAGCATGTCAGGAATGTAGGTCTTATAGTATCTCATAGCCTCAAATACCAGATTAAGCAGAATCTTGAAGGCTCATGATCAACTTTTCTTCCTAGTATTACTTTCACAATGACAAAATAACAAGGCAACATGTCTGAGGCCTTGCAAAGATTCCGTCAGCCACACAGTATTTAATCTGGCTATGCATTCACATTCATAGAATTCCCATTCATTAAATTGAAAGTTGTGAATGCTTGTTTAGGTCCTTAAGGATGATAGCGATATGCAAATAAGATGTTGAAGCTCTATCATAATAGTTCTGCAACCCACTACTTGACCAGAGCTTTCCATATTCCCAATATTAGAGAACCAATAACTAGGATCCTCTGACAGCCAACGATACGCTAAGTTATCGAATGCATATTTTACTAATTCTTGTAGTGACACCATGCTTGATAAAATAGATATGCTTGCTCATACAGTTGAAGCCAATGTAGTCCAGACAAACAAACTTCAGAATTTGTCAGAATAGGGTTTCAAGATGATCATGTTTTGCAATATCATGGGTTTAAAGATAAACATGCCAAGCACGAACAATTAAAACTTTCCTATCAATTGCTTACTATAATGCTCATTATCAGATAATAAGAAGGAATAGCAGGCAACTGTCTCATGCCCTAGCACCACAAAAAAAAAGTATCTTTATCACTCTTTATTATCAATTATATAAGAAAAGCTTTCCTATTTGCTTTCTGATTAAACAAGAGAGAACTAATAGCAAGGCAAAAGAAAATACTTGATTGGAATGTACATCACTAATAAAGGACTTTCTTTTTGTCAATAATCGAACCAATGGATTGTGCCATGATGTTCAATTGTCGTTACAACTCTCAGAATCTTGTTGGGTACCCAAGGCTGTAGCCGTATAAATTTGCTAAAATATGTTAAAAAATCACATAATCATTCCATAAGAATTGGTAGAAACACTGTAATCTAAAGAGTTTAAGCATACCTTCTGTCCGTGCATTTGACTTCATAGTCTTTGCAAATAAAGCCTTTTCGAAAGCTAACTTTGCGGCATTGGTTGGCCAATCATCTGAGTAGTATTTGACAGCCACACGCTTTCCTTCGGAGTCTAGCAAAAGAATGTTCTTTACCATGGCAAAAAAAAAAATAGATATGGGGACAATATTAGATACGCATCCTGCCAAAAAAAAAAAAAAAATTAGACATTCAAAAGAAGACAATATTAACAATCCTAAACAAGTTAAAGAATCATCAACTCATAATATAAAAACAAAACCATAATAACTGCACGGACTCTTCAGGATCCGCCATATAGATATGGGGACACTCATCCATTACAATCAAATAACCTTATCAACCAGCTCTTGCCTAAGATCCGTAGATGTTGAAATATGACAATCCCACATCGGAAAGAGATGATTTTTCCACCATAGCATTAGGCTATAAAAGGACTTCATCCCCTCTTAACAATTCATCCCAAAAACCACCAATCTCTCTACTTCTAAGATTGGTTGTATTTTTCCTCTCTCTCTTGTAATATTTCACTTTGTAATATTTCTTTGAAATAGTGAAATATTATTTTAGTAGTGTCCGAGGACGTAGGCATAATTGGTCGAACCTCGTTAAATTCTGGTGTTCCTTTTATTTCTATTTAATAGCTATTGTCGGGTCTTTTACTTTGTGATATATTGTGCTTTAAATTATCTTAGAAAAATTCTGTCACCAAGACTCAAGAGTTTAAGGAAGTTGGTTTTTAAGGGAGACCATTTGTGACTCCACCAACTACCTGAGAATTTTTCTTTGTCTTAATTTTTGGCACAATTATTCATTTTGGTGGAAACTAACCCGATTTCCACAACAATTGGTATCAGAGCCAAGGTTACTGAGTTATATGCTCTGTGGTTGCGGCGTAAGCTGATCTTCCACATCAGAAAGGTTTCCTTGGATTCTTGGGTATTCCGCATTTGAAAGCTATTAAATAGTCTTAAAAAGGAAATGGCAAGAGACGGACAAAAATCCACAATGGACACAACAACTTCTACTTCATCAATTTTGGCGAGAACTGTTGTGGCAAATACGAGAATTGCAGTGGAGATTTTTGATGGTACAGGCCATTTCGGCATGTGGCAAGGTGAAGTTCTAGACGCCTTATTTCAGCAAGGCTTAGACATTGCCATTGAGGGAGAAAAGCCAGAAGGTGCAGATGAGAAGGAATGGAAGACAATCAATCGTTTGGCATGTGGTACAATTCGATCGTGCCTGTCCAGAGAGCAGAAGTATGCCTTTTGTAAAGAAACTTCTGCAAGTAAATTGTGGAAGGCACTGGAGGAAAAATTCTTGAAAAAGAGCAGTCAAAATAAGCTTCATATGAAGAAAAGACTGTTCAGATTCACATATGTTCCTGGTACCACGATGAATGATCACATCACCAATTTCAATCAACTTGTAGCAGATCTGATGAACTTGGATGTGACATTTGAAGATGAAGATTTGGCCCTAATGCTGTTGGGATCCCTTCCTGAGGAGTTTGAGTTTCTAGAAACTACTCTACTCCATGGGAAAGCTGAGGTGTCTCTTAGTGAAGTATGTGCTGCACTATACAGCTATGAATTGAGGAGAAAAGACAAGAAGGATAGCACCAGTGGAGCAGCTGAAGCTTTGATAGTAAGAGGCCGTTCGAAAAATAAGAACAGGGGAAAGAAAGACAGATCAAAGTCCAGAGTGGGCAAAGATGAATGTGCCTTTTGTCGAGAAAAGGGGCACTGGAAGAAAGATTGTCCTAAGTTGAGAAGCAAATCTGGCAAAAGCAAGTCTGTTGCAGATTCAAATGTAGCTGAATGTGATGATTCAGATTTTTCATTAGCATTGATGCCATCAATAAGCAGTTCGACTGCTTGGATCCTGGATTCAGGCTGTAGCCACCATATGTGTCCCAATCGGGAATGGTTTTTCGATTTTAAAGAAATTGAAGGTGGAGTTGTCTATACAGCAAATGACAGTCCTTGCAAAACAACTGGAATTGGTTCAATCCAATTGAGGAATCGTGATGGATCAATCAGAACTCTGACAGACGTAAGATATGTGCCCAGTCTGACGAAAAACCTCATTTCTATGGGAATCCTTGGGAGAAAGGGTTTCACTATAATCATTAAAAATGAAGTAATGAAGGTTATATCTGGAGCACTTGTGGTGATGAAAGGAGTTCAAAGGAGCAACAACTTGTATTACTATGAAGGCAATACAGTTGTTGGAACAACAGCAGCAGTTTCTAGTGATGACCATGAGCTAGAAATAACCAGATTGTGGCATATGCGCTTGGGGCATGCAGGCGAAAAATCCTTGAAACTTCTGGCGAATCAAGGATTATTGCAAGGAGTGCGAACCTGCAAATTAGACTTCTGTGAGCATTGCATCAAAGGGAAGCAGACGAGAGTGAAGTTTGGCACTGCAATCCATGATACCAAGGGTATTCTGGATTATGTTCACTCAGATGTATGAGGTCCTTCCAAAACTGCTTCAATGGGAGGTAAACACTACTATGTTACCTTTGTTGATGATTGTTCAAGAAGAGTATGGGTGTATACAATGAAGACAAAGGATGAAGTGTTGGAAGTTTTTCTCATCTGGAAGAAGATGGTAGAAACTCAGACGGGCAGAAAGATCAAGTGTCTTCGAACAGACAATGGAGGAGAGTACACAAGTGATCCCTTCATGAAAGTTTGCAGAAATGAAGGAATTGTTCGACATTTCACTGTCAGAAATACACCACAACAGAATGGGGTGGCTGAACGCATGAACCGAACTCTACTGGAGAAAGTTCGGTGTATGTTGTCTAATGCTGGATTAGGCAGACAGTTTTGGGCTGAGGCTGTAACATACGCATGTCATCTCATTAATCGTTTGCCATCAACTGCTATCAATGGCAAAACACCTTTGGAGGTGTGGTATGGAAAACCTGCTACAGATTATAATTCCTTACATGTGTTTGGTTCCACTGCTTACTATCATGTTAAGGAATCGAAGTTAGATCCAAGGGCACAGAAAGCTATCTTTATGGGGATATCCTCTGGTATCAAAGGATATCGACTATGGTGCCCAGAGACGAAGAAAATAATCTTTAGTAGAGATGTTACCTTTGATGAGTCTACCATGTTAAAGGTAACAAAGGAGCAGACAGATGGTTCTCCACAGCAGGTGGAGGAAACTCCCAAACAGGTGGAGTTTGATAGAAGAAGAATTGTTGATCCAGCAATTGTAGAGTCTGATAAAATTACTCCTACGGAAGAAGAGGAGATAATGGTAGAAAATGGATCAGATGAGGAAGCAGAGGTTTCAGCACAAGAACCTCCTCAGCAACTTGAGCCAATTGCACTACGAAAGCCGAAAAGGAAGATTAAGAAACCTGCTCGACTTGAAGATATGACTAATTATACATCTTCAGTAGATGATGAGATTCCTTCCACTTATTGTGAAGCTATTCAAAGCTCAGAAGAAGAAAAGTGGAGAAAGGCTATGGAAGAAGAGATGCAGTCCCTTGAAAAGAATCAGACATGGAAGCTAGCAAGTCTGCCAAAGGGAAAGAAAGCGATTGACTGTAAATGGGTTTATGCAAAGAAAGACGGATTTCCTGTTAAGAATGATATCCGCTACAAGGCAAGATTGGTAGCTAAAGGTTACGCTCAGAAGGAGGGAATTGATTATAATGAAGTATTTTCTCCAGTTGTAAAACATTCCTCCATAAGAATACTGCTGGCTTTGGTAGCACAATTTGATCTGGAACTAGTTCAGCTCGATGTAAAAACTGCATTTTTACATGGAGACTTAGAAGAAGAAATCTACATGACTCAGCCAGAAGGATTTAAAGTTGCTGGAAAAGAAAATTTGTCGTGCAAGTTGAGCAAATCGTTGTATGAATTGAAGCAATCTCCAAGACAGTGGTACAAACGATTTGACAAGTTTATGATAAGACAGAAATACACAAGAAGCAAATATGATCATTGTGTATATTTACGCAAGCTACGGGATGGTTCCTTTATCTATCTCCTCCTTTATGTTGATGATATGCTGATAGCTTCAAAAGATGAAGGAGAGATTCAGAAGTTAAAAGCTCAACTAAATCAGGAATTTGAAATGAAGGATTTAGGGGAAGCTAAGAAGATTCTCGGTATGGAAATATGCAGAGACAGAAAATTGGGGAGACTTTGTTTGACTCAGAAACAATATCTGAGAAAAGTACTAAAGCGTTTTGGGATAAATGAGAATACAAAACCAGTTAGTACTCCACTTGCTCCTCATTTTAAGCTCAGTGCATCTTTATCTCCGAAAAGTGATGAAGAACGAGAATATATGTCAAAGGTTCCATATGCAAATGCTGTTGGTAGCTTGATGTATGCAATGGTGTGTACGAGGCCTGACATTTCATAAGCAGTTGGAGTTGTGAGCAGGTACATGCATGATCCTGGCAAAGGACATTGGCAAGCTGTGAAATGGATTCTACGGTATATTCAGAATACTGTAGATGTTGGTATAATGTTTGAGCGGGATGAGAAAAGTGGTCAATATATAGTTGGATATTGTGATTCCGACTATGCAGGTGATTTAGACAAACGTCGATCTACTACCGGTTATGTGTTCACACTTGCAAAGGCACCGGTTAGTTGGAAGTCCACCTTACAGTCAACAGTTGCTTTGTCTACAACAGAGGCAGAGTACATGGCAGTTTCAGAAGCTGTTAAGGAGGTAATTTGGCTTCAGGGGTTGTTGAATGACTTGGGAATTGGTCAGAAGCATGTCAAAGTGCATTGTGACAGTCAAAGTGCTATTTGTTTAGCAAAGAATCAAGTTTATCATACAAGGACGAAGCATATCGATGTTCGATATCATTTTGTACGGGAAATTCTTGAAGATGGTGGGATACTTCTTCAGAAGATTTTGACTGCTGAAAATCCCGCAGATATGGCAACGAAAGTTGTGACAAGTGTCAAGTTCCAACATTGTTTGGACTTGATAAATGTTATTAGAATTTGAAATTGGGCGCTTTGAAGCGCATTTGGAGACATTACTGAAATTTGTAATATAAGAGTTTAGAGGATGTTTGTTTGGAATTGTGAGATTGTCAAGGTGGAGATTTGTTGAAATATGACAATCCCACATCGGAAAGAGATGATTTTTCCACCATAGCATTAGGCTATAAAAGGACTTCATCCCCTCTTAACAATTCATCCCAAAACCACCAATCTCTCTACTTCTAAGATTGGTTGTATTTTTCCTCTTTCTCTTGTAATATTTCACTTTGTAATATTTCTTTGAAATAGTGAAATATTATTTTAGTAGTGTCCGAGGACGTAGGCATAATTGGCCGAACCTCGTTAAATTCTGGTGTTCCTTTTATTTCTATTTAATAGCTATTGTCGGGTCTTTTACTTTGTGATATATTGTGCTTTAAATTATCTTAGAAAAATTCTGTCACCAAGACTCAAGAGTTTAAGGAAGTTGGTTTTTAAGGGAGACCATTTGTGACTCCACCAACTACCTGGGAATTTTTCTTTGTCTTAATTTTTGGCACAATTATTCATTTTGGTGGAAACTAACCCGATTTCCACAACAGTAGAGCCATCCACAACTCAAAGACAGAAACTAATTTAAATAAATCATGCCTCCATCTCTAGAGTCTAGATCGAACCAACTCGCCAAAATTATATCTACTCCTATGATTGGGTTAAAATCACACTGCATGCACAGAAAATTACTATTGCAGCGAAATCCAATCCATAATGGTAAAGAATTAACAAAAGAGCGACAAAAATTTAAACTAACTTGTCAAGTTGTACATTTTATTAGCAAACAAAAAGAGCAAAGGAATAATTGACAGTTTCAGATGGACAACATACAAATGACAGTGAATTTGAATAGAAACAAGCAGATAAAGCGAAACGGAGAGAAACTTACACGAGAGCCATAGAGCGCCATTGAGGGAATTTCCTTTGCTAGTTTCAGTATTTGCTATGCAAGTCTGCGCAAAATTTATTTACTCCTTTTCTTTTTCTTTTTTTCATTTAAATAAAAAAACGACTTAATCATTAAAAGAAAATTCTTTTATGAATTATAGAGTTTTTCATTTGACTGTGAAGCGTCGTTTCAATGCAGGCTAATTTAAATGTTTAAAAGTTAAAAAATTTATAAATTTAGATATATAAAAATTATTGAATTTAATATCTTCAATTTTAAATATTTTCTATGTTCATAGAATTAGTTATAAACGGAAAAAAAACAATTATGGGAAATATTTTAATAGTCTTATTTTAAATTTATAATGACATAAAAATTCAAGCTCTAAGATTAGTTTCCTTTTTTATTATTGTCATCAGCATTATAAAATTAAATTTGTAAAACTTAGGATTTTCCCGAGAGTCTCCACATTGTAAAAAGTCGAAGTAATTTTTAGAAATGAGTACACAACTAAATGAACAAATCAAGTTTAGTACTTTTTTTTCTCTTCTTTTCTTTTATACGGTGGGAAAGAGGAAAATTTGGAAACTCATGGGATGTTTGGAATTGCTGTTAAATGTTAAAAAAGTAAGTTTAGAATTTGTTTTATTTAATTGATTGATTTTTTAAATTTTTTATAAACTGTTTTTCTTAAATATATTTCTGGAAAAAATATCTATTTACTTATTTCTTTCCAAAATTAGTTTTCAAAACTCAAAAGATTTAAAACTCAAAAAATTTAAAAATAATTTTTTTTTTCAAAAACACTTTTGACAAACATAATTTCAAACTGCTATCCAATAAAAACTGTATTGCTAGTCTTTGTCATGGCTAAGGAATATTAATGACAATTAAAACAACAACAAAAAGAGAAAGAAACAATTTTTTTTTATATAAAATTAAGATAACTTAATCCTAAACACCAATAAACATTACATTGAACTAATAATGATAATAATTAATATGGAAGTGAAATTTGTACAGGGAAGAAAAGATAATCTAAAATTGCAAGAGTGAAATCTACAATAAAATTGAGGATGATGAATTCATGGGCTGAAAAAGGAAGGTCCACACTTGCATTTCCAGTCTTCAGGCTCATAATTAGCATAATTAACACCCAAATGGCTATGGTCCTTGCTGGTTCTAGGCACTTGAATTGCTTCACATGGAGTGCACCCAAAGCACTTGTGCTCACAGCTTGGTGGGCTTGACCCAATTTTGCTTATCCCTTTTGAGTATTCTTCTTCATTTACTTTTTCCATGCTTTCAATGCTCTACCAATTTCAAAAATTTTATTTGGTCATTACATTGTCACGACAGAAAAATGGAGTCATAGACTGATTGAAGCAGTACCTGTTGAGATTCCATTTGGGGACAGCCAAACTTTGAACCCAAAGGAACTTGTATAGAGGACTGTGGGTTCCGGCCTGCTACAGATCATGCATTTAATTTTATGTTACTCATTAATGCTGTATTTATTAACCAATTCAATGCAGAGATAAATGTAGTGTCTAAAGTGAAGAATTGCAGTCAATAGTTTTCTTTATGCTTATGAATTAATCAAATTTTTAGTTTTGTGATTGAATTTTATGTAATGTTATTTCTTTTTGTCAAGAAAAAAGATAATAAATAGATCGTTATAACAAGCTTGCAACCAGAAAGAGAAGATTTATGTGGTGTGTGACATTCTTGAACTAGCGATGGAAATTAAGGAATTCTGTAAAATTTTATGAGAGGAGACAAGTTGCAAACCTGGTTGATTGACACCAACAGCATGATTAGGTGCAAAAGGCCTGCTTCTTACAGAAACAAAGCTCACTATTTGCAGTGCTAATACAAAACAACAAATTCTTGCTTCCATCTGCTTAATGATGATGGTGATGATGTCAATTTCTTAGAGACAGTGAGAGAGAGATAGATGGAAGGTTTTCGATCACCCACAACCGCAAACTTAATGAATCCATTCATGAAAGCCGCAGATATACAAGGAGATGGTGGAAGGCAAACAAACTCAGCTCACTCACTCATTTCCCAAAAAGCAATTCTTGGATTTCTATCTTTGCTTCTCCTACCTTGCACTAGAAAAGAAAAGCTAAGTGATCTTGATTCACAAGCAAATGATTCTAATTTCTTGTCAAATAGCTTGACAACTCACCTGAAAAACCTTCTCCACCTCTATTATTTGATTTCTTTACCTTTCAGCACAAGCCAACAATTCTTACTCCTTTTTCCTCCCTCAAAAATCACCCCAGAAAAAAGTACTTCATAATATGATCCATTTTCCCCAGAAATAGCACCTCCTTTGGGGGTCAGAAAAATCTGCTGATACTATAATACAAAAGAAAAAACTTGGCTACCCAGCCTAGACTGATGCAGAGCTTTTCCCTCCCTTTTACCTTGATAGTTTCATTCCCATAAAAGGAAGAAAAAGAAATCTAGTGGCAGGGACTCATTTAGGTAAGACAAAATATTAAAAAAAAAAAAAGGAAAAAGGCATCACAGTCTGAAACTTGCAGTACCGCTACAAGATTAATTGAGTTAGTTAATGAATTAAATAAAGAATACTAGAGTCAACCTTTCACAGGTTGGTGAGTGGGGAACATGCAGGATGGTGCACCATGATTCAATCTGGATCATCCATTTGGATAATCAACTACGATGCAATTAAAAACTTTTGGCTCGTCCTCATTCCCTTTCTGGTATCTCTATGTGTGCACATTCAATTAAGAAATTGATTGCATTCCATGACACAGATATCACCACTTTCATTGAACTCAAACTTATGTTATTGTTGAGGTGTGAGCTGTAAAGCTTAACCATTGAAGCAAAAACCCTGTCTACAACCCTGGAGAGTAGAGCTAAGTGATAGCATGATAGGTACTGCTTGTGCTGTGTGGTTTCCAATTGGGAATGTGTATTTCAGTTTGTGAGAGAGAATTATCCAAGTTTTGGACACAGAAATGTTATACAAGATTCTGTCAAATTTTATGAGGAGACGTTAGATAAAAGTCTGAAGCTTAAAATGCCCATTTGATCATTCAATCCAATGTACTGTAGCGTCTCTCTTTCGCATACAAAAATTGGGTAAAAAGAGAACTTGCATAGAACATCCAATAACGCATTTTGGCCATGGTATGTTTCTTCATTAAACAACGCTTTGTCTAGGAAAATTGTTCACTTGGTGTGGTCCTTGTGGCCTTGTGGGTATTATCATTATTTTTTCTGTAAATAGATGGTCCAGAATAAAATTTCAACTCCGAATTGAATGTTTGCTATCTCAAAATTGAATAAGAAAATAGATTATAAACCTCAAATTCAGTCAAAATGAATTAGAGAACTCAATCATAGGACAATATTTACATAAATCGGGTCCATCATAGGACAATCCAATCACATACTCTATCATGTATGCAAGATCGTTATCACTTTATATATTGAATTAATCCATTAATTCATGAACACTTCACACCTAATATTGTCCAGAGAAATCCTAAATCACGTACCCCAGTAATAGTCAAACTGAACCAATATATGTTTCTAATACATCTTCCTTGAGTCTTTAATGCATCTTTTCAGACTAATCAATGACAATGCATCAGTGCAATTATACTCACCAACCATGTCCTCATTCCTCAACATGTATGGAAAATTAGCAAGCGATCGAGTTGAACAATTAAATTGTCAGTACTGTAATTTTTAACGAACACAATAAAATAACCTGCTGGTTTCTTTATTGTTCCCCCAAGGTTAGAGAGCTTGTTTCTCCATACTTAATGGACACAGAACAGTTTATTCTATCATTGGAAATGGGATGTAATATGATTTTTGTTCATAATATAGAACTCAAGTGTTCTCAGCTGGAAAGACAAACCATAATGTAGGAGATACTTATAAATTCTGGGCTAGATATAACAACAAATATCCGAACAATTGACATGTCTATCTTCATCAAATTTTCACACGTCCAAACCATATTGAACTAAGCCAGAAAATGGTTCTTGCATCAATGATGATATTAACAGCTAATTGAGCAGAACAGAAAACAATGCAAATTATAATATGAACATGACAATCTCAAACAACCTACTGTGTCTTAAGATTTTAAACATATGAAGTAAAGTAACACAGATTCAAGGTCAGACAGCAAAAATATTTCTTTGAAAATAAAACCTATTGCTTATGTTGGCCGATAATGCTCACAAGGAAATAAAAGAAATTTTCTTGTACACTCTGAATTGAACTTGAAAATTTATCACATAACAAGAAACAGATATTAAAGTAGTTCCATTTCATGGCAAACAATAAACTGTACCAGAAATACATATCAAAGAAATCGAAAAAATCATCAAGAATACAGCATTAATTTACCACTACTCAATCCCACAAAAGCCAGATTTTCAGAAACCTACTTAATTTCTTGGCTAGGAAGAGGACTTGTGATTGTCATTCTTCTTAGGATGAAACGCTTCGACAAGGGCCTCAATCTCTTCCTTAACTCGTTCAAACACACCCGGTCCTTTGACTTCATCAACTGGTGTGTTCTCATCAATGTCATCACTTGTTCCATGCGTTTCATTATGATGCTTTGGATTATGGATTATTGCCTCAATCTCTTCTTTTGTCCTTTCAAAGATGTTTGGCGCTTTTACATCTTTTTCTCCTATATCAAAAGCACAAAACTCAACACTAAGAATTCTTATACCTCCAAATTCATTTTGGAGGCTTTCTTTCCCCTCCTAGGCATAGAAGAAAAAAAAATTACAAGCTTCAGCTGATGATATATTTATTAACAGTATGGTTTGAAAAATATCCTCATTTCTTCAGCTAAAAAAGTAACAAAAATACAATCTTTAAACACAGGATACAAAACTTTATACCTAAACTGACCCATTTTAACCGTTACCAAATTAATTTGTTCATATGATATTGATTTCTTTCCTTGTTTCTTTACCAAATTTCAACAGCTAATCGCCAATGCTTAAGAAGTAAAAAATTTACCCATGCGAAAGATTAAAATATTTAAAGATCATGTTTAAACAAAAATTTAAGGATTGGGATTATGCAATCAAAAACTTCTCGAGATAATTATAACTTAAAAAAGGGATCAAATGAGATATTCAACAGAATCTACAAATGAATCATCTTTCGTTACATGCCAAATATTTACATACCTGATGGAGATTTTGTCGTTTCTGGTTTCAAATCCGCCATTGAAATATTTCTGCGAATCTTTTCTAGGTCTGTGAATCTGACACCAGCGTTTGATTAGTACAAAGCAAATCTCGATAACTCGATGAATAGATGAACACAAGTGGATGGAAGTAAAATGGGCCTCAGGCCTTTCAAATAAAGCCCAAAAGGTTTTTATTATGAGAAAATTACGTCCTACATCTTTTTAATAAAAAAATATTCTTTTTTTTATTTAATTTGTTACTCCTTTTAATTTTACCCTTTTTCCTTTTTTATTTTTTAATTAACATTTTGTAATTTTGATGTTTTGACTTTAAAGCGTCTAAATGTAATTTAGATTCACCGAAAATGTAGTTATAGAATAAATTTTTTCTGGATAAAAATATCAAGTTGGATATTAAATAAAATAATTTTGTACTTTATTATTATTATTTTTTAGGTCAAAATATATAATATTTCAAAATTATCAGTCAAGAGTGAAAATGCAATTATTTCTTCTAAATAAGAGGGTATTTGGTTAAATTATTCCGAACAACTTTTAGTTTTTGTTCTCTAATAGTTGATACAAAAATATTTAGTAAATTTTTTTAAATATTAACTTATATGTTTTTTTGAAATTCAAAACAATTGGTGCTGATTGAAAAAATTTATATTGAAATTTTTTTGAACAACTAAAACCTTTTTAAATATAAATACCATCTTACTTTTATACCATATTATCCTTATATAAAGATGTAATAATTTGGAATTCATTTTCTATTTAATCACTCTTAAATTATATATATTTTTGAATTATTATTATTATTATTAATGTGATTTTTAATTTATTAAAATAAACAATTATATCAAATAAATAATATATTATAATATTTATTTATTTATTATAAAATAATTTATACCTTGAATTAAATAAATAATTTTACTATTTATAATTTTATACCCCAATAACAATAATTTAATTACCAAACCCCTATCAGTTACTAATCGCCATCTATTAAACAAAACTGGGCCTAAAATCAACTAATAGCAACAGAATATGGAGCTAATGATGTGAAACAAAATTAGCTTTTGCAGCTAAGAGTGTCTGATTTGAAGACCCAAAAGGAAAAAGATAGAGCATTTTGAATAAAATTAAAAATATACGTTTTTCCACTTAAAAATATATATAATTAATTTCAGTTTCATGCTTTTATAGTGCTAATTTGTTATTATTCCTTCCATCTCCAATGAAAAAGACTTAAATTTTTGTGTATAAAAGGTTAAACACAAAAATTTATACAGGAAGTCTCTATGTTATATTTTTTTTCTTGGGAAATCGAGTATATTTTTTTTTGGATATATATCGTAGAGGTTGAGCATTAGATTCATAATTTTCTATTTTTATATGAGTATTTCATGGTAGGTGTGTAAATTTTTTAGTGAACCGAAATGAAAAAATAAATAAATTTCAAATTTAAAAAATAAATAATTAACGTTTTCTCAATTCAGCGGGATCAATATTGGGGATGCGACTGCGCATGCAAGTATACATTTTTATGTTCAAACTTCAAACTTCTGAATTTGAAGTCTTGCATTCCTTTCTTTCTTCCATTTTTCTTTCAAAAATCATAACTTTGATTTTTGAATGTGTACTTATATAATTTTAAAGATTATTTTAGAACTATTAAATTTATTTATTATGTTAATCTAATTTATTAGTATCAAACCTTTTCATTCAAAAATAAATTCCTTATTGGTGTTTTTTCTTTTACTTTGTGTTTTGGAAAATGGGAACAAAGAATATCACATGAATCATTATAAGCTTCTTATTTATAAGCTTCTTGTGTTGAAGTAAATTTTGGTATAAAAAAAATAAAAAGGTTTTCGAGTATACCACCGTCCACGGTAACACTTTTATTCATTTAATTATATAACTCTGTTCGTATTATAAAAATAGATTTATTTTATTTTATTTGTCCAAAATTGTAGTCTATTTTTTTTTTCAAAATATATGTCATTTCTTAATTTTCTAATATATCTCTAATTAATGTAGCAGTAATTTAGAGAAAATATAATCAAAATTTATAGTTCTTCTTATATTAGTAAAATAATTTTTTTCAATCCGTATAATAAAAAAAATATTTTTTATAAAACAAAGTTAATTTAAGTATTCTTATAAATAGAGTGAGTATAAACTCCCAGATTGATATTATCTTATTTTAATTTGACCATCTCTCAAGGCAAAAGACTTAGTTTCGTAAGGATTTACACACTGCGGTCTGTATATTTTCTTGAATTTCTTGCCTATCAGCCTATGTAATTTTCTTGTCTGGTCAAAATATTTATGCACACGACCTGCAATTTGAGCATTCATAAATAACATCATTTTTAATTATTGGGTTGAAAAGTTCTTATTTTTATCAATTTTTTTTTCTATTATCATTATTGAAAGGGCTAGATGCAGTTTTTTAACCAATTGAAAGTTGATTTCCATTGATTTTTTTTTAAAAAAAGGTTTAAGTTAGTTAATTAGTTAATTAATTAAGTTCTACGTTAACTATAGAGTGCTTTCTTATGTTTGAGGGCTCGGCTTTTTGGGCGCTGCCCACAAATATTAGAATATAAAAAAATATTTGATTTGGGATCACCATTATTATTATTATTATTATTATTATTATTATTAAGGTAATCAAAATTTCAAAAGCAATTGATACTTTAGCTTTCTGTGCACCCACAGGTCACAACCATACGGAATTAAAATCCCATCAAATATATTCATTTTTTTAATTTAAAATCTACCTATAAATAAATAAATAAAAAGACAAAAATGTGCAAATTTCACACTATGATATTCCTCCAAAATAGTATCCCAAGGTCAAAATTGTCTTAATTGTAATGTGTACAAATTAACTCATCGGCGTCTATCTCCGTTCGTCCTTAACATCTATCTGCTGATTGAATATTAATAACCAATTGTTATTTTACATGTAAAAATACTTTTATTTGACCCATCTCTAAATCTGCAACTACCAAACAGTGCACTATTTAGCTCTTTTATCTATCGAATACAGTTTGCTCTCTCTACAATTTCTGTCGGAAGCTATTTCAAGTCTGTCTCCAAATGTGGTTGCCAATTTAGCATATGCTCCTCTCCATCACTTGCCATCGGTGGCACAAGTAAAGTTACTCGAAAGATTAACTCGTAAAATATTTGAATTCGACTTAAATTTGTTAAAGTAGAATTCGAATTCAAATAGTTTATCAAATCGGTTTTGAGTATCACAAATATCTGGCTTGTAAAATTCACGAACTCAATCGATTAGTTATTTTTTTATTATTTATTTAGTTTAAATATATTCAAATTTAATTGAATCGATTTTGAGTCAAATTGAATTCGAATAGTTCAAATATTTTTTAAATTGAATTTCGAACAATTAAAAAAAACTAAATCAAATTCAAATCGAATTTTTAATAATTCATGTCGAGCTATTTCTGTAGCTTTCGTTGGAAGTCGTTTTAAGTCCGTCTCCAAATGTCGCTACCAATTTAACATATGTTCTTTCTTCTTCACTTGCTACCAAGAATATAAACGAGTCAAATTACTGGTAAATTTTTCGAATTCGACTCGTAAGATATTTGAATTCGACTTAGAAGTAATTGAGTTGAGCTCGAGTTTGAATAGTTTATCGAATCGAATTCGAGTATTACAATATCCGACTCGTAAAGTCTGCCACTTTAATTGAGAATTTGTTTTTTTATTATTTATTAAATTTAAATATATTCAAATTTAATTGAGTCAAGTCAAGTTCGAATTGCTTAAATATTTTTCGAATTGAATTACTAATAATAAAAAAACTATATCAAATTTTTTAGTAGAATCGAGCTTAGATTCGGTATTGTATCAATTCGAATCGAATTGAGTACACTCCGACCTTCAACTAGATCTTCATTGTTGGCACCGATCTATTCGCCTCTCTCTTCACCTCTATCACCGACTCCATTAGATCTGTTTTCTCCTGGTACTTCTCCCTTGCAGGCTCACTCTTATAAGACCTCAGCGGTTTCATCCTTGGCATCTACTCTATCTAAACTGAGTGATAGTAATCACGGTAAAAATGTAGAATCATACAGTGACAATGAGAAGAATATATCTTCTGGAATGAGTGGTGAGAATAAGGTTGAAATCCCATTGGAGTGGTCGCAGCGGTGACTATGGTTGGATTTGATGGAGTGGTTTATTCCCATTGAATGGCTGCAACTATCACAAGGGAATATTTGGAGTTTCGTTATAAGCATATTGGAATTTTATCTCTGCACACCCTTGTAGCTCAAGTGTTTGATCTTTTGCTACTGAGAGAATGTATAGTAGATGTTATTAGTCAATAATGCATTCATTATTAGTGAAGAGTTTAATAAAGTGTTTTCTTTTGTTCTTTGGTACTTGTTACGGATCTCTCTCGGTGTCATTTATCAGATAAATCTAACTGGATTCAATCATTATGGAAAATAGTAGAAGTTAAAAATAAATGATTGAGAGCTTGAAAGTGTAAATTCAGAAGTTTTTGAATAAATTTTGATAGAGAAGAGTTTGGAGAGAGTGCAGAGAAAATGAGGGTTTAGAGAGAATGTCACATGTAAGTTAGGATTGGTTACAACATCTAATCATTAGGGGTGGACGGAGATAGACAGGACGACATTGGGTTAATTTATTCACTATGTAAACCATGAGGGCTCAATTGAGATAACTTTGATCTTGGAGTGCTATTTGAGTTTGACACTATAACGAAGGGCCCAAATTGCACCTTTTTCCTAAATAAAAATCAATCACTTGTTTTAGAAAAAAAAAAAAAAAAAATTCAGTATGTTGACATTTTATTTGATGTACATTGATTTTGTTTTGTTTGTTTGTTTGAGATTTTTCCCCCCTTATTTCAGATATCCATTTTAGAAATTAAAATGATATTTAATAAATACTTTCTAGCTACTTTATTTTTATTTATTAAAATTACACACTGTGTTTTATACAGTTTCAAGAAAAAAAAATAAAAGAACATTTTAGACAAATTATAATGAGAATTTTATAAATCGATTAATTATTTTCTTAATCTATAAAAAGATTTAAAAATGGATAATTAAATGAAAGTATATAATTGGGGAGTAAGTAAAAATTTTTGCACTGACATATACGAGTAGAATTAAGACAAGTTGAAGTATTATAACCCGTCAAAAATATGAAGACCAAAAAATTTAAGAATTCTCAACTCGTCAAGCATGCTTGGATTTATGACTACGATGTATGATCTAATTAATTACTAATCCGTACTGGGAGACACATTCTTATGAAGTGATTGACGTGTAAGAAACTTTGACAAAAAGTCAACTAACATACCGTAGTTAATTATTCTTATTATTGTTGTTAAATACTAATTAGTCTTAAAGTTTCTGTTATTAATTTTTCTACGAAGTTTCTTGCAGATAATCTTCCATACCTACTTTAAGGCTGACTATTTCTTCTCTCCCCCTTAACATATTCTTCTTATTACCCAAAATTGCAAGCCATTTCTATAATTAAGTTATCAATTCTATATGTTTTTTACATTTTATCTAACTGTTCATTTATTTATTCACATATGAAACGAGTTCGATGAACTAATAACTAATTTTTAATTCGTTAAAAAAAACTTTGAGAACTAATTAATTTATATTATAAAATATTTATGAATTAATTTTTTTACATGATAATTTATTGGGCCAATTATATTTTTATCATTTTCTGGAAAAGAAATTTCTGAAATATATGATTGATATAATAATAAAGTAATAATTAAATTAGTGCTATATAAGTATCTTTAATTTGATTATAAATTTGACTTCTTCAAGTTCAATCCTTCCCCCTTGTTTGTGCATGGTACTATTTTTCAAACCGCACCATATAACTGATGTTTCCTCCTTTTTTAATTCAACAACTTTCCTGTATGTTACCTATACGTAAGATTTCATTTTCTTTGTTTTTTTTGCCATTTTCCACAATCGAATTTGTCCAATACGTGTTTGAAGGTAGTGACTTTAGTTTCCTATTTCACCCATATATAATCTCTATATATAAGTCGTAGAGCATATAGAGGAGAGGAAGTAAAACCAGTTAATTAATTGAAGGGTTTTCTGGTTTGTGCTTCATGCTATATATATACTAGGTACGCACTGTTACATTTTTCCTTTTCCATGTCATTAAATGTAATGTTTTTCATTAATTATAAGATGATAGGTTAATGATGATATTCAAGTTTCTTGGTATATATGTTGATAAGTAATAATCTGTTTTCTGTATATTCTTGATACATAAATTTCAAATGTTTCTGATTGATGGGTTTATTTTGAAATTTCAACTATTTCCTGATTTGCTGGATTAGTGTATGTCGATATAACTAGGAATATGTATAGTCAAATTCAAAGTGCTGACTCTTTGGCATTAAGAAATTGCATCATCAAGAATTTTATACATAATTAATTCTAAAGGTTGTAAATACTAAAATTTGAACGCTTCTTTGCATAGTATACAATTCAAAGGAAAACAAAAAGGATTCTTTGATCATTTTCATGCCTGGGTTGCACTGTAATTGTATCTTCTTGTTTTACTTCTATGTATGTATAATAAGAAATCTATCGTAATATCATCATCTTCAAATATTTTAATGGGCTTTCTCAAATAAATATATATAACAGATAAATTAACAAGAAATGATCACAGTGAGAAGAAGTATGGGATTGAAGAAAAGGGATTTAGAAAATATTGGTGAATCCGGTCATGTAATTCAAAAATCTTCATCTTTCAAGAAAAGGAAACAGCTTGAAGTGACATTATGTTTCAAGAGTAGTCACAATCTTATTATTAAAGAAGGCAAGAACTATGATTTGGTCAAGAAAGTGGATACCGCAGTTCCTTCACCTAAACCTACGTATACGCCATCTCCTGAGCTTGATGCTGCTGCAACTAAGTTGCAGAAAGCTTACAAGAGTTATCGGACTCGAAGAAATCTCGCTGACTGTGCTGTTGTTGTGGAAGAGCTCTGGTAATTTGTTCTGTTATTACTATAAATCTTTGTCAATCATTTTAATTGGTTTCCTAGTATTGGTTTTTCAGGAATTTCTTATCTAAGCAAGCTAGCTAGTTTGTGTATTCATTCATGAACTAAGTTTATAATATATATACCGTACGTTAAATAAGAAAATTGATTCTTATTTTATAAAGGAAACTGATTATGAGTGGTACACTTATTAACCCTACCGCCGTGGCCGGTATCACTCCGGGAGGGCCTTGTCTTCCTTCTGGCTTCTTCCTGGCCAACTATGACCCATAATATTTCTACTCAGTGGTAACTTATCATTCAATTGGTCTATGAATGAATTAAAATGTAGATTAAAACTGTAAAAGTCCGGTTTTTTCAAGTCTCTAATACTTGCTTTCTATTATATATACAAAGGTGGAAGGCATTGGATTTTGCATCCCTGCGGCGGAGTTCCATATCATTCTTCGAGTCTGATAGATCAGAAACTGCTGTGTCGCGATGGGCTCGAGCCAGGACTAGGGCAGCCAAGGTACAAGTTTTATTTATTTATATTATATTCTTAGTTTGATCCTTAATTATAATGCTTTTTCCCTTAGACAAAATTTGTCACTTTAAGACTAAGTTTTGATTTATGTGTTGTAGCTGGGAAAGGGTTTGTCTAAGGATGAGAAGGCTCAGAAGTTAGCTTTAAGGCATTGGCTAGAAGCCGTAAGTACTTCATATTTTTGTTGAATATATTAATTATTTTCTTTAAGATGATAACAGAGTCTAGTTTATTCTTACATTTTTAAATTATGTGTACTGAATAACAAGTTATGCTAATTAATTTTGTCATGCTAATTACATTTTTAATAATAATTTAGTCGTGCTAATTAATTAATTAACAATTTATATTATTATGCTGGAACAGATTGATCCAAGACATAGATATGGCCACAATCTGCACTTATACTATACTGTGTGGTTCGGTTGTGAGAGCTCACAGCCATTTTTCTACTGGTAATCAATGAAAAAGTCGAAAGAAGAAGTTGAATTTTATTTTTTTTTTAAAGCAATTATATAGCTTTTTTCCTTCTCCTTTTAATTTTTAATTTAATTGTAGTTTCTTAGAAACTTCTTAATTTGTGGGAATTAATGAAGGTTGGACGTGGGAGATGGGAAAGAAGAGAATCTTGAGACATGTCCCAGAACTGAACTACAACGTCAATGCATCAAATATCTTGGACCAGTAAGCATAATAATTATTAATTACATAAAATCAGCGCATAGCGACACATTATATTGACATCTAAGCGGCCCTATGTTTGCCCGACGCATGATAAGCCGTCGTTTAAACCAATTGCGACGGTGAAATTGCAGTGCATGGCGACGATTTTCAATGAAAATGTCATGATATTAGCGACATAAATAGAATATCTTTAAATTGGCGACACTTATATTATGAGCGTTTTTTTTTTGTAAGCGTCTGGAAATATAGAAGTAATTTTTGTTTGTGAATTTTAATTTAACTGCAGAAAGAGAGGGAAGCATATCAAGTGATAGCGGTGGATGGGAAGTTAGTTTACAAGCAAAGTGGGAAAGCAGTGGACACAGAAGAGGGAAGCAAGTGGATATTTGTGCTGAGTGCATCAAGAGCTTTATATGTTGGGAAGAAGGAGAAAGGCCAATTTCAGCACTCCAGTTTTCTTGCTGGTGGTGCTGCTATTGCTGCAGGCAGACTGGTCGCACATCATGGGGTTCTTGAGGTATATTATTCAATTCAGAAATTTCAAATTTGGCGTCTCTGTATTCATTAACTTTTTTATGGAAGAAAATTATTTCTTATTTTACAAATTATGAATATAAAATTAAATAGAAAAAAAAATATTTTTTTTATCCCTGAATTTATAAAAATTGTTCTGTTGAATCTCACATTTCATCTATTCATTTAACTTCATTTGATAAGGCAGGTGAGTGAAAGAAATAGATAAAATTTGCTTTAAATTGATGAATGTTTGTGTTGTTAATTGGTCAGGGTGTTTGGTCCTACAGTGGTCATTATCGCCCAACTGAAGAGAGTTTCTTGAAGTTCATTAGCTTTTTGGAGGACCAAAATATAGACTTGACAAATGTTAAGGTAAATTTTCAACTTTGTCTGTGTTACCAATTTAATTTTATTGCCAGCAATTCAAAATTACATAATGATAATTATGCTCCATTCATATAACTTTTTATGCAATAACTCACACACATAATTAAAAGCTTTTTTATTTTTTATTTTGATGACGTTATATATAATATATTTTTAACTATTTATTTGCTGAAAATTTTAAATAGGTAATTTTAACTCAATTCAATATTCATAGCAAAATAACAAGATTTTTAACTATTAGCTAATAGTTATATATTTTAAACTAATAAATACATGAATATGAATAATTAAGAATTTCGATAGAAAAATGAATGATATGTTTTAAAAATAGTGGGGTCTATCCAGTTAATGTTTTAAATTTTTGAAAAAAATAAAAAAAATCTGACGGTTCTAACATTAAACTCTGCATATGCATGTTTCTGTGTGTGCAGAAATGTCCCATGGACGATGACATCCCACCTGCCAAAACTAGAGATGAAGAGCCCAAATTAGAGTACAAGAGAAGCACCCGAAAAAATGCTTCATTCATCGACATTAAAGAGGCAATTTCCATTGAAAATGGTAACAAGGAGGAAGATTTGCAGAAGAATGTAACCATAGCAGAAGAAAAAATAGTGAGCTCAATGGGCAAAAGGGCTAAAGAATACAATAGAGAAGCAGCAGTAATTGAAGAGAAGAAGGCATCATCATGGAAATGGAGCACAGGGGTAGGTGCTAGGATTGGGTGTGTGAGAGAATATCCACCAAAGCTACAATTGCAGGCACTTGAACATGTTAAATTATCACCGAGGAATTATAAGAATATGCCTCCTCCTAATTTTGCTATCCCTTCACCGAGACCAACCCCTAAAATCCACTTATCCCCTAGGCTTGCTCGCATCGCCCACCTCCCAACACCCAACACTCCCCATTTCTACCACTAACTACAAACTACAAACATACACAATTCACAAAATTTCAACCATTAGATGCTGAAAATAACCCTAATCAATTTCAATTAAACTTTTCTAGTTTAGTTCGGTTTAATTCTCTTCAAATTGATCCATTAAAAAAACAGAATTTAATCTAGTTGATTCTGTTCGATTTTTGATTTATATTGAGGGATAATGATGACCAATAATTGGCTAACCCAACATTAACAGTTGGTTGCCCTTTCTTCTTCTTTTTTTTTTTCCCCTCATTTTATTTTCTCTTTTTGGCTCCTTGAATGGGGAGGTTGGAGTAGTCTTCTGAAATCTTCTCTTGATGTAAAATCAGAGATTTGAGGATTCATTTGGGAGGGTTTTTCCTATGTTTACCCTGACAATAATTAATTTTATTCTTTTGTAATTTTTTTTACTTTTATCATACTATATAATACTTTGAAGTAAGGGTTCATATCTCTCTCTATTTTTTTTCCTCACTCTCATATATCACATTGTTGAAAAAGATAAATTTTGTAGCCCAATATTTACATATGATAATTAATAAAAAATTAATCATTCATGGTTCTAATTATTTGGGCTACAAATTTTTCAGTTACTTGAGCTAAAAATTAAAAATAATAACCTGATTAAATGCTTCAAAAATAATTTATTATTTTTTTCATCAACACAAATATTCAAATAGAGTCGAGCCAAAAATATGTTAGGCTTAATCTTGTAGGCCTTATTATGAACGGAGTTGGACGGAACACTTAAAGCTCTGTTGTAATATAACGAACTAATTGAATTACTAATTATATTATATATAATAATTAATAATTGACAGGATGTTGTCTATTAATTAGATTACAATAATATATATACTCCATCAATCTGATTTTATACCCCAAATTCGTTTGTAAAAAAACAATTTTATTGATTCTTTTTATTAATAAATTTATTATTAATTTAGTTAACCATTTGGAAGAGTAATTTTTATTATCTTAAATTAGGACCCACAAGATGTTTTTTTTTCATTAATATAAAATTAATAAATTAATTAATCTTCCCTTAATTATGTCTCTCTGAGGCCCCAGCAACGTTACAACCGAGGCGCGGAAAAAAGTCCACAAAAATATCCGACCGTTGCAATTTTTTACTCTTTTTCGTGAAAATGTCAAATTTCAAACGTCTCTCTCCCCTAATAACGGCCAAATAACTCAAACCCCCAAGCATTCAAACTCAATTCCCTCTCCCTCTTTTCTGCTTCAGCTTTCAAGAATCCACAAAGCGATCTATTTTCCATCAATGGGTTCTTCGGGAAAATGGCTAAGTTCACTAATCGCCCCTCAAAAAGCTTCCTTCAACTGACCATGTAATGTGACCTTCTCTTCAGGAAACACTAAAACATGAAAACTCTTCTTTTTTATTTGTTAATTTGCATATGTTTAATTTCTTTATTTTGGTCTTTGCAGGAAAAAGTGAAACAGAGCGTTAATAAGGGGAAGAAGAAATGGAGGCTATGGAGGAGCTCATCGGAGGGGTTTGGCTCATCCTCATCCAAGGGCCTGAAAAGGGTTCATGTTTCATCATCAGAACTGTCCGATTCTTCAATTCTCCTTGATGATGCTTTCGCTGCAGCTATGGCTACTGTGGTTAGAGCTCCCCCGAGAGATTTCATGGTGGTCAAGCAAGAATGGGCTTCCATCCGTATCCAAACCGCTCTTCGAGGCTTATTGGTAAAGTGGTGTTATTTAATAATTTTGCTGTTTATTTTCCTCTATACTTTATCTCTTCACAAATTGATTTTTAGTTTAATTTCGGTAAAAACTTCTAAAATTAGCATCTCTTACTTCTGGATTGCAAATTTGCGGATTACATGTCTTTTGACTAAATGGGCAATTAATTAGTTGAGATCCATCAAAACATGTAAATAGAGAAAATAATTCAAGAAGAAGAAGACATATATGCAAATGAAGAAATTAAATAACTTCTAATTCTAGTACTAAATATGATCACCTTTGGGTATTTGTCTTGAACGGAAATTTGATTGAACTGCAAATTATTTAAGAATTTACATTATTGTTTTGTTGCTTATGGAAAATAATAAAGGAGAGAAAATTTAATCTTGAGTTCTTAGAACTTTTGTTGCTTGTAATTCCCTTCTCGTTTACAAGTATTTATCAAACTATTTTCACTGTGATGAGTTTAAATGATGAGCATACCCATATGAGAAACAGAAAAAAAAAAAAAGCTTTTGTCTCATAATTATGTCTTCTTAAATTTCCTCTGTTCTCTTAGGGAAGAGTTACTTACAAACTGTTCCATCCTCAAATAACAACATTATTTGAAAATTAGTCTTGACATCATCTTAGAGATTCGGATTTTAAGCTAAAGAATAACTACAATTCTAGAATTATGCCATAAGTTTTGGGAAATCTTCTATAATTTATATAGTTTCTCTTGCATTGTACTTGTTCAATTTGCTGCTTTTATCGAAGTTTTTTTTAGGATTACAGAATTTTATTTCTTGCTGATGGCATTTGTTTGCTGATGGCAAGGAGGGCTTTGAGAGCCTTAAAAGCAGTGGTGAGGATCCAAGCTTTATTTCGCGGTAGGCAGGTCCGACAGCAGGCTGTTGTGACGCTAAGATGCATGCAGGCCCTTGCAAGGGTTCAGGCCCGAGTGATGGGTGTGAGAATGTCTTCAGAAGGCCAATCTGCGGTGGAATTACTGGATGACCATCACATAGCCGATCCTTTCAAGCAGGGTGAGGTACTACAGTCTGATATTCCCAATTTTAATGAGTTTTTTTCCATTGTCAGAATGCTGCATATAAAATATTGAGGATAAAGTCTGAAGAATGTTATGCCCTTCACATTGTCAGCAGGGATGGTGTAACAGACGGGGAACTGTGGATGAAGTTCGAGCAAAGTTACAAATGAGGCAAGAAGGGGCAGTAAAGAGGGAGAAAGCAATTGCATACTCCCTCTCCCAACAGGTAATGAAATCAAAGCTTACTATTCTAGGTCCTAATATAGCTCAAGAGGTAATGAAATCAAAGCTTATAAAAAAAATTACTCACGTTGCAGAGTACTCTAATAATATTCTAATCAGATCAAATAACTCGCACAAAAATAACTTAAAATTTCATTTTCACAAAATCAGAGTTGACCAGAAATTGGCAATCAACCTCAAAAGCCATTTTTTTGTTGAATTAATCACATATTTTATTTGCTAACAAAAACCTCAAACAAATGACTCTCCCATCTTTTATTTTCAATTTTAATATTATGGTTTGTTAGAAAAATTTCAGATATGAATTTTTATGTGACAAATGTATTTTTGCAAAAATTCATTTGTGTTTAGACAGGTGAATTTATAATAATTCGGTCTTCTTACCTACATTCTCTTCCCAAGATACAACTTGAGAATTTTCTTCACTAATAAATTTTATTCAAGGACAAGAATGAAGCTTAATACAACCCTATACTTTTTTGGCATATGCTCTCAAACTTAATAGTACTTAATTAGTTTTTAGCTCAAATGTGCTAACCCAAATACAAGTTTCTATAAATTAATTTTGAAAACACTTAAATAACTTTTATCCTAAAGGTGTTAAATAATCCAACAATTAAGTTTTCACACTTAACTTGGAAACTAATACATAAATTAACACTTCACAAATTTCACAATGAAGTACTAAAGGTTAGAGTCAAGATGAATGATTTCTAAAAATAAAACTGAATATAAAATGAAAATTTTCTAAAGAATGAAGAATATTTTTCACTTATGAAAATTTTGTCTTTTCAAAATTTAAAACATTGTACTAATATATATTTATAGTCCCGATGTCAAAAATTAACCAATGGAGACATATTTACATTTCAAAAAACTAGTTGTTATCATTTTTAATGAAATGTGATAGTTGTACAATTAGAGTACTCACTTAGAAAACTTAAACGTAGTGAAAAATATTTTTTGTTCTGAAAATTTTTGTACTATGAGCTTCGCTTTTAATACAAATTATAATGATTTTATATTTATATCTTAATGTACATCTTCTATTACATGTATTCTTTTTTTTTTTGAATAATTGCATTTTTTAGTTCCAAACCATTTTTATAGAATAATCTGACAATCAAACAAATATTTCAAATTATGGTTTTAATAAAATCATTAAAACTTGGGATACAAGCCTTTGAGCCAACAACTACTAGCTACTTAATGGAAGATGTAAACAATATAAAATGGCATAATAAAGATAGCATAGCTTAGTCAATTGTAAGATACAAGACATCGCAATCTGTTTTTGCTTTCAGCAATCAAGATCATGTGACAGCCCAGCTAAAAGAACAAACAATTCACCATCGAGTCTTAAGAATCAAAGAATGGATAACAGCAGCCCTGGATGGAGTTGGATGGACCGTTGGATGGCAACCAAACCATGGGAAAACAGACTTATGGAAGAAACTCGTACTGACTCATCTGATACTCCATTTTCCAGGAGAAGCGATGATAACATTGCCAGCATCTACTCACATTCATCTACTCATGACTCTGTAAAAGTTAGAAGAAACAATGTTACAACAAAAATTCTTGCTAAACGTCCTATGGTTAGTCATACCACCCGCTCATCTTCAAGCCCAAGTTCTGAATCCATCGATAACGAGAGATCAGAGTCTACTTCATCCACATCTGTCTCTCCAATCTTATTGACTAGCAACGTAGTAGTTGTGGACAAGATAGAGGAAAGTTATAACCGAAAATCAAGCTACATGAATCTCACAGAGTCAATCAAGGCTAAAAAGAAAGCTTCTAGGCTTCCTGCTCATAAAATGCAAAGGCATATAATGGGGGATGAGTTTCATACTATGTCAATGCCACTTTCCTTTGGAGATGCCAAGAGTACTGCTTGGTCTAACCCTTCATTTGGCTTGTGCAGGGATCTTTATCCACCAACCTTTAGGTAGACATGATGAGTTTGGAAATTGAAGACAGTAAGTCTACTTTGATTGAGAGTTCAACTGCTTGTTGCCCTTGATAATTCTGAAGCTTGACAGAGATATATTGGTGCTGTTGATTGAACTATATCAAGACGTATCATAAGTATTAGTTGATATATACTTTATATACTTGTTTGTAGTATAGATAAATTGGAAAGATTGTGATTATAAAATGGCAACCTTAATTCGCATTTGTTGTCAAGTAAATTCATCTCAAGGAATCTGAAATTTCTGAAAAAGCTATTAAGTCATGTTCTTTTAAGGTGTACCAAGTTATAGTTTTGGCTATTTTGTTAATACAAAGAAAAATTCAAGAGCCAAACTGTGATAAGTATCAAAGTTTTGGAGTTATTGGTGTAATTTTTCCGTGACAATTGTTACGAAATGGGTGTTTCACTAATTGTGTTTGTAACTTTTGTGATACAAAAATGCATTTCCTTAGATTTCATCCAGTTATAATAGTGAGTTCTGCAACAGAGTTTGTTAATTAGTTATTTTACATGGATAATGCTTATTTTAGATCAGATTCATAAATTTATTCTTGGATCAACTAGTAATAACTTTGATATTAAAAAAAGTTGTTTATAGGAAAATTAATTTTTTAGTTTTGTCTATGAATAAATTTATGGACTTGGTCTATATAAGAAATTTTCAACAAAATAATATATCATCGATGATAATGATTAAAATGAATAAAATTATAACTCATGGGACTAGAATAATATATTGATTCATTTTTCCAAATTGAAATAGTGTGTTTGAATCAATATTATTGCACCAATGGCATATGGATATTGTATCAAAGAGATGACAGAGATTTGTGTGTAACCAACTTATTTTCCATATTTATCATTTTATTTGGCAGATTTCTATATTCATTTCCAAGCCATAACTTTCAGGGAAGAATCAGTTTTTCTCATCTTCATTATAATATCAAGCCTTTGGTATTGAAGATCCTTGTCATAATAATAATATTGAAGATCCTTGTCAAGGACCCTTGCTTTCTACTGCCCACATAAAACACATAGTAATCATAATTTGTGGCAGATTGTCTGATTCACTAATTAGCACAAAATATCATGATATTAAACTCATTGTACTGCACTAATCTTTGAATCACTTAGCTCAAATTCCTAAATTTTATTTTTATATGCACCATTAATGTTGATTAATTATGTGATTAGCAATAATTGAGTTTTATACTTAACATAGCGAATGATTATGCTGCTACAAATATGATTAAATACTCAAGCGCGGGCCATAAATATGGACAATGGACCCTCCATTCACGCTCAGAAAAGGACCAAAAATATCACAATCAATTCCGAAGGATATAAATATTCTGAATTTTGCTTAACAATGAAATTATTTAATCTTAAGCAAGAACAAGAAAATTGAATATAAATTGAAGCAATATGAAATAAAATAGGCAATAGAAGATAGAGAGAATAGTTGATTGGTCAAAATCAAAAGGAAAAACATATTTGAAGAAGTTTTTAGACAATTTGTTGAATCCGTTAAGGTCTGAGTACTATGTATAGTGCATGAGGTAAGAGCATATAGAGGGGATGAAAATAGATTAAGAAAGCTTTCCCACGTGGGAAAGAAAATGCAAAAACAAAGGCAAAAAATCAGGATGCTACAAAAAGTTGTATTATTTTTCTTGAAAGTCATTTTTGATGGTTCTTGAAATGAAGGGAAGAAAAGGGTATGGGAAACTTTCTTTTAATTTGAGTAAAATTTTGGACTTTCTTTCATGGGGGTTTGCCATGAAGAGAAGGAAAGGGTGATGTGGGTCAAGTGGGGTTTTTTTTTTTTTTGCATTTATATTATAAACTCACAAATTTTTCTCATTACTTGTGTTTCTTTAAGGGCATACTATGGTTGGTTATTTTCATTACCTTTTAATAGCCTAAAACTTTTCTACTCTTTCTTTCTTTCTTTCCATATTCTTCACACCAAAAAAAAAAAGATCTTTGAGAGTTTGCATCTATGTATATATTATAAGATGGGTTTTTGAAGAAATCAAGTTTGGTTTTCAACTCTTTATTGCTTTTTTTTTTTTTTCCAAAAGGACATCTTAACAATAAAAAAAATAAATTAGTATTTAGGCTTAGAAGTAAACATTCCAATGAGATAATGAAATTATTTTGTATTTTACGGCTACATAAATTCCGAGAAAATGTATAAATCCAATAAATAGGTGAAATTAGCTTTCCCCATGAATATATATTTAATTTTACAAACACTGCATCTTGTTAATTCTTTATCATTTAACAAATATACTAACTTAATCAAGCAACAGGGTGGAATTCCGATTTCAACTATTTTTCTAAAATCAAAGTCTGTCTTGAAAAAACATCGGATTTCTTTCAAGAGTGATCAATTTGAGTGCACACACTTTTTAAAGGGTCAAATAGCATTACACCTAACTCAAAACATTAATATTCGCCTCCTTAATTAAAGGAAAAGTTATATATACATATAAGACCAAATTGCATGCAAATGATACAAGGGGCAGTTCCCCTTTCTCAAATCACTTTTGGGTACATTAATCCATGTGTTGAATTAGGGGATAATGCCTGTCTATAATTTGATATCGGGATCAGGAATAAATGATAATATATTTATACTCACTTTATAGTTTTTTGGAAAAATTATATAAATATATAAATTACTTATTTTGTGTTATTTTTAAACATCTCTGATATTAATGTGACAATACATATGTTGATTTTCAAAACATTAAAATATTTAAATGATTTTTTTTATTTAACTAAGACAATATCTCCGTATGTATTAAGCTATAACATATACATATACATTAACCAAAAGAAAAAAAAAAAAAAAAAAAGAGGAGTGAAAGAAGAATGAATATATATATATATATACTAACAAAAATTAGAGTGAAAAGGACCCATACCAAAATTAATCCCAAAGGAAGAGAGGACAAAGAAAGAATTACATAGGCAAAGTTGGATGTACAATTGTGTTTGAAATGTCGAACTTATAAGTTAAGGAAAAAAACAAAAATCACACACAACTATTGTCCTATGATGGCTCAACAAATAAAGCAAAAGAGTCTGGTGCCTATTTATTGTTCCATGTGCATCCATTAAATCCAAGATTCTTGTTTTGGCCCTTTTTCTTTCTTCGCAAGCATTCCCCTAATTTCTTTTCCCTTTAATTTTTTTTTCACTTTCTCCATTCTTTTTATTCTCTTTTTTTAAAAAAAAAATTAATTATTACATCAATTTTTATATCAATTTTCTTCAATAACTCGTTGTTAGTAATTTTTTTAAGTCATTTTTATCATTAACTTCATATTTATAAATAACATTTTATTGCTAATTTGTTCTACAAATAAATAAATGATAAATTTCTAATTTTGTATCCATTTTAATTAATCCTTTTTCACACCACCATAAAGCTAGTCTTTTTAAGATTCTTTTACCAGCTTTCATTTGCATTTACAAGCTATACCCTTTCCGCAATTTATTATTTTTCATAGACTTTAACAATGAGATTCTAATCATAGCCCACCATATTGTTTAACATAAATTTCATATCATAATCAATGACTAAACTTTCATTTTATTCAGTATATATATATTTATATAAGCACATAATTAATCTACCCATTATATATCAAAAACCCAAAAAAAAATTATATATATGATTTTTTTTTGTCATGAAGTTATTATCCATTTCTAGAAAATTTGTGTCAACCCAATAATCGCCTTAAAAAGTTTGCCTTACAGCTTGAATATTGTGGACATCGAATTGCACTTAATTATAATGGAAGTTGATTAAACTAAGGGAATTCCATTTCTGCACATAACTTCGTCTGATGAAGTTTGTGATTTTTTAATTTAATTACGGTGAATTGAATTATTTCAACTTCAATTAACAATTAAAAAAATCCTAAATTTTAATTAACAGTAAGTTCTCTTGGCGTTATTTTTCATCCAAGTATTCTTAATTTGATGAAGTAGCATGTCAATTTGAATTTTTTTTTTAATTTCAAAATAATATTTCTCTTTTATGTTTTCCCGTTTTGAATGAAAAATCAATATTACAAGGTTTTTGACATTAAAAAAATTAATGTTTAGAATTTTTTTATGGTTACATATTGGAATTCAATGATATTATTATTATTATTATTATTAAGTGCAGAATTTTGAAAAATATGCATTGATAATTGTGCCAAATTATTGTGTTTTTACCTTAGTACATAAAAATCATGAAGGTTAAAAACAAGAAATTAAGGATCAATCATCAATGAGTAAAGAGTAAAGAGGCATATATTCGCCTAGAGAAAATCATACCTAAGCTGAACAAAAAGCAAATTAAATTCCACAACTTTATTTAGAGAAGGAATCATTAATCAAAATCAAATTGTTTTTCATCAATTGCCTGATTATATGAAAATACTGATTTTGAAAAAGGGGGTCGCCAAGAGATTCTCCTCTTAATTTGTGTCAAACCCCATCTCTTAATCAACTCTTTTGTCTATTCCTTATTGTGAAACATGTTTAGCATGATCTTAATTAATTTGTTAGCTCCGCTGTAACTTTCACTTTTTGTTAATCATTATAATGAAACCATTTCTTGTAATGTTGACACCTCAGCTTAATTAATATCAAAATTATAAATGTCCTCATAAATAATCATGTTATATTTATAATATATAGTGTACATATATTAGATGCTTATTATTTTTATCTCAATTTTAGTGTTAGTTACTTAAATTATTAATTCCAATTTGATGTATAAATTTCAATTTTTTTTTACGATTTAAGGAAACAACTCGATAATTCCTCTGAATTATCATTTCATTTTAAAACTTGATGAAATAAATAACTTGATTGTTAAAATTTGATTTAATTTCATATAAATATATATATATATATATATATATATAAATAATCCAAATTATATATATATACACTACTAAAAGAATGCCTAATATTCAAGATTTAGGGATTTCATATGCCATTGCAAGATGTATAGGCCATGGCTTTGCCCACTACCTAAGATTATTAATTTAACATCCTTGAAGGCTGACCAATTTTAATACTTAAAAACAAATATATATATATATATATATATATATATATATATATATATATATATATATATATATATATATATAATTATGTGGTACTTAATTTGATGAAGAAGACAATAGTTTTACACAAACTCCATGTCAAATAAAATTTGAGGAAAGTAGTTGAAAGGGAAAGAGGCTAATGAGCATTGGATTAATGATAATAATTATGTATATAAAATAAGAGTAAATTACTATCACATCTGACATTTAGTTTATACACTAGTTCATTCTTCCATTTTTGAAAATATATTATGAAATAACTCATGTTTGATTCTGTTAACTAAAAAGACATTTTATTATTTTTGAATGAAATATTCCGTTAATCAATTAGAATTTTACTGAAATAGTCAAAATTAACTTTTTAAATACCAAAAATACCATTATTTATTTTTTAACATTTTGTTAACTTAAAAAAATATTTAAAAAAAATGAAACTTTTGACATTTTGACATCAAGATAATAATATTAATTTTTTTGATATTTTTTAAAACAAAAAAATAAGGGCAACAGCGGTATGGATAGTGTATTAAACTCAACTTGAAGGATTTTATAATGTATTTTAAAAAATGGAAGACATTCAACTAAAAAATTCATAGTAATTTTCTAATAAAATAAAGTAGTGACAATCCCAACATCTAAGTTTCTCGAGGAAAAAACAATGAAAAATGGACTTGTGGTGTCATATCATTTCAATATTATTAATAAATTTGGGTTTTTTTTAAAGTAAATGTAGACGATTTAACTTTTTCTTTTTTCTTTTTTCTTCACTAATGGAAATATTAAATAGTTTGTAAAAAAATATTTAATAAAACTAAATAGTTGGATTGCAGTAAAATACTTAAATTCTTTTATTGAAAAAATCAATTATAAGTGCTGCCATAATAACCCATATTGAACCTATAAATTTAAAGAGATAATTCCATCACATAACCTGTATTGAATTAGCATAGAATATCTTAATTTTGTGTTGATAACAAGCATTTGAATTTTTTACTAATCTCATAATGGAATTTCTTCCTGCGATATTGCCCAAACTGCAAAAATAGAGGAAAAAGAAAGAAGAAGAATGTGGTGACTTCTGAGTCTGCGACATTTTAATCAATTCAATTCATGTTCGCCAAACTGAATTAATCATTATCTCTTTTCTCTTTCTTCCTTTTTTTTTTTCCATCCCTTACATAAAAAAAATATGGACGTTGAAAAATCATTGTTTTTTTTCCTTTTCTCTAATTGGCATATAACTCATATCCTTTATCTATTAACAATTTCTTTTTCATTTTATTTTTTCATAGAACAATTTCTTTTTTATTTAATTAGCAGCTTAGTGATATTTACTTTGTAAACGTATGTGGGATGATTTGATTTTTTTTTTTTATGTAAATCATTTAATATTTAATAATCCATTGAATCGTAGATCAATTTAGATTTGTGTTGACAAATCGATAAAATGGATAAAATGCTTCCTTCAAATATTACCTTTAATTCTGGATGCATAAGACTATATATTAAAGTTTTGAACCATCAAAATTTATAAATAATTAAAAAAAATATTTGTTTTTTAAAATGCAGTATTCATTATTTCCTTAGTAAAGGTATGAAATTAATTTAATCATAACAAGAGACCTTTTTATTTATATAATTTTTTGACTTTCAAGTTAAAACAAATAAGAATGATTAGTGATTTTATCATGTCGGCATTTATCTACAAGATTCTTAGTGCTAAATCCTTCTAAAATTGATCTAATTTCTTGTCAAGATAAAAAAATAATATTATGATGATATTTCACAGCCCAAATCATGAAATTTCTTGCAGAAAAGCATGCTCCCATAATTACTTTTCTCTATGTCACCCTCTTTATGCAACTATATGACCTACATTAGTCTAATCTTTTTAAAAATCACACTGTGCTTAAAAAAATCATTTATATTCCTGAAAATAAATTATTATATATATTTCCATCAAGTGAAATCAATTCCAGCTGTAAGTTGGCCCATAAGTAAAAATTCAGTTTCTTTATTATGATAGAAAATTGAGTTTCTTAGTTTTTTTGTAGATTTTCTTTATTTCTTTATATGCAATAAAACATATGTATAATAAAATAAAGCATTCTTTTCTCATGCATAAAAGAAGCAATAACAAAGTTCATAAGTTTTTTTTCTAAAATAAAAAAGGAATTTCTAAAGAAGCAAATGATACTTAATAATTCATATATATTTTAATACCTTTACTAGGAAATCAAGCCCTACACAGACGTGGGGCAATTCACCGTCCTATCATGTGTATTATTAAGAGAAATTCTACAGGAAATTTTTCTTGATAAATTTTACTGTATGAAAAGTGGATTTTGTATGAAAATGAAAAGAAATCAATTATCTAGGGTACTTCTATATATAATTACCACGGTTTTTCTTTTTTCACCTCCTTGTATTTTATATATACAGTAAGGAAAACATTTTTCATGAGATAACAACCATAGGATCAGATGACATCATAACTATTTTTGTAGAAAGAAAGAAGGAAGAAGAAAAAAGAAGGAGAAGGGAAGAGGAAGAGGAAGAAGAGGGTAAGCAATGCAATTGGAAACTATATAAGCATAGGTCACATAATAATAATGATAATAATACAATACAACTCATGTGTTGATATGATCTGAAATTAAAGGACTGCGATGATAAGTCCAAAATGGGACCCTATTAAAAGAGAGAAAAGGGCAGGACCCATAGCCTTTGCATGAATGACACGTGGAGAGGGGATGAAAGAAGGAAGGGAGGGAGGATCCCATTATAAGGCATACAGGTCTCCCACAGGATGATTCTGCAGCTTTTAGCCTTTTGCCCACAAACCCTAATTGGGTCCACCATAGTACACCTCCCCCACATTAAATTCTTCTTCATCATCCCCCTACTTCTCTCTCTCTCTCTCTCTCTGTGTGCATGTGTGGTATCATCACCATTTTCACTATTTTTAGTTTTTTTTTCTTCTTTAATATAATTATTCAGGACTACTACTGTGTTGATCAGTTGTGGTTAGCCTTTTTTTATATATATGTACAATACCCAATACTGAGAGCTTAATTGGTCAGTGATTGGGTACTGTAATATTAGTAGTGGGTTTGAGAGAAAGAGATATGGGGCATCACTCATGCTGCAACAAACAGAAAGTTAAAAGAGGGCTGTGGTCACCAGAGGAAGATGAAAAACTCATCAACTACATTTCAACCTATGGCCATGGTTGCTGGAGCTCTGTTCCTAAACTTGCTGGTATTTCTATTATCACTCTCTTTCTGACACACACTCAGACTGACACATTCTCAATTCTTGATATTAACCCCATAAATATATGTTCCTTAATTTCTTGGATGATTTTCTTCATCAATACATATACCTGATCACCATCATTTCTTCATCATCACCATTCAATTATTATCATTTTCTTCTTTCTCTCTCTTTTTTCTTTTATTTGATGTACCACTTTCATTTCTTGTGTTCAAATTCAATTCAAAGTAGGTAATTTGATTTCTTCTTCTCCTTCTTCTTGCTTAATTGGTGTGGGTGCAGGATTACAAAGATGTGGAAAGAGCTGCAGATTAAGATGGATAAATTATCTGAGACCAGACCTCAAACGTGGAAGCTTCTCTCCTCAAGAAGCTGCCCTCATCGTTGAACTCCATAGTATTTTAGGCAACCGGTAAATACTTAATTAATTAATTACCTCTCATATATACCATTCATACTTAGCTAGCATCCAATAATCAATCAAAACATACAAAAATCAAGCTCATTTCTTGTCTTTTTTTTTTTTACATATAATATATTCCCATAATTAATATAATTTCTTGTACACAGATGGGCACAGATAGCCAAGCATCTCCCAGGAAGAACAGATAATGAAGTGAAGAATTTTTGGAATTCAAGCATAAAGAAGAAACTCATCTCTCATGACCATGTCCCAATTGCTTTAGCCAACTTCCCTGATGTTCATAACCCTACTGCATCTGATGAAGCTTTCTTCTCTCTCGCTGCAAACCCTAATATCATTCATCTCACTGCCATTCCTCATCAACACGACCAGCTCTACCTTCCCTCCTCAGCTTCCATGCTACAAAGTTTTGATCAATCAGATTTCAAATTCAATCAACCTAATAATTTCAATGTTGATTTAGCCAATTTTTCATCCCATTTAATCCCTCCCCCTCTAGTACCACCAAATAATTCCCCATGGTCCTTTGATCCAATGTGGGCTTTGCCTTATTTACCTCAGCATATTCTTGATCCTAATCATCAAGAAGATCAAATATTGGGTAATGGAGTAAGTCCATCTTATAATATTGGAGATCATAAACCTAATATTGATCATCAAAGTATTGGAATTATGCCCTATGAGAATCAACCCATAATGCCCATGATGCCGAAACTGTGTGAGATTATTGAAGGGAGTACTGGTAGTGTTTGCTCTATTCCATCATCATCATCATCTGGTTCACAAGAAGTAGCAGTTGACCCACTTGCTAGACTTGAGTGTTTTCCATCAGCATCAGGGTCTTATCCACATGATCAGCAATTGCCCAAAAGTCAAATGGAGTATATTGATGCTATAATGTCATCATCATCATCACTATCAGCATTTTCAAATGGTCAATTATTTGGAGCAAACCCTAATAATAATTTTCCATCAAGCTGCTGGGATGCATAGAGAGCTAGGTGGGATTGATATTTAGGTTGTTGTTGGTGAATGAATTGATTTGATACAGGTGCATTTATTTTTCCTGAAATATGCAAAAGATGGTGAGTGCAACTCTGATGGGGAAACCTAAATATTACTAGTTCAGGTTCTTCGGTGAGTAATGCTTGCTGAGGTTTCATAAATATATCTGTAGACTCTTTTGACACCTAAAAGGTATTTGCATGTCAGTAATTGAATTTCCCTATATATTCAATTACCCTACTTATATATATATATATATATATATATATATATATATATATATATATATATATATATATATATCACTTAATTCTTAAGTCGATTACTTACAATTTACAATAATCTCTCTCTCTCTTTCTCATTAGAACAGTTAAAGCTTGGACATTAAACAATTGCAAAATCTTTTACTAAACATCCTGAAGTAAGCTTTTATAGTCCATTACAAAAATATAATTCTGAGTTTTTGTTTAATTGCATATAGAATTTCTATTAAAATTGTGAAATTTTGAGTTCAAACAAGTTTGGTAAATTAAATAAGAAAAAAATGGTTGCTATGTGGAGAGAAAGGTTATTACTTCCCTAGAATATGGATATTGATCGTGTGGTTAACTGTTTTAAGGCCAAAAATAGCAAGGAGGTGTCTTATCACGTGACGTGTGACTTTTATTATAAGGCTTGTTTATAATGTGGTGTAACATTTTTTTTAGTATGTATTCTACATGAAAGGTCATCAATTTTTACAATTCAAGTTAACTAGTTAAGTAAAATGAAAGAAGTTCAAAAACTGCAAAAAACGAGGAAGATTTGTGCTAACTACTTGGCCTTGGTTACATCAGACATACATCACTCGCCTTCTCTAAAATTTAACTTCAGCTCATCAAGTTAGACATTCGCCAATTTTACAGACATGATTTTCTCTCCTCATTTTGTCAAATCTTTGTTTTTCTGTATTTCTTCCTCGAAAATATTTTTCTTGAGACCTCAAGAACAGCCTTGGAGAACTGCAATCATAGTTTTCAGAAAATGGGATGTCTTCGTTTGTGACACTTTACGCACCAAATTATTTGTCTTTAGGTTTCTAAGGAACAATTGTGTGATTGCTCCTTCAAAATCTCATGATGAGATAATGTTGTCGGTGAAGGCATCAATTGCTATACAGAAAAGGACTTTCACTAAAATTGGGATTAAAAAAAAGTATTTAAAATTCTTGTCTTTAATGTGAAGGTGGTGTCTTAAGTCTCAGTGCCGCCAGGATATATATATATATATATATTGTGTGAAAATAAGTGCCATGTAGTTTCTTTCTTTCATACAAGTGATATATAATATTCACATCATTGAACAGAAAGTACCCAAGTGGTGTGGCAGAGTACTTCTTGTACAAAAATACGTCCTATATATTCCACAGAGAAAGGAGAAGAGGGAAGAGAGAGAGAGAGAGAGAGCATCTCATTAATTTATCCAATGAAATTCAGTTTTGTAGGAACTGGGATAAGACTGCATATGAAAATGTTTAAATGGACAAGAGAAAGTATAAACTAATCTGCCTTTTCTTTGGGAGGCAAAGATTAGCTATGTCTAAAGATGCCCATCTAGCATTAATTTACAAATGCTCGCTTGTGTTTTTCTTATTAAAATCCGGCTTTCAATTTAAGAATGGTCAACCTTTATTCCTTTACAGAGGATTGCTTGTTTTCAAAGTATTCAATTATTGTCAAAATTCAACCCTTCTATCTATGATTAATGCCATCATATCTATGGTTATAGGATCTTTTTACTTTTTAAAAACACTGTAATCCGGCAAGAGATATTCTGTCCTTATTATTCAACTAATTAAAATATTATATTCCAACCTATTAAGAGGTTCATTATCTTGATTACCCATCGAATAGGATAAGTCCCATCAGCTTTTATCTGAGTTAGAACTCTTGGAGACTGATTAAACCAACAGCTCAACAACAGAAAACCGCAATCCAGCTATGAATTCTTCTCTGTCCTATATAATTAAGAAAAGGATTAGGTATACTCGTCCTGGAAAACATAGGCATTGACGGGATAACAATTACTGCTACACTATTACTAAAAGGCAATTAAGGCAGGCCACCCAATGTGCAAAACAAAATAGATTGGTCATGCCCCATGAGCTCAAGCACACCTCAAGTCAAGCCAAGCCAACTAAGGGTAAACCTGCCCAGCGCATGTAAACCACAACTCCCGTTACCATTTCAGTCAAGTTCAAAACAGCATGATGTGTGGGTCAAGCCATCAAGGGCCAAAAAAACACAAAAATGGTTATCACCGAGTCATTTGCATAATCCACAATAATCGGAATTTTATCAACCCAAAGCATAATGCCACCATTAAAAAGAATTCCTCCTTCTAAAGGGCATCACTAGTGCAAATCATCATATCAGCACATTCAACTGCTATAGAACCAAAAAAAACATAATAGACGTCAAATGAAACGAGTTTTTGCTTACAACATCAAGATACACACATCTTCATAACATTCCGAGATTCATTAAATTCATGCAGATTTCATAAGGAAAAGTAAAATTATTAAGTAAACAAATGAACTGATTCTGAACTGCACTGTGATTTCCTACTAGGCTTTAGGGATCGGCTGAGCCACCAAAAAGAAGCGAAGGCCTCTTCCAATTCAGTTATAATTCCACTGGCAAAGGCATTGTAAATGCTAAAAAAAATTTATTTCTCCAATGTGCTGACAGATGCTATGCAGTAATCCTCGACCGACCTTTTGCTATTCTTCGAGCAATGACTCTTCTACCACCCTTGGTTGCCTTGCTGCTCATTTAGCACACACAGTTCAGCAATTCATTTAACATACATACATATACAGATAAATGTATACTCCTAATTTGGATGTCTGTGGATGCATTTTAAAGGAAAAGAAGACAGAACATAAAGCAAAGATCACATGAAAAGGGCAAGGTAACAGATCTCAGACCATCAGGCCGAACAAAGCCTTGCCCATGGATAAGCATTATCATTCACGATTTTTAATGAACAAATAAAGGCCTTTAATTATGCATCAGGAAGCTAATTATGGCCCAAAAGATACACAAAAAGAAACATCCCTCAAAAATCTGACATTGTCATGAAAGTGTGCACTTGCAACAGGAGTCCTGATTGCTTCGCCCAAAGGTTTAAATGAAAAATTAGCAATCATCCTAAATTCTCTGTTTCTCATAAAAAAAAAATCAGGATCAAGCTGTAGAGAGAGAGAGAGATACCGTGCAAAGAACCCATGATTTCTTTTACGCCTTACGAGGCTGGGTTGGAATGTTCTCTTAGGGAACAAGAGCATTGGTTCACTTGATGAATCACCTGAATAACATGGCCAGACCATTTATACTACATAAATCAGAACGGAAAAGCAGACAGTATGAATTAGTAGATCACTGGCCAGGTCCACCCCCTGCTGCCTGCTGCCTTCAGCATGATGTTGTTAAAAACAAGTTAGATGGTCCTGCTTAGTAACCAATTACTTGTTACAGAACCATTTTTGCATGCCAAAATTCCATCCATTAAACACAACTCTTTTTTTTTTTTCAGAACAGTACAAAGTAATTTCATTTTCTTGTTTTACCAGAACATCAAATTCAAGAGAAATATCTGACACTTATTAAGAACCATGCAACAGCTGGGATTAAAGAATTTTGATGGACCACAAAGGGGCACGTATATTTGTTAGGAGAGATCAATCCAAAAGTACAATTGCTTCAAATTGCAGAATCAACTAATAAACAGGTGGCTTAATTTGGTCATAATGTCAAACAATAGACAGAGTTTCCCTCATACTAACTGTCCAAATTCATTACATTTTCTCAACCACATATAGAAAGTCCAGCAAGTATTGATATTGCTCGACCATATGCAAGTCTTCTCATGTCAAGCATATGTACTCAGTGCATTGTACCAGTATGTCCTAGTAATCCTAGGAATGCCATCTAATAAATTAAGGTAACTACCAGTCCCGCTTAAAGATAAAAATAAATTTGCATCTAAATATTACTGTTTATACACTAGCTAAATATCATAGTGAAAGACAATGCTTCATCTGCACTAAGTGGAGATTGAAAATAAAATTATCTCACATATCATGGAATAATTCCAATATGTAATAAAGGGTGCATTCTAAATCACAAAGTAGAAGCACCGAAAAACCAAACATTCAAAACATAAATGGTGTAGATGCAACTGATTAATAAAAATCATGTAATCTAGAAATTGAGTATATTGTGGTAGCACATGAGAACATAGTATTTGTTATCAATACAAAGGCATAAACCAAACTTAGAGCCTAAAGATCGACTAATGACATAAGTAACACAAAAACTGGAAAAAAGTGACGGACATAAACAGTGAAAAAAAATCTATCAATTTCTTATGCCACTAAAGCACAAAATATGACCAGCAGTAGAAAAGAGAAGGCATGTCCCGATACGGATTTCCAAATTTGTTTATCAAGGAAAATTTTAATATGCAAGGAAGGTTAAGCCTCCCCAACACAATCCATGAGAATGACTAGAACCCACAGTTATATGATCAGTAATTATTCAAATAGTTGATATGCTTTCTTCATCACTTTCTTGATCACAAGTGAGTGTGACATAGAAAGAGACGGTGATAGGCTCGATTGAGCACTGATATCCACTAAGTTCGACACTTTAGTGTAAAATTCTTAACCACAGTAATAGCAGTGTTCTTTGTCCAAAAAGTAGCTAGAACTTAATTAAATAAATAACACTGAGAAATAAAGTACCATCGGGCAGGAAGAAGCGGAGAGAAGGGAGGCCACAAGGATGCAAGAACCCTTCATTTGCAAGTCGGTTGACGGAATGGGCATCGTTTTGGGGCAAATGGAGAGAGTCCTGAAATTTCCAAAGAGAAGGGAACAACTGAGGAGTAATTTCGAGGCCATAACATACAATCTGTCGATCCGTGCTAGGGTTTCGTTGGAAAATCGTATTCGATATGAGCATGCGATTCATCAATGAAGCTCCGGTTCGAATTAGGGATTTGGCGGCCATTTGATTTCAAGGAAATGATCGCTCTTCTTCAACTAAAAACCCTACTTTGGCTGTTATCTCGAAGAGACAGAGAGAGACAGAGAGAGAGGAAGACGCAGAGAGAGAAGAGGACATTAATTGGGCCTCATTGAGCCCATAATTGACCTCTAAAAGCCAAAATAGTAATGTATTTTTGAACCCGTCATTAATCTTCTGTGTTTTTTTTTTTCTCCTTAAAATTACAACAAACTCTCTTATTTTCCCTTGAAAACAAAATTTCTATTATCTTAAAATTGCCCTGTTTAGTTTCTATACTATTATTGATGGAAATAATATAATTTTGAAAGAATATATATATAATTCAAGAATTCAAGAATTAAGATGCAGTAATGTTTTAAAGTTGTAGAGACTAAAATGCTGTAAAATTCAAAATATCATGCATTAGAGTGTTGTCAAAATTTTATATTTTTATACTCAAATTAGTAATGTGTTGAACAGTAGAAGTGACAAAAGTGTATAAAACCAAAAGCAGTTGCAAAATTCCTACTGAACAAATACCGACTCAAGAAATTCCATACAATACAATTGCCTGCAGAAATAATAATTTGCAGCTAGTCATTTGTAGTATTCCTTGGATTAGTGCCACTTTCAATAATCATCAAACGTGTGTTAAAGATACAACCAGAGAAAACAAATGCAACTCAGAATCCAACAATTAGAGGAAAAGGCAAGGTCCCCAATTCTGAACTTGCCATTTTAAATTACATTCTGTAGGCCACTACCAAAAACAAACCACCCAACACCAGATATTTGGAGAAAAATTAATTAATTAATGGTAAGATTTTGAGAAGAGAAAAAAAAAACATATGAACTGATAACTAATTAACACAACTGGAAATGTATACAAAATCGCTGGTTATCGTTTCAATCTAATTATGCTGCTCTATGGGTCCACCTGAAGTGAGGAAATCCAATCTGAGGCTGCAGCATGTGTGTCTGGCTCGATATGTGGAGAAAGTGACAGAGGAGTAATTGCAACCTAGTTTATCAAATAAAAAATGCATAAAATTAAATGAATTACACATTTGGATAAAGCATTATACTGAGGAAAAGGCAACAGTAGCTTTTCAGAAACCAATCTCCAATTTTAGTAGTATCATCTATTCATAGAATTCACAGGATAGTTCCTCACAGAAACTCTTGCATCTTTTTTGTTCAAAACCTTCAATTTCATGCCATTTATGTAGGTTTTAAAGCGTAAATAGTCTACTAACTGTAAATTGTCATCAAAGAAATAAAACCAAAATAGTGGCCGTCCCAATTGCAGCTGTTGCTATGCCAATGGCTTCTATACCAGCAAAAGCCACAGGCCTGGAAGAAGACCCATCCCTTAAATGAGTTTTAAAAAAAAAAAAAACCCTATTGTTGAAACTGATACCTTAGTAATTTCAAACACAAAAACAAGACCCATTCACATGTTTTAACTTACAAATCCATTCTCAAGGGCTCTGAAATCCAGATCCTCATCTGTATCTTCCTGCTCCTTGTCCAGAAACTGCATTTATATTCATATCAATGCTAACTTAGTTCATCAATATACAAAAACCATGAAACTAAGGAACATAGACCAGTACTGGCAAGCAAGGACAACGACAACAAAATCAAACACATAAAAGAGATGCAATACATGAAAGAACGTTCCAGTGTAAATTCATCTCCATTCTGGAAAGGAAACCGTAGCAAATGTGTTGAAAGCAGGTCTCTAGCAGTTCTACATTATATAAAATTTTGGATCTTGATTTAAATAATTGCTATAAGAAATAGACAAAAGAAGCTTGCAATGAAAAGTTTGAACTAACGGAAAAAAGCATTTTTTGGATTTCAAAAATCTAAGCAAAACAGGCCACTCAAAATTACTTGAAAGGCCATAAAGGATTTGGTCCTATACATAAATTTTGCAGAGGGATATTATTTACCTCCAAGCGAAAATACTTTTTCACCCGACCAGTGTCAGACTTTCCTGCAGCCCCAACAGACTCAATCTCCACATTCTTTCTTTGTGTGGTCATACGGCGAGCTGCACCCTAAGAAAAACAAAAGAAATAATACCATAAATTCAGACAGAAGACAATTGTTTTTCTCTCTAAAATAAAAAACAAAAAATAAAGATTATGATATAATTTTTAATGAGAACTCACAGCAGCAGAAGCATCTCGACTAAGCTGCGCAAGCTGAAGGCCAAGACTTTGTTGATTAGACATGAAGTGTCCAGCAGAAGGATGCCGGTTAGCTGAAAGAGCGAGCCAGCTTGGTGAAGATCTCCACATACTTTGCTTAGTCAATTTGAAACCCTGCAAATTTAAAAAGAACACATTCCATAAGATGGGAAAACATCATTAGCAGAAAGATATACAGCACATCTGAAAGAACAAAGAAATAGCAATATCCAAAGTGGCACACTAAAAGTTCTACTGCTCTAACAAGGCAACTAAATAACAAAGAATAAATAAATAAATAAAAGGAACCATTGCCTACTATTTAACGGTATGCATGCCAAACAAAGTATAGCTGTCACACAAGAGAAGTTAAAAAATATCATCAGCAAAGATGTAAAGTCAGGAAACAGGACACAACTCTTTCAGAGATATGCGTTACGAGCTGCTTGTGGTAACACCATAAAGGAAAATAAAACAATTGTATTTTTATCAGGCCATAAAATCAATTAGGTTACACTAATGACCAGAATAGTTTTTTCAAATTAATTGTTACTGTCAAAGTCATGTTGAAGTTTTACATCAAGGATACAAACTACAAGCCATTTTCAAAAATTTCAGAGCAACAGCTAAGAGTTACACCTCAGCTTCAGCGATTACTTGTGGATTTAAAGAGTAAATAACAATAAAGATGGTTGCAGCCTGAACAACTTGGATCAATTTGGTTAGAAAAATTGGAATCTGCACAAATTTTCCTGCAGTTAAAGAAAGCTTATTTCTTATCTAAGATCAAATTTCACAGAAAGCTCTCATCTATGACTTTGCTTAATAGCAGATAGATGTGTGGTAGGAGCACTTCAACATTAATTCTTTTATAACTGTTAAAAGTTCAAGAAAATTGCTTAATGCAACTTTCCTCAATGATCTAAGTCAGGAAGCATACAGTCAATGTATCATAAGCCTCTATGGATTCTCAGCAAAAAGTATAAAATTGCTCACCTTGTTTGCAGATGGAAATGTGGGGATTTCTATATGTAGAGAGCAACTCTTTGGGAAAGTCCCCTTCTCAACATCTCTGACAGACGCATTTATCAATGGTAGACATACAGCAACTGCATCCTTAAAATCACTTTCTTGGCTTTCATCCTTCTTCCTATTAACAGGCTACAACTCTAAAATGATTGCTTACAAACAAAAAGAAGAAAAGAGCAAAAGAGTCCACATCATCATCTCACCAATTCAGAGATATTGATAACGATGGGATACCACAGATTAATGCCTCTCGAGCTCCAGCAACAACACCCGAGTAAAACCTGATTCATTTTCAAGATACGAATCAACCTTGGGCATCCAACAAAGGGCCAGAACATAATGATATTGTAGGGGTGAAAAAAAAATTAATTTGAAAGATAGAGAAATCTATTATTAATCTACACAGATTGCAAAGAGTATATTTCACAGTCGGAATATGATTTGGATAAAAAGTCTTTAACTCGCATAATACCAGGGATTATAACAACATAATAAAGGACGCATTTAAGGCTCTGCAAAGTCCTTACATGTGATGACCACAGCTTGATCCCCGGTTGATTCCACTAATCACCTGAAAGTTAGATCAATTATAACTTCTCAAAAATAATATTAAAAGCTTTTTGCAATGTCATACATAACAGCATATTAAAGCTAACCAGCGAAGGCTTTGTCCATGAAAACAGTGCTCCGGACAACGCTAATGAGACGCAATCCACTGGAGTGCCTGAGTGACAAGTAACATCACCAAATCCTATCACTATAAGCATTTGAAACTAAAAGGTAGAAGTTCTAGAACCTCAAAGGAAGTGACCATCTAAAATATCCTCATTTCCATCATTTCACTACGAAAACAACATCACCTTATAAGAGATTATCAACATATACTAATATATCTCAAAAATAAGTACAGGCAGATCAACTTTGACAAAATTCACGAAAAACAATTTAGCATCCTGCTTCAAGATTATCAGATTATATATTGGGCAAAAGTATAAGAGTAAAATTAAAATGCAATCCTACCTGAAACTTCAAAAACTGTGGCACCGTTAATTTCATTGGAAGTCACGGCAACTGTTTCTTGTAGAGTAACTGAATGACCGGATACTGATTTGTCCCTAAATTAACAGATTCAAAAGCTAAAGATATCATAAGATGTTGCCAACTTCAGTCCTGGAACTAAAGAAGATAGAATCAAAGAAAGCAGAGATATAGCTAACATATAAAAAATCAATTTTTAAATGCAAAAAAAAATATCAAAAAGAGAGTTAGATAAGATAAAATTGCAAGAGATACAAGAAGCTAAAGAACATATATATATACACTAAAATTTACTCTTGACCATAAGAAAATACAATAACTAATAGATGGAAATAACCCATGTTTCTAAATATAATTCAACACTGATTCAAAAATTAAAAGCATCTAATTCCCACTAAGCATAGGACAGGTAAAATTAATTATCACAAATTAAAGATAACCCACATACCCAGATAAGATAATCAATACTAGACCATCCAAAATAAAACAAGCAAAGCAAGGAAAACCCACGATTGCGGCGCGCAGACATGGACATTGTATAGATTTTCACGGACCAAAGCTTCCACAAGATAAACAAGGCCAGGCGACTCAATCCCATCACCATTGGTGACCAAAACAATAGGCTTGGAATTATCTTCATTCTCGACAGCATTTTCCACAGAAGTAGAAATAGAAGGCTCAGTTGATTTATCATTATTATCATTCGAATGGTCTCCTTCTTCCCCCTTTCTGCTTAACAACACCTCCTGCAGATTGGAAACTAACCCAGGAGGCAGGAAATTGTTCTTCACAGAAGTCATTCTAAAAAAGAAAAGAAAAAAAAAGAAGCAAACTTTCAAGAAAAAAGAAGAGGGAAAACGATAAAGAGAAAGATGGATAAGATTGTAGAGAAGAATCAAAACCCTAGAGAGAGAAATAAGAAAGCCAAAGAAGAGAAGGCAGTCAAAGGAGGATAATAAAAAGCTGGGAAAAAAAATAAAAAAGAGAAATGGATGGATAGACCGGGTCTAACGGGGTTACTTGATAGAGAGAGAAGGACAAAAAAAGCTCAAAAGGGCAGAGAGAAATTGCAGATTAGGGAGGAAGAGAAGGGTGGTTACAAAAGTGGCATGATTAAGGGAGGTAGAAGCAAAGCAATAGTGTGTGTTTTTGCCCTTGAAACTTGAAAGAGAGCAAAGGGATGGCTTTTATTTTTTTATTTTTTTTATTATGAGATAACTTCTTATTCATACTCTATTATTAATTTAAGGGTTTGGATCTTAAATAATCAATTTAATTCAAAATTCAATTAATATGTTTCTTGATAATTGATATTTTTATTTTTATTTTTATTTATCAATAGGGATGGAGAATTCCAATTTGAGAAATTCACAAAATCTTCAAACAAGTGTGTCGGATTTTACAAAATATACAAGAATATTTTAAAAAAATTATACCTATGATATTATTTTCAATAAAAAAATTTGAATATCTTAAAATAACTATTAAATAACAAGATATTATTAATAAATTAAGTAAAAATGATTTAAATGTTTTAAATAGGAAATAACATACTAAATTAAGTTTAATTTTGTACTAAGCTAAATATATCTATTGAACAAATGAATTATAGTTCATATATCAATTAATTATAATTTCATTACTATTAAAAATATTTAATTTAGTTTTACATAAATTGTAGGACCAGTATAATTTTAAAATGGTAATCAATTGGAAGATTTTATCTTTTATTGACCAAATCAAAAAAAAAATTATAATTCATTTTATTATTATAAAAAAATATTAATATTTATATGTCAATATATTATAAATTCAATTTTTAGTTAGATACATATTTTTTTTATAAAAAAATATAAATTTACAACTGGAAAACTCTTTTTAAATGTATTTTTTAATAGAAAAAAAATAAAATTGGCTTTACAACTAGTAGAAGTTGTAACAGTTCAATAGTACAATGTAAATTGATGGACAAAGAAGTGTGTGATCCAAATAATTGCATGTCAATCTACAAGACATGTCATTAGATTATTGAATCTGTGATTTGTAAATTTAGTCCCCCATTAATTAATGATGCTTCTTCAATGTTACAACTTTATGGGTCACATCATTATTTCCCTTTTTTTTTTTCAAAAAAAAAAATGTAAGCAAATGTTTGATTAAATTATATATATGTATCATCTATTTATATTTTAAGGTATCAAGTAAGTTTTAAGGAATCAATCATCTTCTTAAAAGGAAATTTCATATATTTAGGGAAATGTAAATTTGCAAGTCCTTTTGTTTCTCTCTACTAATTTATAATTGATTGCTATTCCTCATCTTTTTGTTACAATTAATTATTGATAACCACCTAAATTTGCCATTTTGTGCAACTTATTTCTTTTTAAATTAAGATATGTAAAGACCTTAATTAATGCTTAAATTTTAATTGAAAATAGCTATGTGCCAAACAAATATGTTTATCGAAATGACTTATTTGCTTGGAACAAATTAGAGAAAACATTAGTCATCAAGATAAAAAAAAAAAAGGGTTATACTTTAGTGGTGAAACTTAAGTTTCTTTACCATTGATAGTTTACGAAACTGATTAGTTGATAGATGATGCTAAAAAGGAATTAATTAATTATAATGGAACAGAAAATGTGAAACTTTATCTTTCTGAAATTGTCATTAATAATTATTAAAGTATTACATTTGGTAAAGGTTTGGATATTAAATTCATAATCTTTTACTTTTTATGACTATTTCATATTAAGGGTACCGATTGATGAATTACTATATGTTAGGATTTTTTTTTAAAAGATATTTTTCATCTTTATTTTTTTCTAGATCATATAATTTTATAAGAAATATTTGATTTTAAAATATTTATCACACATGAAACTTGTCTGAAATGTTTTTGGATTTTACAATGCATAAGATTGAGTTTTGCTGTCTATTTGCGTTGAGATATGCTGTTGGTTTTTGGACACTGTCCTTTGTACAATGTATGCGTTGTCCTTGGTCATATAAAATACTATATAGTTCTTACATGATAATAATTTTTTTATCGATATAATAAAGATGGGATTAATTATACTGAATTTGAGACAATATATGAATACTTGTTGGGTTTGAAAAAAATATTTTTTTTAGCAATAAAATTTTTTAAATTTTTTGAATTTTAATTTTTAAAAATTGATTTTAGGAATAATTATGTAAATAAATATTTTTTTAGCATATTTAAAAAACAGTTTATAAAAAATTAAAAAAATTTAATTTAATAAATTTTAAATATATTTTTTAAACATCCAACATTAATAAAATGTTGAAACCTCAATAAATTATTTAATTTTTATTTTATTACAACTAGTAAGTAGAGATAAATAATTAGCAATCAAGAGTTATTAGGTGAGCTAATATTCATAAAGATAAGCATAATTTACATTAATTATTACATCAAAGCTGGCCATACTTAAAGAAAATTTTGGTGAATGACGTCCATGATTTAATAAGGAGAAAGATTTTGTGGAGTAGCCTATCTGCTTCAGCGTGGTCAGCGGGGTATAGGAGTTGTGGAAGTCACGTCAAGAAATTGAGGGTTCAAAATTGCCTTTTCTAATGAATTTTTCACGGATTACATCACTGCCCACTCTTAATTAAACAAAAGTTTAGGATTCCACCAACATATTACTAATTAGTAATTATCAAGAAAATTTCTCACATAAATTCATGTTCATCTATTTATTTAATATCTGGACAATGCAAATATTATTATCTGGACATATTTATGGTTTAGTTCAACAACTACATTAATGATATAATATCGTATTAAAATTAGTTCTAGAAAATAAAATTAAAATTATATAATTTATAAAATTAAAATTATAAATGAAATTTAGGAAAATGTTTCCCTGTTGCCTATCCCATTTCCCTTTTAGAAGCTAGCCGGTGGTACCACTCGGACAAAGTAAGGTGACATTTGGCACCCAACCCAAGCCCCTCGGCACATATATTCTTGATATTCTATTCTAGTTCGGTTCGACCAAAAGACAATAGGCTGGCCGTTCTAGGCCAACTAAAAATTATCTGTTCAAGTCGAGCAAGGCCCATATTATCCGAAAAGAAAAACAACATTTGTGTTTATGGAGTTATATTCTGGATCCAAATTCATATTGTCAGAAACATGTATAAAATAAAAAAGTTCATTATTACTTTTAAATGGAAAGAAGAGATATCGATGATGAACCTGAATTTATTAATTTAACAAATTCCAAAGATAAAAACCAATTGATAGTATTAATTAATTATTTTTTTAATCGATCGTTATTGAATTAATAATGAGAATTATATGTTTTTTAGATAGGGTTAACTGAATATTAAAATAAAAAGAATGTTTTATCAATAATAATTAATAATAATAATTCATTGAGTAATATATATGATAATGGAAAATGTAAGTTACGGGGGTGTTTGGGATTATTAGGTATCCAAAAAGTATATTTATCATTTTTTTAATTTAATTAATTGATTTTTTTAATTTTTTATAATTTTTTTGAAAGTTGCCTGTGTAAAAAATAAATATTTACCTATTTATACCAAAAAACAGTTTTCAAAATTTAAAAAAATTAAAAATAATTTTTTTCTCCAAAAGTAATTTTTCTAAATGTAATGTCAAATAAATCATAAGTATTTTCTAAAAATCAACTAGTCAAAATTTGATGTTTCAAATTAATTATAATGTTGATGAAATATATACATATGAATATAGTCTAAAATATATTGAATTTATCAATTTATAAATGATGAATCTGTAATATGAATGACAATGGGTCGGGTTTGGGGCGGAGTTCCTCATTCCCGTCTCCGACTCCCACCTTCTAACCCCGAACCCCGACGGAAAAATTTTTTGCATACCCATCCCCGCACCACACGGGGACGGGGATCCCCGATCCCGTCCAGATCTCCCGAATTTTATTAATTTTTTTTATTTTAATTAATTAGTTAATTATATAATTTTTTAAATAAAAAAATATTTTTTACTTAAAATAAGTGTTATATTTTTATTTTATTATTATTTTTAAAATATTAATTATATTAAAATATAAATAATTATTATATATATAAATAATATAAATATATAATTATATAAATATAATTTTCGGGACGGGAGATATATATACCGTCCCCGCCCCCATCCCTGACAAAAAAAATTCGGGGTCGGAGCAGAGTCGGGGCAGAGGGAAAAAAAATTTCGAAAATCCGCCCTATTCGGAAGTGAGTCGGAACGGGACACCACGCTCCCGTCCCCGCCCCCATCCCTGACAAAAAAAATTCGGGGTCGGAGCAGAGTCAGGGCAGAGGGAAAAAAAATTTCGAAAATCCGCCCTATTCGGAAGGGAGTCGGAATGGGACACCACGGATCGAGTTTAAATTGCCTTCCCTAAAATTAACCCTACAATCAGTTATGTATTGGTTGACTTAGGCTACAAAAGCGCCCAAGTACAATGATTGAAACAGTAAAATGGGAGCAATACAAGTAAGAGAACCTTGATGAGGCGTATGTTGTGTTGATATAATCTTCGAGCAATGAGCTTTTGGGTCCAGAAAATTTTTATCTATGTGAAAATAAAGGGTTAATTTTTACCATTAGACGTATTATTGGTTCAGTTTATATACAAGACGTATTGAAAATGACAATTTTTATGTGTGACGAAAAAGATTCTAGGTAGGCTTGGGACGTAAATCTTGTATCGTTTACTTTATGTTCATACGCTCAACGCTTGTCGTTGGCCGTAAGTCCTAATGCTCCTCCATATTCCCTCGCAGGCTCATTCATCGTCAACTGCGATCGCTGCCATGTCTTCTCACATTTTGTTCTCTGCAGAGACAACAAGAGGCTTCTCCAATCAAATCAACCATTCTTATTTTTCGAAATTGGCCCATGATAATAAAAGACGTTAAATTGGAGTAACAAGATTTCTTTTCTTTTCTTCCCAAATCGAAGTTTGTTTCAGTCATTTATGTTTTTCTTCATCACTCTGGCTTGTTTTGCTTTATCTTCATTGTTTTCTGCTTTTACTCACATCTTTCTGATTTTTTTCAGGTTCTGTTTGAAAGGATCGCTTCTCCTGAGGTTATAGACTTGCTCTTAAATCTGTTGATGGAATGCTCGATGATACAGAGGGCAACCGGATTACTAACAATGCCATCACATCTGGAGCCTCAACAGCTTAAGCCATAAGATGCGAAACTTTATTATTTGATAAAAAAATTTTAATATCATTTTTTAGTACTATACCTATAATTTTTTTATATAAAAGCAAAGTTAAATGCATGAAATAAAAGATATAAGAAGTTTTTTTAAATATAATATAATAAATTAAAATTTTCAGTATTTTATTTAATTAAAATAATTCATCAAAAAGAGAATTGTGAATTTTTTCTTAAAACATAAAAAACTGTAACAATATTTATATTTTTAACAAAAATATTAATAATTTAATAAAAACTTTGAATAACATATATCCATAATCGGACATGGATTTTCTAATTTCTTTTAAATATTACATTACTGATTTTAGGACATTGCTAAAAATACTAAAAAAAAAATTTGTTATTTTTTTGATTGACCTGGTCAAAGTCAAAAAAGACCCGTTTGGTCAAACCAGTAGATTTCGCATTAAGCGGTCAAAACAATAGCTTAATAAGTAAGCGGTCAAGTCTTTAAGCGGTCCAAACAAGCGTACTTATAAAACGGGGAGGCAACAGTTTCTGATTCACTCCGTTGAGGATCTCCTTCAAGTTTGCTGTTCAACTCTCGAGTTTTCAGTTCTTCTGCAGAATTTGGGTTTCAGTTTGCCTTGCGGCGGTTCAACTCTTAAGTTTTCAATTCTTCTGCAGAATTAGGGTTTCAGCTTGTCTTGCGGCCATTGACGTACCATCGATTATTCTGTTTTTGGCAATCAATTAGTTAGCTTTTTACTATTAAATGGACCTTATATATATCTGTATCATCTTTGAATCAAAAAAATTATGGATTCAATTATAATAGCTAGAAGTTAGCTCAAACAAAAACATATATAAGGGCATGCAGAAGGCTGATTCAAATGGCTTGTTAACCCTGACTAACGATTATCGTGATTCACAGGTTCCTGTAACCCGATCGCGTAAACCGATCGATTCTTCCACAGTTATTCAAAATGAAAACTCAAAAACTTGGACTATGCCGTTCAATTTCATCGATGTCGGTTTCATCACGTCGTTAATTAATTAAAACCCCGAGCAGACTTTCGTTTGAATCCTCAAATTTCTTAAAGCTAAAACCCTTCCAGAACCGAGCTTTTATGCAGAACGGATTCTCACTCTGTAGTCGTTAATTATGTATAAAATAACTTCATGATTAGTTTCATCGACTGGGTATTGCTTCTTTTTTTTTTTCCCCTTTCGCACTCTTTCCTTTAGCACTTCACATATACACATTCACATGTTTCTCTGCTCATGTGTGTGAATATGGCGACTAATCCATCTCATCTTTCTCTTTCGAGGTGCTTTTTTACATGTATAACAGCTCCTCTGCTTCCAAGCAATTGGTGACAGCGGTTCTCTTCTCTCTCTATGCTATCTGATTTGTTGCATTTTTATGCGATTTAAAGTGTAATTTATGTTGTGTTTATTTGTTTGGTTTTGGGAAGCAGAAATTTTACTGGATTTGACAAAGTTCCGGTGGTTGCATTTGTCGCAACCGAAGAATCGACATTTTTAATTAGGTTGGGAAAATTCAGTGTAAAAGATTTGTATTTTTATGTCTGGCTTTTGGATTTGTTCTGTCGCTTTTCATTAATTTTGGAAATCTTTGGTGGTTACCATTTTGGTTTTCTCAGGTAAATGGTCATAGTATATGTAACAGAAGTCGTGTGGCAAGAGATATCTATTTTTTGTGGTTCGGGCTCGTGCTGCTATGTAATGTTGCAAGGTGTCAAAGTGGTAGCTGAGTCTGTATTTTGCCTTCTGCTATATTTGCATAAATGAGTAGAATAAATAATTGGCATCACTGCCAGTCCTATCTAAACAGATTTTGCAATGCCAAATTTTACTCTTTTGACAACGTTAGTAGTTTATGCATATTGTCAAGATTACTTTTCCATTCCCATGGTGACTTTAGTCTTTGTTCTTAAAAATCCCAATCTGACAGTCCGAACTTCAAGTTGCGTTGGCATGGGAATTGCAAGGTGAGGTTTAATACACTAGAAGAGGGACCTTCTCAAGGAAAAACACCACGAAGCTTTTTCTGTTCTGTTGGAGATTCCGTTTAAGCTCGTCTGCTATAATTATTTTCATTTACGCACTCGATTCAGTTTTTAAAATTATTGGTCTTGTGGGTCCCAACAGGTGTGTTTGAAAGGATTTTAAAATTACGCACTCGATTCATTTACGCACTCGATAGCAATATTTGAAATTATGGATTTTTAAGGAAGATTTCTGTGCTTTTAGAGGCTGAAGAATACTTTGCTATCTTTTAAGCTGAAGAACTGCAACAAAGACTTATACATGTTCTTGTTCCTTGAAAACAACCTTCTTTGGGGGAAAAAGAAAAAAGCTGCACCGCAATGCAGTCAGGAAGGCCCTATTTACAACTTTTTGAGGTTGTACTTCATTTTCACTTACAGTCTGCAGACAATATTTATTTGGTATCGAGTTCAATGTACATGCTGAAGTCACTTTTGCTTGGTCTTGTTACTATACTGTTGGATACAGATACGATCCTTATGATGCACTGAAAGAGATTAATGCTACATTCTCAATCATTTTTCATTCTCACATCATGAGCTAGTGTTCTTCCAGCCATCATTATGTTACCAATATATGTTCTATAAGAGATTATGTTCCTATTTTTAGGGCAGCGCCTTTAAAGTGGAAAAGGTATGTCATTTATTGCCCTTCTGATACTTTGAGAAGTTCTCATTGTTCTGGCACTATCTGGTTACAGGTACAAGTTGTGCTGCTGTTCTTACCTAGGCTATACTCACTGAAGGCTGCAATTCCGTAGCTGCTGCTGTAGATGTGATGGAATTGTGTTCTGCTATTAAATATGGTGTTTGGTGCAATTGTTTCACACTTAAAAAAGAGAGTGCTAATGATAAGCACACCAAAAGAAATTATAAATGTTTTCAAGCTTGTAGAAATTATTTCACATATGTTATTTGTCATGGGAAATTTTGATTTAAGATATAATCTTATGACTATGATATGCAGACTAGAACATGGTTGATAATTAGTGAAAAGAAAGATCTATGGAATATCCTACCTTTTGTTGTGAACACATGATTTCATTCAAAGTATTAGATAAAGCTTCTTAATGGAAAAATTTCTGTTCAAACTTCAATTTGATTGTTATTTCATGATAAGAACAGTGTTCATTTCTGTCTCTATGGCTGGTTTCTATGCACCTTGTTTGTTCTGCCTGCTTCTATATACATGTCCATATACTCGTTGGATAGAAATCTTCTATTTTTACTTTCATTTTTTGTTATCACCATCTAATATAGAATGAACAGGTTGCCTCTGTCTTCGCAGATGGTGAATGTGAGATTGGAGAATACAAATTATAGCTAGAGCATGGAGAAAGTTAGCAAGGAAGGAGTAACTGTCTCTGTGAGAGAACTTTCTTTATATAGGTTATATACCGTCTTTGCTTTTGCAGGATGGGATTACTTTTGGAGAATGAGTTGGAAGTAGGTACTTATATGTCTCCTTAGTTTATCATTGATCAGACCCAAAATTTTGTAAGCTCATCTATGCCATTTCTCCTGTCAAAATCTACTATAAATAGTACATATGCTGTATATTGCAAAAAATGAAAAATTTCACCTTCAAGATTGTGCTGGTTTGAGACTTGGAATTGCTTATGCTTGTTTAATAAACAATTAAATTATAAGTACCTGTTTTACTGTGAGGTGGTACGGTTGTATACACACTCCATAGAGTTGAAATGCAAGCTTTCTTCAGAAGTTGCTGTTTTGGCTTCTCAGCATTTGTGGAAAGCCCATCTGCGACATAGCCAAAATCACTCAATGGCAGCTGGTTAAGGCAATAGGAGGGTTTTCGAAGAAATTGAGCAAAGAATAGCCTTTGATGTCATATTGGGCTCTTATCGGAGATTATATCATATTTTGAAGTTTTGTTGGGCTTTTGGAGCCTTCATGTTTATTGTGGAGGCATCGGTTGTAGACATGCATTGAGATTGGTTAGTTCTCTCTCCATTTTTAGCTCTGCCCCTCGTACCTCCCTGCTTCACCCTCTCCTTATCTTCTTCTTTTTCTTTTTGTGTCTGTCACTTTTATCTTGTGCGTTTTATAGATGTTCTTGTTTTGATTTGGTACTTTACTGATTTCATGTTTTCAGCAATCTGAAAATCCTTTGATCCTCATTCATGAGAAGAAAATTCAGACATGAATTCTGTTGTGAGAATAATGGAACTCGCTGTAAAAGTAAGTGCTTGCACTGGAGCTTTCTTGATTATTTTTGTGATGAAGTACACGCTTTTGTGATCATTTATATTATTTTTTGACCCTTTGCTTTTCTAATTATTAAATTTTAAACAGAACCACTTTTAATTGTGGCTGAGGATGTGGAGGGTAATGCTCAAGCTATGCTTATACTCGACAAGCATCATGCTGGAGTTATGGTGATCAACTATACTTATTTAAAGGTGCATTATTATTCATACTGCATTGAGATGGCAGAGCTCATGTGTCTCTATGGTATAATAAATGTTATTACACTGATACATGCCCATACATAAAAGATTTGTACATGGATTACTTCTGTTTGCTTTTATACTTGGGGTAATTTGTGTCTATCTGGTGCTTTCATATGTTAATGGGATTTGGCATTTTGTTGATGAATTCTTGTAGGAGAGATGATTTATGATGGTTTCTTATTTATTCCTTCTGTGACAGAAGTCTCTCCTTTTAATCATGCAAAAAGACTGGTACTTGGATCTCATAATTATAGTAGATTTATTTAGGTGTGTAGATGCTCATAGTGTTCAAACAAATACAAATATTATGATTAAAGGGATGCTGCCTCTCACCAGGCAAACCAAAAATTACATTCATTATGGCCTTCAACTAAGATATTTTAATTTGTATCTCTAGCTTTAGAAGTTCCAGGCATCTAGACATGCACAGCCAAAGCACATGGGAAGTACATCAGATCCCATTTTTAGTTTTTAATTTTTTTTTGGAGTTTTTTACATAAGCAAATCTAGATTTCTAATCTCCAAGGAATGAATGTATTTTATTATCTTATGCAGTATGTTCTGTTTAGGTCAATGCCGTTAAAGCTCCTAGTTTTAGGTAAAAAAGACGAGCATATTTAAATGATCTTGCCATTTTTACTAGCGTAGACGTAATGTGTTTTTGCTAATTAGTTGGTTATGGTGTCATGACTAACTGGTTATGTTTGTGCAGCTTATCAACGAATATTGTGGTTGGACTCTTGATAAAAGATCAAATTAAAATGCTTAGTACTGCTAAGATGGTTTGAGCATAAGTTTGTGGAATGTTTACAAGATTATATGAAAGTTTGCTGAATGGCTCAATTTATGATATATTTTCTTTTATCGAAAATTCACAATGCGGCGATAATGGAGAAAGATGTGAGCAGGTATTTGTTTATGGTTATATACACACACACACACACATGAGAAAATTTGGCTAGAGGGTACGTTCATAAAAGTTCAACCATTCAAAGAGAGGATTTCTTTCTTTTTTCTGTTTTTTCTTTTTCATCTTATTGAAGCTACTGATAATCATGATATTGCACAATTGAAAATAGCTTGGAAAAGAGTACTGCCATGTTTGAAAAAGAAAAAGCACAAGAACAACTGTCAAAGCTCTGTGGTGGATTTGCTGTATTCAAGGTAGGTTGTTCAGCTACATTAATTCTCCAATTGACATGCATACAGTACATGATTCTCACATGCAAGTAATCTTTTTCTTGCATGTTGGGGTGGGGTTTCACGAGGCAGAAGTTGGTGAAGGAGACATAGAATTTCCTGGTAAATTTAGTTTTATCAAATAAAGGTTCAGGATGTGAAGATATCTTCAAATTCTGATTGCGATAGGTGGTGGTGTTGCTGTGAAAAGAAAGCTCTGTGGAACATTATACCTTTTGTTGTCAACGCATACTTTAATTCAAAGTATTAGACAAAGCTTCTTAATGGAAATTTTTCTGTTCAAACTTCAATTTGATATTTATTTCTTGATAAAAACAGTTAATTTATTTTTATAAAGCTGGCTTCTATGCACCTTGTTTGTTCTGCCTGGTTCTATATGCATTTCCTTATACTCATGGCATAGAAACCTTCGGTTTTTACTTTCATTTTTTTTTATCACTATCTAATATAGAATGAACAGGTTGCTGCTGTCTCTGCTGATGGTGAGTGAATGTGAGATTGGAGAATTTATTGCTAGAGCTTGGAGAAAGTTAGCAAGGTGGGAGTAACTGTCTTTGTGAGCGAACTTTCTTCTTCTGACATTGCATTACCATTAAAATTTTTATATAGTTTATATATTGTCTTGGCTTTTGCAGGATGGCATTGCTTTTGGCGAATTAGTTGGAAGTAGGTATTTATATTTCTCCTTATTTTATCATTGATCAGACCCTAAATTTTGTAAGCTTGTCTGTGTCATTTCTCCTGTCAATATCCACTTTAAATACTATATATACTGTATACTGCACAAAATGTAAAAATTTCACCATCAAGCTTGGGCTGGTTGGAAACTTGGAATTACTTGTGCTTGTTTAATAAACAATTAAACTATAAGTACCAGTTTGACTGTGAGGTGGCACAGTTGTGTACTCACTCCTTAGATCTGAAATGGCAAGCTTTCTTGAGAAGTTGCTGTTTTGGCTTCTCAACATTTATGGAAAGCCCATCAACACAGCCAAACTCACTCAAATGCAGCTGGTTAATGCAATAGGAAGGTTCTGGTAGAAATGGAACAAAGGATGGCCTTTGCTGCATACTGGGATCTTACCGTAGATTATAACATATTATGAAGTTTTGTTGGGCTTTTGTTGCATTCATGTTTGTTATGGAGGCATCAGTTGTAGCATGGAGATTCGTGTGTTCTGTCTCTATTTTGAGCTCTGCCCTCACATTCTTCCCACCTTTCTCCCCTCTCCTTGTCTTCTTCCTTTTCTTTTTTGTGTCTGCCAGTTTTATCTTGTGCATTTTCTGGGTGTTCTTGATTTGGTTTTGTCCTGCACTGATTTCATGTTTTCCAGAATTTGAAAAACCTTTTAGTCCTCATTCATGAGATGAAAATTTCAGACCTGAATTTTGTTGTGAGAATAATGGAGCTGGCTGTGAAAGTAAGTAATTTCTCTGGAGCTTTCTTGATTACTTTTGTGATGAAGTACATGCTCTTATGATCAAGTATATGAGTTTTTGACCCTTCCCTTTTCTAATTATTAAGTTTTAAACAGAACCACTTTTAATTGTGGCTGAGGATGTGGAGAGTATTGATCTAGCTATGCTTACACTCAACAAGCATCATGCTGGATTTATGGTGATCAACTATACTTGCTTTGAAAGTTGCATTTTTAGGCATACTGCAATGGGATGGCATATCTCATAAGTCTATGGTATAAATGTTATTACACTGATACATGCCCATACAGAAAAGATTTGCACATGGATTAGTTCTCTTTCCTTTTATACTTCACTTAATTTTTGTCAACCTGCTGCTTTCATATGTTAAAAGGGATTTAGCATTTTGTTGATGAATTCTTGTAGGAGAGATGGTTTTGGGCGGTTTGAAGTTTTTCCTTTTGATCATGCAAAAAGACTGGTACTTGATCCTCATAATTTTTTGAGACTTGTTTATGTATAGATGCTCATAATTTTCAAACAAGTACAGATATTATGATTAAAGGGATGCTGACTCTTACCAGGCAAAACCAATAACTACATTCATTATGGCTTGAACAAAGATATTTTAACTTGAATCTCTGGGTTTAGAAGTTCTAGGCATCTAGACATGCACAAGAAAAGCACTTAGGAAGTACTTCAAATCCCATTTTTAGTGTTTACATTTTTTTTGCAAACTTTTCACATATGCAAATTTAGATTTCTAATCTCTAAGGAATGAGTGTATTTTAGTAGCTTATGGAATATGTTCTGTTTAGGTCTGTGCCCTTAAAGCTCCTAGTTTTAGGTAAAATAGACGAGCAAATATAGATGATCTTGCCATTCTTACTGGCTGAACGGTAATGTGATTTTTCTAGTTGCTTTTTTATGGTGTCATGACTAACTGGTTACGTTTGTGTAGCTTATCAACGAATATCGTGGTTGGACTCTTGATAAAGACCAAATTAAAGTGCTTGGTACTGCTAAGATGGTTTGAGTATAAATTTATGGAGTGTTTATAAGATTATATGAAACTTAGCTGACTGACTCAATTCATGATATATATTATTTGACTAACAATTCGCAATAGGTTACTGTTTCTCTTGATGACACAATAATTCTCCATGGCTGTTGCGATGAGAAGCTGATTGGAGAAAGATGTGAGCAGGTATTTGTTTGTGGTCATATATATGCACACACACATGAGAAAATTTGGCTAGAGAAGGTACCTTCACGAAAGTTCAACCATTCAAAGAGAGGATTTCTTTCTTTTTTCTATTTTTTCTTTTTTCGTCTGATAATCATGATATTGTGTAGTTGAAAACAGCTTGGAAAAGAGTGCTTCCATGGTTGACACAGAAAAAGCGCAAGAATAACTATCAAAGCTCTGTGGTGGAGTTGCTGTATTCAGGGTAGGTTGTTCATCTTCATTAATTCTCCACTTGACATGTATACAGTACATGGTTCTCACACGCAAGTAATCATTTTCTCGCATGTTGGGGTGGGAGTAGGGGTTCAGCGAGGCAGAAGTTGGAGAAGGAAATATCAGATTCTCAGGTAAGTTTAGTTTTGTCAAATAAAGGTTAAGGATGTGAAGATGTCTTCAAATTCTGATTGTGATTTTTGCCACTAGGTGGTGGTGTTTGCAATTCTGAATGCCACAAAAACTTTGGAAAATCTTCAAGCTCAAAATTGAATACCAGGAAAGAGGCATCCCAATAATTCTGTGTCAGTAAGGTTTGGTCTTGTTAGTCCTTGTCACCAGCTAAGGCACAGAAGCTGTTATCATTATCTCATAATTGAATTTGGATTTCTGTAGGCTTCTAAATGGTTCTGACTGCTGGATATGATGCTGCTGTCTTTCTTGGCAAATTGTTGGAGCAAGATGATTATAATTTGGGTTTTGATGCGGCTAAAGGTTTGCACTTTTAGACATTAATTAATCTGATTTTAAGTTTTACTTGCATTAAAGCTTCTTCTTGGTTGGAGCTTTATTGCTTCCTCTTTCCTACTTAATGCAACATTTGGTTATTGTTCAATGAGTCGACTTTTTTAATGGGGCTGGGCAATTTCAGGGTAGAAGATCTTAATTTTCTTTGAATCTGGGTTATAGTTTTTCATTAAGAGTAATGATTATTACATTATGCTGTAGACCTCGTAAAGCAGGTTGCAAATGCTACAAACACTGCTGCAGAAGAATGTAATTTCTTTTTAGTATTTGTGAACCCTATGTTATTTATTATTACAGTCTGTTTTTTTTTTTTTAATTCTGAATACCAGTATTTGAAATTATGAATTTTTATGGTTGATTTATGTTCTTTTAGAAGCTGAAGAATACTATACTATCTTTTAAACTGAAAAAGTGTGACAAAAGAGTTATGCATGCTCTTATACCTTGAAAAGAACCTTTTTTGACAGGGATCATGAAAAAGCTTCACTGCAATGGAGTCAGCAAGGCTTTGTTTACACATTTTTGAGGTTTTACTTCATTACTTCATTTTCGTTAAGAATCTGCCGAAAATACTTGTTAATTTGGCAGTGAGTATATTGTACTTGCTGAAGTTACTTTTGCTTGGTCTTGTTGCTATACCATTTGATGCAAATATGGTCCTTATCAATCGTGGAAAGAGATTAATGCTACATTCTCAATCATTTTTCATTCTCACATCATCAGCTAGTTCGCTTGCAGCCTTCCATTATGTTACCAATATATGTTCTACAAAAGTTTATGCTTCTGTTTTTAGGCAGAGCATTTAGAGTGGAAAAGTTACCATTTATTGCCCTTCTATTAATTGGAGAAGTTCCCTCTGTTCTCTCACTTATCTGGTTGCAGGTACAACTTCTTCCACTGTTCGGACCCAGGCAATACTCATCGAAGGCTGCAATTCTGTAGCTGCTGTGGTTGATGTGATGGATGCTGGTATTATGTGGCGTTTGGTGCAATTGTTTCTGACTTGAAAAAGACAGCGGTAATGATAAGCATACCAGAAGAAATTACACAGGTTTTGCAGCTTGTGGAAAGTATTTCACATTTGTTATTTGTCATGGAAACCTTTGATACAAGATAAAATCTTATGACTCTGATATGCAGACTAGGATGTGGTTGATAATTAGTGAAAAGAAAACTCAATGGACATCCTGCCTTTTGTTATGAACATATTCTTTTATTTAAAGAAATAGATAAAGCTTCTTAATGGAAAATTTTCTTCGATTATTATTTCTTTTTAAGAATTGTGTTCATTTATGTTTCTAAGGCCGGTTTCTATGCACCTTGTTTGTTCTTCCTGGTTCTATATGCATGTCCTTATTGCATATAAACATTCCGTTTTTTCCTTTAGTTTTGGTTATCATTACCTAATATAGAGTGAATATGTTGCTGCTCTCTCTGCAGATGGAAAATGTGATATTGGAGAATTTATAGCTAGAGCATGGAGAAAGTTGGCAAGCAAGGAGTCATAACTGTCTCTGTGAGCGAACTTTCTTCTTCTGACGTTGCATTGTTATTAAAATTTTTATATATGTTATATGTCGTCTTGTTGCAGGATGGGATTACTTTGGAGAATAAGTTTGGTGTAGTAGAAGGAATGAAACTCAGAATAGGTTATATTTCTTCTTATTTTATCACTGATCAGAAGACCCAAAAATTTGTATGCTCATCTATGCTATTTCTACTGTCAGTATCCACTTCAAATACTAGATATGCTGTAAATTGCACAAAATGAAAAGGTTTCACCATCAAGCTTGGGCTGGTTGGAGACTTGGAATTGCTTGTGCATGTTTAATAAACAATTAAACTATAAGTACCTGTTTGACAGTGAGGTGGCACGGTTGTATACACTCTATTAAGCTGAAGTGGCAAGCTTTCTCGAGAAGTTGCTGTTTTGGCTTCTGAAAATTTATGGAAAGCCAGTCTGCAACACAGCCAAACTCACTCAAAGGCAGCTGGTTAAAGCGAAAGGAGGGTTCAGGAACAAGTGGAGCAAAGGATAGCCTTTGTTTGCATACAGGGATCTTACAGTAGTTGCTACCATATTCTAAAATTTTTTGGGTTTTTGGAGTTTTCATATGTATTATGGTGTCATTCAGTTGTAAACATGCATGGAGATTGGATTGTTCCGTCTTTATTTTTGCTCTGCCCTCCCATACCTCCCACCTTTCCCCCTCTCCTTGTCTTCTTCTTTTTCTTTTTGTGTCTGGCAGTTCTATCTTGTGTTTTTTTCCACGTGAAGTTCTTGTTTGGTTTGGTACTTCATTGATTTAATGATTTCAGGAACTTGAAATTCCTTTCATCCTCATTCATGAGAAGAAAATTTCAGACATGAATTCTGTTGTGAGAATAATGGAACTGGCAGTAAAAGTAAGTAATTTTACTGGAGCTTTCTGGATTATTTTTGTGGTAAAGTACATGCTCTTGTGATTATGTGTATGAGTTTTTGACCCTTCCTTTTTTCTAATTATTAAATTTTAAACAGAAAAATAGACCACTTCTAATTGTGGCTGAGGATGTGAAGAGTAATGCTCTAGCTACGCTTATACTTAACAAGAACCATGCTGAAGTTATGGTGATCAGCTACACTTGCTTTGAAGTTGCATTTTTAGGCATACTGCAATAAGATGGCAGAGCTCAAAAGTCTCATTGGTATAAATGTTATTACACTGATACATGCACATACAGAAAAGATTTGCGCATGAATTACTTCTGTTTGCTATTATACATGGGGTGATTTGTCTCTATTTGCTGCTTTCATATGGTGAAGGGATTTGGCATTCTGTTGATGAAATTTTGTAGGAGAGATGGTTTTGGATGGTTTCTTATTTTATTATGTGCCTGAAGTTTTTTCTTTTAATTATGGAAAAAAGGGGGTACTTGGACCGCATAATTTTGTGGGACTTGTTCAGGTACGTATATTATTATTAAAGGGATGCTGACTCTCACCGGGCAAACCAATAATTATATTCATTATGGCCTTCAACTAACATATGTAACTTGAATCTCTGGCTTTTGAAGTTCAAGGCGTCTAGACATGAACAAGAAAAGCACCTAGGAAGTATATTAAGTCCCATATTTTGTCTTTAATTTTTTTTTTTTTTGGAAAATTTTCACTTGTGTAAATCTAGATTTCTAATCTCCAAGGAATATGTGTATTTTATCGGCTAATGGAGTTTGTTCTGTTTAGGTATGTACCATTAAAGCTCATAGTTTTGGGGAAAACACTCTAGCAAATTTAGGTAATCTTGCCATTCTTACTGCCGGAGAGGTATTGGGATTTTGCTAATTACTTGGATATGGTGTCATGACTAACTGTTTATGTTTGTACAGCTTATCAACGAAGATTGTGGTTCAACTCTTTGGCAAAGACAAAATTGAAATGCTTGGTACTGCTAAGATGGTTTGAGCGTAAGTTGATCGAGTGTCTATAAGATTACATGAAAGATAGCTGACTGACTCAATTCATGATATATTTTCTTTGACAAAAAACTCACAATAGGTTACTGTTTGTCTTGACGACATTAAGAGGTTGAGTGGAGAAAGATGTGAGCAGGTATTGTTTATGGTTATATATATATATACACATACACACTTAATAAAATTTTAGGGTTAAGGGATGGTAGCTTCATGATAGTTCAATCATGCACAGAGAGGATTTCTTTTTTTTTTTTTCTTTTTTTATTTGTCCTCTTATTGAAGCTATTGATAATCAAGATATTGCACACTTGAAAACAGCTTGGAAATGAGTACTGCCATGTTTGAAAAGGAAAAAGCACTAGAACGACTGTCAAAGCTCTCTGGTGGACTTATTGTATTCAAGTTAGGTTGTTCAGCTTCATCAATTCTTTAATTGACATGCATACAGTTCATGGTTCTCACATGTTACTAATCATTTTCTTGTAGGCTGGGGTTGGGGGATGGGAGTGGGTTTAGTGAGGCAGAAGTTGGAGAAGGAAACATAGGGTTACAAACGCTCTGAATACAACCAGAGCAGCAGTTGAAGAAGGTAGGTCCCAGGAAAGTTTAGTTTCATCAAATAAAGGTCAAGGATGTGAAGATATCTTCAAATTCTGATGTTGATTTTTGCCACGAGGTGGTGGTGTACGTCTTTTGTATTCACAAAAGCTTTGGAAGACCACAGTAGAGGCATCCCAATAAATCAGTATATCATTAAGGTTTGGGCTTGTCAATGTTCGTCACTAGCTGAGGTATAGCATCTGTAATCATTATCTCATAATTGAATTTGGATTTCTTTGTTTCTTTTCTTCTTATTGAAGCTACTGATAACCACGACATTGTCCATATGAGAACAGCAATGGAAAAGACTATTGCCACGTTCGAAATGGAAAAAGCACAGGAAATGACTGTCAAAACCCTGTGGTGGAGTTGTCGTGTTCAAGGTTGGTTGTTAATTCTCTCATTGACATGTATACCGTGCATGGCCTTGACATGCAAGTAATCAATTTTCTTGCAGGTTGGAGGTTTTAGCGAGGCAGAAGTTGGAGAAAGGAAATATCGTGTTTGACTCTTGAACAAGTTCAGATTGAAATGCTTGGTGTTGCTAAAAAGGTTTGAGCATAAATTTAAGGTATAAATGTATTATTGCATTATATATATATATATATATTTCTGAAGTAGAATATTTATAATTGAAATCAAAATAAATCAAGTAATAAATTTATTCAATTTAAAATATAAAATTCAGTATTCAATCTAAAAAATTTTAAATATCATATTTTGTTAATGTACTAGAATTTTTTTTATGTAAAAGGAAAGTTAAGTGCAGGAAACAAAAGATGTAAGGAGTTTTTTTCTAAAAAACAATAAATTGCATCAAAAGAGACTTGTGGATTTTTTTAAAAAACAAGAAAAGGTAAAAATATTTATATTTTTAACAAAAATATAAATAATTTAACAACAAAAATCTTAAAAGTTAATATCCATTATCAGACATGGATTTTCTGTTTTTTTCAGAATCCAGTTTACATACAAGAGGTATGGAAAACGACAGTTTTATGTCTGACGAGAAGGATTGTTGGTAGACTTGGGACGGATGCAACCTAAGTCCTGTATCCTTTCCTTTATTTCCATAACTCAACGACCTGTCGTTGTCCGTAAGTCCTAATGCTCCTCTATAGTCCCTTGCCTTCTCACTTTTTGTTATCTGCGCAGGCAATTAGAGGCTTCTCCAATCCATCAATCTCATTATTCGAAATTAGCCCATCCGAACAAAAGATGTTAAATTTGAGTAACAAATTTTCATTTCATTTATTTTTCTTTTTTACCCAAATCGAAATTGTTTCATTCACCTATTTATCTTTTTCTTTATCATGGCTTCTTTGCTTTATTCTCATTGTTTTCTGCTTTTACTCACATCTCTCCGATTTTCTTCAGGTTTTGTTTGAAAGGATCGCATCCCTTGAGGTTATAGACTTCTTCAAGAGCCGAAAACTCGATGCTTTTAAATCTGTTGATGGACTGCTTGATCATACAGAGGGCAACCGGATTACTAATAATGTGATAACTGCAGGAGCCTCAACACCATAAGGTGCGAATCTTTTTTATTATAGAGATTATATATCATCTTTGATTTTGCAGGATGTGAATACTTTGGAGAATGACTTGGAAGCAGAAGAAGGAATGAAGCTTGCCAAAGGTTATATTTCTCCTTATCTTATCACTGATCAGAAGACCCGGAAATGTGTAAGCTCGTATCTGTGTTTCTTCTACTGTCAGTATCCACTTCAAATACTAGATATGCAGCCAATAGTCATGAAGTGTGGGCTGGAATAAGATAGGGAATTTCTTTTTAAAGAATTTTTATTGGTCCTATTCGACTGTGAGGTACTGTTGTGTACAAACTCCATCGAGCTGAAATGACAACTTTTCTTGAGAAGTTGCTGTTTTGGCTTGTTAGCTTTTGTGGAAAGCTTGTCTGGCACACAGCCAAACTCACACAAAGGCTGGTGAGTTAAAGCAAGAGGAAGAGTTTAGGAACTAATGGAGCAAGGGATAGCTTTCACTGTCATGCTTGGATGTTACGGTAGTGTGTATTGTACTCTGAAATTTTATTGGGCTTTTGGAGCTTTCATGTGCACTATGGAGGTATTCACTTGTAGACATGCATTGAAATTTGTTTGTTCTATCTCCATTTTATCTCTGCCATCTCATACATCCCACCTTCCCCCCTTTCCTTGTCTTCTTCTTTTTCTTTGTGTTTGCAGTGTTATCTTGTTCATTTTCTGGGTAAAGGTCTTGTTCTGATTTTGTACTTGACCGATTGCATGTTTGCAAGAACTTAAAAAATCCTTTGATCCTCATTCATGAGATTGAAATTGCAGATGTGAATTCTATTATGAGAATATTGGAACTGGCGGTAAAAGTAAGCACTTCTACTTGAGCTTTCTTGATTATTTTTGTAATAAAGTACATGATCATATGAACATGTATACGAGATTTTTATCCTTCTTTTTTCTAATTTAATGTTTAAACTGAAAAAATAGACCACTTCTTGTTGTGGCTGAGGATGTCAAGAGTGATGCTGTAGCTATGCTTATACTCAACAGGCATCATGCTTGAATTAAGGTGATCAATTGCTTTGAAGTTATATTTTTATGCATCCTGCAACTGATGGCAGATCTGATAAATCTCTATGGTATAAATGTTATTGCACCGATCCATGCAGATACATAAAGGATTTAAACTCAATGATGGATTCCTTATCCTCATTCCTACAAAAAAAAATGCAAGATTTATCACTGTCTAGTAACGATGTTATTGGTGTTTGATATGATGATGTCTTTTCCCAGTGCTCTATCTCTAAGAGCAAGAGCATCCTTTTGTTCAATTAGGAATTCAAGTTCGTCAAGGATCACTTGTAACTTTGCGTCCATCTCTTTGATGAATGAATCAGGAGGAGGTAACAGGTTTCGCATCTGACCTGTTATGGTTTGAGAAGCTTCCATCTGTACAGCATTCATTGTCATCTTCAACTTTTTCAGCAACCCATAATTGATTTTTCGGGATTTGAAGAAGTCGATAAAATGGGGAGATGCTGTTCGATCAAATAAAACCTGAAGGAAAGCAAAAAGAAATGCTCCTCCAACCAAACTCGCAGCCATTAATGGCTACTGATAATTAAAGGAAATAGCAAATGAATTAGGAAAAAAAAACTAGAAATTGAGAGTAATTGACAAGTACATTATCTGTATAAGAAAATGAGAATGAGACAAGAATCAAGCCTGACAAGCCAGCTAAATTCAACGAATGAAGGAGAAGGGTAAAAATAAAACAGCAGAAGCAGAGAAATTGATAATGGGTTGACTTTCGGAATGGGTATATCTTTTCGTCCCAATGGAAATGGAAAACGGTACCAATCTAGTGTAGCAATGACCATTGACCATGACATGAATTGAAGCAACTAACCTTAGGCCCAATTTCAACTCACAGAAATCCAAGTTTGAAAAAAAATTATCGTATGTCTTTAAATAAATGATGAGAGTTTTTATTTTTAAAATATATAAAAAAAATAAAAGTATATTTACACTTATAAAAGATGTTAAATTCATAATGTGATATGAAGTTGAATATTGGTTTGAAAATGGAAAAGTTTTAACACTCAAGGCTAAGCCTGGTAAAAGTATAGGTCAGAACAGAGACTCACCGATAAAAAAACACATTAATCGGAGTTAAATATTGGGTGTGGAACTTGGAAGCCAATACTTTCATTTTCAAAGCCCTTGAAGCCATGCATGTTTCGATTCTTCAGTAGCGTTTGGCAAAATTTAAAGATGATTTGAGCAAATGTGATAACCAGAAAAAAAAAAGGAAAAACGGGAACAAAATTTGCGAATCAATTTTTATAATTTAGGCTTTTTTTTCCCACTTACTCGGAGATGTTTAGGTACATCAGTAACCCAATAGTGTTTATCGTTGACAAAATTTTCAGGTATATAAATCTGTTTCTTTTAGGTGTCCAAATAATTTTTATTGACAACTTTAAGCGACTGAAGATGGATTAAGCCAATTTGAAAAGGTATTTTGATATATACGATTTGAGATTACTCTAAATTACAAATTCGTATTTCAGCTCCATGAGTGGTTTCAAGCACAACTAAGAAGAAAATTGACCAACTCTGGTGCTATAGTCGGAAACAGTGTAAACCATTTTGCCCGTAGACTACAAGATTCAATTTATCTACTAAGGCAACAGGAATAAATAGATGGTGGAATTGATGAAATGAACCCATTGCTATTCATTTATAGCCTGGAAAACCATGGCATTCTGTAGGAAATCATCAAGTTTTATATTGATCAGGACTGCAATTTGGCTTTCAATGCTTCAATGACTGCAGAAAAATACTATCGCTAAGACCATTACTTTTAGCTACCTTATATAGTTCATTTGCAACTGCAGCAATTGGAGTTGGTTGGGAAACAGATTCTGCTATTGCTAATCTCAGAGCAAGTCTCAAATCCTGATGCCCACCATCATCCTTATATTAAGGGGATAGACCGATTTAAAAAGGGCAAGAAATTTAGGATCAGTCAAAAACCTTCTGTTGGTTCTTTAAGTGTAGGATATTGGGATTTCATAATAGAGGGGGTCCTTTCACTAAGTACATTGGTGCACTCATGACCCCTTGTGACATTACCTGAAATACCACCAATATAAGAAAATATCAGAAAGTAAGAAAGATGACTATCAAGATAAGAGGGAGCATACCCCATTTTCAAATGGATGAAAAAGAGTGCCGACAGTTTAACAGCTAGTACAAATCAACTATAAAATAATATCTTCTAGTTCTTAATTACTAATTGTATGGCTATTCTACACTACGGAATATAAATAGCAAGGTCCTGTTCGGTGCTTTGACTATGCTCCGTAAATATTTGACCAGCAAGGAAAAAATAAGAGAGAGAATTCGATCCATTTGCTTGCAAAATAGAAGAGATATCAAAGCAAGCAAAAGAAAGAGTTCATTTAAGTTGGCTGGAATAGGAGAAAAGTCATGCAGGAGGTACAATCCAAAAAGAGAATTTTTTGGTTTTGGAATACCTCAACTACACGTTTGGGACCTTTCCAACTTTCTCGCTGAGAAGCAACGCTTCTGAAAAGGTTGCCATCATACTGCAATTTGTTGAAAACAGCAGGTGTCACAATCTCAATCAACACAAGCACAAAATAAAAGCAAACTACCGAAAACAAGATTGTTAGAACTTGGAACCTGCCCATGACCATGTTGAGGACGAGTTTCATTGCAGCCCTATTTCCAACATCCCCAAGATAGACTATTGACTGTATAAAATCACAAGTCTATGTGGAACAGCAGCAGTAATTAAATTCAGGGATAATAGAGAATAGATAAATTAACTTTCCCATGATGTCTAAGTATGGAACCACTGTTTCATACAGACTTTTGTCACCTGAAAGATGGCACCTTATGCTTCAGTTTCTTCTAGGCCATTCACTGTGTCAAGGCACACAGATCATCAAGGTTACAGGCTACTGGTTTTGTTATATTAAGAACACAGACAAAACGAATTTTTCTGAAAGTCAAGCTAACTATTATTGACCTTATTATATTGAAATGGAAATTTTCCAATACTTCAATAATCTAGAATAAGCATAAACATAGAATAAAAGTTATGTAGAGCCATCCACCAGGATGCGGGTTTGATTCTTAAGAGCAGGCATTTCATGCAAAATGTTAAAGGATATGTGAACATAATTGATTATAAGAAAATTACTCTTATCTGCAGTAAGAAATATAAGTTGCCCATCTTCTGCTAGTTTTTTGGAGCCAGAAACAGGAACCTATGGGGGAGAAACTCAGATCTTCAGAGAGCATCCCTTCATATATATCATTGACATTTGACTTTAACTAGTTAAGCAAATATTTCAGCAACAGTGAGGAGGTATCTTCACCTCCAAAAATGATGCCCCAATCGCTTTGATGTGTCCACCAATCTATTTAGATGTGCTACCATCAACAGTTGAAACTTCAACGTTCCTAGCAGTGTTTACAGGTATAACCAACTTACAAAAGATAAGCACACAGCTTGAAAAATATAAATGAGTTGGCTGATGAAACAGCACTTCTCTTAATCCACATCATTTGATGTAAACCAAGTGAAAATTTAGCTACTCCCTCTTATAAGAAACTAATTTTGAATGATGAATTAGTCGATTTTTTTCTTTCTTTCTGGAAACTCAATCAACTAGCAAGCAAGTGTTTTGTTAATTGAAATGATTTGTGAATTACGTGGGGTAATATAGAGGTAGAAAGGAAAGAACTTCCTTGCAGAGGTTAGGAAAAAGAAAATATAACTGAATGCTGCTTTAAGGAAATAAAAGCTCTTGTCCTATAAGCTAGACCCTTGCTATTTCTAGGAATTAAGGATTTAGACATTGGCGGCAAGTTGCAGACAGCAAGATTGACCAGCTGTAATCAATATTAAATTACTAAGCAAACTGCATACTCAATCAAGAATCTGTGCAAAAAGATTCCAGCATGATGTTGGAGATGATCAGAAGAATATGTGAATAATATAATGAGCGAACCAAAACTAGGAATCCAACGCGAGTGAATGATTTATCAGCTATAAATCCACAACAAATGAGAGTGGAGTGGGATAATCAACAAACCCATAAAGATATACATAAAAGACAACTTCCACCATTTCTAAATAAACTCAAAATAAGTTGCTACAGATGAGCAAATGGCCGTTTATTTTTACTCTAAATTTGATAATATTACTTATTTTTAGAATATGCTCATAAATTTTTTTAATTAAGATGATTATTGAGATAAAATCACACTATTTTTTGAATAAAATTACAAAAAACAAAGATTAAAAAAAAACCTCTAAACAGTTAACTTTTTGGAAACGACAGCGTTTGGTACACACCATAAAATAAATGAATTTGACGTTTGAGCCTTCCGTTTTGACACCGCTTCCCCACCTTCTTCTCTCCCTGATTACAGAAGTAAAATGGAGATCGAAGACGAAGATGGCTCTACGATTAAGCTCATACGCGACGGTTCTGAGAATGTGTTTGGAAGAGGCTCAGGGTTTAACACCAAAGACACAACAGTCTCTCGCCTTCACATTTTATTTCAGCTTCGCATAACCGAAAACCAAACAGAGCCTAGGGTTTCGTTCCAAGTTATTGGGAAGAACCCACTGTGGTTACGAAGTGATGGCGAAAGCAAGATTAAAATTTTCAAAAAGCTCGAGGAGGGTGAGATGGCTCACGGTGATTGGTTCTGTATTTCGAGTCAAACCCCTGTTTGGTTCAGTCTGAAGAGAATTGAAGTAGGGGAAGAAAAGGATTTGGAGCATGAGGGTGGAAGTGATGTGAAAACTATTGATGTTTCACAGATCGACCCTGTTAAAGGTTCGTCCTTTAATCTAATTTCATTAATAATTTCTCTAGTTATAAGTTTATAATTGGTTTCATTATGTTGGAAATTCAGAGTTTGGGTTTCTTGTAATTGGGCATGAGTTTGATTGCTATCCAAAGCAGAGAATCCGCAGCGCGAAGAATTGGGATTGGTTCCTCGCGGAAACTAAGCAAGAGAGTGAGGATGATGACGGAGATGATGAAAATAAGAGGAAAAGACGAAGAAAGAGGAAGAAAGGTGAAGGGTACGATGAGGATGATGAATGGACTGGTGAGAGTGAAGAGGATAAGGAAACTGTAGCAAAAACGAAAAAAGTTGTTGTCAGATCAAAATATTTAACAAGATTCAAGGATAAAAATAGACCTCGCAAGGATAAAGAAAGGAAGGCAGATTCTTTGCGGAGGAAAACTGCAGATGATGAAGAAGATGATACGCTTGGAGGTTTCATTGTGAATGGTAATGAAGAAGGAGATGTTGATGAGGAGCAGGAAGGAGAAAGCGATGAAGAGGAAGAATTCATTGATGATGATGAAGAGGAAGAGCTGGATGACTAATTGAAGCAAGAACCAACATAGAATTTTGCAGAGAATTGTTCATAACATGATTGCTTTTTTTATAGATAACATGCATGGTTTGTGGTTTGGTGGTGATGTTTTTTTATTTCCTGTGAGAAGGTTTTCTGTAGTACATCTTAAATTGATTACTCCCTCTTGAAGTGTAGCAACCTATGAAATTTGCTTAGATCATAAATTGCCATTTAAGAAAATTAATTTCTATTTTAAAGCATATTATTGCTTTTAAAATATTAACTTTCTTAGAGAAATTTATTTTCAATTTGATTTTATAAATGAATTTAGGTAATTAATTTAAATAAATATTTTTCATATTTTTATATATATAAAAATAGGTTTTTTTATAATATTTGCTCTGAATGAAATTTCCTGTTTAGCTAACACAAGGAACTATCTTTGTCCTAGAAAAAGTTGTCTAAGTCAAGAACCATATAAAATCATTTTCCAAAGTTTCCATGGTAGATGGCCCAACTTCTCAAATTGTACCACTTAATTGGTTTTAGAGAAATGGAGATTGATTATAGAATTTTATTACTTTGTTTGGTATAATAAATTTAGATCTTATGTGATGTTGATATATTGAAATATTTGTAGTCAATTCAATTTCTTAAATTCAATAATTATGTTCATTTTTTATGTAATTATAAGAAAAAAAAATTGAAATCAATAATTTGATAAAATAACTAAAATTGAGGACCAAAATGTTATAAAACTAATAAATAATTTCAATTACATGAATGGCGTTTTCTCATGAAACATAATTTTCAAGCATTAACTATAAAAAATTATTTATATACTATCAAAAAAATTATAAATCTAATATATAAAATTTAAAATATAACAATAAAAAAATTAAATTCAGAAAAACTGACTGAAACATGCCATTAAAAATCATAAAAATATGAAGTATTAAAATATAGTAATAGGTTACTAGATTAAAAAAAACGAATTTTATATTAGATTGAAATTTCTATAAGATTTTATGAAATTCTATATGGATTTTCTCAATTAAAAATAATAGTAGGTAACATTAATGATCCATTGTTATAATTTTTAGATTAGATATTCAATTATAAAATGCATAAAATAATGATTTGGATCAGATTAAAAATTACTACTTGTGTTAGATATAGGAATTAATTTTTAATAATTATTCCTTTATCTTAATTATGTAGCACGTACATTTTTTTTAACAGATAATATAATGTGAAAAAACAGGATAAAAAAAAGAAAATGATAAAATAAGTAGATAAATTTGGATTCGTATAGAAGACTTGTAGAATTTGATAAAATTTGATAGAGAAATATATGCAATAATATGCTCTGCGGAAAAAAAAAAAAAAAGAAAAAGAAAAAGAAAAACGCCGTTCCGTTTGTTATGCGCACATACTTCCACGGCACCGTTTTTGGGTTGGGCTTTGGAATTTAGATGTTTCTGCTGTCCGTATTTTGCAACATTAACGATCAGTTTGTTCCTTGCGAAAATCGAAAATTTCTTTCGTTCGGATAAATTAAAACAGAAAAAGAAAAAAGCAAAAAAAAGAAGGAAAGGAAAAAAAAGAAAGAAAGAAGGAATTGAAGACAACAAATAGTTGAAAAATGAAAAAAAAAGGAAAAATATAAATTAAAATTATAAGAATATAAATGTCTTCTTATATATATATATATTTTTTTCATAATTAAAAAAATAAAAAGAAATACAACTTTATTTTCATTTTATTGTCTTCGTTTCTTTTATTTGGTAAAGGAAATAATAATACACCAAACATACTTGGTGTAGTGGAAACGGAAACAGAAAACCCTCTACCTTTCCCTCTCTAAATAAAAACCCTAGCTGGGGGATCCCTCTATCTATCTACCTGAATACACTTTTTAATTTTTCCCCCTCTATTCACGAGCTTTGCTTCAAGCTCTGTTCAGCGATTCGGTTTAGCCATATTGTTAGTTTCAGGCTTTTCTTCGCTTGTTTTCATAAGTTGTTTGAAAGCTAGGGCAAAACATGGATTACGATTTTAGGCAAGAATTCCAACACAATATAGTAGCCTTTAATGGTGAAGAAGAAGAAGAAGACTATTATGACCAAACTCCACGACAACAGCAAATTGGCGGTGCTGGCAACGGGAGAAATCATTCCTTAAATCGTGACTCTTCTTCGTATTCTTCTTCTCAAGGGTTAGTTTATATAGGTTTCTTGTTCAGGGTTTTTTAAGGGTGTCGCAGCCCACAAAATTTGAGCGTGAATGGAGAAATAATTTTCAGTTTTTCTTCTTATTCTTGTTGGTAGAAAACTCTTTGTTGGCGGAATTTCGTGGGAAACTACTGAAGGTACCGTGAAGATTCTTTTTCAACTGTTTGTAGTTGCATTATGTAAATATTTAATTGAGCAATGGATTCCTGGTGCTTGAGTGCTATTTGCTTGTTATAATTGAATTGGGTGTTGCATTCTTCAATAGCTAATGAGCGCATGATAGATCAGGTCTTGCTTTGTGTTATCATTAATTGTACTTCAGAGTGGATTAAATAAGTTACTGGACCAAACATATTTAAGTATAATTCAAATATTTCAGTAATTTGTTTGCTTTAGGGTCTCTCGTGCTAGAGAACAGTGACTAGCTTTTAAGCATGATTTACCATACTATGGATTGACAAACAACTGTGCTGCAATGCCTTTTTTGAGTCAAAATATTTTTTTTTCAGTGTCCATTTGCATATTGCCCCCTCATCTTATGAGGAACTTTCTACTTAAGCTTTTGGGTGGAATAGATGGACGCAGATCGATTGCTTTCAGCTGGAATACATAGTAGCAGAGGACTTACCTTTCCTCATCATTTTCGTTGGAGATCTTATAGTTGAATTAACATGGATAAAGGTCTTCTAGAGTTGTAGCTTTCAAGAAACATGTATGGTTCAAGTGAGCTAATTTCAGCTGGTCCAAATGAGACACACACATGTACACAAAAACCAATTATGTTTCCATTTTATAAAACCCACCTCAAATGAGAACAAATTTGGGGACATATTAACTGGTAATAGCTTTTTGTGTTTGGTTGAATGTGATTCATGTTGTTATAAAGTTTTGGTGGGGTTAAGGAGTAGCAACATTATATCCACTTTTTGTACTTTTAACCTGCCATATCCCCAAATGCTTTCTCGTAGTTGGCCATTTAACTTCTTTTGAGGTTTCAGCTCTCCCTTTATCATAATACTTTTCATGTTATCTGGTTTCAGAAACATTTGCTAATTACTTCAGCAAGTATGGGGAAATTACAGACTCTGTAATAATGACAGATAGACATTCTGGAAGGCCAAGGGGGTTTGGATTTATAACATTTTCTGATCCAGCAGTTACTGATAGGGTATTGGAGGAAGACCATGTCATAGATGGCAGAGTGGTAACGTTCTTTTTCCTTGATGCCGCACAAGGCGTTTTGATAGTTTTTCTTAACTTGAATTTCATGCTGATGAGTGATCAAAAGTTTAGAATTTTTGAGCTTATTCTAGTGCATTCTTTTTCAGGTTGAAGTGAAGAGGACAGTTCCAAGGGAGGATATGGATGTTAGAAGTCTTATGAGAGCCAAGAAAATCTTTGTTGGTGGAATACCACCAGCTCTGACTGCAGGTAAATTGTAGAACCTTTTCGTTGAATTTTATCATTCGTAAGATAAACTGTGTCATCATTCTGACTATAAGGATTTTTGTGATAGACGAGTTGAAGGAGTACTTTTCTGTTTATGGCAACATAGTTGAGTACCAGATTATGGTGGATCATAAAACTGGACGGTCTAGAGGCTTTGGGTTTGTCACTTTTGATGGTGAAGATTCTGTTGAACAGATCTTTTCAGAGGGCAAGATCCATGAACTTGGCGGTAAACGGGTAAGTTGTTAATTCTTTTTGGAATTAGTATTTTTTTGATTTGCTGTATGCTTTTGAAATGACATACTTTTTACTTCCGACTATGTTTAGGTGGAAATAAAGAAGGCTGTACCAAAAAGAAGTGGTGGTGATTATGGTTTTACTGCAAAATCTCATTCTGGGTTTGGCAATGGTGCAGGTGGGTATAGTGTTAGCCATGGTTCAAGGGTTATGTATGGTGGAAAAATGGGCAGAGGGTATGGTGGGTACAGTGGATATGGTGGATACAGTGGTTATGGGGGAGGCTATGGAAGTGGTAATGGTTTTTATGGTGGCTATGGTGGTTACGGTTATGGGTTTGGGTTTGGTGGACCAATGATGCTTGGCAGTGGTTATGGTGTACCCGGTGGTTATGGCACCACTGCTGGATATGGAAGAATCAGCGACAGTGGCAAGGGATATGGAAGTGGTGGTGCTGTAAATGGAGGTCATGGCAGTAATAAAGGATATGGTAGCAGTGAGAACGGTGGTAGTGCGGTTACAACAAGATATCACCCTTACCAAAAGTGAAGGGAAATATTCTTTTGCCATTGATTTCTAATCATTATGTTTGAAAGAAATATTATCTTCTATACATGCTAAGTCAGGGTAGGTTGTTTTAAAAAAGCTGCTGCTGCTATTTTGTTGTTCAAGCTACTTTGCAAATTGTGTAAGGTGGTTGGCTTGGTACTGGAATGGTGGTTGTAATTTGATTAAAAAAAAAAAATTACAGTATAGAATTCGATTTTGGGGTGCGTGGAATTAGGATAATTGGTTACTTTGCAAAGTAAGAAAGTGAAATTTAGGGGAAAAAAATTGTCTTGCTGAAAGACTGAAATCCTTGAACCATAGTTTGGATTATTAGCCTTGCACATATTTGAGACGCAAACTTATGATGCACAGCAGAGCTGCTAGAGGCATGCAATGTTCACGGTGTAGAAAGTTTGTGCATGTGCATGTGCATGTGCATGTGCCTATCCTTATAAATGGATCTGGAAGGATCTATGTTCCATGATATCGAATTGTAGATCGTCTTAAAGAAATATCCGTTATATGTTCTAGTTATTAGTGGTTGCTTGCGCTGGATTTGTTTATTAATCTCTTATTTTCTCAATGCAGCCTCTGATAGGAATTTTTTTTATTATTATTTATAAAATCATTGCATAGATGAGACAAGCTACAGTGTAGATTGTCCATTCATTCATAACTAGGTCCTCAACTGAAAATATCTGCTGGGCCCTTTCTTTTTTTTTTTTTTTGGTTTGTCTCAGTAATTGGAGTAGGGGGAATGAATCAGTGGGTAGCATCTCCTTTGATGCCTTTTCTGATAGTATGATATGGAATATATTCATTGTTCTTTGACATTTACTCCTCTACCGGATTGCACGTAAAAATGAGATTTTTTTTCTGTTTATTATTAACTGATTATAAGGGGGAAAAAAAAACTATTGAGTCCGGATTTAAAAATTAAAAAAAAAAAGAAAATTGTTTTGATATTGAAATGGAAGAGTGCCTCATGTCAAGAAGAATTATTGTGTATCTTTATTAGTTGATGTACAGCAAAAGAAAAGAAAATTATTGTATGCTTTTGTTATTATTATTATTATTATTATTATTATTATTAGGAGTAGTTGCTGTACATGAAAAAGTGCTCATGCATTGATGTCTCTTAGATTTAGAACCATTGCTCAATTTGTATAGCTTTCAATCCTACACTCTCTCTTTAAGATTCTTTTACTCATAAATTTTATAATTTTAAACGAAGTTAAATTGAAAGTAGATTCAAAATTTAACTGGAAATCACGTTTTCGGCCTTCCTTTATAAGAAATTATGCATTCAGTCTTCTTTCCTTTTTCGGTAATGATCAGTTTATATTAATTAAACTTTGAATTTATTTAGCGTAAACATTTTTACAGCTGATTTATTTCATTTTATTCTTAAAAGTATATTTTTAATTTATTATTATTATTATTGTATAATTAACGGTAAATAATAATAAAAATATTTTTCAAGTATAAATTTGAACAAATTAGCCGTAATAAGTAAATATAAAATAAAATAAAATAATCGGGTAGAAAATTGGAACAAGCCCAATGGGCAATTTAACCACCAAAAACCTCACATGTAGAAAGGTGGTGCCGCAAAACTATCTCTCTCGCACGAAAATCTATCATATGGTGGTACCTCAGTCCGCATTTTCCCTCGTTTTATAGGATCTCTACTTTAGGGCTGTTTCATTTTCTCGTTTGCCAAACACCCTCTCAAATCCACCAAGAATGAGTGGCGACAACAAGGATGCTTTCGACATGTCCAAGATCAACACCTCTCTTCCTGCCGCCGCTGCCGGTAATCCCTCCTCTTCGCTTCTTTTCCTACAAGATTAAGTTTAAGTATGTCAAAATTGTGTTTATTGCATCATTATTGTTTTGATTAGCTGTCGCTGATATCTACCATAATTCCTAATTTACTGCCCTTATGTGCTGTTTGGGTATCAGGAAACAGCTCGTTATCTCAGTGTAGTGTTATCTAATTGAGATGAACTTTTATTATTATTATTATTATTATTATTATTATTATTATTATTTGGTTTCTTGGTAAGCTGTGATTGAAATAAAAATTACTTTTTTCTACATGCATCACCCTAGTTAATAGTTATATATGATTTTTGTTTGTGCATGTGTAAGATTCTACTGCTCATGTGTATGTTTGGTGATTACTGAAATTATGCGTGTAATAGTATTTCTTTCAATCTTCTTATGTCTGATTGTGTGCGCACCTGTCAAAAATATTTGAAATCACTATAACTGTACTATAGTTTAAAATTAAACTCACTGCGGATGTTTGTTGCTGTGTACAGCTCTTAGTGCGGCGGATTGTGCTGAGCTTGTTAATGCACTCAAGGCCAGTAATTTGGGCAAATTGTGCCTTTTTTATTTCAAAACAAAAACATTTATGGAACAGTTGGTGGTGTACATGACATGAGAATAATATTCATTTTGTGATATGAACTATGAAGTACCATAATCTGAATGGGTAAAATGACATTTTTATCTTCCATTCCCTAAAACAAATGGCTTATTGATCAATTCAATTGGGAAATGGTATTCCAGCATGCCTTATTCTGATAGCACCGTTTTGGGGTATTTTTCAGGATAAACTTCAGACTTCAGAGCTTGGCTGGAAAACACTTAAATGTTCTTGAAACCCTATCACCCAATGTCCCGAAGCGTGTTGAGTTTCTGAATGAGATTCAGGTATGTTTACAATTTCTAATATTATGATTTAACATTTTTTTTCATGACTATCTATTATCATTGACTACTTGTTCTATTTAGTTTGAACATTTTTCTAGTGAGTTAATGAATTGCATATGCAGCCTCATTTTTAATGTTCTGCTCTCACTGATGTAGTAGCATCAAATTCCAAAACAGGTCTATTTAAATTAATTTTGCTATTTCATTTTAGTATGTTTTCTGCATTTAATTTTGATTAGGAATTCTTTTATATTTATTTAGGATTTTTTATTTACTGAGTGTATTGTTCTGGTTAGAATTTCTTTTGCCAAGGAACCTGGATTAGGATTTGTCCTAATTAGTATAAATAGGTTTACTGGTAGAAAATATCATTTGTTGTATCATTATTCAGAATTTTAATTTAGAAATTTTCTTAAAATCCAATTATTTTCTATTTTTTCTATCACAAATCATAATTGCTCTATTATAATCTTAATTGTTAATGTTTAATTTGCCTAAACTTCCACTGTTGCTTAGTCAAATTAGCGGCAATTGCAAGCTGGTTTGGAAAAATCCATTAGGAGACTGCAAATTATGTGGTGGACTGTAGGAAATGGATAATGATTTCTATGTACTGCAGGTTGAACCATCTACCTATTATACTGATACAGCTGAGAATCCAGTCCACTGAACAATATTGATGTGCGTCAGGGATATATATCACAAGTCTTGTGGATGTACTGGCGTTAGATTTATAACGAACTGTAACATACATGTTCACTTATCTTTTTTCATCAAAAGATATATAAAGAACAATTATTCATATCTGATTTGCAGGCTGACATGATGAGCTGGAAGCAAAGTTCAAAGAGGAGAGAAGGGCACTGGAAGCTAAATACCAGAAACTTTATGAACCACTTTAAACAAAGTTATTTACGGTATTGCCTTTCATCTTAGATATTGGATCCCAACATTAAAACTATTGTACTGTCTCCATTAAAGGTTCTCTTACATTGAATTTAGCATATTATCAAATTATGACATGTTTCTCAATTTACAAGGCTCAAGGATACATCTATTTTGTTGATCGTAATTTGTTGTTGGGCACTCTCAGAGATTTGAGATTGTGAATGGTGTAAAAGAAGTTGAAGGTATTACTAGTGAAGTTGCAACTAACCAAGAAGGGGACAAAGCTACAGGAGGTGACCATTTCATAAAGTATATTTGTTGGTAACTCATAACTCTTGTACTTGATGCAAATTACATTTTTTATACAGAGAAAGGAGTACCTGATTTCTGGCTCACTGCAATGAAAACTAATGAAGTAGTTGGAGATCAGGTAATGAATTGATGTAAGGCATGGTTTAGTTTTTCCACTGATTGACTAGGTGTGACATTGTATTTTCCTGATTTTGGAATAGATTACTGAACGTGATGAAGGGGCTCTAAAGTTTCTTAAAGATATAAAATGTTTTAGAATTGATGATCCTCATGGTTTCAAGCTGGAATTTTACTTTGATCTTAATCCCTTCTTCAGAAATTCTGTCCTGACAAAGACGTATCACATGATTGATGACAAGGATCCTATTCTGGAGAAAACGATTGGGTAATTATATGCATGTCATGCTGAAAATTGTAGTTATTGTCTTTATCATTTTTTCTTATTATGTCGGTATTTTGTAGAACGATGATTGAATGGTATCCTGGAAAATGCTTGACAAAGAGGTCCTGAAGAAGAAACCAGAGAAAGAGTCAAAGAATGCCAAACCCATCACAAAAATTGAGAATTGTCCGAGTTTCTTTAATTTCTTCAACCTCCTTCAATTCCTGAGGAGGATGACCTGGATGATGATGCTGTAAGTTCTGCATCTTGCATTCTAGGAGCATTTTACAATATATTAGCATTTGTTATTTCTTAGATGCATGTACTGGCAGGTTGACAAAATTCAGGATAGAATAGAACAAGATTACAATATTGGGTAAGTACCAATTGCATTGCTTATCTGGTTGAATAAGCCATTCTCTTTTTTTCGTTGTTAATTGGAACAATTTTTTATTGGTCTCGTTCTGTAGTACTACGATTAGGGACAAAAAATATTCCTCGTGCTGTTTCGTTGTATACTGGGGAGGCTGTTGAGGAAGATGAGTTAGATTTAGAAGATGTTGAAGATGACATTGATGACGAAGAAGATGATGACGTGGATCGGTGGATGATGAAGATGAGAATGACGATGATGTGGATACTGGAAAACAGGTTAGGAAGATAGTATAAACATCTGTAAGATCTTTTCCTCTTTTATATAATTCCATTTCTGCATTTGAAAGTTAGATAGAGTTGCTAGTATTTGGAGTTTGCTAATTTTATTATTCCACCCTTGCATTTTATTTATCATCTAGTGGACCTAAGGTGAGTTGATCTAGCAAAACCAAGTGTTTGTCCTGTGTGTGAAGTGTTGATTCTGATTTTTGACACCTTGTTATTGAATTGCTGAAGCGTGGAGCACAGACTGGGAAAAGGAAGCAAGGAGAGCACCCTCCTGACTGCAAACAAGGTTTCAGCCCAAACTAGTGATTGGAGGCTGTGCAGGATAACATAAACAGTGTCCCAGTTGATAAAAACTGTGGGGCCTTGGCATTTTCTTTCTCATCATGCGTGTAAATCTCCGTAGTTTTTCTTTTCCCTTCTTAGGATCTCTATATTGTGTTGGGTTGCAAAAATATGGGTTTTGATTACATAAATATTTAGGAAACCAGATTATGTATCTATTTTCAATATAGGCGTTCTATGGTAAATATTCTGACTTTTTTCCTCATCCTTAGCTCTATGCTGTATATGGTGGCAAAAAGGGGAATGAATACATTATTTGTATATTCATGCCTATCTTTGCTTAATCGAATGTCCTTTTATTTATGGAATGATTTGAATTTCCTTTTTTAAAAGACGAAAGAACTTTGTGGATATTTGACGTACACAGGCATGCCTTTTCTTCTTCTTCTTCTTATTCTTCTTTTCTTTAGAATCAGTGAAAAAACTTTTCTTTTAGAGAGAGTTAGTTCAATTACTAATGAGAATCAACATCTTTTTCTTGTCGAATGCATCACGCTGATGTCAGAGAATGCATCTAAATAAAATGTAGAGAGTTGAGAATAACTTATTTTTCTTGTTGGAATTTTTTGTGAAAGCATCAGACAGATGTAAGAGAATGTATCTATAAAATGGCCTGAAAATGGAAGGAATTTAGGATTAAAGATACTCTTTTTTTTTTGTTTTTCTAATAAATAGAAAAACACTGCTAATGTAAATTTTGACAAGCACATTGAGCAAAAGCTTCTTATTGGGCGCACAGCATTACTGTTGGTTTCACAGGAAATCTATAGATGCACAACTCATATGTTAATCAATTTTCTTTGTTAAACTTCAATACTTGTCATCCTACCGACTACTGCCATAATTCTGCTCCTTATAAACTTCGATACAAATATTAAATATTGGCATGTGATTGGTGCAGTTGCATCAACTGTCAACTGCTTACTCACTCCCATACCATACATTCTCTATATTTTAGCTTGATAAAATGCTACTGATATTTGTTACTCTACCACTGCCTGGCCACCTTTAAAATATATATGCAATCACCTCCTAACTCGAAGTATATATCGGTTATTTAAGACTTGTAATAAACTATCTTTACTATACTATCCTACCTTAACAAGTGTATAGAATCAATATTATTATATTAAGAGATATCAGTTTAGGAGATCATAGAATGTAAAAGTAAGCAATGGGTTCCTTAGTGAGTTCCCTTTTTGCCAAACTATTTGGAGTTAGTGGTGTACTCGGAAAGATAAAGGGAATCCCAAGTTCCGAACTAAATATACACCAAGTGATTTAACAAGGGTTTCCTAAATTATATAGTTTCCTAAAATTTTAACTTGAAATTTAAATAAACATTTATTAAATCGTTCATTTATTGATTAAACTGATGATAAACTTCTTTTTACAAATCACTTTCATATTTGAAAAGTAATTATTAAATTTATTTTTATGTGCATTATTGGTTTATTTCATAAAAAAATAAGAAATTTTTATTATTTCTACATAATTAATTTAATTAACTCCAATTAATGGCAACGCTAACTTTATTTCAAGAAGATATAATTAAAACTCAATGGGAGGTGGATATGAATTATTAATTTTAATACTCCATTGTTAAATATAAAGTCATTGAAGATGCTGAGAGGAACAAGAAGTATAAGAACTTACTTAATAGATAACATCTAAAAGCCTAATTATAAAAATGATTATCAGTCACTCATTTAATTCCAAGTCTAGCTCTTCAGCAGTTGTCATCTCTACTTGTCTACAATTTCCATGCGAGTTGTTGATATCAGCTTTCTTCATGCTCCAAGCAGTGGAGTTAGAGATGGTGACCCCTTCACTTCCATAATTGAAAATAAACAAGCGGGCAGCTCCATATATAGCCAATTCAGGGATACACTCTTGCTGTAATGCAGCTCTTCTCTTTTCCACCAAAACTCTCCACTATTGAATGATCAATCTGTAAATAAGACAAATCTTAAGTGCATCCGCGCAAAAAACTCAAAAGCCTGATCTGTAGCATGCACTTGTAAGCAATAAAAAGTTAGGAATTAGGAATCCATAGTCTAAAAATAGTGTGGGGAATCTTGGTTGTATGATTGTCTCTATAAACTACTCTAAAAAAGCAAGAAAAATATGTGGTGGATCTAAACTAGCTCGGCCACAAACCTTTAGTAAAAGGTTCTTCACTATATTGATTTACCTAATTTAGGGGGTTGAAAAGTACTTGCATTTTCATTTGTATAAAAGATATGGAAAATGTACACCAAACATGGTCTCCAAGTATTATAAGCATGAGGCAATGAAATCTCCTCTGATTTTTATGACCTGATTTGGGAGATGACCACAAATTTTCAATTTTTGGATTTTCCCCATATTAACATAAGATTAAGTGCCAGGTTTATCCAAAAAAAAATTATATGTATTAATTTATTTGACATATACAATCACATCAATTTGAAAAAAAAAAGTGAAAATTTTCATCAGTAATAAATAATATTGTTTGGATCGAAAACTTTGGTAGGCAATATTTTCAAAGATGCTATCTTTCAAATAAGTTTCCAAGACAGTAATGCCCAAGAGCTGACGTACTACTGACCTGAGGAGTGCATAAAAATCTTAATGTTCACACCAAGCTTCTCATGAACTAAACTCACCAAGCTTCACATCCAATAAAGCACCAAAATTGGCCTTATCATATATTGGATTAAGTGAAGAACTAGAAATCATAAAACAAATTAAAACACAATTGTGAGACAGTTAAGTAAGTTGTGGAATTTGGACGGAATTTTCTTCATATTTGAAGTATTTGAGTAACATATAGGCAAGAATTGAAGGGTCGACAAGTAAAAGAAATTTAGAGAGAGATATGCATTGATCCGCCTTGGATCAAACTCTTCTACTTTGCTAAAATCTATTGCCTTAAATGAAATCTCCACATCTGTCTGTTCATATTTAAAAAAAAAAAAAATTGTCGTTATTTTGTTTATTGTTTCAAAAGTTAAATACTTGTGAATCCGATGATTCTGAAGAAATAACTTCGTCCTTTTCTTTTTTTATTTTCAATTTTTATGGAGAGAAAGAAATAGATAATAATCAGTAATTTAATAAATATTTTGTTAATTGTAATTAACTAATGACTTGCCTGTGCTGCCGTGATGCCGGAGACTTCAAACAGTCTTTTTTTTTTTTTTTTCTGAGGAATTTACGAGACAAATGAATTGGATTCGTACGAAGCTTTTCAATTTCCCTTATTGGCCATTGCACCAATTGCTTCTTTGATTTGTGGAGCAAAATTACTCTTGGAATTACTTGCAATAATGGATATAAATCATATAAATATGACATTAAATCTTTTAATTATATGAAAGATGTTAATTTTATTCTAAATCATTATCATTCTGTGTTAAAGAAAAAATATACTTATTTAAATCAAATTTAAATTTAAAAAAAAATAAAGATTTAATGTATATTATCTAAAGTACAGTCTAGTTAATCGATTTAAAATGGAAATTTTTTAGAAAGGTTATTATTTTATTATTATTATTTTATTCGTAAACTAATTCAATTATGTAATAACGTATATTAATATCAATTAATATAAATAAAATAATTAAATATATAATTATATTATTAAATTAGTTTTTAAATAATATTATAAGTTAGAATTTATATAAAAATTTCTCCCTAAAATAATCTTCCTTTGTAGATTCATTAATCCAACCCCACAAAATTCTTCTATTGGTATAACTATCAAAGAAAGTTTTAGAAGCATAAAATTGGCCATAATCGTATCTTAAACCACAATCACCCTCAATAGATCCTTCATAGGAGCATAAATATCCTTCGCTGGTTCACAATGTCCAAATGTGTAATAATCATGTTTAGCATCATCTAAACTCAATTTAAGCACATAATTCCCTGTGCATCACTAAATCAACCCCAATTGGCTGCTCAACCGATACCGGGGAAAACTTCGGGCATTCCAGTGAACGGAGCCGAATACAACGGGTTCTCGGCTTTTGTCCAATGAATAAAATCTCTACTTTTATAAGGAATTGCTAATCCTCCTGTCATGTTCTTTGCTTCCAATAATCACTCTCCATCGCCCATCTGGACCTAACCAGGCTGTGAAATCTAATCCCTAAATGCGCTTCCATTGATTCGGTTCTGATGGTCGGACCACACACGTGGGTTTCAGGGGAGACTTTACCCATTCTACGAGAAACGGGTCGGACTTGTTAATTCCAGTGAAGAGAATAGCAGGTTTTCCGCCGGGGAGGATGGTGGCGGACCCGGACCAGGTTCCCTTGACGTCTGAATGTTTGAGTAGGGTGGATGGCAATTTTCTGCGGGGTCCAATTTACAAGATCTTGAATGGGCCCACTCTGCTCCTTTGGGATTGTAAGTGGTAAATTCCATTGTACATCGTCGGTATTGCATTTACATATTTTTCTCTAATTAATTCATATTTTTCTCGTTAATCTTATAAACATAAAAATTGTACTAATTATTTGCACGTTTCTATAAAATTATTTTTAGGTATTATGGCCTTTGAGAGAACATGCATAACATGAAAGGGTTTTTCTAACTTTATAAAAAAAAAATCAATTTTTTCTAAGATGATTTTTCATATTTAAAATTATAAAACTAATAAACGATAAGAATGTTTAAAAGGAATTTTATTAATATGCAAAAGTTTGGTATTTTATTATGTCCCAAAAAAATTGGCATTTTATTTATTATTAATAATATTATTTATTTCAAAATATTAATAATTCAAAAATCATAACATATAATAATTTCAAAAAATAATATTCAACATCTATTTATTTCTCAAGTAAAATATTATTTTGATGGAAATAAAATAATTTTAAAAAAATTATATGAAAATTTTGTCATAATTTATATTTAAAATAAAAATAATTAAATTCAACTTTATTAATTATATATATTCCTTAAATAATGTGAATATTTTTATGAATGACTACAATTAACTCATAACCATTTATTGATAGTAGATATTCAAAATTTAAATTAATATATAATCATATTCAAAAATATTTTCAAATATAATCATGTCTATATTTTTGTTTTATTTTAATAAATAATAGAATTTATTTATTTCTATATCTTTAATTGAAAATTTTTTCATGATTCATAATAATCAATTAAAATAATAGATTTTTTATAGAGATCAAAATAATTTTGAAAATAAATTTAATCACAATGAATATTAATAATAAAAATATAAATAATTAAATTTTAAAAATTTTCAATTGTATATGTTCTTAATTTTTAATTTTGTAAATAGATACATATATTATATTTAATTTTATAAAAAATAAAGTATGTAAATTGAAGTGGTTTAATGGGTGAATTGCTAAAGCTCATCCTCAATGAGCCAAGTTTGAAACTCACTGCATGCACACTATTTTGCATATTTTTCAACAACTTCTTAACTGATCCAACCAGTCAACCCATGATTGGTTTAAGCAGGTCATGGTTCCATTGGCTGGTTAGCCGATTTTGATGCTAGATAAAATATATATGGTTTCTGAGGTGCTAAGCAACCTAATTTTTTTGATCGGCTGGCATGTTTACTGGTTGAATCAGATGATCCGAGCCAGTTTTAACAATAATGTTTGCAGTAGTACTTATAGAGGTTGAATAATAAGAGTTAGTTGTTCTATAGTTTTCATTATTCGGTCTGGGTGAGTTCATTTTGTACTTGTCTGAATTGTACAATTGATGGGGCCACATATGCCCGAATTTTTTCGTTGTGTCGAATAGTATCGATCAAATATTGCATGATATCATCAATTTGGTTCATCATAAGTCTAAGAGAATCATTGTTAGTAAGTTGAACTCGATTAGCTATAGATTGACGATCAACCTCACAATTTATGAGTGGTGGAAATGGAAGGCGAAGGTCACAATTGCAAATTTTCAAGTCATCACATGCTCTTTAATTTTTGCACCATGCATAAATGGAGGTTGATTAGAAGCTGATGAATCTCATTTGTCTTGATTAATTTGGCCATTCGGTGTTAGTCATTATCGCTTAATTAGAGTCTTATTACTAACAAGCACAGTTCTCACTCTGGTTTTGCCAAATATACTCACACTTCAAATGAAGCTCAATACAAAAAGAGTCAAGCCCATGGTCCAATATTAAATGACCCTAAAACTATTGCACTGAAATTAAGAGCGAATTAATGGGTTCGACCTTAATGAAAATATGAATTGGTGGAATATTCGATCTACTCTAAATTTCTGGACCAAGTCTGGACATTGTGACAAAACAAGGAATTGAATGACAACCAAGTGAAATGATACACAAGTGTAAAAGCCTTAACTCATACCTTGAACTGCATTTGGAGTGCTAACGAGTGAGGATATTAATCTGGAGGTTTTTAACAACTGAATGATGTCAAGCTAATCACTAGTTGATATTTGTAACGATTGAATTGACTGCAAATATCTAAACACCCTACTAGGACTAAACACTAAACCTTAGCCAAAAAAAAATGAATACAGTAATATCACTGTTTTAAAGAGAATACCTTATTACGTATTTCTCATTTATGATCAATGTTTTAAAGAGAAGACCTTCTTATTACGTATCTCAGTGCACATTGGTTGTAATCATAATACCACTTTTAACTGAAAATACCCCTCCTCTAGCTTTCTTCCATACGAGTTTGATTGTTGGATCTATAGATATTTCTAATATTTATATTGTTGGTTGGTCCTTAATACTAAACCAGAGCTAACCTAGTTTCGGCTGGCGTTAACAAATCTCAAACCCTTTAAGTACCCAATATACCAAATATATATATATTCTCTTCATATAACAGATTTAATGCAAAAATATAAAATTATACAAAATCCCAATTTTATTTTTCTTATACAAAAATGGCTATTTAATTTTATAGATGAAGTCGAATTTTAAATGAATATAATTGGGTGTTGGTTTTACTTTAATCTCGAGTTGAACGGCATCAGAGCGACGTTGGCTAAACTGTGGGGCCGCCCTAAAAATACATGGACCACCATCCACTGAGACACGTGTCAATAGAATTTTGCCGCCTTTTCTGACAACTAACTCAAACAATAGGAGAGAAAAGTCTCCGTCACGCACCTTTGCATAAAATTGTGTATATATTCATCGAAATCACCATATTTTTATTTGATGATTTTAGTTTTGCATTATTATTTTATTAATATTACAGTTTTTTTTTTTGAATTAGATTGAGTTTGTATTACAGTTTTTTTTTGGAATTAGATTGAGTTTGTGATTTTGCTAATAAAAAATTATCTTTTATGTATCTTTACATTATAATTCACATATTTCTATTAATGATTTTTTAAAATTGTCTTAAAAAATTTAATTAATAATAATAATAATAATAATAATAAAAGCTAAAAAAAATCGAAATATATAAAAAGTTCAAAACCAAATTATAGGTTTCACTGTGCGTTTATCTGCTGCATGTGAGGATGATTTTGGATTTCCCTCTTTTTGCCCTGTGGAAGCAGCATGTGTTTGACAATTTCGTAGTTTGTGGGACCACTAAATTCTCAAATCATTTAGTGTGGGTCCCAGTGCAAATCACTTTTTTTTTTAAATTTTTGTTTATATTGATTGATGGGCAATGGGAGTACCTCTTTTTCCTATTTTGAGATGGTTGCAGACTCATTTCAAAATTTATAATTATATTGTTGATAATTGCAATCCAACTTTTTTTGGGTTAGTCCTCAATTTAATTTGATTGCATTTGGCTCTTAAGTTACAAATTCTAATTTCTCACTTTAATTTATTCTTATACTAGAATGATGCCCCAACTTTGCTGTGGGTATTTATTTATTTATATTTTTTATATATATTATTTTTTTAATAGACATGTAGGCATATGTATTTAATGCAATTGATACACATTTAATATATACTTCCTCAATTTCAATGTAATGGACTCTTTTTAGTATTTTATTTAGATTAAGAAAACATTTAATAGATTTAATTATAGAAAAAAAGAGCTAAATGGGACTACATTACCTCTCTATAGATATATTCAAAATTTATTACTTAGTTCTATAAAATTAATTATGACACATTCTCTTATTTTAGTCCAAAGGATAAAATGGAAAAGAAAAAAATAATATTGCATGGGATATATAAAAGTGACATTAGAATGGAGGAATCATGTAATAGATATGCATTTAATGCTCGAATTAATATATATACATGCATTTAATGCTAATAGATATTAATTTAATATTTTATCCGTTCCGTTCTATTTTTCATTTGAAACTTTTTTCATAAAAATTAAAAATATCATTTAATATGTATAATTATAAGTATAAAATAATTATATTATTCTTTTTAGAATAACAAGAAGTAGTAATTGAATGTAATTATTTCAATAAATAGATAAGACTTACCAAAAACCAAGACAAAGGGTAAAACTGGAAAGGATTTAGTCTATTTTTTTAATTGATAATTTAAAATATCAATTGGATTGAAATAAATTATATTTTCTTACACAAAAAGAGTATTTATAAAAACAGTTAATATATACATATGTAATAAATATGCATTCAATGCTAATAGATATGTATTTAATATATATGTAATTGATATACATTTAATGTAATAGATATAAATTTAATATATATGAAAATATGGAGTTAAAAGTGAGCTCAGAGGTATTTTAGTAAAAGTATAAACACTATTCATAGAATAATGCAAAGCATTATAGGTTTCATATATGTTTAATAGATATATGCATTTGAGTTGTAAGAAGTTTTTTATGGTGGTAAGATTGAAATGTCAATCTAAATTTTTTCAAATTCGATTCTCTTCGGTGGATTGAGATTTTTTTAAATTAAGTTGAATATGGTAGATTATTTTCATTTATTTATTATTATAAATGGTCAAAATTAAATTATAATCAATAAGATATTATTTATTTTTTTAAAAATTTAATATTCATCTTAATCATTTATTAATAGTGATATAGTGGAAATTTAATGAATATAACTTATTATATTTATTCAAACACTAATATAGAAAAGAGTTATATGCATAGGTTGTTTTAGACATTATGCGTCAATTAAACAGTAGACGTTTGTGAAGGGACGCATAAGAATTAAATTTTATGCGTTGGTCAAAATAGCTGTCATATATAATCTAGTTATATGTTTCGGTTCTTTTGTGACAATAGATGCATATTGTCTTCAATTTTTTTTAAACAGACTATAAGTGTCGACTGTATTAAATGATCAATATATATAGTCCATTATAAGCATTGATTCTTGGTTAGAAACCAACGTCTATAATCAATTTTTTTTTGAAAAAAATTAATTTTTATTAATTAAAAAAATTCAATTTTGTAAATTTTTTTTTATTAATTAAAATTAAAATTTCTATATTTTTGGTCGGCCCCCTCAACAAGGGGTTCGGAATTCTTTCTTTCTCTTCCGGCCCTTGCGAGAGAGCTAATCGAACGGGAGGGCACTCAACCTTATGTTGTGAGGAAGGGCGAGTGACGAAGAAAGAAGTGCCATTAGCAAGGCAAAATTCTAAGTATGATTTTACATGTTAACAGACTCAGAAACTAGCATTCATATATTTTTTGACTAGTAAAATCTTAAGTTCTAGTTAGGGAAATATATAAAGATAACAGTAAAATATTATACTTGTAAGTGAAATAGTATTCAAAAGTTCTTTAACCGTCTAAATTATGAAACAATTGTTATGACTTGTAACACATAATTAATTCTAAATCCAGTATAATTCTCAAATACACTAAACAAAAATATAACAATAAAATTCCCGCTGATAAAAAATCCAATCTCAACAACTAACATTTAAGTAATCTCTTACAATTTTTCACCAACTCCGTATTTTACCTGCAACTAAATCGAAGGCACACCACCATAGAAGCAAGCAAACACTATTTCCACTAGTTATAGACTTATAGTACCATGGATATAGTACCACTGGGTCCTAGAAAATGCATAAATGAATTTTAAAAAATGGGACAGATTAAAAAAGCATGGCTATTAATCTTGGGAATGCATGCAACAAATTCAAAAATTAAAATGCAGAAATGGGTTTTAAAAAATGGGTTATATAAATGTAAGAAATGAGTTTTAAGATTCAAGAATTTAAGAATAAATAATTTAAAAATGTAGAAATTGGTTCTAAAAATTACCTTTAGAGATCTTGAACCCGTTCTTTACTGCAGAAAAAATGCAACAGCCGAACATGTTTTACCGGTCTCCAATATCTCTTCAACGCTTTACCGGCTAAAATTGTGCGATAAAGGTATAAGATGAAAGAAGATAAGTTCTGGAGAAGGGAAAAATGCATGAGAAGAAGAAAGAGCTAGAAAAAATGAGACGCTATATATAAAGAAGAAGATATATATGGGTTTTATTTTTAAAACTTATATGTGTCGGCTAAGTAAAAAAACTGAAGCATATAGTTAAAAGAATACACGTCGGTTATTTACAAACAATCAATGTCTATAACTTTTCAAAATTTTAAACTTGTATGTGTGGGCTAACTAAAAGAACCGAAGCATATAGTTAAAAAATATAATTAAAGAATATGTATCAGTTATTTATAAGCGCATAATGTAACTAATCTTTACAAAAACCGATAATTATAATCAACAGTTGTAGAATATATTTATAAATATGTCACCGTATTTACTATATGCATTGGCTATTTTCGAAATCGACTAACATGTGCAACTTGAGAGAATTTCAACCCGTGATTGGTAATGAATTTTTGTGCATCCTTGTAATTTATTAGTATACTTCTGCTTTAACACTCATTATAAATTAGTATTGTCCAATTGACCTATTTATTTTAATTTTTTTTTGAAACCAAAAACGAATGGTTCACTTATTTATTTTCTTAGGTAAAGATTCAGTACCTTTATTTATAATGAAATTGATATTCTCATGTATTTTATTAAAATATTATGAGATGCAATGTGGAGTCTTGACATAATTATTTATTTATTTGGATATTAAAAAAAATGCGAAAGAACAAATTGTAATGTATTGTTAAAAAAAATCAATTAATTTGAACTCAATGATAATGATCTTATATTAGAACTGGGAGACTTTAAGTTGAAATAATAATGTGGCTATACGACATTATAATTGAATTATAAGATATTAAATTTTCATTTTAATTAGTAAAATAAAATTAATATATTTCGTGGTACTTATCTTCTTGCAAAGGAACCCCCGTCGAATTACTTCAATTTCAAATAAAGTAAATAAAAAATCGAAGATCGGAAAGTGACTGAAACCAATCCCAGAGCTTAAAGTTAGGCAATGTTAGAGTAGCTATGTATGTCGTATATATTGTTAGCAATGGCAAAGTTGCATACTCAACGAACATCTATATATATATATATATATATAATGGTCAATTTTGTATTGTTTGAACCTAATGGTCATAGGAGGTTACATGGATAATGAATAAATTAATTTTTGTATATTTTTTTTTTAAATAAATGGAATACTTTCATGTGCCTGAAGAAAATGTGAATGAACGAAGGAAAAGTACGAATTAAGGGTAGGTTGGTTTTGTGGTCTACAATACTAAATGAACACCACATCAGAATATATATATATATATATGATCAAAATAAATTAATTTATCAGTCGAATGTAAGAAAGAGTAGTTTTGAGAAATACAAATGGAAATAAGAGAGAATGCCAAGTTAGATCCCAACCTTAAATTATAAAATTCCACAAAAGGTGATAAAAAAAAGAGAAGAATTTATAGCATTTAAAATTTGGTAAATGCTAATTAAGGTTGGCATAAAATTTTCTCCCTGCCGACCACCGACTCACCCATATACCACCGTTCTTATTTTAGTCCAAAAACACCAGCCCACCCATATATTATACATAGCCGCCCCATTGATTATGACATAACAAAAAAAAAAATATTTAAATTAGATTTATACTTTTATTTATAGATGAATCAATCATCGTTCTCATATATGAAATTCATTATATATATATATATATATATATATATATATATATATATATATATATATATATATATATATATATATATATATATATATATATATATATATATATAATTATAAAAAATATTTTTGAATATGATAATCATTGATTTAGTTCATAAATAAAATATGAATTGAATTTTTGTAGAAGTTTACTAAATATAAAATATTCGATATTCTTTTTTTAAAAAATATTTTAAGCCATATATTGTAGGTAATTATGGGGTTTATTTTTAAATTTGAGCCATACAATTTTAGGTGCAACTTAATTATAGGTGTATATGCAATCTCGGATCGATGAATCTTCTTTTGGTTACCATGTCTTACTCATGTTAATAATTATAGAGCATGAATCAATATACTTGAGAATTGAGAACAGAAAATGTTTCTTATATACGATGATGGTATCTTTTTCCTTGCACACTATATTCTTGAAAATTTTTTATTTTTTTTATATCAATCAAATTAATAATATAGTATCGCTTAAAAATAAATTTTATTTTGTAAACATAAAATTAATTATAAAAATTCAATTCATAAATAAAAATAAGAACCAGCTAACACTATCCTTGACTCAAAAATATTTTGTCTTATGATTTTGGTTATTGATGATTGGAGTTGAGATTTTTATTATCCTATCCAAAATTATTTTTAATTGTAATTTGATTAATAATAACTCGGTAGTTTCTTTCTGCATAAAATTTCGATATTAATTAATTATGGGTTAAAACTCAAACACAAAATAAATACAATCACCAATAATTACTTAATTATGCTCATAAATAAGTATATTAATTCAAAGGAAGTATATTAATGCACAACAAAAGTTAAAGACATGATGCCAAAAGCCGTCATAGTGAACACATCGATCCCATACATAACAAACATGGAAAAATGTCCTAACCCTTTTTGTTTATATACTACTATACATAAATAATTGCCTTTAAAACAATATAATTAAACTATAGTACAACTGTACAAGTGAGCTGTGAGCATATTGAGACTTTTGGTGGAGCAGGATCCCATTTCAAAAACTAATAAATCATTCAAGAATAAAACAAGAAAATGACAAAACAATTACTTATTTAATTTGCACCCATCTTTAATTTATTCCCCTATTATATATATATATATATATATATATATATATATATATATATATATATATATATATAAATGAAAACTTATCGAAAACGTGCACTAGCAGAAATGCAATGTTAATTATATAGTTTCACAATATTTTAAAACCAAGTAGATGTGGTAAGTAAAACATTAATTACTACTAGCTAGTTCCTAAATAAACTATTTGCCAATGTTTTCCTGTCATTATTCATTGATGACACTAATTAATTAGGTGTATACATATAAAATTTTACTTTTGTTTGACATAAATACATATATTCTATAAATTGGTAAAACACAAAGTCTAAAAGGTTGTGTAACAAATTTGTGCTTTGTGTCCATGAACTTCACATCTACCAAGCCAAGGGGAATTAAAAGAACACACACTATTATTTGCTTTGGTTGACTCAATTAACAGTCAATAGTTAACACTATTAAGTCAAGCAAACTATATATATATAGTGCCCCAACTTCGTCTTTAAAGTCGTACGAAGTTTAGTGAGCATCATTACATGGGTCAAATTCTGTTATAGGATCGATCGTAGTGCCCCTTTAACAAACTTATTGCCAATGAAGTCAACTGTACGTAGAGTATCTTCATCCTTATGGGAATTTTTTTTTCATTTATCAACTAAATTAATAATATAATACCATTATGTTAAAAAAATGATTTTTTCTTATATAAATATAAAATGATGGTAAAAATCTATTTTTTTTATGTGATACTAATTCGGATATCGAAATTGCCTTGATCTATAACTTGGATCCAGGTAGTAGTTTTCATGATATTTTTTAATAATAATAATATAGCACGAGCTTAGATTTTTTAATTTGGAATTTACTAGCGTAATTGATAACTGATAAGAAGAGAAATATGATAAAAGTTAGGCCATATACATATTAGAATTAATAATAATACTAATAATAATAAATACCACTATTATTATAATGGGAAAACCATTGCAAAATTGTGAGAAATTTCTGCTATGTTTAAGGAAATACAAAATACATAGTGGGATAATAGAAGGAAGAAAAAAAAAAAGAAAGTAAAGAAGCAAAATATATTTAGCTTTTTCCCATGCCTGAACTGAGATAATAATCAATGGAAGAATCATGGCACACTGTAAAACCATGATTTAAAATATAATTAATCTAATCCTGAAATCTTTATATCTATCTCGAGATTGAAATAGAAATGATGCTTTCTTTTTACAATATGGGTTGCTTTTTTCTTCATCACTTTATGGGAGAAGTAAAAAAAAAGTTTGGAGTACTGACTTAAAAAAAAACATAGTTGAAGTATGAAATTTTTTTAACAGTTTAATTTCTGTTTTTTTGTTTTAAATAACTTTGTTAAAAAAGCAAATAGACAATGAAGAAAAGAGGAGATTTTTCTGGGGTCTGAGGAAGAGAACAAAAGAAAAGACAGAAAGTGCAACGTCAGAGTTGAGCCGTAGGGTTCCCTTTGTTATGCTATTTTGTTCTGGACTCCTTAAGGATCACACACAGCTTACCTTCTCTCTCTCTCTCTCTCTCTCTCTCTCTCTCTCTCTCTTTCTTTTTTCTCTCACAGTTTTCTTTTCGTTTTTTTTTGCTCTTGTTTTGTTTTTGTTCATATTGGGGTTGTTGTAGTTGGATTTTCCTGGTATTAAGTGCGAGTTTTAAATTGAAAAATGATGGTTTAAGGATCTGGGTTGAGTTCAAGTTTACAACTTTTCTTTTTCTTCTTGTTTGTTTTGAGTTATCAGAAAAACCAAAAATTGTCTCTTTGGTTGAAGCCAAACAAGCAAGAAAGCTATCAAGGTGAATGATATATAAGAGTATACAATATTGGGTTTTAAAGACTGATGACTCCTAGTTTAAATACTTGAGAGATCAGTTTCAACTTCTTTTATTTGGGTTGTATTATCTCTTTCAATTCTCCAGCTTTTTCTAGGTTTGGATTTTATCTCTTTACTATTATTATTTTTGTTTTGCTTTCTTTACATATTATGATGAAAATCCACGGACCATGATGCAACTTTAAGTCTTCTACATAGTTAATCGAAAAGATCGAAGATGATGAAAGGTTTTATATTTCATCAGCAACAGCCACAGCAACAACAACAAGAAGAAAACGTGTCTAATTTGACTTCTGCTTCTGGCGAAGCAAGTATTTCTTCAGGTAATAGAAGTGAAACCGCTCAACAATATTTTGCTCCACCTCCTCAAACTCAGCCACTCAAGAAGAAGAGAAACTTACCAGGAAATCCAGGTCTCAAATCCATCTTAATTTACACTCTTAAACTTTTATTATTTTTGTTAATTATTAATTAATCTGGGTTGTTGAATCAGACCCAGATGCAGAAGTGATAGCTTTATCCCCAAAGTCTCTACTAGCAACAAACAGATTTGTGTGTGAGATCTGCAACAAGGGGTTTCAAAGAGATCAGAATCTGCAGCTTCATAGAAGAGGGCATAATCTGCCATGGAAATTGAAGCAAAGAACAAACAAGGATGTAATAAGGAAGAAAGTGTATGTGTGCCCAGAAGTGAGCTGTGCTCACCATGACCCATCAAGGGCTCTAGGGGACTTAACAGGAATCAAGAAGCACTTTTGCAGAAAGCACGGCGAGAAGAAATGGAAATGTGATAAGTGCTCTAAGAGGTATGCTGTTCAATCAGATTGGAAAGCTCATTCTAAAATCTGTGGCACTAAGGAAAACAGATGTGACTGTGGTACCCTTTTCTCAAGGTAACCAATTAATCCTTTCTATCATTTTTAGTAAATCCATATATATATGCTTCAATAATAAAATAACTAGATTCCAAATAATGGCAGCAAATGTTTCCTCTTACAAATCCCATCTGAAAATATTGATGATATATATGTATATAGACTTAATTTGCATTATTTGTATGAGAGACACAGATATACAGATACCTTAATTAGAATGGCAAATTTAATTGCAATTGCAGCAGCTTAGGTGGAAAATCTGTCCCTAGCAAGTTAGTTCTCAAATGAAAAAGGAAAATAAAAAAGGAAAAGCAAAGGAGTTGCAGAGAGATAGAGGGAGAGAGAAATTAAGTCAAGTACTGCTGGCAACAATTATTTGATTTTTGTTTTCTTGTGGTTTGAGTTTTTGTTTTCTTTATGGGTTTTTAATTTTTTTAAAATTTTATTTTCAGGAGGGACAGCTTCATCACCCACAGAGCTTTCTGTGATGCTTTAGCAGAGGAGAGTGCAAGAGCTATCACAGGTCCACCAAACCCACTTCTGACTGCTGCTGCTAATTCTTCTTCAACTAATAATAATAATAATAATAATATAAATCTCCAAATTCCCCAATTCAATGCTCAAGAGTTGCATGCATTTTCACTTAAAAAAGAGCAAGATCAAAGCTTTAGTTTAAGGCCAGAGTTACCACCATGGCTAGCTTGCCCACCTGGATTAGGGGCTGTTCCTGGCCCACCACCACAGCATGATCATCATCAGAAAATTACACCCATTGATCATCTCTCTAATTCCTCCTCATCATCAATCCTTACTACTACTGCTGCTACTCATCATCATCAAGATTTATATAGTTCAAACCCTAACTCTAGCCTTGGACCCACTCTACCTCACTACGTCCAAGCAGTTCCATCCCCACATATGTCAGCTACTGCATTGCTGCAAAAAGCAGCTCAGATGGGTGCAACTATGAGCGGCAGCAAAACTACCGGCTTCATAAGATCCCCCCACCACCACCAACAACAAGACCAAGCTCACGTGTCCGCTGATTCTTCTGGTGAACAAAGTGCCAATACATCTGGTTTTGGTCTGAATTTGTCCTCACGTGAAGGCCTGCCAGTGGCAGCTGGTGGGTCTTTTATCCATGGCCTTCACCTCCCTTTTGCTAATAAAGTTAATCAAACCGGTAGTGGTACTGGTGCCCTTCTTCAACAAATGATGAATTCTCTTTCTTCTGCTTCTGGGTTTGAAGAAGATGCATTTGTTGGCGGAGTTTTGGATAATTCTAAGAAAGATGCCAACTTTGTAACTAATGATGACGGTGGTGTTCGTGGTGGCAGCGGTAGCGGCGAGGGTTTGACTAGAGATTTCTTGGGTCTTAGAGCATTTTCTCACAGTGACATACTGAGTATGGCTGGTCTTGGTAATTGCGTCAATGCTTCTCATGAAGCGCAACATAATCAATCACAAAAAGCATGGCGAGGCTAGCTTTATATAATTAGATTATTTCTCTCAATATCTGCAAATTTGTTTTTTCTCTATAGACTTATAGTTTTATTTCCCTTTTTTTTGGGCCTTCAATCTTCCCAAAGGGAAGGACATCTCAAAGTTCAGATAGTTCAACTCCTAAATGTAGCTGTAATTTCAGAAATGTTTCCTTGTTATTTATCATTGTTTGTAATTCTTCAATTATATATGGTCCTATAAAATTAAGAACTAATTAAATAGTTAATTAAGCACACTTAAAACGAAAAAAAAACACATTTATTTGTTTACCTAAATTTAAGCTATTGATTAGAAAGTACTTATATATATTGAACCATACCAAAAATAAATTATTATGTAAAAAAATGATATATTTAAAACCAATTACATATTAATAAAATAAAAACAAATTTTCTTACAAGACAATCTACTATTTATTTTATGCATGAATTCAATCTACGCAATTAAAATTGATAAATGCAATTCAGAAATAAACATATTTAAATGTGACAGAAGTTATCTGGTACAGCAAGTCTTTCTTTTTATATAATAATTGTTTGGATAGATTATTGGGTCGTAGGCTGCATAAAAAAATATAATCGAATTGATCATCATGGCCCCAAGATGAATAAGATTAAAATATAAAACCTGGAAAATAAAATTTCAATTATCTTTTTTTTGTCTGTCCATATGATACATATTAGATTAGATTAGCTAAAATATTTTAATCAATAAAAGCTAATGATTAATTAATTTTAGTGGGTCACATGTACACAGTACAATATGGATAGGTTTAATCGTAAAGATGTACTAGTGTATAACACCATCTATTGATTTGCATTATTGTAAATATCGTAAGGATTTATATATGATTACAGAAATTAATTTATCAAATTATGATTTACTAGACTACACATTATCTGCGTAGCAAGAAATTGACTTCCATAATTTTAGGATCAAGTATTAATTTCTTTATAGACTTTTTTTTTTCCATGATAATTAGACTGCTTCAAAATCAATTTTTGAATCTAATTAGTGCACAATTTTCAATTTCAGGTCATTTTATCTCCTGCTCCATCCAAAAAATTACTTTTATTTTATCTTTTTTCTCTGTTTTTGGATTTTTTTTTTGAAAAATTCATTCTACAATTATAAGTTGCAGTAAAAATTTATGATAAATAGGAATTTTGAGAAGAAAAAAAATATTTTTGAATATAAAAAATGTGTTATGTACTGAATAAGTTCAAAAGTGGATTTGCCAAAAAAGGAAATAAGGGAAATCAGAGGCAAATTTACCCACCATCCCTTAGTTTTACACATGGAGCGATATGCACTAGGCTACCTCTAAGATTTTGTCCAATAACTTCTTTTTTTGCTATTTTATCTTTTAAATTTCTCAAAATGTGATTGAGCATCTGAGTAATTTTAAAAGTAATGTTACCAATTTGGTACACAAATTTATTGGATTTATTGGATAACAAAGAAATGGATTTCCTCAACAGGTTGAGAAGTAGTGATAACAAGACAAAATTCACTGTCTTAATGTAAAAGGTAACTTTCCATTACAGGTAAACATACGATATATAAATGTCTATGCTCCACTGACGCCATGAACATGGTGGTCCAATTCCTGGATCCCATGCTTTTCTCTATCTGAAAAAAATAACCTAACAATTTTATAATTTATAAAAGATATATTCCACTTTGAAATTTGAGTCCCTAAATGATTTTAATTTATTATCTTAATTAATTAATGGGAATGTTAAATGGCAAAATATGAAGCGAGATTTTCTCCATGTAATGATAGGCACTGTTATCTTTGTTGGAAATTATATATAGAAGAAAATAATTGAAGTTGGTGACAAATTTTTTGAATGAAGAGGATTAAATTAAAATGTTAAAATTATGGTAATGGCCTAAGAATGCATATATAGCAATGGAAAAAATAAGTATGAAGTAAGAGTAGTGTATAAATGGAAATGGAAGATAAAGTAGGGACGTAGAAGATAATGCATGGGTACAAAAAGCATTGGATTCTCAAAGAAAAAGATGGGAAAATGAAGATATTGAAATGGAAGTTAGATAGATTCAGATTAGCTGTTTTTTTTTTAACACAGTAAAAGAGATGCCATTTGATACCTTGTGTGGGTGCAAGTTTAAAGTGGGATTCAATCCCGAGGGAGGATCTGTTTTGCTCATTGGCCTCCTCTCATACACTTACTATTACCCCTTTTCCCTTTTTCTTTCTCTTTTCAATTCAGATCCGAGAGAGAGAGAGATCAATGATTCAATTAGGAGATGGAAATTTTTTGTCGAAAATATATTGTATCTATTTATATCTTCCATCTGTTAATCGAAATACCATATATTTTTCACATTATAAAAATATAATTTCTATAATTGATTTCATATGTTATTAATTAAAATTATTATTTTCTAAGTCTCATAGAGTTAATTTTTTTACATAAATTTAAAAAAAAACATTAATATATTTGGATTTATTAATTTTACTTATATATATATATATATATATATATATATATATATATATATATATATAGATAGATGATCTATATTTTCTTGTAAATTTATCTATTAGTACCATGTGTGCATAGAACAAATATTTGTTTTCGTACTTTCAAATATTCCACACGTGAAGTTGCCATCCAGTCCATTTCTGTTGGTATCTGAGAATAAGAAATTGTTAACATAAACATAATGTAATTTCTAGGTTAAACTCTTTTAAATTTAATTTTGAGATCTTCTTTTAATGAAAATATCAAATTATTATAACTAATATAATATCAAATTATCATAAAAATAAAGTGAGCATCAATAACTAATATAATAATTGGAAAAGAATGTGAATTAGATGTGAGAGAGACGGTGTGGAGGGATCGATGTAAATTGATGCTCACTTTTAATTATTATAAATAGAACATGAGAGTGATATTTTTCTACTTTAGCTAATTTTGCGAGTTTTTGCTGTCTTTTTCTACTAAAAAAATAGTGTGTTTTATTTAGTTGTATTTTTAGATAAAATATATATACATAGATTATTAGTATGTTCATCTATAATCATATCAAAAGTGAAATATTTTTAAAAAATATTTTTACTTACAAATATAAATTTTATAGAAATATGTTTCATATTCATTCGATTGCTGTCCCAATACGGAAGCAATTAGTCAAACATGAAAATTACATATATATAGTATATTGATATAATAAGAAGTAATTAATTAATTAATTGTTATGCAAAATGAATATTTAATTTGACAATTGTGTTTAAAGAACAAGTGGGTGAAAGTTCATGTCGGTGATTGTGAGAGTGATATTTTAACAAAATAACTGGTAATCCATCACTAAGAAAAGACTGGTAGATGACGGAAATACATGCGGAAAATTTATGATAATTGAGATCGTAGAGACTTGTGGAAGATTTGTGGAAGATTTGTGGGCATGACACACCAGAAATCTGCAGGAAACTTGTGGATATTAAGATCTATCTGACAAGCATACTATCAGATTTCTGCAGTAGTCGAAATATGTTCTATCGATCGATTTCTAATATGATTGATCTGATTAATGGAACCACACCCTTATTAAGAGAGGAAATAAAGTATAAAAAATACATCACAAATTAGATAAAAAGTAAATAAAAATAACTCAAAATATTTCAATCTTCATTTTGTATTTTTATTTTGAATCTATCTTTATTTTTTTCCTAACTTAAGCATCCGAGTGAGTCCCAACACGCTAATATGATCTCCTTAGATTTTGCAGAAACAAAAGTTTAGAAGCTAATGTGTTATCAATAACCACAAAAACGCCTCTTCAATATCTTGATTAGACACGTTACATGTATCTCCACATCTCAGCACAAATAATTTATTTTCAAATTCAACAAAGAGAAAATCTTTTACTTGCAATCAAAATTTAAAAAAAAAAAACTAATTGGCCGTACATAATCCCATTTTACTGCCACATTAAAAGGGAAAAAGCAAAAAGTTCATTCATTAGAAATTTGAAAGGTTTCAATTAGTTTTCAATATATTCCTTTTCAGAGCTCCATTAAAATTTGGACTAACATCATATTATGAAATTTCTTACCTGAACATTAATTCAATATTCTTATAGCAAATTATTATACGCTGCGCCATAATAATAATAATAATAATAATAATAATAATAAAGGTATTAACTCCATCCATAAATAATTAAATATACTCATTAATTTATGGATGCATGCAGGTTGATCTATATATAGTTTGCATGTGCATGTGTGAGTTAAAAAGATTATAGATAGAGTTGAGTTATAAAAACAAAATAAAAGAAAGAAAGAAAGGGAAATTTTGTGTCATCAATTAAAGGTATGATTAGCTTATCATAAGATAAATAAAGTAGCTCTGTTATGAGAGAGGATTGAAAATTTATATAATTAACATCACAAGTGTGAAAAAGATGCTTTTATCCATCTCTAATATTTAATATTAATTTGTAAGGTTAATTTAAATTGTTTCTAGCTATGACTTAATTTTAGAAATAATAGGTCCTCCTGCCTCTCTGTCTTTTTTTTTTTGAGACTACATTTTACATATAAATAAGAGATTCATCTAAGTATGCATTCGCACTTCTCCTCTTTCATCTTTTCTTTTTTGTTCTATGATTTTATATATTACAACATCTTTATAATAGTGTTTTTTTAATTTTAATTGCGTATTTAGTATAATAAAAATATTTTATAGCATCTTTAAATATAAAGAGTATTTTTTTACAAATTCAATAAACTTTTTATATTTTTATTCTGTACAAATTAATATTTATTAAAAAAATAAATAACTTTTATTGTACAGTTAATTAATTCTTTACTTTATATTTTAAAAATAAAAAATATATTAGAAACATTTTTTTTATGAAATAACTTTAACAGAAATACCCCATTAGATATGCTTTTAGATGCACTTTTCACCTCTCTATTTTTATATCTCAAAGCAAAAGCATGTTTCATGTTTGCCATTTTATAATTGTGTAGGATCATGGGATGTTTGTCATTTTGCTCTGGTTAATTCTCTCATCCCTTTCTATTCTTTTTTTAATTATTATTAGTATTATTATTATTATTATTATTATTATTATTATTATTATTATTATTTATGAAATAGCCTTTTCAATTCAAATTCATAATTTCACAATTTCGAAAACAATTATGAAATAGCCTTTTCAATTCCTCAGCAGCTGATTCCAAATGTTTGATAATTTTTTAAAAAAAAACAACATATAGTTATTAAGATATTTAAGTAACTCTGAAAAGTTATAAATATATTCGAGGGAAATTTTTTTATTTAAATTTAGCATATAAATTCATTATCTATGAACTGAATAAATAAAATAATATTGTGTTAGAAATTTTTTTTTTTTTTTATAAACTCATTATTTTGACAGAATAGGGGTGATGGCAGGCAGGTGATTACAGAAAGGTAAGGGGGTGGTGGGCTAGGAGGCACACTTTCCCACAGCAATAAACATATGGCTGCTACTCTAAAAGGCCTAGCCCAGAAATAAGGGAATATTATCATTATGGGTTTTTTTAAAAAAAATTATTTCTATCATTATGGGTTTTCTTACTTTGCTTTCTGCTTATATATATGGGAGCGTGGAGTTTATATTCAGTTGACTTGTCGTTGTTAAAAAGATGCATATTACCTTTGGATTAACAATAATGTTGCCTTTTCTCTGACTTACCCCACCCCCCTTCTCCTTTTAATCTCTCTCATTACTTCTATGAAATTGGGATTTCACTTTTTCATGAAAATCTGCTAGCTTTGTGTGCCCTTGACTAATGCACATGCATCATAGATTTGTCCAATAATGAATCAATTATTGATTTCAATGATTTTGGTCTCTAATTTTTATTTGAAATGCCTAATTGCCTGTGCTTGCAATTAATTGTCAGACCAAAAATATTCAAATACCAAATCAATAATGTCTTTATTATGAAAAAAAACTAATTTTTTATTATATAATTATGAAATTAATTATAAAAATGATTTTTTAGACATGACATTAGATTATAAATTTGTATTGACTGAATTTAAATAAAAATATTCCGTTAAATATTGTCAAAAAAGGGGACATGACTTTTCAAGGGAACTATTTTTAAACATTTCCATAACATTTTAAAGACGCTGAAATGCTGTTGTAAATAAAATCGTCACCAAATATTAATGTTACGTTGCAGACAGTGGGATAGCAAAAAAGGGCGACGTGCCTTTAGCAACAGCTAAAGATGCTAAAACAAGAAGCGTCTATGCTAATAAATGTCTCTCCTGTGAATCCCAAAGAGTAAAAAATTAATGTTCACCAAAAAGTGCCACATGTGGACAATTATTTAAAAGCGGTCGCCATAAGATTCAGATGTTAAAAAGCGTCCCGTCATGAAGGTAACTGAAAATCGTGAAATTGCTGTTGAAAGTTTAAAAAATAAATTTATATTTTTTTTATTTAATTGACTGATTTTTTTAATTTTTTATAAATTGTTTTTCTCAAATCTGCTTATAGGAAAAACATCTATTTACCTGTTTCTGGAAAAAATATATATTTAACTGTTTCTCTCCAAAAACAGTTTTCAAAACTCAAAAAATTTAAAAATAAATTTTTTTTCTCTAAAAACGCTTTTGGCAAACGCAATGACAAATGAACCGTATTAATATTACATTCCCTTTGCTCAATTTTTCTTTTTGATAAATGATAGCTGTTTGTGACCTTTGTTTAATAATATTAATTATAGTTCAGAAAATATATTTATATATATAGCAATTATTTTGAATTATTTTTACTTATTTAAAAATAAAAATAAATACAACAATAATTATTTAAGCAATTAATTATACTTCTCCATTGACCCCACCTAGGGAATAAAGAGTGTAATATCTGAGGTGGACATGCCTTATTTTCTAGTTTTAATTTTCGTAAAATTTTTATAGGGATCTTAATTAGCCCAACATGTATAACCAACAAATTATTGCCACACAATTTCTTTTATTTGGTTTTCCCATTCCAACTTTAGCTCTTGCTTATTATTGTTATTGTAACTGAAGGCGAATAACTAACTAAATCTGTTATTTAGTCTCTTTTTGCCACCATATTCAGCCATCTATAGGATGCTCAAAGATTTTGGTTAATATTGAGACTTTCTTTCAATCAGTTCTTAAATTGACTAACACAATGTAGCTTAATGAGTGAGTGCATGTTTATTCAAATGTTGAAGACAGACGTTATTGGCTTCTACGAGTTGACCCAAAATCGCTTAATGACTTTTGAATAATGATGTGTCTTTGTAATCTCTCTCTCCTTCTCTCTTCTTTTTCACCATAATATATGTGCTGAAATCTTACAGATTTATAGCTTAATCTGTTGTCTAATTGGCGTCCTTCTTAAACTTCATCAGTTTATCTGTAGTTGAAATTTGTAGCTTGACAGGTGTTTCCCACATCCTATATTATATATGCTTGAGTTTTAAGGACTCATGTTCTGTTGTTCGGGTCTTTCTGTAAAGCATTAACAATAGTGAATTAAATTTTGTGAGTTGACAGATGGTGGGGAACCCTACTCGCTAAGGTTGCTCATCTGCTTTTTAACAATGGAGGTCCTATTGTTATGGTTCAGGTATGTAGATATATTAACTTTTTTTAACAGTATATGTTATATGATTTACAACACATTATAAAAGTGGAAAATTATGTACATTATATTGGTTGACATCTACGTGGAATCTGAACAATGTCACTTCTTAGGGAAAATAAATTTCTTATCAAATATTGAACAATGCTGGATGTCTCACTACCAAGGGCCTGCTTGGCATTATGCTGTAAATTGCTTTTCAGATAATCACCTTTAGATGATCTTACAAAGATCAATGACACACTGCATTTAAGATACTTGAGCTTTTGCTACAACAACCCAAATATCTTAAAAGGAAAAAAAAAAAAAGCAAAAACAATGGCAATACTAAGCAAATCTTCACTTTAATGTTCATTTTTGTTCGATTATAAGCCACAAAGCATTTCATTATAAGGTGAATTTTGTGGATCAAATTATCTATTTTCCATCAGTCAACTCTATAAATGATCTGTTATGCCAAGTTTGACATGAATTACCTTTGTCTAGTTGCTTTAGATCATGTGCGAGAAATTACCTTCTGTTGTAAGGCCACTGGAAGAGCTGATGAAACCTATGAATTCTTCCTTCATCTTTGGTCTAAAGAGGAAAGATAACTGTTCTTAGAAATTCAACATGCAAGATGATATAAAAAAAACAACCTTAGTTCAACTGCTTCCTCCACAGAGTCCTGTATTACTAACTTTATCGTATAGGGAATCAAATTTTCATGCTGGTTGGGAACATTTCCCCTAAGATTCTCTGGGAATTCTTCGAAATAATTTTACTGTAGCTTACTTTGATGAGGATTGAAAATGAGTTTGGTTCATATGGAAATGACAAAACTTACCTTCATCACCTAGTCAAACTGGCCCAGCAACATCTTGGGGGGAACATAATTCTGTAAGACGTTCTTTGTCTTTAGTCTTCTGATGATGCTTTCAATAGATTTACATTTTTTTTTCTTCATTCTATGCATCATAAGACTTCCATGAATCATCCATGCTTCTGATTCTGTGTCCACATTCTATTTTTTATTGCCTATAGCTTTATTTTACTTGCCAACTCAATTATAAGTTGCATGGGCATTCTTAGTTTACTTTCCTCTAATCATAAACTTTAGAATAGAGGACTGTTTTAGTTCTCCATACTGTACCTGATTCAGTGGGATCATTAGGGAACAGGTTCTCTATCATATGCATTCTCTTTGGTTTGTGTTGGCCACATGCATTTATTCACTCTGTTACTGATCTAGATTTTCTTCTCATAAAATATTGGATTCCCGATGTCTATTATTTACATGCAAAAGTTATACCAAATCTTGCATCAGTCAAACTGTTTTTTGGCACAAAGTCCTGTTTCTGACAAGAGTTTATATTTGTTTAGTTATACTACAGATGGAGGTTCAAGGGAAACTCTTGAGAAAGGTACCATTCGTGGAGATGCTGTATTTTCTGGTAAAAATCCAAATACCTTACTAGCAATTATCTATGAATTTATTTAACTGTTACTGTTTTTTTGGCTGTTTCGTCCGTTGAGAGTAAATGTACATTTGTCTTTTCTGGTTATTTGTATTGGTAATATCCTGAGTATATGCCAACATTTTCTGCATAAAATCTAGAAATCCAAATGTTTTCTTTGAAGCATATATATATATATATATATATCTTTGGTTATATTCCAAGGCAATGTGTAAAAATATTGGATGGAGGTAGAGATACATGTCTGATGGTCGGACTTGCCTTTTTCTGATATATGCATGGATTTTCCCAGTAATTTGAAGTGGCCATACCCATTCTAGACTATCCTTATTTACATTTGTACTTTGTTAGAGGGGCGATTCAAAATAACTATGATATTCAGCATCTGTAAGACGTTTTGCTTATTCTTTATCTCCTATGTGCAGCTGTTGATTTTACCACTGGTGATGACCCTTGGCCTATATTCAAGTTACAGAAGGAGTACAATGCCCCAGGAAAATCCCCACCACTTTCAGCGTAAGTACCCTGTTTTTAGTAGATCATCACTTTAGCCATTTTTCAATGCTTATAGTGGTCTCCAGTGGCCGAACCACATTCACTTGAGGACAAGTGAGTGAGCAATTTCACCCCCTTAACTTAATTTACACCATTTTTTAAGATTTGCTCCACCTAAGGATATCGGAAGTCTAGTATATAAATTTTTGCACCCTTGAAGAATTTTTGCACCCCCTGACATAGGGTCCTGGCTCCGCCACTGATAGTCTCTGTTTTTAGGGAGTTTTATCCTGGCTGGCAGACGCACTGTGGTGAGAAGATAGCACAGACGAATGCTGATTTTACAGCATCTGCCTTGGAAAAGATTTTGTCACAAAATTGTTCTGCTGTTCTTTATGTATGTCCTGGAGTTTGAATCTTTTTCTGATCCTATGAAATGATCTATGGGGTAATGCTTCAGTTTTCCTCTATTCTGATGTCTAGATGGCACATGGTGGAACAAATTTGGATTTTATAATGGAGCAAATACGGGTACAGATGAGTTTGATTACAAGCCGGATCTCACTTCCTATGACTACGTGAGAACAGCACTAACTGTTAACATGTCTTTTAAATGGTTTGACTGAACTTACAGAATAAGCTGTATGCACCAAACTTACAAGTAATTGTTTTTAGAGGATGCACCAATTCGGGAATCTGGTGATGCGGACAATGCAAAATTTAATGGTATTGATTTCTCACTGGCTATCGGTTTTTAACGTAGTTTGGTTTCTGAACTAACTGCCTCCGTGACAATGACCTGGAGAATTGGAAACAGAATTTGAAGTGTTTGGTGGATCAATTATACAACTTGTTTAATATATTTTATGAGCCTTGTGGCAAGCTTTTGTTCTCTTGAATTTGTGTTACCTGGGTGAGAATGTAGATTAGTTGAAAAATGCAAGTATGATAGGAATTACTAAGGAAACTTACAATGCTGGCATATTTAGCCATTAATTTCTGGTTCTGCACACACGCTAATATACTAATGTTACTGCCAAAGTATATCTTTATATTTATGTTTATTTAGCAATATTTTCTATTTATCAATGTTTGCTTCAGCATTGTGTAGGGTTGGTTATAGGGCGTCATAGTGCAGTGTCACTTCCCTCGGTTCCCCACAATAATGAAGACAGGATATGGAACTATTCGGTTGCAGAAGACAACATTTTTGTTTGATTTACTTGACGGGATAAATCCTACTGATGCGTTTGAATCCAAAAACCCAGTCTCAGTGGAGTCTGTCGGGCAGGTACGTAACATTATTTTTATTGGTTACGAACTTATCTGACTATACCATCCATAGCTTGTCAAGGCTAGTCATAGCTTTACTTTTGTATCTTCAGATGTTTGGATTTCTAGTTTATGTTTCTCAATATGCTTGAAAGGATTATGGAAATATTCTGTATATACCAAAGGTATAATTTTTTAATTCAATTTATTTGTTTTCATTGTTGTTAGGTGATATTTTCAATATTCAACTATTATACACTTTTTTCTATCTTTTGATTATGAGGGAAATGCATCATTTTAGCATCTCATTTAAATGCAGTAGTCTGAGTTTCACTTCTTTCTATTATTAGTTCAGAAATTGTTCAACTGAGGCATTTTAACTTCATTGATATTTATTTGCATGTTGCAGGTGCATGACAGAGCTCAAGTGTTTCCATTGTGCCCTTCTGATGGTAATGGAGGAAGGCCAACATATGTGGGTCCAACTGAAAGGTGGTCAAATAAAAAACTTGCTCTCCCTAATGACAAATGTGCTTCAAACATCAGCTTATTTGTTTGGTACTGTCTATCCTTCTCATATTTGGACCTGCTATTCCTGACAGTTCTATTTTGAAGCTTATGAGGTGGTCAAGTATAAAATTTGTAGGCATAAGGAACACCAATTGCTTACTTCTCTACATGTGAACTAATATTCTTGTCTATTGTTGTTGGGGCAATGGATGCTTTGCTTTGGCTAAGTAGGAACATTTTTCAAAGTTCTTATCATCTTTTGAGGTCCATCATTTATTTTTTAGTATTGGGAACACTCGTGCACTTTTTGGGTTGAAGGCTATTATAAAAATGACTGCAATTGGAAAAGCTTTAATTTTGATGGATCCTGCTAATCCAGGTTGCAGCCTATGCCTATATAGAGAGATTTTCCAAAAATGTTTCTTTTTTCTTTGCAATGATCAGAAATTTTAATTTCGACACCTGAATTTTATTATGCTGAGAATTATATCTATATTACAATTACAATTCTAATCAATTTATTTTCCTTTCTTATATGTTGAAAACATGGGCCGTGTAAACTATGGACAATACATGTTTGATAGGAAGGTAAAGCTAATTCTCGACTACAACTCAAAAAGCTGCTGGCATGATTTCCTACTGATGGTTTTTTTTATCAACGTTGCTTGAATTACTAGAACTCAAAATCTTTCATATAAATCATCAGATGCTGTTACCACTTATCCTCTTTTTTGGTGCTAGCTTAAACATTTAGGCATTGATGTATAGGACACGTGACATGAAAATGATCTATATAGTCTCCTCTGAAGTTCCTTTCCAATTTACATGCTAGATCTTTTGCCATTTTCACAACAAAAAGATCAAGTTTGTGATCATACAAATTCAACGCTGGATAATCTTAATACTATCTTTTCTCATACTTTGTTTTAGTTTTTTTCCCAAATGATTGCTGCTATTAATGCAGCTAGTTAGCTTACATTTCAAATCAGTTTGTACTTGATGAACGGTGAAACACCAATGAGGAGGAATTGGTGTAAGCTGTAAAGGGATCCAGAACTGAGACCATAGTCTCTCTTCCACCTTTTGGCATTATGTTGCTGGTTGTCTGGTTGCACTTGCATTTGCTGCTGCAAATGCACTGAAGCTCTGTCCAGTTCCCTGTGTGTAATTAATTTGTTTCTTCAACCTATATAAGTTCTACTGTGAGGTTCATGTGCGTTATGTTTTACTACCTGATGAGAAAAGGGAGCTAACAACTGAAAAAGAATTTAGTAATGCAAGAGACATCATAAATAATCTTGATTTCAGGCTGGTATTTTCTCATTTTTGCAGGGCATGCTGTCATCTATTTATCTAAATGGGAAAAAATTTTGCATGGGTGGAAAATGATTTCAAGTTAAGGGTACCATTATAAAGAATGATGGAATAAAACAACTAACATATAGTTTTGGGTTCTATTTGCAGGGAGTAATTCTAAAGAACCAGCGTTCTATAGGGGCAACTTTTCTGTTGGAAAAGAAAACCAAGTTAAAAATACGTTCATCTGATTCAATGGTTGAGGTAAAGGGATGGCATTTGTAAATTATTTTAACATAGGAAGATATTGGCCAGTAATGATAATGCTGAGGTTCTCTAATTCTTTGTTGTTTGATTCCCTTATCCTTACACATTTGTACTGCTTCTGCTGAGGTTCTTGAACTGGCTTCTTTTGCAGTCATTTGGACCGGCGTAACCTTTTTGTCCCATCTCCAATCCTTCGGCACGGAGAAAAACGTTCTGGTATGAGATGTCTTATCCTTACATATATTACTGATGAAGAGAGACATTGGTTGCTCCTAGACACCAATTTGCAGTCCTATGTGAATATTTGCAGTGCAGAGATGCTACTTCATTGCTTAGACTAACTTCTGTTTGCCACTGCACAGGTTATACCGGAGTTAGAATCCTCTCGTCCCGAGCTTGTGATTCATTCAGTCCATCAGCCAGATTTCTTGTGTGGTTCAAGTAACTTGAGTGTATATCAGCTTTAGTGGCATATATTTATTCTTGGAAGATGAAAAAAATGAGCTGAACAATACCTCCATGTGTGTAATGCTCCTCTGAAGATCAAGCCCATCCAAATGCAAGTGCGCGTGATGTGTCTCAGAGAACATAGGTGTTTGGGTGCATTAGAATATACAGATTCTAAAAGATCAATCAGAGGATCAGAAGATATAGATTTAGGACCATTTTTATCATTTTCAATTAAAATCACAGGATTTTTATTTTATTTTTCCATATGAATAGCCTCATTCGGATGAGTCTTCATTCTCACTCGAATTTGAGTGGCGATCATTATGCATTCACATGGGTCATAGGTTAAATTCACCCGTTGTCGTTAATGCCTCGAATTTTAATTTGTAGCAAGGAAATTACTCAACTTTAACTTTTGTATATTAAAAAAAATATCCACAATGTCTCTCTTCTCAACTATTAGAAGGGAGAAAGACGGAGAATGTGGCCTAAATATATGGAGGAAAAAAATGTATATTTAAAGAAAGAAGATATGCAACTACAAAAATCAAGTTGGAGTAGTCATGTGATAAAAAAAAAATTGGTGCGTGGATAACAAGTAAATTGCATAAATAAAGATTTTTTTTGTGTTTCAAAAATTAAAATGGAGGAAATTTAGGAATATTTATAGTGTGGACTGCAGTTGAAAAATCCTCTCAGCAGTGAAGTCACATGACTCGAACCAAACTGGTTTTAGAAAAGCTTTAATTAGAGAACAAGTAGCGACTCTGATCACTTGGTTTAGATCAGTGAATCATGGGTCTAATACTGGGAAGGAGAACCTGGAAAAAAAATTGTATTACTTCTTTCGACTATTTCAAAGAGATATTAGTGATAGCCATTGAACATTGCCCCATAAGACTTGCTGCTTCATTGCGAGCCTACTTTATTGGACTAATACTATTTTGATTTTTGACAAGAACTGTTTCCCCTGCACCATCATTATCACTCTCTTTTAGGCATCAAATTCACAACTTTACATCAGAAACTTAAATGCAAATCAAATATACTCTCTATTATTTTCAGCAGTTAAACATTTTCTTTGAGTCAAGATCACTCAGTTCAAACATACATTCTTCTCCCAACATGGCACAAGGAACAGCCAACTATAATATTAAAGCTACTACTTCGAGCCAAAAAAACAAAAAAAAAAATTTCATTTTGAAGGTGAAGCATCCTTGGAATCCCGTTTCCCTCCTGACATAGCAGCACCTGCTGCAATTGTCATGGCAGTTGCTGCAGCCCCTAGTTTTGCACCTCCAGCAGCTTTCATCACACCAGCTGCTTTTGCAAATATAGCCACCCCTCCAACAAGTATAGCCCTCAAAGCAACTGTTGGTTTTACTGCCATTTCTTATGGCTCCTGCAAAATCCATCAGAACACCAAATTCAAAAACTTATCTCGTTGCCTAATTATTAAAATAGAAAATGTCAGGTGTAGCCATCATGTTAATTCAAGCAACCAGCAAGACTGGAAAAGAAAGGAAAAAATTATTAGATGGAACCCAACACTAAAGATCCTTACAATGTTTCTAAAGCAAAAGGTTTGAAATGCATATTCTAAAGAATTTTTTGAGCTTGTGTTATACTATAGATAATGTATTTGATCAGGAATGTAATGCCTATATTGAAAAGGAAATGGTTGGCCAGTCTTGGATGTGACGCACACCGAGAATTCAACAATTACAGCAAGTTAACGGGAAAAAAAAAATTCAAATCATACATCACAGGGAAAATGCCCCTAGAAAGCCTTTTACCTCCATTTTCATCGAGAAGTTCACTAGAAGACTACACTCCCATCAGCAACAACTACTTTGAAGGGTCAATCATCTCAAATCATAAAAATCCAGGTTAGTTGTGTTTAAAAGGTGTAATAATGTCTGATCTTCCTCATTGATAAGATAAAAGTATCAAAAACTATTTTCTTGATCCATAGTCACAAAGACCCCATACCCTAAATTTCTCCAACTTTTATTTCAAAAAACAATTCCTCCAACTTCTGATCTTTAATTAACAATCAAATCCAATGCTGTAGCTATAACTATAAAATAGTTTTAGACATGCTAGGTGGGTTGGAGTGATACCCCCTACAATAATGTTGCTTTACCCTCTTCACAGCTCTACTTTGCAGCATTAATTGGATCTCCATCCCTGGTAAATAACTTGAAAAAATATAGGATGTGGAAAAACCAGTCTAAAACATTGTTCTTCCATTGTCTCAACCCTAACTCCCATTTCCCTGATAGGAACCGACAGAAATCAGCTAATTTTGGAAACAAGGCTGTCCAATGATGAGTTCGAATACAAACTAACATACATCTATTATGTTTCGTTCCCTGTCCCCAGAAGTACAAACTGAGAGCAGTTTCACTTGATGTTGAGAGAACCAGGTTGCCTATAACTCCCCCTAAAATACTAAAAGAGAGAACTTTCTAACCACAGAATCTAGGAAAACTCAAGCTAATCAATGATGTCTACTGGTGCTTGCAGAATACCAACATGTTCTAGAACACAAGAACATACTCACACATGCATAAAATACCAAAGCGTTCTAAAAAAAAAGGAGGGAGAAAAGACGTGAAAAACAAGATAGGAAAAGCTTTTCTTTTGACAAAAGTACAATATTGTGTAAATCCATTATGTCTTAGTTCTTTTTCTTAACCTAATCTTTATGTTGGTTTATGAGACTCCTTTATATTATATTCCTTCTCACAAATTGTCTATGCCTATAAACACTAATCATTCTAGAAGGAAAACCATGCTCTGCATTAATTTCCTCCTCAGCATACATAAGTGAAAGACCATGTTCACCTCGGTGATCTCAATCTCATTACTTTTTGAAAGTATAACAATTTAAGGCACTAAATCAGGTATCAAGCAACAGTTTTGATTTTATATTAGCAGCTAGCTAAAATGCAAACATTCACAGCAAGTATCTAAGATTTTGAGAGGCCCTGAACATTCTTTTCAGCGCAAATGAATTGGTCAACAAAATAGCAATTGTAAATGCAGTTATTCTTGCCCGATAGCAAGACTCATGTTGAAATGCGAACAAAGAACCTGAAAGAAGGATAAAATTCTTTATAATTCCTACTGATGCAAGAACAATATAACTACCCAAAAAAAAACCCTCTTTCCTGCATATGCTAAAATTGATTGTACAAAAAGGTCATCGAAAGACTCGAATTTCAATCTGAACAGGATCCAGTTAAGAATTCCTCATTGACCATCAAATTAATTATCTTTTAACAAATAAGGGCCAAATCACAAAGACCCAGATCATATTTCAGCTTCAATGTTCCAGACATAAAATTCAGCATGTCGAAACACCCATGCGTGCACCCATATAGAAACAAGATAACAGCAAAGCTAAGAGAGAGACAGCACCTAAATTTCAAAATCGAAGATGTCCCCTTACTGATGGTGATGCTATTTGCAGAGTGTAAGAAGAAATACGGGAAATATAGGGATATTTAAAGCAATCCCCTCTTTGCTGAGCTACAAATAAGGCCTTGCGTCTGTTATAATGGCATCTGTCCGAGCTGTTCTCGTGTACAGAGGCCAAAAGGATCCTCATTTGGGATTATACCCACGAAAAAAACGGCATGTCGTTTAAACATTTTCCGCTATTGGGTCTATAGCCTAGCATATAAATTATCCTTTTTCTGCGTCACAGTAGTATACAACGACGGCGATTTCCTTCATCATCTCTCCTCTGCCCACCTTCGGCTCGTTGTAAAGGTTCCATTTTTCTGTGATCGCTGCAATTCAGGTAAAGGAAGACAGCAATGGATCATACATACGCAGGAGGCGGGTGGACAATGATCCCCAACGTGCCGTCTCACAGTAACTCACCTGCTCAGTCAAATCAGGACCAATTTTTCCTCAACCAACATGCGCAACAGCAGCAGCAGCAACAACAACAACAGTTTAATCAATTTCAACAACCACAAAATCAGCAGCAATTTCAACAACACCCCCAATTTCAACAGCAGCAGCAACGCTTAATTCAACAGCAGCAGCAGCAACAGCCACCACAGAATCAACATCACCAATCACTCGCTTCTCACTTCCACCTTTTACATGTGAGCCCTAACTCATACCCGTGCATGTTTATTTTGATGTTCTTATATCTAATTGAAGAATATTTATGCGAGATATGCTGCAGCTAGTCGAGAATTTAGCTGAAGTTATCGAGAATGGAAGTCGGGATCAGCACTCTGATGCTTTGGTTTGTTTTCATTTTTTTCTCAATTCAAAGATATTCATTTTAACGGGTTCACTCTTTAATGCGAGTTTGGCATGAAAAATTGATGGATCAGGAGTGGAGTTAGATTTCTAATTGATTTTTGGTGTTTTTATTATTTATGTTGAAAGGTTGCTGATTTTATCTTTTATTAGATCAATGAGTTGAACAATCACTTTGAGAATTGCCAGCAGCTTTTGACTTCTATTTCCAGCTCAATTAACACAAAAGCTATGGTAAATACCCGAATCCTATTTTTGTTACTCAAACATATTTGTACTGTCTATGAGATATGGTTTGCTGTTATGCTCTGGTTGTGTTAGTTATGGTTCTGTTTTGGTATGAAAATTTTTTTTTTTTCTTGATAAAGGTATGAAAGATTCAAAACGTTGGGAACAAGAATATAAAGAAATTTGAAAGTTTGAGTTCCAGCGTTTAATGTAATCTCTGATAAAGTTGCTATTTAATTTAATAGCCCAGTACATAGCTTTCATTATATCAAATGCATATGGAAATGAGACGAAGTTATTTAGTTTTTATGACATGGTGAAGATGGGTACACTGATTTTCAGTTATTTCCTTCTGATATCAAGAATTGTGGATTGAGTTGTGGGCATAAGTTTCTTAGTTGTTAAAGTTTCTTGATACAATTTGTGTCATTCTTTTTTTAATATATTGGTTGCAGACCGTGGAGGGGCAGAAACGAAAGCTGGAGGAAAGTGAGCAATTACTAAGTCAACGGAGGTTTGTAATATCCAAGTTCAATAATTTTTCTTTATTTTTTAGTTTTCAATTTGCTTAATACATGAGCTGATATCTATCCTGATAACAGAGACCTCATAAGCAAGTATAGAAACTCTGTTGAAGAGCTTCTCAAGTCTGAGCCATGACTACTTGTTGCCACACGTGGGTAAGAACTTTCAATAAAATCTCAAGTATAGGCTTAGTACCATCTGAGTGGGACCAAATTACTCTATTGAATAACAGAGTTGGGTTCTTTTGCTGGAAGAGGGACTCTTAATTGTGCATTGGAAAATGGCTGAGCTTTGTTATTGTTTTCGCAAGATTAAGGACCACATAAATTTGCAGTTAAAATCTTCCTATTAATAGATTTTTCCAGTGACTATTAGTATTGTTGTGAAAATATCCTGTTATGGCTGTATGGTTTGTTTCTATGGTTTTATTGCTTGTGTGGAAGTACAGCATCTGGCATGTGAAGTTGCCCTAATTTTCTACCTGAATTTGGTTACACTACCGTGAAATATCAGTGCATCTCTCAGCTGCGTATCACAATGATAATCATCATCTATTCATAATATCTGCATATTGAATTTAGGTGCTATTTGCATTTTAGAACTCCTGTAATGGTTTGTTTGTATTATATTCCAATGTGTTGGATTGCCGATGGCCATATAAAGAAGCTAAGAGACCTTCAGTCATTACCTATGGCTGAGACTTTGATGTAAGAAATAAAAATATTGCAATGGATGTACATTTCCCTGAAATTCTCATGACCTGTTTCGAGCAACAAAAAAATAGTTGCAGGATTTAAAATCTCTGACAAAGTATTTTGAGATGAACCAAGTGCATTTTTTCCTTGGAATGTTTTTATTGATCTAACTGTAGCTGATCATGAAACAGCCAATATTTTGTTCAACAAAACTTTCGTTGAGATGAGGAGTTTCAAGCTGCTATTGACAATTATTGTGGCTTTGTTAATTTCAGGTCTGGTTACCACTGAGCGTTCTATGCTATGGTTCAAGTTCTACTAGGAAAGGCAGAGATTCTGTCACAGCGGAATAAAATTCAGTTTGTATACTTTATTCTTGAAGGAAATTCTCATTGTCTCCTTTGCTCAATCCTCCAGTATAACATTTCGATGAGCATATTTTTGTTCTAGGCGGAACTTCTAATTCTTTTGGGGTTAGAAGCCGGGAAATCAGAGTTCTAAACTCTTCCAGTATGATCTGGAAAATTATTGCTGTAACTTCTAGTCCATTGCTTATGTAGTATTTAACACTTTCCTTGAGCTTGTTTCCTATTAAATGTTCTAAAAAAGTATTTCTTGTACCACCATATTCGGTAGTTAGAAACATTGGTTTCTACTTCAGAATTCATGAATTCTTTTGTAATTACTGCCTTGTGTTAAGATTTACAATTAATTACATAAATTTCAATAAATTATAATTTCTTATGTTTTTATGGGCTGTTTTTCTTCATTTATTGATCTGAAATGTTTTCTTGGTACTACATCTTAATGAAAAAGGTTGAATCACCCTCTGAGCTATAATAAGAGGGGTATTGCCTGGCAAAGTGTGCTTGCGATATCGATAGCAAGCTACCTAGCTGGGTGATTCAATTACACTACTTGAACCTCCCTGCAGATATTTTCTATCGTGTGATCAACAATATGACTACCAGTCACTGCATTTTGCTTCTGATCTCTGCATTTGATGCAACCTGTTCCACTCCAGCAGTGATTCAAGTTGTTCTCTTTGGCCAATAGTCCTCCAACTTGACTTGTTTTATTGTCCATAATGGGCTGAGGATGAATAACTTCATCGTTTGATTGCTTTACAATCAAACTGGTAAAATAACGAGAGCCTTAAGATCTGAAAATGAACTTGAAAGAACACTATGATATAGAGTTTCTAAATGAAAGGGAATGTGAGTCTAAGCGAGAAATTTCCATGCGGTATGTTTTTTCTAGAAAATCTGAGGATTTTTGTTTTTCCAGGTTTGCAACCGTCCTAAGCAGGTCCATTTTACTAAATATATGCGAATGTAATTTTTCACCAAGGCTATCTAATAGAATTTTTTATTTTTTGTTATTTTCACAGGAGTGAAAAAGACCTTTGGAAGGCGAAATTAATAATTTCTTACAATTAGACACATAAAATTCATTGTCCAAAAATATCATCCATAACCAAATCAGTTATAACCTAAATTTCTCTCATTCTCAAACATATATGTGTATTAATTTTTGTCCTCCCATTTCTCCCCATCTCCCATTTTTCCTTCGTTTTCTTCGCAGAGAAAAGAAAGCATAATCAGCAACTACCAGAGAAAATTAAGAAATCCCATTTAAGAAAACACCACCATCCCCGCCGGCAACGCAACCGATATCTCATCATCCATCAAAAACTAAAAGCAAACAAATTTAATAACAAAATGAGCATTCCAAGGATTGGAAACGGTACCACCCAAGCTTGTGCTGCCTGCAAATACCAGCGCAGGAAGTGCGCTCCTGATTGCCTTCTCGCCCCTTATTTCCCTCACGATCGCCAACGCCAATTCCTTAATGCCCATAAATTGTTCGGCGTTAGCAACATTAACAAAATTATCAAACACCTTAGCCAACCCGACAAGGACGAAGCTATGCGTACCATCATTTTCCAATCCGATGTTCGTGCCAATGATCCTGTCGGAGGTTGCTATCGAATCATTCGTGATCTTCAGTGCCAGATCGAATACCACAAGGCTGAACTTGATCTTGTTCTTCATCAACTCGCCATTTGCCGCGCCCAACACCAATCCATTTTCATCTCTTAGAAACTGATGACTCCGCTGATGTTAACGCAACCCCTTCTTTGGATATTTATGATCCCATTTTGCAATATCATTACCCAAAAACCCAAGATGAAGATCAAGACTTTGTTCCAGATTATGATCAACAGTTGAATGAAAATGTGAATGCCTTAACCATTCAAGATTCTAGTACCGTTTCGTCCACATCTCCATCTCTGCACCTTAAGCAGCCTTTTATTAATGATTGCGACGATATCAAGCCGATTCTTGATATAAATGATGTCAAGTTTGAGCCTGAAGAGTTAGTTGAAAGGAAATTTGTACAATCAACACAGTTAGTCATATCATCATAGTTCTATTTATATCATCCGATGAGTTCTCGATCAATCTTGTTTCTATATAGCAAGCTTACGTAATTCATAAGTAATGATTAAAAACAATTTTCAACCTAACAAGTTACTGTCGTCAGTGCATGGTTTTGTTATTATTGTTATTATTTTTATGAATTAATTTATGAGCCAGTGGGGTGTTTTCAATCGGACAATTCTTACCTAGGTTTATATATTTCGATTTAATTTGTTGTGATGTGAAAAAAATAAAAAAGAAACCATTTTTTTTTTTGGTAGATTGAGTAGTGCATTTTGTTACCAATAAATTTTAACTCGGCGGTTGTTTTTGTTCCTTGGAAATGACAGAACTTCTCACAATTTTGGTAACACTAAAGACAATTATTTCTAGCTAGTACATTATGGCTAAACAAGTTTTGTAATATTGCTACAGTACTCTCAAATAATATATTATGGAAAAATAGAGAAAAATACTACTTTTGTATAGTATTAAAATGAAGAATGTATTAAGAAGGCTGTAATTCATAGGGCCAAGCCATTAAGCCAGCAAGTTGATGAATGGAGGAACAGGTGGCAGACACAGATATATAATAATAAGACATAAATAAGAACATGAAATAAGGATTATGTGTGTATTGAATTGAACACAACATTGGTTGAAAATTTTCTTCAATCCAGAATTAAGGTAATTGATTAAACTGATATTTTGTTAATATCAAAATGCACATCAATATATACAAACAGAAATATAAGTTTAAACTGCTAATTCAAAGTGGTTCAATCTTATTAATTAATAATCATCAAGCATAGGCCACATATCAATTTCAGTTACAACTTATTAAACTAATTAAGTTATAGATCGAGTAGCACATATCGTAATAATTATTCTTTAGGACAGAATTCTGGAATCCTAATAATTCAGATTGTTCGCAGGTGCGCCCAAAGAGAATCAAAATGATAGAGAAACCATGTAAGATATGTAAAGTCACATATTAAAAAACAGTTATCTAGGTTTCCATTCTTATTGGAAACTTATATATAGTTACTGCAATCAACCACCTTCTTTGAAATAACCACGCTTTGCGTACATAATAACCAAGCCATTTTCCACCAGACTTTATGTTTCTGTCCATCAATGCTCTGATCACATGCCCATGCATTTCCTTCATTCATATTATAATTAATTTGATAATGCATATTATTAAATCTACTTAATTAAAATATATATTACAAATTAAAAATACATATATTATATATGGGGAAAAAATGTTTAACTTCTTATTTGGGTTGGACTTGAAAATTTTTTCAAGCTTTCCTATGTATCCCTAATTAGGGAATCAAAACCACGTTGTTGTTCCTATAAACCCTAAATGATTATCTAAATAACTTTACAAAAAGGCTTAAAGAGGTTCAATTTCGGTAACAATGGCTGTGATATCATCATATTTGCCTCCTCTATGGTGCAGTCCGACATTTTGAGCAGCTCTTGCAATGGGAGAAATATAATCTTCATCGTCATCGAGAGCGTTAAACAGCGCCGATTCTGCAATGATCCAACCCAATTCATCAGGCTACTTTTGATGATGTTGTTCTAAAACCTCCACAGTCTCTGATGGATACATATTATCAAGCAACCCGTCGGTTCCAAGAACCACAATGTCTCCGGCTTCCACGTTGATACGATCTCCATAAGCCAAGCTTGGAGTATCGCTATTCTTGCTCCCTAACTGATATGGATGATTGAATTTATGCTGTTGCACTGGCGATTGGTACACCGATTTCTTGTCTCTAAAAACCATCAACCCGCTGTCTCCTAAGTTCACATAGTCCAAGAGTCTCCCATTCGGAGCCGCAATAACACGTTGAGGAACCTTGATCGTGTGTGTTGCTGTAAGCCTGTTTGAGGATTCTTGCAGAGTTAACGCCTCCTTTGGGCTCATCGTGAAGGGCAAAAACACAGTTGGCCATGAGATGTCGGGCATATTCTCCGGAGCCCACCTGCCAACTCCATCGGTCACACCAATGGCGTTCTTTTCTTTGCAGAGGAAGTGGGCATCCTCGCCTTTTGGCCTATCCTCCTGTCTTTGGGCAAGTAAAAAGATCCGCTGCTAAATTAGAGTAGTAGTCTGCACTTGTGATAATATCCCTCAATATTTGTATTGCTGTTTTCGGTTACAGTGCTGATTTTGAGTTCTCCACTTTCTACTCTATAAATGGCAACGGGGAACATCCCGTTTTATACTCCGACCCCGCCCTGTATTTTGTAAGAGAAATTTTTTGAATGCCCGACTCAGTTACCCAGTTTTTATTAAAAAAATTTATTTTATTTTAATGTTAAAATTATTTTTTTATTTTAATTAACTATATAATTTTTTAAATAAAAAATTTCTTTCTTTTTAAGTGTTATATTTTTATTTTATTATTTTTTAAAATATTAATTATATTAAAATATAAATAATTAGTATATATATAAATAATAAAATATATAAATATTTTGTCGGGATGGGGGATATATATAATATTTTCATCTCCATTACAAAAAATTCAGGATCGGAGTGGGGTCGAAACAGAAAAGAAATTTTGTTAAAGAAACCACCTCGTTCGAAGTGGGACACAGCGAGGTGAATCCAAATTGTCATTCCTATTTTACTATGCACTCATTGGGGTCAATCATATTTGCAACCCAGAATTAAAAAAAAAATGATGAAAAAGATCTATAGCTATAACTGAAAGAAATTTTCTTGACCAGAGAGAAAATTTGGAGCCAACAACAGATGAAAAAGAAAACAAAAGCTATATAAAGATTTGAGTAATCTTTTTTCCTGAACGGATAGAGAACTACGTAAATTTCAAGCTATATGTAAATCGACCGCTAACTACAAGGTGGGTTGTTTTTATTAAAGAATAATATGACCGGTTAATTTAGAGAGTTTTGCCTTTTATAATCTATTAATTTCTCTGTGTGAATTATTTAGTAGTTTAACTAAATATTCATTGTTATTCAATCATTCCACATATTTCTTTTGGATCAAAGGTTCAATTGAGTATTCGAATTTAAAATCTCACAGTCCTAATCGATAAACTAGTACCATTAAGCTAAGGCAATAATCCTTCCTTATTTTTACATTTCTAATCCATCAAAACCATTTCTTGGTTTTAATGTTATGATGAGCATTTATAGAGAATGAAATTTGAATTACTAGTAAAGAACATTAAAATCATTATTTATTGATTATCTAATTATTCATGAATTATCATTCAAGCTTGGCTTACATCATGCTTCTATAATTTTCATTCATTGAAACGAGCTAGAATAACCCTTGCTGAACAAGAAAGCCAAACCAGCATGAAGATGATCCATGGAAAAATCGACCGCAATTTAATTTAATGAAGCTTAGATTCAGTCCAAAATCCGTATGTACGTATTAAATGCTAGCATTTTGTGGTCCTTGGATTTTAACTGTGGTTTCCCCATCTACATATTTTAGAATAATACCATTTTCATGTTCATAGCTTTCAGTCTCCATTTGAAATATCAAATCCTCAAGAACTCCATAAACTTGCTCCAAGCCCTATTGCACAGTTTTTCCTGCATTAAATGTGTAAACAATCTTTCTTTAAACTTTTTTTCTTGCTGACATTCTCACTCTAGCAGAATCCTTCGACCACCTGCAGCAAATATATCAGAAAGCAACATGTAAATCTCTGTCGCTTCCTGCAGGTTGAGATTAAACATGGAGGCAGTTTCTTCTATTGGCATGGTTTTTACAATTTCACTTGCTTCTTGAAATAACCCTGCACGGCCAAGGAGATCAACGATGCATGCATAGCACTCCATCTGGGGTTCAATCTTATACTCCCCCAAGCATCTGATAAAAAAGCCTACGACCCTCAGGAACAAGTCCAGCATGACTACAAGCAGAGAGAACATCCGTTGGTATGAAAATGTGAACAAGATAGTTAAAATGAAGGGAAGAAAAAACTGATAACTTCTTTTCATTACCATCACTTATTTACACAGTAAGGTAATCAACTAAAAGAGCAAAAAATCAGTTGAATATCATAAGCAAAAACATAATTCTATCTTCCTATATAATAGCAATCAAATCATATCCTAACTTATTTTTATTGTTTCAGTAGTATCTAGAGTCATCTAATGCAACACTTCTCATTGACATTAAAACTGAATACTCGAAGTTTCTGTCTAAGAAACTCAAATCTTGCTTTAGGAAGTGTTTTTGTTAGAACATCAACTCTTTGGTCTTCTGTCTAGCAATGAATCAGCTACACTTCTCCTTGCTTCTATACTTCCCTTAAAAAAATAAAGCTTTTTGTTGAAGTGTTTTGTTCTGCCATGAAATACTGTATTGTTGGCAATTGAAATTGCAGCTTGATTATCTCCAAAAGTATTTGTACTCTCCTTCTACTCCATATACAAATCAGCAATAAGTTTTCTACGCCAAATTGCTTGATTTGCAGCTAATACAGCTGCCACACATTTTGTCTCTATTGTTGATTGTGCTATGACCTCTTGTTTTCTTGAACACCATGATAAAATTCCAGACCCAAAACTAAAACAATAGCCTGAAGTACTGGCAAATGGCAAGGACATGTAAAGCAATGCATCTTGAATACAAATTAAAGTCTAAGATTTTATTTAGTTCAACTGATTGGAGCAACTTATAGTTTTTTCCTGCTCAACAGTTGATTTATAAATGTTTGATAAGTTTTTCTAATCAGCTAATAATTGTTTGGAGTCCCAATTAGCTGCTGATTTAAAAGCCAGAGAATGTTTGGTTTAACTTTTTGAGGCAACTAATAGTTTTTTGGTATCCAACAACTGCTCTAAAGGTGTTTGACAAAACATCCTAATTAGTAACTAATAACTGATTTTAGCTTCAATCAGTTACTGATCGAAAAAATTTTAGAACAAGAGCTTTATCTAACTTAAAGACAAAATTAGCCTTTTCAAAATATAAGACATCATTTTTTTCATTTTGATATTTACTATCATCCTCCACCATCTATATTTCACCATTTCCACCATTCAACGGTACCTTCTTCCACGCCAATATAAAAGAGAAAAGTCATATTAAAAACATATTAAATTAATTAATTATATTTATAAATTATATAATAACCATGTGTGAAAATTTCCATTGATAATTGATTATGTATTATTATTGTTATTATTTAATTATTCAAATAATTATATCAAATAATCTTTGCATTTTTTTTTGTTTATTTATACATCATAATAGAATATATATTTTGAATTATATAAAATATATCTTTATTGGTACTTTTATATTCTAATAGCAACAATTTAATTAGTTTTACCAACAACTAGTACGAATCAGCTATCAGCTTCACTCAACGATTAAACTAAACATTGTCTCTAATTTAAAACATTTTTAAAACAGCTGGAACTTTTTTAAATACAAAGAATAAATTAACCTTAGACTAAATTACCTGCATGTGAGGGCCATGCACTATGTACATGTCAGAGAATTAACAGAGTTGAACAACCATGAACACAGCAACCCCACCACAGAGCTTCGACAGTTGTTCTTTTCCTTTATCCTTTTCAAACATGGCAGTACTGTTTTCCAAGCTGTTTCAACTGTACAATATCATGGTTATCAGTAGTTGCAATAACAGGAAAAAAAAAGGAAATCCTCTCTTTGAACGGTTGAACTTTCATTAAGATATCATGAATTGAGTCAGTCAGCTATATTCCATGTAATCTTATAATCACACCATAAACTTATGCTCAAACCTTCTTAGCAGTTCCAAGCATTTCACTTCGGTCCTTGTCAAGAGTTAATCCACGATCTTTTGTTGATAAGTTGTACAATTAACATAACTAGTTAGTCATGACACCATGAATGCATATAAATCCATGTATGTAATTAGCAAAATCATATCACCTCTCCGTCAGTAAAAATGGCAAGATCATCTAAATTTGCTCATCTGTTTTCTTCAAAACCAGGAGCTTTAATCATTAGCTAATAAAATAGTCATTTCTTGGAGAATATAAATCTAGATTCACATATGTGAAAAAATTTTAAAACAAATAAAAAAGTAAATATGAGATTTGTTATACTTCTTATGTGCTTTTCTGCGCATGTCAAGATGCCTGGAACTTCTAAAGCTAGAGATTAAAGATAAAATATGTTAGTTGAAGGCCATAATCAATGTTATTATTGGTTCTTCCAGATGAGAGTCTGCATCTCTTTAATCATAATATCAGAACTTGTTTGAAGATTAAGAGCAGCTACGCATCTGAACAAGTCTCACAAAATTATGTGGTCCAAGTACCAATTTATTTGCTTGAATAAATGGAAAAATTTCAGGCACAAACAGAAGAAATAAGAAACCATCCAAGACCATCCATCCAATAAGATCTCACCAACATAATGCCAAATCCCTTTAACATATGAAAGCAGCAGAAAGACACAAATAACCCAAGTATAATAGCAAACAGAAGTAACCCATGTGCAAATCTTTTCTGTATGTGCAGGTATCAGTGCAGTAATATTTATACCATAAAGACTTATACCATCTCGTTGCAGTATGCATAACAATGTAACTTCAAAGCAAGTATAGTTGATCAACATAACTCTACCATGATGCTGGTTGAGTACAAGCGTAGCTAGACCATTACTCTCCAGTCCACATCCTCAGCCACAATTAGAAATGGTCTATTTTTCTGTTTGAAGTTTACTAATTAGAAAAGGTAAGGGTCAAAATTTCATATACTTTATCAGAAAAATAATCAAGAAAGCTCCAGTACAAGTACTTACATTTACTGCCAGTTCCAATATTCTCGCAACAGAATTCATGTTTGAAATTTTATTGTCATGAATGAGGATGAAAGGATTTTCAAGTTCCTGAAAACATGAAATCGGTGAAGTACCAAACCAAAACAAGATCTCCACCCAGAAAATGCACAAGATAACACTGTGCTGGCAGAAACAAAAAGAAAAACAAGAAGACAAGGAGAGGAGGGGAAGGTGTGAAGTATGGGAGGGCAGAGCTAAAATGGAGACAGAACAAGCTAATCTTCATGCACGTCTACAACTGAATGCCTCCATAATACACATGAAAGCTCCAAAATCCCAACAAAGCTTTAGAATACGATGCAAACTACAGTAAGATCCCAGTATGACGATAAAGGATATCCTTCGCTCCATTTGTTCCTTTGAGTCAGTTTGGCAGCGCAAAAGACAGGCTTTCTGTAAAAGCTGAGAAGCCAAAACAACTCCTCAAGAAAACTTGTCATTTCAGATCTATGGAGCGTGTACACAACAACCAAGCCAACTCACGGTCAAACAGGCACTTAATTGTTTATTACACAAGCAAAAGCACATCCAAGTCTCCAACTAGCCAAAGCTTGATGGTGGAACTTTTTGTTTTGTGCAATATACAGTATATATAGTATTTAAAATGGATATTGACAGGAGAAATGGCACAGGTAAGCTTACAAAATTTTGGGTCTTATGATCAATGATAAAATAAGGAGAAATACCTCTTGCAAGTTTCATTCCTTCTGCTAATTCCAACACATTCTCCGAAAGTAATCCCATCCTGCAAAATCCAACACAATATATAACCTATATAAAAATTTTAATGATAATGCAATGTCAGAAGAAGAAAGCTCGTTGACAGAGACAGTTATGGCTCCTTCCTTGCCAACTTTCTCCATGTTCTAGCCATAAATTCTCCAATCTCACAATCACCAGCTGCAGAGACAGCAGCAACCTGTTTACTCTACATTAGATAGTGATAACCAAAAATGAAAGTAAAAACAGAAGGTTTCTATGCAATAAGGACATGCATATAAAACCAGGCAGAAAAAACAAGGTGCATCGAAACCATCATTACAAACATAAATGAACGCTGTTCGTATCAAGATATAAAAATCAAATTGAGGTTTGACCAGAAAATATTTTATTAAGAAGCTTTATAAAATACTTTGAATGAAAGCATGTGTTCACAACAAAAGGAAGGATGTTCCATAGAGCTTTCTTTTCACTAGTTTTCAACCACATTCTAGTCTGCATATCATAGTCATAAGATTATATTTTCAACTATATGCAAATATAGCATGAGGCAAATTACAGTTTCTGCTACCTAGTTGACAACATGCAACATTACAAAGCTGCACGAGCTCCAACTCCAAAAAATTGATATTATTTGCCAAATAACTTCTGTTACTTATACTATGACCATTTACCACGTACCAATAAAAACTAAAAAGTTAGCCACCAAAGATTTCCAAAATTAATGAAAAACAACAAAACAAATCTCATAAGTCAAATCCAGTACAATTTCTACTTCCCAAAACCAAACAAAAAAACACAACATAAAATTACACTTGTAATCTCATCAAAATGCAACAAATCAGATAGCATAGAGAGAGAAAGAGAACCACTGCCACCAATCACACATGAGCAAAGAAATATGTTGTTTCTCTGTGAGTGTGTGTGTGTGAAATGTTAAAGGAAAGAGAGCGGAAAAAAAAAAAAAAGCAATACCCAGTAGATGAAACTAAACTTGAGGCTATTCTATACATATTTAATGACCTCAGAGAGAGAATACATTCTGCATAAAGGCTAGGTTTTGGAAGGGTTTTAGCTTTGAGAAATTTGAGGGGTCAAACGGAAGTCTTCTCTGTGTTTTAATTAATTACAAAAAATCGAGATCGTTGAAATTGAACAGCATTATAGGACAAGTTTTTGAGTTTTCATTTTGAATAACAGTAGTGGAATCGATTGGTTTCCGCGGCCAGGCTGCAGAAACCAACGAATCACGATAATCGTTAGTCAGGGTTAACAAGCCATTTGACTCAGCCTTCCGCATGCTATTATATATGTTTTTGTGTGAACTAGCTTCTTACTCTTATAATTGAATTCATAACTTTTTGATTCAAGGATGATGCAAATAATATAAGGTTCATCTAATAGCAGAAAGCAAACTAATTGATCACCAAAAACACAATAATCAATGGTACATCAATGGCCGCAAGACAAACTGAAACCCTAATTCTGCAGAAGAACTAAAAACTTGAGAGTTGAACAACAAACTTGAAGGAGATCGTCAGTAGGGTGAATTAGTAAATGTGGTCTCTCCTTTTATAGGTACAGTTATTTGGACCACTTAAAGACTAAACAATTATTTTGACCACTTATTAAGCTATTATTTTGACCGCTTAATGAGTAAGCTACTGGTTTGACTAACCAGGTCTTTTTTTACTTTGACCATGTCAATAAAAAATAACAAATATCTATTTTTTTTTAATATTTTTAGCAATGTCCTAAAATCAGTAATGTAATATTTTTTGAAAAAAAAAAAACAGAAAATCCATATCTGGTTATGGATATTAATTTTAAAATTTTTTATTGAATTATTTATATTTTTGTTAAAAGTATAGATATCTTTACATTTTTTTTATTTTAAAAAAAAATCACAGGTCTCTTTTGATGAATAATTTTTATTAATTTAAAATTAAAAATGTTTTAATTTATTAATATTTTTTTAAAAAAAAACTCCTTACATCTTTTGTTTCCTGCATTTAACTTTCCTTTTACATAAAACAAAAATCTTAGTACTAAAATATGATACTTAAAATTTTTTAGAATGAATACTGAATTTTATATTTTAAATTAAATTTATTTATTTATTTTGATTTCAAAATATAAATATACTAGTCAGGAAAAAAAAATTAAGCAATAATACATTTACACCTTAAATTTATGCTCAAACCTTTTTAGCAACACCAAGCATTTCAATTTGAACTTCGTCAAGAGTGAAACCACAACATTTCCTTTCTCCAACTTCTGCTTAGCTAAAACCCCCAATCTGCAAGAAAATTGATTACTTCTTTCCAAGGAAGAAGTAAAAAAAAAAAAAAAAAAGCACTCCGAAACCATCTCTCAAATAAGATTTCATCAACAGAAGGCCAAATCAATTTAAAACATGAAAGCAGCAGATAGACACAAACCACTCAAGTATAATAGCAAACCATAAGCAATTCATGTTCAAATCCTTTCTGTATCTGCATATATCAGTGTAATAACATTTATACTATAGAGATTAATCCGATATGCCATCAGCTACAAATATGCATAAAAATGTAACTTCAAAGCAAGTATACTTGATCACCTTAACTCAAGCATGATGCTTGTTGAGTATAAGCAGAGCTACAACATCACTCTCGACATCCTCAACCACAACAAGCGGTCTATTTTTCTGTTTAAACTTTAAATTAGAAAATAAAGGATAGAAATCACGTATACATGTTCATATGATCATGTACTTCATCACAAAAATAATCAAGAAAGCTCTAGTAAAAGTACTTGCTTTTACTGCCAGTTCCAATATTCTCATAAGATAAATTCATATCTGAAATTTTCATCTAATGAATGAAGATCAAAGGATTTTTCAAGTTCCTGCAAGCATGCAATTGGTCAAGTACAAAATCAGAACAAGACCGTTACCCAGAAAATGCACAAGATAACACTGCAAACACATAAAGAAAAAGAAGAAGACCAGGAGAGGGGCGGAGGGTGGGATGTATGGGATGACAAAGCTAAAAATGGAGATAGAACAAATAAATTTCAATGCATGTCTACAAGTGACTACCTCTATAATGCACAGGAAAGCTCCAAAAACCCAACAAAATTTTGGAGTACAATACAAACTACTGTAACATCCAAGTATGACAGCAAATGCTATCCCTTGCTCCATTTGTTCCTAAACTCTTCCTCTTGCTTTAACCCACCAGCCTTTATGTGAGTTTGGTTGTGTGGCAGACAAGCTTTCCACAAAAAGCTAACACGCCAAAACAGCAACTTATTAAGAAAGCTTGTTATTTCAGCTCAATGGAGTTTGAACACAACTGTGCCACCTCACTGTCAAATAGGACCTATAAAAATTCTGTAAGAAGAAATTCCCTATCTTATTCCAACCCACGCTTCATGGTGAAAATTTTTCATTTTGTGCAATACACTGCATATCTAGCATTTTAAGTGGAAATTGACAGTAGAAGCAAAACATGTATGAGCTTACACATTTCTGGATCTTCTGATCAGTGATAAAATAAGGAGAAATATAACCTCCGGCAAGCTTCATTCCTTCTGCTTCCAAGTCATTCTCCAAAGTATTCACATCCTGCAAAACCAAAGATGATAAATAACCTCTACAAAAATGTTAACGATAATGCAACATCAAAAGAAGAAAGTCAGCTCATAGTGACAGTAACAACTCTTTCCTTGCCAATGTTCTTTATTGATCTAGTTGTCAATTCTCCAATTTTTCACTCACCATTTTCACAGAAAGTGGAGACCTCTTCACTCTATAGTAGATAACGATAGAAATATGAAGGTAAAAACAGAAGGCTTATATGCAATGAGTGGAAGGATTAGGTAATTATGCAGGAGTGCTGCTGTGGAAAATAGCAAAGCAGAAATAGGAAAAATGGACATGAGAGACAATATGAGAGAATGAAAATGATGAAGAAAACTCCATACACCTTCATTTATTGCAATATATGTAGGATACAAAGGCAACAAATTGAGTCATACAAGTAAGCTTTAACAAGACTAAACTAGCACAAAAGAGATGGATGGCCATGCTTAAAGTTACTTAACCCAACTTAACTTAAAGACTTAAACCAAATGTGCACAAAGTTGCTTTTGACAGCAACATATAAAAATAAAAAGCAACAACTAATAATTTAGTTATCCTAGGAAAAGTCACATGCTCCAACGCACAATCCATTAAAAGCTCGATAATTTCTCTTTTTTTTTTTGGAATTTTATTTTATCACAAGTTTATAGATATGGTAACAAATCCAAATAAAATTCAAGTTTCAACAGAAAATTTTCCATTAAAAAGCTTTATCTAATACTTTGAATGAAAGTACGTGTTCACAACAAAAGGTAGGACATTTAACAGAGCTTTCTTTTCACAGCAACACCACCACCTAGCGCCAAAAATCTCAATCAGAATTTGAAGATTTCTGAACCTTTATTTGATTAAACTAAATTTACCTAGGAACCCAACATTTCCTTCACCAACTTCTGCCTCACTAAACCCCTACCCCTACCCATACCCCCACCCAAACATGCAAGAAAATGAATACTTGAATGCGACAATCATGTACTGTATACATGTCAATAGGAGAATTAATGAAGCCGAACAACCTATCTTGAATACAGCAAATCCACCATAGAGCTTTGACAGTTGTTCTTGTGCCTTTTCATTTTCAAACATGGCAGTACTCTTTTTCAAGCTATTTTTAACTGTGCAACAAGACAAAAAAAGAAAGAAATCCTCTCTATGAATGGGTGAACTTTCGTGAGCGTAGCTTCTCTAGCCAAATTTTCTCATGTGTGTGTGTATGTGTGTATAACCATAAACAAATACCTGCTCACATCTTTCTCCAATCAGCTTCTTATCGCTGCAGCCATGGAGAATTATGGCTTCACCAAGAGAAACAGTAGCCAATTCTGAATTTTCAGTCAAAGAAAATATATCATAAATTGAGTCAATCAGCTAAGATTCATATAATCTTATATACATTCCATAAACTTATGCTCAAACCATCTTAACAGTACCAAGCATTTTAATTTGGTTTTATCAGAGTCCAACCACAATATTCATTGATAAGCTGTACAAACGTAACCAGTTAGTCATGACACCATAATCAAGTAATTAGCAAAATCACATTACCTCTCCGCCAGTAAGAATGGCAAGATCATCTAAATATGCTAGTCTTTTTTACCTAAAACTAGGAACATTAACGGCATTGACCTAAACAGAACATACTGCATAAGATAATAAAATACACTCGTTCCTTTAAGATTAGTTTTGCCACTGTGAAAAGTTTCCAAAAAAAATTAAAAACTAAAAATGGGATCTGATGTACTTCCCATGTGCTTTTGCTGTGCATGTCTAGATGCCTAGAACTTCTAAAGCTAGAGATACAAGTTAAAATATCTTAGTTGAAGGCCATAATAAATGTAATTTTTGGTTTTGCCTGGTGAGAATCAGCATCCCTTTAATCATAATATTTGTACTTGTTTGAACATTATTAGCATCTACACACATAAACAAATCTAATATAATTATGAGAACCAAGTACCAGTCTTTTTGCATGATTAAAAGGAGAAACTTCAGTCACAGAAGGACTAAATAAGAAACCATCATAAATCATCTCTCCTACAAGAATTCATCAACAAAATGCCAAATCCCTTTAACATATGAAAACAGCAGATAGACACAAATTACCCCAAGTATAAAACCAAACAGAAGTAATCCATGTGCAAATCTTTTCTGTACGTGCATGTATAAGTATAATAACTTTTATAATTTTTATACAATAGAGACTTATGAGATGCAAGTATAATTGATCACTACAACTCCAGCATGATGCTTGTCGAGTTAAGCATAGCTTGAGCATTACTCTCCACATCCTCAGCCACAATTAAAAGTGATTCTGTTTAAAATTTAATAATTAGAAAAGGCAAGGGTCAAAAGCTCATATAAATGATCACAAGAGCATGTACATCACAAAAATAATCAAGAAAAGTACAGTGCAAGTACTTACTTTTGCAGCCAGTTTCATTATTATGACAACAGAATTCATGTCTGAATTTTCTTCTCATGAATGAGGGTCAAAGGATTTTCAAATTGCCGAAAACATGAAATCAGTGAGGTACCAAACCAAAACAAGAACACCAATAAAACACACAAGATAAAAGTGGCAGACACAAAAAGAAAAAGAAGAAGACAAGGAGAGGGGAAAAGGTGGGAGGTATGAAGGGCAGAGCTAAAAATGGAGATAGAACAAACCAATCTCAATTCATGTCAACAACTGATGCCTCCATAATAAACATGAAAGCCCCAAAAGGCCATGAAAACTTCAAAAGATGATAAAAACTACGCTAAGGGCCCAGTATGACATCAAATGCTATCCCTTGCTCAATTTCTTCCTGAAACCTCCTATTGCCTTTACCAGTTGCCATTGAGTGAGTTTTGCTTTGTAGCAGACGGGCATTCCATAAATACTGAGAAGCCAAAACAGAAACCGCTCAATAAAGCTTGCATTTCAGCTATATGGGGTGTGTATAAAACCGTGGCTCCTCACAGAAAAACAGGTACTCATAATTTGATTGTTTATTAAACAAGTCAAGCAATTCCAAATCTCCAACAGGCGCAAGCTTGATGGTGAATTTTTTATCATTTACTGCAATATACAGCATATCTAGTATTTAAAATGGATATTAGCAGGAGAAATGGCATAGATGAGCTTACAAAAGTTTGGGTCTGATCAATGATAAACTAAGGAGAAATACAAGTACCTACTTCCAACTCATTCTCCAAAAGTAATCCTATCCTGCAAAAGCCAAAACAATAAATAACCTATATAAAAATTTTAATGATAATGCAACGTTAGAAGAAGAAAGTTCCCTCGCAGAGACAGTTACTCCTTCCTGCCAACTTTCTCCATGCTCTAGCTATAATTTCTATTCTCCAATCTCACATTCACCATCAGCAGAGACAGCAGCTACCTGTTCATTCTGTATTAAATGGTGATAGCCAAAAATGAAAGTAAAAATAGAAGGTTTCAACGCAATGAGTATATGGACATGCATATAGAAGATGGCAAAACAAAGCGTGTGTTCACAACAAAAGGTAGGATATTCCATAGAGCTTTCTTTTCACTAATTATCAACCATATTCTAGTCTGCATATCACAGTCATAAGATTATATCTTATATCAATGTTTCCCATGACAACCTTTGTAATTTCTTCCAGTGTGCTTATCATTAGCGCTCTCTTTTTCAAGTGTGAAACAATTGCACCAAACGCCATATTTAATACAAGAACAAAAATCCATCGCATCTACAACAGCAGCTACAGAATTGCATCCTTGAGTGAGTATTGTCTGGATAAGAACAAGAGCACAAGTTGTACCTGCAACCAGATAAGTGCCAGAACAATGAGAACTTCTCAAAGTATTAGAAGGGCAATAAATGACATAACTTTTCCACTTCAAATGCTCTGCCTTAAGAATAGAAGCATAATCACTTATAGAACATATATTGGTAACATAATGAAGACTGGAAGAACACTAGTTGATGATGCAAGAATGAAAAATGAATGAGAATGTAGCATTAATCTCTTTCTGTGCATGATAAGGATCGTATTTGTATCCAATAGCATAGTAACAAGACCAAGCAAAAGTGACTTCTGTAAGTACAATACCAAATAAATATTGTCCGCAGATTGAAAATGAAAATGAAGTACAACCTCAAAAAGTTGTAAATAGGGCCTTGCTGACTGCATTGCAGTGCAGCTTTTTTCTTTTTCCCACAAGAAAGGTTCTTTTCAAGGAATAAGAACATGCATAACTCGTCTATTTTGTTGCACTTCTTCAGCTTCAAAGATAGTAAAGTATTCTTCAGCCTCTAAATGAACAAAAACCTACCTTAAAATCTATAATTTCAAATACTGGTATGCAAAAAAAAATCCAGACACTAATAATTTCTAACATAGAGTTTGCAAATACTAATAAGAAATTACCATCTTCTGCAGCAGTATCTGTAACATTGCAACATCCCTTGCGAGATCTGCCTCAACATTCTTGGCCGTCTCCTTGAATTGGATGCTTTTGGAGACTGTGACACCATTCTTAGTCGCCTCAAGGGTTCCAACGACTTTTTCTAATAATAACATGGCGACCTGAATCACTCAATGAGAACATAAATTAAAAAGAATTATATACTTGTTCAGCGTTTTAATCATTAAGGTGTGGACCTGTTGGGACCCACAAGACCAATAATTTTAAAAACTGAAGTGAGTACGTAAATGGAAATAATTATCGTAGACAAGCTTACACGGAATCTCCAACAGAAAAAGCTTTTGTGGTGCTTTTACTTGAAAAGGCCCCTCTTCTAGTGTATTAAACCTCACCTCCCAATACCCATGCCAATGCAACTTGAAGTTCGGACTGTCAGATTGGGATTTTTAAGTACAAAGACTAAAGTCACCATGGGAATGGAAAAGTAATCTGTTTAGATAGGACTGGCAGTGATGCCAATTATTTATTCTACTCATTTATGCAAATATAGCAGATGGCAAAATACAGCTTCTGCTACCACTTTGACACCTTGCAACATTACATAGCTGCACGAGCCCGAACCACAAAAAATAGTATCTCTTGCCACACGACTTCTGTTACATATACTATGACCATTTACCTGAGAAAACCAAAATGGTAACCACCAAAGATTTCCAAAATTAATGAAAAGCGACAGAACAAATCCAAAAGCCAGACATAAAAATAAAAATCTTTTACACTGAATTTTCCCAACCTAATTAAAAATGTCGATTCTTCGGTTGCGACAAATGCAACCACCGGAACTTTGTCAAATCCAGTAAAATTTCTGCTACCCAAAACCAAACAAATAAACACAACATAAATTACACTTTAAATCGCATAAAAATGCAACAGATCAGATAGCATAGAGAGAGATGAGAACCACTGTCACCAATTGTTTGGAAGCAGAGGAGCTGTTATACATGTAAAAAAGCACCTCGAAAGAGAAAGATGAGATGTATTAGTCGCCATATTCACACACATGAGCAGAGAAACATGTCGTTTCTCTTTGAATGTGTACATGTGAAGTGCTAAAGGAAAGAGTGCGAAAAAAAAAAAAAGCAATACCCAGTCGATGAAACTAATCATGAAGTTATTCTATATATAATTAAAGACCACAGAGTGAGAATCCGTTCTGCATAAAAGCTCGGTTCTGGAAGGGTTTTAGCTTCAAGAAATTTGAGGATTCAAACGAAAGTCTGCTCGGGGTTTTAATTAATTAACGACGTGATGAAACCGACATCGATGAAATTGAACGGCATAGTCCAAGTTTTTGAGTTTTCATTTTGAATAACTGTGGAGGAATCGATCGGTTTACGTGATCGGGTTACAGGAACCTGTGAATCACGATAATCGTTAGTCAGGGTTAACAAGCCATTTGAATCAGCCTTCTGCATGCCATTATATATGTTTTTGTTTGAGCTAACTTCTAGCTATTATAATTGAATCCATAATTTTTTTGATTCAAAGATGATACAGATATATATAAGGTCCATTTAATAGTAAAAAGCAAACTAATTGATTGCCAAAAACAGAATAATCGATGGTAAGTCAATGACCGCAAGACAAGCTGAAACGCTAATTCTGCAGAAGAATTGAAAACTTAAGAGTTGAACTGCCGCAAGGAAAACTGAAACCCAAATTCTGCAGAAGAACTGAAAACTCGAGAGTTGAACAGCAAACTTGAAGGAGATCCTCAACAGAGTGAATCAGAAACTGTTGCCTTCCCTTTTATATGTACGCTTGTTTGGACCGCTTAAAGACTTGACCGCTTACTTATTAAGCTATCGTTCTGACCGCTTAATGAGAAATCTACTGGTTTGACCAAACGGGTCTTTTTTTACTTTGACCAGGTCAATCAAAAAATAACAAATTTTTTTTTTTAAGTATTTTTAGCAATGTCCAATATCAGTAATGTAATATTGAAATCCGATTATGGATATATATTATTCAAAGTTTTTATTAAATTATTTATATTTTTGTTAAAAATATAAATATTGTTACAGTTTATTATGTTTTAAGAAAAAATTCACATGGCCCACCTAGCTCATGAGTCTACCAAGGTGTAAGGCGCTGCGCACCTTAACAGATCGGTTTTTGGGGAGAGAGTAATGATTCCGTAATAAAATAGTATCAGAACTTAATTGTTGCGCTACACACCCCAGGGTGGAAAGAGGGTAATAGCTCATCTAACTCATGAGTCTACCTAAGCAAAAGACGTTGTACACACTGATAGATCTGTCTTTTGAAAAGAGAATAATGGTCTCGTTAAGTCTCTTTTTGATGAATTATTTTAATTAAATAAAATACTGAAAATGTTAATTTATTATATTATATTAAAAAAAAAACTTCTTATATCTTTTATATCATGCATTTAACTTTGCTTTTATATAAAAAAAAATTATAGGTATAGTACTAAAAAATGATATTAAAAATTTTTTATCAAATAAAAAAGTTTCGCATCTTATGGCTTAAGCTGTTGAGGCTCCAGATGTGATGGCATTGTTAGTAATCCGGTTGCCCTCTGTATGATCGAGCATTCCATCAACAGATTTAAGAGTAAAGTGAAGTCGACAATCATTGTGTTTTCAGCTCTTGGGGAAGTCTATAACCTCAGGAGAAGCGATCCTTTCAAACAGAATCTGAAGAAAATCGGAGAGATATGAGTAAAAGCAGAAAACAATGAAGATAAAGCAAACAAGCCAGAGTGACGAAGAAAAACATAAATAAGTGACTGAAACAACTTCGATTTGGGTAAAAAAGAAAAGAAATCTCGTTACTCCAATTTAACGTCTTTTGTTCTCATGGGCCAATTTCGAAAAATGAGAATGGTTGATTTGATTGGAGAAGCCTCTTATTGCCTTTGCAGAGAACAAAAAGTGAGAAGACATGGCAGCGATCGCAGTTGAAGATGGATGAGCCTGCGAGGAAGTATAGAGGAGCATTAGGACTTACGGCCAACGACAGGCATTGAGAGTATGAACATAAAGTAAACGATACAAGATTTAGGCTGCATCCGTCCCAAGTCTACCTAGAATCTTTTTCGTCAGACATAAAAATTGTCATTTTCAATACGTCTTGTATATAAACTGAACCAATAATACGTCTAATGGTAAAAATTAACCCTTTATTTTCACATAGATAAGAATTTTCCGGGCCCAAAAGCTCATTGCTCGAAGATTATATCAACACAAACCTCATCAAGGTTCTCTTGCTTGTATTGCTCCCATTTTACTGTTTCAATCATTGTACTTGGGCGCTTTTGTAGCCCAAGTCAACCAATACATAACTGATTGTAGGGTTAATTTTTTATCACGGACCCAAAAGCTCATTGCACAAATATTATTTACATCCACCATCAGCCTCATCAAGGTTCTAGCACTTGTTTACCCTTTCAATCATAATTCACAATCAATCATAATTCACAATCTTGGTTCTACTTGAGCATTTCATCCTTCTCGATAATAAGCACATCCTCATACAACAGAAAAGTCTATCGTACACCTGGTGCTGGAGCATGGATAGAATGGTGTATTCCCATAAGTTTTCTGGTGCTGCTATATGACACATGGGAACTTCAAAATTGTGCTCTTGTAATTGAGTTAGTCTAATAATCCATGTCATCCATATTCGGCATTCGGCTAGGAGGTTTTTTCTCATCCGGATTTTCTACTACAGCAGCCTCTGTGGTCGTCAACAGCAACGAAACACTGAAATAAAAATAAAACAACATATAAAAATGTACTCTTGATGGGCAGTTGTATTACAGAAGCACAACTCTATAAAATGACTGAGATTCACCTGGCAGCATCTACTAGGGCTGTCCTAATAACTTTGAGGGGATCTATGATCCCAGCCTTGACCATATTGACATATTCACCTGATTTATTACAAACAACAAGAAATTAATTGTATTTGAAAAGAGAGAGAGAAAAAAAAAGAAAGAAGAAAGAAAGGAAAGCTCCAGCCAAGTAGAAGGTTTACTAATAAAAGACAAACTTAAAATCTGATTCTTTCATGTCTAAAAGCTCAAACCTTTGGCTGCATCAAAACCCAAATTATGATCATCTTGCTCCAACAATTTGCCAAGAATGACAGCAGCATCAAATCCAGCATTTGAAACTATCGTGTTTGTAGGAGCCTATAGAAATCAAATTTCACTTATGACATGATGACAACTAGTAACACCTTAGCCGGTGCCAAAGACTTACAAGCCCAAACCTTAATAGCATTCTGAATAATCTGTATGCCTCTTTTCTGATCTTCATTTTGAGCTTGAAGGTCTTCCAAAGCTTTTGTAGCATACAGAAGAGCAACACCACCACCTAATGCAGAAAATCACATTCAAATTTTGAAGATATGTTCATATCCTTAATCTTTATTTGATAAAACTGTACTTACCTGGGACAATACCTTCTTCAACTGCTGCTGTGGTTGCATTCAGAGCATCTGTAACCCTATCTTTCCTTTCTCCTACTTCTGCCTCGCTAACCCCCCCCCAACCTGCAAGAAATGATTACTAGCATGTAAGGACCATGTACTGTATACATGTTAATGAGAGAATCAATGAAACTGAACAGCCTACCTTGAACACAGCAACTCCACCAGAGAGCTTTGACAGTCGTTCTTGTGCTTTTTCCTTGTCAAACATAGCAGTGCTCTTTTCCATTGTTGTTCTCAACTGTACAATAATCATGGTTATCAGTTCTATAAGGAGAGAAAAAAAATATACTTCTCTTTGAATGGATGACCCTTCTCTAGCCAAAATTTCTCATGCATGTATATTTATAATCATAAACCATACCTGGTCACATCTTTCCTCAATCAGCATCTTATCACCACCACCATGGAGAATTATTGTGTCATCAAGAGAAACAGTAACCTATTGTGAATTGTTAATCAAAGAAAATACATTGTGAAATGAGTCTGCTAAGTTTCATATAATCTTATAAACACACCATAAACTTATGCTCAAACCTTTCTAGCAGTACCAAGCATTTCAATTTGGACTTTGTCAAGAATTAAGCCACGATCTTCATTGATAAGCTGCATAGCAAAACCAGTTAGCCATGACAATGTAACCATATGTATAAATATATACATATATGGGATGGGAAAAATTATATAACCTCTCCACCAGTAAGAATGGCGAGATCATCTAAATTTGCTCGTCTGTTTTCCCCAAAACCAGGAGCTTTAATGGCACAGACCTAAACAGAACAAGTACCATTAGCAAATAGGGCTCATTCCTTGGAGAATAGAAATCTAGATTTGCATATGTGAAAGATTGAATAAATAAATAAATGAAAACGAAATTTGGCATTTGTACTTTCTATGTGCTTTTCCTGTGCAAGTTTAGGAGCCTGGAACTTCTAAAGCTGGATATTTAAGTTAAAATATGATAGTTGAAGGCCATGATGGATGTCATTATTGGTTTTTCTTGGTAAGTTCAGCATCCTTTTAATCATAACATCTGCACTTGTTTGAAGATCATGAACACCTATATAACTGAACAAATCTCACAAAATTATGTGGTCCAAGTACCATTTCATTTGCACCACTAAAATGAAAAATTTCAGGCACAGAAGGAAGAAATGGGAAGAAACCACCTCAAAACCATCTCTCAAATAAGATTTCATAAACCGAAGACCAAATCCCTTTAACACATAAAACCAGCAGTAAAACATAACATAAATCACTCAAGCATAATAGCAAACAGAAGTAATCCATATGCATGTACTAAATCTCCGTAATAACATTTATACCATAGAGATTTATCGCCATCAGATTGCAGTGTGCATAACAATGTAACTTCAAAGAAAGCCTAATTGATCACCTTAACTCCAGCATGGTGCTTGTTGAGTATAAGCATAGCTAGAGCATCACTCTCCACATCCTCAGCCACAACTAGTAGTGGTCTATTTTTCTGTTCAAAGTTTAATGATTAGGAAAGAAAATGGTTAAAATTCATATACAAGCATGTATTTTATCACAAAAATAATCCAAACATCTCCAGTTAAGTACTTACATCTACCGCTAGTTCCAATATTCTCACAAGAGAATTCACGTCTGAAATTTTCTTCTCATGAATGAGGATCAAAGGATTTTCAAGTTCCTGTAAACATGCAATAGATGAAGTGCCAAACCAAATACCCAGAAAATGCATGAAAAAACACTGGCAGAGTAAAAAAAAAAAAAAGCAAGAAGAAGAAGACAAGAGTGGTGGACAAGGGCAAGGCAGAGCAAAATGGAGATAGAACAAGCCAATCGCCATGCATGTCTAAAAGTGACTGCCTCCATAATACACATGAAAGCTCCAAAAGCCAAACAAATGAAAAGAAGAATCAATGCTGCGAGGCTTGGTATGTATCATAGAAACTACTATAAGATCCCAAGACAGCATCAGCTATCCTTTGCTCCATTTATTCCCAAACCCTTCCTATTACTTTAAGCCACCCGCCTATGAGTGAGTTTGGCTGTGTGACAGACAGGCTTTCCACAAAAGCTGAGAAGCCAAAACAGCAACTTCTCAAGAAAGCTTGCCATTTCGGATCCATGAAGTATATACACAACCAAGCCCCCTCACAGCCAAACAGGCCTTATTGTTTAATAATTTATTACACTAGCACAAGCAACTCAAGTCTCCAACCACTGTATAAAAACTTTTTGAAAAGAAATTCCCTTGATCCAGCCCTTCATGGGGAAATTTTTCATTTTGTGCAATATACTGCATATCTAGTATTTGAAGTGGATATCGACAGGAGAAATAGCACAGATATGAGCTTACACATTTCTGGGTCTTCTGATCAGTGATAAAATAGGGAGAAATATAACCTCTAGCAAGCTTCATTCCTTCTACTACTTCCAACTCATTCTCCAAAGTATTCCCATCCTGCAAAATCCAAGATGATGTATAACCCGTATAAAATTTTTAATGATAATGCAACGTCATATGAAGAAAGTTTACTCACAGCGACAGTAATGACTCCTTCCTTGCCCACTTTCTCCATTGCTCTAGCTATCAATTCTCCAATCTCACATTCGCCATTTGCAGAGATAGTAGCAACCTGTTTGCTAGATGTTAGATAGTGATAACCAAAAATGAAGGTAAAAACAGAAGGTTACTATGCAGTGACGGTTAGGATACAAAAACAGATCCAACAGAATAGATCACCATTAGAAACACAAACAAACACTTTCTTTGTCAAGAAATAATAATCAAATTGATATTTGAACAGAAAACTTTCCACTGAAAATCTTAATCTAATACTTTAAATGAAAGCATGAGTTCACAACAAAAGGTAGGACATTCAACAGCACGTGTTAATGACAAAAGTTAGGACGTTCAACAGAGCTTTCTTTTCAATAATCAACCATATTCTAGTCTGCATGTCACAGTCATAAGATAATATCTTATATCAAAATTTCCCAAGAAAAATTGACATGTGAGATACTTTCTACAACAAGGTGCAAAACCTGCGTAATTTCTTCAGGTGTGTTTATCATTAGTGCTGTCTTTTTCAAGTCAGAAACAACTGCACCAACTGCCATATTAATACCAGCACGCAAATCCATCACATTTACACCAGCTGCTACAGATTTGCAGCCTTCAGTGAGTATTGCTTGGGTCAGGACAGTTGCACAAGTAGTACCTGCAACCAGATAAGTGACAGAACAATGAGAACTTCTCCGATGACTAGAAGGACAATAAACAACGTAACATTTCCACTTTAAATGTAGTACCTTAAGAATAGGAGCAAAACCTTTCATAAAACATGTATTGGTAACATAATGGAAGGCTGGAAGCAAACTAGCTGATGATTTGAGAATGAAATATGTTTTGGAATGTAACATTCATATCTTTCCACTCATGCATGTCTATAGATTATAAGGATCATACTGATACAATAGTATAGTGACAAGACAAAGAAAAAGCAACTTCTGCAAGAACATTGTACTCATTCCTAAATAAATATTTTCTGCAGATTGTAAATGAAAATGAAGTCCAACCACAAAAGGTTGTAATAAGGCATTGCTGACTTCATCATTGCGTAGCATTTTTCTTTTTCCCTTCCAAAAAGGTTCATTTCAAGCTATAAGAGCATCTAAAACTCTATCATTGCACTTCTTCAGCTTAAAAGATAGTAATGTTTTCTTCAGCCTTTAAAAGAACAGAAATCTGCCTAATTGTAAAAATCCTTAATTTTAAAAAAAAAAAAATCCATTATCATATTTTTCTAACATGGAGTTCACAAATACGAAAAATAAATTACCATCTCCGGCCGCTGTGTTTGTAGCATTTGCAACCTGCTTTACGAGGTTTGCACCAACATTCTTAGCCGTTTCCTTGAATTGGATGCTTTTGGCGACAGTGACACCATCCTTAGTCACCTTGGGGTCTCCACGACTTTTCTCAATAATAACATTGCGACCCTGAGCCACACAGTGAGATAAACATTACAAAAAGTTTAATACTTGTACAGTGTTTTCATCATTAGGGTGCAGGACCTGTTGGGGCATACAAGACCAAAAAATTTTAAAAATGAAATGAGTATGTAAATGGGAATAATTATATTATAGATAAGCTTATATGGAATTTGCAGAGAAAGTATTGTGGTGTTTTTCCTTGAGAAGCATGCTTAACCATCAATTACACAAAAGAGGACAGCCTCTTCTAGTGTATCAAACCTCACCTTTGGGACCTCAAGCTCTGACTTCCAAACTAGGATTTTTAAGTCCAAAGACTAAAGTCATCATGGAAATGGAAAAGTAATCTTGACAATATGCACAAATTACTTACATTATTAAAATTGTGAACTTTTGCATTGCTAAATCTGTTTAGATTGGACTGGCAGTGATGTGAATTATTTCTTCTACTCATATTTATGCAAACATAGCAGAAGGTAATACCTTTGGTCCCATTGTGACTTTTACAGCTTCTGCAACCTCATTGACACCCTGCAACATAGCTGCACGAGCCCCAACCCCAAAATTGATATCGTTTGCCACATAACTTCTGTTATGTATAATATTACTACGTACCTAGAAAACCAAAAAGTTAATTGCCCAGAAATTTCCTTAATTCATGGAAAACCATAAAAACAACATTGCAAGAGCTGAAGCCAAAAGCTGGTTATAAATAAAATCGAAATCTTTTACACCAAAATTTCCCACCTAATTAAAATATGTCGATTATTTGAAAAATATCCAAATGCCCTTATTAGTAGCAAAGAGGAAAGTCAATAAAAACAACCAGTGCAAACCGCCTGAACTTTGTCAAATCCAGTGCAATTTCTACTTCCCAAAATTAACTAATAAATACGACATAAAATAACACTTAGTTAATCAAAAAGAAATGCCACAAATCAGATAGCAACGAAAGAAAGAGAACCACAGTTACCAGTTTCTTGGAAGCAGAGGAGCTGTCGAACAAGGAAAACAAGGGCACGACAGAGAAAGATGACATGTATTAGTCGCCATATTTTCACAAATATGAACAACGAAGTGTATTGTTTCCATGTGAGTGTGCATGTCGAGTGTCATGGAAAGAGTGCAAAAATAAAAATTGATAGGAAAGAAAGAAGCAATACCTAATGGATGAAGCTAAACTTGATGCTAATCTATACATAACTAGCGATCAATGAGAAAGAAATCCCGTATGATTCTGAGAAGAAGCAAGCAGGGGCAGGGCTTTCGGTAGGGTTTTACCTTTGAAAAATTGAGGGGTTATTTGTAAGCCTGCCGAGCGTTTTAAATTAACGGGCTGATGAAATCGAGACCGTTGTAAATAGAACTAGTCCCCAGCCCAAATTTTATGGGCTTTTATTTTGAAGAACAACTCGCCCCAATTGTCTGCTCATTCATCACCGAAATACCAAAATCACCACAATAACGATAATCCAGAGCACAATACAATTGATTGCATGGTAGAAGAAAATATCAACCATTGATTGCAGAGTATAATACAGAGTAGAAGAAAAGAAAATATCAACAATACAATCGATTGCAGAAAAAGCAACGTCACAGCCCAGCAGAGAAACCCCCATGACAAAGTGAAACCATAATTTGCAGAGATTTTTCCGTAGTGGGAGATGAACGGAAGTAAACAGAACACATATCCTTGTCTTTATAGGTAAAATATCCGACCGTTGCCGACGAAACTTAATCATTAAGGGTAATCCTACTCCGGGGCGGAATTGAAATCTGAAGTTACTGCTTTGACCAGGTTAAATTTTGACTTTGACCGGGTCAATAAGAAAGTTATAAATTGCCCCACTTAGCCCTTAAATTAATATTTTTTTTCCAATGTAGCCCACGAAAGTCTTAAACTCACTTTTACTCTTTGTTTTCCTTTTATATTTCTCAATTTGACTCCTTTTTATAGATATTGTGAATATAAACTGAAATTTAAATATTATTTAAATATTTTTGTGTCAAACTTAAAATATTTATTTTTAATGGAATATAAGCTTCATTGACAAGAATTTCGGGGAAAAAAATGATGATGATGATGAGAGAATAGAGAGATTAATATTTAATACTCCTTTATGGAATATAAAAATATTAAAAGGAGCATAAGAAAAAATAAAAGATTTCGAGAAGACAACTGAAAAAGAGAAGCAATTAATAGGATTAAAAAGAAAAAAGGTAGAATACTAGAATATAGTAATGTTAATTTGTGAAATCATGTTTTCGTGAAAGTTGGTCTAATAAAAGCATACTTAATCAAATAAACATGATTTTTGATAATCCACCAATATATCTAAATTTAACACAAAAACTTTGACATAATTTACCCAAATATTTATATCATGAAAAAAATTATTTAAAATTAAGACCAATGTCTATATACGATCATGGGTTAATTTTATATATATTGTTTGAGGAAAAAAAAGATACAAACTGCTGCCTTTGTAGTTATCAAACTAAATTAATTTCTGTAAAGGACATCAATATCATAGAAATTGATAACTAAGGAGGGAGAATTCACTAATCAATATTGAAAAGTGAAAACGGATTTTAGGTACATTTAGAAGTGCCAACTAAATGCAAGAAGACATTTGCAAACAGTAACATATATGGCTTTCAAAAATTAAAATCTCTCATTGATAAAGTATTAATTAATTATTAAACAACAAAGCTATCCACTGCTAAAAAGGCTAAATCAATATACAAACTGAAAACATAAGAACAAGATGAACTTGCCTTATTTTCCAATTCCAGTAGTACTACTTATTTAAACAACAATGGAGAGTTATAATACACAAACTGAAAACATAAGAACAAGATGAACTTGCCTTATTTTCCAATTCCAGTAGTACTACTTATATGTACAACAATGGAGAGTTATAGAGTAATAGAGAAAAGAATGGAAAGAAGGAGAACAAAACAAGAAAACAAACTTACCTTTATTGCTGCTGGCCTCGTGAATGGAGTGGAGGTGTCCGGCGGTGGTTACCCGGAACATTCCACCATTATTGACACATAACCATATTTTTGCATTCACAACATATTTTTATCTTTCAACTTCTCCTTTTTCAATTTCCAACTCAATATCAACTCTGTCCAATTTCTTCCGCACACCATTGATCACACTACGAGCTCTCATAGGAAATTCAACATCATGATGCTATTGAAAGGAATTGCAACGTCTATGGTCCTATGAACAATAGCTTTTCCATAGAAATATTTTTTTTCGTGAATATGAAAAATTATATTTCTTACCCTATATACTGCACACATGTGAAATCTCCTATCTGGGTTCTATTCTGTCTTAAAAGTCAGCATTCTAGGGCGCCTTCAATCTCCCTTATGGCACTTGAAGTACTCCTGCTGGACAACAAGTCTTTCATCACCCTACTAAAATCCCAACTTAAGGAATGGAGATGGTATTAAGAAATGGTTGTTATCCTAAACTTAAAACGAGAAATCGTGAATGAGTATATAAAAAACTCTAATATGGAAGTTAGCAAAATACGAATAAGGCACTGAGAAATTATATTCGTATTATGGTAGATAAAGTATTGAAAAAGAGGAGACAGACCTAGTTGGTCCACATGTCATGCTAACGTGATATTTTTTAATATGTATGTTGACATGTCACCATGGTGTCATCTGATGTGGCACATTATTGGTGTGCTGGAGATACACATTGACATTCTGGTGCCAAGTAAGCATCCATGTCATCATTTTGGCTACTGAAATCACCAGAGATATCCAAAGTGATTTTATTAGGAAAAAAAGTTGAATGATTTTTGGAAAAAAAAATTTAAAAGTTGTTTTGTGGCAATTGATCCAAAATTTGCTGACCATAGGTAAAATTAATTTAGAAAAGGAATAAAAAAAAATTACATCTCAATAAAATAAAATTTTAAAGTTGAGAATGCAATAAAATAAACTCTAAAAAATATAAATAGGAATACGATTTTGTTCATGTTTAAGTTAACATAGCTCAAAAGTATTAATTTATTTTTTATTAAATAAAAATTGAAACAAAATGAGGGATATTTCTTAGTTTATGATAGTTAGAAAAGCTATTTATATGTTTAGGATAGTTTTTGATGGAATTCCAGATTTAGGGTAGTTTGTAAAAGTATTTTTAAGTTTGGTATAGTTTTATTTAAGTGGTATTGGAGAGAATCTTTACACCATTTGGACTGACACACTTAGAGTGAAACAGTTTTGTGTGTCATTTAGTGGTGCACAACCCGAAATTTTTTTTATAAATTATTTTATTTTTTTATTTGTGGTTTTTTTTTGTAGAAATGGTGAAAATTTTTATTTTTTATTCTTTTGCATGTCACATAATTTTTACAAGTAAGTAATTGCATGTCGAATTGATAAAGTTTTTTTCTATTTTTTGAAAAAAAAATGTTCAATTGGCCTATTTTTTTGCATGCATGCATGCACATTGTCACAGACTTCAATCCCACATCGGATAGGTGAAGGGAATGAGTCCTGGCTATAAGCGGTGGCGCTGCACACCCCACTAGATCGGTCTTTTGGGGAGAGAGTAATGGCCCCGTGACAAGTGGTATCAGAGCCGACCCTGATCCGATTCCGATGTCTCGCCAAACACCCCGGGTTTGGGGCAGGCAGGGGGGCCCACTGTGACGAGGGCGTCCCAGAATTGGGTGGAGGAGAATGTCACAGACTTCAATCCCACATCGGATAGGTGAAGGGAATGAGTCCTGGCTATAAGCGGTGGCGCTGCACACCCCACTAGATCGGTCTTTTGGGGAGAGAGTAATGGCCCCGTGACAAGTGGTATCAGAGCCGACCCTGATCCGATTCCGATGTCTAGCCAAGCACCCCGGGTTTGGGGCAGGCAGGGGGGCCCACTGTGACGAGGGCGTCACAGAATTGGGTGGAGGAGAATGTCACAGACTTCAATCCCACATCGGATAGGTGAAGGGAATGAGTCCTGGCTATAAGCGGTGGCGCTGCACACCCCACTAGATCGGTCTTTTGGGGAGAGAGTAATGGCCCCGTGACAACATGAATTGGGTATTTTCAAATATTATGCGTCAATTGGATTAGTATACAAAATTAGTGCGTCACTTCAATTGACACACTGATTTGACTAGTCTGTGACTAAAAAATAATCCAAAATTCAAAATTTTTTCAAAAACTATCATAAAAACGGAAATAGTTTTCTTAACTACTACAAATTGAAAATATCCCACAAAATGAATTCACTATTATAACACAAAATGAATACAAAATGGGCACTGTTTGATTTCATCATACAAATAACATAAGACAAAATGGGCACTAAAGACAAAAGGTAACATAATATAAAATGTTCATTTAATAGTAAGATGTCAGTATAATACAAAACATAATCAGTGTCATCATAGCAAAACAAATATTGAGTTCAATGCCAACATAACAAATCTTTACAATGTCAACATAAGTACATCAAATAGACATCATAATATCATCCAATAAATTCCAAGCTTAACCACAACCATCATCACACATTCACTTAGCATTTAAGGTCTCAATTCCCTTCATAAAACTTGTGTACTTCTTCACCAGATTGTAAACATATTCAGTGTTCATGAATCAGGACTTAACTATTCTGCCTATTCTTGTGGATTGTGGTTGACCATTTGGTCTTTTCCTATTGAATATTTTTAAGACTTCCTCATTTACACCTTTTTAAGTTGAATGAAAGGTAGTAATTTATTCAGAAATGTCATATTTTCAGTACTAAGGTTATCTCTTCCACTTTGAGCAACAAATGCATTGATGTTGGACTTTATGCCCATTTACATTTATTTGAAAGCATAGTCAAAAAAATTGACAACCAGATTTCATAATATAACATAAAAATATTATGGCATCCAAAATTTACCTCATATTGAATTTCAATAGTAGTATGTTCAGTTGCATCATGCAATGATGATTCACCATGTGATTCTACTCCACATTGTTAGTTTATTTGGCCAAAAATGAATTTGTTGTGCCCCTTGCATTGTGGCCTATTGCTTTACAAATTTTGTAAGTCATTTTGTATTCCTCTTTCATTTGTCTTTCTCTATTTTTCCCTCTTTATTGCTTGTTCAATTTCTTATGCATCTTTTCTTCTTGACAATAGTTGGAGGTACCACAATTCCACTATCAATGTCTTTTGGCCACATATCTTGAATTTATTAGGTTAATAAAATGTGAGTAGACCTTAACATAGATTTGGACAGTATAGAACTTTGAGACAGTCCTTAACACACTCATTATTATGGCCAAACAGGCCAATACTAGACACGTCATGTACATAAGGAATTCCTGTTAGATCCCCACCTCCTACATTTGCATATATGGGCTACCATGTCTACTATGAATAGTCCACTTGCATCTTTGGGCCACTTGAGTAGTCTGGTTCAAAAAACGAAGCATCCTTACTTAGCTTTCTTAATTTCTTCATAACTTTTTGACATAACTTTTCATTGAACTTTTTCATCATTTGATTTTTCTTGTAAAACATTCTCTTCAACTTACTCTTGATCATCTCCAGCATTCTGATTATAGGTTTATCTCTAGCATCTAGTATGTACTTGCAACCAAATAAGTCATGCATATAAGGTATATATCTCATTCATAATGCTTATACAAATACATTGCCTAAATTACATATTACCTGCTAAAACATTCGCGTGGGTTATTAAGAAGTTATGCATTGCCTAAATAAAGTCATGCATATAAGGTATATATCTCATCATTCTGATATATGACATTCCTATCATTGTCATTAAATAGTTCCTCCTCCTACTCATCATTGCCATTCAACAGTTCCTCATCTTCCTTATCACTGCCTTCTGCCACATCCTCATCTTGCTCATCACTGCCTTCTTATACATTCATATTGTTTGATGCTACCTGGGAATAAATACCTTCAACAAACAACTTTACAAAGTCATCTAGTAGTTCAAACTTTTTTCTAGCTTCATTCTGTCCTACAAGTCTACAAGTTTCTGCTTCTTTTTTCCTCTCTTCATCATTGTACTCAGATGTTTTTTTCAGTCCTTAAAAATAATTATGTCTTTCCTCAAATAGTTCCATTTGGTAGAATGGAGCAGTTCATGTGAGGTACTTCACTAATAGTTTCCATTTCATCGTCTTCGTAATGCTTTACAAAAATCTCAAATTCCCTTGATTTATCCACAACTAAGCACATTTCAAATATTTTAGATTCCTTGTCAAGTGGCTTCAAAGGTTCATCTACCCCTAATCCAAATAGTCTATAGAAATATCTCACTATTTTGTTTGCACGTACACGTTGTAGGAACTTGTCTAACATATGTTATTTACATTGCACCGACCAAAGTAAGCTTTATCTCCTCGACAATATTTCCCCTTAAGATATAAGCCATCATAGTATAGAAGAATTGTGAATTCTTCACTTTGTAGATCTATGTAAATAAGAAAACACAAGCATTGAGTACCCTCATATGGCAATTCACTGGTATATTTTTACGACAAGTGTTTAACATAATACACAACCCTAAAATAGGACAAATGCATTGCCTTTACCTAAAACTCCAATTTTACAAATATAACAAAACCCTAGACATTGCCAATCATGTTGCTTTTAACCTAAATTCCAAAATTTAAAAGTTATGTAAAAAATAACCATAGATTACAAAAATCAAATCCAAGTTATTGTAAAACTCCAATTTTACAGAGATTAGAAAAAAATCTCAGAAATTGGCAATCCGTTAGCTTTTACCCTAAAATTCCAAATTTACAAGGATAAAAAAATCCTATAATACGACAATCAGGTTCAATCCATAACAATACATATAAAAAAAATATAACATCTTTAACACCTAACTTTATAAAAGTCATAAAGTCATAGCTAATATAATATTCACTTATCATATCGTGGTCCTTCTCCAACAAATATATACATTGGGTGGACCTTATTACCTCGACAGTGTATGTCCCACAAGTCTCTTTTACTAGCTTTATTTACTCTATCCAAGAACCCTCATCTGTCGTGTAAACCAGGAAGTCTGAGAAGGGAAAAATGAAAGAAAAATGAGCGTTGAAACCCTAAAAAAATGAGAAATGCCTAGAAGGAGCGTTTTCGCTTGCAATCAGATAATCCAGACTCTAATTTTTCTGACTAAAGTGTAAAATGGAAGAGCGCCCATTGAAATGTATAAGAGATAACAAGAAAGTATAAAAAAATGGGGGACAAACCTGGTTGGTCCATGCGTCACACTGACGTAACATTTTTAATATATGATGACGTGTCGCCATGATATCATATGATGTGGCACATTATTGGTGTGATGGAGATCCACATGGACATTTTGGTGCCAAGTAAGTGTCCATGTCATCATTTTCAGCTTTTTAAATGAACGGAGATGTCTAGAGTGATTTTATTGAGAAAAAAAGTTGAGTATTTTTGTGAGAAAAATATTTTAAAGGTTATTTGTCGGCAAGTAATCCAAAATTTAGTAATGATAGATGAAATTCATCATTCTTTTTCTTAGCAAAATATCCAATAGTCCATATAGTAGATATTAACCTTTTTTACTATAAAATTTTCCAATAAAATTTGAAACGTAAAATCTCAATAAATAAAATAAAATTGAGAGCTTTAATAAAATAAAATCAAAAAATTTAAAAATTAAAACTGCAATTTAAAAAAAGGACACTTGCACGCAAATAATTGCAGTTGTAGAAGTAGCTTTCAAAAAGTCCCACCGTCACACTTAATTATTTTCACATATGATATGAATAGAGGAATCTACATGAGCAAATTCACATTTTATTTCATTAATTACATAAAAATATGAATTTTAATAGAATTTTTGACATTACAACCACTTCCCACTAAATGATTTTTGGGATGATTTGTGTGAATCACACAAGAAGTTTGGCCTAGGACCCTACCATAGCTTGGAATCAAAGGCAAGCCAGTTATTTTTTTCTTTTATTTTATAAGGGATAGTAATATATTTTAAAAAAATAAAATAAAATCATTTTCAAACGTGTTAATTTCTATCTCCTTTGTCCATTTTCAATAGAGTTATTATCATTTGGGACAAAAACGTATCTTTATTGTATACAACTTGAAAATTATATATATATATGGAAAGAACATTATTGACTCTCTTTAAATAAGACTATATGTAGGCTAACAAATTTTCTTTTAGTATTACTATATATATTTACAAAAAGAATGTTATTACCAAATAATAAGGTGAACATGACCCATGTCGTACAGTAAATAATTTTTTTTACTTACATTCGGCTCATATTTTCATTCATAAACTAAATTAATAGTTTATATATTATCGTGATAAAAAAAATAATTTTTAGTTTTTTACAATCAATTTATATATAATTAGTGAGAGATAATTTTTTTACTACAATATTATTTCAATTTTGAAAAATAAATAGGGATTCGATTTTAGCCACAAGATAAATTATTTCTTCAAATTTCTTAGAATAATAATAATTAAATTATTAATAAATAATACTCAAAATATATAAAGGCTATTAAAGTGTAACTAATTTTTTTACTGTTAAAAAACATGCTGAAAAAAATTATAATAATTAATTTGAACTCCAATATTTATTTTATAGGTTGTATAGAGTCAAATTCGATGATCTTATGGCTAAATAGTAATTACAAAATGACATAAAATGTTTTAATTATTCACATTGAAAGCTGGCTACAATTCTTAGTGTAGATAGAGTGGCATCCCTTCTCCTAAAGCAAATTATTTAGGTATTCATTAATTCACAATTTGACATAGCATAGGCAACTCTACCTATGCACCATAAATGCGGTGTACAGCAATAATTCACATAAAATATTACTTACATTAAATCATAAGAAAAAAATAATTATGACACCAACTAAGAAAAAAATACAATTAATTGAATAATTAAACGAAAAGAAAATTTTCAAATTAATCTCTATAACAAATAAAATTTCTGCTCCTAATTAACACAATTACTTATATATCAAACTTAATTTCTTGAATTTACAAAACACATTATGACCATATAAGAGATCTAAAAATTAAAAAGGAAAAAATAGCATATAATTGAAGAGAAAATAATTAAAAAAAAAAGAAAGAAAGAAAGAACAACACCACCACCTTTTTTTCTTCTAAATGGTAAACAATTTTCTCTTTTCATCTTAAAAAGTCCATTTCCAGATCTTGATCCTCAAATCAACTTTGCATTTAGCATTGGATACAGATGCAGAAGTTGCTGTTTTTCCACTAGGAGCAGTAACAGTAATCCCATCACAAGTTACCCTAATCCCAACTTTAGGACTCTTTAATTCATCCATCTTCACTTTTACCATCGTCTTCAATTCAATCTTCAGAGATAAACCATTCTTGCTCTTTAAATCCGTCTTTAATTGGCTCGCTAACCTATCTGCAAGTTGTTGATTACTGCTGCTAGTAATGGCGGCTTTCAACAAAGTTCTGTTCTTTGTTCCGTGTACAAAAGAGGGTAGCAGCCCATTTCCGATGAGAATTTCATTTTTATCATCTGTAGTGACAGTGATGGTGATGGGATTGTAGATGAAGATGACCATTTTGTTTGGGTTTTTTGTGGTTATATTCATGTTGATGTTGGTGGTGAGATGGGAGGTTGAGGTGAGGTTTAAAGAGGAGACTTTGAAGCCGGAGTGACATAGAGGATAGCACCGGCTACGGCGGCCAGGAGGAGGAGAATGAAGATAATTAAGGTTACCCAGAGACAAGCAACACAACAGCAACTACGGCGGCTGCGTTTGCGTTGGGGTGCTAGACGGTAGGCAGGGTGGCTGGCGCCGTAAAGTTGGGCTTTGGTGGCCGGAAAGGAGTTGGTTGTGGCGGTGCCAGTGGTGGCGGTGGGTCTAGCAGAAGGGTAGACCCTATCTGCCATTTTAAAAGATGAGAATTAAGAAAGGAAAGGAACGTTTTTTCTTTGTGTTTGAGAGAGGAGACACAGAGAATAGTTTGCTTTAGGTTGCATAGGCCAAGAGAGGATACAAATACTACTCTAATTATTATAATAAAATTAAATGGGCTTAATAAATTAAGGGGAATTTCCTCTACATCATCTATTACATATATATATATATATCTATTACATATATATAAAACCCATAACAAGTTTTACTGTTCTATGAATAGTAACTATACGCAATTACTTTCCAGCCCTTGCTTACTCATTTACACTGTAACAAAACGTCGTCGTCCACCATACTGCTCACATGCCCCTCACAGCAGCTAGCAAAACGATGCCGTCAGATCCAATTACACAAAAAAATCTTAAATCTCATCTTATCTTTGATCTTCTCGCTCTACATTTCAGCCGCCTCCACACATTCTCTCTCTTTTCTTCCTCCCACGAGTTTTACTACTCTTCCTCATCATTTTTCTCCCTTTCTTTTGGCTTTTTTTGTGGTCTCTCATCTATGCTTTTAGATTTCCAGGGAGTTTTACTGCTCTTCCTCATCATTTTCTCCCCTCTCTCTTGCTTTTTTTTACTCCCATCTATGTTTTTAGATTTTTGTTATTATATTTATTTTTTTAGAATCGATTTGTGGTTTAAAAAGTTTATATTGATTTTTTACTTTGTGTTTCCTTTCAGGTTGCTTACTAGCTGTCTCTCTGCGTTGCTAACATGTTTTTTGATGTCTATTTCTTCTCTTTTCTTTAATTCCATTTTTTAAATTGCATGTTTTTTTAAAAAATTTATGTCGATTTATAATTTTTATTTTTGTGGGTTGGTTTCTGATCTGTGACTTTTTTTGGCTTCCATTTGCCTCAAGCCCTCAATCTACTTTTGTGGAGATTGGATTACTCTTCAGTGAGTTGCAGATCCAAAGCTTTGTAGTCGTTCTTTCCTTTTCGGTGAGTTTCAAATCTGATTCCTCTTCGGTGAGTTGTAGATCGAAGACTTTGTAGTTGTTCTTTCTTCTTCAGTGAGTTTCAGATCTGATTTTTCTTCGGTGAGTTGCAGATCCGAGACTTACAAATTTGCTGATCCGTGAGTTTCAGATTTGAGTCTTCTTCAAAGAGTTGCAGATTCGAGGCTTGATCAGTGAGTTGCATATCTGAGGCTTGCAAATCTGCTGATCCGGGTGACATTTTCCTCAGTCTTGCATATTTGAGTGACAATTATTCTCTTCTAAGTATTAAAATTCTATTACTTTTATTTAAGTTCAGGTTATTTTTTACTTTCTTTCAGTTGGTGAGTTATACTTCATTATTGAATTTTTCCTTTCCATTATTGATGGAGGAATATTTAAAAAGTTAGTATTAGACTCGACCAAAAAGCTTAAAAATTATATAGCATATATAGAGAGTGAGATGAAAGTATACTCACACATGATTCACATTTTATTATTAGTCATATAATAGAGCATTTATTTGAAGCTTCATGAATTGTAAGATTCTGTGAAGGCAAATGAATGATTCAATTGGTGGAGTACAATGAGTGTGAGTTGAGTGTAAGCCACACACATTAACTCAGGTTTCTTCTGTCTTTTGTAATTGGTTTAGTAAGCCTAAAAATAATGAATTAATTTCATAAAACTAATTATGATAATTATTATTGTGATGTGTTTGTCCATTTTATTACTTTAGATTGTTTTGATTTTAATTTTTAAAGGAATAGAATAACTTTAATTTTTCTCAATAACATTATTATTTTGATGTCTCATTAAGGATCAACTATTCATGTTCATCTTTTTCTATTATTTCTACCCTCACATATTTGTCATCTACCAATTTTGCTTTGTGGATTGCCATTTCAGTTTTTTTAGTCTCTTATGGCGTACATATAGATTATTGCTTTGGCTAACTGGTGGTTTTGAATGGCAAAAGGGGCGGCAAGAAGATGGAGAAATATGGGCAGTTATAGAGGCTCCTAATGAGGAAATGATGAGGTTTATTGATAAGGTGTTTGGGTTACTACAACCGAGAAATGTAAAGAAGCAAGTGCAGCAGATAGAGCTTAAGCCATCTATTGCTTCAACTAAGAGAAAGAAGTAGGTTAAGGAGAAGAAGATTGATAGGATGATTAAGATAATTTCTGTTTCTACTACTTTTTATCTGTTGTCATTGTTTGTTCTTTCTCTAAAACTTCAGGTAACTGTATTTAGTATTTGAGAAACTGGTTTCTTTGTGTTAAATTTAAAAGGCTTAAATTTTGAAATCAATATTAGAAATTGGTGCTTAGATTGCTAGAAATTTAAAACAATTATACAGTTGTTTGATGCATATTTCAACTGAAAAAATGGATTTGGTATCAGTTTGTAATCCATAATCTATAAATGAGCAAGATTTGTGGGTGATCCTTTGCTAAAATTTGTATACAAATATGTATTTGAATCATGCACCTTAAATTTGGGATGGTCAATTCTTTATGGCACTTTGAATCTTAAATTTAATAAGTTTAAGTCATTTTGTGAAGTTTTGATTTCCTATATATGTAATAAGACATTGAAAATATGAATTGAATGCAAGATGTGTTGAAATAATTTCTTTTTAGAGTTCAAGGTTCTTATTACCCTTCTCATTCAAGAAGTTTAACTTTCTCGCACTTTAACTTATAAGAATAGTTGTTTTCTATTTTAATGTTTTTTGATATTATATCTCAAATGCAATAATCATTTGTATTAAGTCTAACTTTCTTTCTATTGTATTTCAAATGTGATTTATTTTTTATTTTTAATGTGTTTTGTATCATTTTCTTAACAAATATGTGACAAAGTCCTATATGAAAATGTAGCAGCAAAAATTGAGCTGTCAGATTCATTTCACAATCTATCTCTTGAGGAGCTAAAACAAGAAGCTAATGCAAGAAAGAAAAAGATTGTAAAGTCAGCTTTTAATTCCTAAGTATTACAAGAAAGAGCAGGCACAAGCTGCCAGAAAAAGATACACAAAGACCTTTATACGTATCCAGTTTCCTGATGGAGTGGTACTTCAGGGTGTCTTTGCTCCTTGGGAACCAATTACTGCTCTTTAAAAGGTTAGTTCTTTCGACCAGTGTTTCAAGTTTCTTAGTTGTTCAAACTAGGCTTTCATATGGAAGTTTAATATTTGGTTGTCTTTTTGTTTTAACTTTTTAATTATCAAATCACTCAGAAATATTATATATATATATATATATATAAAGAAAACTAAATCCTCATAGATCTTTAAAAATAATCCCTTCTATGTCTTGCAACATAATCTCATAATCAACAGTTGACAAATTAGCACATAAACTACCAAACTTAAGTTTAATGACATTGAATGATTAGCAATCTGATCTATGAACTGATTCCCCTCTTAATAAACTTAATAAAAAAAATATTTACTTGACAAGCATCTTGAGCTAATTCACTTCTTTTGCAGAATTAGACTTATTTGCAAATCCATCTTGACAATCATATTGCAAGTATAAACTGTCTTGGCTTTTGTCATACTAATAGATGGTATGAAAAGGCAACTTGCTGATCCATATTATATATCTGTGAAAAAAATTTCGAGTTTGTGTTTGCATATGAAAAAGTTTATATAGTTTGATAATCTTCGGACGTTGTCATTGGTATATACTATATATATATATATATATATATATATATATATTAATTTTTTTCCCTCACTGGAGAGAGAGGGGATGGGAATAGTGGGGCTGTACTTAACAAAGACAGTTGTCTTCAAATACAAATTTAATAACACAAGGAAAGAGAAAAGAAAAAAATTAATAAGCTCACACTTTTCGACTATTTTGATTCTATATTAATTTTTAATAAAATAAAAAGGTAAAAAAGAAAGAATGGGGGTGGAATTCATAATAGCCCTTAATTTAAAGGTCAAATGGGTGACTTAAAATGGAAAAAAAAATTAAGAGCAAAATATTATTATTCTCATAAAAAATATGTTATTAGCCATAATTTAATATTCAATTTGTGTTTTTACAGTGCTCACAAATAAATACACTATTTGCTCTTCTATAATTGTTGGCACTTAATTTCTACAAGCAATTATCTCTTTTGCTTTTTTAAAATTTATATTAATAATAATGAATAATTAAAAAAATTATGAGGACATTTACTTCTATCTCCCATTCTTTTGTAGTAATTAGTACTTTAAATGATCCAAATTTATCTTAAGTATTTTTTATGTCATGTAATTAAGAAATATCATATTTGTTATGTATTTTTATGACATATTAATTTGCTTATAACTGCAGGCAATGCTCCCCGATGCAAAGCTAGGGTTACTCACTAGTAATCATATATAGATCATTAATCCATGTAAAAGTAAAACAATTAATTATATGATATTATTAAAAAAAATTATATTTGATTTTAAAACTAATTATATAATTCCTTTTACTAAATTAATTTATATTATAATATTTATATTTGTTTTTTAAAAAAACTATCTTTCATCTATATAAAAATAACATCTATTAAAGAAGTAAATTTTTCTTTCCTTATAAAAAGCGTGGGATGACGGTTTCTATAAAGTGAAAACAACGTATTTTATATTTACTTTTCTATAAATTTTTAAATTTTTAATAATTAAATTAGTAGTTAAGTACTAATAAAATATTGTATATTATTATCTTCAAGTATAAATATTATATATCAATAAAAAGTTTAATGCAAATAAAATTATTATAGTTTTTATAGTATAAAATAAAATGCAGTAATTTTATTTTTGTACTAAATGTGAGATTATTTATAACCTAAAATTTAAAGTCAATATTCGAACCTCACCCATTGGATACATAAAATAAAATAAAATAATCAATTTCATAATTATTAAATCCTAATCAAATTACTTTCAAAAAAATCATACTCAAATTATTTTGAAATTAGTTGTGGAAAAAATTATTTGTCAGTATTTTATTGACCAACATTTATTTTTTAATTTATTTTTTGATATCTTTTATTTTCTACTTTATACGTTACCTAAATTGTATTTTGACAATATGAAAATCAAAACTCAATCTCTCAATAATTCACTTAGTCAGACTATAAGAAGACTTTATTTTAGTCAAATAATCATGAATAATATAATATTTAATAAGACATTCCAAGTGGAGTAATGTAGTTTTGGAAAGTAATTATCTTATCATTTTTTCCCTTTTTAGTTCCTTCTATGTCATTTTTTTTTAATTTTTGTGCAAATATCTTATTATTAATATTCAATTAAGCCTAATTTTATTTTTCATACTCATGCACGAAGTGCGGGAGCACGACTAGTGTAAATAAATATATCACGAATGATATGCATTTTGTATTTCTTCTGTAAATTTTAATTATAATATTAAAATTTATTATATATCATTCAAAATATTAAAAATGAAAAACTTATATTAAAAAATAGCTAACATTTTTTACATATACAAACTGTTTTTTTTTCTAAGAATTAATCTTTTAACTAATTTCAAAGTGATTCAACTAAAATCAATTCAAGGTTGAAAATATGAATTAAACTATTTTTATTAGAGATGACAATTGGACCCATTTTCTCTATGTTTGGCTCTAAATGAGACGGTTTTTTTATAATTTTTATAACTCATCTGATCCTGAATTTTTTTTACAGAGACGGTATATACATTTTATGTTCTGAATATTATATATATAATTATTTATATTTTAACATAATTAATATTTTTAAGAAATAATAAAATAAAAATTTAACACTCATTTAGAGTAAAAAAATTACTTATTTAAACAATTATAAAAAATTTAATGAAAATCAAAAATTGGATCGGTAATTTCCATTATTATGTGCTACGGAAGTAGGGATCTAAATTTTTTTCTGCCGGGATATCGGAGTAGGGGATGGGAATAAAAAACTCCGGCTCGTTGAGATTCCTAATTTTTATTCATTGTTGTGCAACTATGTTGTAAATATTGAATTCTTCGATATTATATGGGCAATTTGCTTGCTGTAACCAAAATGTTTAACACTTGCAATGGGGAAAAATAATGATTGTTAATTAATTATGATATGTTACCGAATAACCACTCTCTTAATTCCCAATTTCCTAGTTTATATGCCATGTGCATGGAATAGTTCAAAGTACCAATTGATTAGTACAGGGGTTGTTGAGCTCAAGGTTGGTTCGGTGTTAGTTATCATTGATTTTGTTAATTTTGTCAAAATGCAGGTTTGTTTATTTAGTTATATCAAGGTACGTAGTTCAATTTCCATTCGGAAATATACTTTATACCTTTGTAATTGTTACTGTTACTTTTTTTTTATGGTGTTAATATTCTTCTTAAATTTTATGTTACGTTAAAGATTGCATGACATGACAATTTTTTTTTCAATTCAAAAGTAAAAAAGAAAATAAGAATTTATATCATGTGCATCTACACCAGCAAAAATATAAAAATAACAGTTTGTTTCTGTTATTTATAAAAAAAATATTTATTTTAGAAAATATAGTTAATTACTTGTATTGTTTTAGAAGATATAATTAGTAGTAAATATTTATTTTTTCTTATATTTCAATTTTATCCATTCTATTCCATCAAGATATATAGATAATTAAGTAGCTTATAAAAAAAACAAGGGCTGTATCCATCTATAAGAGACGGCTAAGGCCTAAGGGCTAAGAAGAAAGAAATAGTATTTGATTATTCTTCTGCCAGTTAATGAGTTGAAGTTTTAAAACGCACCGTTTCTTAACCTACACACAGATGTGTCCACATTTGACACTCCCTATTTGGACTCTCTCTTAGTTGGATTTGAACACGTGTACAAGTAATCCTCCATTATGAAGTGAAGGCCCACCATGTTTCCATGATCAAGACCTATCAATTACAGCTTTTCAATTAATTGCATCGACAAATAACATAATTCTAAAGATGAAACAATATGGTGTAGATGACATGATTTTTAATTTTGAGTATATAATTAAGAAAGTATTTTATGGCACTTAACATCCTATCCAAAATGACAAGTGAAAATATCTGTGATTTAAGGAAAAAAATTAATTGCATCACAAAATCCTTTTTCAAAAAACAAAAATTAATGGCATTGCTAATATTAAATCAAGCAACATATGATAAATAATTAACGGAGAACTATAATATCAAGGGCAATATTTTTTTTACTTTTAATTTATTAAAATTATTTTAATCATTATTTTATTTTGTGTATAAAATAATTATTAATTTATATAAATGATAAAATACAATTAAATTAATTTATAAAAATAACATAAATAAAAAAAATTATTACCATTTTAAAAAAAATTGAAATAAAATTTGATATGTTGTTTTTATCATAAATTTAAAATTTAGAAGATAACGATTTACTTTTTATCAGATTTATCCGGCCCGAATCCATATTAGTTTATAATTCAAAAAATATAAGATAAGGTATATAAAAAGCACATTTTAATTAGGCGAAAAAATAAAATAAGATACCACTATAGGACATGGAATATTCATATATTTAGATTCCAATGTAATTTTTTCTTTTTCTCATATGTTTACATTGAAAAATAAAATCTGGGGTATTTTATAGATTCCGATTAATTCAAATCCAGATATGATTTCAAGTTTGATCGTGCTACAATTTCTGCTTTTATTTTATTCTTTTTTGTTATAAGTGTTGGGAAATGCGAAGCCCAAAACAAATAATTTTAAAGCGAATCTTCGGTCCGACCGAACGAGATCGTAATACATCGATTTATCTGGTTTGTTGGATTAATAGGCAAAACAATTTGGGTTGATTGTCTGAATCTATGACTAGCGAGACTCTCGAGGTCGTAATCGCAGACTGCAAGTGGTTGATAAGCAATAATTATGTGATGATAAATATTAAATGCAAACAAAGATAAATAATAAGAAAATATATATTTTTTTCTATTTTATTATTATTACCATTCCTAAAAAATAAATGCTTTTGAAAATTAAAGTGCTGAAAGTTTGTTCTTATAAAATGTTTACAAACAACAAAAATTAAAATATAAGTTTCTGACTTCAAAATGACCAAAAAATATTGGCATCCGCCCTTATTTACAGCTGAGCAGCATCATTGTCGAATGAGAATATTCCTCATTTTTTTATATTTATATATATAATATTTGACATTACATTTTAAAAATTTGAAAAAAAATATTTTTAATTTTTGAGTTCTCATATTTTTTTTAAAACATACTTGAAAAATAGTTTATAAAAATAAAAAAATTTAAATATATATTTTTTACACTTAATAACAATTTCAAACACTCCAACAAAATAATTACAAAATTGTCACCCTCTTCCATCAGGGTGGGCTTGTCTTCATGCTCCAGCTCCATTTTGCCTTTGCCTGGTTTTGGATTTCTTTTTAGGCCTGTGTAATTATATCATAAATATATATTTATTATGTATTGTGCGTCATTTATTTAAATGATAAATAATTTTTTTGAAATACATATAAAAAATAAAGATACTTTTTCACTAATAAAAAAAACTTGAGTCTATAATGCAACATCGATCTGTGTCCATGAATAAGAATTGAACCGATTGCATAATTATTTAAAAATTTAAATGTTAAATTCATGATTTTCAATTACAAATAATTTTAAACTAAGTTTAATGGGTTGAAATTCCACTTATTTTATTGACTGTTTTACAACCGAGGAAGATATAACTGAAAATTGTGAATTTAATATAATAATAGGGCAAAAAGGAACCAAGACCCATTATAAAACTTTAGGCCCCCCCGTATGACAAACAAAAATGGGCTAGTTGCGTACATTTATGGTCTGAATGGGCAGGTGGGCCTACCAGACATATCCTTCAGATTGGATGAAGGCTCAATTTATCAGCTTTTTTTTTTAATAATTAGTTTCTTTTAAAATTAATTTTTTGGCTTAATTAATATGTTATTTTCAAATTTAGGTTAAATTATCTCATTTTATCCTTAAAAAAAAATTTTATTCGTCATTTACCCCTCCAAAATTCTTATCTGCAATGAATTTTTGTTATATTTTTATATAATTCAGCTATACAATGAAAGAATGTCAAAAAAAAATTTATCATTCCGGTTGAAATGTAATAATTTGGACGCAAATGGAAAAATCGCAAACTAATTAAAAATAAATGATAATCCCTCAACTCTAATTGGAACATGAAGTTTTTTCAGTTGGATAATCACTTTTTTTGCATAAAAAAATTATAAATTGTACAAGAATATCATAATTTACAGTTATTTATTTATTTATTTGTTAATTAGTAGAGGACTACATAAATAAAATAGTGGGCTTTTTCTTTATAGGAAAGCATGTGCCTTAATTCCATTGTAGTTTTAATATAAAGAATGGCATTGGAAAACTCTTAATTTTGATAATTAGGAATGTCCCTAACAAAAATCTTCATAGGACTTTTTTCACTAAACAAGGCCCTAATTTGCTTATTTTAGTGCAAGACAACCCAAACTCACACAATTTCAATCCCCTAACATATTATATTATAACAATAAACTTACTCTCTTTTTATATCTCTTAAGTTAATAATTATAATTATATCTTATTTTATATGCATTTCTTACCAACAAAAATAAAAAAAATATATATATATATAGGAGTATATTAAAGAAACACAAATTAAATTTATTATTTCAATTATATTAAATAAATATTTTTAAACCATGCATGTGAAGAAGGAGTAGATCTATCTTTCTGGAATGGAAGAAATAAAGTTTGAGTCTCTTTAGTCTTTAGCATAGACCAGTTGGAGAAGAAAGAAGAGCTGATAAAAAGAAAAAGAAAAAGAAAAAAGGAAAAGAAAGAGATGAAGGAAAAAAAAAAAAAGCAAAGAAAAAGAAAGAGAAGGAAAGTGGACCTGCTTGCAATTTAATTTTGATGCAAGCAACAAACTATATTTTATATCTCCAAAAAAAGGCAGCACTTTATAAGAGGAATTTTGTGGATTAGGTAGACAGTAATAGCAGATTAAAAAGAGAGAGAAAAAGAGATCATTGAAAATTAATAAATTATTGAATCAGTTGAAATTCTCAAATTTTAATGATAATAAAATAATAAATTTTATAAAATATATAGAGATCTGAAGTTAAAGATTTAGATATACAGTTACTTTAAATATTATTAAGTATTTCGTTATCCTTGGACCAAAAATTTATAATCAAATAAAATAATCAATTTTTAAATATTTCAACTTTTAATTAAATTAAATAATATTAAAAATATTCAAACAAATTTTATTTGAATTTGGTTTCATAATTAGTATAGTATGTTTGATAAATAAAAAAATTAAAATATCATAAAAAATTTGACAAATATAATTAAAATAACAATATGGATATCATTCAAAATATAAAAATTTATTATACTACTTTAATTTTTAAAAATTGAAAAATATAATTTATAAATTAGTAAAGTAAAATTTTACTCAATTATGATATTTTAAAGAAAATTGAAGAGTATAGATAATTAAATAGTTTATAATTTTAGGAAACTGAGATATTATTAGTATTAATTAAATAATATATATATATATATATATATATATATATATATATTATTGGTTCGGTTCGATTTTATTGAATTTATATTTTTTTAATTCAAAACCAAATCAAAAAATTGATTTATAAAAATTTTAAAATTATAATCATTCATGAAACTATTTAAACCATAATTTTTGGTTTGAATTGAATCGGTTCTATTTAATTTGTTCAGTTATTTTTTATGCAATTCTTCCTTCATAATCTTATTCGGTTTAAACTATTCAGACTAATTCTGAATACCACATAAAAAATATATATGTTCAGTTGTGTAATTAAAATTTAGAAATTCGTCAAAAAAATTTACTGGTTTGCACCATTAATGAATTAGAAGAATTTGAGATAATGATTTTTTTTTAAAAAAATTTAAGAAAGGAATCCTTTTCTTAAAAAAGAAAAAAAAAAAAAAAAAGGAAAAAACGTGGGTGGTGACTGCCTGACTGGTGTCCGATTTGTGGTCCCAGTAGCAGTCTGAGGTGGGACCGATGTATATTTGTCCATTCTTGATTTGGGTTTTACAATAAAAATACAAATATCTATCCAAATCATCACTTGAAAATTTGTCGGCCTGAGTTTTGGATTTGCATCAATAAAAACACATGAAATAATTGTTGTTTTTTGAACATTATATTAATTGCATTATTAGAATATAAAGAGTTATGGTTTGTCCTTGGCATAATTTAGAGCAAATAATAATCGATACACTCATATTTTAGGATCCACAGATATGATTTTTTTTCCTTAATTCAAATCATTGAATTCCTATAAATTCATATATCGACAGTTATGTTTGAAATTCCAAATATTATTTGAAAAAAAAAATTTTCACATAAATATAATTTTTTTATCCAAATCCGATCTATCAAAAATTAATTCAATTATATTTTGTTACGCATTGCATTAAAAAAATTCATAATTTATAACTTGATTATATTATATAAATGGTAAGATTTTGGGTGTTTATAACATCTTTATTATTAAAAATCCTGCCAATTATTGTAAAAGAAAAATAATAATGAGAAAAAAAAAAGGAGCTGATTGCCAATCTTCCAAGTCCCAAATGAAAACTATTATGAATAGTTGAGCACTGTATTAGATATTTAATGTATAAAAAAGGCAGGCTTAAAAAGAGAGAAAGAAGTCAAAGTTATTAATTCTTGTTATACCATAAAGTATGAAACAAATATTTTATAATGTAATGAATGGACTTTTGAAGTAAGATACCTTATTCACAATGCTTCAAATTTTCTCCACTGTTAGTTGAAAAAAATTCCACTAAACAATTCAAGGAATTCCTCAACTATATGATATCATCTAATCCATTATGAATTTTTAGAATAATCTCGCACATATTCTCTACTCTCTTTCCTCCACCTACCTTCTTCTTGCTCAAAAATGTCACTTGCTCAGTTTTTTTTTTTCAATGTGCTTGATCAGTTTGAGTAATCTTTAAACATTCATATGACAAAGAGCAACAATTCTATTATCATTCTTGCATTCTTTAATTTCTGCAAACTACAGTACTTAGTATCAGAAGCAAGTACAATTGAGGTTCTTGCCACCTAATCTTTTCTTGTTTTCTTCACCTCTCAGTTCTCTTCCCATTATTACTTCTCTTGTATTTTGTGTGGGTCTCTTCTTTTTAGGTCTCATGGTTTGATTAATACCAATTTTTGGTTCTCCAAACTAATTCCAATTTCTATTTACTTTCTTTCATTTATTTCTTTCTTAGTTTGATGAATTGATAGATCTTGAGAGTTGATCTTCTTTTTTCTTTAGGTGTGAAAATGGAGATGCAGGTGGGGTTTTGGCTGCTAATCATATGTGCTGTTTCAGTTCTTGGATCTACAGGTAATGGGTTCGATCTTTTAGTTGTTTGTGCTGGTTTTTGCTTGGAATCATTTATGATTCAGAGTCTCAGACATTTGGTTGTTATATTATATGTGAATTTTGTTGAATTTAAGAATCTGGGTTTTATAGCATAATTGTTTATATCATCAACAGGAAGGGAAACATCCCCCAAAACATTTGCATTTCTTTGTTAGACATGCATTTTGCAGATTTCTATTATTGATTTGCAATTGGATTTTAAGTTCAGATAGTTCGTACTTTTTTTTTTCTGCTTCTAAACTATGCCAGTAAATCTAGTGTCTTTAAAGTTAATTTAAAGTTATGAAGCCTCAGTTTTGTTTTTTTTGTCTTTAATGTTTTTTTCTAAACAAACATTTCCTAATGCTTTAGGCATTGTTTAATGTTCCGTTGTCCCATAAGTAAAAAATTCTTTGTAGTGGCGAATATGTAATCCAAAAGCTAAACAGTACATTTTGATTTTTTTTTTTAACTCCTTTCTACACAGAATCAATTATTGAGCAAAATCAGCTTGATTTAACAAGCTCTTATGTAGCATTTCAGTGGTTGTAATCTTGTAGATCTAACAGAGTCTTATCACTGCTTCTACTTTCTATATTCATATTTTGATTCTCAACCACTTGAAAACATTATTGGTGCAGCTGGTTCACTTCATATTAGGACAGTTATTACAAGGATCGGAGGATTCACAAATTGAAGTGACTGGTGTATTATAATATATTCTATTGTAGATTGACACTAATTACAGAACTAAATCCAATATTTACAGATGATTGAAGATAGCATGACGTACTTAGATACCTGTTTAACTGAACAGGGTTTTAATTTTGTTATATTCTTTGCTACAGATCCTCCTTTTCCTCCTAAACAAGCTCCTCGTGGCTTCAGCAGGAGCAGACATGGAAAGCTAGGAACTTTACCACCCAACAAGGCATCCCGCATTTCCTCATTGGCGGATCAATTTCCCACTAATGGTATTAGAGGAATCTAGCATTGTTTTCCTCTTGTAAAGGAATGTGGATAAATTATAAAATTTTAAGCACAGATCTTTTCCTGTTGTAGCTCTGCATCAATCTCATAGGCCTTCAAGCATTGCAATTCCACCTTCAGTACAATTTGGAAGTCCTGTAAACAAGTGGACGAATGGTCCAGAATATTCACCTTCGATTTCAACTCACAGAAACCATCATTATGCAAGGAATCATCATAACATTTTCAAACCATCTTATCTGATTCCTCCACCAAGTTATGGTCAGATAGGTATGGTTTTCTGACCAGAAAGATCCTCAATCAGTTTTTTATTTTGTTCTGAATGTTTGAGCACCAAGTTCTTAATATTTCTTATGGAATACGTAGCTCCTTCAGCCCCTTCATTCCATTCTCCATCTCCTTCATCAATGAGCTGGGGTTCTCTTGCACCTGCACCATCACCGACTGCCCCATTGAGCCATTTCAATAGTATGAAAAGACTTATTTCTGTATTTGGTTGGACCTTGGATTTCAATTCTTCATATATGGTGATTTTTAACAAGCACATCACTGAGATTTGTTTTCTGCCTGCAAGTGCCTGTTCATCCACCTGCAACATCTCCGTTGGGTTCTTACTTAAAGAAGATGAAAGCTCCACAACCTTCGCAAATTACGTCCTTGCCACCTCCACCTCCTAATGGAGGTAAACATACGCTTGATTCTTGATGCTGTATATACATTTAGCATTTTGCTTAAATTTTTGGGTGTATTAAGCATATACTTAACTCATGGATTTCATGTTCATGTGTCTTGCAGATTGTGCATCAATAACATGCACAGATCCTCTGACTTATACAGCTCCTGGGACATTTTGTGGGTGTGTGTGGCCAATTCAAGTCAAACTCCAACTTGGCGTTGCGATATACACATTCTTTACTTTGGTAACAGAGCTTGCAGAGGAAATTGCAGCCAGTGCTGCCCTAAACCACAGCCAGGTTCGCATTATGGGAGCAAATGCGGCTACTCAACATCTAGAGAAAAGCACTGTTATCATCAACCTGGTACCACGGGGAGTAAAATTTTCTGATGCTACTGCACTTTCAATCTACAAGAAATTCTGGAACAGACAGGTTCTCATAAAGGCTTCCCTCTTTGGTACCTATGAAGTTATATATATTCGCTATCCAGGTTATATATTTTGATCCTTCTTGAATGTTTGTATATAATGTACAAAAATATTTAATTTCCCTGATGGTGCTCAATTGGCCTACTTCAGAATTTACTTTTCCCTCCCTTCTCAGGGTTTTGTCTTTGCATGTTTTTGGACCCTTTTAGCTCCATGATTTGTAATCAGTTCTCACTTTTGAAGCTCTTACAGGTCTTCCACCTTCTCCACCTTCACCTGTGAACATTTCTACTATAGATAATGAACCCTATCCTGGTCATGACAATAACGGGAGGACTAATAAACCTTTAGGGGTTGATGTGCCAAGGAGAAGAAAAGATGGGCTTGGTGGAGGCATAATAGCTATTATAGTTCTCTCCTGTTTTGCTGCCTTAGTTGCATGCATGGCAATCATCTGGCTTTTTCTGTTGAAATGTGGGCATTGTATCCATCAACCTCTGCAGGCTCCACAAACCTCTGATACTTCCCCGGTAAAACCACAAGGTACCATCATATTTTTTTCCAGGTCATTGGTTCTAAATTGATTCTCAACTCAGATTTTATCTTTTATTTTGAGCTAACTATGAAGGGCTTTCCAAATTATGCCTTAGATCTTGCTCACCAACCTGTTTGAGAATGTTTTTAAATTTAACTTGCAATTTCCTGCTATAATTGTATTATTAATCATTTTTTTTAACCTGTGAGGCCTTCAATTTGAGGTATATATTTATATCTACACTTGGCAGGGACTTCTGGGCCTATGATTATAGGGAACATGCCTAGTTCTGCATCAATGTCCTTCAGTTCTGGTGCCATGGCATATACAGGATCCCCGAAGGTTTTCTCCTTTAATGACATAGAGAGGGCCACAAATAACTTTGATTCTTCAAGGATCCTAGGAGAAGGGGGGTTTGGACTTGTCTACAGTGGCGAGTTAGATGATGGAAGGATGGTTGCTGTGAAGGTTTTGAAGAAAGATGATCAGCATGGTAGCCGTGAATTCTTGGCAGAAGTTGAGATGCTTGGCCGTCTACATCACAGAAACCTAGTTAAGTTAATTGGTATATGCACAGAGGAGCATACCCGCTGCCTGGTCTATGAGCTTATCCCAAATGGAAGTGTTGAATCTCATCTACATGGTGAGCATAAAATCTTACACATTTCTATTTTGGCTTCCTATATTTGACTTTCAAAATATTATATGTTTAAACATTTGCAATCATGCATTTCTCTCAAGAAATGCTTTTTAAAACTGTCTTTCTGTTTTCTCCCAGGAATTGACAAGGAAACTGATCCACTTGTCTGGGATGCTCGAATGAAGATTGCCCTTGGGGCGGCTCGAGGATTGGCCTATCTGCATGAAGACTCAAGCCCTAGAGTGATACATCGAGACTTTAAATCCAGTAACATCTTGCTAGAACATGATTTCACACCTAAGGTTTCAGATTTTGGCTTGGCTCGAGCAGCAATGGAAGAGGGAGACAAACACATCTCAACACATGTTATGGGAACATTTGGGTATGTCAACTTTTATAATTTTATGTTTATGGTTCCTTATTCTGCTTATAATTTTGAAGGAGCAGCATCTTTCTATCAATTTATGGGATATATAGTTTAAAGTCTATCTTATTGGACTAATTTTTGTTTCCAGTTACTTGGCTCCAGAGTATGCTATGACAGGACATCTTCTTGTGAAGAGTGATGTATATAGTTATGGCGTAGTCCTCCTTGAGCTATTAACTGGACGAAAGCCCGTAGACTTGTCCCAACCACCAGGTCAAGAAAATCTCGTTGCTTATGCTCGTCCACTCCTCACAAGCAAGGAAGGGTTAGAAATAATTGTTGACCCGGCTATGAAGTCTACTGTCTCGTATGATACCGTATCCAAGGTAGCAGCAATTGCATCAATGTGTGTGCAACCTGAAGTATCTCACCGTCCATTCATGGGTGAAGTTGTTCAGGCCTTGAAGCTTGTTTGTAATGAGTTTGACGAAACAAAAGTGCAGCGATCAAGAAGTCACAGCCATGAGAATCTTCTGACTGATGCAGATAGCCATAACAAAAGAGTTTCAGCTGAGATTATGGAAGTTTTACAATTCCATCACCCACCTTTATCAACATCTGATTTGTTCACTACATCAATGGGATTTGAGGAGCAAGAATTTGGGTCTTTCAGGAGGCACTGCAGTTCAGGCCCTCTGAGAACAGGAAGAAGAAGGCAATTCTGGCAGAGATTAAAAAGTCTGTCTGGAGGCAGCATGAGTGAGCATGGATTTTCACTTAAATTCTGGCCAGGAAACAGTTAATTTTGCCAATATTGAAAGATTCCATCGTGTGCATATTGATTTAAGATACAGTCACAAGCTTGTTGCAAGCAGCTCAGGAACATGTCTACAGAGTTTTCAAGATCAGCTCAATTGATGTCTAAAACCAGCGACGAACCTGAGGCTGGTATTGAAGAGATTCAATATGCAACCATTAATGATCTGTTGGATTACATGACCTTATTCTACATCTTGGTTTTAGTTGTGGCGTGGTTTCGATCCAAATGTTTCTTAGTTTTTGTCGGTTCCATCCTTTCCGCAACTCTTTCATTTTTGTTTTGCATAAATTATCCGTTCAAGGAATTGGCCAGTCCTTGGTTAGAACAACAAACCTCCACCTTCTTCTGATAGAATCATCCACAAGCAAACAGCACTTTGCCAACCACAGGTTGTGGCATTTTAGCCTAATGCATCATTTCTAAGATGGCCATCTTCCAGAATTGCGTGATATATTAAATTTAGTTAGCTGTTCTAGTTAATCTGTCAGGTTGGCTATGGAAGCTAATTCGTTAGATTGCATTATTTCTTCAGTTCGCTGTCAATGTAGAATTACCTGTAACAATTTGAGTGTATAAAAGTTCTCATTGCTGCTTAAATTGTAGTCTGTTGATCATTTATGAGAAACTTTTACTTCCCTCTGTTTATCATTTCTCTCAATTTCCATTATTTTCTTTGCTTCCAAACAGATATACTGGCAGCAAAGAGTCTATTCTATCAGTCCAATACATTTTTCATGATTTTGTGCCTTCCTAGACCGTTTAGACACCCAAAATGTCATAAATTTGTGGAGAATCTCTACGATGGAATTTAAGGTAAAAAGAAGTCACTTTGTTTTTTTCAACATTTTCTTGATCACTTGTCACATTATTGTTCCACATCATCAAAATTATTTTATTTAATAAATTAAATTTGATAATATAAACCAATTATGAAAGAAAAATATAAATAAGTGAAATTGTACCAACTGCTAGGTAGTTAAAACTTTATTAGATTAATTAATAAATTGAGTCTCATCATGGTGACCTCATCCAAATTCATCAATTGAATAGACTTATGATATATCAAATTAATTATAATTTCAAATATTATTTTAGATTTAAATTATTCAATATTCTACAATTCGATGAATTTTGAACTAATGTATAGTCATGTCAAGTAGATTTATGACTATATATATATATATATATATATATATATATATATATATATATATATATAATATAATATAATATAAAATTTATGAACTGAATTGGATAAAGTTATAAAATATAGTAAGTTCAAATATTTAATAAATTTTTCTAAAAATAAAATCTCTAAATTTCTTCGAACAAATATAGCAGTAAATTTATACTCATCCTATAAGTAACATCACCGAAATTCATTAGCAAAAGTTACCCTAAAGTCCCTCAAAAAATCTTTAAATAATTACCAATTCTAACTATGGATTAATTAAGGTAAATATGACTGCTTAATCACAATTTATAAATCTTCCAATTAAAAAGAAACTAAGAGAAAGAGTTCGACAGTGACTCTATTTCAAATGGAATTATAGGAATCATAGTACTCAATTAATTTTACATTTATCCTTTCGACTTTAGTTATTTAATTAAGTATTGAAAGAAGAAAGAAATAAAACTAACAGCCCAATGGCTCCACTCTTTAGAGTCTCATTAATTTTAGAAGTAAATGTGCTTTCTTAGCATAGGACTGTAAATATTAATGTTTAATTTAATATCTGTGTTTTTCGTACACAAAAGATATTGTTGATAGATTTTTTTTTTTTTTTAAATTATACATATCACTGCATAGCCATAAATATAACAAGTTACTGGTATTTATCTAATCTATCCATTTACACTGTCTGATTCCTTTTCCCCAACAAAATAACTCCCATTCCTTTTCAATTGTACTTAAATTTTCATTTATTAGAAAATTTAGAGGAGCTAGTAAATCATAATTAGTAATTTTAAAATTGGACTGAATATTAAAATAATTTTAACTGAGAAATTCTGATACCATGAATTTAATAAAAAAAAAAAACTTACTGCCGATTGCATAAAATAAATTGTTTAATGGGTGTGCAAATTAACCAAAGCCCAAAAGCATCGACTCAATGCCATTCTAATTATCGTGAAGTTCCATTTTAATTTGTTGTTTCTGAGCTTGGAAACAAATTCTGATTTATGGTTTAAATTCACTTTCCCCAAACTGCCTCATTGATGTCTCTAACATTCAGACCGTTGAGTTGAGTTACCACTGCCCATCCAAATCTGATTTTTAATTTGCAGTCAAATCACTTTAATAAAAATATTTTTCTTAATTTTTTTTTCTAAAATTCTTACTTACATAAATTTGTGTTTCCACTTAGATCAATTGTACACCAAATTCTACAATTAAAGCAAAATTAAAGTTTTTATTTTTAAGGATGAAAATGCATAATTTAATCGTAATTGAAAGTTGAGATATAAATAAGATCGAAAAGATTTCAGGATAATCCAATTATAATTTAAGAAATAAATTTATAACACCTTAGTAAGAGAGAGAGCAACTGCGATGCTTTTTATTTACGCATATTGGCAATCCTATCCGGTCTGGCCATGGTTCAAAATCGGCAGTTTCGCGATTTAAAAAATATAGAAGCGGAACCGGATCAATACTGGGTTGGAACTGTCCAATTCCGATTCGTGAATTGGCAGCTCATCTGATTTCAATATTTTTTTTAATTATACAATTAAGTAATTAACATAATAAATAAATATAATTAAAATTATTAAATTTTATAAATTTAATTTAATTGTTAGATGAATTAGAAAAAAAATAATTTAACTTATCAATTTGTTTATAAATGAAGAAAAAAATATTAAGTTATAAATAAGAAAAAAAATTGAGGAATAAATTAGTTAGAATAATGAGAATTTCGAGAAAAAAATATTAATTTGTATAAATTACAAATTTTTACAAATAATAATTTATAAAAAAATAAAAATTTTGAGAAAAAAATAACTTATGGCGATTTTGTGTAAAAAGTTAGATTGTTAAAAAAAAGATAAATTTGATTTTGAGAAATTATAAATTGAAATTTAGAAATGATTATTTTTATTTGATAAATTAATAAATTATAAAAATTATAACTAGGCTAAAAATCTAATCAATTTAAATTTTTATTTCAAAAAATAATTTAATTATAAAAGTTTGAATTTATATTAAAAAAATTATAATATTAATAATTATGTTTGAACTTAATTTTATTTACCATTAATTAAGTTGTTTATGTATTCTCTTGGAGTTTAGAAAAATTAAAATTCACATAATTCTCTTATCTTTTAAATTTTAATTGTTGATCTCTTTTACTTTCTTTCAATCGAAATTGTCGATATCGAATGTATCAGTCGTTCATTCAGCAGTGAAGTTATATTGGTTCTCAAATAGATTTTTATCTATTTTTATTATCTTATTGTCACTTTAGTCCAATTATCAATATATATTTAAGCTTATAGGAATTCAAAAGTTAAATTAGATCGCGTTTTATTCAAAATATTGCATCTCGCATTAAAAATTTGTTGAACCGCAGCGGTTGAGACTAGACTTGAAAATTTTTGTTTTGTAATTTAAAAGAGTACTGAATAAGTATTTTGATATCGACTCCACCAATCAATGACAAAAAAAATCTTTACGTATCATACTATCATCAAACTCATATGTAGTTATTAGATAAATATCAAATTCGGATGAACCGAATGATGATTTTGATTTTTTATATTTTTGTATTATCAAACTATTACTCTCTATAATTTTTATTGCTTAACTCGAAACTTGACTACTAGTAGTAGTAAAAATATTATAAATCAAATTAAATTTCATAAATAAATTACAAGTTAATTTTTTTTACATCATTAATAATATAATCAATACCAATATCATAACTTAAATCTAACAATGAATAATAAAAATTCAAATAATCAAATAAATCATCTATTTTATATCTAGAATAAAAACACAACATATAAAATTAATCAAATGAATAAATTTAAAATAATTCAACAATTTATTTTTCATTATACAAATATAATCATGCAAAATTGGATTATTAATTTAATCTGAAAATACATCAATAATATTAATACATTTGCACAATAATAAATAACACTTAAAATATATGTTTTATCATTAAAACTTTTAAAATATCTAAAAGTTATTGACAAATATTTTCAATATTGTGGATATAAATTAATTTGTGGCACTATTAGAAATAAATATGCATAATAATTCTCTATATCCATATGACTCGTTAAGTAATTCAAAAGTTGAATTCCAATTAGTATGAACATCAATTGGAAATCTTTTAGTTTTTTGTTATTTTGACGATAAAATCAAAATCATAATTTCATTATTTATGGATGTCACCATAAAAATGAAATTATTACTTTAATTGGAACAATTATACAGCTCAAAAATTTCAAATCATTTTGAACATATAAATTTAACACATAACATACATATTTAATATGAAAAAAATTTACTTCCAATGTTAAATTAATATAATACTTAAAAGTCATAAATTGAGACAGTATCTGTCAGCGTATTATCAAAAGAAATTAAAAAAAATTTATGAACTAATTTATATTATTCCAAAATATTTTTTATCACTTTAAAAATATTATCGGCAGTATGTTGACGATCAAAAATTCTAAATATAAGTAATTTTTTTTATAATTATCATTTACCATCAATTCAATAACATGTAAAACCCATATAAGAATGTATTTACTAATGATTTCTCCAAATATCATTACAAATATAAATATGTCAATTCAAAAAAAAATATTTTAAGCAATTCTTTTTTATTTTCTTTATATAAATTATATAAATCACGTTTAAATGTATTTTTATGTATACTTTTAATAGATGAATTAAATGCATTTTGACAATAATTAACAAAACCTACATTTTCACAAAAATTAAAAGATAAATGCTTCGTACTTATCATTTTTGTCAATTTTTTTATTTTTTTATTATTATATTAAAATAATTGAGAAGTAGAAAAAGATGTTGCATACCAAAAATTTAACTTTATCTTTTCTCTATTCCAATTTGAGCAGCATATTTATTTTGCAAGTACCTTTAACCTTCAATTTTAAATTTGTATTTTTGTGTGCAATAATTGCACATAACATTAAATGATCTAATATATTTTTGAAATTTCTTAAAATGAATTTGAAAAATGTCAAATGTTTAAATTTTTGCTTCATATGATGTTGTCGTAGCTGAACCGGGGCCTGGTTGTTTATTACATATATTTCTCTAATTTTTTTTAGTTGTCATTTTGAACTCCCCATTCTCATCCAAATTTTCAATAAAAATTTTCAAATCAACAATATTTTTATAAAAAAATTATTCCTTCCACTATGACTTGTCATTATTTATGATTAAATTTTGTAAAAAAAATTAGAAAATGTTTAAAAAAATATAGAGAAAGATAATAAAAAAGAATAGTAGGATTAAAAAAAATTGTGAATTAAAGAGAATTAAAGAAAAAATTGAAATCATGTAGAAGTATCATTTTTTTTATTTTCTTAAAATAAATTTAAAAAATGTCAGGTGTTTAAATTTTTGTTTCAAATGATATTGCCGCAGCTGGACCGAGGCCCAGTTGTTTATCACCTCTATTTTTCTGATTTTGTTCAGTTGGAATTTTGAACTCTCATTACTCATCCAAATTTTTAATAAAAATTTTCAAATCAAAAATATTTTTATAAAAAAATTGCTCATTCCACTATGGTTTACCATTATTTATGATTAAATTTTGTAAAAAAATTAGAGAATATTAAAAAAAGTGTAGAGAAAAATAATAAAAAAATTGTATGATTAAGGAAAAATTGAGAATTAGAGAGAATTAAAGAAAAAATTGAGATTATGTAGAAGTATAATTAGAAAGAAATTAAAAAAAATAATTAAAAGTATAATTAGAAAGAAATTAGGAATATACATAGAAAGAATTAATATTGAATTGTAAAGTAATTGAAAATGAAATTGCACATTAAATAAAAAGATTGAAATGAATTTCATATTTATAAAAAAAATTAAAAATTTATATTTTAATAATAATTTTAAAATATAACTGTTATTTTTCGGTCATAAGATATATTATTATTTTTTATTATATTTAAAATTTAATATATTTAATTATTAAAAAAATGTGTTAAATTTGAATTGCGGTCTCATGACCGTTGTTTGTTTTTTTAATTATTTAGAATTTACCGGATTGAAACCTGCAGTTTTCGATTCCTGGAAGAATGACTCTACCGGACCTTTTCCTTACCAAATCAAGATCCAAAACCGGTCTAATCCAATTCGCTCTGAATTAAATTAGATTGGACCGATTCTAAAGATCCAACCAAACCGGTTTGAAGGTTCAATCATGCCCTATCACAATCAATTATAAACAGCAAAAACACAATGGGTCAACGGACATAGATCATGACATGCTGAGTCATGTCACATTGACTAAAGCACAAGAAAAATACAATTTTACTAATTTTAATGGAAAAGAACTACAAAGATTGAGCCAACAGTTACATTTTCTTATTCTTACCAACTCCCAATCTGATGCAGACTAAAATTAATATATAAAAACTCAAATAGAACACAATAAAAATTGAGAGATTTAATATATAGTTAGTTAGTTAAGGGACCAAAGATGTTTTTCCCAACATTTTATCTCTTGCAATGAGAATAAACCCTCGTCTTTAAACCAAAAGATAAAATAAAAATTACATTTGCAATCACTGTGCATTACAGGTAAAATAAATCAAACATAGAATATAATTTCTCACCAGACAAAATTGAATTGAATTTCAAACCAGAATCATCAACCCATCAACGTTCACACAAAAAAAAGCCTACTCCATTCTAATATAATTGACATTTTTTCAAATAAAAAAAAAATCAATTATTTTCACCTTTTTATATCCAATATAATATTAACTTTTTCTTTCTCATTTTACCTTGTATTAACCTTATCTATATTAATTCGTTTTGCAATATTCTATACCTCTTTCCAATATTTTCAAACTATTGTTTCGCATTCAAAAAAAATTGCAATATTATATAATTCTTTCCAATATTTTCGAACTCTTGTTTCATATTCCAAAAAGAAATTCTGCAAGAAATTAACAGTTTCGTATTCTAATATTAAATAATTATTTTTACAACAATTAAATAATAAATCTTGAATATATCTATAGAGGTAATTTAGTCTCATTTAACTGTTTGTTCCCCATAATTAAGTCTATTAAGTGTTTTCTTAATACAAGTAAATATAAAAAAAACGTCAATTACATTGGAATGGAGGGAGTTATTTTTTCCAATAAAAGAACAGGGCGAAATAATAATAATAATAATAATAATAATAATAATAATAATAATAATAATAACACCTACACTAATACATAGAAATTATCGAATGGGGCTTTCTCCCAATGAGCTTAGCCCCTGTATGATGGCACATTCACTAAAATTAATGCCTTCAAAATCTGTCTCTCTTGTATGCATGCAAGAGAATGATTGACAATCGTGGACCATACTCATACTAACACCCACCAACATCCGATCGCAGAACACTGGCATCTTAAAAAACAGCATAGAAGAGCTTTTCTATATCATATAATTCTTTCTCCTACTCATCTTTTGCAGCACTCGAGTATTCGGTCCCATTTTCTGAGGAAGTTACCCCAGATGAAGCACTCCACATATCACTGCTGGTGCCTACTCCATTCGGACAACTCTTAGCTGCCAAAGCTGGGTTTCTCTGAGCATCATTAGTAGCAGGTATCTGCCCTTCCTCGGCTAGTTTTTTGATAAGGTTCACAACAGTAGGAAGGAACTTCCTCGACACGGAAATGAGCCCAGGAAGCTGTAAACAATTATCACATTCAGGTTTATATTTGCAGAAACAATAACCACAACTTCCAGTGCAGCAAACTTGTATGTATTTTTTTTTAAGATATGACATACAAGTTCAGTGCCAGTGAATTGAACTCAAAACGGGCAAATTCAGATGTAGATTTCAAAATCAACATATTTTTGTAGTTAGATGTGACACTCACAGCACCATGGCGGAATTCACCAGAAATGTCTAGTTGCACCCATAAGGCTTTAAAGAGCAGATAAGCTACAAAGATGAAACCGAGATACAAAGGATTTCTGCCATTAAATAAAATAACAAAAAAAAAAAACCATTAGCACAAAAGGGATCTAGTCATTGCACCAACAAATTTAATTCCATAAACATATCAACAAGATGTACCTCAGAAGTGTCATAAATTCATTAAATCCCAACACAATCAACGCAACAATTGCCCATGGCGGTGGTAACCAGTTGTTATTACGATTGTTGGCTTCCTGAAAATAACAAATAGAAACAAATTAATGAAATATATACAAAAGAGAGAGAGATTCATGACACGTGCATGAACACATTTGACTGCATTTAAAATATGACAACTACTTTCAAATCCAACTAACGCAAAAAACAGCATCATAAGCAGAAATTCTTGGGCCGTAAACCAAAATAGATATGAACAATTTACATCCAACATAAATTTGTTACAAATGCAAAACAAAAATAATAATTAACGCAGAAAAAAGCATAACAGGAATACTTATTAACGCAGAATAGGAATAATTATTTTTATTTTTAGTAACTCTCAAATAGTGGATTTTTATTGCTGCAAGTATTCTTATTATAGTAGGATTCCTTATTACATAGGATTCCTTAATTATAGCTTTCATATTTTCTTTTCTTGTAATATATAGTTAAAGGGAACAAGGAACAACAAAAAAACAAGCGGAATTTCTATCAAAGTTAATAGACGAGTCTAAGGTAAGGAATTCCGAGGTCTGGGCTCCTTTTGATGAATCTGATTCATTCATTCACCATAGATAATTCAAGGAATGGTTCCTTGATGCGGGAACATAACAGAATTCTTTATTCAGCTATCTAAAGCCACCGGATTAAGGTTATTCAGACTTTTTGCAACTGCAACTTATTTAGTTTATAACTAATATCCAATTATTAATAACAATTTATGTTTTCCTGATTGTTTTTATAGAAAAATAGAGGCTTGAAACTCTAAATCTGAATTATTTACTGCCTCTCCTACCCAGAGTCACAAAACAATTAACATTTCAGCATTAAGGAAATAGTATAAAATTGTCTTCTGTCTCATGTTGACTTTCCAACTCAAAAAAGTAAAAAGCATATATAAACAATCAATTTGTAAAATTAGTTATGAGATAACATATCATACCTGAGCAGAAATGGCCTGAGTGACTGTGTACTCTGTCTCTGCCTTGAATTGCCTCCACAGAGATTTACACTGGACAGGTGTGATCAATGTCTTTGATGGTGGAACCTGTAAGAGAAAAAACAGTGACAAGTGTTGATTGATGATTTAAATTAAAACAAAAGTCTCAGAAAGAATTATTGCACTCAAAATAGACAGAGAAAATCTTAGACAATCATGACGATACCCATTAATATGTATTGCACAAATACATCTTGCGTGAAATATTGTCTCTTCTGTACCATCAACAGGGTCCATTTTAACAAGCCACATGTTTAGTTCTAGAAATTCATAGGTCTATTTTAACAAGCCACATGTTTAATTCCAGAAATTCATGAAGGAAGAATTTTGTCAATCAAACTAAATAGAGTAAAAAGTTGTAGAAATCAAAACATCCAAACACTTCATTTACATTAAAAAGCTAGACCTGTTGATCCCAGTAAATATACTTAATTGAAATACCATTCAGAAAAATTTATGAAACAAAGCAGCGTCCAATATTTTAGTGACCTATGCCAGAAAACCAATCTAATACCTGTACAGAACAAAATATTGTTATAAAAAATTCCTTTTCTTTTACAGCAATACTTCCAAAATACAATTGTAGAGATTAGAGTGCAAAGGTAAAAGGAACAGCAATAAAATAAAAATGTCAACCTCATCCCAAGTGCTTGAGGCCAGTGGATCAGTTTTTGTGATGCTTCTATCTGTAACTGAAGTACTCTTCTTGGTTTCCAACAAAGCAGATGATAGAGTCTTTTCAATATTATCAACATCATCATCCAAGCGAATTGCAACCATCACAGCTAACAGCTTCAAGGACTGGCATGGATTAATCGAACAAGTTAATCAAGATCCACGAGCAACAATGTGTATGCGTAAAAATTTAGGATTAAAATTTAATAAAACTGGAAGTGCATTATACCTCTGAGCGAGCCATTTTTGTAATTGCTCGAATATCCTCATTTCCAGTCCAAATTCGTGGCATTGAGTCAGAATCATGGCTAAACAATGCTGCAAACCTGAACACAAATTTTACTGTCAATCCTAGATACATGCCAAATCAAATCAAATAACTCATTTCAAATAATTCCCAGGATTTGCTACCTGTCCTTCATACGGATCAGCACTCGTCCAGCTTCTTCCTTCGCTTTTGTTTCAACAATACCTCTTGCATAATTCTCTAAACTTGTAAGCATTTTCTCCTTAGTTAGTTCATCCAATTCAAATCCAGCAAGTGCACTAGAGAGACCAGCAACTGCCGAATCCGTCTCTAGCCGCAGAAGTTTCTTGATTGCTGACCAAGTGTTTTCGTTAGCCCCATCCAAAAGAGCATCCACAGGTCCCAATAATGCCTCATTCAGTTTTGTCTGTAAACAGTTCCAGGTGATATTTTAGTGTAAACATCAAAGGCTTGTAAAAGAGGACAAATTTCTCAAAATTCTTTATATAAGTCCAAAACATAGATTGGTAATGTGCGTGCCAAATAAGCTTTTACAATAAAAAATTATTCATAAATGCAATATTTTCATAAATTTAACAATTCTGCAAATAAAACAGTGAAATTTGAACATAAATGGCAATCTGCACATATTTTCTAGACCAACTTTTTCCTCAATGCTTCAAAGCAATTGAACTTGATAAACATTTTCCATCATACAAAAAAAAAAGTTATAGTATTCCAGCTTAATTCATCATATTACCAGATGCTCTATAACTCAAGAGACACATTGAGGACACACACATTGAGGACAATCATTAAAAGAAGTAAAAAGTTTTGAACACATAATTTGTAAATAATCATACCTCATATGATGATGTAAGTTCAGATAGTTTTGTAGTGCGGACTGAAGCAACATGTGCATCTATGTCACGTCGAAGCTTATCCCTCACTTTAGAGGAGTCCCAGTTTGCTTGTTCAATAACAGCATCTGTAATTATAATGAACCAATATCAATGCATAGTTTCTTAGCCCATTCAGTAAAGAAACCATGTCTAACTCTTAGCATCTTACGAAATGTGATGAACCATATGACCATTAACCTGTCTTAGAGGGTGTTTGGTTCAGTTATTTGAGGCAACTAATAGTTTTTTGATTCTCAATAACTGAATATAATTGTTTGGTAATCTCAGCTGATAAAAAAGTTCAAACAGCTGTTAATTGAAAAAACAGTTTGTGCTTTTTCTAATAAAATGACAAAATTAATCTATTTATAATAAAATACATCATATTGTAAATTTTTTATTAAAAAAAATACACATCTTCAAAATCACTTTATTTAATATAAAATATATTACATTAAAAATATATTAAATTAATTATATTCTATTATTTTTATTATTTTAATCATTAAAATATATAATTATATCAAGTAATATATAATATTTTATTTTTCTATTTATTTATACATCGTAGAAAAAATATATTTTTTGAAATAAATTATACCCCTAATAGTAATTTCACATTCTAATAATAACAACTCAATTAATTTTACCAAACATTAGTGCTAATCAACTACCAGTTATCAGCTACATCCAGCAACTGAACCAAATGTCCCCTTAATATATTCATTGATAAAAAGACTCACCAACGTCTTTGCTTTCACATATTTTAGCTACATATTCAATGTTTTTAATGCTTCTTTTTTATTGTTTTCATTTCCTCAATCTACATCATTCAAGTAAATGAAATGATATAGAAAAACTTGGCAATACCTTTACATTCTTCATCAAAAAGAGCCATGTAAGACTGAGCACACGAAAAAGAAGCTAAAGCAAACCCTTCCCCTGCAGTCAAAGCTTTGTCAAATGCTTCCTTGAATTTGTCAAAAGTTCCCAATCTTATATGTGCTAACATTGATTGGTATGTGGGTTGGACAAGCTGCAAAATCAGAAGAAAACAATCATAAGACATTTGCAGAAACTGCACATATTCGCAAGTTAATTGGTAAATTTGATATCAAGTAAAAAACATCATTTTTATCATTAAAAGTGAAAATCAAAAAAATCAAACTTCCATGCATAATTGGGTTAGGATGAGGAATCCCATAGATGTAAATCTGGAATACAGTGTGGCTTAGTGTGATGTTTAGACCTCTCCACTAGCTCAATCTTTTTGGTTGGACACCATGAACAAGGGAATTGTGGCACAGACAGAGCAGCTTGCACAATTCTATTAAGGCGTCCAAGCACCAGTTATACTGGTTCTGACCTAGCCATGTATGCATACAAGTTCAATATTTCACCTTTATATCTTCTATTTCCCACCTACACCTCTGTCCAACCTAGTTTGGCATTTTTTTTTTCCAGGGAATTTGTAGGAAGATCCACACAACTTGAGCTATCCTAAAATTATAATAGGTGAACAATACACGAATAGCATTAGAATCATAAATCTAAGCCTGCATATTTGTTTGAGGAATGATACACTCTGAAAGGTTCATGCAGCACTGGAACTTGACAACTGTCAATGATAAAAATTCTCTATAGATAAAGATAGCATAAGACTGCCACATATTTTCTAAAGACTGTTGGAGAAATGGATTACTTGAAGCAATTTTTCTTCAAGTTGCTTTCGCTTTGAAGATCTGACTCCTTCATCAAAATAAACAGCTTCTCCTTCATACCTAAAATTAGAAGAAAAATAAAAACTCAATGATGCTAATAAATGTATCAATATACATATTTAGACAATAATCCTAAAACAAAAGCTCCAGAAAAGATGATTAGCAGATAGTATCATCCAGAGTTAACCACATGAATAAGCCACCATCTCCATCATACAGGGGTAGCTTATCAACCTCCAGATATACCATAACCTAGTATAGTATAGTAAGAGCATTTCATCCAATGTTCCTTTTTTTTTTTGCCACTCCTCGTTTTATGAAAGCAAATTATGAATAGAATTATTTTTTCCTAATAGAACCACAATGATCAAGACAAGCAGGGCAGCATACAATTACAAATGTACCAGCAAGGGAGCACACAAGTACATTAGTGACACATCCTTTGTAAAATGTATGAATAGGATTGAGAGAAAACACACTTACTCTGACAAACAAAAACTTAGAATAAAACTAATCTTCTTCCCAAAGCCTGAGACTGGACTAGATTGCACAGCCTCTTCTATTTGGCGCCACTCCTAAGGATGATTTCCAATAAATTTTTTTAATCAGCCTTTAAAAGTTTTTAAGTCAATTACAAAATTTATTTTAGCAAGATTGAAGAATAAAAAGAAATAAAAATTAAAGAACATGTGAAAAGTATATACCTCATTTGCCCTGAACATAGCAAACTTCTCATTGGCAATTTCTTCACAGCGTACAGTAGCAACCATGACCTGCAATGGATGGATAGATGCCATCAGAAAATGTCTATGCATTTGTTACAAGCCTCTCCACCAGGAAAGAAAAAAAACAATATTACCTTGTGAGCAGGAAGATCGAGGTCCTTATTCTCCTTAATGACTTTCCAGATTTCCTGAGCACTAAAAGAAAACCCAGAAGCAGGAACTACACCCCGGCGATCTCCTGCAAGCCCACCAGGCGCAATAGAATGGAAGAATTGTTGCCTCAAACTAGCAACCTTTGAAAACCATTAGTCAAAGAAATTAAAACCAACTGTCAACAAAGTCCATTTAGCCAAGAGATTCAGCCTATTCAACAATTAGAAGAAATAGACACAATATCAAGATTCAACCCCTTGAATCTGAGATGTCCATATATTGTTTACGCAGCTAAACTCACTAAATAAGCATCTAATGTACCTGCTCTTTGAATTGCTCTTCTTTTTCTTCATAACTGGAAAGTGCAACAACTTCAACCTGGCCATATATCACAAGTAATAGAAGATTACTATAAATGACTTAGGCTTTCTCTTCTGAAAAGATGAAGACAACCATTAGCCTATCTCAGAGAATTATGATATCTCACATTAAAGAATTCACTCAACGGAGTTTCACTGTGTGCCTGCGGCTTAGGAACAGAATCCCATATCTGCAGTTAAAAAGGTTCAAGAAACAGTGTCTGTATAAATCAATATATGAAGAAAAACACTCATCTTTTACCTTCTGAATATCTTCTCTTAGAACAGGTTCTAAGTTCTCCAGTGGTGTCTGTAAATCATCAAAATCAAAACGCACTAAATATTGGGCCAAGTTTGGTTACACCAATTGTAGAAAAATAAAAAAAAAAAAGTAAAGAAAACCAGATCTCTCCCATGTCAATTAACTAAAAAGAAACAAGGTACATACCCTTGTTTTATCACGTATAACAAACATTAAAGTTGTTTTGCGTGGACTAAACAATCGCATCATGACCTGCAAGAAAACAAAAACAGTCAGAGAGAATCATCGAAGCTGATGAAAATTGATTGCTTATGAAAGACAGAAATACTGAAAAATGAGAATACCTGGAATACAGTCTTTAAAAGAGGTTTATTTGCAGCTTGCTCACGGCCAATGTCATGACACCACCTAGGAAACAATTTTCAGCAAGATTACACACAAATGTTATGGAGACCATTTCATGAAGCATTAATAAATTTGAAGAAATGAGGTATAATACCACACAAATATCTTACATGTTAATCAACACTATGTCTGAAACAGCAAGCGCAAAAAGGGCACTCTGCTTCTCAAATGCAGTATCATCCTAAAATAAGAGGGGAAAGTGGATAATTGAGAGAGCGTCAAAAAGAGGACGGGGAAGGGAGGAGGTGAAGTAGAATGTCATGCAGAAGTTGTATGCATGTGGAGAGTTTAACCATTATATAATGAAAAGTCAAGGCCTCTATAACCAATAGCCCAGGGCCAGGACAGGGCATTCTACAAATCAGGCCCCTCCAGTAATTTAAACCCAAAATATCATTCTAAATCTATAAATTTGAAACCAGACAAATGCTAAAATTGTCTCTGAATGTCTAAGAGCCAAGAAGGCAGTTACAAAATACCCCCATTAACTGAGGGGCAATGGTTTTAATCCACCAAAGCAGGAAATAGTTAGCCTTGGTCAGTAAGTTAATATGTCCAACTTAAACACAAAAGCACCAACATTTATGTTGTCATTGCTATAAAGTCAAAGGTCATAGAGAGTAGAGGGACAAATAGTTCAAAAACTAGATAGCACACAACCATTTTAGGACTAAGATTATATATATGAGTTTTTACCTTCAATATGGCATAAAAGATGACAGGGAACTGAAAACTCTTTAAAAATGCATGTATTGGATAAAAAAATGATAAAATAAAATAGCATAAAGTTGTTCAAGAAAAGGAAAAGAAAAATTGTAAGGTGCACCTCTCCACGTTCTCTTCCATCTGTGCCCTCCAAGTCCATTACAAGAGTACAAGGTTCAATGCCAGCACACCTAGCCAACCAAATACCTTTAGTGGTTTGGGACCTGAAAAAAGTTATGTAAGCTGTCAAACTTTTGAAATCCCAAATGTTTTTTATTTAAAAAATAAAGGATTTGGAAGAAATCAAACATCAAAGCAATTCAATGGCATACCTTCCTTTAAATGCATCCATCTCTCTAAAGTTGGTGTGAAATAAATGATTTAGTAGAGTGCTTTTTCCTATTCAATCCAGAGCAAGCAAAATTAAAATCTTCAGATAATGTAGATTAGACAACAATAGAATTGGAAAGAAAAAACAATTAAAGCTGCTCATGTAAAAACCAAAAGATAGTGATTAATATATAAAAAGAGCAAAGTGCACAATTCATATTAAATGGCAGCAAAATCTTTCACCACTGATATTGATGAAGACCAAGTTTCAAATCTGAACCCTTACTTTGTTTGCTGCCTGAATCATATTTTTCTGGCTATAGGATAAATGAAGATGCAAATTGCAAATACCAGCATGCAATCTTGTACCCAAGAGCACTACCAAGACATATGAAACTCATGAAAACCAGTTAAAGGAGAAAAAAGTAGAATACATACCACTACTTTGTGGGCCCATGATGGAGACCACGGCATATGATAGTCCACACTCTCCAAAACTCATCTCCTTGATAAAGCGCTCTATTCCATCAACATTAAATACACCATCTCCATCAATCAGCTGAGTAGAACAACACTCTTCACTTTTTGCTGGCAATACAAAATTTCATACATTAATTCAGAAATGAACTCTGGCTTCCAGAGTTTCATACCATTCATCTTTGAAGATATTAAGCCTGTATAACCTTCAAAAAAGATCACTAATTCACAACACAAGAAATCTCTATAGGCATTTAAAATTCAAAATTAAGAATCATGAAAGATATCAATCTTTGAATTCAAAAACACCCAGCAAAGGGGAATAAAAAGTTTTCATAAGATCCATAACCATTATTTGGCAGATACCATCAGCTTAGTTACTGGGAATAACAAAAGTGAGGATAAGAAAAATAAAATACTATCAAAATCTTGAGTTAAATGGAGTTTCCAGTTTCATTTGAAAATAATCAAATTCGTGCACTCATATTATATTTAGCCCGGTAGTTAATTACCCTCCAACTAGAAAAATCTTTATATCAATCCTCAAATCCTAATAAAGTATTATCCAAATCACAAACTCCTCCACTTTTTCTCTCAATTTCCCAGCTACCAGACAGGATTAACGATTTCAGCACGATCCTAATTGCAGCGCCCAAAAACAAATCTGAAATTTATGAACAGTTGAAAACCTTCGTAAATATATCGAATTGGGAAATCTATCCTTGAGTAAAATGGTTATCCATTATTTGTATCGCGTAATATTTAAATATGTCCAAGTTGTATCAATTACTCAGCCAATTTAACAACAGGAAATGCAAGAATAATTTTACAAAGACAATCTGAAACGCATAACATTAATGACTACAAAAATTAACGCCAAACAAATGCATAATTATGGTTTGCACAACTTCATTAAAAACGAAAATGTCGAAATAGCGAACGGATCAGAGAGATCGAAATTGAGATATTACCCATTACTTTTGGATCGCAATTGCGAGGATTGAGATCGAAAGCTCGATTTGACCTAAAGAGATGTTTCAGTGAAGATCGATTAATAAAGAAAGCAGAGAGACCTATAAGGCTATAAAAGAATAATTTTTCTTTTTTTTTTGTATATTTTTTGTCCTCATAGGCTTGACTTTCCCAGTATTTTTATTTAATAAAAACTATTTTGTTGTTTTTAACATTGAAAATCCAATAGAGTAATACAAAATCCACGTCCACTTTCGGACATCCGTCTCAGAAGCGTCCACAACAAAATCACATGATCTGAATGTATATACATATATATAATTTTATTTTTAATTTCTTAATATTTAGATTTTATTTGAATTCTATAAATATTCAAAAATCAAAACTAGACGTCAAACCTTAAAATTGTTTGCAAATATTTTTTTTAAAATATGACATTTACAAAGTTAAATATCCAATAAATAGTTTGAAATATTTTTTTTGTGAGTCATTAAAATCATGAAAATAGAGACGGGAAAAATATCATAAAAAATCTCAAACTTTCTCAAATTTTACTATTATATTTGAAACAATTTTAATTCAATTATAAGTGGATCAGACGTGGTAATAATATAACACATGTAAATGAATAATATATCTTATGATGAGTTTTTTCATTAAAAAATTAAAATTTTCATATTTTAGCTAATATATATTCTAAACTATTTTTTTAAATATGCAAAATTGTATTTTTACTTTTTGGATGAAAAACAAATTTTAGCCATAATTTTCTATTTCTAAATAATAAAAATTCGTTGAAATAATAAAAATTTGTTATCAATTTGCATAGTGTAATAAACTTTTATATAATTAGGGTATTATTGAAAAATTTTAAAAAATAATTCATATTTATTAAATATAAATGCAATAAAAAATAATGATTAATTATATTTAAAAATAAATATTTAAAAATTTTAGTTTTTATTTTTTTTTATGAAAATGGTATTAATATGTCTTAATATTAAATAATGTAAATTAGAATAAAAAATAAAATATTTTGTTTATTTACGAAAATAATATCTTACAAAAAAATAATTTGTTTGTATATTAATAACAAAGATATTTAATTGACTTTGTGATAAACTTATATTAGATTTATTTGGAGATCGTGAATTCAATTCTCTACACTATAAAAAATTTATGTATAAATTATTTTTTAACATTAATAAACTTTTAATTATTTGTTTTTTTAAGTTAGATAATTTTTTTAATTATTTAAATTCATTGTTATAAGTATCATAACGGCGAGAACATTTATTAAAACAAAATTTTTAATTCAAAATATATCAGCTAAATTCTATAAAATTCATGAATTTTTTAATAAATATCAAATGATATCATTTTAATATCGTTTTATGTGGCATAAATAGTTTATATAGAATGACACATAATTCACTTGCATGTGTTATATTATTAATATATTAGATTTATGTAGATTTGAATTCAAATTTTGATGAACGGAGACTATTTTATATCAAAAATGAAAATTAATATAATTAAAATGAAAAAAAATTGTTTTAGATGTAATAGTGAAATTTGTGAAAGTTTTAAATTTTTTATGATATTTTTCTATGAGTTTATATATTAAACTTTATTTTTTACCAATTAGTGATGATGAATTGATCACTACTCCTAAATAGGCAGAGGTATAGATGCTCATCATCTGTGGGGCCAGGCGTGGATCAAAACTGATTGTTTTAGTGTTAGATGATGACGTGGCGAAACATCATAGGTAAAAATTAATGGCGAGGAATATGGGCCCCGCAATTATTTATTCAAACCGACTTAATGGGATCCACTTGGCCGCCCATCCCCTATATATAGTTTTTGTGAAAGTGGAGGGTGATCGCTAGGACCTTTGTAGAGCGTGCAGGCACGCACGGGTCAGCTGCAGTGAATTTGCTAGGCGACCTTTGGTGGAAGGTGCATTCACTCCTTTCTGACCAACATTCCTCTGCAGCTCTGCTGCTGCTTAAATATTAAAAATCATTTCTTTATTTTTTTCCTAAAGCATGACTAATGTGTTTCTTCTTAAATTTGAGAGATAAACTCTAACTATTATATAACATGATGATTTTTTAAAATTGAATTGTATTTTATACTGTCATAGTGTCCGTTTAGTTTGAGTAATGCGAATTTATGATGAAAGTTAGCTGTTAACGATTTCTATTGACAGTCAACCGTCAGTTTTATTTTTTTTTAAGTCGAATTGTAAATAATTTATTGATAGTTGTTTTGAATTATTGTTGGATGTTAAAAAAATATATATTTTTTATTTAATTTTTAAATTTTTTTATATTTATTTTTCAAATATACGTTTAATTTGAAAATAAATTGATTTATCTATTTTTTCTAAAAATAATTTTAAAAATTCAAAAAAATAAAAAATTGTGTATAATTTTTTGTCAAATTCAATATAAAATATGACATAAATATTTTAATTTATTAAACCATAAAAATTGACCCGAACTAAATACACATAGTTTTACACTGGAATTGCTTTTTAAAAAGTTGAAATTTTATGATTTTTTGTGTTAATGTTCAAATCGATGATTACTTTTACAGTGATAAAATTGATCAATTTAATATTTAAAATTTCTTATAACTAAAATTGTTTAATAAAATTTTCTAAACAAAATATTAATAAATTAATCACATTCAATATTTTATTTTTTTTATTTAATACCGTATAAATACATGTTGTGCAAGAATAATTAACTATATTTGTATGTCTTATAGACTTTATAGACTACTCCAAGTAAACATTGTTTAATTGTTTTACTATATTATATTGCATTAAATAATTATAGACTACTTGGAATATCTTAATCAAATACTTTTTCTAATATCATGTATGGTTATATCTCAAATTTAAGGGACGCAATTATTTATTGGTAATTAACTAATTATAACTCTCGATAATATACAACTAGTTAATTTTTATACTTTTTTTTAACACCTACGTGGGATCTTCAATTATCATGTTTTGATATATGTCTTTTTTAAAAAATAAATAAATAAATTTCTACACCTTTTAAACAAATTTTGGAACATGATAAATTTTAAATAACAAGATCAATCACATCATAGTTATATATAATTAAATTGAAATTGATCAAATATTTTTCTAATATATATATATATATATATGAATTAATTAAATTAAAGGTATTATTCATATTAGATTGACAGATAAAATCTCAAATATTTTTTAAGTTAATTTATTAAATATTTGCATTTGAAATTTGTATTCATATTACACCATTTCACTATAATTTCATCCAAATTAAAAAATAAATTTATTAAAAAGTCACATGATAGTAGTAAATTTTGCTACATCATTGATCAATAAAAAGAAAAAAAAAACTAAAAATTTTAAGATTTATATTTGAACTATAGAGTAGTTTTTAAAATTTTTATTTTTATTGAAAACTTAAGACCTTGTTTGGGAATTTTTTCATGGGGAAGAGAAAATAAGGAAAGAAAATAATTTTTTTTCTTTTTTTTTTGCTCATATTTTTATTAAAGTAAAATACTTCTTATTTTTTTTACTCATGTTTTGGATTGAAGTAAAATAAAAATGAAGATAAACGGAAAATAAAACTTATTTTTCTCTATTTTGATATTTTATAATGAATTAAAATAAAATTATAATGATATACCTATATTATTTTATCAATCATTTTATAAAATAATAAATATCTTACTATAATAATCAATGATTAAAAAAATAATTTTATTAGCAATAGCTGTAATTTCTTGTGTTTTCTTTCTGTTTTGGAAAAAAATAATGAGTGAAAACTTTTCCTTATTCTATACCATTATTTTTACTCATCCCATATTTTCTTTATATCAAAATACTTGAATGTAAAAAATAAAAATCATTTTTCCTCATCTTATTACTTTTCTTTATTTTCAAACATAATAAAGTAAAAATATCATATTATTTTACCATTTCATTCTATTTCCTGTCGTATTTGCTTTCCACCCCAAAATATATGGTAAGCACCTATGCTCACTTATTCACCACACGCACAGAGGAACATCTCGCTACTATATCCAAGTGGAAAACATAGTCAAGTGCAAATTTTTTTGTGTTATTAATTAATATAATACTTTTTTTAACTAGATATTTATCATATTTTTTCATATTTTTCTCTTTTTTTTAGATAAAAGAAACAAAAACTGTATATTTTAAGTATGTTTTCAAAGAGATTTTTTTTATTTGCATATTTAATATTTTTTTTTTATTTTTTAATATTGTAATAATTATTACTATTGTTTGGGACAAAAAGTATTAATTTTGATTTTTTTTTGTGAAAGAAAATAGTTGAAAATGAAGATATTTGAATTAAAAAATGAATAATATAGAGAAAAAATTATTTTATTGGATGTTAAAAATGATGTATTTAGTATAAATGATGAATATACAAATTATAAACGATAAACTTGTACGTAATAAATCTGCAATTTGAAAAAAAACAAATATACAGTTTATATACGATGAATCTGAAAGTTAAAATAATGAACCTGAAAAATATAAACGATAAATATATAAATAATAAACATGCAAAATTAATTAACCTGTAAATTTTAAATTCAAAACGATAAATATGTAATTTCAAAAGGATGAATTTGTAGCTTCAAAAGGATGAACTTGTAGTTTTAAAAGAAAGAATATGCAAGTTCAAAATGATAAATCTACAAATTGTAAACGGTAAATCTGTAAGTGATGAAACAACAAATTGTAAAAATGAAACTGTAACTTCGAAATGATGAATCTTCAAGTTCAAAATGATGAATTTTAAAATTATAAATGATGAATCTATAGTTTATAAACGATGAATTTGTAAATTCTAAATAATGAACTTTTAAGTTCAAAATAATGAATCTGTAAGTAAAAAAAGGATGAATCTGTAAGTAAAAACTAATGAATTTATAAGTTATAGCCGATGAATTTATAAATTCAAAATGATAAATATGTAAATTATAACTTTTAAATTTATAAATAAAAAAAAATAATGAATCTTAAATCATAAATGATAAATATATTTTATATTTATTTATAAAAAAAATATTTTTTCTTAAATAAATAAGACGCATCATATAACAAACAGAAATCCAAAATCACGGCTCGGTCATTTGTACCGCACCACGGTCATTTGTACCGCACCGACACACAGCAAAGGCCTCACCGCTTAGTTGACAAAGCTAAATTAGGCGGGAAAGGAAAGCACAAAGATGTAGTAGGAAACTGAACAGAAAGCGAAGGCAATTAAGGAAAGAGGGAAGAGATCTGTGAACGAGAGGTATGGGCAATGGAAGACTCTGGTTCCTGTCCTCTACGATTGGCTTGCCAATCACAACCTTATTTGTCCTTCTCAGTCTTGTCGGTCTCTCCTCAACTATCTCTCTCGCTCTGTGTTCCTCTAGGGTTTATACTTATTTTGTTGTGTTTGTTTCGACAACAGCTCATTACTAGCTCAAATTTCACACTTGTTATTTTTGGACGCGTGATATTGTTTTCTTCTACGAATCCTTCGTTCTTTTGTTTGTTGTATTATAATGCTCCTATTTAAATTCGGATTGTGAATCGCTTTGGCGGTTAGTGTGCTAAGAAGAACTTTCTACTTTGTGATGTTATTTTAATGTTTGATGAGTTTAAATAATGTAATTTTCGTCCCATTTTGGAAATGGATGAGATTACAATTTTTTTATTGTACTACGTTAACTTCAACTAAGCGTTGATTAATTAATTTCATGATTTTTTAATGTAACTTTTTTTACAATTTTTCATTGTGCGTGTTCGGATTGTGGAATAATTAAACTAAATGTGGGGAACTCTTTTTTTGGTTCATTACCGATCCATCTTCAGAAACACCTTAACTAACTGTTGGTTCGCTGTGGAGTAGAGCTCTCCCAACGCAGCCATACATAAAATTTGAATTCCAAACTTTGCTCAAATGAAAGAGGTGTCAAACACATCAACATACCATGCGGTGGGAAACTCATTTTTTTTGGTTCTGGGCTTGTAACCTCTGAATTATAGAGAGTTTATGAGTCATGGGTCCTCTTAATGCTAGATATCTCCGCCTTCGCTCAGTCATTTTTATTCCTGAACTCTTACTCAGTAAAATGTCTGGGTTTTCCTGAGATTTATGTTCTTTAAGTCTTCTTGCACTTTGATAACTTTCCAAGAAAACTGAGAATTTTAGGCTTTCTGAAAAATGTGGCTCAAATAAGCTCCATATTGTTTAGACTGGAGAAGACCTGCAGTAAAAATGCTTAATGAGCAGAAATGTACCATATCTGACTGTACTATGTATGGTAAATGCATTAGATTCATGTTCCTACACGCACGTAATTGTCTTTCGTGATATTAGTTAAAGTCATTTATAATTGTTACATTTTTAGTTTTTACAGGCATTTCATATGGGTATGATTTTTGTCTCCTTAATTATAAATATCTGTCTAGATGCATACGGATACTTGAACTTTCAAATGCCTGTGGATTGATTCTTTATTTAATTTTTAACTAAGAGACGGGGTCCACAGCTGGAGCAGGCAACATAGAAGAATCATCAGCGTCTATACGACAATACCTTTTTGAACAGAATATATTTACTTTTCAAACTGGACTTTAATTTTGCATTACTCGCTAAGTTGATTATATCTTTTTGTTTTGGAAAAGATAGATTTTGCCTTTTATTAATACATGATTTGCATTATGAAAGGAGTAAATATTTTTTGATGGTTTTATTTCTATTATTTTCTTTATTTAATATAAGTTTCTTTTCCGGAAAAATAGTGAAAGTGAGGAGTTTAAGGTCATTGAAAATGGTGTCAGCTCCAAAGGTTGGATTTATAGGTTTTATGATTAGACTAAATTAGTTCTTAGACCATTTGATTCCTTATTTGACATTCGAGGGAAGGGCAATGAGATAATTAATACCGAGGAATCATCATTCAGCGATTTCTTTTTATTTCCTTTTAATTTCAAGAAACATTTGTTGCCTAAACAATGATTACGAGAGTGATTGCTTAGAGAATTGCTGTGAACTCTTGACCATTTTTATCAAAATCACAGACATGCAACTGGATAGGAAAATTCACTAATTTCTTCCTGTTGCTATCATTTTGATGCATGATACTGTAGTCTGTTGTGCCTTGTCTAGGAGCTTCTGTTGCTAGGTTTATTTACTTAAACTTATCCTTTTTTCTTGTATCCAGGCTGATGGCACTGTACCAAATACTCTTGTCATTGCAAACTGTGAGGTTGTTAAACCTAGAGTTGCAGCAGCAGAGCACATATCACAGGTAGTATCATAATGGACAATGGTTGTCTTCCCCCTTCTTTATTCATCTTTAGACTAATTAAATAAGGCTTCCTTTGATTACATGATCTGACAGTTCAATGAAGAAGCATGATCTGACAGTCCAACTGAACACTGTGTGCTCTCTGGAGGTTTGATATGATATTTATTATTTTCAATTTATAAGTTCTTATATTGCTCTTGCATAACATAATTATTGTTTAAGCAATAAACTAATCTTTGAGACTTAATAAATAATGTTTGGTTTTATGTTGTGTCATTACTATTCTGTGTATTTGAAGTGCCTACAACATTTTTCCTACTTTAGAAACTATGCGAAAATTCTGATTTTCTCATCTGAAGTTATTGTCCTGAAATCTAGAACAGCTTCTGCTACTTTAGGATTTCCTCATGTTTATTTATATCAGGTTTTCTCATGCTCATTTCTTACATACATTGCTCTATATGCAAATCGCTTTTTCTTGTCAGGATTTAATTCATTTTTGGTAGGCATTAATATTATTCACTAATATTCTCACAAGTTTTAATGCTATGTGGAGTATGCAAGATCATATCTCTACCTTGGCAGCTGACCCAGTGTCCTCAAAATCTACTGGATCTGGTGGCTCCAGTGCCAAAAACACATCTAAGGTTGGTGGGGCCAATGATAGTCCTAGTATTGGCCCTCGGCGGCTTTACCAAGGGCATAAAGACACTGTTGAATATGTTCAATTCTGTTTGTCAAGGTATCTTGGGCAATCAGGTGCATTGGTTAAATGTCTCTAAGCCATTATGAATATGTGAATTTCTATCATGTTTGACGTTATGTACCACCTGCCATATGGGTTGCATGTTGAATAGAAGCCTAAAGCTCTCTCTCTGTCTATAATGCTTGACAGAACTAAAATCTCCCTTGACCTTTTCTCCCATGTGATTCCCTCACATTTGTGTAGTACACATGAGTTCTGTAGCGTGGGTGATGATGCTTGTCTTATACTATGGGATGCAAGAACTGGCTCTAGTCCTGTTGTCAAGGTTGAATTCCTTCCCTTCATGCTTATTGCTTGTTTCTTTAACTCTTTCTTACTTTCCTGATGAAACTTTTTAACATGTGTATGATGCACATATGGAGGCCAATATTGTTTAGGAGAGGCAACTTCAACCAAAACAATGCGTTAGATGTCTTACTGGCTACATGCGGACGATGACCTGTTCTAAGGTTGTATGAACGTTTTTGGTTTCATAATGGATCTTGGAAATTCTAGCTGCAGATGGAACAAAATGGATAAATGTAGGCATATTATAGCCAGTGGCACTAACTAGTTTGAGACTAAACCTAGATTGAGTTATATTTCCTATAAATATGGGGTATTGCTATATCTGATAGCCACTTTTCATGCAAATGTCTATATAAATAAAATACATATGAAAAAAAATATTTGAGTCTTTTGCTTTTCCTTCAATTTAGCGGCATATATGGTCATTAGTACTGCATGTTATTTACTGTTCTTGCCTAGTCTTTTGTTGCTTTCATTTTGATGATTTCAGTTGCTTTTCCAATTGACAGTTTATTATTAGATCTAAATCTACCCTTCCTATGACCGTATCTTTAGCATTGATTCTAGGATTTTTTTTTTTAATTTGCAGGTTGAGAAAGCTCATAATGTTGATCTTCAATGTGTTGATTGGAATCCTTATGATGTAAATCTCATTCTCACAGGGTACTTATATTTCCTGTCTTTTCCTTGTATTATTTTCATCATGAGAATCACAATGTCGATTCCCTATATTCATATGCTTTATCACGAGGAAGAATTTGGGATGTGTTATGGTCTCTCTATGTCTTCTGTTTTATTCATGGTTCCTTATGCCTTGGTGTTTTAAAGAATTTAAGTTCATGCTATTCGTTATATGCCATTACATGGTTTCCTTTTCCTTAAGGTCTGCTGATAACACCATTCACATGTTTGTTTGTAGGAGCCTTACTTCAGGTGGTTTTGGATCACCTATTCATAATTTTGAGGGTCACGATGCTGTTGTCATTTGTGTACAGTTCCAGAAAATTTATTTTGGTAATGTTTAAATTACTTTCTAATTTATGTTGAATTCTTACAAAGGTATTTTCTTTAATTTCTTTTAACTTCTAACAAGATTAGGCATTTGTCTCCAGTGGTCTCCGGACGAGTCTTCTGTCTTTGGAAGTTCCGCAGAGGATGACATTCTAAATATCTGGGATTATGAGAAGGTGCTAATTTTTCTCTAGGATGTCACCTCTCTTTCTTTCATGCACAATCCTAAAAATTCAAAAATAGAAAGAAAATCTAGGAAAGGGAGCACCAACTTGACAGAAGCCATAGGAATAGAATGCTAGCATAATGGTGTTCCTAGCATTTCTATGATTTATGTGTTGAGAGCTTCTGTGATTTCATTTTTTTTCTAGTTCTCATTTTGGTGTTGGCCTTTTTCATTTTCTTCTAAAATTTCGTATTTAATATTTTCATTATCTTTCAGGTTGGCAAAAAGCAAGAGTCTAGTGGACTGAAATTGCCAAATGCTCCAGCAGAATTATTTTTCCCACATGCTGGGCATAGTATTGAACTTTTTTGGCATAAATTTCTTGCTTTTTATTTTCTTTTTCCTCTTATTTGTGCAAGACATTTCGTGAGACCTCAATTTGCAGGTGTTTTGTAACGGTTGGATCCGTATAGAAATTTTTGGTATTTGTTATCTTGTTTGTTTACTTCAACAAGATTTCAGAGGTTGTTGACCTCCACTGGAATGCTTCTGACCCATGGACAATCGTCAGCGTTTCTGATGATTGTGGAACGACAACTTTATTCTGTCATGTGATTGTGGCTTGAGTTAGTGTTTCTTTGTCAAATGTCTCTAATGGAGGCTTCTTTTTGCTGTTTGTGGACAGAGCATAATTTCGAACTGTGGAATCTATTGCTTTTACTGATATATTTTATGGGATTCCCTCATTCTTAACCCCTACTTTTCAACATTTCTTCTCAGAGAAGTGACAAATATACTGTTAAAAGTATTCTTAGAATGAATATTCCATTTTAAAATTATTCTTAAATTTGGATTCTCACTTCCGTCGCTAGGCCATAGGACTACCAACCCCTGTCATTTGGCTACTTGAGTCGAGGAATTCTTATGTAAATACTAAATAGAGAGTTGAGTGATTTGTCTTGTTGCTTTTTGTTTCAGTTTAGTCCCAAATGTATATATCATGGTACTCCCGCCCCAGGCCATTTTTTTGTGCGAATCGGTATCTTTTTCCAAGAAAAAGATATTAATTGGAGTGAAAAAACGAGGACAACTATTTGAAATTATGTGGTTCGTGTGCATTTTAGCTTATACCTAGAGGTGATAAATCCATGAAAGCATTCCAAACTTCCACCACATTGTTGGTTAACTTAAAAACGTTGTTATTTTGAATGCAGATATGAAGGATGATTGACTTGATTTGATTTACAGGCCTAAGGAGGATGTCCTTGCGGAACTGCATAAGTTTCAATCTCATATCCTCGCATGCGTTGTGAAAACTGAAACGCTGAAGAGTGCAGAGCAAATGACTCTTGGAAAACTGAGAATGTCTTATGTTTTCAGGTCTCCAGTCATGGGTCACTACCATAGTCCATAAACTACATGCTAATATTTTGGTCCCTCTTGAATGTGTCCTTTTTATTTTATTTTGATTTTTACCTTCTAGTTTCTTGAGCAATGTAGCAATTTTGAATGTTTTTGAACTTGCATAAAAAATTAGTGGAACATGTAATGAAAAAAAAAAAGTCAAAAAGGAAGGTAGGTAGCAATTTTTTGTTTTGTTTTTTGGGATACTGATATATAGGCCAAAAAGTATCCACAATTTAGTAATTTACAAACATAGTTGATAGGATTAATTCGGCCACGCGGGCAAAAAAAGTTTGACGGAGAGAGTAAATACAATATATAACAGTAGGATATTTATAAATAAATAATACATATTTTATGAAGAAACATGTAATTAAAATAAGTAAAATTATAATACTTTTATGATCATATGGAAAGTACACAAATGGGTATTGAGGGTGTGGCGGTGGACGTGTGATTTAGTGGGATGCAAAGGTTATTTAGTAATATATGAAATGGTATGATAATTATTTTTTTAAAACAATTTTTGCGTGAACCGGATGGATTATTTTTAAAACATTTAGAAATTGGAAGGAACTAGGAAGCATATTTTTAAAATTATACAGACCTCACTGGATTCTGAAATACAGTGTATATAATCCGAAAATATATATATATATATATATAATGAGATCTCTCCCTGGCGTGTAATTTGATGTGGCTTATTAAATTTTGAACTACTAAATCATACTTTTATATTAATTAACACAGATATATATTTTCAGAACCAAAAAAAAAAAAGTAGAACATGATTGATTAACTGGATTCTGGAAGCAGCAATAGTAAAAACCTACACCCCTATAGTCCAGGTTTCTTCTACTGTATAAACTTCTCTTGCCTGTCCTCCCTTTCCTTCCAACATTTCTCTGTGTCTACAATCAAGAAGATGAAGATGGGTAGGATCTCTGCATCCTTCTTCTTCCTTATTCTCCTAATCTCCTCTGCGCACTCCTTCTATCTCCCTGGCGTGGCTCCTCGGGACTTTCGCAGGGTACCCTCTAGCTACTTTACTTTTTTTTTTTCCTTCTACCCCTTTTTGTTCTTTTACCGCTTCTTTGTACTTTTCTTTTTCATTTTCTTTAGTTCTTTCGGTTTATGTGGATCATCCTTAATGATTTTTCTAAGCTGACGGTCTCATCTCTGCTCTGGTTAAAAAAATAAAGCTGGATCTACGGTTTTGGCGTTTGATCCGTTGTTTTGTTGAATTGGGTTTTCGTAGATCTGTTGCTTCGTCTTGGGTTTACCTTGGATCTGTGTTTCAGTGATTTTGTTGCTTTGACTTATTAGTATTTTAAAATGAGCTTGTGATTTAACAAGGAATTCAGGGTTAGGTGCTCTTATGAGGTGTCTGTTCTTATTTTATGCATTTTTCCGTCATTGCATTTTTGGGTTTTCTGATTGATTGATGTGATTTTTGGTTTTAACATGCTAATATACCTCTGAAGATTATATTCGTCTGTGCTATTCACATTATGGTGTGCGAGATCGAGATGACTCTTTTTAATGACGGAAATTTATAGAAAGCATGTAGATACATTGAACTGCTACAGAATAGGCTCTAAAATATTCAGTGCTATAGTTGGGTCCTGTCCTGGCATTTCATATTAACAAATGTGCAATTGGTGGATGTTACATTCGGGACAAAGTGCAAATACTGTGTCCAGAAGAGCAACATATAGGATTGGTGTTATGATGAGAGATGCAGTCGTACTATTGGGTCCTTTTAAACTATGCCTCTTGAGTTACTTCATCAGTGAATATTATCACGAATGCCATTGTTACTGATTAGTTAGGAACTGAGAATAGGAACAGACACATTTAATGAACTAATACTGTACCTTTTATGCTTTAACCATATCATTCCTTTTTGGGAATGAAACAAGTGATTTCTTGTAATATTGGAGCATCTTCATGTTCATGGTAACTCCTTTTTGAACTTTTTTATGGTGCAAGTATACATGGTGGGGGGTAGGGGTGTGAGATTCATAGCTTTATAGAATTTGGTCAAAGTATTTTCAATTTTTGTGTTCCTTCACTGTTTTCCTAATTAGATTCACTAACATCATGCTCTTTGTTGTTAGAGCGATGCCCTTTCTGTCAAAGTTAACAAATTGTCATCTACAAAGACACAACTTCCCTATGACTACTACTTCTTGAAATACTGTAAGCCTGACAAGATCGTAAACAGTGCAGAAAATTTGGGGGAGGTTCTTCGAGGTGACCGCATTGAGAATTCTGTGTACACTGTGAGCGTCTACTACCTTTATTTTATTTACTGGTAGTTGGTTGAAAAACTGAACTGATGATGAATTGAGTTTGTTTTCTTAAAAATGTGGTTTTATTTAATTTAAAACTCCTACCACAGTTTGAAATGATGGAAGAGCAACCATGCAAAGTGGCCTGCCGTGTAACACTTGATGCTGAATCTGCTAAGAATTTTAAGGAAAAAATTGATGATGAATATCGGGTTAACCTGTAAGTTGGAGATGTGCTTCCCATATTTTGTTTTTGTTATTTGGAGCTTTTGTTGCGGATAGTGTGTTAATTTTATATTCATTTCCTGTTTAAATTGTTCTTTCTTGTATTGATAGCTGCGAAATGGATGTGCAGAATTCTCGATAATCTTCCTGTTGCTGTTCTTAGACAAAGGAGGGATGGAAGTCAGTCAACAACTTATGAACATGGATTCCGTGTTGGATTCAAAGGAAATTATGCTGGGGTTTGTTTCAAAAAGCAGTAGCTATTGTATAAGGTTTTCCACTTTTTTTTTTTAAATTTTATTTTTGGTGATGTTATGTCTTGGGAAATACTTGTTTAACAGAGTAAAGAGGAGAAATATTTTATCAACAATCACCTGAGCTTTAGAGTTATGTATCACAAGGATCCTGAGACAGACTCTGCTCGAATTGTTGGCTTTGAGGTTACTCCAAACAGGTCTTGTACTATCTTCCTCTTTGCGAACTTCAGCTTTGTAGTTTTATGTTGGGTTAAGCTGTATTAGGTGCATGGTGGAGATTTAGAAATGATATCAGTGAAAAATAAACATTCAAATACTTGAATGAACCAGTGCATGCTCACTGCCAACAGGTTTTAGTTACTGAAAGATTTAGGCAACTAAATCGATGTGCTTCAAACACTACTATATGTGCAGTGTATCTCATTTTCTGACTTTAGCTTCTTCTGTTTAAGCAAAATACAAATTTAGCTTGCTTGTTTCCTAGTTATGTGTTTGTATACTTCTTTGTCTCTTTTCGATTGTCCTGTTGAAAGTTTATAGCAAGTGCGGTATTGTTTTAAGGCTGTACAATCATATTTTAATATTGTTTTCACCATGCAATTCAGTTTTATTCTTGTATGTTTCATCCACTTTGTTTTATCTTATTATTTCCTTCTTTGTTTATTTGATTCTTGTCAACAGTATCAATCATGAGTACAAGGAATGGGATGATAAAAATCCTCAAGTGACAACCTGCAACAAGGATACTAAAAAGTTAATTCAAGGTAGCACTGTCCCACAAGAAGTTGACTCAGGCAAGGCCATTGTGTTCACCTATGATGTTACCTTCAAGGTACTATCTTATTTTAACTTAGCTTGTTCTGCTTCCTAAAGCTGTTTGTGGCTGTCTGCATATCTTTCTGTGTGAATTCCATCTCATTTTTGGCGTACAAGTTCTCTTACTTCTACGATCTTTTGTCTAGGAAAGTGAGATTAAATGGGCATCTCGTTGGGACACATACCTGCTTATGAATGATGATCAGATCCATTGGTTTTCCATCATAAACTCACTGATGATTGTCCTATTCCTTTCTGGTATGGTGGCCATGATCATGATGAGAACTTTGTACAAAGATATTGCAAACTACAATCAGTTGGAGACTCAAGATGAGGCTCAGGAGGAAACGGGGTGGAAACTAGTACATGGAGATGTGTTTAGGGCGCCTATCAACTCCGGTTTACTCTGTGTTTATGTTGGTACAGGTGTACAGATCTTTGGAATGACACTTGTGACAATGATATTTGCATTGTTGGGCTTCTTGTCCCCTTCCAACAGAGGTGGCCTCATGACTGCTATGGTTCTTTTGTGGGTTTTCATGGGCATATTGGCTGGTTACTCATCAGCACGTTTGTACAAGATGTTCAAGGGAACAGAGTGGAAGCGAAACACCCTAAAATCTGCATTTATGTTCCCGGGTATTCTTTTCGCTATCTTCTTTGTATTGAATGCCCTAATCTGGGGGGAACAGTCTTCAGGGGCAGTACCTTTTGGAACAATGTTTGCTCTGGTTTGCTTGTGGTTTGGTATATCTGTTCCCTTGGTATTTGTGGGAAGTTACCTCGGTTTCAAAAAGCCTGCTATTGAAGACCCTGTGAAAACAAACAAAATTCCCAGGCAGATACCCGAGCAAGCATGGTACATGAAACCAGTCTTCTCCATACTCATTGGAGGCATTCTTCCATTTGGAGCTGTTTTTATTGAGCTCTTCTTCATCTTGACATCAATTTGGCTGAACCAGTTCTACTACATCTTTGGGTTCCTCTTCATAGTGTTTGTGATTCTTTTGATCACTTGTGCAGAGATATCAATTGTGCTCTGCTACTTCCAGTTATGCAGCGAGGACTATCACTGGTGGTGGAGATCTTACCTGACAGCTGGCTCTTCTGCTCTCTACCTCTTCCTCTACTCGGTTTTCTACTTCACCAAATTGGAAATCACGAAGTTGGTTTCAGGCATTCTCTACTTTGGGTATATGATAATCATATCTTATGCTTTCTTTGTTTTGACCGGAACTATTGGCTTCTATGCTTGCTTCTGGTTCATCCGAAAGATATACTCCTCTGTCAAAATTGATTAATCTGAAGATGCAAATAGGTGGATGCAGGCTATATCAATTCCAGGGCTAAGATGTGAATCTAGTCGTCTGGGTTTTTATTATGTTTTTCTCACTGGCTTTTACCAGATGCAGATTTTGCCATGGAAAATATGGGTGTAGGTCTTGGTGGAAGCTTTTCTTGTGCTGATTATAGAGAGTTAGGGCCTGTTCACGCTTGCAAAATTGATATCAACTATTTTCACTAGTTTTTGTGCATTAAGCTTTGATCTAGATATAATCCCCATACAACAGTATATGATGTCAGCTGTCATCTTAACTAGTGTATCTTTTCAATCATAAGATGGTGAGTTCTTTCGTTGCTTTTTTTTGTTGCTAGCTTGGCATCATACATAGTGGCTATCAGGAAAAAAAATAAATTACAGTGGTTTAGAATTGAGGGGTTGATTATTTATTTATTATTATGAATATTTTTATCTTTTTAACCGAAAATGATCTACACCCGAAGGTTTTTATTAGTCTAAGCAAATACTAAAGGTTCTGAACACATAATATCAAGAAGCTTGTGCAATTTCCGTCATCCCAAGCCAGCTTCACATGTATTAGAAAAAAAATGATGGCACTAGTTTTATGTAAATGTACAGAGATGAGAAGACAGCCAACCTGTTACTTAATCGTAGCTATGTGAATCCATAAGCATATTATGATATAACTTTGGGAGCTATTTACAATTCGGTTATCACCTGTTTTGTTTGTATTTTGTCAATTATCATTATATGATACAGAATTTCAAAAAATTAGATGATAAAGAGTTTTCTTCGCTGGGTAAAATTTATTTTATTTTTAATAAAATAATTTTTTTTGGTCCTATTTCAATTTTCAAATATATAGGACCATAGAAAATACACGTACAAAAATTAGTATCTTGAAGAAATCTGATCTTTGAATTCAATTTACTTATAGAGCGAATCTTTCCAAATCCCAGCAGACTTGATACAAAAATATTTATCTCAATTCAATATTTATATTTTCTTGAACAAATATCTAAATCCAAATAATTGATATTCAAACTCTGCCAATCTCTTATCCATGGACTATGAGTCTACGACCATGTTTAATTATATAAATATAAAATTTATTTTTTAGGAGACCATATTACCTTAGGAGAATTCTAGCTTAATTTTGCTTGGAACCTAGTCGCGCTTCTTATTTTGATTATTAAGTTTATAAGCCTTAATTTTATTGTATTAAACTCTAAATAATAATAATTATTATTTATATTAATTTCTTATCGAATGGTAAAAACAGATGCAAATGTTTAGTTATTAATAAAAGTTATAATTTATTATAGTTGGGTGCTTCTGTGCTAAACATCACATCAAAATAATAATAAAAAAAAACATTAGATAACATATAATTTATTATCAAAACTTGTATTATCGTATAAATAATTTTAAAATATTGTTAACTATTATTTATTATTTTAACCAATCTACAAATAATATCGAAAACATCTAAGGTTTTATTGAAGTACATAATTTGTCAAGGTCGAGTACTAAAAAAAAATAAAGAAATAAACAAAAAGAGCCGAGCAGGGGGCTGCTTATTTTCTCATTTTCTCCTGGGCAAAAAGCTCAGGGTTATTTGTACTTTTCGCCTAAATTAATAATTTGGAGTAAGATAATTTTGTTATTAGCAAAATATTTAGTAACCTGCTCCAAATTAATACAAAAAGAAAAGGATGCAATACATAATGGCCATAATTATTCTCTTCAACGAGCAGAGACCCTAAGGAGGAGCACAGGCAGTAAAAAAAAAAAAAAATCCTGTGACAGTAAGGTATCAGATATTCTAAGCTCTAGCTACAAAAACATCCATCCTTCAGTACAGCTAACCCAGCAGCCGTTTTCAACAGTTAGAGGACAACTTTAATTTCCCATTTTTTTGCCTGCATATGATTATAGAAAAAGAAATTATTGATGGGCCGTTTCAAAACAATCATTGAAAAAAGAAAAGAGAGAGTTCATTTGATAAGATTGGCAACCAACCAGAATGCATCCTTCTTTTCTTGTGCTAATAGCTCTTCAAAGGAAATATCAGCAACTTCAGTATCTTCATTCTCAATCAGCTCAGCAGACTTTGCCTTCAACTCCATGCAGGCACTAATCTCAAGCATCTAAAATACATAAGGTCTGAATTGTAAGAAACTTCTCGTTAAAAAGAATATGTACAAAGACATGCTCACTATCCACTGATTTGGATTATGCAACAAGATGAGATGAAAATGCTCAAGCTTTTTTTTAGTGAAAGGTGTTAAGAGGAACTAGATCGCTCCTCTCCCCACACCCAGGAGACAAATTATAATAACAGCATAATGGAGAGAGCAGTGGAAAACAAAGTTTCTCCCCCATACAAGGAGTTAGCAGAATAAAAACGGGACAATTAAAATTCACATAAAAAAGGGAAGTTTTTGTTTTCTTTTTCTATCATTTCCAATTATATGCAGATAAAAAGATGCAAAATATTATGTCATTGCCTGCACAATCCATAAGTCTTTAGAATCTTTGCAAATTGTCGATCCATCAGATATCAAAGCACAAAACATCAATCTTGAGGTATTATTAATTCACTAAGAAGACAATTCGTCTGTGAAACTTGTGCTAACAAAGGTCTGTTGACCCTTCCACAATGGCAGCACTGATTCATTTCATTATATGTCACATTTTGTTGTGGATGAAATTTCAAGAATGGCAGAGAAAAGTTAAAAGCACATCTTTACTTACTTGTTTGCAAAAACAGAATCATCAAAAACTATCAAACAATCTCAAACAAGAACAATGCAATTCATGGTCACAGCCCTCAACTAAATATTCTGATAATGATGGTCCAAATTTTACCTTTTTGTATGCTGGGGAGAGTTTAAGCTGTTGTTGGAGCCAATTATAAACAAATGCATCCTCTTCTAATCTTTTTTGTTCTAGCTCCAGCTTGTATATCTGAAATAGAAAAAACATCATAAAAATCAGTTGCTACCTAATTGACATACCTGTTATATTGAGCAAGCAAATCATAATTGGATTGGTAATTAGTTACCTGTTGATGAAGGCGATCGATTGAAGACCTGTCTGCCTTGAATAGCAGAGCCTTTGTTATTGTGAACTTACGTTTGATGACCTCAGACCTAGATAATAAGTGTACAAATATTATTCGGAAGTCATATGTGAAACAATTAATTGAATGCTATTTTATAAACTAGAAATTGATGGAATAAAAAGCAAAAGAGCCATTTAAAAGTGTCGTAGATTTGTAGTACTGGTAATCAGGGGCAGAGAGATGGCCCAAGTCTATGGAAAAATATATGGAAGTACTAAAGAATCTACTGTTAGGAAATTGTGCAAACTCAAGAACTAGAAAACATGAATTGAGGTCCTCCCAAAAAAAAAAAAAGATATTTCCTAGCACAAAAGGAAACAAAATAATAAGTACACAAAAAGAAATGCAAGTTTAACTGTGTGAGGGTGAGGAGAAAGAATATAAATTTGGTTTCCATAAATAATATGCAACTCACTTGTGCTGCAACTCATTTCTCGCTTCAATTAAGCAATTAGTAAATTCTCCAACCTGAATCATAAATAAAAGCAAAGAAATATCAATGCTACAAGTAATTATGCATTCTGAATTGATATTATGCATTCAAGGCCTCTATCAATTCAGAATGCAAAATTTCACAGCTTATGTATATATGCTATTAATTGCATAATATAAAGCATGAATTTCAATTTAAATAAGAGCGACTCATTTTTTTTTATCTATCAACTGAACCAGACTTTTAGTAACAAAGAGAAAGAGCCTTAAACCTTTAACTACTAGTTAAAATTCCATTACCTAATTCAGCGTCTGCCCTAAAAATTTTGACAGCTAGTATGATTTGGCTCATTGGAACTATAAACCTTACTTGTTAAGAGGCTCATCACCACTAAAGAACAAAGTTCATGTGGCATATTAGATAATGCAAGCTATCACAGCTGATAATTAATGTATTTTGTAGTTTCAGTAGCACCCTTGCACAAGGAGAAGCTGCTTTCTGGCCTTCCTTTCAGGCACGAGAAATATTGTTTGACATAACAGGGATGGTATATGAACTAAGTAGACATCTTTAAAGGGTACTAGAATGGACAATACTTATTATCCCACGAGTAATGACAAATTACAAGAAAACACCTCTTCCTCCAATGTTGATAGTCAAACAATGCCTTAAATCAACCCCCACTTGTGTTAGCAAAGCATATGTATTTATCACCTCACTTAGCAACTCGTGCATCAGCCATAAATATAATTGGTCCAAAACCAGACTGCTAGTGGAGAGCACCTTAAAATACAGTGTCATGCATGAGCTGTAATTCCTACTACACCTAAGGTAGGTGTCGTAATGTTTCAATTTTTTATAGTTAATTCAGCATAGCAAGCAAAATAGTACCATCTGTGGTCCATAAAGTAATAATTGTTGCATAATTACAGGAAGGAGCTGCTCTTGTAACTTGAAGTTCCAAGTTTCGTAACCGGCAGCGTAAGAGTTTTATTGTGTTCCATAAATACATGAATGAATGTTTCTCTTTCTATGTTTTCCACAGCTGGAAGAACATCAACCGTAATATGAAATGACGTTTTACTCCTTATACAACAACATAATGAGTCAAAAGATGCAAAATTATTCTCCACTTTTTTTATCTGCATTTCCCCCTTCACAATCTACCATGTTTCTGTTTGCTCAATAACTTGATCACATGAAAAAGGTCCGTCCATGCGAAAGCCATAAGCAAAGACTCCATTGAGGAAGACTCAATCTGAGTACCTCTCCTTATTGAAATTGGAAATGGAACATAAATACAATTTCTTAACCAAAATTAATCACGGCTTGAGAAGTGGAGAAAATCAAATTGTCATCCCATGTGACAATAAAAGCATAAGTTTAACTTCATTAACCTCGCAAGTCAATTCACAAAAGGAGCAATTCCAAAGATAACCCAACATACGTCCTCCAAACTTGTTAGGACAAACCCTATTATCCAAAGCTATCAACTATCTATTAAATTCGATAGAAGTGATTAAATTGAATATTTTTCTGAGGAAAAAAAAAGCATTGTGCAAGGTAAAAACCTGTGCCAGTGTCAATCCCTTGCTTTCGTTGCACTTGACAAGATGATCATACTGCTGTTTGATCTTCCTCTGTGTCGCACTACTCGTCGAGGTAAATGGATACAAACAGACCAACTCAGGCTTAACCTGACCCAACCCTAAATCCGAACCTTCTCTTTCTCTCCCTAAGCCCTTATCTTCACCCCCATTTTCTTCGCTCTTCGAATCCAATCTCTTCTTCTTTGCTCTCTTCTTCTTCTTTTTCACCCTCTGGGAATCCCCAACCGACACGTCTCTTTCATCGCCATGGACGGACCTTGTTTCGTCCGGGAAATTCCCGAACAGAGTGGTCCATTTGAGAAAATCAGACGGTAAAATGTCGTGAAGAAGAGAATGAGTCAAATGAGTTTGGTCATTTTCACGGGTTTTTCGAGTCTCGTCGATTATTTTAGACAGAGAACGATTGATTACTGAAGGTTCAACATTCTGGGTCTGTTCCTCTGGCTTTGCCCTGTTGAGGCTTTTATAGAGTAGAAGGAGAGAGACGGAGAAAGACACAGAAAAAGCGAAGAAGAAGAGGAAGAAGAAAAAGAGATGAGAAAACATGGGTTTGTGTTGGTTTAGGAAATAGAAATGAAATTTAGAGATAAGATTCGATATATGTGAACAAGTTAAAGCTATAACAGCCGCCATTGATACGCGTCATGTAGAGATAAAGATCGCTAAATTGTGCACAGAGAGAGAGAGAGAGAGAGAGAGAGAGAATCACTTTCGGGTTCGATTGCTGTGTTTAAAACAATTAAATTAAAAGTAATTCTTAGTATACATGCTGTTGCTCTTGAAGATCGAAGGTTCCATCATATCTATCCATGCTCCATACAGAGAAAAGACTGGGCCTTTGGGATAAGATGACACGACAAAATGTTATTTTATGCGACAGGTTATTTAGAGCCGTCAATTACCATTCTGATAAGATATTAATTTGATTGTCAAAATGTTAAACTTTGCAACTTTTGAGGTTTCTGTTCTGTGGGTTCAGTTTAACAAAAAAAGAAGATAGAAACCGTACAAATACGTATGGTTCTGTTCTTATCCAAAGATTCAGTAATTGTCTTTAAAAGAAAAATGAAGAAAAGAAAGAATGATGGAAACTATCCTTAAAATAAACGCATGACATAATATTTCAATTTTAATTAATTAAGGCTTCTGTTTATAGATAATTTTTACAAATTTGTTTTTTTTTAAATTTTGAATTAAACCTTGAATTTGTGTGACTATGTATGAAATAAGAAAAATGGATTTTTCTTGTATAAATTGAGTCTTCATGAACCAATTCATTCATGATTTGATATGTATGCAAATGACATAATCAAATTAGACTAGTTTATGATGGATAAGCTTAGATAAATATTATTCAAATAGTATTAAAATAATAAATAAATATCTCAATTTACTATCTGTAGCTGCTTTCTTTAAATATTTTTGTTGTTTCAAGTATTAATCAGTTATTAAGAACAACAGAACTGCCATTGACGTTGAATAAAATATATTTTTATCTATGTTTTTTTTTAATCTTTTAAGACATAAAAGTAAACAATTGGATATATGAGAATAGTCGAGTCCAGATGTTGTCTCCATTTAGTAGTTTTTTTTTTATATATATATTATAAGTTCCTAAGTTTTTAATAATCAACTTGGAAAGGTCCACCTTTCAACCAATTTTAGGCATGAAATGGTCAATTAGATATGTTATGATGAGTCTTATATGATTAGTAGGTCAATTCGAAGTTAGCAACAAGTTAAAACTATGGTAGATATTTAATGTTATAGTGTTAAGATCCTCCAACGAATTGTTCAAAATTGTGTTAATCAATTAGAACTTGATATAATCCTTACCCTTAATTATTATAAAAAGGACAAAGTTAGTTTAGGAAACCTTATTCATTCTTGTGATTGTTAGCTCACCCAGTAATTAATGATTTAACAGTATTAATTAAGCATTTTCATTTTTCCAAAAATAAATAAATAAATAAATAATCATGCATTTTCAGGCTCAAGCCCTTGAAATTCTTGTTCTTGTGTTTGGAGATTAGACCAAGCCCACAAAAAAAGGCCTGACCTTGCACTAATTTTTTAAATTCATCCAACTTCAAAAAGGGCATAAAATTTATGATAACTCAACAACACAGTTGATATACTTGTTAACATTTACTCATAACCTTAAAAGAGACTTCTTGCAAGAACAAGAACAAAGCAATGACACAATTGCTTCCTGGGAAGTTACATGGAATAAAAAGTACAAGAATACAGGAAACCAGAGGCTTTTCATATTCTAAAACTGTGAAAATTTACACATGGATTCGGTTAGCTCGTCTCAACGTGCGACTTCGAAGCCCCTCTTCGACTTGTGTGCAGCATGAACAACATAAACATTAAACACTAGCTAGCTTATGTACACAATGCTTATCTCCAATTGTTTTCACAATCAATCTATTTGGGCTTTTAACCTGAAGGTGTGCTGTATAAAATTGTACAACTTCACCATGTAAAAAGCCGAATAAATGGTGGTGGTGGTAGTGGTAGTGGTGGTTTAGGTTGCTTAATTTACTCAAAAAAAGAAATCATGAAGCTGCTGCTCTGTAGGAGTCCAAGAAAATTAATCAGGAACCTTCTTTATTTCTTTTACTCCAAATGTTGTATGTCATCAGCTGCAAACAGCCTCCACCGCTAGTTTCTTCATGACATTCGGGCATGGATCTCCTCCAAACATTTCAGGTGCCACAGTTACTGAGCACCAGTTCTGCCCAACACAAAGCTGCAAGAATAAAGCTATACATCAGTACTTAATAAAGGACTTAGAAAACAGGCAAAGGCAAGTAAATGCGTAGATTCAAATTTTCGCATAACCAATGAGCTGGACTATAGTGCAGTAGATCAGTAATTGCAATTTCCAAAACAAGAATTAATCTTTGGGATGATCAAAATAGAGAAAGAAGCTGTTGTCCTTGTTCATCCAATGAACCAAATAAAACTAGATTTTGTAGAAAAAGACTTGGTTTGATGGTTTCTACTGTCTCCTATAATAATGCTTGCTGGACAGAACTTAGAAACCTGTTCCTCTAAAGGGCATTCTAAAAGCCAACTGAACCGAAGAAAGATGTCCTCATAGCTGAGTTGAAGTTAAAATGATTAACTAACAGCATGAAAAAATGGCGAATGGAAAGGAAATTTAGCATACCCTGTTAAAAGCATCATAAGAGTGGAAGGCGTGGCAGCTTCCCTGACGATAGCCTCCACAAGCACCTTCTGGTGTCCCAAAACTAGCAAACTTGATTGATAAGATTTTCTGCCCAGGGCCACATGACAAATGGACTTTAGGCCTCAAGGGCTTGTTAACTTTACCAGAGGCCTGGATCATGTAATTCATTAATGTTGGCTGCCACTCGTAGATATCAGAACATATGCTATCCACTTCTCTTCTAACCAAAGAAATCCCATTTGGATCTCCACCCCATTCTTCGAACACAACCAACAAGTTCCCTGTTGGGTTTAGCCATGATCGGGGAACATGGTACCTAAAAAAGGGAATAATAATAAATCACTGTTCAATTTTTCAAAATTTTCATACATGGATGTAAAAGGGACTTTTGAAGCCAAAGAAAATTCTTTTTTACCATCTCTGCGAAGGCTCCCCACAATTGCTTAAGCATTTCTTCTCATTAAATGTTCCAGCATAATTGCAAAAACCACAAGAACCAGATGCTTTATATGCAGGCCAGTAACGTCCCACACTCTGTCCATTTATCCAAATTTGACCTTTACCCATGCTACCCATATCTAAAGCCAATGGGGAATTTCCAGCTGGAGCATTGAAAGTGGTCTGGTATTGCGACATAATGATGTTAGTTCAAGTGCTAATTAAAAAATGTGCTCAGAACCATGATCCAATATTTTTATATTATATGAAAAAATTCTATATTTTATTTAATCAATAAAGTTATATTTATGAATCTTTTTTTTTATATAAAGAAAAGCAGTTATAGAAGCCACATCTCACCCTACCCTTTCAAGGGGAAAGAAGAAGCATTCTTCTTAGTCAACAACTTTACATATTGAAGGAGAATACAAATAAAATGATTGCATGTTTTAGAAACTTCTTGTTGTCATCGTTTCCTAGGAAAATGGTCTCTTTTTCAGCAAACAAGGAAAGCAATGGTCGATGCGATAAATTCATATTTAGGTTTGAAATACTCACTCTATACCACATAAGCGGCTGCCTTTGAGACACAAAAGACCCTTGTGCCCACTCAACTGATGAGCTCCCACTGAGCGAATGAAGACTCAATGCTTCTCCCTTAAGACCAATCTGATGATAGCAAGTAAATCAATAAGTCCTCTCTCCTCCGCGTACAAGTGCAACATGAGAGAATGCGATAGAATATCTAAAGACAAACCTTGTAGGTCCATTTCTCCCAAGACAGGTCTCTCCATCCTTCATTCAGACCATTTAATGTCACTGGGCCAAGGACACCAGCATTCCATGTCTCAAAGTGTGGACCAACATTCTGCACCAAAATCACGAAGTTAAAGTTCAGGGTATCAACACACTGCCCTGAGAACATCAAATTTGCATGCGCATAAGTAAGTATACAAGAGAAAACTAACCGGGAGACCAACAGCAATGCTCAGAAGAGAAATTTTGTTGATACCAGCTCCCATCTTGACACCTTGACTAAATGTTAACTTTGGATATTCTAAACTTCCATAAGCAGTTCCTGCTCAAGATTAACAAGATATAAAAAGCAAATCACTCTTGAGTCAACAAAGTTAATTTACATTGTGAAAGAAAGCAAGACCAAGATAGATAGAAAAACTTCTCTGTGCACCTTCAGATAAATTATCATGTAAAATTGTAAATTACTTGACCATGTTCCATATTTTGACAGAGGTTTATTTGGATGGCTAAGAGAATCTAAAACTTAGAAATCGACCATCCTATTAAAGTGGCACAACCAAACATTACATTATCTATTTATTGCCTTTTCATGTTCCTCTAAAAAAAAAATCCAAGAAATAACTTCAGAATTATTATGTAGTCACTGTGAACTTCATATAGGAGTCAAATAATGCCAACCTAAAAAAAAGCATCCTACCCGCTAGTTCCCCATTAACAAAGACATGCAATGCGTGTCCAGCTGATAGAACGGTAAGTACTGGATACTTTCCACTCCTCAGAAAGTCTTCGTTGGGGTCAATCTTAACACTGAAAATGGCAAAAGAGCATGGGAGAAGGATGAGAATCCAAGTAGCAGGACAAAGACTATCAAAAAATTGCAAGTAATTACCAAAAATATAAATGAAAATCAGGAAAGGAGATCTGGCTTAATATAATACTCACTCGGTCGTGTACCACAAATAGTCTGAGGCATCCCAAGTTGTATTTATCTGCTCCAGCAACCCAACCATTGTGAATGCATTATCACCTTCAGAGGATGCCTCTTCACTATATGCTTGCCAAGAGAATCCACCATGCACAGGAACAGGAGTCATTTTCATTCGCACACTTTGTGCACCAATCTGTGTTGGGATTTTGGTTCAAAAAAACCAAAGAAATTATAAGGGTTTCCGCACTAAACTTGCAGGAATTTTTGAAAAAAGCATACTGACCCTTGCAGTGTTGTAAACAGTGTTCTTGCAGTCTGGAAGAATGCTGACAGACCAAGGAGGCAAGTTATAATGCATATTTCCAAAAGCCACTTTTGCAAATGATTTCTCATTGTAATTTGCAAGGAATGCAGCACAAGCTCCAGACTTCGGTTTAAACACATGAGCCTGTATATTAATAATGAAAGTAAAGAGTTATCTAGTTGCATTTTCTTTTGGAGAATAAAAAACTTAATTATCATGGAAAAGTGGAAAAGAAATAAGACCTCTTGATAATTTCCAAGTGCTATCACAGTTGGATCAGCAGATACTAAAGCTGGTTCACACAACTTAATTGCTCTATGCAAATCCTTTAAATGGCCCCATTTGGGCTGCCTCATTAGCCCTGCATAAAAAAAAGGGTTAACACTTAGAGGCCAAACAAATTACAAGCCAGATCAGGGGAAGACTACTGAATAAGAGACTAAAGTGATATTTAGGTGGGAACTAAGTTAATAAGTTGATATGTTTTAAAAGGTTGTTTAATAACGATAACAATCACTTAAAGAAATAATAAAGAAAATAATGACGTTCTTATCTTTGACATGCATCAATCACAAATTCATAGCTCAACTATTGCAAGGACCCGCAACCTATGGGATAGGTCAACAAGACAGGTTTGTCAACCTGAATGTTTTAACTGTTCTCGAACCATCAAATCTTATTGATAAGGAAACATCCATGACCAAATTTCATAGAGAACAGCTTGAAAATGCTGATTGGCTATCCTCAGCTCAGTGACCTTTTGCTCACAATATCTCAAGTATTTCAGCATCAAATGTCCAATGGGGACTCAACAAATGAGTTTCTAGATGATCAATTGCAATTATATCAACAAAAAAGAATCACATCTTAATGAAAAAAGAAACAGCAATTTGAAAAGAAACAAGAAAATGAACTGATAAGATGCCGCCTGCCTTGCGGTAATGAGCCAGAAGCAGTCATTCCACAGAAATGGAAGTTGGTTCATGCCAAATTCAGGGCGTTGTAGCTTCTTCTCTTACTACAAATGATAAAAGATCTAGGAAATAAAGTTACAATTGAACTATACAGGCCAGATTATGGACAATTAACAAGGAAGACTCAACCTTCAAATATTAGAATTGCGTGCATACCATATTCATCAAGAGGTGCATCATAATCGTAACTTGTAGCAATGAAAGGACCACCTGCAGTTCGCCCAAAATTTGTTCCTCCATGATACTAAATCATAGAAACAATAATATAATGCTCAACATAATTAAGCCAGGAAGCAAATCACATGGTAAATTTCACTAATTATTAAATTACCATATAGTAGTTTATGAATGACCCTCCCTTCTGTATAAATCTTGCAACAGAAAATGCCAAGTCCTCAGCTGGTCTGTAAGGAACTGCACCACCAAATTCGGTAAACCTGTAGGTAAAAGGAAGATGAGGAAAAAAAGGATAATGATAATCAGCTGATATACCACTTTGCTCTGCGGTGAACCTGCAGTTCTTGCATGGGCGTTGGATACACAGAAAGTGAAGCCGAAGGCAATAAGCATGCACTTACCAGCCAGTCCAGGCTTCAGTCCACATCTTGGGTTTGTAAGGTTTGTTTGGAGAGAAGTAATCGCAGTAGAAACCATTGCAGGTGTTAATCTGTTGAGACAGAATAGAAAAATAAAAAGTTAAAGAGTCAATTAATAGAAAAATAAAAAGTTAAGAGTCAATCAAAAAGAGAATTCAATTGGTATGATATCCAATTGATTAAGATCAACGGTTGGAACAGATAAATAGTTATACTTGAGATATTAGATACCAAAAAATCAGGACTAAAAATATATTGTTTATATTGAGCGGATCAGCCATTTGCAATGAGGAATAATGATTTATTTCATCCATGACCAGCAAAAGGAGGAAGCGCACTATTAACTAGCAACCCAACTGAGGAAGTGAGGGAAACATGACACGAGGACCATAAACAATTAGATATGGAACAGGACAATAAAAGGTGCAAATATGATGCAAAAAAGTAAAATAAGATCAACTGATAACTTACAACAGGATCTGGGGCATCATCTTGCTTGCACATGACCCATGGGACGCCAGTGCCAAGCCCTACAGCCATTTTTGCTGCCCATTTGCTGTAAGCTTGACCGGGTGCACCAAGTTCATATTCCATGGGTCCATACTCATTCTCAATCTGTCAGACATTGATGCAGAGGAAAAGACACTTCCTTTTAGTAAATCTTATTATATTTTACGGACAAAAAATCAAGAATATATTTGTTTTATATTCAATTGGAAAATTATACTATGATTAGCGGATGAAGGAAAACCAAGAAGATGAGTTTACCTGGGATAAAATTATTGGACCACCTTGAGACTCAAATAATCTTTCTGCTTTCATCATGTTGACAATCTTTGTAGTGAAACTTTGCATTTCAGCCTTCGTGTTGGAAAATTTAAAATCCAAAACTAATTAAATATACAAAACAAAACCAATGAAATTCGGGAATCAAGGGGGAAAAGTGTATATGCAAGATGAATCATCCACCTTGAAAGGGCCATTATCTGTTCTGAAATTGATTCCTGGAATGTACTTCAGCCAAACTGGGAAACCCCTGAAAATTTTCGAAGAGAATATTTAGTTAAACAGACCAAACTTCATATCTGATTAAGCTTTTCTTTCTGTTTATAGGAAGTGGATATTTTCAACTTTACTGCTGATGTAATACCCAAAGTTCCACTCTGCACAGACATAAGGTCCAATTCTGAGATGAACATACAGGCCTGCTTGCTGAATCAGCTTGATAAACTTGACCAGATCATAGTTCCCCTCGAAATAGTACTAATGCAGCCAATTACAAACAAAATTAGAAGTATTTCTCCAGTGAAAGAAGAAAATATTAAAGCGAGTTCCCAATTTTTATTACTTTTCCAGGTGAAGGCTCATGGCCATTCCAAAAAACATAAGTCTGAATCACATCCAATCCTCCGTCCTTTGCTTTCTGTATAAGATCTGGCCACATCTGCAACCCAGAAAAAAACCCATTAATAAAATCCAAAAATAAGCCCTAAAAAACCATACATAAGTAAAAGCTATAGCTACCCATTTTCAGGATAAGCTTCAAATGGAATTGGGGCAAAAGAAAAAAAAAAGCAACAAAAGTAAAAATACGATGAAATAAAAGAGACCCATGAAGCACATTTGGAAAAATACCTCAGGGGAGCTTCTTGGATAGTGAATGGATCCAGAAATGAGGATCCTTCTTCGTCCACTAATGGTGATAGCTTTAGAGTCATAAGAAACAGAAGCACTAACAGAACAAACCCACAAACCTAACAACAACAAAACCACTAATGCACTATTGCACATTGAATACTTCTTCATGGTCATGGGAATGACCTCGAGAATAATGACCTTTCAAAGCAATGCCTTTTTTAGTTTTTCTCCTCTATACTTTCTTTTCTGTTCACATTTTATTCTATACTTCTTTCTCTACAGAGAGAAAATTCACAGAGGGAAAGAGAAACAAGAAAACAGCTAGTTGAGTTGAGACTTTCTTTGTCTCAAGAAACAATCTTTTCTTCTCTTTGAGGAGAGAAAATGAACCAAAGATAGGTATGTTTGACTGTGTGTAAGTGGTAGCTGTGTGTTTGAGGCCTTTGTTAATAACTAATAGCTCAAAAATGAAAGGTACTTTGTTAATAGCTCAAAAATGGAAGGTACTTTGCAGCTGCTTTTAAACACTCAACCCTGGATGGTCTGACAGGGAGATTGGGACCCACTTTGAAGGAGTTTGGGACCCACAGTTTGGACTATCTCATACTCTATCCATTGAATTTTCGAAATTTTTTTTAACTTTTTTATGAAATAAAATTTTTATTGTAATAAAGTGATTAATGTGAAAGGGCAGTTTGGCTGGTTATAAAAGAAAAAGGCCAAAATATGAAAAGCTTTTTTCTTTGGGCTCTTATACAACACAAAGATTCTTTAAACTCAATCCCAATACGGTCGGTTCCTACTTCATTAATTTCCACATAACTTGTGTTTTCGTTTATGCGTATGTCATGCCCACGCGCCAAGCAGCCAGTTGATAAACAGAAAAAGAAAGAAAGAGAAAGTAATGTAAATGATTTGAAAATTGAAAGTGCATATAAGGGTTGGCAGGGAAATATGGGATTAGTAATGTGAATTATTTGCTTTGAGAATCAAATAGTATATTAAAACATGGGCCTGCTTTTCTCCCACTTTTAAGCTAAGAATATAATCAAATTAGTTACCTATCAGGTTTGGACCACTTCCAAACTTAATTGAATGATAGTAATTAATCCTAACAGCATTTTAATCTCAAAAAAATATGGGTTAAACAGCTTAAAATCACTTCATTTTGTCTTAATTATAGATATTGATGACCGAATGAGATAATGAAGTAAATTCTTAATGTAGTAGTTGAGAATAGGAGTGTAATCGATTCGAGTCGATACAGTGTCATACTCGAGATCGACTCAATTAAAATATTCGAAACTTAAACTCGACTGAGTTTTTTTTAAATATTCAAAACTCGACTCGACAAAAATTCGAACTACTCGAACTCGACTCAATAAAACTCGAATCAATAAAAAATTAATAAATAATATATTCGATTAAAATCGATTAAGCTTGAATATAAGAGTGTAAATGTAATTTAATTGAGCTAGATTAAGATCGTGAGTCTTACGAGTTGAGTATTATGATACTCGAACTCGACTCGACTAACTATTCGAGTTCGAGCTCGAGCTCGACTCGATTAACCTCGAGTCGAATTCGAGTATTTTTCGAGTCGATATCGAATATGTCACGAGTAACTTGACTCGTTTACACCCCTAGTTGAGAGAACATGTGTATCTAAAAAACATGACATCATATATAATTCTCATAGTTGCAATGCAAGGAAAATAATTTTAATATTTGTATTCGGTCTTGAAATTGTATTTATATTTACTAAATATATTATTTTTTTACTATTTTTTATTATATTAAAATCTTACAGAGCCCACTTGTGAGGATCAAAGTCTCTTATCTGACAACTTGCCTAAGTTTAATATGTATATGAATTTTGAGGGTGATTTTAATTTTAATTTTAACGTGATTAGAGCCTAATTTCCTCTTATATAATATATTTTTGCTTCTAAATAAAAATATTTTCTTAAGTTTATTAAAAATTTGTCCAATCATTTCTCTCTCATTTTGATTAATAATGAAAGTCTACGTTGCCATCTACCGAGCAAGAACGAAAATGAAGAACCTTTCCTCTTTCAGTAATATTAAGAAAATCAAAGACAACACGACACGTTAAGAATGATGTGAATTTCAACCCCTTTTTTAGGTTGCATCTGAAAAATATATGTGAAGTGTAAATATGAAAAATACCATATTCTACATTATTTGTCCTATTCAATTAATTTATCTCTCATTGATTAAAGCGCTAATTTTAATTAATATCAGAGTGAAATTATTGGTAAAAAAACGTAAACACTATTTACTTTATGGGACTTCGAATTCAATAGCTTAGGTCGAAATTCATCACATAATATTGAGATCAATCAGAAAATTAAATGTAGTTCAAAAATATGAAAGGAATTGTATAATTCTTATATTGTTAGATATATGATGCATGCACGGGATGAGTGATATATGTATGGATCGAAGGGAGGAATAGAGGGCAAATTGCATTATAATATATAAATCAAAGTCAGTTTTCATTTCAAATCAATTAAACTATTTTCTGACCTGTTTTTGAAAATATTTTGTCCCTATGCATTCAATTTAAATATTAAACATTGATTGATTTAATTAATGGATATTGTTTGGTGAATGGTGACCTTTCAATTACCAATTATGCATATTTCTTTTTATGAAAGTTGTATATATGCATGCACATGTTTGCATGGAAAACATGTCTCTGATTATAATGGTCACTAGCTGGCCTTGATAATTAATTTCTGCCAATAAAAATACATTTCTTTCAACTTAATATGGGTCAGTACTCACTATTTAGTAGCTTTTTTTTTCTTTCGAATTTTGGCTCCTAACTTAATTATATTCCACGTAAATTTTCTGATACTATTTATTTTTGTTAATGATCATATGGTATCTGATGAAATAATTCTCCTAAAAAGCACATGTATATATATTTACAAATTGCTTTGGAATGTTAATAACGAAAAACTGAGATCTGATATCTATGATTCGCATTAATTTTTACAATTATTTGTGAAATCGAAATAAGTGCTTTAGTGAAAATAAAGTAATTTTTCTTTCTCTACGTGACTCAGATTTAACTAAATAGCCAATTTTTACAACAGAAGGCAAAGAGAAGGAGAGAGTGTCCACAAAATAATCTCTGAACTTTGTCGGTGGATTTATGACTTTTTGGCTTTGGTTTATTTTAAATAATCAAACTTTGTCTCCATACTTTTGTCCAATATTTTTTTGGTGGTTAGAGATAAATTAAGAATTATTAAGTATATTTCCAGTGCATGGTTTAGCAGACAAATGGAGTATAGATATTTGTCTACAAAATTTTATATATGCATTGTGAATATATTATTTTAGTCATTTTCTTATCTTAATTTTACATTATATGTTTATCGGGTTGAATTAAGAACTATTAATTCATTTAAGATTAGCATTTTATTTTTGAATATAATTTTCAATTTTTTAATATTTTATTATAAGATATAATGTAATAAAAACATGAGACGAATTTTGGCAAAAAATGAAAATTAACATCAATAAGAAATCAGCAATATATTTGGCACCATTCGCTATCTCACTATTCATGAAAAGCTAAGAATAATTAAAAACATTAGGTGAATATTAAATCAAATAAATTTTTAGATAAATTTAACAAAGTGAAAAGATATTAGTTGAAGCTTAAAGATAAAAAGTTAAGGTCATATGGCTTCAATTACTAAAATTCAAATCTTAATGATGAAATATTTAATTAAGTTTTGTATAATTTATCTGCTAATCATTAATAGTTTTTCAAATATTCATTGTTTGATTTGACCCAATGTTTAACTAAATTCCGAAAAAAAATGTATAATTTCTGAACTAAAATTTGTCACCATGCAGCTTTTGACTGTTACCATAGTCTCTGTCTGTCTCTCTCTCACACACACAGTCTGATGATTGTGTCGACTTTGCAACTTTAAGGATAATCAGGCAATCCATGTCCATGTGATATGTCTGTCTGGTCTTATATATATATATATATTTTGGTGAAAGAAGCATGAATGTTCATTGGTCTGTCATTTTTCTTCTGTGAAATACATTCGCAGAATTTTTTTTCCTTGTTGTTTTCACTTCCCAGCTGGTTCCACTTAATTTTGTTTCTCCTATGGACCCCCTACCCCCCCTTTTGAGTTTAATTTTTAGATTCTTTATCTGACATGATTGGATATCACATTAGGCTCCAAGTTTATGATAATTATATTGCTTCAAAATTAAATTTTGAATATGATTAATGCATAATTTTTAGTAATGTGAAATTATTTTACCTAATTTCATCTCCTAAATGTTTTCTTACGTTTTCTGTTTTTATTTGATTGTAAGGAAACATGCAATCATTAAAGCTCAGGAAAAAAAATAGAAAAACAAGAAGAAAAAAAATCAAGATGGATCTAACTAAGTTGAGAAACAATACAATTGTGCGACTAAGAGGACGTTACATGTTAAAGGGATTTTGTTTCTGAATTGCTTCTTTTTTTTGTTTTTTGTTTTTCTAAAAAAGCACTTTAAAATCAAATCATTTCCTTTTATTTTAATTTATTCAATTAATAAAAAAAGATATCGATTACAACTATAGCAACAAGATGAGTGTGACATGTCAGCAAAAGACAATGGGACAATGTGGCAAAGTAGGCATAATCCAATAAAACAGTTTGTTTGTTGATGTCACCAAAAGAAATGGAATTATGGGTTTAACCTTTACAAAAAATTCTCATTTAGTTTCAAGTTTCAACCATATTTTAATTTAAGGTTGTATCTTTATTCATATATCTAATTAATAATTTATATCATATAAAGTTAATATTATTTTTACAAAATAAAATAAAATAGTATTTTCATATATAAACATAATATCGAAGAGTGAATAAATGAATGTATGAATTTAATTTGGGAAAATGAAATTATTTTCAATCTTATAGAGGATGAGCTTGCCACGTAGGCACCATTTTTCATTGATATTTTAAAAATGCCATGGATTTGGTGGGCCATGAACCTGATCAAGTATAGCAGTAAAATTCTCCTGGTTTGGGCTTTCAAATGCGGGTCAAATTTTATGATCCAGTTGGGTACTTTCCATACGTACCTTGCCCACTGGAGCCATGATGAGATGTTTTTTTGCCTAAGCTTACCTTTCGCCTTTGGAAAAGGGCACGCCTGTCATTATCGTATGAGGGTGAAGGGCTTCTACCTCCAAATTGAGCGGTGCTATATCATACTATTGAATTAATTCCCAATTAAAGTAGTTGACTGTTAGACTGAAAATTTAACTCTTTAAATAAATGAATTCTTTAGTTTATGATCTCACAGCTAGATGCTTATCTTCTTCAATTTTTAAAAAATAGCTCCCAGTTATATGAATTTTTTTTGCGCATATTCTATTCATGATTTTATTTGTAAATCGAGTTAGCATTAAAATGTTATATAAGAATTGTGATATCTATTTTTTTCCATATGAAATTCTATTGTCTATTGGATTTATAAATAAAATTATAGATTGGATTTAAACAATTATACTATTATATAATTTTTTTTCCAATTATCCAGCAATTTAAATTCGTGTTAGATAGATCTATTAAAGGAGTAAAATCCTTATCTCTCAAAAATTTAAAAATATTTTATACTTAAAGTTTGAACTCGAGATTTTTAGTTAAGAGGAAATTTTTTTTTACCATTTCATCTTTCCTTTCAACTACCATTACATCTTTCCTTTTGAGCTACCATTATATAAATTTTATTGTAGTAACTAATAAAATTGTACTTAATTGGAGGATAAGGATGATGACGACGACGACGACGACGACACTTAGGCTCTATCCACAGAAAAGACTGGCGAGCTAATGCTTAATTCCATCACCATTTCTAGGGAGGACAATTCTTTATCAGCTATCCTTTTAAACACCATTGTCCATTTTATATCTATATATTACGACTGCTCATCAATAAAAGATAAATGGGAAGGCCTTATCATCCATGTATTTTCCATCAAGATTTTTTCCTTTTCACCTTTTCTTTTCATTCCTTTTCATTAGAAAAATAAAAAAGAAAAGGAAATGATCTTGAAGATAACATAAATTTATGTGCAATTAAGTAAATTAGGAAACCAAGCAACAGGATATGTTCTAATCATGTTGAAAAATAATGAATATATATTATTATAATAAAAATTAGTTTTTTTTTTCGATATAAGGTGTATGTTTCGGAAGTATAATTTATCATTAATGTTTTGGATTTTATGGATTAAAATTAAAAAAAATGATAAAATGGAGAATCAAAAAGTGCAAGTCCACAAGTTTGGAAAATTTTGAGAACATGAAAAAAATAAAAAGCTCAAGTTTTTGTTTATCTATATCTTCTGTTGAGATTGGATTGCCACGTGTTTAAGAATGATTCATATCCAAATTCTTGGTGTGGATTGACGTCCATCAATTGCTAGAACAGTTTCAGTGATTGCAACTCCTGCCTGAGGGAATGTTTACTTTTGTTTTCAGCTATTAAATCACACTGTTTTCATTTCTACTGTCTTGTGCATCACACATTTTGTTAAGGACGTCTGCGAATGCAATAGGTGGCCTTATGCAGTCCCCAGGGGCCAGAGCAGCTGCAAACCTCTAATTTCTGGATAATAATTCTCTCCCTCTCTCTATATATAAAATTATAGAAAATATCTGAAATTTAGCAAATTACAACTATAAATAAATTTTTAAAAAATTAACAGTTTATTCTCTGTTATTTAAAAAAAATATTATTTGAGATATCAATTAGAAAAAATATTATTTAAATGTATTGATTGTTCTACAATTATAGTCGTTAGTAATGAACACAAACACTAAACTCTTATAAAAAGTTATTAGACTATAAATAAAACGTAAAAAATTCACACAAACATTTTAAATATAGAAAAATTATGTGATATATTGAATTATAATGTTTAAAATTTATACAATATTAAATGAATGTATATTATCTTAAATAATAGGAGGATAAATTGTTAATTTTTTAAAAGTTTATTTTCTAGCTATAATTTGTTAAAAATTCGGCAATATATATATATATTTTCTTATAAGATCCAAAATTCAGTCAAATGAAAATTATATTATAAGATTATTTATGCTGAGCCTCTTACAAACATGTGAAATTCATTTGATGAGTTCCACCTCTTTGGTAAGAGAAACACCACACGCATAAGTTTGTTTGATAGTCCTTCTTAGTGCATTCTTTATCCATTAATTCAATGATACCTTCATTTTCCAACTGGACCAAAGAATTTATTGCATTATAAGGCAAGGCATTGTTCAATAACAAGTGAACTGAATTCATTTACTCGATTGGGTAAACCTTAAGCATGCATTACTTCACTAATAAGTGCTTTCAGGTACATTTATCTCCCCAGGTGAAAAGGGGTCATTCATGAGGCAGAAAACCCAGAAGATATTGCACCTAGCAGTTTTAATTTCAACACTATAATATAAGAAATCAGATTAGTATTCTGCAAACAACCTCTCCGAAAAAAAGAACAGATGATACCAGTCAGTTTCACGTCTTACAAGAGTAGCTCCCATATCGGATGTCAAATGATCAAAATCTACACAAAGTATCTTCCCCTAATAAGCTATGCAAAACGGATTGTGCTATCAACGAATTATTGCAAAACTTCGTCGTCGTCTTCCGATATTTGACAACACAAGACTTATTGCAAAACTGCCTTGACGTCTTCCGATATTTGACAATACAAGACTTGAAAACGCTTCCAGATGCCAGCTCAACCCAATTGTGATTCCCTATCTTGCTTGCTCAACTGAAAGAAAGGAATCACACACGAATCAAAATTCAATACACTGTCCATCAGCAAAATGGAAACTCGGAAAATAAATGACAAAATGGGAGTAGTTTACGAAAATGTCTTCTGTAAGGATCATCTTGAAGCAGCAAATCAGATTTTGATAGTGGCAAGTATACTACTACAGCTTTTTCTTTAATCTATAGAACATTTAACATCCCCACTATGTTATGGTAAAATATTGTCTTACAGCAAAGATGTGTGTGTAATATTTGCAGAGAAACTATCATTTAACAAAGAAGATTGAACGAAATTTCCACAAAATCCCAAATTTAATACAAATCGATACTAGTTGTGTCACCACCTACACTGAAGCCTCCTTAGTTCTGACTTTCCAAATACTAAGAGATTGAGGGATTCAACAGTCCTAAGTGCTGGAATGTACACTAATAGTTACATTCTTTCAAATTCCCAAACACACAGAACTTGTCAAGCTCAGGTCAGATAATGAGAATAAGGAAACTCAAACAAGGGGTGATGTCATATCTCAAAGATTGAGAAATGGGTAAAAGAGGTCCAGCTCCTAAATGAGGTGGTGTCCAAAATTCTGAAACTTTTTTAAACTCTAAAAGAATTGTTCAAACTCTTCTTTAACTTACAAAATACAAAATAGAGTAGGACCGATACAAGATGCCCAATCTAAAGACCCAACACAAATCTGAAAGATTTTCAGTGAGAAGAGCATGACCTAAATTCAGAAAGTAAAGAGTGACCGACAAAGCACACCCAGAACTGTTTGGGCCTAAGCTCCAAACAGCTGCTTAAAAAGCAAAAAAGGAAAGGGAAGAAAAAGAAACAAAATTTGAATAGCAAGAGTAACTGTGAAATGAGGGAAGCCTGAAAAAAGCAGTATTCAGAGGTATAGACTGCATTGGCAATATTAAAAGATTCAGAATAGAGTGAGAACATAAAATAAAATGTCTCAACATTAATCAAATCAGAAGAGGTAGAATTCCAAGTAAACTGATGAAATATTTTCCAGGTTAAGATTATTGGAAGGAAGGCAATTGTACTAGGAGAAATAACAGATGCTTGGTCATTAAGCAGTGGCATGCGCCCCAAACTATTCACATGGCTGATGGTTGGAAATTTGTGGAGACATATACAAGAGAAAAATATACAGAGTCACAAGTACATAGAATCAGGAAGATGCTGCTGGTGTGGTACAAAAGATCCATGTGATTACTATTTTAGCAGGGATCAAGATGATCCACATAACAGAGCAGGGATCAAGATGATACACATAACAGAGGAGAACAGAGTCAAGATGACAATCGAGAGAAACACCAGGAAATGGTGTGCGCAAAAAACAGTCAATAGATCTCCATCTCGTGTTTAAGACTAGTATCTATAGTGAGGGACATGTGTGGCCAGGGCAGGTGTTAACTCATAACATTTGGATGCATACCTCCCTCTTAGAAAGGCATCATCCATTTGCAGCAGAGGCTTTGGTCCTATTTCAACAGGTCTGCTATTATTGGCCTTTTCAATTGAGTTATGCACAGAGCGACCTCAAAACCACTAGTTCTGTTGGCCCAGAATCTCCAGAACTATACACTTGAAAGGTCATAACATGGCGTCAGCAATGGCTCACATGGTGTCTATATATTGCCCTCAAGACATATTTTAATATGATAGTTATTAAGATGTAGGCTTCTAAGGTGCTCAATGTGATTCTACTTTAACAAACTTGAAGGTCCACTATAGTCTGTTGTCAACTTACCATCAGCCTCCTTCAGAATCATTTGTGCGGATGAACCAGTTGAGAATCCCAACTTTAGCATGATTTCTTCCAAACGATTTACATTAGTCAGGTACAAGTAACCAACCTACAAAAAGTATTGGATTAATGTGAGAATACAGACAAGAAAAGATTTCTCCATCACAAACAATGAGTTTTCTTTAGCATATCAAACAAATGAATTAGGTAGCCAATTGATCAAGCAAGTAGAAAAATCATATATAACCACAACTCATGACTGAATATCATCTGAACTAACTCTACACCATTTTTTTCTTCAGCACCACCATTTACACAACAGAGGATCTCAAATTAACTAAATTGTGTATCAAAAGCTCAATAATATTATTAACATAAATACAAACTAACCAGTGCTTCCAGAGAAGACGCTCGGTTATAAACTGCTGCTCCAGCACGCTTTTTTGTCCGCGTTTTTGCTGAACCAATATTCTTTCCCCAACGTAGGACATCTCTACATTATAAATTATCAAATGCCATTACTCAAGACAAACTTTTATGAATAATGTATACATCAGTACAGATTAGGCAGTTAGGAGAAAATTCACCCCTATTACCACCTTTACTATAGAATGCATTATTAATATATACCAAATTTATTATATCATCACATAGATATTTGAGCACCTAATGGCCATTACTGCCCGTGTTTTTCACAGAGAGCAACTCCGTCCGATCATTATAATAAATAAATAAGCCCCCTATATGTTTTACTTATGTGAGAAAGAATAAAGAGAGGAGATCCTAGGTGAGGTGGGCTGCTGGGTTTTCAGGTGCGGGCAAGTCTGGTTTGTTAAGGGGAAGAATAGTAATTCTGGTAGAGTTTGTTTTATGGGGAAGGGTGCTGTAAATATAAAAAGGGAAATGTTGTTAGGTTGCGTTTTTTTATGCGGAGAATTTGTTCTGTTTTGGTTTTGGAGAGAACGGGCCTCTCGAATTGCTTGCAACATTTTGGTTCTCATTCCATATATAGAATTTACCTGTTGATTAAACACTGATTTCCGTTTGTTGAGCTGCTGAGTTTTGCTGAAGTTTATCAGAGGAATTATGTAAAAACAGGAGAAAATTCACCCCTATTACCACCTTTACTATAGAATGCATTATTAATATATACCAAATTTATTATATCATCACATAGATATTTGAGCACCTAATGGCCATTACTGCCAGTGTTTTTCACAGAGAGCAACTCCTTCCGATCATTATAATAAATAAATCTTCAAATAAAACATCCTTCCCATGAAAGTATGCAATTTGCTTAATATGCATGATGTTTTAGGGGTAGTGGAATAACAATTTTCATGTTTTCTAGCCTCATAAGTCCAATGATATTTGATATCTACAACTCAATTCTAATGAATGAACCAATAGCCCACTCTTCTACTTCCATCTGTACATTCCAAAAACAGCCATAATCCTTCTTTGAAATTCATCCTTCAACCAAATATTTTTAGTTCAGTTTCTTCCTATTCTTATTAACAATGGACCCATTTCATTTTAACAGAGTTCTGTCCAACAGATTTACTTAACTATATAATTTTGCACCCAAAGTAGAAATTCTCCATCTTTAATCAGCTTTTTCATTCAAAGGCTGCCTTTCTAGTCTCCAAATAGAAGATAAAAGATATTAAAAAGGGCTTATCCAATTCTTCATTATGACATCATGGAAAATACAACTATCCAACGTGATAAAATAAAAACGTAACAAATGTTAATTCTTTCACCAACCTTTCTTCTTCTGATAGGCAATTATCACTAAGAAGTTTCTGGAGCAATGCTTCCTGATTGCATCAAAACAAAATATTAGAATGTCTATACTCTATAAGCACAAATAAGTATAACAATGTAAGTGCAAATTTAAATCAAACAATGTCAGGGATACAAGTCCTTCAGATAGAACCTGTTGCACCTAATTTAGGAGTGATGGTCAGGGTAATAGTGAAAAAGCAAAGGTAAAATTTAGTAAATATGTTAATTAAAGCGTTTTTCACCTCTCTAGCAACATTTTACCACCCAGACAACCAAAATTAATATCAAACACCTAAAATACAAAAGGGAAGAGAAGATTCATAATTACAATACAATAAGAAAGAGATTTTAATGACTCAATATAAACTTAAATACATGTTTATTTATAATGACTGATGAGTCACATGAACAAGCTCCAGTGAGAGGAAACATTCAGCCATCAAAGTAAGAAAGATAGTATTTTCTTTCTGTGAACCCAGAATTGCGTATTTTCTTTCTGTGAACACAGAATTGCGACCACTAAATACAAGTCATATGTTAAGTAGCAGGTTGGAAAATTGCTACTCTTATTTCTGAATCCATTTACAGCAACTGAAGTTCACATGTCATATTGGATTAAAATTTTGAGGGAAGAGTGAGTAAAAGTTGGTCAGAGAAACTGCAAAGGAATTATGGATTGCCAAAAATAGAGAAAAAGCATAAAGGAACTGTTACAAATTTACATTCTTGGTTAAAGAATATATGGTATCCTTGCTATAATAAAATAATACCAATCAGAAGTAATTGCAAGGAAATAGATAGTTTTAAAGAAAATTATGTACCTGTGCTTCACACCGCACTACTGCTGTTACACGATCATTGTATTCCTCAATACTCAACGGAGGAAACAAAAAGTGTCTGCGAGCATATAGCTGGTAGACATAAAATATATAATTTATCTTGTAATAAATAAAAGTTTCGAAGTTCTAAGTTGAATGAGTTCCTAAGGAAGACATTATTGATATAAATTCAATTGTGCTTGGATGAGGTCATTAATTAAATTTCTTAAATTTTACCACCATCAGAAGTTATTCCTGATATTTTTGCTAATAGGTCATGCTGTTGTTGAGTCATTGTGTTTGCTCATCCAATGTGAACAATTCATGGTAGCAAAACAGAGCGAAACCAAATCACATGAAGGTAGTACAGAAAAAAGTACCAAGAAAACAGTTGATGAAACCCCAACACACACCACACCCCCCCCACCAAAAAAAAGGAGGAAAAAGGACTGCCTACCACATTTGAATCTTACTGCGTTATATCGTCCCCATAGAACATGCATTGACTAGAGAAAAAGAATATAAGCTTAAGTTGAGCTATTAAGAAAAAAAATTCATAACTCACCTCAAATATGCTATCGCCAATAAATGCTAGAGTTGCTGCATTATAAACTGATCGAGGCTTCTCCACTTTTGGTGGACTACGCATCCATCTCTCGTATCCCAAATACGTATCATCCAAATTCGTTAAAACCCCTATAGAACTCCCAAGGAGAAACGACAAAATTAAATCGATTCATCCCAAATTTCTAGTGAGATAAACGAATAAAATACCTAAAAAGTTGGAATCTTTTGATAGAATAGTAAAGAAAAAACTAACATTTCTGTAAAAACAAATACTTTTATTTCACGGTTTACAATAAGAAGCCCAACAAAAATAAAAGCAAACCCAACAAACAAAGTTAAAAAATCCTTATCCACAATAAATTCAAATTAGTAGCTTAAAAAAGAGAGAGAAAATGGGTACCTTGAGTTATAGTATTGCGCTTGAGAAGGTCTGAAACTGATTGAGCAGTTAAAGTGATTGAAGATGACGATGATGGCGGAGGTGTTGTTGGTAATGGAGTAGGAGCCAAAGTGTTGGGTTGAGAAATGGGGTTTTTCTTGAGTTTTCGAGGAGCATTAGGATTGTATGGAATTCTCTGTTGGGTGTCCCATGAAGCTCTTACTCTCACTGAAGACATGGTGGATAGGGTCGTTATTATTTGCTTGGTTTCATTCGGCAGCAAAATATCAATTATCTAGTATGCCGGCCAGCAAGATTCGGGTTTGATTAAAGGCTTTAGAGTATTGAGCGGCTTCTTGGTCCAGGGGTTATTGGGCTCGTCAGCTTAGGTCGAGCTGTCGAGGGACTGGGTTAAATTACGAAAAAATTGAAAACTAAATGTAGTAATAAGAGCAAAAGTTTTAATAAATTTAGAAATAATTAAAAATTTATTTTTTTCGTTTATAAATTAAAATTTGTTTATAAATTAAAATTATCCTTCTCTTCTTATTTTTATTTTTTAAAATAAAAAAATAGAGTGATTTTTTAGACCTATTTAATATTGAATTTGAAAAAAATATTTTAAAAAAAATTTTATTTTTAATATTTTAAATTTTAAAAATATTTTTAGAAAAAAACAATTAAATATAATTTTTTTATAAAAAATTAAAAAATCCATCCATTAAATTAAAAAAAATTTAAAAATTGTACGGCTATCCCATACACCCTAAACGAAAAAATAAAAAATTGCGAAATACTGAGAGTGGAATAGAGATCATAAAATAGCAGAGAGGTTCCCTTCTTGCTTCCGTTTTCTCAATACTGAAAGTGCGTTAAAACCCTAAATACTAAAACATCAACAAAAACCCATTTTCTCTTTATTTATAATTGGTAATATATCCGTCTTTGTTAATCTGCAGCGATTAAACGCACAGTTTTGAAGCATGAGCCGATACGACAGCCGATCCGGCGACCCTGCTTCCTATCGTGACCGGAGAAGGTAACAAATGCAACCACTCTTATTACTGTATATAAAGGATTTTTAGCTTCTGTTTCGTGTAAACATTGGTTTATCGGTTTCAATTTAAGCCGGTGTAGTGATTTCTGGGTGCTTTGGTTCTTATGATTTGTCTGTTTCTCAATTGAGTCATATTCTCGTGGTTTGTTAGGTGACTCGATATATTTTTATGTGCGTCTTAGATTGTTCATTGTTCCCAGAGTCCAATTTATCATTGTCGCCTTATTCTGTGTTTTCATAAGTGCCCTGTTATCAGTGTTCCGTTCTGTTAGAATTTTCCTATTTTTTCTTTTCTGTTGCGGCTCATTTTCATGTGAAAATAGGAGGGTGACCTTGTCTCATTAGGAAAAGGTGCCAGAGGTTTTACGTTTGAGCTCCAACATAAATATGCACTTTTTAGTTCATTGACTGTCTAGTAAAGCACTGATTATTGCAATTATAGTTCCATCATTTGTTAATTTTTCATTGTCCAGCAAGATATTCTTTCAATTTGCCCTTATTTGATTTTTGGAATTTGCTTAGAAACAGTTTATGTGCTGCTGGTTTGCGATCATTTTTAGTTTATTGGTGCTTCATTTCTATGAGTTTGTGTTTCTTTAGTGATTCAGGTTTTGGAGGAGCTGCAGCGTATGGTGGCTCTGGTCGTTCCTCATCTGAGAGGAGGGAGTATGGTCGTGCTGAATCACCAAGGAAATCAGATTTGGATGCATTTACTCCGTTTGAAAAGAATTTCTACGTGGAGTCTCCATCAGTGGCTGCAATGTCAGAGAGGGAGGTTGAAGAGTATAGGCAGCGGAGAGAAATTACTGTAGAGGGTCGTGATGTTCCTAAGCCTGTTAAGAGTTTTTCTGATGTAGGATTTCCAGGTAGCCAATCTAAATTTTGAGAAAGCCTATTATCTGAATTATTATAGTTATCATTACCTTTTTAGTTTTTGTTTCCTACATGTATATGTTTTCTGTTTGTGGGTGTGCAAAAAGTGGATTTGAAGTGGTAACATTGTCTATAATGTCTTTTTTGTCCATTGCTAATTGTAAGAAACAATGACTGTATCTTAGTTGCGTTGATCATTATTTCAAATTATTTTAGCATTTGCAAAATTTCATTCGATGGAGATGTTCTCCATAGGAATGTTGTCATCAGATAGCTACTTATGGAATTCATCTACTGGTACTCCAGATTATGTTTTGCAGGAAATAACAAAAGCCGGCTTTGTTGAACCTACACCAATACAAGCTCAAGGGTGGCCAATGGCTTTGAAGGGCCGTGACCTAATAGGTATTGCTGAAACAGGATCAGGGAAGACACTAGCTTACCTATTGCCTGCAATTGTTCATGTTAATGCCCAGCCAATTTTAGGTATAGTCTAATTCAATAGTTCCTCAAACTTCTCATGACTGCCTTTATATGCTCTTGATCGTTGGTTGAAGATAAGTTTTTTAACATTGTTTTTTTTTTTCCCAATCCAGCTCCTGGAGATGGTCCAATTGTATTAGTTTTAGCTCCGACACGCGAACTTGCTGTTCAGATACAACAAGAAGCTGCTAAATTTGGTGCTTCATCGAGAATAAAAAATACATGCATATATGGTGGGGTTCCTAAAGGACCCCAGGTCCGCGATCTCCAGAAAGGTAGGTGGCGGCAAGGTTTGAGACGACATTGCTTCTATACTGTATTCTGACTTTCATGAACTGGCTATCCTGTTATACATGGTAATTGAGTTTGACATGAGTTTGCTGTTGTTTCAACACTGCAGTTGATGTATTGTTAATGAATGTAATAGTCATTATTGTATCCCTTTTATTTCCTCTGTAGGTGTTGAAATTGTCATTGCCACGCCTGGAAGGTTGATTGATATGTTGGAATCACATCATACAAATTTGAGAAGGGTCACTTACCTGGTGTTGGATGAGGCAGACCGGATGTTAGACATGGGGTTTGAGCCTCAGATACGAAAAATTGTTACTCAGGTATATGTTTCTAATTTTGCCTCTTTTCCTGATTAGAAAGTTTGAAAGCTATTTAACAAAACCATGCAGGGAATATCTGTCATGTCATTTATCATATGTCTGACATGATTTGCATGGTTAACTCTCCCATTTTGTCTCTTTTCTCCTGGTTTATTTAGAAATACAAGTCCCCTTAACTTTTGATCTTTCAAAGGTAAAAACTGTTAGCAATGTTCTCTTTACATGGAAGAAATGAAATGTGTTTCTACTCTTGGGCTCTTGGTTCTCAAATGTTGGATGTTGTTAAATATCATGGTATAACCGTCATAGTGTCTAGAAATGAAGGCTATATTGACTTCTAATGTTTTGAGCAATTTTTTTTCTCTCCATATTCATGGCGTTGTTATTACAGATATAGTGTGTTTTAACTAATTCAAAATTCTTTTGGAGCCATCCTCTTCCTCCTCCTTTGTTGAATTTACATAGTTTTTGTTGGCATCTTGGACGGCGCATTTTTTTTTTTTGGTTTGATGGCTTTATTCACATGTTCAATCTGGTTTTGAAATTTTAAGTTGCATTAAGCTGTACTGTTAGATGAACGGTTGAACATATTTTGGTTCATTAGTTCAAGTTCTTTTTTGGTGTATGTACTAATTATGTAAAAATGTGATATCAATGGGTGGAAATCTGCAAATATGCCTCAGAGCTTCCATTTGATTCTTTGTTACTAATTAGTGAGCTCACGCAGGGAACTTTGCTTTGTGCTATAAAGTTGGCGTTGGTCTGAATAATATCTGATATATTTCTGTAAAATGAGTCTTACTATAAGCATAATAGTTAAAATACATGAAGGTCAGATTGATTCTCTCTCTAACATGAATAAAAGGGTTTATTTTGCTGCTTACCTAATTTTTCCCCTGTTCTGTGTAGATTCGACCAGATCGTCAAACTTTGTACTGGAGTGCTACTTGGCCTAAAGAGGTTGAACAATTGGCAAGGCAATTTCTTTACAATCCATACAAAGTAAGATACTGGACAATTTTTCTCCGCTACCTTTATAAAAGCATGATTTTCTCTGCAATTAGTTTTGATTTTATGGTTGTGGTTCTTGAAATTGCCTTTGCTAATTTCTATTATTTTTTAATGTTTGAGACTCTTAGGTTTCTTAATCATCTTTATAAATTTTCCCATAGGTGTGTATTGTCTCTATTTGATAGTATTGTTGAGTATCTTTATCTGTTTCAGAGTCTGGCTTAATTGTTTGTCTTGTTCTCTATTATTTAAATGTCTGTCCTGTTTCATATGATGCAGGTGGTAATAGGCTCTGCTGATCTGAAAGCTAATCATGCAATACGTCAACATGTTGACATTGTTTCTGAACATCAGAAATATAACAAGTAGGATAGATTTTATTTTTTCTTTTTCACTAATGGATTCTAGTTTTATTCATTGTTATATATCATATGGAATATGTATATGTTAGCAGTAGTTTTACATAGCCTTTTTTATATTCCAGGCTGGTGAAGTTGCTGGAGGATATTATGGATGGCAGCCGTATTCTGATTTTTATGGATACCAAGAAAGGTTGTGATCAGATAACTCGGCAGCTTCGCATGGATGGATGGCCTGCTCTCTCAATTCATGGTGACAAAAGTCAAGCTGAAAGGGATTGGGTCCTCTCAGAATTCAAAGCTGGCAAAAGTCCTATAATGACTGCAACAGATGTTGCTGCTCGTGGCTTGGGTAAATATGAATTATAGAATATTTTATTTTCCCTTTGTTCATGATTTTTTTAACTCTTGGTTTCTTGTTCCTAAATCCTGACATGATTTGGCCGTTTATAATTTCATTCTCAATAATACATTCCCTTAATTGCATGCTCTGTCTTAATCTTGAGAAGAACTACCATCTTCATCTTACATCCATTGTTAATGCCTTATTCTGGGCTTTCTGATCCTAATCTACCAATGTGATGATGGATAAAAAATGTAGGTATTTTATCTTCCTCAGAAATTTGGAGTTTTCAGAATTTTTTGGGTCATCCGACCTCTCTTTGGTTTTAAAGTGTAAACTAGCTTAGGTTTTGAGGGTAGCAGCTCTTGACTTGACTGTCTCAGTATTCAGTTATTTCTTATTTTGTTTTGATGGCAGATGTGAAAGATGTGAAATATGTGATTAATTATGACTTTCCTGGATCCCTTGAGGATTATGTTCACCGTATTGGCCGAACTGGAAGAGCTGGGGCGAAAGGAACAGCCTACACTTTCTTTTCTGCTTCTAATGCCAGATTTGCAAAGGAACTTATCACCATACTTGAGGAAGCTGGGCAAAAGGTTAGTCCAGAGTTGGCTGCAATGGGTCGTGGTGCTCCTCCACCTCCATCAGGTTAGTCAACAAACACATGCAATATATGTTTTCAACTTCAAGTTTTCTTTACCCATTCTTTTTCTTCTTCATTTTGATGATGTGAAAAGCGGCGTTAGATACAGCCATGTCATTCCTGCCACCAAAGAGAAGACAACTGTCAGGGGTTGGCCAGAGGTGCCTCACTGGTACTCTGACAGTCAAGTCAGTATTACGTTTAGTGGCCTCAAATATTATGAGAAAGCAAGGAAGTTTCCAGAAATGCTGAGAATTTTCCTTGTGCTAGATGGTATTTAAACGAGAGGGAGAGGGCAAACAAGCTGTGGGTCTAGTCTCTCTGTGTGTCATAATTGCTGTCTTTCTAGGCCAAATCAACTGTCTTTATTCAGAGTTAGTGGTGCATTTATTAGGAATTAGGGCTTGTCAATTGGCAGGCCTTGACTATAGGCCCTGCCCCTTCTGAGGAGAACCTGCAGGTGATTTCATCAAACCGGGCTAATGAAGTTCTCTGCCTTTGCAAAGGAAGGAGTGACTATCAATGACTCTGCCTTTTCCCTGGGTTGGGTTCTTTCCTTTCAAAGGAAAAAAGTTAGTGTACTGTCTGTCCGACAATCTCATTGGGTTTCCTAAGCTGGTAGTCAGTCAGGTCTCCAGGACTGCGGGTTCTGGATGTCCTCTGCTACTGGCAATCCCCCTGGCCTAGTCAAACTGCACAACCTTCTCACATCTCTTCCTAGACGGGTCTGCTTTTCTTTCTAATTTTTTCCTTCATCACTTTGCGTTCTTTGAACTGCTATGTCATGGCCCTGGAGAGTAGAGACGACTCATTTTAATACTGGCTTATAATCTACATAAATTGATTCTGTTCTAACTTTATGATGGATTTTGCAATGATGGATGGTGGTTTGTGATTATATCGTTCTCTGGATGGAATGATTATGGATTCTAATAACCTGAAATAGCTTGGTTTCCTCTGTATTGTTGTGCATCCACTAGAAATTTTGTGCTGTCATAAATATTTTCTTACTTGCTAAAGCCTTATCTTGTGTTTTTATCAGGTCTTGGGGGTTTCCGAGATCGTGGGAGGGGTTATGGCGGTGGCCGCTCCTGGAGCTAATTCGTGTGCTCGGTAACTATTTGTACGACCAAAATGTAGAGATCTAGATGTCCTGCAGATCAACTTTGTTCTCTTCATCTGTTTTCTTCCCATTTCATTGCTTTACCTGCCTATAAATGTAGGGCTGGTTAGCTCTGTAAGATAATCCTGTGGAATTGTGAGCGAAGGACAGTCCATGTGTACGATAGTGTTGGAAGTTTCATATATTCTTACTCATCAACAGTACAGATGAAGCCAATAACTCGGCCAATTAGATTCTGGAATTGACCTAGTTGGAGGCAATCATATGTCAAACTCTTCCTCTTATTTGCTTCTTGTTTAGGACAGTGTGTGTTTGCTGCTGTGATGCTAATATCAATCATTATTCATTTATGGTCAATGACGTCAATGACCCAATTGCAATTTGGCTTATTTATTCTGATTCTAGGCAATGCACCAATAAGACTATTGGTTAGGAGTTTATAATATGTACTAATATTTAGATTTGCACGAAATGTTAATTACTGTCACTTTTTTTTTTCAAGTGACTGTTTAACTTTTTCTTTTTGGGAGGAAGCGAGATTTTTTATTTAAGTGACTGTTTAACTTTTTTTTTTTGGGAGGAAGCGAGATTTTTTATTGCTCGGTGAGAAAATGAAAAAATTAATAAAATAAGAGAAATATATGAAAATTATTTTAGGAGTTCTCTCTCTAACAATTTCTAACAATTAATAAGATGATGTGTGTTGAACAATTAGTGTTGAACAATCACTTGAAAAGGTGATTATGTTAAACATTGCTACAACATTGCCATAAATACTAATATTTTGAGTGAAAATTTTTATAGATAGATATTATTTAAATTATAGTTTTTATTTTCTAGTAATTAGAAGAAATTAGAAGATACCAGTTAATATTGTTATATTATAACTTCTTTCAACATTTAAAAATCCTTGATTTTTTTGCTTCCTAATCACTTTTTTTTTAATGTTCTTTATCAAGATTAATTTATTTTATCCTTTTTAATATTTTATAATTTGCATTAGGCTGGTTAAATTCCTTATAAAAATAAAAATTAAAACTTTTAATTCAAAAATTATATAATGCACATGGAATGGAACACGTCTCTGAACGATTTGTTCCCATCCGAGTACATAGAAAATACCTTGTTATTAACTGTAATGTTAAAACAAAATCTTATAAAATATAGTTGTGTAATTTTTAATTGTAAAAAATTATTAAAAATAGATTTTGTATTTGCGAAGAAATAAGAGGATGAACTACTAAATGCGTTGAACAATTTTTAAAATTTTTACTCTTAAAAAGAGAAAAAAAATTATGATATAATTTTAAAAAATAAGAAATAAATATCAATAGATTTTGATTTAATGATCCTGATTTTGTCTCAGAATTTTTACATTTAGACTTTTTAACTTCAATAAAATCACTTCCATATAAAAAAAAAAAAATTAAACACTTACGTGAAGGCCGTTCTCTCAGATTAAATATTCCGTATAATTTATTTTTTTTAATAATATTGCCTTCATAGGAAAAAATAGATGCATTGGCTTAGTTTCTGAAGTAAAAGAAGAGGTTGCTGCACCTACAGTTGCAGTATAGCCTAATGGAAGGTATAACTTTCACCTGATCTATAGCATGTTGTAACTAAAAAAAACAGCTTAGGTATCAGGTATTATGTCCAGCTTTGTAACAGAGAATTACTTTGATATAAACATAACAGTAACGAATCGCAAGAGACAGTGACAGAGAGAGAGTAAACGGGAATCTTTTAACAATGACTGAAGAAGCTCCAAAGCTCTACTCCAACAAACCCTTTTTAATTCAAAAAAAAATCCATCTTTTTTCTTCCCAACTACTACCACAATTGTTTATTACACTTCCCTTTGTTCACTTCTTCTTTTCGATCATTTTTTGGGTGGCGGGTTGCCGTCGTTGACTCGATTTCTTTTGTTGGCATTCAAAAGCAAAGGATTTCCCCAACCCAACCTCAACAGCATCAGCATCATCAGCCGCCTCAGTATAGAATGGGGTCTCAGTCTGCAGCTCATTCTCCGCCGCTTCCACCGCCTCCAAAAGAGTCCTTCGCTAGGCGTTACAAGTTCCTCTGGCCCCTTCTCTTGGCTGTCAATCTCTCTGTAGGAGGTAATCTTTTTCTTTCTTTTTATTTTATTTTATGATGTCGATTTATGTATAGGACTATCTAATGATTTGATGGTGAAATAATGAAATTGGTATCTTGGTTTCTGAGAGAATATTTCTTTAATATTCACTATTATTGGTTTTCTCCTGATGTTGTTCTTGCTATTTGAACTACCAAAGGATTTAAAACATATACTTTTTATGGCATATGCTGTGAATCTCTGGTTGCTTAGAAGTTTCAGTGGGCTTTGAAGGGCAATGTTTATGCAGTTATGCATATTCATTCGCGAATTAACTTTTTTGTGCCTGGAATTCTGAAATGTGCATTTGGATCTTCTTTTATAGATACATTCTTGATTTTGTTATTGGAGGGTAATTAGTTATTACTATAGGTTTTAGGGTGTTAGTTGGAAAAGCTGACAATTATTGCATTTTGAGGAATTTTTTTCAACGAGTGATTGTGTTAAAAATAGAGAACTTAACAATGACTGGTCATGATTCTCAATAAGGTCAGTGGGAAAAGTTTAGTTGACAACCTAGCTTTTGAGTGAAAAGTAGCTAATTTCTTATGATAAGAACCTGATGTAAGACAATTGAGTTGTAGAGATGTTTGAACAGGGTTTGAATGATTCTTTTATTTGCATATCAAAGCATTGGTATGTGAACTCTTTCAATGCTCCAAACCCCAGTCGGTAATTGTTCATAGCATTGGCTTTGCATAAGAGAACAATTTTCCATTAAGTGAAATTTAGATTGTATTGTGTATAGAAAATGTCATTTTTTTCCCACTTTTCTCATGCCAAATCTCCTTTTCTTAGCAACTAGTCGTTTCATGCTTATAATTGTTGTTAGTTTGGCAAGCATATGACTGGCTTGATGATGAAGTTTTAGTAGATCATTTGGAAAATTGATATGCAGGTTTCTTGATATTTTATTGTATTCAACTATACATGGACTGGACTGCTCAACTAGTGGGACCCTACCCACTTGAATCTTAGTTAGGCATGTCTATCCTAAACAGTTGGGTGACTGAAAGATCTAGTTTTGCTACTCTATATCTTTTGTTAAATTGTGTTATGCATATCTTAATGTTAATTTTCCTGTTGGCTCAAGCACTTTCACTTTATGATCTTCTTCAATGTGAAGATTGTGAATGTATGCAACTTATATGGCACTTCTCCCTTGACCAAGCATGGTAATCACAATGTATGTGTTCCTAAACATCTTACTGTTATACGTGTATCAATTGGGTATGCCAAAATCATATCCATTTCACTTTGCCCAATGTATTTTCAATGCAAGAGATTAGATGCTGGGATAAGTGCACATTTCAAAATTCTGTTTTAATTTAATTGTTGAAGGTGATGTGGCTCTCTAATCTTTTTAGAAATAAATGGACATAAATATATTGCTCCTCAGCAACCATTATTTTCAAATGCTCATCATCCATGTGACATGTAATAGATGCATTGAACTCTGTGATGCATGTGATTCTCTTGACAGGTAAATTTTTGTTGACTCTATGGCTTAGTGTGTTTTATCTGCTTCAGATTGGTTTAGAATCCCCTTCTTTTGCCATTGGGTGAGGCATCACTATCATACTGTTTATGGTTTATGACCCATGAAATAGACATAGTTATGGCCAGTGATGGAGTTAAGCATGCTAGATAAAGGAAAAGGGACAGTTGCTCATATATTTTGGGAATTGTTGAACTTGTTGGTAACAGAAAATTTTTCTTGCTTCCCAACAATTGAATGTGTAGGTGGCTTCTAGAAGCATCACAATATTATTTTTATCACTGATGATTTTATATGACAAGGAAAGAATCTGATGGTCATTCTTCTTCATCAAAGATCTTAGTAGATATATGTGATATGCTATTGAAAAGCACAGTATAGAATTCAATAATCTTTCTACAAATTCTTGTCTGTTGGATGTTTTAAGTGGCAGCATAAAAGCAATCTTTTGTCTTAAATAGTTGGTAAATCTCATAGAGATCTTTAACATTTTCAGTAACTAGTGAATGTTGCTGGAGTTCCGTTTCATGATGCCTTGAGAATATTGTTACGTACTGCAGGACATCTACGAAGTGGTCATCATCCATAATCTTAAAATGATGGAAATGAGTGAATAATCATTTGCTGGCCCCATACATGATACATCAAGATCTGTGTTTATGTACAGGATCATTTTGGCATTAGAAGAGAGCATTCCTAGCTGAGTCTAGAATCTAGAATCTCCACTCAGACTTCAGTCCTTCCAAACCACTTAACCAAGGCTGTATGGGAAATATGCATGTGTTGCTAATCCTAACAATAATCTTATTTAGTTTTTCATTTCCCCCACTCTCCTATAATTAATCATATTTTAACTAGTTAATAATTATTATTTTGAGATGGCTGCTGATGTGCTTACAGAGAAATATTTTTGCTTTGTGGCATTATTCATGCGGGCTTGAATACATTCTGGTTTTGCTTGGCTTACTAATATTCAGAGTGCTTATGATGAGCAGTTCTTGTTTGGGAGGTGTCTGCTACTCCAAACATGCGCCCCATTTTTAATGGTTTGTAGTTATACTAGTGGAATTGAACTGATCTTTGAAGCTTCTGACTAAATTGTGTAAAAGGGTTTACTTTTCTTCCCATGGACTGAGTTTCATGTAATTTGAGCTGCTTACTTTTTCATTAAAACAAAGAAAAAGGATACAGGCCTAGAGGAAGGAGTAGCTAGCAATATTTCCTCTACTCATGTTACATCCACTCCTATTGCAACTGCTCCAGTTACTGAGAAACCCACCTCATCACCAACTATTTCAGAACCTGTGAAGCTCCGTGAACCTATCCCAGAGAATCAACAGCGTGAACTGTACAAGTGGATTTTGGAAGAGAAAAGGAAGGTCAAACCAAAAGATTCAGAAGAGAAAAAGCGCATTGATGAAGAGAAAGCTATTCTTAAACAGTTCATTCGAACAAAATCCCTCCCCAGTGTTTAATTGATTGAGCTCTTAATTGAACCAGAGATTGGCGGAATTTTCTTTAATTGATTATGGAGTATGAATTCTACTACTGATAAATATCAAGGCATTTGATTTTTTCTCATAAAAGGTTTCTACTTGATGAAGTGTCTAAAAATCTTCCATGTTACAGTTAACTTTGTTTTAGATACAAGGGTGATTTTTATGTTTATCTAGTGGAAGGTTTTCACCGATCTATACTTGGCTTTGTACATATAATCAATTCAATTGCTTTGCTTTTGCTTAAATGCATAACTATTTTATGTCAAACTCCTGTAATGGTCTCTGAACCAGCAGACAAATATTACAGTGAACTTCAATTTCAGTTCAGTTCACTATGTTCTCTGCATGATTTAAACAGATCATCTTTGAGGAATTTTCTTCTCTCTCTCTATCTTTCTCGTCTTCTCAACTTCCGTTGAATGAAAATTCTAGCATTATTATTAGAGGGTATCTATTGCTAGTTTGAACCTCTCAAATCCATATAAAAGATACAGAAAAAAAAAGTAATTTAGTCCTTACTGTCATTTTTGTCATCTTAGCATCAGTTGGCTAATAACATCATTTTCAGGGAAGGATTGTGTTCAATCTCTTCTTGTATTCAAGAGCAGAAAATGGAGCATATTCTAACATTTAAAAAATGGAAGACATTCACATGGTGACATGGGCCTAATGAAAGCATCTACAATTTCCAAAGAGGATGTGGATATACCCAATTTGCATGCTGATTACCCACAACATGCAACTTCCAAAATCAAACCAAATGCAACTACCAAGTAGATTGACTGCCCAACCTCCAAATAATTCCTTCTGTTCTTAAAAAAGCATATATTAAATATCTGTAAGGAAACATTACAAAATTCAGAATATATCCTAGAGCACTGAAGTCCTAAATTTAAAATCTTTAAAGGGAATTAAGAAACATATCCAATATATTCTCTAAGATTCTCGTAGATAGAGAAAAACTTAAGAAATGAGTGTAAATAGATCAACATATAAGAGAGATCTAAAGCAATAATAATATGGATTAAAGTATTGATTTGTTAAAGGATACTAAATCATAAGTTAGGTAGTTTGAACAAATAGCTAAAAGAAAACTAAAGAATGGAGCATAACAATTAAAAAATATATTGCAATCAAACAAGGGGCCACATAGAATGGCAAATTATTTGAAAACAGTCAAAAGAGAGATATTTTGAAAGTTAGGAAAGAAGAAAGTTACATTAATATTTAAGAAACTTTCCCCAAAAGCAATGGCTTTTATATCCATACTTATATTAAAAATGCTATTCATGAGCATTAATTACAACCCATCTATAGATTATACCACACAATAAATAAAATTGAGGGCAATAATGAGTATCCATTACCTTATTGATTTCAAAATAAGGAAGATTGAACAGGCTAGATCACATAATTAAAAAAAAAAGGAGTATTTTAGGTAAAAAGGAGAGATACCCACACGTGTGTCTCTCCTATATATATAAAATGAGAGAGAGAGGAGAGAATGGGAATGAAAGTAACATGAGAGGTTGGCCTATTGTATGTATGTGGTGAAGGATTGGGTGATAATTTCAGTCTAGAGAGAGAAACAGAGGGACAAAAGTGGAGAGGAGAGATGATGATGATGATGATGATGAATGTGGTTGGATTTATTGAGTCTCACATGAATGCACGAGGCCATACCAGCTGCGCCTGCAAGGAAGGGTCGCCTCCAGCCACTACGCCACAAGACAATCATGCACTTGTGGTGACTTCTCTATACATACTTTTTTTTTTCTTAGAATCAAATATGAGAACCATCAAAGATAAAATATCATATATTTATAGTAATTTATTATTAATTTAATTTATATGGAATCGAATTATAATAAACATTATTTCTATACATATATATAAAGACGTTTTTTTATAACAGCTCATAATGGTTACAATGTATTATTAGGTCAATAAATTACGAATAGATATATATAGATGGATCTAGTCCTCTAGCTATAGACAAGGCATTTCTATATGTGTACATATATATATATATATTGAAGGTTACTCTTAATTAGTGTCATTACGCTTGTAATAATAATGATCATAGTCTGATTCTTACATGCCACCCTAATTTTGTGACTTGATACCCATTTAACAAATCCTATCTCTAAGAATAGTTTTAAGGTGTTTCAAAAATGTATTTAAGTTTTATTTCGACTTTTTCAATTTTAGGAAAATGGGAATTTTGTTCTCTTGATTTCTCTTTCATCTCTTTCCAGTGAAATCTATTTTTAAAATAGGTCCTAAAATATATGTATATTATTAAATTGAACTTTTAATTACTTCTCTAAAAAAATCGATATATAATCGCTAAATTATAACATATATTATCACCGCTTCACTTATATAATCAAATATAATCATAATAGAAATTGATTACAGAATTTTAAATTTTTTTTATCAATGTCAGAATACTTTTAATTTCTCCAATATTAAAAGAAAAAACTATAATCTTCAAAAAGAAAAGAACAAAAAACTATAAAAGAGTTATAAATAATGTGTCAAAACTTCCAACTCATTCTTGCATTAATAATTAATTTTTTGGTTTACCAGTTTGGTGGGAGGAAAGTTTCTAAATCTTAGACACTTTATGCATCAAGATCAAAACCCCATATGTCACTGGAGCATAAACTTTAGGCCTTGCATTTATTATTTAGGAAAAAAAATGATGATAAGCCAAAACATGTCCTGTTGAATGGATACCATTAAAGCTTAATATATTTGAAATTTTAAATGAAGTCGCTAATATAATAAATTAATTTTTTGACTAACCAATATGCATGCTATGATGTAAAAAGAAATTAGATGTTAATTTAAAAATATAAAATTAATAATATAATTAAAATATTATTAGCTGGATTTAATATAAACAAATATACCTATCAGAGTCCAAGTAAGAATAATTCTATACATAAAAAACTTCCTAAGGTAATATAAAATATGCATCTCCCAATACAAACATTATTTGTTACATAGAGACATTAACTTAAGTTCCAACCTTGTACTCAATTTTTTTTCATTTGTTTGCCGCCCGCGTGCACGTACACATGCACACAACATTCATATATACATATATATATATATATTCTATGATTCTATCTCAAAACAAAAGGAAAGAGAATGTCATCATCATGGCCTATAGTCACCATGATTATGCATATTTAAGCAAACCAAAAATACATACATATATATATATATATACACACACACACATTGGAGAGAGAAATTAAAGAGAGAAAGAGAAAGAGAGAGAGAGAAAGAGAAAGAGAGAGAAGAAAGTGTGTGCGTGTGAGTGCGCGTGCGTAAGAAGGGATCCAACAATATTCATAATGGACAAGTTATTATGGATTGTATTAGCAATCTTGTTATGTTCCATAATATTAATCTTGTACAGGAACAGGAACAGGAACATCAGCTTCTTTAGAGTTATCATCAGATCATCAAACTACAAAAAAACCCCACTTCTTCCTTTAGGTAATCTTGGTTTGCCTTTTATCGGCGAAACCCTCGAATTCATTTCCTCTGCTTATTCAGAACGCCCTGAAAGCTTCATGGATAAACGTCGCAGAAAGTAAGTATACATATATACGTACTATCATTAACATCTTAACCACTCGTGTTTGCAATTAGTTACTATGTACTTATGAAAACATTTTTGTCTGTGTGTGTGTGTGTGTTTATAATTAGGTATGGTAAAGTGTTCAAGTCACATATATTTGGAAGTCCTACAATAGTATCAACAGATGCAGAAGTGAGCAAATTTATATTACAAAGTGATGCCAAGATGTTTGTTCCTTCTTACCCAAAATCCCTCACGGAATTGATGGGGAAATCCTCCATTCTGCTCATCAATGGCCGCTTACAAAAGAGAATTCATGGTCTCATAGGAGCCTTCTTCAAGTCTCCTCATCTCAAAGCTCAAATCACTAGAGACATGCAACTTTATATTCAACAATCTATGGATAAATGGACTCCTAATCACCTCATTTACATTCAAGATGAAACCAAAAATGTTAGTATATATCCCTTCTCTCTCTATATGATTTTTTTTGTGTGTGTGTTTGTGTGGTTTTAATGAAGTGAATTTTTATCCTTGGAGTTTGAAATCTATCTTTTCAGTTTATTGGCTCTACCAAAAAATGAATTTTTCCTTTTTATTTGACAAGAGAAACACAAGGAAAAAAAAACAAAAGTTCTCACATGTTAATTTTAGAAAATCTTTATTTAAACTTTTTACATGACATTTTATCGTTAATTAAGTAACGGATTTTAATAAGAAATTTTAGTTACTTTTTATAAGAAAGATCAAAAAATTGATGTACAATGTTACATAGAGTTTCCCTATCACATAAGAATGAAAGAAAGCATCATTACCAATAATTGAGTCTAGATTTATGGGTATAAGTTAGAACTTCAATCTGAATAGTATATAAGAATAATAAAAAATAGGGGAAAAAAAATGGAATCTTTCATTTTTGAATATTAATTTATCTCTGGCTTCTACTTAAGTTAGAAATTATTTTCCTAGAAAGTAACAAAACCATATTATTACTAGTGGACTATGGGGTTCAAAATAATTTTGCATGGAATGATGTTGTCTAGAAAATCAGACTCATAATAATTAAATGATATATATAGTTTCTTTCTAAAAGTTATGAAGAAATTAACCCTTTTGATATTTTGTCTCCCAGATTGCCTTTCAAGTCCTAGTCAAGGCTTTGATTAGTTTGGATCCTGGTGATGAAATGGAATCTCTAAAGAAACACTTTCAACAGTTCATCTCTGGCCTCATGTCTTTACCCACTAATTTTCCTGGAACTCAACTTTATCGCTCATTACAGGCATGTTTATAATTACTTAATCAATTAATTAATTACCTTTATAAATACGGAATATATATATTTTAACATAAACTGAGCCAGTAAAATATTATCAAGTCAAAAAAATTGATTCTTATTGTTATTGGATTTATGGTTTCAGGCGAAGAAGAAAATGGTGAAGTTAGTGCAAAAACTTATCCAATCTAAAAGGGAAAATGGTGGCATATTCTCAGAAGCAGCACCTAAGGATGTGGTGGAGGTTTTGGTTAATGATGCTAATGAACAATTAACAGATGATTTAATAGCTGATAATATGATTGATATGATGATTCCTGGAGAGGATTCTGTTCCTGTTCTTATGACTCTTGCTGTCAAATACCTTTCAGATTGTCCTTCTGCATTGCACCAATTAACGGTAATGTTTATATTAATCCCCTCACTTAATTTGCTTGTAAAAATCAGAGTTATTATCATTATCATTAATTAAACGCAGTCATGACATAGGTGATATTTTTCTTTAAAATTAAAAAGAAAAAAAAAATCATTTGATAAATTGTGTTAGAGTTGCATATTTAGATTGATATTTTTCTATATCTTAATTGAATTAGACAAATTTGTTCTTAAACCTTAATTTTTAATTCTAGTCGGATTTTTCTTATATTATTTAGTCTAAATTCAATGCGGAGAGTCGGCTAAATCATGCATATAATATAGTCTTAATTTGACTAGTGTGGTAATATAAATATTAATGAATCAATTAATTTATACAATAATGTCATTTTCAATCTTCTTATCCTTGCAGTTGAAAATTTTCCATTTTACTTGAATAGTTGCATTTTCGTAGGTGTCATAGGCACACAAAGTGGAATACTGAAATTATAATCAGTATCAAGTAGCTAGGGTTTGTGCCCACACTGCTTGTATTGGCAATTCTTCTATATTATCTACGGAATCTAAATTAAATAAAAAGGGTATATATTCTTAATGGCATCCTATGCCAATTTCTAAAACCATTAAATAGCTAGGATTTCTTTATTTTGATTAATTAATACATTATATATATAATATATTTGCTTTCATCCCACTCGTATGGAGTCTGAGAATTTTTTATTTAGATTAAATTTATATATTTATTTATGAATTGAGCTAATAATAAATTATTATATAAAAATTAATTTTTATTTTATGAAAAAACTCAAATTTTAATCAATGGATACGTGTACAAAAAGGAATCAAATTCTTTTGTTTTTGGATAATCTTTGTTTCGTTTGGATCCATTTTGATTGTTAGGTAACCCGTCAACGTCTTTGTTTCTTTGATCCACGTGTGAGTTGTAACTATCATTTTAGGACTTTTTTTGTATTATTATTATTTTTTTAAGGTTATTCGTTTCATAAATTGACTATTTTTTTTAAAATTTCAGGATGAGAACATGAAATTGAAAAGTCTGAAAGATCAGCTTGGGGAGCCACTAAGTTGGACAGATTACTTGTCATTACCGTTTACACAAAGGGTAATTAATTTAATTAATTAGAATATATAATAGAAGAAAAGGATGGAAATTAATATATTTATATTTATTTGAACAGGTTATTACAGAAACATTAAGAATGGGAAACATTATAACAGGGGTGATGAGGAAGGCGATGAAGGACATAGAGATAAAAGGGTATTTAATACCAAAGGGATGGTGTGCTTTCGCATACTTCAGATCAGTTCATCTTGATGAAAATCACTATGATTGGCCTTATCAATTCAATCCATGGAGATGGCAAGTAAGAAATTAATTACCCTTTTCTTTTTTCTTTATTATTATTATTATTATTATTATTATTATTATTATTATTATTATTATTATTATTATTATTATTATTATTATGTGGTGAATTTACAGGAAAAGGACATGAGCAATAGCAATTTCACACCATTTGGAGGTGGACAAAGATTATGTCCTGGTCTAGATTTGGCCAGGCTGGAAGCTTCCATTTTCTTACACCACTTTGTTACTCAATTTAGGTAAATTTTTTTCTAACCTGTTATTAATCTTGTTAATAGACCTCAAATTTTAAGTTTATGTTAACAAAATTTATAATATAATTCATATTTATAAAATTTGAATTAATTTTTATATGATAGTATATTGTTAATACAATTTATAAATAAATATATGAATCTTTTTAAAATTAATAAGATGTTTTCAACTAATCACATATAAAAAAAGCTTATCTTATATAACATTTTTCTATCATTTTTTTGTTATACATAAATATTTTTTTATACCTACTCTTTATTCTTTAAGGAAAAAAAAATTGGACAAAAATTCAAAATCCTTTTTGGAAGTTTTCATGCATAAATCCTGCATTTTTCCTTCACTTTTGAATTACTCATACTGAATAGCAAAAACAAAATCATTATATTAATTCAACTTTCTGCCATTTTGAGCAAATGAGTATCTTTTACAAAGGCATCGATGGTTTCTTTCCTTAGTTGCTTCCAACGAAAACTCCTTTTTTTTTTTAATTCCTTTTTGTTGTTTGATTGAATAAAACAACTTTAAGAATGTATCATACACTAAAAAAAAAAAAACTTTGGTTTTCTAAGTTATCAGTTGAGTCTTTATTTTTTTTAATTTGTTATATTAAATGAATAAATAATTATTTTAAACAATTATATGCACATACAAATATATATATCAACTTTATATAAAGGGGCTAATTAGCTATGTCATGTTCTTAGCCATTCTATTGTATTTGAATCTTGAACTAGAGATGGTCTTCATGGCCCCTACCAATCTAAGAGGTTAGTACAAGTTTGGCCACAATTTTGTTTGCTATAAGCCATTCATCAATTTATGGGTCGTATTGTATCTATATATATCTAGCTCTACTGCTAGTGCCCCAAATATTGTTGACTAGCCTAATGCATTGAAATCACAATTACCCATGGAATTATATATATATATATATATATATATATATATATATATATATATATATATATATATATATATGTCCTAATTAATATTGTAGTCATTATTTTCCATATAAAAATGCTATATTATTATATATATTTCCTATACATTATGCTAGGTATCCTATTTATTTAGTTTGGTCAAATTTAGGACTAGACCGACAGATAAAGTTTTGTTATCGTTCAAAAAGAGAAAATCAAAATTCAAAAACCCTATTAATTAGGGTTTTATCTGCTAGGTGTCATGTAGTAATACTAGTAAATATAGCCTGATTTGGTATACCATATGGAAAAAACAAAAATATCAAACATTATTTCTCTAACTTCAATTTGACTACATTGTTACAATTTTAAAATTTGGATCTATTCGGTTCGAATTTAAATTAAATAGTTAATAAAAAAACTGGAAGCATTGTTTGAAACAATATTAATTAAATATAGATTATTATAAATGCAAAAGCTCATTTTTTTAATAATATAAGGTTTAATTTTTGCAATATGCAGCTGGGTGGCTGAGGAAGATACAATTGTAAATTTCCCCACAGTAAGAACGAAGAGAAGAATGCCAATTTGGGTCAAAAGGAGAGAAGATGAAGATCCTGGAGAATAATATTACGAAAATTAATTACTTTTGGCCAAGAAAATTTTTTGAAGAAAGAAAGAAGAAAAGACCAAAAGAAAGAGGACCGATGAAAGTAATAATTACGGAATTGCAACAGTGCACACGTGTGGGGGCATCAACTATGACTGACAATATTTGTCCTCTTCCACACATAGGTATTGCAAATATAGACCATAGAACAAATATTTTTTTTTCTTTTTTTCTTTTTGGGGGACCCTTTTGCTATATAATTACGATATTCACATTTGTAATTTTATAATATTGTTTATTTTTATATTTCACCTTAGCATATGCACAATTGTAAAAGAATGTGAATCGAGGTAGTGGCATAGTCAATGTTTTTGTGTTCTTGGGTCCAATGAACATTGTCTTTTTTTGAATTGCTTGTCCGGAAACTCTAAGTAATTTTAATTAGCAATTTACATGTTTTTTACAAATTTTATGGATGAAGTACCAATTTGCTTCCGAATTTACTTCACAATGATTAATTTAATTTAATTTAATTTTTAAGTCTAATCGAGATATATAATATATGGCAGAAAATTAATTTTTTATTTTTTATAAATTTTTATAATTAAATCTCTGAGACTTTATTCAATTGACTTTCCTCATTATTAATTATGATTCATTAGCTTTCTTATTTATTAAATTTGTGCAAATGTTAACTATCAATTTCAACTAATTCAATTATTACTTATAAATATCTAATATATAATCAATACTAATTAAATGAGTCAATTAAATAAATTTTGTAATTATTGACCCTATTTATGAAAGATCAAGTATCATTGACAGTTAATTAAATAAACTGAGAACTTAAAAAAGTAATATTAAATTTCATGTGTTGTAATTAGAAGGGTTAATTAAAAAAAATTAACAGAACTAACATGTGCTCCACAGCCTGCACTTAATTTGTTGTCTTTTTTGTTTTACTGGGAAAAAATTTTAGAGATTGAATGGTGAATTTCAATGAATTAAACCTAAAAGAAACTTATCAAATTAATATATTTTGAAAAATAAATAAATAAAATTCGTATATATATATATATTTTTTAAAAAAATCTTTTTCCATTTTGCATTCATGACTTCAACGTGTTTAAATAAGATGGATGAGTTGGCAACTGCCAAACTTATCATGATAATGGGTAAGATTAAGATTGAAAATGGTGTCATTTTCAGACCAACTCATAAGAAAATGTATTTTAATACACATTTGCCTTTTGAATAAGGATGTTTGTGATTGCTAAACAATTAATATAAGGATGTCCACCATCTATAAAATGGCTTTTGTCACTAATAAATTAATTATCAAATAATCTTCCACTAATCCTGGGTTGCTTATTCATTATGCATATCATGTTGTGCATTCAATTTGCTTCTAAATAATTGGATCTCAAACTTCTTTCTAATGGTCTAATTTCTTAGTAATTAACTTTTATTTTACTACATTTCATCTTCAAAAAATACTTTTTTTTTTCATTTTTTAATATTTTTTCTTTGATTATAAAATTCAGTGCATAAAATAAACTATAAAATTGTAATAAAAATATATAATGAATAAAACTTTCAGAAGAAAAGAAAAAAAAATATATATATATATATATATAACTAATTTGAGAATAAAATAGCTAAAAATGAAATTTGAATACTAATTAATTCTAAAACCCGATTTACATCAACTGTATGCAAATAATTCGATCTGAAATATACCAATTATTACTGTAATTAAAGGGTAAATCCTAGCAAGCCCATGGGCCTAATAACCTAGGCCTGAAATTAGAATGATAGCTCCAAACGCAGCCCAAATCTATATTAAATTTAGAATTAATATTAATATTAAAATGATAGGTACTCAGACACTTAAATCTAAACTCAACAATAAATATTAAAATTAATATCAAAACCTGAATATTCACAAAAAAAAATTATATTTCATATTAGGGTCTTCTAAAAAAAAAGAAGAAAAATCAGATCCAATGACATCCCTATGCAAGTCAGAGACCCTAACACCGCCCAAACTAGAAACGATGCCGTGTCAATATGCACCGCATCGTCGTTTTACTTTAAAAAGAAAAAAAGAAGACGGTGGACCTAAGACAAAAGTCCTCGTTCGAAGATTATCGATCAAGTCCTCACACACGAAGGATATTATCAAATATCTCTCTATCTATCCTCTCTTCACAGGTTTCTCTTCTCTTCCTCGTTTCCTTCTTTTCAATCTTCTAATTCAATCCTTTTTCGTGCTTTTTATTTTTTGAGAATTTTAATATTTGTTCATCAGCTTCTTAATTTTTCCATGTCTTTATCTTCTATAACATTAATTTATTTCAACTCCTATTGATTTAGTTTTCGGGTTCATAAATCTGAATTTTAATTATGCTCTATTTTATTTTATTTCTAGCTTGTGCTGATTTCAATTGAACGAGAAATATGTTCCTTGAATTTCATTTAACAATTCAGATTTTCTGGATTTTCTTTCTTTTTTTTTTGACGTATGAGGAATAAATCAGACGTGGATAGATTTTGTGCTTGGTGTGATCAGACTAGGGTTTGGTTGGGAAAATGCATGCTCTAGTTGCTATTTGGGGTATTATTTGATTGAATATGCAATATAAATATGACATTTTAGATATTGTTACTGTGTTAACGTTAGGGTGGATAACGAAATGCAAACTTTGTGGAATGAGATTTTTGCAAAATGTTTGGAATCTTACTGTGCCTTGTGACTCACAAGAAGGCCCCAGCTTGAACAAAATATGTAGAATTCAGTTGGTTTGTTTAAATTTGGGTTAGGAATGAAGTAGAATTTGGATTTGAGCTCCTTCGACCAGAAACCTGTAGATGTTAGTTCAGTTGTTTCAATTGAATGATAATCCTAATTTGACTTGGACTCGTGAAATAGTGCGGTTATTCTCCTTTGGTTCCTATATTTTCCATAACTGAATATAGTTCCATCTGAGGTCTTCTCTTTGCAAAGTAAAACAAAAACTGAAGAAGGAATCTCATTTTACCCTATGTTACTTGAAAACTTCATTTTTGAAAAAGTATTCATGTCCTTCGAGTATGGCACTAGTATGGGTATAGGATTCTTATTGGATCTTTCACTTTAAAAGTAGGTATTTCTTCAAAGATTTGTGGTATTGACAAAAATTAATATAGACTATATAGCAAATCTAAACTGATTTGCAATTTAAATAGACTTAGAATTATCATTTTGTTATTTGTTTGTGCTTTGAATTTTAGACTTTAAGTTTGTAATTTAAAATATTTTATCTAATTTTATTTTTTTTAGCAATTTAGTGTTATATTTTGATATATCTTTTAACTTAAATTATTATATATAAAAATTGAAATATTTACATTTTTATATGTATAAACGTATTTTCGTACACGTATTCTAATTTTGGATATTTTTTAGTCATATCAATGTATCTTAAATTTAAAAAAATAAAAAATCAGACTTCTAAATATGTATCCATGTCGGATACTTGTTCCCGAGTTCAAGCAACATATATTTTACCATTTGACTCATCATTTATGATCAATTGCGCCAATAAGCCATTGTTCATATATCATTAACTAGTCAAATTGAGTATACATCCTGTTGACCCTTCAGTTGGACATGTCAACAACTGAATCCCTCTGTATACTATAATGCAAAGTCTACAATGGAAATGCTGTTTAAATGTAAGGCCATGGGACTCTAATGCCAACGTTAGAATCAATGGGACTGCTGGAGCTATGTATATTCACTATCTTTGGTGTAACTTTGATTACATGAACACATTATTTTTTCTTTCTATGAATGTGAAAATAAGAAAAGTGTCCTTGGAAGATTGAGGTATAGGTAAGGAATTACTTAATATTTGATTGGTGTAGAATCCAATCTTACTTAACGGGTGGAATAGAGGTTCTGGCCATTTTGCAGCATTGAATTTAACATATGCTTCAAAATAATAACAAACGATAGATGCAATAACCTTGTACTTTTAATTTTTGTTTTTTGGTGGCAGCTAAGTGCTTTTTGATAAAGCTCATTTTTAGCTCCTTGTGGATGTGATTTTTGACGAGGTGTCCTTTTCCTTATAGACCTGTTCCTTTTTAATCTTTATTCCACTTTTATGCTACAAGGAGGATTCTTTTTGCTTTTGAAGATATTGAAGCTGACCTATGAACATTTGGATGGTGTTTTCATTTCTTTCCAAATTGAATCCTTGATCAAGCCATAAAGTAGAGTGGGACTTCTATTAACAAGTTTTTGTTTTTATGCCGAGTCAGAGTGAACCATGTGGTTGGGGCACCTGGTAGAAAGTAAACAACTTTTTTGAGTGTATACTTACTGTTATAGAATTGGAGAAAATGATATCCTTTCTATATGGGGCTTGTTAGATTTAGTAGTTGATTATTTTGATGGTTGTAGTTCTATGAAGAAATTCAAAGAATGTTGATGTTGTTATAAAGAGATGTTTTCCTTAATTCATTTGTCGCTTGTCCCCCTTATTCACCTTAAATGTGAAATTCTACATTCATCAATTTAAGCTTGTTTTTAGAAGTTCTGGATGTTTCTAAACATTTTTTTCTCCTTAATAGAGGTAGTATATCCTCATTTTATTGCTGTAGCTGTCATTTGCAGAGTAACATATAATGGCAGGCAGAAATCGCATTCATCGTGAAGCCTATAATGACCGACGTAGGCTCCCACCTGAGAGACCTTATGTTCGTGGCCCTCCTTTGCCACATCCACCTCCTCACCCTGCTTTGTTGGAGGATGAACTGGAAATGCAGCATGTTGAAATCCGCAGGCTCCTGGTTGATAATCGTCGCTTGATGGAAGATCGGATGGCTCTGCAGCAAGAGCTTGGTGCTGCCAAGGAGGAACTTCATCGTATGAATCTTGCCATAGCCGAAATTCGTACAGAACAAGAAGTGCGTTCAAGAGATCTTATTGAGAAAGGCTTGAAGCTGGAAGCTGATCTTCGGGCAACTGAACCTTTGAAGAATGAGGCTGCACAACTCTGTGGAGAAGTTCAGAAACTGAAGAATGTGAAGCAAGAACTCCTTGGGCAAATTCAGACACTGAAACAAGACCTAGCAAGATCACAAGCAGATAATAAACAGATTCCTCTTTTTCGGGGTGAGATTGAGGGCCTGCAGCAGGAGCTTATGCATGCTAGGTCTGTGCTTGGATTCCTTTTCAATTTATAGCAGTTCTACTTTCCATTCTAATACATTCCTGCCAAAAACACTTTTTTACTGCACAACTTTTTTTTCCATAATTGTTGTAAATCATCAAGATAAATGCTAAAATCAAGACTTTTTATTTCAGAAATGCTATTGATTATGAAAAGAATGCAAACATTGAGTTGGTGGAGCAAAGACAGGCAATGGAGAAGAACTTGGTTTCAATGGCACGTGAAGTTGAAAAGCTACGAGCAGAATTTGCTAGTACTGATGCTCGACCTTGGGTTGCTGGTATACCCATCATAAATTTTCTCTTAAAAGTTTAATTTTTGTGAAGTTCCTTAGATTCTTAGCTGCTCCCTTGGCCACGCCTTTGTGGATGTTCCTACACTTGATGATTAATGTTTGGTAAATCAAATCTTATATAAGCTGAGAAAAATTCCAGTTTTTTCTGTCTGATGAAGAGGATTACTAGCCTTCCTTGCTAGTGGATTTGTCATAAGGTCGAGAATCATAATCATTATTATTTGTGATTGGCTATGGCAGTTTATCTCGATCTATATTTTTGTTATACAGTTGTGAACTTACCCAAAATCATTTAAAAATTTTTTTTTTTGTGCTACTGGTGTTCCACTTTATTTGTTTCTTATCTCTATATCTTGATCTTGATGATTCAAGGTGGATCATATGGGATGAAATTTGGTAACCATGAAGGATTTCCTGCTCCTTATGGGGATGGTTATGGGGTTCATCTGGTATGTATGTTCATCATTAGTAATTTGTATTCTGTTTTCAGTAAGTTGTATATATCCTTCGGCAAATCATCCTTCTTTTTTATTTTAATATATATACAATTCTCTTGTTGCACAGAGTGCTCCGGGACCTGCTTTGTGGGACAAGGCTCGCATCCCTCATCGCTGAGATAGTTCTCTTCAAATTCAAATGGCACTAACCTCTTGCTGGGGAGCCTGCGATCCTATCCAATATCAAAATAGGCGAGAAGTGTTTATCATCTTTGTGTGCATGCCACACCAGTAGTCTTTTATCTGAATACATTGTTAGTTATTCTAAACTGACTTGAGTAGATTTGCTTTAATTGGTATCAAACATTATATTATAGTAACCTGGATTCTTGAATATTGTGGCTCCATCTTTGTATGTCTGCCTTTTTACCACTATAGTTTTATACCACTCTTTGTCTTGCCTTACTTGTTGAGCTATATGATTTACTAATCTCATAGATGTTTCTTATACAGAAGCTGGATGTTTCTTTTACATTTTATTCTTTCTTTTTAGCAGTTGGAGTTTGTAGGTGGATATATGTTGAGAATAAAAGCGTTTTGTCTTTAAATGTTGATATAAATTCTGTTTCTTTAGGATGAGTTGTGAGGGGTCCTGTTGCTTTTGTTTGATATTGTAGCGGCAGAAGTGGTATAATGATGCCTGTAGGGATGTAACTGATGTGACTTGGATCTCTATTGATGCAGCCACTTCTTTGTTAAACCAAATGTACATGGCCTTATTTATGGTTGTGTTATGTTGTGAATGGAATTTGTATGAACTATGAAGTGCTATAGGCTAGCGAATTTGACATAAGGATACATTATGGGAGCTTGGTATTAGTGTTGCTTTGTTTATATTCCAGGAGAGGATATCATTCTGAAAGACATAAATAGGCTGAGAGAGCAACTGGTGATCGTAAAATTCAATTTCAGTACTAAAAAAGGAACAAAGAACTTTGTTTTGATGGAAGCTACTTACAAAGAAAATGTGGTCTTTAGATTGCCATTCATAGCCCACATGCATTTTAAGATGATTCTTTAATCATGAATGATGGGAGCTACTCGATATAGAACACTTCATGGTTAGAAGTGCCACAAAGTGAATACTTGTCTAATGGCATGAAGGACTATTAATAGACTGTTTTGGTCTTTACATTTTCCAGCTGATAGAAAAAGGATGTGAAGAGTATTCAGGTTTTCTATTTTAAGAGTTTCTTGAGCCACCTTTTACATGTTTTTGTAGTTCATTGCTTGAGATTTACTTTTGTATTGTCTTTATTTATGTTGGTTCAATCTATTTTGGAAGCTTATCCCTGCAATTCATTATGGAGTGATTTGCTATACAAATTTATATGAAGTGGCATTAGAAGGGTGGAAGAATTTGTGCATCTGTTGTTTAGAGGCTTGCTGGAACAATTGGAAATTTCTATATTATGTTTATGGGACCATGATTGTCAATTCTTGAGTATGGAGAATGTACTGAAGGGGCATTAATTTTTAAATTTTATGGCTTGCGATTGGTGCTATATCCAGACGAATGAGAAATACTAATCTAGATGCAGTTCTTGCTATTGCCTTTGATGTTATAGATCGTAAGAGTTGGCTCTCCACAGTTCCTACATATATGTATGCTAAAGTAAATATGCAGTTGGAACATGTAGATTAGTGCTGTGTATAAAGTATAAACAATTAGAATTAAATGATTTGTGATTTGTCAACATTTTACTTTTTATTAAATTTTATTGGAATAATAGGGGGATTTTAGTTTATTACTAAGTGCTAGAGGGCCAATAATCTTTTCCTCAAGTTAGGTTTGGAGGATGGACTGATTACTGAATTTTGTTGGTACATCCAGTTGGGTGTTCAGTTAGACTTGACTAACATGCAATTGGTAAGGGGTTATTGGAAAAGAAGAAATGGTGGTAGGTAATAGAAAGGGTGCAAGACATATCTAAGTTCTTGGATGGACTTATTGTGTCTTCATCATATTGTTTTTACACTTAAAATCACAGTGGAGATTGGATAGTAATATTTAAGCTCTGGATGTTGGAATAAGGCGATTGCTATTTCCTTGTCTATCAAATATCTCCTAGTTTTCCTGCCCGTCTATGGTAATGCAACATTATACAAACCTTGCTCTTTTCTTGATTTAAATTGTTCTGCGACCTCATTCCATAATCAAGATATAATGGCGACCTGAGTTTATTCAAGCTGCTGCTTCATGCATCGGAATGACCCTGGAATGAAGAATAATGAGCATTTCATGTGACGAGAGGCTGACAACTAATACTTTATAGGCAAGTATTCTGTCTCTGTTATATGGGTTTCATGGATCTAAAACATCTCTTTCTTTAAGCTGATCTTTCTGACTTCTATCATGCTTATTCGCTTCAGATTGTAGTCATATCGTTCATATGATAAATAAATGATTAGTTTACATCTATGTAGTTATAGAAGTGCGTTGTAGACGCTTAAGCTCTCACATTTGGTTGCATTGATCTTTTCTACAAGTTAAAGCATTTTTCTGAGCTTGCGTATTACATCCCTGCTAATAAAAGCCTCTGCTAATCACACCTTCACAACAGTGTGGAACTGGGTTAAATGTACTCTTGCAGAAGAAATCCCTTATGCCTATTTAAATTGGATTACTTTTCCATTCCTGAGTTGCCAACCCCTATTGCTTGCTGTATACAGACATCGAACGATATACTTCTCAATGGTGAAATGAGATGGCAATGAACAAAATTTTTCATTGTGTAGTTGGAGATCAGGAGGTTTGGATGGTTGTCTTTTGATGTTTCATTACTGTGGCATATGCAAGGACTGGGTAGAATATGCATGTTACAGATTAGGAAGCATTTAGGCCATTTTCTTCTTAGGAATATGCAAAACTAGTAGTCTGTATGGCAGACTAAAGAGACATTGAGTTATCTGATTGGTTGATTTGATGCCTTCTGAAGCACATCAGCATCTCCATGGAGGCACAAGACAGTTATAGGTAGTGAAGAGGTCTTTTTTTGAATGCGGTCCTTGGGTTCCTGTATCACTTCTATTTTGCACTTTACAGCATGAATGAGATCATTGAAGAAGGAAAGGATGATTCTGGTATTTATATGGAATGCTATAGTTTTATAGTCATGCCTAAATTAGATTTTAGAAAGTGTTCATTTCATCACGAATGTTTTCAGTTGCTTTGGATTGATTGGTTGATGCTGAAACTAATTGAGGATGTTACTATCCAAGCTTTGGTCGAGAAGAGATGCCTTGCGTTTGTCAAATTAATGACTGATTATTCTTCTGTTATCCTTTTTTGGACCTTGTCTACGAGTGGCTCTGAAGGAATTTAATCTGATATGTAAATTTGGAGTCTGGTGTTTTGTTGAACGGATTGCTGCATAATAGCTGATGAACCTTCCCTAAAAGTTCTTTATGGCTGAATTCTTTTGTTGTGTCTTTGAACCTTATCTACCAGACTTCTTAAGAAATTCTCTAGAAGTGTGAACTAGTATCTCTGCATAATATAAAGGTCAGCAGGGCTTTATCCAGTGAAAAAAAAGGCTGCATTACTGCTGAAAATCAAATGTGACGTCAATAATTCTATGAAAGGATGGAATCGTGGATGCAAGTTTCAAATTTTTTGGTTTAATAACTCTCCTAGTAGATCTTAGTCAAGACTATATATTTATCAGACAGTTTTGAGGATGAACTAAGATAAAAGCTAGACTTTTAATGGTTTCTTGATGCAGTGTAACATTGGGGGGGCTAGGTGCAGTAGTATGATTTTGCATAAATATAGCTGCGTATGTGTATTTGTATAACTATTGTTGAGACTTGACTATGACAAATTGTGAATAAGTATGATTCTTGCTTGCTTGTTATCGTATCAATTAAATTTGCGATGGCTGCTTCTAATTATGTTTTGTCTAATGTTCTGCAGACGGGAATGCTGGTTATGAGAAGGCAGGGAAAGTCAGATGCTAAATATTGGAAGATACTAATGTGTTTTTCGAAGTGGCCTAGCACCCCTATGAAGGCAGCTTGACTCTACATCTTCCCATGGGAAGGTGCTATTGAATCTGAGCACCACAAAAAGGCATGTCAATGTCTTCTGCGGCATTTTCAAAATAAAATAATTCTTCTGATTTCAAAATTATTTAAAAAGGAAAAAGGACATTTTTTGTTTTTAATTTTTAAAAGGAACAAGAGTAAGATGATAAAATTTTCATTTCAATCTTCTTTTCCAAAAAATCCAAGAGGTTTCAAAATAGCCTCTCTTTCAGACTTGTAACTAACAGAGAGATTTCGTGTGAAACAAGCTTGCCACCATATTTATGATCCAAAGTGGCAGCAATTATAGGAAATTACCCAAAAAAAAATTTCTATAGAACAGCATTTTTATTTTTTAAAACAATTGGTATCGAAAACTACAGACAGGTGATTCATTATGAACCAACTTGGCAGTATTACCAACAAAAGTTGGTATAAGCTGTAATCTAGGAGTCTAGGACTATGCGCGGCTCTCTTCAAAAGACAGCATCGGTATGCTTTTTGTCTTATTATACAATGATGTTGATGCAAATTTTAGTTTTACTTTTACCTTTTTTATAGACAGATTAATACGGTCGCGTTACTCCTTGATGGCTTGGCTGAGATTAGTAGCTGTTAGCCTGTTACCAAGTTACATTAAATATCTCTCTGTTTTTTGAACTCTGGAATTTGGTGTGCTTCTTACTGAACTTTGATTACTTAGGTTCTGATGGTATCATTCTTTTTCAATACAAGTTTGAAGTTCTGATGAGTTTGTTCATATATTTTATTACGTTAATTTCATGTAAGCTAATATTTCTTCAATTGTGGTGTCACATGAATTACATGTCAAGATTGATTTTTTTTTTTCTTGAAACGCAATCACGTTTTATTTTCCATCATTGAAAATGTTACTTTTTGTGGAACTTTCATAATTTGGATGATAGGAATACTTTACAGGCTTCCTGTTAGAGTCGTCCTCGGTGCAGTCCGATGGAAGTCTAATAGTTGCTTTATTCAGAACACAAAGTAATGGCTTACGTTGTATCTTTAACGCAATAGGTTCGAAGGTGATAATCTGGGGTGTGGGGGGAAGAAAAAAAATAATTCCTATAATTTTTTAATTAATATTTAGCTAATGTGTAGTGTGACCATCAAATGACCTTTAATCAAGCATGGGCATCGAGGAAACAATACAGATTTCGCAAAATTCATTTCTAAGTTTCTAAACCTTAACCGAGTTACTTGATTTAGTTTTAGGATTCAGTTTCTAATTTTTTTATTGTGTTTAATTAAATATTTAAATTATTATTTTTATTTAATTTTATTCTTAAATATTTATTTATTCTATCTCTAAATTCAATTTAAATGAGAAGAGTAAAATATTAACATTTTCGATAAACAGTATTAAAAATAGTGATATTTTATTCAAATATTTTACTTAGCTTTGATAATACCATCACTAATAGTAACAAGTAGTACTATTTCATTTGCAAACTTTTTTAGTTATTGTATTTTCAACCAAAAATTGATGATCAATATTAATGTGGCAATTTTAACTCTAGCCTGTCAATCCACTGCTTTTACCTTTGTTTTTGTCTCATCATTGATTAAAGTTTCTATGACTCTATCAATACCCATTTTTGTTATCTCACCGGTATCAATTAAATCTGTCGTGATTTACACATTTGGATATAATCACTACTAGACACTAACAGAAGGTTCAAGATATTTCACTTCAATCAGTCAGGGAAAAAAAAAGACTTCTAAATCTACAAGTTATTAAGTACTATGTTTGATGATAGATAAAAATTAAGTAAATAAAACAATTTTTTGAATTTAACCCAAATTTTATGGTTTCAGCAAATATTGAGCAAAATATTATATTTGGTTATGAATAAAAATTGGAGCTAAAAGAAGAATGTACAGATTGATGATGCATGTATGTCACTGCAGTATGTCCTGTTATAATTGGAATTAGAGTCAATGAAAATAAATTTCTAAAGATAAATAAAGATGATAGTTAAAGGATCCAAGGCAGTGAATCAAATAACTGATTGGAAATGGATTATGTCTACTAGTCAACACATAACTTGTATTAAATGCAAGGAACAATAAGTCTAATATTCGAAGCACACATCAAACAAAATTTCATTGACACTACACGTGGGAATTAACAATTCTGGTTTCTTTCTTCAAAAGATTTAAACAGTTAGGTTAGGTCAGGTGGACAGTGGTTCACAGATTCATAGACTTCATGTGGGGCTAGAAATTCTTACCCCATCTTCACTTAACAGCCATGTGTTCTGTTAAGAGAAGAGAGACCAACATTTGGGAATACCAAAGCTGATGAATTATGTTGCCAGTTGCCTAGCTGTAATGACTAAATCAATGTACATGAAATTTTAGTACAAATTGCCCATTCAGGCCGAAAATTAAAATAATAAGAGAGAGAAAGAGATGCAGGTGGATTGACCCACTTGCAATTAATCAATCAAATATGCCCCACCAAAAAAGGATGTGAAAGTGCTGTTTCAGTCTGCCAGGCAAAATAAGGCGTACCAAATTTTGCATGTCATATCCCAGCCACAGTTGCCTCCTACTAAAAGCTTTTTTGGTGCATCCAAATCCTTTGACATTTGCCTTCAAAATTTACTCTCAGTCATCAACTTCAGTGTTGAAAATAAAACTCGTGAATACTGTGGTTATGTCCCTGTTAAATATGCAGACATGATTATTCAGAGAGTATTCTCACTACTTCTACATTATGTTTTTCATTGATGAAATTTGTTTTATGAATCTATAAATCAAAATTTAGAGGACAAATTTTTGTAATTGAAAAGCTCATGTGGCACTGTTTCATGCCAAAGAAAGTTGTTCAGTAGCATTCTCATCACACCAATCCAATATCATGTTTCAAGGTCCATGCTTAAACATTTTTTTTATAGGGATATTGGTGCGGACCATTACGTAATCTCTAAAACAAAATCCATAATGCTTTCGGAGAGAGATTTCTTATATAGGTTCAACCTGAAAATATTCTTTCTTGTTTTATCTGGTGCAAGATCCCCACTTGTTGTTATGCTTTCAATAATGAAAAATGAAAGGGGGGACCAAATTCTGTATAAAGACTAATTAATCGTTTTGAAAAGGCTAGGCATCTAATAAATCTGTCAGCAAAGAAAATCAAAAGGCCAAAGACATAATAACAATGAGATTGAGAACTAATGAAGATGGAAGGAAGGAAGTTACGTTAAGTAAGGAAGAGTCATGTGCTTCAAAAGGGTTGGGTGCTGAACAACAAATGCCTTCCATTCTTCTTTGTTAATCTTTCCATCCCTATCAGCATCTGCATCTACAAATGTCTGCGCAAAAGAAAGAAGTCACCATGATGAACACAGCCCGAAAAGACAAATGGAAAGCTCAATTTTTTCTTTTTCAACATAGAGATGAGGGAAAAAAGAATAAGAATGTTTATCCACCTTATCAATGATCTCTTCAAGATAAGCCTCTGAGAGTTGTACACCAGATTCCTGAAAAGTGGCATTTAACATTTGCCTAACCTGAAGACTACCACAACAGTCAGTGGCTAAACTTACCAGCATGATGCAAGTAAATGACATTAGGACACAAGATTTGACCTTCTGGACTATAAGAAATATATGTATCAACTGGAGAAAGGACAATGCCAACAAATTCTATCTATAAAATTGATCTTTTATTGTCAGGTGAATTGTCTAGGAAATCAAACGAGAGCAAGAATTGGTCTCTCCACTGATTAACACAAGCAGTTAAAGCAAATTGATACTTCGCAAAGGAAGACATTTCCGCCACCCATGTTCTTGATGTGCTTCAATATGTAGAAATACTCACTTCTTCCCGCTCGATGTATCCAGTCTGTCTCAAATCATACAACCTAAATGCGACTGCATAGAACCCGAGGGAGAAAGAAGCCAGTGTATTTTAACAAATGAAAGTTTTGGTAATAGATAAAACGAATGACTGGAAATGTCTATAAAAGACTTACAATCAATTTTAACCTCCAGGGCAGCACGAGGATGAAAAACGTTGAGTGAATGGACAAATTCCTCAAATTCAATGACACCATTTCGCTTCTCATCAAAAAGATCAAATATCTAGAAAAAAGGGTTAGCCACTAAATCAGCTCGAGAAAACATAATGAAAAAAATGATGGAATAATTACATTTTCTGCAGATAGAAAAGCATTTAGCTTCCAATGAACCATACATCAACCAAGAACTCATTTCCCACATGCAACTCCAAACGAAAATCAAATAATGAGTAGTAAAAATTGCATAAAAATTCCTTTGAAGAAAATCCATACCAAGACAAAGCCTCAAAATTATCAACAGGCAGTTTCAAAATATTCCTCAGTATCTTTTGAATTGTGATATTATCATAGTGGAATTCATACATCCCATCCATCAATAAGTATGAACAAAATAAATAATATACCCTTCAAGAGAAATCATAGATTGCTATTATGAATTTACCCTGTCCAGGAAAAGGTTTTTCCCTGCTGGAGAACTGAATAGTGCCAATTGGAGTTCTTCCTACAAATGATAAAGGAATACAATTAGAAAAGTGAAACCTATTAACTTCTAAGATAACCATAATGGTGCACAATACATGTTCATCTCTTTCAATAAAAAACACAAAAAAAAAATCCTTGGGAAAAATTTATATCAAGTAATCTAGAATGCACCAGTTTTTTTGCAAAGCTCACAAGTCACAACCTATGCTATGATGAATCCTGTTTTATGTTCCCATCTTGCTATTGGGCACACTTTGGACAAGTAAACTCGTACATGAGGGGTCAATGGGAGAGCAAACTACACAAAATTTCTTGGTTTACATGTATTTGTCAATAATCAAAGTTACTTACACATGTTATACATTGGCATAGCGACCTGGACTATTCCATTTATGGAAATAACTATTACACACAGCAAAGTATATCCACAGTGCCAGGTAGGATCTATCTGAATTCCTATCCTGAACAAACTAGCAGACCCAATTGAAGGCCATTCCAATAACTCCAAGGAACAACAGATCCAGAAGTACAAAATTTAGATTAATTTAATCTTGCTTACACAAAACAAATGGGGTATTCTGCTGCATCTTAGGGCTAATTTATTGATTAACAGGAAGTTGAGTACTTGACCAATTATGTAAATTCGCATGCCTTATGTCCCAATGTATTAAAAAAAGAAAAAAAACAAGAACTTAAATTAAACTATATCAACCAAACAAAGCATATAAGGGTTTCTTCAATCTCAGGACCACTATATCAAAACACAATGCATAAGAAATTTCTTCGATATGCAGATAGGAGTAAATTTCTTGCTGGAGGTGGGCTATGATTTGAACCTCAAATCTTAGAATGGAACGGAAGACAAGAATGAGAGTTAAATTACCTTGTGGAGAAGACCATCATCAATAATTGAACAACTCAACTTCTTGAATAGCTCAAGCAACGCCTCCACCTCATTGACAGTAACTGCAATTTCAACCACACAAACACAAGAATAACCAAATAAACCCATGTCCAATAAAGACATATTCACAGAGGCAAAGATACAAACACAAAGTGTCTCTGGCGATGTGATTGAGGTCGCTATAAGTGAAATGAAGCCTAGGAGGAGGAGTTTGGCGATCACAGCAACCAGCAAAACCGAAGATCACTGCTTCTATAATTCCAATCAATGGTACAAAAACTGAGCATATTCTATCGCTTATCGTCAAATAGCTCGTTCTCTCACCCATTCAAAAACAAAAACAAGCAAACCAAACTAAGCTAAGTAACGATTAAAGGAAGGAAAAACTAAGTAAACAACAAAAATCTTGATGGGTTTCTTTCTCGTGTTCAAATTCCATTTCTTTAAACAAGAAAGATTTTTTTTTTATTTTTCTTTTCCAACTGGAGATTGAAGTGGAGGAGACCCAGTTATAATAATTGAAAGAAAAAAAGAATAGATAGAGAGTGAGATCAAAGACAGTACAATAGACAGGAAGCTCATCGTTGAATCCACATATGAAAGGCAATCATCGCTTTGGGTAACTAGCCAACCACCATTTTTTGTTGTTGTCACGCCATAGGAATCATTGTGCAGTGAATTAGGACTACGTAACTATCATAATCATGCCGGATAAAATCTTAAAAACACATTGTGCCGGATAAAATCTCATGAGCAGCAAAGTAGAGTATATTCAAAATTTAAACTCAAATCTCTTATTAAATTGAAAAAAATTTACCTCATCTCATCCAACAGTTATTAACCACCATTTTTAAAAAGGAAAATAATCACAGTTAGATTACTTGTCGTTATGGGACAACTACCAAATAACCGTTGAATTTTACTTCCACATATCATGGAATATTATGTTAGATTCAAAATTTATTGTCTATACTTAAAATTATATTAAATTAGTGTTTTAATCGGTATAAAAATAAAAGTATATTTTTATGGGAGAGATAATAATGATGTGTAACGTTAACACTTATCTAACATTCAACAAATTCAAAATAGCATATGTTTTGGTGAGGAATTAAGGATTCAAGCTTTTGTAAATTTATAGTTTATGAAATAATTATAATCTTTCCTTCAAAAAAAGAATTATTAGCAAAAAAAAATTATTTTATAAATCAAGTTGATAACAACTATCCACTCCACTGATCTGGCGTAGAGCTCTCTTTTTCCCTATTTGATATTAGGGTTTTGGCCTCCCATTTTCAGTGTTTACAGCGAAACCCATCGAAATCTTTGTGATTTTTTTTTTTTAATGTTTTACTGATTCTAAAATATGTTACGGTATGGCTGACGATAGTTCCTTAGATGGAATGCTAAGTTCTCTATCTGTCATCACTAATATTTTTTTTTTTTGGATTTATGAATATTGAATTTTGATTTAGGATGAATATTGAAAATGTTAAACTTTTAGAGACTAATCTTCGGTGTTTGTTCAAGGAAAAAAAAAAGGGAACTAATGTTTGGTATGCATTTTGATTTTTATGTTAAATAGAACTTTTGCTATTATTGCCATGTACGTCCATATCAACATGATTGGAGGTGTTTATCAAAAAAAAAACATAATTGGAGGTGAAGATTTTTCTATTAATAGTAAATCTGTAAATGAAATATTAATTCCCACTGCTCTCCAATTATTTTGAGAAAGAAAATTATTATAAGATTTTTATTTTATTTTATTCATCATTAGTGAATGGAATAAAATATATATGTCATGTAGCCAATGGAAGAAAAGAGAATGAATGACATGGACAGGATAGTGGACACGGTAGCTTCTCTGTTCTCTCCAAATATGTCTATTTCTATTTTCTCCAAGTATAATTATTAAAAAGATAAGATCATCCCTGTCCTTTGGCATCATTAATCATTGTCTTTATTATAATTAGGACATATTTACTAATTACTCATACTTGTTTCATCTATGCAGGTTAATTATTTTTCATTTATTTAATCCATAACAAATATAGATAACAAATTTTCAATTAATTTTTTATACCACTTGGGCTACTAACAAAACAAATGATAAAATTGGTCTTTTTAACAAATAAAAATTTTGTCACTTTATTGATTGATATTATCACCTCTAAAAATTAGAGGAGATCTTGAATTTAAGTCTTTTTAGTTCTGGCCATCGTTTATGAATATTGGTGAAAATTTAAGTGCGATTACCCTTATTTTATATAGCCTAGGCCCTTTCAGCCTCCCAATGAAACAAAAAAATTATCTAAGTTCTTTCGAGATTTTGTAGGAGTCATCTATTTGAGATAATTTATATTTATTGTTTGGTGGATTTGTGCACTATTTTCTAAATTGAATAAAAAAAACATCCTGAAAAACATTTCACAAAATAAATATTTAAAAATAAAATAAATGGCTCTACCCCGTTTTGAGCTGATAATTGAGGAATGGGATATTTGGTTGTCCAAATAATTTGTGAATATGCAGTGGACACGCACTCCATAATAAATTCAGTGGGATTATTTCGTCTTCATATACATAATTTTATCTCCAATTATTGAATGTGTTAGATATAAGAATCTCTTCATTTATCTTAAGATATTGCAGAGAGATTTTTAATGATATGTCATTGAAGAAGTCAAAATCCAATAAAAATAAAATAGAGTCGATAATTTCTTAATAAAAAAAAAATTGAGAATTCAACGTGTTAAGAGAAGTCTATTAACACTCTATTCTTAAAAGTGAACATCTCGATCAAGCACCTCAACTTGTATCAAATAACTTGTAGACATATTCAATTACTGTGAGAGTGTCCCGTGGCATTCGTTTTAAGACATATATGAGATTTAATTTAAAATTCAAAATTTATAAAAATTAATTACAAAATATATAAATTTAGATAAATAAAAATTATTGAATCTGTAAGTTTGAGATTTGAAGGTTCAATTTTTAAGAGCCACTACAAAAACACCATAGGTTGCTTTTTATTTACATTTAGCATTTTAGGGTCAAATATTTAGCGATAGGAACGTGTTGTTAAAAGTTGTTAAATTTTTGATGCCTTTTGCGACGGTACTATTGCATTGCTTAGGCATATCGTAGAAGATCATGATAGCGACGAGAGGTTTTAAAAATCGTCGCCAATGTGAGTACATTTAGTATTTTTGCAGTTTCTCAAATAGCGACGTTTATTTGTAAGTGTTTCAAATTTGGCTAAATCCTTTCTATAAGCATCGCGAAATTAGCCATACGTTTCAATTTTTTTTAAGTAAACCTCATATATTTTTATTCATTCATAGTCGGAACTTAATCATAGTTAAGATTTTTCACCTCTCCCCAATGATGTATTTAGTAGGATTTGAATTCGAAATTTTTTCCAATAAATTCATCATGTGTTGCTGACTGAATCATAATCTATGGGTAGAGCATTTCAATTTTTAATGATCAAAAAATACACCCCCTTATATACATTAGATCCACCTATAATTAATATTTTAATGATTCCAAAAAATTAACGGACATTAAATGGCTAACAAATTTGAATTTCCTCTATTTTAAGTATTTTCCGTATTTATTATTTATCATTTAGTGTTCAATAAAAAAAATTCTTTCTCACAATCCAAATAACCATACAGTTTGTATATATATTTTAAAAAGATATACAGATAGATATTTGATAAAACAATAAATAAGTGGTCAGGATTATGTGGTGAAAATAGGAGGTAACGTCTTGGGCCTCCTACCCTTTAAAGGAGTTTAAGTATCAGGGAAATTGCCATTTCCTTTAGCAAGATCAACAACACCGTCCTTGGTTATATTCACAGGGTAATTCATCAAGTGCACACCTTCCATGTCTGCAACTGCTTCACCACTGAAAATTTTCCACATTTTCTCCCCTAAAGAAGAAATTTTCGTACTCATTCTAAGTTTTGGGGGGTGTAGGAAAACTTTAAGTGCGAGGCCTGTATGCTCATACCACAGAGACATCCGATATGCTTGAATATCATTATCCCACAAATATTAATATCATATAAGAAAAAATTTTAGTTATCAAAGCATGTAGTAAATTTTTTTTTTTTAAATATTAACATAAAACATTATTATTAAATAAAATGTTTAAAAAATAAAGTTAATATATCTTGTATTTAAAATTTAATTTGTTTGAATACCTAACAAAAATTCATCCACTAATACTACCTCATTTATATATTAATTTTACATAATTATTTTTCAATATTTTCAATAATACAACCTCATTTCTACCTAAACATCATATATTGTACAACATATATATATAATTTCTAAATTTTCAAAGTAAAAATTTCTACCGAGATTTATTATTAACATTTTTAAAATAAATAATATGCTTAAAAAATTAAAAAGTCAGAAATTCTAACTTCTTTGTCATGGAAGGTCAAACTCTCTCTTAATTTGAATAGTATTTATCCAAACTCAAAATAATTTATAAAGACAAAATGAGTTTATAGATATTAAGAAAGAAATAAAGAAAAGGAGCACAATTTTTTCAAGATTGGCAAGTGAATGAAAGAAAAATGGGAGTGTTAGGCGTGCTGGGCAGAGAAGGAGATGTGCTGAAGAAAAATGGGAGTCTTGTATTGGGCGTGCTGGTCCATTAATCACCTTTTAATTTTGCTTCCACTCCTTCTCATAAAATGGAACTGATTCAAGATGAATATTGGGGGTTATATGGAAGTTGAAAGAAAGGTGAGAATAGGTAAAACCATAATGAACTAAGAGGAAGAGAGCTGCAAATGGAGGAAAGCTAGTTTGGACAACCCTTACACGTGAACCAGAGTACTTGTATTTATTTCAAGTGGTTGCATTAAAGTGAAGGAAGGAAATGTTGCTGGCAGATGCATTTTATTTCAAATGGTCAAGAAAAAACTGAAGGAATCACTGCATGTCAAGGGAAGGCTGGGCTGCTGGCAGTGGAATCACTACAGTGTGCCAGACGAACTAGTGCACTGCAGTGAGACACTCCCTTTGACCCTGAAAAGTACCCCAAATCCGGAAATAAATTATGAACTACCCCAATTTGGTAAATATTTTTCCTATCTACAGTAAACCAAAAAATATCCCAAGGGTCACATTGTTTGCTCCATCTTTGTTCAAAATTGGTTAGTATTTCGCGAGCCCCCTCGCCAACAACGCAAGCATGAGTATCATGCCATGGCTCTCTTGGGCATCCCTTGTGCAGGCTTGAGCCAGCAATGCTTGTCTGGTATAAATCAGAGCAGTGAAGCTCAGTATTGAGAGTGCGAAACAAGGAATGTTGCTCGGTGTCGAATCTGCCATCACAAAATATCTAATCCTCCCACGAAGCTCATGATTTCTCTGAGAATATTTGTGGAATCATGGGCTCGTGTGTCCACCGTTATTGTCTTCTGATGATGGGTGAAAAAAGTTGGGAACTTATGGTGCAATCTTGGACATAATTTGCAGATTACTTTTGTGTGTTTGAAATAGGCGAAAGCATTTTGTTTTCGAAGAAATGTGGTGATGGTTGAATCACTTAATTGTTACTTTATTAAAAAAAAATGTTTGCTTTAAACCAAATCCATCGTAAAATGTCATTGCACGACAATATGTTATTAGTTTAATTTATCAAGTAAATAATTTGCAATCCATCACTTAAATACACATTAGAATTAATATCATTTCTCATTAAATTGATTTAAAATGAATCTATAAATATCAATTTATTTACTTAATTCTACTATCAAATTGATTTATCATAAACCAAATCCTAAAATGATACCTATTCCAGAGAGTGTCATCTAATGAAAGTGGTAATTATTGGACTAAAAGAAACCAAACTTAGATTAGAATGCATTATATATCTATATTCCAATTAAATCTTGATCAATTATATATTTTTACAATCTTGTTAATTTTCTAGAGAAAATAAATAAATAAAACTTACATTGAAGGGAAATGGCGATGTATAAGGTGTTGCATCCAAGATTGTAGCTTGAAGTGTTCCATGGAGGAATTTTTGATTGATTTACCTCCATTAATTGCTATTGGCCTTCAAACCAAATTAATCCTTTAAATCAATAGGGAAAAAATAAAGAAATGAGAATCCAATTCTATTTTGACAGATTTGTATATAAAGGTAAGGTAAAGTATATAAGTCGTTGCAAATTAACAATCAATCAAATGAAAACTTAGAATGCAATTGAAGGCGTTGGCAGCTTTGGAAAAACTTGTGTCACTTTCCTCTCAATAATATATGAAATGAATAGAAATTCTCCCGACACTTTATTTTCAATTTTTTTTATACGTCTACACTATCAAAATTTTAATTTATAAAATTTATTACTTTATTTAATAAAATTAAATTTGATAATAGGAATTATCGCAAAAAAATGTTAATAATATTTCTCATGAAATCAATATAATATAATAGTAATATATATATACATTTTCATGAGAATATTAAATACGTTACTGGTCAGCTAATAAAAAGGTCAGCACATTCATTTGCAATCCAATTTATATCTTTTTTTTATATAAATTGATTACCATATATATTATTAATAAACTATATTTTTATTAATTAAATGAATGAAGATGATAATGTAAAGTGATTGAATTTCTTAATAAAAATGAAGCATTAATCTCTCAAAAGGATCCAAAATTCACTATATAAAAAAATAGGGATCAAAATTATATTGAAACTTTTTAATGAGAAAGACATTTTTCCATAGATCACCTATTAATTTTGAGAAATCAAATTATAAGTGGTTTTTTTATTAACAAAAAAATATTTTTAATATAAAATACTTGACTCTACAATCTTAAGCTATCCATCAAAAATAATTCTTAACTTTTTTCATATTAAGAAATTTGTCGCACTTCAGGTGGTCACAAAGACAAAAACAATAAAAGTTTAATGTTTATTTATGTGGCAATAGACAAATACTCGCCTAGTAACTGTGGGCTTGGAATGAAATCCATAATGGATTTGATGAAACCGAATCATAATCTCTCTCTTTCATATAAACCCCTAACTTTGTCACACTTAATCGACTCCATTGCCCTTTTAAAAATAAATTTTCATATATACCATATTTGTGTTTCCATATATAAATAGAACTAATAATAAATTATAATATAAAATAAATTTATTTATAAAATATTAAATTAATTATAAAAATTATATTTTTAACATAATAACTAGTTATTAAATCGATTAATAAACAAAACTATAGTATAAGAAGTTCCTCTTTTTCATAATCATAATATTAAGATTATTTTCATTTAATTATTTCATTTCAAAATTTTGGTTTCTTGTTAATTATTACATAAATCATTGAAGGGGAAAAAAGTAATCTTTAATGTGATAGTGGCAAATTCCTTTACTCATGTGCTACCAAAGTAAAACCGTACAACAAAATCATAACAAAAAAGAAAAAAAATTCTCATTGCATCAATTCATTTGCTGCCACACAACCCACATAAAGTTACGCTAATTTTACATTATATGCTCTACAAAAAAAAATCCATCCACGTTATCTAAAAAAATAAAATTTATTTCATTTTTTTAAATTATCAATAAAAAAATATTTTTTATTTTACTCATATCTTATTTTAGAAAAATATATTTTATTGGAATATCTTTTTACAATTTCTCCTTTTACTCATCTCTTCCCACTTATAACCTACATGCTTCCCTAATTCTTAATTTACACGGACGTTACCTAATTGGCTATGTTCCTCCAATTGCAATGTCATAATGTCATGTTTAAATGTGTTGTATACACCTCAATTAAATTAATTGAAATATTCTAACTCAACTAATAAAATATTTTTGAATTTAACTCTAAATTAATCAAATTGATTTCAAAATTGAGTAGCTTATTGAGTCAGAATCGAATATTATAATGCTCAATTCATAAAATTTACGAAATTAATTGAGTAACTATTTTTTATTATTATTTTTTTTCATACTTTCAGTATTTAAATATATTTAAATTTAATCGAATAAAATTAATTATAATTAATTTTAAGTCCAATCTAATATATTATTTATTAAAAATTTTAGTTGATTCAAATTTTATATATTTTTCAAATTTAATAAGATGGAATTGGAGTTTAACTTTGTATCAATTTGGCTTTTCCATTCGATTACAGCAGAGACCCACCATGAGTCCCATCGTGACTTTTATAAACGTAGGAGAAAAGTTATGCACAACTTTCTAGTGATGTGAACTTGCCACGTGAGCGAGGTGGCCAGCTTCGGTGGTATCCTGGCGTCTCTTTATCAATGCCGTCCCTACGACGATTAGTGTGGTCTTGTCTGCATAAGAGTCCAACTTGTTTTAGTTTAAATTTTTTTATTAGTAGTTGAGACTTGATAATGTGTGAGGTGGGGCCTAATTAAAAAACAATTACCATTATTTAATTATCAAAATTATTGAGATATTTCTTTTAAGTTCATCGTATTCTCGAGATGAAAAATGTTTATTTAAATATAATTTATAAAATTATTAATTTAAACTAAAATAAATTATTCTGTATTCTAAATAATTTTATTTCTAAAATATTTTTTATATAAAAATTTATAATTAATTTAATTTACGAACCTCGATAAAATTAATAAGATATGATTATCACTCTCGTAAGTTACCAATATAAATATTGAACCCGAGAGCCGTAGTTCCTAGTGATCCACTGTTTTTTTTCCCATTATTGTTTAATGAATTTTTTTTTTAAAGATGAAAACAAACAAATACTGATCAAACATTAAAAATGTAAAAAAAATTCCAAAATAATGAATTGCTCTGATTCAATTTATATGCTGCCTAATTTTTTGGAACTAAGTTGAAAAATTATTTATTTTCAAAAATATGTAACTTAATAATAATAATAATAATAATACTTCTTTTTATTGTCTAATTACTTAATCTAACAATTCTTTTTTTTTTTAAAAAAAAAGAGCCATTAACAATAAATTCCTTCATTAAAATTACTCTAAATCAGTTTTAAAACTAACGTAGACATCTACATTTCATCAATATCAAAATTTCTTCTCCCATACCCAAAAAAATAAAATTTGTTATCAATCAATTTCTACAAATACAAAAATGGTCAATTAATTATTTTATGAGACTAATGTTGTACTTTTGAACAATAAAAAAATTCAATTTCATTGATGGAACCAAAACATGATATCTCATATTTTAATGTAGAAGAATAAAAATAAATAAAATTAACTGATAATCTAGCTGCAAACTAATAATCTAGTAGGTAAAAATAAGATAATTGATAATATTAAATTAAAAATATTTGATAAAACTACTTGAAAAATATAAAATAATATAAAATTACATATTTATATTAATTAAAAACTCTATATAAATCTATTTAAATATTTAATATAAACGAATTATATAATATATATGTATATAAAATAATATAATATATAAATAATATTAAATATATAAATTCAATATGATAAATACATTCAAATAATTTAATAATTATATTATGTATAATTATTTTGGAATTTTGGGTTAAGAATACACCATATCATTTGACAAAACAAATAACTGTATAATAGAAAACAATCATAATCTACTTGTTTATAAATTGAACGCTAATTTTTTTAAATAATATAATATATTTTTTCCAAATAATATACTTTATCAAACAAAAATTATTAATCAAAATATATTAAATTTATAATCATATTAGATTATAATATAGTTTTATATTTTTAAACATTATCGACGTCAAAAAATCTAAAATTGAGTTCCATAAAAATTTAAATAGAAAAGATTTTTATTAAGAAAAGAAAATTTACTTTTGATGTAATGTCCTAACTATTGGAATAAGAGTTTAGTGGTCTCCCACTTAACCTATATTGTAAACATCGAGTCACAAAGTGATATTATTAGCCAACTAAGGTTGATCACCAACCAAAAATTATGCTTTACAAATTATTATGGCTTCAAAATTCAAACTCTTTTTAACAAAATAAGAATCAATTGCACTGGGTAATTTCATTAAGTTTTTAGAATTTTTATTTTTATCAAATCCGTTTTTATTGGAAGATGTAGGATTTATGAAAAAATTTAATAATATTGCTTTCCAAATCCCAATTAATAAAATAAAAAATATTTAACCTAATTAGATGTGATCACGTAACAATCTATTAATTCAAACAATTTTAAGTAGTTCGACTTTAAGTCATTTTAAATTTATAAATCATTTCAGTTTCGAATAGTTTTAAGGGATATTTGTTTTTTCTTATCCAATAACTAATATAAAAAAATATTTGATAAATTTTTCTAAATAGTTTTTTAAAATATCAAACAGTTACTAATTAAAAAGTTTTGTGTTGAAATTGTTTTTGAACAACTGAAATTGTTTAAAATACAAATACTGAATTACCCTTATACTGAATTATCCTTTTGAATTTATTTGTTCGGTACAAGAATTTATTTTTTATTTAATTACTCTTATATCTTTTATTTATTTATTACTATTATTATTAAAATAAACAATTATATCAAATAAGTAATATAATATTTATTTATTATAAAATAATGTATATATTGAATTAAATAAATAATATTTGTATTAGTAATTTTATATCTTAACATGAACAATTCAATTATGTTTACCAAACAACAAATATCAAATTGGTATCAGTTATCAGCTATCAGTTAACTTCAACAACTAAACGAAATGGGGTCTTAAATTACTCATTGAGTTCGGATATTTATAAATCCTCTTATTAAATATGGCTTTTTATTGCATTTTTTATGTAAATAATCTTTTTCCTTTTAAAAATTTGAGAGATAAAATTTTATGGATTTTTTCTTTGATTAATCAATTAAAGAAAACCTTAAATTCTATTGTTAATTAAATTATAAAATATAATCCAAGTTCATTCATTGAAATTAATGGATCAATTGTTGAAAAAAAAAATCGAGAAGTAAAAACATTACCAATACATCAATATAAAGTAAATAACCATTTGTTTGGAATGGAGTAATGCAGTGTAAGGTAGGGTAATAGAAGGTAAAAGTACGTATTTGGGAATAGAGGTGCTAATTAAATAATTCAGAGTTATATGAGATGTTAAAAACTCTTATTTCTTATTGAAATTTTAACACTTCAATTCGAGGTGTTAAGGGAGGTTAATTATGAGTTTTATTTTTAATTTTATTCTTATTTTTAAAATTTTAAAAATTTTAAAATATTTATTCTACACGATATAATTTTTATATTTAATCTTACATTTTAATATCATTTAATCAAATCATTCATTATCTTGCCTAACTTTCTTGCAAACATGAAAAAATAAATACCATTCTTTATTTTACTTCTTATTTTATTAAATCTCCTTCTATCTCATTTAAACAAAGTGTTAGAAGTAAAATAAGATTATATAAAACTACAAAAGTGATTTAATTTTTCGAATTGGTCACAAATTGATACATTTGATTCAATTCGAGTTGAATCATGGACTAATTTGAAACTTAATCCAAAAAAAATTTAAATCATTTAAAGTTTAATCAACTTTTTAGAAAAAAATTTGGAGCAAAAAAATAGCCACATATAAATTAAATCCAAATAGCCCTTTTTTTTCTTTTTTTTTTTTTTCCCTCTAAGAAGGCTATCGTAATTACTTTTATGTATAAAAGTATAGTTGTACGGAGTTTCCCGTTCCACCTCCCTTGAGGAGTTATATCACTTGCTCACGTTCTCTAACATCCTCCCTTAAAACACACCAAAAGGTCAAACGTTAAAACAAACAATTAACTGAAACAGCCACCGCCCTCCACCGTAACCTCACCGGAATATGGCCACATACGGCACAATCCCAACCTCATCCTCACCACGTGCCGCCTCTACAAGCCGGGAATACATATCCAAGGCGAAAGAACGAATCATAGAAGGACTGGGCAGTCGCCGGCCATGGAAAATCATGTTCAATTTCCGGTCTTTCAGGCTCCCTCAAAGTATGCCGGAAGCAGTGGCTCGGTTTAAGACTAACGCCGCCTACTTCCGCATGAACTACGCCATCATAATACTAATAATCTTGTTCTTTAGTCTTTTATGGCACCCAATTTCGCTCATAGTGTTTATAGTAATGATGGCTGCGTGGTTGTTCTTGTACTTCTTGAGGGACGAGCCGCTGGTGGTTTTCGGGCGGTTGATCGATGATCGGGTGGTGCTGATCGTGCTGGCGGTGCTGACTATAGTGTTCTTGTTGTTGACCCATGTGACTTTGAATGTTCTGGTTTCGCTGCTTATTGGGGTGGTGGTTATGGCGGTTCACGGCGTTATAAGGAAGACGGACGATTTGTTCTTGGATGAGGAGGCTGCTGGATTGATGAGCCCTCCTCCTCCTCCTTCTGCTGCATCCTCTTCTTCTTCTTGATTGTGAGTTTTTTTTTTTTTTAAATGAGTGTGTTTTAAAATCTGAGATTATTATTGGTATTATTTAGTTGGATTATTTTTATTTTTGCTTTGTTAATTTTGTACCCACTAATTAACTGATTTGAGAGTTTTTTTTTTTTTTGAGTTTGATTAGATATGAAATTTTGCTATTTCTGAATGGTGGGTGAAAGAAAAAAAAAAAGGTCGTTATCTACTGGTCTTATTCCTACTTAAATTTGAAAAAAATGAAAAAGAAAAATTGCTTTGAAAATGGTATAACTGATTGTTTGTAAAAAAAATATATATTTTTCCAAGATTATTGGCAATTGGTAGATAATGCAGTTGGAGAAAAGCCACTTTGTGTACATTATACAAGCTAGGAATTATAACGGTTGTTCAGAGGGAAATTTTTTATCCCTAAGCTTCTTAAAATTTCATTCCATTCTCCAATTCCTCCGTCCCATATTCCTTCGAAATTTTTTTTGAATCTCCGTGTCTACATCATATAAGAATGGAAATCCCTTATTCTATCTCGTTGTCTAATTTTTATTAAATTTTTTATTTTATTATAATGTTAAACATATTTTTAATTTTAAATAATCAGTTAATTATATAGTATTAAAAAATAGATTTGTTTATTTAAATAAGCATTATATTTTTATTTTATTATTTTTTAAAAAATATTAATTATATTAAAATATAAATAGTTATTATATATAAATATATTTTTCAGAATATGATCAGAGCGGATAATGCATATGTCATCTTTGTTATAAAAAAAATTCAGAATTTGAATGAAAAAAATTATAAAAAATCTATTTTATTCGGATTCAGTCAGGATAGGACATCACGGATACAGGTTTAATTGCCACCCCTAATACAAGCTTATGTAAAATTAGAAATTTTGGAACTATTTTGATTTGATTAGATATGGATTGTTTGTGCTATGTTCTATTCAAATTATATTCAAATGGAAAGCAAATAAGCAAATAAATTCTCTGCAGCTACCTAGCATTGGGTTTCCAGATGATATTGCTATATATATACGGCTTAGCTAATTGGTATTGAAGACCTTATGCAATTGCTTTCTGATTACAAAATGTAGTAAAATTTAATTTTATTTTTGAATATATTTTATTTTTGTAATTGATATTAATTTTAATTTATAGGATATGTTTAATTATTTTATTCATATTTATATTAAAATGTTATATTTTTTATTTATTATCAAATAAATTAAATTTTATTATTAAAATTAATAAATTGGATTAATTAAAATAATTATGAAACTTAATTTATTATGTACTTGAACTTTATAGTTAATTTTTATGATTTGTTATTATGTGGTGTATTATTATTATTATTATTATTATTATTATTATTAACTTTGTAATTAAAATATAAAATTAAGTTAAAATAATTAATTATATAAATTTAATTATATATTTTATTATATTTTATACTAATATATGAACTTAATTAATGAATTATGTTAATTATTAATTTCACATTAAATAATTTTTAATATATTAATTAATAAAAATGTATTCTTAATTTAATTTATTTAAATTTATTATAATCTAATAAAAGTGAGATTTTACTGTAATTTTTGATTCAAATTAAATTCTCTCTCTATGTAAGTTTGCAAATATCTAAATATAATTTTCACATCACCATTAGAAATTGACTTTAAAAGCCTATGGTGATGCTCTAAGTACCGCACAAAGCAAAACAACACTGCAATAATTAAGCATTACCCCATTTCATTGTCAAAATTACATTTTTTATTAATTTTAATTTTAATTTTAATTATGAAATTCGGTGCATACTTCACATAACTATATGGTGATAAAAAAAAATTCTGCTAAATTAAAATTTTGAGAAAAATATTTAAAAAAAAGTGTTTATTTTTTATGATGAATGGAATTGCTTCTTCAATTTATCAATTTGGTTTTACCCACACTTCAAAGTTCAAACCAGCAAAACTTCTAGGCCAATGATTGTTAGGTCTCCGTCATCATCGGCACTTATTCGGTTATTCCCATTTACTTATTTTGATTTTTTTCCCCCTAAATCAGACTTCAAAATAAATGTATAGATTAATATTATATAGTTAATATTTTTATTTATACATCAAATTAGTAATTTGATTAAACCATAAAAAAATATACTTTATAAAATAATGAGTTTGGGACGAGAAATCCTATCAGCCCATAAAATTATCGGAATCGGAGGTAAATGGATTAGAACGCAAAACGCTGTCGTTTATTTAAATAATAAATACTTATAATTTTTGTAATTGATAAGTAGGATGAATATGCAACATGAATATAATCCTTGGATTTAGGGATGTTTGGGCTGTAAATGATTATAACCTTAAGCATGGCCCTGCTCGGATTGACGGGTCCGAAAAACCGGGATTGAGTCCGGAACGCCGAGATCGTCCTTCTCCAGAGGCTTATTCTCACTCTCCTCTCCTCCTTACGACCACCGGGTAAACCCATCGGCGGCTTCGTATTCGATCTGAGAACTTAGTTTGAACTAAATAGAAATCAAATAAATGGCGCATCTTCATCAGCCTTATGATCCCTATTACCAGTTACAGCAACCTCTGGCAGACCGGAACGGGATTAACACACTTTTCGTCTCGGGACTTCCGGATGACGTCAAGCCTCGCGAAATTCACAACCTCTTTCGACGGCGCCCAGGCTTCGACTCTTGCCAGCTCAAGTACACCGGTCGCGGCAACCAGGTCCTTCTATAACTTAATATTTTACATTACGAAGACAACTGTCCTCTTTCTGTTAGTTTCCCTAGAAAATTTCATCGTAATTTGCAGCAAATCTGTGAAATAGTCGGTCGCCTTTATGTTCAGTTTATGCAGACAGTTAACTTCAATAGTGTCTATTCAGGTAAAGATTTTAGAATTGTAAGAGCTCGATTGTGCCTTGTTTCATTGCTTGCAGGTTGTTGCATTTGCTACTTTCTTCAATCACCAGTCAGCAATGGCGGCATTGCACTCTTTAAATGTGAGAATTGACCATTTGTTCTTTTTTATATACTAGAACATCCTTTCCTATTAACTTTAGGCCTAAATTTATTAGTTTTTTGCATTCGTTACAGAGTCTTATAGACTTTGGCCTACTGATGTCATAAAGGCCTTTGGTCATCAAATCAACGGAATCACTGTGTCTTTGGCTCTTTTTATAATCTATATTGGAAAGTTTGATGTGAGGGTTTTATTCTGCTCAGCTCTAATGAATATAAGTTTTGATGGAAAAACGAATATATTAAGCTTTGCAAAACTAATTGTAAACCAGGACTTAGTTCTGAGTGTGTTTCTAGTCATTCTTCCTGGTGAATTGGTAAAATTTGTAGCTCCGATGATTTATATCTTTCTAGCAATACCAATATTTGAAGCTTTTACTAAATTGGGCATCTTCTTGACATCATTTTCCTTTGTCACTCACTTTTAGGGAGTAAAATTTGATCCTCAAACTGGATCTACTTTGCATATAGAACTTGCTAGATCAAACTCAAGGAGGAAACGTAAACCAGGTATATGGTCATCCAATTTACGAATATATTATCTTCATATACTTGTCTACAAGGTTAACCAACATTCCTTTTTGTGCAGGGAGTGGAGCCTATGTTGTTATTGATAAACGAACTCAGAAGACACCTAATGCCCAAGAAACATCAAGTGATGATGGTAATTGCGGATTTATATATGCATAGAGCTATATTTATGATAATCCCTCTGAGTTGTGCTTTATATATGTTCTCAGCTCTTATTTCACCTCGAGTCCGTTGTTTACATTTATTTAAAGAGTTGTATGCATGGGATTTTGCATGGGGTTCCCTGGACATTATCTTAACCTACATGTCTGGCTGGACCCTTTCTTCCGTATGCAGGAGGCAGCGACACTGATGAAGCACCAGCTACGAACAATGCTGATTCTGCCCACCAGGGAAATCTAGCAAATGCAAAGAGGTTGCAGGCACTGTAAAAGGCATTTCGTATTATGTATTGAAATCTTTAGTAGTTTAAACTGCAAGACATCCAGTATACACTTGATTAATGGTTTGTTAAGTTGGTATGACTCAGTCTTTCGTTTTTCCTTTTTGCTAAACGTGCAGTCAGCAAGCAGGTGAACCTGACAATGCTACAGTGGTTACAAATGTAAGTAAACAGTTCTTGGCTTAATCTCTTTAAAAGGTGTTCATGCATTTACAAATTACCTTGCAAGACGGAATGACTAACAACTCATTTGCTGCAGCTTGCTTATTTTATCTTCCATCTAACTTGTTCACTCTGTAGTGGAGGCATCTTAGTCTTATTTTCTGAAAACGTGAGCTCAGTAAAATAAAGCTAGCAAAAGAAATAAAAACAACATAGGTGCTTGCAGAAAATTTTTCTTGAATAGTAGTTTTATATAGAATTGTTCCATCGGCCTATATTAGTTTGTCTGCCAATCTATTTGATCCATTCTACATCTTTGTACTCATACTGCTGCAATTTTTTTTAAGGTTAACTGTAAAATTTCTTGGCAAGGATAAGAACTATGTTGCTTGAACTTGGGTATGGATACATATCTAAAAGTCCAGTCTCTTATTTTTTAAATTTTAAAATTTGTGGGTACTGCTAAAAAGTACCCAAAATTAGGGTTTGTGGATACATCTATCTATCTATCTATATATATTTTTTAATTTTTATATATAATAATTTAAGTTAAAAGATAAATCAAATAAAATAAAATTTGATAAAATATTTTCAATTACAAACTTAAAGTCTAAAATTCAAAATATAAACAAATAATAAAATGATAATTTTTAGTTCATTTAAATTTTTAAATCATCCCAAGTTTGCTATATAATCTATATTAATTTTTGTCATCATCACAAATCATAATCTTCAATTATAGTTCATTAAGAGATAATTCTTTTAACTCTATAAAATCATTGTCTTCCAAGTTCATTTGTGATTTGCGTCTATAATCTAAAGAAATTGGTATTATGAGTAGTACTCATTTTTAAAGTGAAGGATACAGTAAGGATTTCATACCCATACCATTGTCATAACCGAATGATACAAATACTTTTTCAAAAATAAAGTGTCGGAGTAACGTAGGATAAGAATATGGTCACTTGAAGAAAGTTAAAAGGCGTTATTTTACATTGCACTAACAGTTCGACAATTTTGGAATTCTGTTTCCTCAAGGCTCATTATGTGGTTTAATGAAAGTACGTTTTGACTGCTCATTTTATTAATTGGTTGCAGGAGGATCAGACAGAGAAGACTGCAGAAGGAGGTGTTCATCCTTGTTCAACTTTGTTCATAGCAAATCTTGGTCCAAACTGCACCGAAGATGAACTAAGGCATGCCCTTTCACAGTAAGTTACAGTCTAGTTCCTTGTTCCTTTTCTCTTTGAAAAAATAATCCTTGTCAAAATTCCATCTCTTCTCTAATTGTGCCCTTGTTCATATTCCTTTGATCATCTAATACATTGTGTCGAATACAATGGCTTAAATACTTTCGGTTCCAGATATCCTGGATTCAATGTGCTAAAGATGCGTGCTAAAGGTGGGATGCCAGTTGCCTTTGCTGATTTTGAGGTATTAATATTGGCTAAGAAAGACATTGCTTTGACTATGATCATTGGTAATGAAACGTTGCATCAGTTATCAAGTGGAAGAAAATTGCAGATCTTTCTATGCATCTGTTTAAGTTTGTTTCGTATGTTCTTGTACATCCTTTTCTATCTACATGTCTCATCAATTCAGCTGATCTGGCTAATTTATACAGTGTGACTTCATATACTACTGATTCTATGGCATCGGGCCATGAAAATCATTATTCAGTAGGTATTTGGTTCGTGAAGCATGTTTATGAGTATGCGTCCCTTATTGATTGATTAACCAGGATTCTTAGTTCCTTCCTTATTTTTACTCAAAGAGAGATAGTTCATGGTATTGATGAATTATCTTCTCATAGGCTACAGAAGTTATCAGTATCGATATCAAATTAATAAACCATATATTAGCGTATCCATATATTAACATTCATAAACTGGTAGCCAAGGAACTCATTCTGTACCAACAACCATTGGTTATTGAATGAGTGATTTGTTCATGTATTTCCCTCTCGTACAGGAAATTGAACAGGCTAAGAAAGCCATGGCAGATTTTCAAGGAACCTTGTTACCATCATCAGACCGAGGCGGCATGCACATAGAGTACTTATTTTTAACTCTGTTTATGCTCCTTGAATGTTGTTATATGTGATCATGACACTAATGGGCTGGTAGTGCTGTCCAGATATGCCAGGTCCAAAATGAGAAAGCCGTAGCGGCAAATGAATGAAACTGTGAACCAGGCGTCGATATGGGCTTAAACCTAGTCAACCAGTGCAGAGATTCAATTCTCACCGCTTCCGTTGTTAGTTTTGTAATTTTATTATCGTTAACAGAGTGAAGAATCCATAGTAAAATTATAAAAAGCTGGGGAACGTGTACAATAGTTGATGAGTTCATCTGTTCTTGGCAAGAAATGTTTGATTCTCAAGTGTGATTTGAAACCAAACACAATTCGTACTGATTACATGAAGCTTAAGATGAATTGATCTCTTGCTTTATCTATGAATCTTTTTCAATTGGAGGAAATTATCTTCACGGATAAAAAGCTGGAATCATACAAAATGCTAGCAATTGTTCTTCATTAAGTCGCTGATTTTGCAGCCTTGACGACACAAAAGACAAGTGACAACCAATATTTTCCTTCCTGTGGGGGCAACAAAGCGATCAGGTAACGAGATTGTCCTTATGGAAAAGCTTCAAGGCGCTTGGCTTTCTCATTATCAGACTTATTGCTTGGCCCTATGTCAATATTTTGAATATTTGAAATTCAAACTGTTAAAATTTAATATAATTTTGTTTTTGAAAAAGGGGCTTTATTGCAACCTTCAATTAATGCTTTCACATTCATGTTTGCATGTTTTGTTTGCTTCTTGATATAAGACAAATATCATATTAGATTTGTCATCATGTCAAGGACTCAAAATTCGAGAAAAGCGTAGCCTGATTTCCATACACAATTGCAACCTTACGCGCAAAAACATGAGAAAGACAGCAACTAATAACTAAAAGCTGCTTCAATGGATTCGATAAGAAAATCGTATTCACTAATACCCGTGCATCATCGGTATTTTAATCAGTTTCTATCATTTACCAAAGAATTAACATAGCATATTACTTACCCCACTTACCCCCTCGACTATACAAAGCAAAATCTAGATGGCATTTAATCAAACTATTTAAGGCAAAAATAAAAAAAAATAAAAGATACAATTACTGAATGCAAAAAAGAAAAAGAGAAAAAGAACAAGGGGCCAGGGGCAAATTTAGCATACCATAACATTTCTACCTTGGTTTGATTCTTTACGGTTCATCTTCACATGAAATCCTATTGGCCTTGTCCCTTTCCCAGAAAGCTGACCTCAGTGTGTCCAGAGAGAGCTTACTAAACCCTTCCAGTGCCTCATTTGGGAGTGGCCCACTATAATGCTGCTGCTGCTGCTGCTGCTCTGCCCAAATCCGTCCACTTCGGTTTCCGACATCATACCCAGGTGTTGACGAGAAATTTGAGTCCATGAACATGTCACCTTCAAGTATTCGGAGAACCTACTCCAATATAATGGAAGGAAGGAAAAAAAAAAAAAAAGAAAAAGAGATGCCATCAGCTTCAGTGGTAATATTCACAATATGCTATAATGTTATATGCATTAAAAAAAATGAAGGTGAAGAACATAAACTGGTTCCTCTAGCAAATTCAAGAGAATGCTTTTCTACAAAGTTTATGTGTTTCTCGCACTTCCATGATCAACTAGCCATGTCCCCCATTCCCGAGTTTCCACAAAGGAATCACATTATATGCTAGACTGAGAAAATTTCGTGGCCCTTTCAGACTTCCGTGAACTGAGCATATGCATATCAATATTCATTACTTTGACTATAGGCATGCAAAATTCATTCTAGCCTATCCAACTCTTCTAGTTACTTAATATGCATGAGTTAGGGGGAAAAATAAAACATCCATACTAATTTCACGCCTCACAAGACAAGCTTGAATATTGTCTGCTGAAAGTTTCACCTCACCTGTGACATGCGAGGCCTAGAGTGAGGATCCCTCCGTATGCATAATGATGCTGCATGAAGCATACAGCAAACCTCCTGTTCTGAGTAATTGTTCCCTAGCCGCGGGTCAATCAGTTCATCAATAGCATATTCGTACAACAGCGGGCGTGCCTACTCCAAATTAGAAAGTATAATGAGAACCAAGGAGATGATCAAATCAAAGAACATAAAGTCTAAAAGTAAAAGAGTAAATTGTTTTGTTTTCCTGGTAATGCATCTCTTGAAGTCACAACTTTTATTGATTCCAAAAGATATACTTGATACATCACTACAAAAAGACTAGATTATGTACTGTAGAATGGAGAAATTTAATAATGAAAATTGGTCAACATACCCATTCAGTGAGGCACTGCTGGCCCTTGGGCCGGTTAAGATCCACTGCTTTTCTACCTGTGACAAGCTCAACCAATACAACCCCAAAAGAATAAACATCAGCCTTTTCTGTTATTTGACCACTTTGAGCATATTCTGGAGCCAAATACCTGCAGCAGAATAGAATTTCTTTTGAATTATGCAATTGTGTGGGGAAGGGAAACCGAAGCAAATGCATTGATTTTAAAAATACCCAAATGTTCCAATAACTCTTGTCTCAACTCCAGTATCACCATCAGGCTGCCACCTTGCAAGGCCAAAATCTCCCACCTAAAGGCAGAAGAAAGTCATCAAAGTCATCAAAACCAGTATGTTGCCAAGTGATGATCCCATTTCATGCAACCTGGAACTCATATAATCAAATGCCTTAAAAATAGTCTCTCAGAAACCGGCAGAAAGGAGAATGTTATTCATAGCTTCAGACTCCATATCATGATGACTTGAAAAGAAGAGAATATGCCAACAGGGATGTGAATTTGATATTTTGAGCATCCAAAAATATCCTATTCAAATACTGTTCTATCTATAAAATTTAGAGAAAAAAAACCTATAAAACTTAGAGAGAAAAAACCAACTCAAAGGCTGATTGTTGCAATCAGATGCAACAAGGAATCTGTAGTCATTGGTTCTCTTCTGAAATAATATTTTGCAAACAGGTGAAGAACATTTCCGTACCAGGGGTTCAAAATCATGGGTAATAAGAATGTTGTTTGGGCGCATGTCACGGTGGACAATGCAACCTACTCTGCATTCTTCATGAAGATAGCGCAGCCCTCGAGCGGCTCCCACAGCAATCTTCTGGCGTGCAGACCACTCTAGCGGCTCCTGTTGGCGCCCTGAAACACACTCAGATTTCTAAGTAAATAAACCATGGTTGACAGTCAGAAATGACCTCAACTAATAATTACACACGTTCAATAAAGATAGAATTATGACAGTATTAATGAACCTCCAACTAAAAACCAGACTGCATAAAATGAATCCAAGTATTAATTCAAGCAAAATCCAGTTGGAGCTCTCACATTCTATCCACCAAAATAATATGATGCCGTAGTTTACCTCGCAACGAATCACCAATGAAATGGCATCACAGGCACACTGTGATTCCCAATATGGTTCTCACAGAGTTGGGAAAAACATTGCATCAATGTTAGACTTTTGCAGAGTGATTTGCAAGAAAAAATTTCAATTTACATGTCTAAACTACAAATTAAATCATACTGCTTCAACAACTGCCAATGATAATCTGACCATGTACTATTGGGATCTGTATTTTTCAAACACTAAATTTGTCAAGTTGGCAAAAAGAGGAATTACCATAAAGATGAGAATCTAGTGACCCATTGCATATATATTCGTACACCAATAACCTTCTTTTGTCCTCAATACAGAACCCTATCAGCATCACAACATTCCTATGTTGAGCACAGCTCAGGACTTCGACTTCTGAGCAAAATTCAAGATCCCCCTGCGAACTAGCCAATTTGTGCTGCTTGACAGCAACTGCCTGGCCATCTGGCAGCACACCTCTGTGAACAGATCCAAACCCACCCTCCGCCAAGAAATTAGCTTGTGAAAATCCACCAGTGGCAAGCTCCAACTCAGCATAGCTGAACCATTTTGGAGGTTTTCCAAACACAGGTGCCTTATGTTGACAAATTGAACATAAAGGAGGGGGGCCAGGAGGTGCATTTCTGGATAATGATATTGCTTCTCTTACATTTCCACTCAGCTCTAAATCAGTCCTACAGTTGGGCATTCTTTGTCTATCAAGTTTTGAGTACTTCTCTAGAAAAGCTTTAGCTGTAGATACTTGAGCAATATTGCTACTTCTCTGTGAACCTTCTTCCATGTGCCGTGAGGAATGAGTATGCGAATTACGGAACTCCCCTACCCATGGTTCGAACCTCAAACTTGCTGATGCTGTGGATAGATGTTCACTGTCCGTGTCTGAACTAGATTCATCAACATTCCCATTTTCCTTAATGTTTACTGATTCCTTTTTCTTCAGGTCTACATTCATTTCTGAGATAAAAAATGGAGATGTTCCCGGATCACTTGACACTGATGATGTACCCGCTTCAGTAGCAGTAAATGGTGTCCCTAGCTCTGGACTACTTGTTGGAGTCACAACCGGTCCCCGTATGGAATCTGAGGAATCCTTTTTATTATTGGCATGTTTTTCAGAAGCTTCATCTGGTTCAGAAGGTAATGGGCCTGTGCTTTCAGCTTCCTTGGATGTTGTTCCAACCAAATTCAAGCGGAGAACCTTTGGCTGGGAACGCTTCATAACAACTATGTTGCACTGTAATTCATCCATGCAGCGTTTTTCCTCATGCTTCAGTTGTCTGCAAAACAAGCCAAAATATCTTGAAGGAAATTTGATAAACTGAAAGCAGAACACAAACTATGATCAAGGAAAGTACCATGTGAGTGCTCAAAAAGATCTACTTTTGACAAAAATCTTAAAGTTCAGTTGTTTGATTTTGAAGGGGATAAAACATCCAAAGAACTCTATTAAATAAATGAACCAAAAAAATGTGAAACATTACTTGTCTAATACGACCCAATTGGCTTGTGCTCTCTTTGCCTCTGTAGCAACTGCCCCACAAGGTGATCCAGAAACAATTTTTATATTTACGTTGATCTGTGTGAATCAAGATAGAAAACATAGGATCAGCATTAACAACAATGAACATGAATTATAGCATGCACTGATGCACTCACCTTGTTTGGATCATAAACATCGTGAAGCTGAAGGATCATCTGGGAGCAGGAATCAGTGATGTCGCATTTCTGCTCTGAGGTTGCTCCTGAATGAGAGTTCCGATGACCACTGGCACAATCACCAGCAAATCTTGGGAAGCCCCAAAATTTTCGACCTAAGAAATCACAGAAATTAACCGTTGTTTTTATCATATTTACCAACAGAATGAGATGGAAACATGAAAAATGGCGTCACTGAATTTCAGTTAATTCAGAAGCACCATCAATTCATTTCCAGGAAAAGGATGAAAGTTTCAAAAAGAGTCATAAGTTATGATATCAATAAAACTAAGAAACCTAGAAATTTTACTAGATAGATGGCCAAAAAGAGCTATCACACAGCAGAACTTTGTTTTCCCTAAATACCTTTTGAAATGGGAAAGATCAGCAAAAAATTTTACTTCCATTTACTAAAAGTTACCTTTCAGCTAAAAGCTGAAAGTACTCATCGCCAAACAGATGCTCAAAAATTAAATATACAATATCTAATCAATAGACACCGCTCAAAAGTAGCAAAAATAAACAAGAGAAGAGGAGATGAAAAGGCACCTGAACTCTGTGAAGGGACAACAACAAGCAGAGTAATGCAGTCCCCAGCTTGCACAACATGAGTCAAAGACCACACCAAGGCAGTCTTAGGAATCTCCTTGGATGCCTTAACTGCAACTACAACCTTCTCGGCGGTATCAGAGCCGCCTTTCTCTTGCTTTCCTCGCTTTTGCTCTCTACTCATCACTACCACCACTGAATGTATATAAAACCTCCTGGGTCCTTCAATACATCAATTTTCCAAAACTCATTAAGTGCCTACAGTTATACAGACAACAATGGGAAATCCTTAAGACACAAAAACGTATGATGCATTATTGCTCTGCCCCCACCATGTTGGATTCAAAGACATATACCTCCGACAAGAAAACTATACCCTTCCAGTCATAGCAGAAGCAAAAACACCTTCATGGACGAGACCATTTTCACCATGAATTCCACAAGTATGACTCACAAAATCACAAAAAACAAAGCGATTTCACAAGTGGTCACTCTTTGGTCATTCCTTAGTGATCCGCGGATGGTGCCCAGGAAATCTTGGGGATCTAGATATATGATATCCTTTTGGCTCAAAAAGCAAGAAGCTGATTCTACGGGCACAATTTTGACAAAAAATAACTTGCTCTCCTAAGAACTTTACACAGAGAGAATAAAAAACACTGTTATGGCGAAATGGAAAAGGACACAAAATCCAACTAGAGCTCACTATCTACCATAAACTGCATTGCGTTTTGAGCCCTTAAAATTAAAAAGTCAAAGAAGCGAAACAAACAGCTCCGATAGGTAAAAAATAGGGACTATTTTTTTTTGGATCCCGGATGAGCAATGGCGATTGCAGATTCTGTTTTCTGTCTGTCCAAATATAACCAGATAATTCATGCACGAATCTCTGCATACATGAAGCTTTCACACTGATTGATTTGACCACGGTACAGTCACTGTTAAACCTCGAGTTTGAACTCTAGCAAGCTCTCTTCTTCCTCAAAAGCCAGTACTCTCTGAAATTGAAGCAAATAACAGAGTCATGCAGATCAGTAACCAAGAGCAAGTATCATAACAGTAACACACGAAAATAAACAATAAAAAGAATTACGGTTTGGTTACTCAGGAAATGTGAGAAAAAGAAAGAAAACTAACATTTACTAAATCAAAATACAACAACAGAATACATAAAAAAAACTTTAAAAAAATTAAAAATAAATATAAAAACGACACCAACACATCCACACATACACCAAAACAAACTCTGAATTACAAAAACAACAGAGAGAAAATATTATTGGATCCAAAACCTCTAAAAATGAACAAAAGCTACACTTCCAAACAGAAAAAAAAATTGAAGCATTATACACCAAACCAAAATAAAAAAAGATAAACTCAAGAACAAAAGATTAGTTTTCAAAATCAGAAGAGAAAGAAGATTTCGATTTCGATTTTCGACCTGCACGCTTCAGCTAGTAAGAAGGAGAAGGAAAGAGCGCGCGAAAAATGAGAGGAAGAGAAAAATCTTTAGGGTTTCCTTACAAGAAACAATCAATCACCAAATCTATAGCTCTTGAATTTCTGGAGATGAGTACAAAATGTTCGGTCTTATAAAAATATTTTGGCTTATTTGTCTGATTTTTAAGCTTAGGAGTTTTAAAATTAAACTATAAAAAGACAAAGGTAGTGAAAATTTTAAACTCATTATTTATTACTCTGAATCTCTGATCATCTTTTTTAATATTATTTATTTCTTTATTTATATTTTATACACTGTCTGCAGTAATGATATCTACAGTGCCTTGCAGTTCTTTAATTTTTGGCTTTGCTATGCTAACGTGTTTTCTTTTAGGATTTCCTTTTTAATGAAATTCGATTTTATAAATATGAAAATTTCAAATAATCAAATTAATTAATCCCTTTTTTTTATTCGATTAATTGTTAATTTTAATTATATAAAAAAATAGTTTATAACCAATAATTATGGACAAACCTAAAAAGTGGCATACGATACCATTGCCACCCCCTTAAATTAAAAATAAATATTAAAATTATATTTTGAAATTTTTATTTTTTTAATTCAGTTTTACCTCTTTCAATTTTTTATTCTTTTAATTCAACCTCATTTTTTAAAATATTTGAATTCATGATAAAAAAAAATATAAATTTATTTCTCTTAAATTGGATTTCTGATCCGCTATCGGAGGGTAGCTCTTAACATTTTTTAACATAATTTATTAATAAAATTTTTCTTAATATTTTTAAGCCATGAACTGCTAGATGCTCAATAAGAGAACCAAACGGTCCGAGCATGCCTTTATTATTTGATATTAAGTATACAGATATTGTTGCAGAAAACGCTTTTATGGATAGACGTCGTGTCGATAGGGATATTTGTTGCCGAGGTTGCCCTTGGATTTTGGTGAAAATTTCGTATTGGGTGCAGGCTATATATGATACAGAGTGTCGTTTTACCCCTTGATTGGGAAAAAAGAAAATAATGAGATAAAATATGGAAGAATTTTGACTTTATTTTGTTCGGATAGAAAAAAATATTCCTTGTTTTTCTTTCTTAATTTTCTCTCCAAATTGGAGAGAGAACATAAAGAATTGGGAGAAAAATTGTACATATTTATTATTTTATAAAATAAATTTATAATATTATTTTACTTTAATCTAAACATTAAGAATGAAAATAAATTTTATTTCATTTTCACTCATTTATTATTTTACTCCAATTGAAAGGTGAGAAAAAATAATAAGTGAGAGAAAATAAGAAGACCCTCAAATGAAAGTTCCCAAACAAAGAGTTATAAAGTATTTAGAATTACGGTTAGATACCTAAAAAATTAGATTTATAATTTTTTGATTTAATTGAGTAATTTTTTATAAATTTTTTTTAAATCTGTAAAAAATATCTATTTATTTATTTCTCTTTAAAAACAGATTTTAAAACTCAAAAAATTTAAAAATAAATTTTTTTTTTAAATCACTTTTACCAAATGCAAATCTCAAACGGAGCTTAGTAGTTTTGAAAGTGGGGAGGCGCCACATCCCATCTTCAGTTTAACGAAAAAGGAAGAAGAAAAGAAAGGGCTTTGTGGCTTTTTTTTTTTTTTTTTTTTTTTGCTCGAGTCGTTTAATGAATCCTTCGAACGTTACAGGAATAGTTTATGCTTTTATACTGCGCCGCACAATCCCAACTCAAGTTTCGGCTGTTTTTCTGTTTTGGTCACAGCCGATCAGTGATTGACTGATGGTTGACCTGTGGGACCCTTGTTGTTGTTGTTGATAAGCTTTATATTAGACGGTGATGGGATTTAATTCAGGTTGATGTGATCATTTTAATTTTGGATAATCTATGATTTGAAAAAATTAAAAATTATTGAATCTACAAAGCAGAAGCTAAGCTATGCATTACTTACTTACTTAGCCCGCTTAAATCTTAGTTTCAATCTGCATCTTTAATTAAATTGCTTTTGTTGGAGGAGATGTTTGACTTATATTTTGAGCAATAAACAAAGCTTAAATTTACAAGGCTAAAAAAAATTAGTTGCTTTAAAGCATAAAATATTATTGGATATTGCATTTCCATATATATATATATATATTTAATTTTTAAAAACTGTTTTTTAGAAGAAAAAAAGGATAAATATATATTTTCATAACAGTTAATTCAAATTTTAAAAATTAGTAAATTAAATAAAAATAATTTTTTTAATACTCAACCGCAATATAAAACGAAAGTTAAAATCAAGGAGAAATTTAACCATTAAATTATTTTTCATGAAAAAACACTTTGTTCAACTCTACTTAGAAAAAATATACAAAATCCTAGTTAAAAAGGGTGGGATTGCACATTTTATCAAAATATAATTATGTGCATTTTTTAGAGTTGAATTATAATTCTTTAAATTTGATACATCTTAAGCGAAATATACAAATTGAAATTGTTCATTGCATATTTATTTTCAAAAGTTTAGAAAAATTCAATCAGTATTTATATTTATTCATATATATCAAAAATAATATATATTGCTTGAAGAGATACAATTCATCATTTTTCTCATACATAAACTAAAAAAAATAGTCATTTATCATATTTATATAAATAAAATAAAAATAACTTCAAGTTTGTGATTTGTTAACCTCAAATTTTGCAGAGTTGCAATCAAAATGTGAAGGGAATCAATCATTTGAAATTTTAAAATAAAAGCAGGAATCTCATTTATTCTTAAAACAACAAAGTTATTCTAACTTTTTTTTTTCCCCTTTATCCTTCTTTTTAATTTGAATATAGCCTATCCATTTCCTTCTCAATTTTTTTTTCATTATTCCTCTCAACGCTCAATTTCAAAATTATTTCTATAAAAAAATAAATGAAAATTTTATTCAAACTCGTTCTACAATATCATTTGAATTTATAATATATTTTTAGACACAAATATAGTTTATAATATACTGTTTTGCATAAAAAATAAAATATATTATAAACTTACCAGCTAAATAAAAAAACGAATTAAATTTAAGAAAATAGAATCTTAAATAAAAATTCACTTGTATTGAAGTAGATTCAGCTGTGTTTTTGAAGCAAAGTAATTTTACCAAGAAGGAAAAACCAGCTTATTTCATTGTTATATTCCATATTATTTTTTAAAAAAATTTATAAAATTATTCATAATGATAATTTGAAGTCAAGGATCGAATTTGAGAAAAATAAAATGAATATTCAAGCCCCCTCACCCCAGGCGTACCTTCTCAAGGAATGGGGGCCAACGGGACAAAACTTGTAGGACCCCCTCGCTTACCTGACGAAGTCACTAGTCAGGTTAGCCCAAACCATTCAGCTGTCTCCTTTAGACCAGTTCCCGATAAGCAACGTTTTCTGTTTGTCAGCCACCTTACCCGCAGGCGTTGATATTAAATTTTTGAGATCTAGAGTGCAGTTGATTGTTAACGCACCCATTGAGTTATCATGGACTCTCCGAGTTTAAAATAAAATTATCAAATTCTCCAAAATTATAATCTGATGATCAAATTATTAAAAAGTTCACTTTTGAAGTCCATACTTGTAAATTAGCATTGGAATTGCTTAATTTCAACTTTCAAAATATTTTTGATTTTTTTTTACTATTATGAATTCTTATTATAAATTTTACATTAAATTAAATTGTGCACTCAATTTAATAATTCAAAAAAAAATAAAACATTAACAAAAAAAAAAAGATAATTTTAAGATGAAGTTGAGTACTTCATTGAGAATTTATAATTAAATTTTAAAGAAATCAAAAAATTAATTTCAGATAAACTCATCATGAATTTTAATTTATGAATTATGATGCAAATATAAGTACTTTATCATCTCGTGAACAACTACAAGAACTGAAAAATTGATGGGTGGTTTGCATGGGATGTGACAAACGACAGCGTATTGGCGGCCGATGTCACAAATCACTTTTCGCGCCACGTGCCACGGATCATGTCTAACATCTTTCGAACCTGCGAAACATTTGATTATGCGTTTCAAGGACCTAACTCACTATTTTAAGACTAAAATTTGTTGGTTTACCAAAACATATATTTTATAAAAAAAAAACTAAATATATTTATTACATAACCAACGCTGTCTGTTAGTATCCCTTGATCCGGAATTTTCTGGTTGTGTGGAATGATGATATAATTAAATAATTAAAGGTAAAGGACAAAGTTGATGTGCTTAATAATAGAGGGTATGAACGTGGTGGTCAAGATATTCTTCTTTAATTATTTATGTGATAAATGATAATCACGTAGCAGTATTAATGTTTAAAAAGTCGAAGTCCAAACATGTTTAGCATTAATCATTTTGTTATTCATGTGTAATGAGTCCATGTGTCTTACTGTCAGTCCCTTGAGCTGGTTGACACGATATTGTGAGGAATGGGCACATTGATTCCTCACATGGGTCCATTGACATGCAGTGCATGATAGATAGTATGGTAGCTGATTTGCCTAAAGCAATTGGGATACTTGGACAATTGTTGGTATTGCATGGTTGCACAGTTGGCCAGACGATTGACAAAATCAGATTGATTTATTGAAAGACAGTTGGCTTGCGTATTTTTTCTATCTTCTTACTTAGCAGTTGGATTTGTCCACTCTATACTTAGTGGTTGGTAACTGTCATTTTATTTGTGCATATAACTGTCTATGCTATATAAGGATATTATTGGCTAATATTTAATTTAAATTGTAATTTATTGTAATTTTCCTTATAAGCAATGAATATAAGGTTGAGAGTTTTTATGTAATTTCGGTTTCTTATTGATTTATTCAATTTCTATGCATCTTGACTCTTTTTACTTGTGTGAATCATGTTAGCTGAATCTTGTTGGATTGCTTGGTTGCCTAATAGGTTTCAAATTTATTGTGTGCTGTTTAACTTGAATTTGGACTGTGACACCAACCATGATTTTATTTTAAATACTGGATTTAATAAACTTTGTGCATTTCTAGCCGTTACATGTTAATTGTTACTGTATGTCATTAAGATGATCACGAATTTGATTTAAAACCAATTTTTCTTAATTAATCTGAAATTAGTTTTCACTATTAAAAGTATCATTAATTTTTATTTTTTTATGTCAATTAAAAAATTCAGTGTATAATTAGCTGTTAATATATAATAAAAATTCAAGAGAGATCATATATATTTTACAAAAAAAAATTAGGTTTGCAAATGCCTATTCGTTCTAACTTTTATGTGTTTTATCCAAGTATTAACTAGGAAAAAAATATTTACTCTAATAAATAATAAAATAAATAACAAATAAAATTTAGTTTAATGATAATAGTTTATTGAATATCGATGATTGTGCTCTATTAAAAATAGGATACAAAAATTAAAAATAAGCAAATAGGGCATGGCGGTTGAGCCAATCCAGTACAAAGGGCGTGGGGTGGATCTAGTGGAATTAATTTATTTGAATTGGAAATAGTGATTCTTTGTACACTACAAGGAGGTTGATTGTCTTTTGTCTTAATCATAATTTAGTAACAATAAAATCCGTAATTCATAACTAGTTTAATTTCATGGATTTGATTAATTACGAATTGTATGCCATGCACGTCCAAAGTGTATTTTTGTATTTTTCTTTTCCTTATTATAATATTAACATATGGACTTTATTGGGGACAAAGACCCTCAAAGTCATTACACAAAATCAGTTAATTAAAATTTTGTTTACTATGCAAAGATATTTCTTGCCCATTTCTGATTTTGATCAACTATGAAAAAATATATTCGTTTTACAAATAATTTTTTTTTACTATAATAAATTCGTTTTTTTTCTCATAAAATTTCTAATTATTTGCTCAAAAAAATTAAAAACTTATAATTACTATTTTTATATTAAATTTTATTATGTCGATCGGATTATTTCAGAATTAACTATTAAAATTTTGTTGCACTGAGTCCAATTAGTATTACAAAAGGCCTGTGAAGGGCATTGAAGTATGGGAACTTTTGTTTTGTTTTATTTTTTATTTTTTTCAAATTTGATGCATTAATTACTATTCTTAATTTGTGTGCTCTTCTATTTGTCCTTGAAGCAGACAGGCACTATATGCATTAAATTTTGTACTTAATGTTTGTGCTCTTCACCTGATTCTCTCCATAGATGATAGAACAACATTCAAGTGAAAATGGTCCTTAATGTGGAGAAGTTGCAAATCTTGATTGCAGCAACTAGTTGTCAAGTACAACTCCCATGGTTTGATCTACCATAATCTAAGCATGGGGTTCCTTCTTCTTTTTTTTTTTTAAGGGTATAAGAGTGAATGCATTATCATCACAGCAACAGTTGTTCAAATGTGGGATATTAGGTAAGAACTATAAATATGCATTCAACTATGCTTATTTCCCAACGGACATGGGAAATTTATTTTTTAAATTTGATTTATACTGTCATTCATCATCAAGTTAGTAATTAATTATTTTTAACAATAAAACATTTTTAAAATATAAATTTCATATTTATGAGTATGATTTTTTTTTACATGAATAATATTACGAATTTATAGATTTTAGTTTCTGTATGAATATGTGAACCCTATTTAGATAAGAAATTCCTTTGAACACACATAATCAAATTTGATGGATTAACAGATTGAGAATGACCTTTTTATAATTTATCAATTGAAAATTTAAATTAAAAAGTTATAATTCATTTGTTATTTGGTTTCAAATGTGTTAATACTAAATAATAAAAAGTTTAAAAATGTTGTCAGATACTATTAGTGCTATAATGCCGAATATTGGTGAGCTCAAGTTCAACTCGTTTAAATTTAATACCAGTTCGAGTTTTGTTCGAACTCAATTCGAGTTTTTATATTTAAATTTGAGTTTGACTTATTTGAAAACTATTAAGTTTGCAAACATTTCAAACTCAATTCGTAAAAAGTTTATTTATTATATTTAATAAGTTTAACTCGAGTTCGATTCGTTAACTAATAATAAAAAAATTTCGAATTCGACTCATTAACTAATAATGACAAAATTTCGAGTTCAATAACAAATATTAACTAATAACAAAAAGTTCGAATTCGACTCATTCCTACATGTATAGTTCAAGAATAGAAAGAACTAATCATCTAGGGGAAAATGCATACTATTTAAGTCAAAAACTCATAAAAAGAATAGTGAATGGAAAACAAAGGGGGAAAATAATTTTTGTAGGGCACACGGCATCACTTTATTCTAAAAATTACACTAGTAAAAATATACCCACTTTTTAATGTCGCAAAAATTTATGGGACAGATGGTAAAATTATCATTAGGAAGAAGAAGGAGAAAAAAAGAAGTATGTGTATGTTCCCTACCAAATTGACTAATCCACATGGCCACTTTGATGTGGTCCTTGGATGCCACTTTCTTGTAGCCGGTCGTGCTTGTCATCCCCTCGGCCTGCTTTCACTAGCTTAATCAATGTCAATAGGGTTACCTTCCTTGGATCATTTTTCTTCCAATTAAGATATAGTTAAGGAACTGAAAAGTATGTTATTTTATTGATTAAGTAAATGCTTCTAATCTAAATATAGAATAATTGGCAATTATGCTGCTTGTGTGCTTGTCTAGTAGCAGCTAAGATCATCATGATTAGTTATATGACATCAAAGCCCCACCATTTTTTGGGTAATTGAACACAGGTACATCCATATAAAATTTGATAAGTCCACTAGTCCCACTAGACATATAAATCAATGATTTTTTTTGTATTTATTTATGAATTCAATTAATAATACATTATTGTATAAAGTAATTGATTATAAGACTCTCTCCTCTATTTCTAGATTTCGCCTAAAATTTTTACACAATAATCAAAAAAATGTGTTTAAAATATAGATAAAATATTATATTACCCTTAGATAATTAATTATTTATATATGAAATATGGAGTTATAAAATAAGTAGTTGTATATAAAAGAATAATTTTTAAATAAAGATATAATAGATAAAAATTAATTAATATTTATAGATAACTGTTTCACATCAAATATTTTAAAACAAAAATGAAAATCTTAAACCACATTTATTTAGAATAAATAAAGTAGTAAGTTGATATATTAATAGCAAAATTCTTTCGGGGCCATGAAAAATTAATTGTAAGAGTAAAGTTGAGCATAAAAAGCTACTGCAATTACTTAATTGTTAGATAAATTAATGGCATTATTAATTAGCTTACTTCCTATAAAGACAATTTCCATCCAATAAGAATCATGCCCTACCTGTCAGTATCTAATTATCTTCAATTTCCATCACGCTGCGGCAGTGGGTCACATATAGCTGCATCATTTACTTTTCTTTTGTCAAAATATCTGCTTATTAAAGCTAATGAAATAAATTGTGAAAATACAAGTAATAAATTTTTTACTTTTTTAACAACATAAAATATCCAAAAATAATTTCTTGCCATCCATAAAAAAAAATTATTAAAGAGGATTATAAATTAAGTTCAAATATCATATTCGGAAAATTAGAATAAACTTTTAAATCTTGGTATTGAAATAAAAAGATTTGATAGGTCATAAAAAAAAACTCTTAATTTATAAAATACAATATATAAATTTGTAATTAAAAATAAGTTAAGAAAATATATTTGACATAAAATTATCACAAAATGTTTGTCCTTCGAACGAGTAGCACTTGACAACATGATACTGATATAAGTGAGTAATTTCTTAGTGAAATTAGTTTCTTGTGTATATATTGAATATGAAAAAAGTAAAGGCATAATGACAAGATTTTGCTGTTTATACTTTATCGGTGCAGCCAAGAATGACATAAAAAGACATGAATGCATGTCCCACGTTATTATGCTAATTTATGAAAGATTTATTAAAAATATTAATAGAATTTTTTGGTTGATAAATTAATTAAATAGCTAGTTAGATAGCTAGCTACTGAAGCTAAGTGTAAAAATGAGAGATTTTGAATTCCAACTTCCATCTATAAAAAGGAAAAATTATATTCTATTCGTTATAAGCCACACAATAATTTTTATAATCATTCAATATTTCCAAAGTAAAGTAAAATTACTATTTTTAGATATATTATTAATTTAATTCATAAAATGAATATACTCACTCAATTTTAAATAATAGAATTCCAAAATGTTTAGTAGTAGTTATAATTTGTGATATCTAATCTATTGTAACTTTTTTTTCTTTTACAAATAATCCAATCCGACAATAGATTCAAACTCAATATATTGGTTATCAGATCGATATAATTAAACTAAAATTTATTAGTTATGGTAATTTATTCAATTAGAAAAATATTAAAAAAAAAGAAAAAAATATATCAAGGATGGGGCCATATTTAGCAAGAGATATTGAGAGAAACTTTCCTAAAAAACAATGCTTGCAATTTATACATGAAAAGCATATATGTTGGATGATCTTATTGCATGAAAGTGAGGGTCATATATCATTAGGGTCTTCTTGTATTTCCGCAACCATCAAACTTAGCTGCTTTTGTGTATGGCATGATTCACCAGATATTGGATTCCCTGTTAATTCAATACCAACAAATTGTATATATATACGGCCTCAACCCAATCATGACTCTTAAAGAGAAGTCATCATTTCTTTTAACATAAAAAAACCATTTGCTCTTTGTAAATATATGTATGAAAACGAGAAACTGTTGAATATATCTGTTTTCCATCATTTTGTGCAAATATTTTCTCAATCATTTTGTTTCCTGCACTATTATATGCAAAATAATAATAATAATAATCGGCCAACTGTATTTATTTATTTTTACTATTTTATCTCTTAAAAATTCATTTTTTTTTTCAAAATATATCCATTATCCTGTAAAAAATATTCAATAATAACGCTTGTACTTTTATGCGATGTTGTTTTTTATCCTGATATGATAGTTCGATATACCGTGTTTTTAAAATATTAAATAGTAAACTGATCTAAAAATAAAGTATAAGAGGTAAATTAGATTAAAAAAATGATAAATTGACAAAAATAGACCAACACAAATAGCTTGATATGTCTTATGCCACTACAAAAATAACATCATTGCACATTGATATCTTTCTACGTATTAAATTAATGTTGGTAATGCTACAACTTTTTTTTTATTTTATTTTATCAGGACTTCCTCGTCTTTTAGTATGAATCTATGATGCTACAAATACTTGGGAATATATTTCCTTTATGCTCCAGAATGTGAAAATGGTATGTTGGTAAAAAAAATGTATTTTTTAAATAGTAAATTTTAAAAAAAGTATTTTTGGAAGAAAATGAATAATGAATATAAAGTTTTTTTTTGGGTTCCCAAATTTATGTGGATAATATAGATGGTAAATGAATAAACTATTAGTTGATAAGGAATAATGTGAAAAGGGTGAGTATGAGTACATTGGAAGAACGGATTTAAGGCGTGCTTGATGTCTTCATCAGTGATTCATTCCAAAATTTAATGATGCGTCTCATAATTGATGTCTTTGCCATATTATTTTCATGTCTTTATATCATATTGCCTTCTGGAATGATTTTGCACCGTGAAATTTGGGCTTTAGTTTAGGTGGCATTTTCATAGATTATTGTTTCTTGACTCATACATTATACGTTGATGAACCCTTAGCATTTAATTGTCTTAGCATGAGACCTGATCATTTCTTTAGCAATCAAAATAGTAAGTTAGATGGATTAATAATAATAATAATAACAAAATATTTCAGTTCCCTTTACAAATTTATACAATCAAATATTTAAACAAAAAAAAAATTATTCATTGTCTTAATTATCAAATTTGATTAAATAACTTTTTTTATTGATACATTTAGCATTTATATAATTAATTGAGCACCCCCCATTTCTACTATTAAAGTAAAAAACAAAGGGATAATTTGATCATAAATTAAAAATTATGTACTTATTATAATTAAAATTTAATTTTGAAATATTCTGATCGTCGTACACAAATCAATATTTCATTTTTTTAATGGTAAAAGAGAAAAATACTCAATATATTCAATTCTTATATCATGTACTTAGGATAATCCAATGAAATGCAGGAGTGCCTTTATTTTATTTTTTTATATATTTCAAAAAATAAAATCTTTCATAATTATTTAAATGAAATACATTACATCCATTATATAATTTCCGCAATAAGTTTTTACAGGGCCAAAAATGGATCACGTATCCCACGATAGGCGATCTTGGTGCAGAGTTGGGCTTTCTCTCTGCGATTTCTATAAGGAGAACGGGCTCCATATTCATTGCACGCATAAGCAAGGAATACTGCATATCCTATAGAAGCCCAGCAAAAAATTTTGAACTAGAATCCCAATTCTGGCTTTTTTTTTTTCTTTTTTCTTTTTCAATCTTGAATATTCAATCATTTACTTGTATTTCATCAAAATAAAGCTCTTATTTATTTAGAGTAATTAGTTTAATGATTATAAAAATTAAAATTAAAGAAATCAATTTAGATAAAATTAGTTTGAATGGCTTGATTTAGACACAATCGAAATTAAAATGTCATTTTACTTTTGATAGAATAAAAGTAGGAGGAGTTTAATTTAAACAGAAAAAAAAGCTAATGAGTTTAATAGACAAAATATAGAGCAAAAATGTGCCGTTTTCCCTTGAAATATCACATTTTCAATTTGAACCTATTATTCGAGATGTCACTAGATTGATATTCTCGCTTTGTGAGAATCATTCATGTTAGGAAACAATAAAATAACTATAACTATAAGGAGGACTATATATATAATAATTATGATCTTAATTTTTAGGTTAAAATTTCTATAAGTACGCATCTACAAAACACTTCAAAGAATATTTCTTTAATTAGTAGGTTGAGATTTTCATTTTTTTTTCTTTATGTGATAGTGCTAGGTGGATCAATATTGATCCGGAATGAGGGAGAAAATATGTGCAAGTGCAATTTCTCCTCAAAATTTTAAATTATGCTATCAAAACCAGCCAGTTGCTCCACATCAATTTTGCCCCTCAAAGCAATGTTGTATGCAGATAGAAGTGAGTTAATCAAGCATTAGTATTTTGCCACATCAGGCATAGGCTCCATAGTAATGATAGAAATACTATGCTATTTTATTTTTTGAACTGAATAATAGAAATACTATATAATATATTAATTAATTATATACGCAAAAGCAAGATTACAAATTAAAATTCAAAATTTTAAACTTAACTCGGGACATGAACAATCCATAGTTTTAGTTTGGAAATCCCTCTTCCTCAATATTTAATTTTTGAGATCCCATGGGTGCAAGAAAATCTTTGTTTCACAGGGAGACAAATAGGACAAATTTCAATTCAATAATTGAATTGAATCCCAATCTTCCAAAAAGGGTTTTTAAAATTTCATAACAGTCATTTTTATATATAATATAATCTCACAATTCCATATTATATAGTTCATAATAAATTTAGTATATACACTTATTAAACGTATCAATATAATGTGCTGAGAAATAAAATTTTAATTTTTATAAACATAAGCTGAATTTAGATACTCTGTCTGGCGCAAAAATTTTACGATTTTAATGTTTAAACGGATATGCGTTTGCCAGCTAAGAACAAACTCTCGTCACTTTTCCCATTTTGCGCTTGCAACTTTCTGAAATTAACCGTTTTTCTTTGTTATTAGTACAAAGTAAAGGGGCAAAAGCTGGACCATTTTACTACTCACTCTGTCACTGCCGCGGCCGAAATTGCCAATGGCCCTAATCCAGCCAAAATATGGCGGAATCTCCCGCTTAATCTAATTTTTCTTCGGTTTTATTCCGTTTCTCCATCAATTTCAAGATCTGAAAACTCGTCAATTTAATTTTCCTTTTCTTCAAACAAAATATTGATAAATTGAATCAATCCTCACTTCACTCTCTGCTCACTGTTTCTTCAATTCGAAAAAAAAAAATCCAAACTTTGAATTTGGTACTGTAGGGTTTTGTTTCAGAAATTTCAAGCATGAAAGCTTCATTGAAGTTCCGTGAAGATCAAAAGCCTCTGTTTAGAGCTAAAGTCCCATCAAGCATATTGGGGTTGCCTTTCCAATCAGGGATTGTGGCCGGCGAATCCAAGGAGTTAAGTCTCAATCTCGCTACTCTCTTTGAATCTGGACCCGCCATCAAGATCGCTTACCGTCCTAATGATACCGGGAACTCTTTCTCCCTTATAGTCAAGACTGGTATGGGACCTTTTGGTTCGCCCATGTCCAGCTCTATGCTGATGAGTGCCGAGTTCAATTTGCTTGGAAGGGGAAACCCTAGCTTCATGCTCCATTTCAAGCCTAGGTTTGGGGATTTCTCGATTAAGAAATCGCAGTCGTCTTCGGTTTTTGAGAAGAGCGGGAGTTTGATTGGGTCTTTGGAGAATTGCAACGACGATGGATCGGTTGAGGTGGTGGATTCTCCGGTGATGAACGGAAGCAGTTACGCTGCAATGAATGGGTCGCCCGGGAAGAAAATGTCCGTTTTTCCGCCGCAAACTTCTAGGGCGATTGTCGGGGCATTCTCCGGTGTCGAAGTGGCGGCAAGTACGAAGTTGCCCGTTAAGAGTCGCGCGGTGATGAATTTCCGGTGGGGTGTTAGGGTTCCTGCGGAAATGAAGAGTGGTATCGGCGGTGATTCGGCAGCTGCGATTAATTTTAGAAAGATTCCATTTTTAGTGATGAACAAGATAGGCATTGAGCATGTGGATGGCGATGATTCTAAATCGAAAGGAACGGCCTCTACACCAACAAAATTAGGTCCGGAGTTGGGAAATACTGATATGGCAGAGGCCTGTTTAACGGTTAAGCGGCAACTGGAGGTCTTGCAAGCTGAGAATGGGCTATTGAAGAAAGCAGTGGAAGATCTCAGGAAAGAAATCGCAGCCGGTAAATTTAGTTTACCGGCTCAGGATTTCAATTCCGGCAGATATTCTGAGAGAAATGGAATGAAAAATACGAATGGTAGTAGAAATGAAAGAAGAGGAAATGACAAGAAATCAGAAGGGGATGTGAATGAAGAGTTGAAGAAGGCACTGAAGGGAACTTCTGGTGTTGGCGCTTGAATTTGTTGATAGAGTATATACATATAAATTATGCTAAGTGGTATTAGCTTGCCTGATTAGCAGGTTTGTTCTCTTCTATTGCTGCCTTAGTTTTTGTAAGATTTGCTTAGTTATGTATTCTATATTGGTTGCCTTTTAATCATGTAACAAATCAATGTATCCGTGCAATTTGATCATTTAATTATTTGAATTCTGGATACATAACACACACAGATGCAGCTTTCAACCTTTTACAGACAGATTATAGGAACACACATACGGGTTTATTTGATTTAGAGATTGTAGTTCGAATCCAGAGCATAATTTTTATACTGCTTGCTTTTCGCTTAACCGGAAATCTCAATGAACTTGACCTCGGGCTTCTTCTTCTTCTCCTGTTTAGGAAGTAAGTACTCCATTCTCCATGGTAGCCTTGACTTGATGATCCATCTTTGCATTCTCAGGCAACCTGAACCTCCTTAAAAATTTGCCGCTGCACCTCTCAATTTTGTGCCACTTATCGTTCTTCTCCTCCTGCTCCTTGCTCCTCTCACCGCTGATCTGGAGGATTCTGCCTTCCTCCACCTCTACTTTCACGTCTTCTTTCTTCAGCCCTGGTCCCTGGAAGGTCAGCTTTGAAAATGTGGGATTCTGGGGTCTCTTTCCAGTCGATTCGTGTGCTAACGAAAGCAGAGGTTTCCCTTGCTGAGGCAGGCACATTTAGGGCTGAGGTGATGAAGCCTTCGAGAGGATGCCAAATATCGAGAGAAAATGGATCGAAAACATTGGTCCTGCGGCTGCCAAAGAAGCTAGGAACAAGAGATGATGCCATGCTTTGAAAAAGAAGCAAGAGAACTGAATGGAAATCTGAGTAGGAAGTGAACTGAAAAGGAATGCTTTGCTTTGATTTTGATCAAATTCTCGATGAAAACAGAAGAGGTAGGAAGGTAAATATAGATCATTGAAAAGAGGATTCTAGCGATTTGTTAGAAAAGAAAGAGAAAAATCTGGTCCTTTCTTGGCCCATCCTTGGGCATTATAATCTAGCTATAGTATTAATATATAAGTATAAATGGATGAATGACATGGCCTCTTCTTGTTTCTTATACCCTTCAATGATGCCTCTCCTTTTTACAAAAGTAAAATAAATAAAATAAAAACTGAAGAAATCCTAATTAAGTATATTGTCTGATAAAAAAAAATATCTTTAATAATCTTGGATAAGCTTAGGGATGACAATTTCCACCCGACCCGTGGTGTCCCGCCCCGACTCCGTCCCGAATAGAGTGGATTTTTGAATTTTTTTCTCTTCACCTCGACCCCGAATTTTTTTTTATCAGGGACGGGGCGGAAACGGTATATATATCCCTCGCCTCGAAATTATATTTATATAATTATATATTTATATTATTTATATATATAATAATTATTTATATTTTAATATAATTAATATTTTAAAAATAATAATAAAATAAAAATATAACACTTATTTTAAGTAAAAAATATTTTTTTATTTAAAAAATTATATAATTAACTAATTAATTAAAATAAAAAAATAAATTTAACGTTAAAAAAATAAAAAAAAAATTAATAAAATTCTGGAGATCGGGAATTCCCGTCTCCGTGTGGTGCGGAGATGGAGATGCAAAAAATTTTTCTATCGGGGTTCGGGGCCGGGTCGGGGTCGGGGTCAGGAGGTGGGAGTCGGAGTCGGGAACCCGACCCATTGCCATCCCTAGATAAGCTTAAATTTGTCATATAATCTGATTACTTATATCTCAAATTGTTGAATAATCGGGGGATGCTATTGTTTTCTTCAGGCCTCAACTTTTCTCTTCTTTCTTTCTATCAAGATTGAGTTTTTTTTTTTTTGAGAAAACCTTTTGGACTTGTGTTTAGTTCTCCTCGAATGGGCCGCTGGTATACATGTCGAGTGAGCTAAGGCCCTATTGCTGAAGTGAATCAAAATCATTAAATTACTGAATTAGTGAACGGTTAATTTTTTTAAGTTTTTTTCGTTTATTAAATGAATAACACTTTGCACATTAAAATTTTTTTTTTCTTAAAATTATTTATTATAATAATTTTTTTTCTATATCAGGCTTTGACAATAAATAAAAATGTATAGCACTAACTTCAAGCAAAGTGGGCCGAGATGTTTAAATTCTTCGAAAATATTTATAGCCGCGTTGATGTTTTGTTTATGGAAATATTTTTATGTAAATTTAGTTTACCATTAAATACCACAATTATGATTAAATTAGTTTATAGATGAAATTTTATATTCAAACTCCAATGAAATTATTTTCAAATTAGTCAAAAAGAAAAAGAAAAGAAAAAAAATGAAATGAGGTCAGACGGTCATAAATAGGAAATTATATTTTCTTTGCTCATGCATGGGGCTCCTTTGTTAGAGAAAAGAAGCCAAACAGTAAGAGGAACTTGGTTCTTGAGGCTGTGGCAAATGTGCATCTCAAAGAAAATATATTTATAGGTATACTCGCTTTGTTTAGGACAATTTCAGTAGTTATTCTTCCTCTCCTGTTGTATGCTTTTGTAAATCACTCAAATTTTGATCAGCAGAACCTTTGTCAAGGTCTTTCTATTGTAGGGTGTCTAATTCTTGTGAAGGTAGTTGAGTCTTTGTCCCAAAAGGCAAAAGCATTCCTTTTTGCTGTCGAGACAATCAGGAATGAGAATGAGATCAGCCTTAATGGTGGCGGTGTACCAGAAACTGCTAAAACTTTCCAGTCTGGGAAGAAGAAGGTACTCAACAGGTGAGTTGGTGAATTACATGGCGGTGGATGCCTATCAAATAGGAGAATTTCCCTGGTGGTTTCACACAACATGGTGTCTTGTACTGCGGCTTTTCCTATCCATTGTTGTCCTTTTTTCGGATTGTTGATCCCGGTGCTCTTACCGTGTTAGTCCCTCTCTTCATTTGCAGACTTCTCAATTTGCCATTTGTAAGATTTCTACAAAAATGTCAATCAGAATTTATGATTGCTCAGGATGAAAAACTCAATGCTACTTCTGAGATCCTGAACAGCATGAAAATCATAAAGTTGCAATCATGGGAAAAAACTTCAAGAGTTTTATCGAATACTGCCGAGACAAAGAGTTCAAATGGTTGGCTGATGCACAGTTTACAAAGGCCTATGGTACTCTTTTGTACTGGTTATCTCCAACAATAATTCCTTCTGTTATCTTCTTGGGATGTGCTCTTTTCAGAAGCGCCCCGCTCAATGCCAGCACCATTTTCACTGTTCTCGCAACATTAAGGGGCATAGGGGAGCCTATCAGAACAATACCTGAGGCTCTTTCTATTATTATCCAAGTCATAGTTTCTTTTGATAGAATCAATGACTTTCTTCTTGATGATGAGCTGAAGATCATATGCTTACCCACGATTCCATCTCATTACACAGATCAAAGGTGTCACTATTCAAGGAGGTAAATTCAGCTGGGATCTGGAACTAATGATGCCAACTTTGGCAGAAGCGAACCTTGATGTCAGATTTGGGCATAAGATTGCAATTTCTGGGCCAATTGGAGCTGGAAAATCATTGCTCCTGAATGCCATACTTTGGGAGATACCTAAAATTTCAGGTACTGGGAGTTTCAAAACAAACACATTGAGGATATATACTTATACATCTGTCAACTTATATCTCTAATTCATGTCCTCTATGCTGCTATCAGGTTAATGTATTCGGATCTGTTGCTTATGTTCTCAAACTTGGATTCAAACTGGAACTGTTCGTGATAACATACTCTTTGGAAAGCTAGTGGATCAGGCCAAATATGAGAATGCCACGAAAGCATGTGCTTTAGACAAGGACATTAATAGTTTCAAGTATGGAGATCTTACAGAAATAGGCCAGAGAGGGCTTAATATGAGTGGAGGACAGAAGCAGAGGATCCAACTTGCTCATGCTGTCTATAACAATGCTGAGATCTATCTCCTTGATGATCCTTTAAGTGCAGTAGATGCACATACTGCTGCAGCTCTATTCAACGCATGGGGAATTTTTTTATTTTTTGAAAAAAAAGGCTTCTATGCTTCTTCAAAATAATGTTATAATTGCAGAAATAGCTAATTACTTGAAAATATTATTGCAGGACTGTGTTATGACTGCTCTAGGAAACAAAACTGTCATTCTAGTAACTCACCTAATGGAGTTCCTCTCGTCAGTCAACAGAATCCTAGTAAACCAGTTTGCAGGAGAACTTTGCCTTTGTTGATTTATCTATATATGTGTCAATACTTTAAATTAAGTAGATTATGGTTTCATCAGGTTATGGATGGTGGGAAAATTACTCTATCAGGAAGCTATGAAGAGATCTTGAGAGCTGGGACAGCTTGTGAATGCACATAAAGATGCAATAACAGTATTGGAGCCTTTCAATGATCAAAGTCGAGGAGAATCTGTAAAGGTAGACATTGTAATTCCAAAGGGGGCTAATGCATTTTATCTTGCTAAAGATAAAAAAGAAGAGGAGATTGTTATGAAGGGTGCAGCAGGAGTACAGCTAACAGAAGAAGAGAGAGAGATTGGTGAAGTTGGATGGAAGCCATTTATCGATTATCTAGTTGTATCTAAAGGAACATTTCTCGTATGCATATGCATATTACAAGTGTTTGGGTTTGTTTTTCTTCAGGCTGCCTGCAACTTATTGGCTAGCTTATGAAGTCCAAATTCCTAAAAATAATAGTAGCATTTTGATTGAAGTTTGCACTCTGATATCAACACTTAGTGCAGTCTTTGTATTTTTGTGGTCTTTCTTTACGGCGCAAAAGCTTCCAAATCCTTCTTCTTTGGCTTCACCAATGCGATTTTCAAGGCTCCTATAGCCTTCTTTGACTCTACACCGATTGGATGGATTCTGACTCGTGTAAGGATATATCCAAGTTCAAGTACACCTGCAAATCCTTCGATGCTGCACATTGTTGTGGTTATTTAACATTCATTTGTCGTTTTATTTTTCAGGCTTCACCAGATTTGAGTGTGTTGGATGTTGACATACCTTTCTCCTTTATATTTGTGGTGTCTCCTCTCATAGAACTTGTAGGAATCGTTGGGATATTGGCCTTGGTCATATTGCAAGTTGCCATTGTAGCCATCCTCACTATAGCAGGTTCGAAGCATGTTCAGGTAAATACATTTCTCAAAAATCAATTTTGATTTCGTCAAATTTCTAATGGAAACAAGATAAATTTATTTCATTTTGTTTGTCCTTGACTTTTTGCTACTCTAAAGGAATACTATTTAGACTGCGAGGGAACTGGTAAGGATCACTGGTACTACAAAAGCCCCTGCAATGAACTATGCAGCTGAGACGTCGCTAGGGGTGGTGACTATAAGAGCTATCAAAATGGAAGATAGGTTCTTCCAAAATTACCTAAAGCTTGTGGACAATGATGCTGTACTTTTCTTCCATTCTAATGGATCTATGGAGTGGCTAATTATAAGGATAGAAACACTGATGAATTTGACTTTGTTCACTTCTGACCTTATATCGCTACCTAAAGGCGTTGTAGCTCTAGGTAGCATTCCTTTTGATACAAACAACGGAGTTTTCATTTCACATTATTGTTAGAAAAAGTAATGAGTTTCAATATTTGGATCTGCTGGATCTGTAGGGCTTATGTTGTCTTATGCATTGGCAATTATTGGCACCCAAGTTTTCTTGATTCGTTGGTATTGCAACTTATCCAACTACATGACATCAGTCGAACGGATTAAGCAGTTCATGCAAATTCCCCCAGAACCTCCGGCAATTTTCGAGAATAACAGGACACCATAGAGCTTCAAGAATTGAAGGTCAGAGGAAACTTGTTGACCCAGTTGGATATATATATATATATATATATATATAACTATTATATGATGTCATCTTCTTTATTTTGACTGTTCAAATAAGATATCGTCCTAATGCCTCATTAGGTCTTAAAGGAATCAATTGAACATTCAAAGAAGGGTCTAGAGTAGGGTTGTGGGGAGAACGGAAGTGGAAAATAACACTAATCAGTGCTTTTTTTCTGTTAGTAGAGCCTGCAAGTGGTCAAATTCTTATGGATGGAATCGACATACGAAGTATTGGTCGGAAAGATTTAAGAACGAAGCTCAGCTTCATTCCTCAAGAGCCAACACTTTGTCGGGGTCAGCGTTAGGACTAATTTAGATTCTTTAGGCTTGTATTCTGATTATGAAATATGGGAGGTAAGCCATTTTTTTCACGGTATATGCTTATCCTATTCATCCACAGACATGTACACGTGATGAGTTCATTGTTTGCAGGCTTTGAATAAGTATCAGGTTAAGGCAACAATTAGCAGCCTACCGAGTCAGCTAGATTCATCTGGTTAATATTCTTGATCAAGTGGAAATTGGAGCATAAGCAAATGTTTGCATTCTAAACTTTTGTCATTTCCTTTTTGCAGTGAGTAATGAAGGTGAAAATTGGAGTGCGGGGCAGAGACAACTGTTTTGTCTAGGGAGAGTTCTTCTTAGGAGAAATAAAATTCCTGTTCTTGATGAAGCTACTGCTTCCATTGATTCTGCTATTGATGCCATTCTACAAAGAATTATCAGACAGGAATTCTGAGACTGTACAGTAATCACCATGGCTCACAGAGTTCCAACTGTTATAGATAGTGACATGGACATGGTCCTATATTATGGTATGCATCCATTTCCCTTTTCGCAAAAAAATAGTTAAAATTGGAATGGGTTTCAAAACAAAAAGGTTTTATGGGAGTATATTAGGTAACATAGGTTTGATTTGCAGGGAAATTGCTGGAGTGTGATGAACCTTGAAGGCCTGTGGTGATTAATTCAAGCTTTTCTAAGCTTGTAGCTGAATACTGGTCTAGTTGCAGAAAGAATGCTTATAAGAAATTTGGAAATTATCAATTTGAATTCCTGTATTAGTGACTTCAAAGTCTTTGTTATTGATTAGTTAAATTTATAAATGTAATTTTTGATAAGTATTATTTCGCAATAAAATATCTGAGTCAAAATAAAGATTGCGCGGGTGGGCTTATGATTTGTAAATGATGATCAGAAACAATTAAAGAAAGCAAGGATTTCTCAAGAATATCAAGCGGAAAAAAAATGATTTTAATTAATATTATATGTTATTTTGCAGAAAGATGTTAACAAATTCAAAATAATGATAGAAATAATTATGGGAATTGAGTGAACCCAGAAATTTGGAAATTTTGAGAGAGAGATATAACCCTAAAAAAATTATATTACAAAAATTTATTCATATGAAGATCCACATTTAAACCCCAATATAGTTTAGTTCTTCTGATTGCTTAACATTTCCCATCTGCATGACTTAATGGAATAAAATTCCAAACTGTCACCAGTAATGTCATAGAATTCTAACTTTCTGAATTAAAGTAGAGTTTTATTTTCCATAATTCGTATAAATTGTAATTTTTTTAAATGAATGCTAGACTTTGAACTGTCGAATAATTCTCATCACGAAAGTCGAATTATACATGGCTAATTTGGCTAGTTTAAACAAAAAAATTCCTGATGTTGGTTCCCCTGTAGCTGGAGAATTTGGTCGGATATTTCTTGAATGACAAATTTTTTTTATTTTGATTTTGACTTGAATGACAACTTTAATAATTGCTTTACATGAATTTGAAAGGCTGGTTTTCTTTTACTTGAGAAAATTTAGGGGCAGCAGCCAATAGCAAAGGGCAAAGAGGCATGCAGTCCTTTCTGATGGCCGAGTTTGATAGCATTTATAAATCATAATCCATCAAGATTTAGTTTCTTTTGCATAAATTTCAACTGGAGTTTGAACTCACAGTCTTGCAGTATTGGAATGTCAAATTAAATATTTGCCCTCATAGTGTGGCACTATGCTTACTGTTAACATACTTTTTTTACAGGTTGAAACACACTGCAGATATTTGATATATTGATCATTTTCTTGGATTAATTCTTGATCAGAAGACAAACTCATTGCTTCTTCCTGTTAAGGCAAAGCTTTTTTCCAAAAAAAAAAAGGAGGCAACAATCATGTTAATTTGATAGCTTTGGCATCTTCCAAACATTTGGGTTAACTACTGAGGAACAGAGAGTGCTTTAGGCAAAGCTGCAATTGGTATAGTGTGCAATTTGCAGTCGGCTGAAAACAACTGACAAGAATTCCCATTGCTTTCTTCCGGAGAAATTTCTTCAATAATCTCAAGCAGAACTCTTTCAAGCTCTTCTCCATCTGTCCATTCATGAATTTCTGCCTTGATCACCATTGGATTTCTGCAAATTAAATCCCAAACTGGGAAATTTTTTCTCGGCATCAAATAATCTGCTTCTGTCAGCTTCAAGCTTGGGCAATAATCACCACTTCCATCACCAAGATAGATGATTTTCTTCTTTCCCTTCTTATCTAATGAAGCTTGAATTCTTTCGACGATTTTTCCCTATTGTACACAAATCATATGCACAAATATTAGAAATTTACAACTTTTATTCCCGAAATACAAATGATAATATAAATATGGACCATATGTCAACATGTGGGGTCATAAAATTGACAACCACCAAACATTTTCTACATATTTTACGCCATAATCAGATGCTAAAATAAGAAAATAATCACGTTCCAAAGATTGTGGATCCAATTAACGTGAACTATTCTTAGCATATTACTTATTGGTCTCTCATTTCAACTCAGTTGGCTGGCATACGTGTATCCACCTCCTTGTATATAATTCCCACTTCTAAATAATTAATTTTTTAGCAAAAAAATCTAGAATTCTCGGGAGAAATTGAATAATTGGTTTAAAAAAAGGAAACAAAAAAGTACATACCTTGCACATGTTTGGTGGGCAAAGGTTGCAACCATGGGGAGATTGAGTAAAATCATGGTAAGGGAAAATCCTCAATCTCCCTTCTTCATCAGCAAATCCTGGGTTTGTGTTAATTTCTGAGAAATAGTCCCTTAATCCAAGATGTTTCAAAATTGTCTCAATGATAAACATGTTTGCATCACTTACAATCCTCAACTCACACCTGAAATTATTAACAGAACATTTAATTATAAATTGTAATTAAAATCAAACAAGAAATCAAGAAAAATAATATTCATTTCAAGAAAAGATAAAGAGGAAATTAAGCATTTTTTTACCCTAAAGCATGAGCTGATTCGATAGCAGGAACAATCCGAGGATGAATAGGAGTACGTCTTAAGACCTCAACAATGTCTTCAATGGTTTTTCCATTAGAATGAAGCTCCTTCATCATCTTATCCTGCAATTTGCAGAAATTGAAAACAAAAACAGTGAACAGAAAAGAAAGAAAAAAAAAACCCAAAGAGGTCTTTAACTAAGCACATGAAAATAACTAGAACAATGGTGACATTTCATACTAACCATGAGAGAATTCCAAGGCATGGTGGGGAGGAGCTCATTGAACAAATCTGTAAAACCCAATTCATCAATGACCCAATTATCACTATCGACATCAATAATTGTCTTGTCGAAATCGAAAACAACCACAATCCCTGCCATACTTCTATAACTATAAAGCTCAGAAACAAGAAAGAAAGTGCCAGAAATTTGATGTCTTTAAGGAATTGTTCTGTTTTTATGGACTAGGTGGTATAGAAGATGGGGGTATTTATATGTGGAAAAAAGATAGCTTCTTGTTTCTATTATGTATAGATGAAGAATCACAGTTACAAATGGATTTTGGGATGCATGTTGCATGAATATTTTTATGTGGTAAGTTGGAAGAATACATGTCCATTCCAATTTAATCTGGGGGTCTGTAGAAATATCACTTTCTGGTGTAAGTGTAATCACAACCAATCTAATATTAAAAACAGGGGCAGTTTCTAGCCAATAGATTTTTGATAACTCTTGATGTTGACGCATAAATGGTTCAATCCATCCAACGGTCAAAAGGGTATTATAAAAATTAAATCTTTTTTTATTTTAGCTATCGGATATGGTGAATTAAATGGTGGGAATTAATTAATAAAATTAGGTGGGTTTTGGTTATGGAATTTAGAGGCAAATAACCGCGGGAATAAGGGAATATCCTAAGGGAATTATATTCACTTGGCCACCTTTAAACGCACTCATCTTTTTAAGCCATTAGCACAGGGAAAGAATATTCCCACAAGAGTCGAAGCGGAGATTCTTAAAACCTCTCTCTACACATTGAAGTTTTCTTTTTTGGTATAATATGCTAAATTCCTAATGGAAGTGATTTTATGGCTACCTTTTTTTTTATGGTTAATTTTAGATCGTACTTAATTTATCTATAAATCTATTTTTTTAACTTACTATCGTAAGGAATAGATAAAAGTTAATTTGTTATCTAAATTGTTCTTTTATTTAAAAATATATAAGAGAAATGCAAGTAATATTTTTTTCCAACACTCTCTTTTAATAGTATATTTTCTATTAGTTCATTATTTTAAACAAAAAAATATGTAATATTTTTTTAAATAAAATTAAGTATAATAATTTTTTCTTTCATAATAATGATTAAAATATTATAATTTAATTTTTATTTACTATTTTCTCTCATTTATTCTTTTCTTTATAATTTTTATTAAATTAGGTACACTAGAAGACCTTTTTTTTATTAGGTGCAAAAACTGTTTTTTCTCTTTTCAATAATGCTTTTAAATTTATTGTAGCGGTAGTTCATGAAATTAAGAGAAAAATCACTCTTTTTTGTCTATTATTTTTAGAAACTTTTTTGGATAACAAGTAATCGAATAGGTTGGAAGAAAAATCCTCTCGAGTCATACATAAATTATTTTTCTCTGCTTTCTAACAAGCCAAAAATATTATAGTAGTTTAAGTTATTGCTGTTCGATTCAGTTTTTACTCTCATTTTTTAGCAATGTATAAACTAAAAGTTGAATTAGATATTTGAATAATTTAGTTTTTGATTTGTTAGACTGCTAAAAGCTGAGTTATGTATTTGATTAAATAAAAATAAAAATCAACTGTTTGAACTAATTTTTAAAATTTATATTAAAAACTGATTTTTTTTATAAAAATTGAAATTTTTAACTTTTGAAATCAAAAACTAATTTTTAGATATTTAATATATAAAATAATTTTTTTTTATTTTTTATTGTACTCAGATCAATTTATAATAGTTTTAATTAATTATAAATTACATTTTTATGTTTAATTAATTACTTTTTATAATATGTACTATAAATAAATAAAAACTACCTCATGTATCATATTAATAACAAAATATAATTATTAATAATTATTTTTAAATTATAATTAAAATTTTACCGTTGAATCATTAAACACTTAATAACTAATTATGAACTATTGATCATCATAATTAGTCATTGACAACTGACTGTTATCGATATTCGTTAATAGCTAACTTCCACCTAATAGCTAACTATTACAGTTGAACCAAATAAATCATTAATCTCTAAATTTGTTTTCCTTCAATATTCTAATGGTTTTTTTAGGCTTTATTTCATTTCATTTGTTTAATGATAAAAATATTTAAAAGGAAACAAGTTATAATATGATTTAAAGAGTAAAATGAAAAAGTGTAAATTTTCAAACTAAACTCTTCATTCGATTCATCATAGTCATAATTTAATAAAAAATGTGTTTGTGTTTATCTAGGGAAACCCGATCTAATTAAATAGATATTATCATTTGAAAATTTCAAATTTGATATATATATATATGTCTTGTCAAAACATTCAGTAAAATTAAATGTATGTAATTCACTAGCATATAGAATTATTATTATGAGAAAATAATAATAAAATATTGCTAACATATATATGTGTAATATTCTTCTTATAATATAGATATAAATATATTTTAGTATATTTACAAGCTTAATTATTATCGGATTATGAAATTGTGTGGCCCTTTGCAAATGTGAAGCCAAATGTCGAAAGAATCTTTGATGATACAAAGTTAAATTTAGGCACAAAATGTGAATTCTGACATGGAAACAATTAGGCACTGTGTAGCTATTCTAGATTATAATATTCCTGAAATTTCTTATCTTAGATTACAAATGCATGTGCGTATATATGCTGAATTCACCACACACATATTCCTAAATCAAAATTCATGATATGATACCAATTTTATACGGTTTTGTGTTAGTTCCCTTTTCTTTTTCCACCTTCGAAGATAGTCAATAAACAATAGCCATTCATAAAGAGTCCCACACCATCATGTCCTCATGATTAATTATTATTTTCATACAGTTTGGTTTCTCATTTACAATTAATTGAATATTGCTGATGGTTTAATTTGTTTTTCGATTTTTTTTATAATTAATTTGTCTTAATATTAATTAGAGATTTTGAAATAATTACGATTTATTTTTTTGTTTACAATCATTTTATTCAATTTTATTCTCAAAATACTTAATTTTTTTTTTTTCAAAATCTCTATCTTTTCTATTATAATATGACAAGTATAATTACATACTAAGTCTTACAATCAACAAAAGAAAAATAAAGAAAAAAAGATAGGAAAAATATATAACTATAGTGAAAAGGGATAAAATAATAACAAAATTTATAAAACAAATTGCATTAGATGGACTCAAAATTGTATTTCAAAACAAAATCATGCAATATTTAACACAAATTAATATTTTATCAATTAATTGATAAAGAGTCCCATATACTTTTCCTACAATCTTTTGGTAATTAAATAAGGATTAGCTAGGGGAGAATCCCACATGCCTCTCTATTTAATATATTATTTAGCTACTAATTAAAGAATGGCACCATCATAGCAAGTTGGACCATAATGTGATATAGTCAATCCACAAAATTTCATTATCCGACAACCCAATTTTTGGTTGTGCCAATCATTCAATTCATAAAATACTTTGATTATTTTTCTTAATGGGTCTTTGTCTCAAGCTAATGCCTCACCATTCATGTTCCACGTAAGGAAATTAAAAATGTAAAGTAAAAGAAAAAAGAAATTAAATATAATTAAAAGATTAACCTAATTTACTTGTATTATATGTTATCACTAACTATTAATATCTTTCTATATATATTTAGAGAATTCAACTAGGATTTAAATTTGAAATTTTACAACTCTAATTATCAAAACCAAGGCTTATTGGTCCTGATTATTAACTTTAACCTAATAAATCATGATCACCATTAAAAAAATTATTGTGGCAATTTAAAAATGCACGAGCAGATTTTCCTTCTAAAATACAAGTCAAAAAGACGAATCAGATTTTCAGGCTTTAGATCGATTGGGCACTAAATATACATAAAATAGGTTCAAATGGAGAGCGATTGAATTCATAAAAATGTGCTCTTTCAATAATTTTTATAATTTTTATTTTTATTAAAATATCTTACCTATGAACTCAAAAATAAAGAATTTTTTTTTAAAAAGATGTTTTGAGTATGAAGCGAAATAAAATAACCAAAAATCCAATAGGGTGTGAATGAATTGATACATAACTATTATAGTTTAATTAGAGGTATTGAATTTGAGTAATGAGTATGCAACTATTTTAAAACTTTTAAATGAGTGTTTTGCTGTCATTCGGAATCCTAAACGATACAAATAATATTAGTCTCAACTTATTAATATATAAATTGGTGACAAGTATAAATTCGCACCCAAAAAAACAAGCACAAAACAAAATTCCATACTAATTAAACTTAAAATATAATTTTAAGACATTGATGATCACAAAATAACATTGTTTATTGATGCAATTTGATACTTAGTTCTCATATAAAAATAGAATGTTATCGAAATTAAATTAATAATTATTAATTAAATTATATAATATTATATCACTAATTTTATTCATAATAAAGAGGTTATAGATTCTATATTGACCAATTCTGTAAGCTCCTTTTCGGCGCAATTTGTCCCTAGAAAAAAAAAACACAATAGATGCTGACATTTAATATAGGTTTAGGATTTGCTCATATTTAGGCAAGAGATGATGAATCATATTAGAGTAATTTTAGACTATTTATAATTCATACACGAATGATTAGATTAAATCTTATAAATTTTTTAATATAAATAAGTTATTTGATTAAATATAATTTTATCAATTCATTTATAAATAGATGGTCAAAATTTTCGGGATATTATATGTTGTATTTGATAAAAAATGAGGGAATACCATTTGAAAATAGAAATTTTTTTCGTATAAATTAAATTTATATAGACAAAACCAATAAGAAAATGTTTCATAAAATCTCTTATTAATTTGATATACATACACTCGGACTATACAAGAAACATTCCGTCCAAAAAAAAGAGTAAAATATATTTTTGGTTTGGTTGGATATTCATATACGTGGTAACCAAAAATTATTGCTGCCTGGTTCCTAATATACCTTCGCACATGTATATGTGTAAGTATAACATACTTGTTTGTTGCTTCCAGATCTTACAAAACTTTCATCACCATTTCTCTTTTTCCTTTTTCCTTTTCATGTTTTTGGTTCTTTCTTTTGTATGCTTATAAAGATTTTTCTTTGCTTTATTTCTTCTTCTCTCTAGAACCCTAAAAACTTTAAAAGCAACATGATCATGGGAAAAAAGAAAATCTTAAAATATACGTCCGTAATATGCGGGATTGAATGCTTTAACAGTATTATTAAAGTTAACTTGTTCAAATAACCTTATTAAGTACCGGAGGATCCTTTGTTGCTTCCTCTTATTGCTTATGATCAAAATGGTTTGCCTCCTTCTTATCCATCCTCACATTCTTCTCATGCTTATGCAATGAATTCTCAAACTCAACATTCATCAAAACCTTTATGTAAACTCATCTAATAATATTCTGTTGTAAATATTGATACTCTGTCTTCTATAGTAATTTATGCACTTTTAACGATATTAAAAAAATTAAAAAAAACTTTCTTCACAAATTAATCACAGTAATTAATATAAAGATCGTGCGTTTCTTCATCAATAACACAAAAATAAAAAAGGATGCTGTCTGATTGAAAAATGTTCGATTTTATGAACTGTTTCAATTGTTAAACCTGCAAATTCATTTATATACATCAAATAAGTTATTAATAGAAACAATATACATCTACCCACTACCTCTCTAGGGAGAGGACCAAAAGACTTCCCATATTCTATTTTGTTGTTGAGGATCACACTGTCTCTCTGTCTCTCAACTCACGTGATGCCCACTTCAGTTTGTTTTCACCTGTGCATAGGGATAACATCTGTGTCTAAAATTCTTATTTAAATCGATAATATTATATGAAGAAATATTTCTTATGAAACTAATTATAAAAAAGATTTATAATGGTGTGATAATACATAAGTTACTAGCTCAGTAGATATGAACCTGAGATAAATGAAAATCTTTCAAATTTTTAATTGCTAAAAAAGAATAACGAATCATCACTACTGGGATTCCTCATGGACAAGTTCTTTGTTGAGCTTGTATAGTATAATTGTGAAGCAAGCAGATGGAGTTGCTTTGGTGGGCTTCACTTAAATGAGTGAGCCCATTAATATTATCATTCATGCATAACTCTTAGGAGTTAGGACCCATTGCTTTCAGCACTTTAGCCCTCTTTCCCCTAAAGCTAATTACTAAGGGTTGAATGGACCCAAAAGAATGGTCCTGGGCCTAAAACAAAATGATGGATTAGGTGCATGGCTAGGCCTGCATTTGGTCCTAGGGCTAGATTCTTTTTTTTTTTCAAAAAAAAAAAAAACTAGGCTTGAGCTTTATTGGACAGTGGTTAGATTGATGTGGGAAATTGGAGAATTGGATCCCAAGCAAAAGTGCTTAGAGTTTAGAGTCTTTGACATAATCTCCTAACTGCAAAAATATAACTGAAGAAGGAAATTCGCACTGTATCTGTATCTACCTATTTCTTCTTCTGGGGACCACATTTCCCACATTTGATATGGACCCATTGCCTTTCTTCCCAATCCACTCCATAATTCAACCCAATTTGCTAAACATTCTAATCCAATTTCATATTTTCCAGCTAATATTTTATTATCATTTTAAAAAATAATTTTTATTATTCATTTTATATTTATAAAATAAAAATTATTATTTTTACATAACATCGAATTATTAATTTTAATTTATAAATAAGAAATTTTCTTTTTGGATTAAAAATGCATTGCTTGACCTTATTTTTTGTTAGCATGATTCCTTATTAAATTGCTAATCACAACTTTAATGACCCCATAATTTGAAATCATATCATCCTTACCTAATTAGTAAAAATATACACATCATAATGGTCAATGGAAACTTCATTCACCATAATGAACAGTTCATGTGAAACAAATAAAATTATATATGTCATGTCAAATTTTGTTTTTTCTCCTTACTGTTATTATCTAAATTAATATTTTTTTACATCATAAACATATAATTACATTTATTGTTTGAATTTATTCTTCTCTGTCATATTTTTCAATTAAAAGTTTTTCTAATAATAATAATAATAATTTATGAGGTGAAGAAAAAAAATGTTATCTGAAGAAATACAAAATAAAATACAAAGCAGTTAGTTGTTGTATATGCATAAGTGTTGATGACTCTAAATATTTAATACTATATTCCTTCTCTCTTTTTTTTAATAGTGTTAATTAAGAGAGAAGCATCAAATACAAACAGAGGGGAAAAGGATTAGGAGACATCAAGTCTACTTTTTCACCTACTTCTAACACTAGATTTTCAAGCATGACATCAACCCACTGTCCCTTCTCCTTTAATATTTTTTTTAGCATTGTTTCTTATTTTTGTTTTCTTAATATAATTGAAATGGAATCTAAAACCTATCAGAATCTCAGTTATTCATTTGCAACTTCAGTTAAAAATTTTAACAAAATCATTCCCTTTGTGACTTTGTCTACCCCAAAACAGCTATGTGTTAACACAATCATTCACTATATATATAATAAAAGTATTAGATCAGCACACAATTAATTGTAAAATTACAATAAATTTTATAGTCAGTAGGGATCTTGAGGAAAAAAAGGAAAAAAAAAAGAGCATAAAATTGGGTCAATTAAATGAATTAATAAAAAAAATTTGCATTTTTTTAATGGTTAGATTAAAAAAACAGATAATTATCTAAAATCCAACATGTCAATAGTTAAACTAAATGAAATAAAGGAACCCAATTATCATAAAGAGTCTTTATAGGAAAAAATAATAAAGAAGAAGCTCGATCAATAAATTTATAATATTAATCCAATCATTTATGTAAATGACAGTTATACCAATTGTGAAAATTAAAATCAATTATAAATGTGACTTTAATTAATAATACACTCTTGAATTAAAAAAAAAACATATGTTTTTAAATTGTGTGTATTCTTATATTTGGTTAATAGGCAAACACATAGTCTCATATGACTAGTAAATCAACAAGAATGTATCAATTACAACTATTTTCAAATTAATTTATGATTAGCAACACATTTAAGACCTTATTTATTTTATTTTATTTTTAATTATTATTCCCTCATATATATCTAAAAAGTCAATATAGGAAGTGAAATTTTGCATGCACAACCCTCAATTTTTTTTACAAATCTATCACAGCCGTCCAATCCAATGACTTTTGATCTTACGTTGATCTCCATGCGAAGAAAAAAAAAGGAAAAACACCTAAAAGATAAAAAGCTCAAGGACAAAAACGTAATTTCGCAAAAAATAAACATGTGCCGCTATAATAACGCTATCCTCACTAACCAATGAAAAAAATCCATCAACCTCACAACCCAATCAAACCCGTCTGTGAATGTAAAGATCACAGATTAGCAGTGACTCTACCAAACCCACAGAGATTATTATTGAAAAATAAAAAAGAAAACACATAAACAAACAAAAAAAAACATATTATTTTGATGAGATCACATTTATATTCGGTGAATTCAAAATACACATTAAAACTGATTTTATTAATACCTTTAAAATTTTAAAGATTTTATAAATTTTTAAAATAGATTTATATTTAGAATTTGAATTTAAAATTTTTTATTAAACTGAAATGCCACGTAATAAAAGCACATTATTGAGAGAGAAGTAGTGAGAATGTGTTATGCGAGTGTGTTTTTCTCTTCAAAGTCGAAGAACGGTTTTGTTTGTTGTTCTTTCATTCTCTCTCTTTTCCTTCAGCCATTATAACCTCAAAAAGCTATCAAAGTTCCAATATTGCCCTTTTAGAGAGAGAAAATAAGGGACTTGGTTTTTCCTTCTCTCTTGTAGAGAGAGAAAGTGTAAATTTTTTTATTTGTCTTTCAGATTATAGCTCTAAACAAAGAAAAAAATTTAATATTAACACAGCTCTCGCTGTTTCAATGGTTGAATAATAAAAATCTCTCATTTTCGACAGGGGAAAGAGGCAAAAAAGAAAAGGAACTGCTTTTGATGGGTTTTGTTATAAGCTAAGATGCGATCTTTTTGATTGATTATCCGGACTTAATCTCGACCTTGGATTGATCGTTGGGGAAAAAAGGATACAGCGAGAGAAAGAGAGGAAAGGTTAGAATGAACGGGGGCGATGAGGTTGCTGCAGCTCCGGCGGGCCCACCACAGCCTTTGGAATGGAAATTCTCCCAGGTCTTCGGCGAGCGCACCGCCGGCGAAGAAGTGCAAGAAGGTAACATCTGTCTATCGGTGTTTGTTTATCTATAGATTTTTGTTTCATTTGGATCCAGTTTGTTTTTGTCGCGTTTACAGCTTAGTATGGCTCATTTCTGGATTCTGGATCCGAAATTAATCGTGTGTCGATGAGAAATTTATATTTAGGTTTATGGGTCAATGAGCACTGGTTAATTATTGTGGGTTTCTGTTGTGATCGATAGAGATTTGCGTATTTAATGGATTGAGGGAAATACAGTGTGGAAGTGAGCTTGGTGAAGTTAGTGGAGAATTGGGAATTATTTTGCTCAGAGCGCATGCAATGGACAAGTTATACAAGTGGGTCGTTTGAGCAGTGAATTCCTTAACTTGGTGTCTACTGTGTGGATCTTAATTATTATGTTGTCTGTTAAAAAATTAACCTTATGGATTTTATGGGTATAAATTAGTGATAAATTTGTAGAAGTTCTGGTTTTAATGGTGGTGCTTTTCAGCTCATGGTATTTATAACCACATTTTGTACGTTCATGGTTTTGCTCAATGTCAAACATTTCTTTTTGTTATGAGTTGTGCGAGGTTTGTTGTTTTATCTTTCATATTCACATCTCATTTGCATGGGGTGAATAATTTTTCATCTAGATATTTGTAGTAGGTTGAAATTTTGTATATGCATATCCATACCCACCCTAAATCTATGTGGTAGGGCGAATACATTATTCATCTAGATATTTGAAGTAGGGTTCAGATTTTGTATATACATATCCACTCTAATTCTGTGCGGTCGTAAATATGTTCCCAAAATGTTTTAAACTAATTCACTGGTAGCATTAGTACTTAAATTATTCCTGCTTCAGGTTTGCTACATTATATCTGTTTGCAACTTTTGTTGAAAACTCCAAAGGCTGTTACTTTTAATCTGCATTAATCAACGGTAACCTGATATGTATACTGGTATATGGTTTTGAGGAACCTATCAAATGGATTTTGAAGCATCCTTTTCAAATCTATGAATAAAAAGATAGGGACTATCTGTTGAACAAGTTTTCTGAGAATGAAACACTGCAGGAGAATGGCATTGGTAGTTTGTTTAGAAATTATCTTGAAGAAAGAGATATTGGACTTCTGATGAAGATGTTGAGATGAATTGAATCCAAAAAAAGAGTTGGTTCCTCTTTTCTTTGGGCAGTGTAGGATGGTGGTGTTGAGGTTGATGAAATATTGGTATTTGTGAAAATTTGAGCGAGTTCATGAAGTTGAATGTAAATCACAGAGCAGCACTTTTGGAGGAAAGTGTTGGATCCTAATCTAACGTTCCTTTGAAGGATTGGTGGCTTTCAAGATTTGCATTTGTGCTTTTGTAGCAGGGACCTTAGAATATAGATACAATGCAGTGACAATAAGAATAAGTGATTGCAAATAACAATGTTTTAAGGTTCTGCAAGTAGCTGGGATTACCTTTTAATGAGCTAGTTTAGTAAAAATAAAGCTAGACAATTGAAGGCTTATATTAGAGTAACTGTTTTCGCTAAGGTGCATTGGAATGTTGCTAGGAATTGAGAGGTAGATAATAGAGTTTTGGCGTAGTTGGGGGTGAATATTGATGTAATATAAACACATCTACATGATTGTCTTTTGGTTATGGGGAGTTATATATTTTCTTAATTTTGACTTGATCATTTTATTACTCAAAATATAGAGAAATCCTTGTATTTCTTTTAGAAGGAATCTAAGATAGAGAACTATGGTTGGAAAAAAATTTCCTACTTTTGTTTTAGCTTCAAGTAATTGCAGATGGGGGTATCAGTTCAATTCCGTTGCCCTTCCCCGAACTGCTGAGTGCTGTCTTATAAACAGACACTAAGAACATTGTATGAGCACGTCGGATGCAGTTGGTTTTTTACAATGCTTTCTTTTGGTTCAAGAAGGATCCAGTTGCTGCAGCTGTGGCTAGTTGGGGTGAGGACCTTCCTTCTAAGGGAGATTATGACTGCAAAACAACTCACTTTATTCATAAATGTATTAAAAAGTGTGACTTGATTTGTTAAAATTATGCTCCACTATTAAAATGAAACAAGTTGAAATAATTTCAAACACTGAAACTGCAGATCTATGTGTATTCAAAACCACGGGAACAGGGATTGAGTTCTCCAGAAATGGAATTAGTTCACTACCACACTAAAGCTGCCCTCTATCAGTTGCACTACTTTTTCTTGGCTTCTTTGGGGAATTAGGAAGAGAAAGAGAGTAACGAAATATATCTATCTTTGCACTGATAAAATCTTTTGTTGATATTGATATCTTCAAGGGCACTGGATTAAGGGCCCATAACTAGAATCGCAACTTGGGGAACTAGAATGAAAGGGTTTTTTTTTTTTGGCTGGTAAGTTAGGAATATTGGTTCATGAACTTGGCTGCCGACTCTTCAAATGTGGTGAAGCTTCCAATGGGTAGGTTTCCAAAACCACATTGCAGCATCTCCTTCTAGACTCTTCTAGGAGAGAATTTTGTTAACCTGTTCAATTTGCTCTTGGTGCTTCAAGATATAGAAATGGCTGTCTAAGCATTTTGGTTAACAAGTACAGCTCTGCATACTGTAAATATGACTTTGGTAATGGTTGCTATCAATATAGCTTGAAATTTGGTGCAAATGTTTTGCATGAAATCTGTAAAATGGTCAAATTAGTTGTGGCTGATTAAAGTTGCACTGCTGCCATTCCTTTATAAGAGCATGTCTGTTGGCGTGGACTGATATTTTCTCCTTTTGCCTCTCATTGATCACCCTGGTTTCTGCATTGGAGCATTGATGATCTATGTGATCTTTTTGTTTCAATTTATTATTATCATTATTATTTTCTTAATTTCCTCTTGCCAAAAGTTCCCCTTTGGTTATTATTTTCATGATCAGCTCTATCAGTATCAGCACAGATATGATACAAGTACTTAGTGACTATTTGTCAAACAGCTTTTGAATTGTGATGCATATAAATTAGTATTCTGAGTAGTAAACATGCAGTAGTCATGTTAGGGTGTGAATTTTCTAAATTGATTAGGTGCATTTAAGATGTAATCTTTGAAGCAAAGTACTTGTCAGCTTTTTTCAAATAAGTAAAAGAAACTTGAAAGAAAATATAGAAAATTGGAGTGTGGAAGATTAGACATATTTAATAGTTTGTTAGATAATGTCTTTGTTGTTATATGGTGGAGTGTAAGGATTATGAAGGCATTTTTTAATTTTAATTTTGTTTTCTTCTGCAGTTGATATTATTTCAGCTATTGAATTTGATAAAAGTGGTGATCATCTTGCTACTGGTGACCGTGGGGGCCGGGTTGTTCTTTTTGAGAGGACGGATACGAAGGATGTATGTTTATCTATTCCCCTGGAAGCTTCATTTGTTCCTTACATTGTTGGTTTATTATTATTACTTTTTTTGTTTGACCTATTGTCTGTTAGTGGCAGCGTCATTATATTTTTTCTTCTCTTATGTGTAGCATGGTGGATCCAGAAGGGATCTGGAGAGAATAGATTACTCTATTAGTAGGCATCCTGAGTTTCGTTACAAAACTGAGTTTCAGAGCCATGAACCCGAGGTGTCATTTTCCTCCAACTGCTGGTCTAATTTCAGATGCTTTCACTTTTCCTTCTGTCACACTGTTAATATTCTTACTGTGTTTGCATGCATTTGCTCCAGTTTGACTATCTCAAGAGTTTGGAAATAGAGGAGAAAATCAACAAAATCAGATGGTGCCAAACAGCCAATGGTGCTCTTTTTCTCCTATCTACTAATGATAAAACCATTAAGTTTTGGAAGGTATGATTCGATCAATATTTTTCCGCATAGTAGAAAATATTTTAATTTTCAAAATTTCTTAAATTCATTTTGTTCTGGATGATAAATATATAGTAGTAAGCCAGTATGGTATTTTTAACCACCTAGTAAGTGTTTAAGCTGCTTCTTGGTCAGCTTATATGCTTACAAATTATTACTAAGAGGTATATATTACTTGATTTGTTATGACATTTTTAGCAACATTGTAATCTTAGACGACCTTATCGGAACTCTTAATGAGTAAAAATTTTCTTTTCTTTTCTTTTTTTTTCCCTGTCTCATTTTTTCCATTGGTAAGAATCTTGTCTCTTCAGATACTTTTATTAGATGAGATTTTGAGAATAATTTTTAGATGGCACGCTATGCTGGTACACTTGATGTATCAATATGCATACAGGGTGATATTAAATTGCAGTTCCTTTGAAAGCAGCCATCTTAGTGCGTATTGGAACTCGTTAATAATTCTTTTAAGTAATTTGAATTGCCGTGCTACATAAATGCTTTGTACAAATTTCTTATCTTGAAAACTTGGACTTATGGTTGAATGATGATTTTTTTGAGATATTGCCCTTAGTATTGCTTTCGAGACTGATTTTCAGTTGGCTACATTATACAGTAGTTTACTTCCTTGGTTTTTCTGTACGGGAATCACACAGGTTCAAGAAAAGAAGGTTAAGAAAATCTCTGACGTGAATGTAGACCCTTCAAAAGCTGTAGGAAATGGTAGTGTTGCTAGTTCAAGTAATTCAAATAGTGCTAAACCTTATCTCACGAATGGAGGTTGGCCAGAGAAGTCATACAGTTACCCAAGCAATGACTTCAATTTCCCACCTGGGGGCATTTCATCACTCCGTTTACCTGTGGTAGTTGTACTCAAACAATTATTTTATTTTTCTTGCATTGTTTATGTTTTGATCAAATACCTTCTCAATTATGATACTGCATTATGGCTCAAATGACGCTCTGAATTAATTATGGGAACTTTTATGTTATTAATATACACCACCTTGTGCCATTTGGTTTAATTAATGAACTCTGTGTTATATCTCAATTGCATTGTCAATTGATTATGCAAGCTCTTATGTTATTAATATACCACCATGTGCTATTTGGTTTAATGAAATTTATGTTAAACTTTTGCTCTTCCTGAGCTTTCAATGCTTTTTTGGTCTACTTTATGTTGATCTCGTTGAAAGAGAGATTATTAGTGTACTGTTCTTTCTGAATTCTATTTGCCTTGGGAGTACTTGGATTATTCTTTACATTTTTTGGTTGGTGGAGTGGGGTGAGGTTCATGATTGTGGCTTGCTTTTGGTGTTGATGATTGTTAGAGAAGGGGATTTGTGGATATGGTTTATTTATTTTCTGGGCTTATCTGGTTTTGGATGAATCTAACTCCTATTTTATGCTACTAGGTAACTAGCAATGAGACCAGCCTGGTAGCTAGATGCCGGAGGGTATATGCTCATGCACATGACTATCACATTAATTCAATTTCAAACAACAGGTGGTTCCATTTCTTAATATCAAATCATCTTGTTTTTTCAGTTTCAATTTCAAGCATTTATCCCTTCCTACTACTCTTTATTTTTTATAGTTATGTAAACTTATAGTTGATTCACTTTAATACTTTGGCAAGTGTTACTGGAAATATTTGTGTACATTTTTAAAGCAGCTTTGCTATATCTGGGTTGTCCCATTTATGTTGCTCTCTTGTAATTGTGCCAATCTTCTCTCTTGTATGTTCTAGTGACGGTGAAACATTTATATCATCCGATGACCTGCGAATCAATCTTTGGAACTTGGAAATTAGCAATCAAAGTTTCAATATTGTCGATGTGAAACCTGCGAATATGGAGGATCTAACTGGTAAGCTTCTTAAGCTCTTGTATTCAGTGTTATATTGGAAATCTGTGTTTTAGAATGATTGACATGTCAATGATCAATCTTGGCAGATCCTGGTTTCGATATGGGATTTGATGTTCATGCCTATCTATCTTCCAATATTTTACTCATGATTTTCTCCTTTGTTTGTGCAAACCTTATGGAATTTTAGATAGCGTCATTGACACTTATCTAGGGCTATTTAGGAGACCTGCTTTCCAATTTTGTTTGAGTACTTGGTGATTCGGCTGGTTTTTGCTGTTCATGCCTGTGTCTGTTTAATACTATCATTTATTAGGTTCAACTCCTTGTGAGTTCTTGTATAGTCCTGTATAAACTGGTGTTAACTTTTTCTTTTTGATTGATCAAGTGTTATTTCTTTTCCGTTTTAAAGTGGTAAGCTTCCATTTAATCATGATTACCTTGAGCTATCAACCTCATATCTTTGATTCTTCCAGAGGTTATAACATCTGCGGAATTCCACCCCAGCCATTGTAATACGTTAGCATATAGCAGTTCAAGAGGCTCAATCCGACTCATTGACTTACGTCAATCAGCTTTATGTGATTCTCATGCCAAATTGTAAGTATTCAACCTGCTCTGTCCTGCTTGTGTTGCATATGCCTTTTTTGGGAAAAAATGAGAAAGATGATTTAAACTGGGAAAATGGGAAGGCATAAACATTCCTTTACTGGGTCTTATTGTCTGTGGGACAAGCCATTGCAGGTGGAGTTGGGATCATACATTTATATGTCAGGTCATTTACTTCCAATACCACAAGAATTTATTATCCATTGCTTGCAGGTTCGAGGAACAAGAGGCTCCAGGCTCTAGATCATTTTTTACAGAGATAATTGCTTCAATCTCAGATATTAAATTTGCTAAGGATGGAAGACACATACTTAGTCGTGACTACATGACCCTGAAGGTTTGGGCTTTTGTAATTTTAGTTGATTTGGAGTAGTTTATTGTGCAATTTGATATTTATAAAAGTATCAGCCGAAAATGTGTTAGCAAACATATATAATCACAAGCAAATCATTGTTGATTTTTTAAAGATAAATAACAATTTTTTTTACTTTACCACCTCTGGTAGCCATTTTGGCAATGATCTGATTGCTTCTTGTTGGATTATTTTAAAAGTAAAAGATTCTGAATCTTGAAAAGACTTCATTATTCATGATTTGGTGATATTGAGATGTGTCATCCTAGTTGGACATATTTGGGCATAGAGCACGTGTGCAAAGTGTTTGTGACCACCAAAGTTTAGGATCAATAATCTCATTTTCGTCTGTAATATTTTGCACCTTGGTTTAGCTTCTGATTTTTTCCCATATTGCATGTTCAAGTTCACATTAATTTCCAAAAGCATGCTAAGTGCACTGTGGCTCTAGGTCCATCTAACTGCTAGGTCAAGCCCCAGTGTGGTTAAACTGGGTTCCATCCAGAAGGTGCAGCCTATACCCACTGGTACATCCCTTATAGGGGAGCATTGACTAGTGTGTTGGCTTGAGTTTTTTTCTTTTTAATTAAATTATACTCTTGATGATTTAGTTTACTTAGAATTGTTGGACGTTTTACTTCCTTTGTAATTTGGTTTAACCATCAGATGGTGCTATCTGTGTCAGTAAAGTAAAATTAATTGCAGAAATTTAACTCTTATGAAGTGAGTATCACAATGATTTGGCATTTTAATCCCAAATGGTTTTTGAATTTATGTTCTGGTCTTCTCATGCACGAGGTCTTCTTTGTTTTGTGCTAGCTGATTGTATGTTATGGAAGAGGAGGGAACTAATTTAAAACAGATTGGTGAAGAGAATCATTAAATTAGTAATCTATACATCTTTCAGCAAATATGTGCATTAGATGCCTCATGCATGCTTGTATCTTGTGCTTGATTCTCCAAGTGCTGGGAACAACTTTATGTGGCTTTGGAAACTATTATGGAAGTTCGCAGAAAGGCTTAGCTTTAAAAGATAGTAGCCTTCTTAAAAAATTGTAATTTCAGGAAGAGAAATTATTCCATGCATTGGAAGTGAAGACAGAGATAGAGGGAGTTCAAACTTCAAGCAATCATTACAATTAGATTAAGCTTATCCATGCTAGCCAGTAATCCAGGAAAAGAACCACTAATTGCCCTATCCAGGCATTAGCTAATCATGATATGTGGATATATTTTATGTTCTCTAAGAGCAAATCTTCGCCTGTTTAATCCTTGAGAAAGTCTGAAGCTATTGCAAAGTTGAATAATATGTGGACTTGGGTCTTGTTTCATGCTCAGTCTTCTTGTTTTGAAGACTTCTCCTTTTTTAACTTTATATGGATTTGTATTCTTCATTTGGAATGATGATATTTGTTTTAGCATGAGTATTCTTTGTATTCTAGACACTAGGAGATACTGGGTATATGCATGTTTTATTGAAGTTCAGATGGTATATTAGATTCTTGATTTCCCTTCTGTGTTTCGCATTTTTAGTTATGGGACATCAATATGGATTCGGGTCCGGTTGCATCCTTCCAGGTTCATGAGTATCTAAGACCTAAGGTGAGATTCCTCTCTTCATATCAAAGCTAAACACGGAGGCTGTTTTGCTTCTGTTTTATCCATTTTGATTATGATTTTCTTTGAATGTATCCAGTTGTGTGATTTATATGAAAATGATTCAATCTTTGATAAATTTGAGTGTTGTTTGAGCGGTGATGGTTTGCGAGTGGCAACAGGATCTTACAGGTCAGTGTATAGTGCCCGTTTCATTTTTTTTTTTTATTTTGTTCTTGTTAACATCCTTCTGCATGCACTTAATTTTTTTTTTTTTTTTTTTTAATGTGAACCAGCAATCTGTTCCGTGTATTTGGTTGTGCCTCAGGAAGTACTGAGGCAACCACTTTGGAAGCCAGCAAAAATCCAATGAGGTACTTTTACATTGATGTATTAAGTACCAATAAACAAGCACTGAGATGTCTGTACAATAAACTGTGACTTTGCTGACTTTGATTAACCTTATAGGAGACATGTTCAGACCCCTTCAAGGCCTTCCAGATCCCTAAGCAGTATAACGCGCGTTGTAAGACGGGGTCAGTGTAGTTCCTTGCTTCCATCACTCCCTTCCCTTTCTTTCTGTCAGTTTGTTTCTATACTGACTCGGAATATATTACTCTGGAATATCACTAACAGGAGCGGAAAGCCCAGGAGCCGATGCAAATGGAAATTCTTTTGATTTCACATCGAAGTTGCTGCATCTTGCATGGCACCCGACTGAAAACTCAATAGCTTGTGCTGCTGCAAACAGCCTGTACATGTACTATGCATGAAGATGGTCCAAGGAGGAATGTATTTGCTTGGTTAACTTTTTTTGGGTTGCTGTCGGAGAAGATTTCTTTTCCATTCCCACCAACATGTTAGGTGGAGGCTACATCAATTCCTCACATTTCAAATGCCCCTTCAATCTCTAACACATGCTAATATATATCATATCAAGCTCCAGATGTGGCTGTCGAAGAATCCACGAGGAAGCAACTTGTTTTTATTCGCGGGCGGGCAGCTAGATTCTCCTTTTTCTTCACCCCCTCCTTCCAACCCTAAATTTCCCCCCCTTCCCCCCTCCTTTTTCTTTCTTTTTTCTTTTATTTTGGTCTCTTCCCCTTTTTCTGATATCTTCTAAAATAGAAGATTACGGTCTATGTTCTAAAATGTGTTGGGTTGAAGTCAGAAGAAAATGTGATTGTAGCTCTTCTACAACAAAAACTTAAGGATGTTCAATATTTGCCACTAGGTCTTAAGGTAAAATGTAGTTTTTTACGAAAAATCTTGGTGGGAAGGAGCTGTTGAAACTTGCAGTGCATTTTTTTATTGATTCTTTGTCATGTTTGGAACTTCATCCTTCTAATCCTGAGATAAATGTAGTTTTTTTTTTTAAAATTTTTCCTACCCTTTGGTTATTTGATTCTTTATCCCTAGGACCAGCAGCTAAACTACTGACTTGAGTTGCCAAAACTTATATGTTATTTAGAAAGGATGATGTTCAGTATTTGCCACTAGTTTTATCCATATAATTTTAGTTTTCTTCTCCTTTTCCATTTTGTTCTTTATGAGTTTGATAGAGAAAATAAGTAATTGCCTTGAAACGTTGTAGTCATTCAATCAAATATAGTTGTTTGTTTTCTTCTTTCTGCTGCGTAGATGATGTTTTGTTGTCCTCACTTGAGCTGTCTTCAGCTGCAAAATGCAAATGTACTTTGATGTGGATTGACTTGATTAACATGTCCCTCGTTTCTAAATTTTGTATTTCATAATAACAATATTATTTCTAAACTTTAATTCATAATAAAAAAAATTATTTCAATTTTTTATTATATAAAAATTCTTTTGTTATTTTGATAATAAAGTATTTCCAAAATTGAGAGACAAGGGGCAAAATTAATTCCGTTTTTCCATGAACTGATCATTATTCATATTGAATATTTCATTCAATGTTGTTATACCTGGGAGTTTCAAGTAAGATATTTATTCTTATTTAGTCATTTAATTTACTTAAGATACGATAAATTCAACAATCAATTTGATATAAAATAAATTATTTAGTCAAGATCATGCTTGACTGGTAACGATGGCTCTTAATTAGATTGCTCTTAGTAGTTCAGGAGGGCTCTGTGATCATGAAAATTGAAAGGGATTGATGAGAAAAAAAAAAAAAGATTTGCTGTTCCAATTTGCAAGCATTCTTCTAACAACCAAACTGCACTATTACAAAACAATAAACGTGGTCCATTTCAATATTTTTTTTATTTAAATGTGGGCTATATATTTTTTTTATTTGTCAACCAAATTAATAATATAATATCATGAAAAAACTTTTAAAAATAATTTCCTAACATAAAACTATATTAAATAAGAATAAAATCTGAACATGGAAAATAAAAAGTAAAGTTATATTGGGTATTAAATTTTCTTTTTAATAAGGGAAATTTATAAAAATAGAAAAAAGTACTAACAAATTTTCAAATTTATCAATATTTAAAAATTCTTTCAAAAATACAAAAATCAACTTCTTAAAATATCAAGAGATAAAGATAAAAAAAATGGTATTTTTGAAATTCAAAAATCATAGAAAGGTAGAATTGAAAATAAATTTTGATAAAATTGATTAAAAAAACATGAAATTTCCTCTTTTAATAATACCAATAATATGATTAGACATTCATAAAAGTCCATGAACCATGGAATAGTGAAGCCCAAAGTTAAAAGAGAACAGTCGGAGATTTAGTCTATATCATGAATTCGAGTCCATATTGTATTATAAATCTCATTCATTTATAAAAATACATATTTTTTTTTGGAATTAGATTTTAGTATACTAATAAATATAAAATAAATTTATCAGTTATAATTTATATATTTATTATTTTTAAACTTATAAGTATATCAATTATAACTTATGGCTTCACTGTTTTAAACTTATAGATTCATCATTTTGGCTTAAAGATTCATCGTTTTGAAGTTTATTATTTAGAAGTTACAGATTTATCGTTTATAAACTACATGTTCATCGTTTTAAATTTTCAGGTTCAATATTTAGAATTTACAAATTCATCATTTAAAACTTACAGATTCATCATTTACAACTTGTAGTCTCGTCACTTACAAATTCATTGTTTACAACTTGCAATTTATCATTTTGAACTTACAAGTTAATCATTTTGAATTTATAAGTTTGTCGTTTAAAAACTACAGTTTCATCATTTAGAACTTGCAAACTCATCGTTTACAGATTCATCATTTTTAATTTGCATATTCATCTTTTTTGAAGTTATAAATTCATTGTTTGGTTTATCATTTACAACTTACTGTTTTATCGCTTATAAGTTTATTATTTATAACTTGTAAATTCATTATTTTAAATTTAAAGGTTTATCATTTTGAACATATAAGTTTATCATTTTAAACTTACAGATTAATCACTTACAGATTTATTATTTATAACTTATAGATTCATCAATTACAGATTCATTATTTTTACCAGATCGATTATTTTCAACATCCACCAACTCAATTTTCTCTTTTTATATTATTTATTTTTAGTTAAAATATCTTCATTTTTAACCATTTTTTTCACAAAAAAATCAAAATTAAATATTTTTATCTCAAATAATAATAACAATATTACAATATTAAAAAAACTTAAAATAAAATCAAATATACAAATTAAAAAAAAATTCTCCAAAAAAAACTTAAAATATGAAAAAAAAACTTTGTAAATAAGAAGAAAAAAAAATCCAGGAAACATATAGCTAAAAAACAGTATCATATCAATTAATAGTATACAAACTATCATACATTCGGATTTATGATATAATTTGCGTTTCTTCACCTTTTTTTCTTGGCTTTCTTCTCCAACTTTTATTTTAGGGTTTAGTTCTCTCTTCATCTCCTCGCGTTACTTATCTCTAAAAATCCACCGACTGGACAAAATTAATCAAAAGGTAATCTAAATTATTTTTTTAACAGTGTTTTTATGTTTGGTTCCCGGTGATGTTTGACAGTATTTTCTATTTTTTTTTTTTACAAATAAATGAATAACAGGATGATATTGATTAATAATAAAGTAAATGGGAATGTTGGTGTAGGGAATCAATGGGATCAAAGCTGCCTCAATTACAGGGTATGGTAAAGAATGGACGTTCTTTCTACAAGCAATTACTGGACCAAAATAACCAATATATACAGCAGCCACCCATCGTTGAGAGATGCCAATTACTATCTAATCAACTTCTTTACACTCGTCTTGCCAGGTTTTCTTGAAATTTTTTTATTAAAATAAAAATTATATATTTGATGATGTGATAATATAAAAACCATTAATTTGTTTAATCAAAATTATTTGTGCTTGTGGGTATAGTATTCCTAGTCGGAGTGAAGCATTCTGGAAGGAAGTTGATTGTTTGAAGAAAGTGATGAAGAAGGAAGAGTTCAATATAGAGAATGGTGGGATTGTTCTCTGTTTGGAGTTGAGTGGTTTGCTTGGTTCTGTGGTGGTGAAATCATTGGAAGAAGTTTTACTATTACTATGTCTAAATTTCAAATCTGCTTAATTAAGATATTAAATTTATCAGATTTTGGGGTTAATTTTGCGTGAGAATCATCATCCTTTTTTATGATTATTTTCTTCAAATAAGAGTTGATGAATCCGCACACATTAATGACATTTTTGGTATACTAAAGGCATTGCAATATTTCTATTTGGTATAATAATATAATATAAATTAAAATTTTATTTTTATGTTTGGTTTCATTTTATTGGAAATATTTTTGGGAATATAAAATATTTTATTTAAAAAATATGAAAAAAATTTCTAATACGAATAAATTTGAAATATTAGAAATTTTTATATAAAAATCAAAATTTTATTCTTAAATGCAATAGTTAACAAATTCAAATTTGAAACGAAAAATCTCATTTTTATTTCAAAATTACGAGCTAATAGCTTAATCAAATTAGATATTCTTAATCAAATTCTTATTATAAGATTCAATGTTAAATTAATTCTGCAGTTTCTTAACTTTTATCTATAGCTTTGAATTTTTCTTTTTCTTTTTTTTCTTTTTTCCTATTTTGACATAATGATATAACATAATAATTCACAAAAAGTTTATTTTGTTTTTGGTTCTTTAAAAAAATATTCCTATTTTGACATAATGATATAACATAATAATTCACAAAAAGTTTATTTTTGTTTTTGGTACATTAAAAAAATTACTATTTATTTCATGAATATAGAAAATGATCATAAATATTATTTTAATTTAAATTTTTATACATATTAAAAAAATTAGTCGATGTGATTAGAAATTAGAAATTTAATTTACCTTTTTTTTTTTGTAACATGTCTCGATATTAGTTAAAGAGTAGTAACTTATATTTGTTACTTATAAAATGAATTAATTAGTGATATTTATTTTAAAATAAAATAAAGTTTTTTTTTTCATCAGATATTGGACTTATTTTATTAATACATTATTGACTCTATATATTAGTAAATGAAATTATTTATAAAAATGAATCAAAAGCCCAAAAATTAATTATGATGGTTCTGATCTAATTAAAAAAAATATTTATAGAAATGAGTTAAAAGCCCAAAATCAATTATGATAATTCTAAATCGAATTAAAAAAAATAGAATTTAAATTGATTTTATCAATTTAAAATTTAAAATTATTAAAAATAATCTGAACAAACAATTCTATTTACAAGAATCTCTCTCCTAAATTCTGTTTATATTTTTCGCTAACTGACAAACAAACGGAAAAGAAAAAAAAAAGAAGCGTAAGGTAGTCAATTTTAAATAAATAAAAAAATAATGCGTACAAAGTAAAATTTTAATACTGTGGTATAAGTACCCTTCCACCCCATCTGTTCCTCTGTCTTTCCTATATTCCTGCATGGGGTGTATATGGGTTAGTTGCGAATTTTCCTCGATTCTCGTATGTAATTCGAAAATCTGTCTTCGTTTTCGTTGCGTGCTTATTTTGGTTCATGGATGTGGATTGAATTTTTATTTAGGGCTGGCCTGATTTTTCCAAATTGGTTGGGAAGTCTTGTGTTCTAATCTTGTATGTGCAGAGAAACATGTCAACAAGAAGTGATAAGCAAGCTCTTGTATTGATTTTTAGTCAATAACAAGAAGTTACTCGGGGAGTTGAACTATCTGATTTTTTTTTTTTAATCTTATGTGTGTCCAGAAATAGGATCTATCAGGAAGCATTGTCTTAAATTTCTCGTTATCTATTGCATTTGTTTTTCAGTGACCCATTCCATCAGTTTCAGGAACCTGAGCTCCATTACATTGAGTTTTAGGAACGTGTAAACTGAGTATTTTTCATTTGTCTTCAAATAATTTGCTTTCCTCCAAATTCAGGGACTTGTTTTTTTCCCCTTTCTTATTCCTGCTGACTCCCCTGTAGTTCTTAAAGTTTCTCTTGAAAAGAAGAAAATTTGAAATTCATATTTTTGTTTTTTTTAATAAAATTTAGTTTTTTTTTTTATGTAACATTCTAATGGCGTGTGCATAACTTGTTCCAGAACGAGCAATTCCACTTGCATGTTTTCTTTTTGCATAATGTTCTTTTGCTGAGTTGAGTTCTCTGGTGTTGAACATGGTAATTTTCAGAAGGTTCAGTTATTCTTATTGATGACGAGTTCCAAAGTTGCTAATCATGCCACATTCTCATCGACTATTGTGAACAGAAGCACCTGATTTTTCCCTCATGTTTTCTTTTCCATGTATAATCTGGTTTTGAGGATTTACGAAAATGCAGTTCGTAATTCTCTCTGTGCCTGGTTCTTTATTTTACTGTAGGTTTCGATCAACTCTTTGATGCACTTTTGCCGCGCTTTTGATTTTCTATCTTTTGCATGGCTTGGATATCGATTTATTTTCAATAGAGATCGCATGCTTTGTTTTCTCTGCCTTTTGAATTGAACCATAAAAACATGGGTTCTTCAGCCAACTTTCACAACATTTTTCCAACCTGTTTTTTCCAACTTGTCCTTTTAATATCAGACTGCCTCTTGAGTTGTCACTTACTGACTTCATTTCCTTTTGTTCTCCATTACATATGTACTGCAAATTATAAGAAATGTTGACTCCTCTAGCTATGAGTAGATTTTTACGCAAATATAAGGAGGGGGGAAGATGGGTGACAATTGACATGCATGCTTGTTCCGGGATGTCACGTGGGATTAGGAGAGCAGAATTTGTAGTGTTGATGATTCATATGTGTATGGTAGCCTTTCTCTTTCTAAAGAATGATGAAGATGATTTGATCTTTATGCTAATATAGGGAGGGAGAAGATTCAGTCAGCAAGTTCCAGATTCTTTTGGTCTGTGGAAAGGATGCTCTGCCTCTACAATTCATTTGGGTGATGTATTTGTTGTGGAAATCGGGTTAGTTTCCACCAAAATGAATAATTGTGCCAAAAATTAAGACAAAGAAAAATTTCCAGGTAGTTGGTGGAGTCACAAATGGTCTCTCTTAAAAACCAACTTCCTTAGACTCTTGAGTCTTGGTGACAGAATTTTTCTAAGATAATTTAAAGCACAATATATCACAAAGTAAAAGACCCGACAATAGCTATTAAATAGAAATAAAAGGAACACCAGAATTTAACGAGGTTCGGCCAATTATGCCTACGTCCTCGGACACTACTAAAATAATATTTCACTATTTCAAAGAAATATTACAAAGTGAAATATTACAAGAGAGAGAGGAAAAACAACCAATCTTAGAAGTAGATGGATTGGTGTTTTTAGGATGAATTGTTAAGAGGGGATGAAGTCCTTTTATAGCCTAATGCTATGGTGGAAAAATCATCTCTTTCCGATGTGGGATTGTCATATTTCAACAAATCTCCACCTTGACAATCTCACAATTCCAAACAAACATCCTCTAAACTCTTATATTACAAATTTCAGTAATGTCTCCAAATGCGCTTCAAAGCGCCCAATTTCAAATTCTAATAACATTTATCAAGTCCAAACAATGTTGGAACTTGACACCTGTCACAACTTTCGTTGCCATATCTGCGGGATTTTCAGCAGTCAAAATCTTCTGAAGTAGTATCCCACCATCTTCAAGAATTTTCCGTACAAAATGATATCGAACATCGATATGCTTCGTCCTTGTATGATAAACTTGATTCTTTGCTAAACAAATAGCACTTTGACTGTTACAATGCACTTTGACATGCTTCTGACCAATTCCTAAGTCATTCAACAACCCCTGAAGCCAAATTGCCTCCTTAACAGCTTCTGAAACTGCCATGTACTCTGCCTCTGTTGTAGACAAAGCAACTGTTGACTGTAAGGTGGACTTCCAACTAACCGGTGCCTTTGCAAGTGTGAACACATAACCGGTAGTAGATCGACGTTTGTCTAAATCACCTGCATAGTCGGAATCACAATATCCAACTATATACTGACCACTTTTCTCATCCCGCTCAAACATTATACCAACATCTACAGTATTCTGAATATACCGTATAATCCATTTCACAGCTTGCCAATGTCCTTTGCCAGGATCATGCATGTACCTGCTCACAACTCCAACTGCTTGTGAAATGTCAGGCCTTGTACACACCATTGCATACATCAAGCTACCAACAGCATTTGCATATGGAACCTTTGACATATATTCTCGTTATTCATCACTTTTCGGAGATAAAGATGCACTGAGCTTAAAATGAGGAGCAAGTGGAGTACTAACTGGTTTTGTATTCTCATTTATCCCAAAACGCTTTAGTACTTTTCTCAGATATTGTTTCTGAGTCAAACAAAGTCTCCCCAATTTTCTGTCTCTGCATATCTCCATACCGAGAATCTTCTTAGCTTTCCCTAAATCCTTCATTTCAAATTCCTGATTTAGTTGAGCTTTTAACTTCTGAATCTCTCCTTCATCTTTCGAAGCTATCAGCATATCATCAACATAAAGGAGAAGATAGATAAAGGAACCATCCCGTAGCTTGCGTAAATATACACAATGATCATATTTGCTTCTTGTGTATTTCTGCCTTATCATAAACTTGTCAAATCGTTTGTACCACTGTCTTGGAGATTGCTTCAATCCATACAACGATTTGCTCAACTTGCACGCCAAATTTTCTTTTCCAGCAACTTTAAATCCTTCTGGCTGAGTCATGTAGATTTCTTCTTCTAAGTCTCCATGTAAAAATGCAGTTTTTACATCGAGCTGAACTAGTTCCAGATCAAATTGTGCTACCAAAGCCAGCAGTATTCTTATGGAGGAATGTTTTACAACTGGAGAAAATACTTCATTATAATCAATTCCCTCCTTCTGAGCGTAACCTTTAGCTACCAATCTTACCTTGTAGCGGATATCATTCTTATCAGGAAATCCGTCTTTCTTTGCATAAACCCATTTACAGCCAATCGCTTTCTTTCCCTTTGGCAGACTTGCTAGCTTCCATGTCTGATTCTTTTCAAGGGACTGCATCTCTTCTTCCATAGCCTTTCTCCACTTTTCTTCTTCTGAGCTTTGAATAGCTTCACAATAAGTGGAAGGAATCTCATCATCTACTGAAGATGTATAATTAGTCATATCTTCAAGTCGAGCAGGTTTCTTAATCTTCCTTTTCGGCTTTCGTAGTGCAATTGGCTCAAGTTGCTGAGGAGGTTCTTGTGCTGAAACCTCTGCTTCCTCATCAGATCCATTTTCTACCATTATCTCCTCTTCTTCCGTAGGAGTAATTTTATCAGACTCTACAATTGCTGGATCAACAATTCTTCTTCTATCAAACTCCACCTGTTTGGGAGTTTCCTCCACCTGCTGTGGAGAACCATCCGTCTGTTCCTTTGTTACCTTTAACATGGTAGACTCATCAAAGGTAACATCTCTACTAAAGATTATTTTCTTCGTCTCTGGGCACCATAGTCGATATCCTTTGATACCAGAGGATATCCCCATAAAGATAGCTTTCTTTGCCCTTGGATCTAACTTTGATTCCTTAACATGATAGTATGCAGTGGAACCAAACACATGTAAGGAATTATAATCTGTAGCAGGTTTTCCATACCACACCTCCAAAGGTGTTTTGCCATTGATAGCAGTTGATGGCAAACGATTAATGAGATGACATGCGTATGTTGCAGCCTCAGCCCAAAACTGTCTGCCTAATCCAGCATTAGACAACATACACCGAACTTTCTCCAGTAGAGTTCGGTTCATGCGTTCAGCCACCCCATTCTGTTGTGGTGTATTTCTGACAGTGAAATGTCGAACAATTCCTTCATTTCTGCAAACTTTCATGAAGGGATCACTTGTGTACTCTCCGCCATTGTCTGTTCGAAGACACTTGATCTTTCTGCCCGTCTGAGTTTCTACCATCTTCTTCCAGATGAGAAAAACTTCCAACACTTCATTCTTTGTCTTCATTGTATACACCCATACTCTTCTTGAACAATCATCAACAAAGGTAACATAGTAGTGTTTACCTCCCATTGAAGCAGTTTTGGAAGGACCCTATACATCTGAGTGAACATAATCCAGAATACCCTTGGTATCATGGATTGCAGTGCCAAACTTCACTCTCGTCTGCTTCCCTTTGATGCAATGCTCACAGAAGTCTAATTTGCAGGTTCGCACTCCTTGCAATAATCCTTGATTCGCCAGAAGTTTCAAGGATTTTTCGCCTGCATGCCCCAAGCGCATATGCCACAATCTGGTTATTTCTAGCTCATGGTCATCACTAGAAACTGCTGCTGTTGTTCCAACAACTGTATTGCCTTCATAGTAATACAAGTTGTTGCTCCTTTGAACTCCTTTCATCACCACAAGTGCTCCAGATATAACCTTCATTACTTCATTTTTAATGATTATAGTGAAACCCTTTCTCCCAAGGATTCCCATAGAAATGAGGTTTTTCGTCAGACTGGGCACATATCTTACGTCTGTCAGAGTTCTGATTGATCCATCACGATTCCTCAATTGGATTGAACCAATTCCAGTTGTTTTGCAAGGGCTGTCATTTGCTGTATAGACAACTCCACCTTCAATTTCTTTAAAATCGAAAAACCATTCCCGATTGGGACACATATGGTGGCTACAGCCTGAATCCAGGATCCAAGCAGTCGAACTGCTTATTGATGGCATCAATGCTAATGAAAAAATCTGAATCATCACATTCAGCTACATTTGAATCTGCAACAGCCTTGCCTTTGCCAGATTTGCTTCTCAACTTAGGACAATCTTTCTTCCAGTGCCCTTTTTCTCGACAAAAGGCACATTCATCTTTGCCCACTCTGGACTTTGATCTGTCTTTCTTTCCCCTGTTCTTATTTTTCGAATGGCCTCTTACTATCAAAGCTTCAGCTGCTCCACTGGTGCTATCCTTCTTGTCTTTTCTCCTCAATTCATAACTGTATAGTGCAGCACATACTTCACTAAGAGACACCTCAGCTTTCCCATGGAGTAGAGTAGTTTCTAGAAACTCAAACTCCTCAGGAAGGGATCCCAACAGCATTAGGGCCAAATCTTCATCTTCAAATGTCACATCCAAGTTCATCAGATCTGCTACAAGTTGATTGAAATTGGTGATGTGATCATTCATCGTGGTACCAGGAACATATGTGAATCTGAACAGTCTTTTCTTCATATGAAGCTTATTTTGACTGCTCTTTTTCAAGAATTTTTCCTCCAGTGCCTTCCACAATTTACTTGCAGAAGTTTCTTTACAAAAGGCATACTTCTGCTCTCTGGACAGGCACGATCGAATTGTACCACATGCCAAACGATTGATTGTCTTCCATTCCTTCTCATCTGCACCTTCTGGCTTTTCTCCCTCAATGGCAATGTCTAAGCCTTGCTGAAATAAGGCGTCTAGAACTTCACCTTGCCACATGCCGAAATGGCCTGTACCATCAAAAATCTCCACTGCAATTCTCGTATTTGCCACAGCAGTTCTCGCCAAAATTGATGAAGTAGAAGCTGTTGTGTCCATTGTGGATTTTTGTCCGTCTCTTGCCATTTCCTTTTTAAGACTATTTAATAGCTTTCAAATGCGGAATACCCAAGAATCCAAGGAAACATTTCTGATGTGGAAGATCAGCTTACGCCGCAACCACAGAGCATATAACTCAGTAACCTTGTCTCTGATACTAATTGTTGTGGAAATCGGGTTAGTTTCCACCAAAATGAATAATTGTGCCAAAAATTAAGACAAAGAAAAATTCCCAGGTAGTTGGTGGAGTCACAAATGGTCTCCCTTAAAAACCAACTTCCTTAGACTCTTGAGTCTTGGTGACAGAATTTTTCTAAGATAATTTAAAGCACAATATATCACAAAGTAAAAGACCCGACAATAGCTATTAAATAGAAATAAAAGGAACACCAGAATTTAACGAGGTTCGGCCAATTATGCCTACGTCCTCGGACACTACTAAAATAATATTTCACTATTTCAAAGAAATATTACAAAGTGAAATATTACAAGAGAGAGAGGAAAAACAACCAATCTTAGAAGTAGATGGATTGGTGTTTTTAGGATGAATTGTTAAGAGGGGATGAAGTCCTTTTATAGCCTAATGCTATGGTGGAAAAATCATCTCTTTCCGATGTGGGATTGTCATATTTCAACAGTATTGATATGCATGATTTGTTGTCTCTCTGTTCCAGGATGTAGAGTGGTTGACTAAAAGGTAATACGGGCCAGAACTGAGAGCATTAGTGATTCTATCTGGAAACTGCTCTCAAAAGAATATGCTCGACTATAAATCGGCTTCCATGAAAATGAAGAGATACTGAGATACAAATACTTGTTGATTTGTTGGATAATATGCATGCTATTTCCTGTGATGAATAAATGATAAGCTCATATTTGATTTGGATTGTGTTTGGTCGATGCTGCACGAGGATTTCTGGATTTTATATTTTGTAATGTAAAAAGATCATGTGCCCGTCTCTTAATTTAATCTTAACCTTCCATCTCCTCTATAAATAATTAAATACAATTCCCCTTGCCTCTGTCACTTGTTCCTGTGTGGGGTGTTTATGGGTTAAGTAATGGTAATATCATTACCCTCTCCGGTGGCAGTTTCTTTTTCGTTTCGTTTTTGGCAGTCTATAGGATCTAGATTCTCATAAATAAGGGATATTTATCAGTTTAGTATAAATAGAAAAAAAAAAAAAATTTAGAGAATATTTTTATAAAATTCTTTTATTATTCAAATGGATCAATCAAAAAATAGACTGTAGAGAGTTTGTGTGACAGTTAAACTAGACATAATTTAAAAAAAAAATTACTTGAAGCATTTGAACAGAGCTCATAGCATTAATGATTCTATGTGGCAAGTGCTTTTAGAAGATAATGCTCACCATGAAAATGAAGAGATACAAGAGGAGTTGTTTATTTGTTGGATTATATGCTACGTCCTGTGAAGAATAAATGCTAAGCTCATATTCGATTTGGATTGTGCTTGGTCGATGCTACAAATGGGATTCTGGCTTTTATACGTTGACGTCTCTTTTTGCGCGTTGTGGTTGGTTCCGTGTGGAATTTTTATGGGAGTGGATACTTATTTGCTGTGTTCTGTGTCATTGCTTGAATTTCTTTTTTATTTTTTTCAATTTAATAACTCCGCCTGTGTGGGAAAATACATAACCTGTCTCAAGCCCGGAGTAAGGAGGTGGGTTGTGATGGTTATGTATACATTGCTATTTTTTTTTTTTTATCTAAGGATTAAGGTTGTGTGGACCTTAGTATGCTCATTTGAGTAGAAGAACAAAAGGATTGTACATTCGTACCGATTTAAACACACCCACATACATATACATATACATATATATATATATATATATATATATATATAGTTAATATTTCATAAATATACCATTAATTTTTATAATGTATTAATAATTTGGTATAATATAATATGTAAGTATACATATATGTACACAAAATAAAATTTATTATTATAATAAAATTTAAATATTTAATTTTTTATATAATTATTACTAATATAATTTGTTAATTTTTATTTACATATGTTAATATAATTAATTATAATATAATATATTGTAAGTTTATTCATATATAAACTTATACATATATTTAAAAATATTAATATATAATTAAACAATTTAATTATTATGTATTTTACATATTTTTAAAATACCGTAAACCAGTTAGACATATTCCTCAAAAATTTTCAGAAGGGAAAAGGTGTCGGTATATGCAAAGAACTCTTGGCTGATATCGATAGCTACTTATGAGTGACTTCTGTCATAGGCGGAAAAAAGAAATGTGTATTGTGTATGCTCCAGACCTAGTACATACTACTGATCGCTTCTTGTTAAAAGCTATATGTTTTCTGAAGTCATTATTCATTATCTGAGTTGCCCTTTTTATTTGGAAATAACTAGCGTTGCATTTATATATCCTCAGTGTGCATTTGGATTAATTTTGTTTACTACATTTTCTCTAATTTGCATGATTTTCGTCACTCATTGTTGGTTTATTTCATGTTCGTTGTTCGAATGTGAATCATCTCTGAGGACGGAATTTATTGCGATGCATGTCAGTTTATCAAGTATAATTAATTTGTGATTCAGCATTATATTTATAGATTTATCTCTTTCTAAAAGCTTATGAATGATAGAGTGATACAGCTATATGCATTTCCAGTTCAGATTTTTTCTGAAACTGTTATGGCTATTTTATTTGTTAATTTATTGATTATTGTAGGCATTATTCGCAATTGCTAAATTACCAAGCATCGCGTTGTATGACCAAAATTAGGGGGTTCAAATATAGTTTAATAGGTTATTAAGTTGATATTTAAGTTAATATTAATGTAAAATTGTATTCATCTTGATGAGGTTCTTGTTGGCAATAAAACCAACTTAACAATCATCCATATTGGCCATAGTAACTGTGATTTTTCCTTCGAAAACGGTTCGTTTTCTCTTTGCTAAAATTTATTCTGTTCATAAATTTGCTATCGTTATTATTCGTTAATGCGCTCCAGAAGTCAAGGGCCGCTCTGTCCAGAGCAGGGAAGTATTATTATTATTTGTCTACAGGGAGTCTTGAAACCGACTTTTGGGGAGGAGTTAAGCCCTTTACCACCGAGGCAGATGCATGGGCAGGGAAGTAGCACTTATCGATATACATATAATTTGATATGATGACTTTCACGACTTTCAACACGTGTTTGAATATTTAAAACAATGAAAACTGTCTATGAAGAACTTGATTCATGACCGAGTCTGTTGGTAACCGAAGGACTTGTGAAGTGATGACCCAATTGAACTTTCAAATTGCTAGCTACTTTTTTTCTTCTAATATTTTCTTATGTTTTGATTACAATATATTATTTTCTTTATCATAAAAATTATTATTTGTACTAATAACTTTTAGTCTAATGCCGTGTTTAGAGTGTAAAATTTCGAATTTAAATTTTCAATAAAATCTTTTATAAACAAAAATTATTATATATTATCAAAAGAAAGAGAATATAAAAGAGAGTAGCAAGTAATTTGTGTGTGTGTGAACATCACAAATCATTTTTTAGTTTAGCTTCAAATTAACGGTTGAAAAAAATAGCATGAGAATAGAACAAGGAGGATAATAGGTAAACCTCACAAAGGTCATATCCAAATATTTCTAAGGTGAAGAGAGAATAATAGGAATATTTTTCTTTTATGATTCTGCTCAATGTTCAGCTCTTTTCAAGTGAGATGAATCCCATTTGCGATTTGAGATGTGAACACAAGTGGGGACTCCCTTCTTTAATATTCCACACAAAAGAGACTTATTTGATCCTGATTAATTCAAGTGAGTTGGATCATATTAAAGCTCAGTCCAACTTGATCCAAATCAAAACACATCATACCTAATTTATATTTTATTAATACATTGCATTTGCCAAAAAAAAAAGAAGATATTTTTGACAGATTGATTTTTCAAAAAAATATTTAAATTTATCTATTTTGTTGTATATAGACACCTTTAATTTGAACTAGTGTTGATGTAGTAGTAATTAAGTTGTTCTAACTCAATTTTACATCAATTGAATTCTAAAATTTTAAAATAAAAACAGTCTCCACATTTCACAGTAATTAGGATAGAAGTCGGTGAAATAATTAATTGTACATATATTACAATAAAAATAAATTTTATTTATAAATTAAATTAATAATAAATATAATCATATAAAGAGCTATATAATGAATTTTATATCTACGAATAAAAAAATAGAGAATAAAAACCATTTTAGAAAACATTTATAATTCCTTAGTAGTTTGATTTGTAATTGTAAATAAATAATTATATACAATATCGATAAAAAATAAAAATAAAAAAATTGCACGAAGGAAACGTTAGGCCGATGAATGAGGAAACAGATTGAGGGGAAGTCAGAAGACCCGAGAGGAGAGGCAATAGGGCATGCCTATTTGAACCGTGTTGCCGCTGCCACGACCCACACCACTCCCCAGTCCCCACTTTTCCTTTCATTCTTTGGCCCTCACTCTCCACCATCACGACGCCGCCGTCGCCACCACCACCACGCCGCTTGTATTGATGAATCATGAGTTTAGTTCCGGGAAGCACTGTTGCATATTGGTCCACAACCCAATCACGCCACCTTCCTTTACGCTATTTCTCTAGCCTCTCGTGATCTTCATTTAATCATCAGGAGTAATGTTTTTCTTTCTGTAATCCTAATTTTCAAGATTATTGATACTGTTGTGAGAAATAGGCAGGTATTAATTATAGTTCATGATTAATTATCAAAAATTCTTAATTTTTTTTAAAAAAATTATAAAATTATTAAAAAACTCCATTTAATTTAATCACAATAATTTCTACTCAATTTCTACCCACATGAAAACGAACGATATATTTTGGAATAGAAATTATTATTTTTAAAATTTCAATTTCCATAGCTATGCAATTAGAAATATACTATATAGAGTTTATTCAAAAAATGAAAAAAAACTATATAATTGAATATTTCCTGACGAATAATAATAACTAATAGCTCAAAATATAAGGAGCGAATTACCATTCGCTTACAACTTCACAATAAAACCCAAAATAAAAGCATCGTTTTCTTGATTTATTTATTTATTTATTTTCCGTATTATTATGCGAAAGTGAAAACTCTTTCCTGAATTACGGCTTTACCAAAATTCACGCACCGATAACGCCGAAATCTCTAAAGTCCCGGAAATAGAATTGGAGAATAGACACGTAAGAAAAAATAAAATAAAATAGAAAGAACAGTCCAATGAGAATACATTATTATACATAGAGCTAGAGTCTAATGGGACCCACATTCGTCTATGGCCCCTAGCTTTTTTATATACTGTTCTTTAGTTATTGATGTCACTCTAGCATTCGACATCAGTGCTTATACATGGGGTGCTGCCACGTGTTGCGGGTGACATTAGATCTTTTTCTGGTGACCGTAACTAAGCTCTAATTATGCAAACACAGCCTTTTTTTATTATTTTATTATTTTTACCGCATGATTTGACAAATGGTGGTTTCGATTTCAGAACTCATGAAATTGGCGGTCCTGATTTTCTCTTGGAATCAACATGATGACCCCAACTTGGCCTTTGCTTTCTCGGCACGCAGGCTCTCTGTCTCGTGGCTTCGGCTCATTTAGATTTTGTTAAGTTGGCAACTCGGCATGGCTTAATAATAATGGGTGCAATTAGATGGGTAATTTTTTTAATTAATTAGAAAATGAAATGGTTCAAGTTCTTTTTTTTTTTTCTATATAATTAAGAAAAAAAGAGAGAAAAAAAATTAAGGTTGGTAAAAAATACTTGATACTCGTTTATAAATTTTTTAGAATATTATACATACGTCCATTTTTTTTCTATTATAAAATGGAATTCCATATTATTCTCTAACTTCAAAAAAACATTGTTAAATCTTTCTCCGGAAAAAAAAAACATTGTTAAATCATTTTAATGTTGTCTTTTGAAATTACGTGTGACTCAGTTAATTGAATACTCTAGAAATTTTTTAATAAACCCATATTTAAAACTTACTTTCTCCCTTCCCCAACATGTATTTAATCAAAAAATTTTGTCTCCTATAATTTATTTATTAAATTTTTACTTATTTTTATACAAAATGTAATAGTACATATTTATATAAGTGTTTTTTCATACAAATTATTATATTTTATAAAAGTTTGAACCTACCATATTTTACTATATATATATATATATATAGGTTTTAAATTTATTTTTATCATTAGCTTTAGTTGGTTAGTTTTGATATAATATTTTTTATATTCATAAATAAAAATATTTAGATTCAAAATAATTTTAACCCATAATATATAAAAAAACAATAAAATAGAGTTTTATTTTTTTTAATGGAGTATGTATTGGGAAGGGGGACATAATAATTCGAATTGTTAGAGAACTTTAGAATTTTCAATGGATTTTTATAATTATTTTTTAGGTATTGTAATTATTTAAAATAGAGCAGATAATATCATGGTGGATATAAGTATTTTTTTTTAATTTAATTGATTGATTTTAAAAAAAATTATAAAATTATTTTTTAAATTAACTTCTAAATAATTAAAAATATATTTTTTTTTTCAAAAAAATGCTTGCAATGTCAAAAAGAGCCACTAAAATGAACTTATCATTTGTTTTTAGTTTTTTACTTATTACTTTTTTAGTTCCAGAAGCAAAAAAAAAAAAAAAAGCAAGTTATGGCAAAGAAATTCCCTGCTGTATAAGACAAAATGAGAAGACTATAATTGTAAAATCGTGGGTATTATTAATGCTATTCATTCATTTGGATTATTGTATTATATTTATATTTTCTTTATAAATTATATTTCTACCATTTATAAATAAAAATTGTTTACAGTTATTTATAAATATTAACTATTAATTAATTATTATATTAATTATTAATTATAAATATTAATTAATTAATTAATTATTATATTCTTATATAATATTTAAAAATTATTTTTTAAAAAAATGTACAATAATAATTGATAAAAATTTTAAAAAATATAATATTTTATTTGCGTATTAAATATATATTTTAATTATTATATAATAACTTTAAATGATACTCATTTAAAAACACGTAAAGAAAATAAAATAATAAATTGATGTTGTTTATGCATGTTTTAGTTATGTTATTAATAGTAATTTTTTTTAAAAAAAACTATGATCTAATCTATACACTTGTCGCAATTATTTTATAAACTTGTATTTTATTCTTATTGTATTTAATCTCTAATTAATTCTTTATACAGAAGCATATGTTTTTTTTATTTCTATCAATTTAATTTTCTATATATGCAGAAATAATTATTTTAATGATTTAATAATGCAAAAAGTAATTATTTTAAAATTTAGTATACTAAAGTAAACTCAACGGAATAGATTAATAAATTTTTTTCCCTATATTAGTTCATTTATCACTAAATGAAAGTCAAACAATTATTTCTTTTATTTTTTTAATTATATAACCAAACTTGATAAAGAATATATACAATATTAATTAAATTTTATAGGGTTAATAACATAAATGATACAAAATCTGTAAATTAGCATTAAATTTTTTAATTGTTGTAAATTGGTACTAATTTTATTGAAAATATTGTAATATTATGTTCAACTCTAATTATCAATTAAAAAATTTAACATGACAGTTGGAACAATCAATAAACTACATGACATATTTTTTTTGACTGTCATATCATTTTATTATTACCGAAAATTAGAAATATGCACCATATTGTAATATTTTTTTAAAAAAATAATACTCATTGATAATAATTAAAAAATTTAATATTATGATAAAATTTGGTAAATTTGTGTTATTAATCCAAAATTTTAGAATACCAACATTCATTCTTATTTTTTTTATTAAATGCATATTGAAAAAAAAGAAAGTGAGATTCGGAATTTTTAAAAAAATATTAAAATTTTCTATCAATTAAGCCGCATAATTTCTAATTGTTCAAATAAATATGAATTTAAATATAATAAGAAAATATAAATGTACTTAATGAGAGTAGTTTCATCATTGCAATTGACATTTGGTGCATGCCAAGTATAAAATATTAATATCGATTATGCTTCTTGAAGAATAATTTAATCTCAAAAGTGAATACTAATTCAGTCACTCCCCACTGAAGAAGCCAAGAGAGAGAAACAGCATCATTGTTTTTATTTTCATTTGTCATAATCTCTTCTCTCTCTCTATATTTGAAGTCTTCCCTTCAGTAGTCACTCTCACGCGTAAACACAAATTGAGATCCTCTTCTTCTTCAAGATTTTCAACACCCAAATATATCTTCTGTCTTCAACAACACATCTCTTTTTTCACTCTTTATTCTTGAATTTTCTCCTCTTTTTAACAATCCAGATACCACCTGAAAGAAATTCTCTTCCTCTCTGTTTCTCATCTAATTTCTCTGCTTCTTCTTTTCAAGAACTATGGCTTTTGCTTTAATGGTGGCTATGGCTTCACATGTGTGAATTTCTTCCTTCTCTTTCATGAAAACCCATGTCTGGGTTCTATTAAAAATCTTACCTTTTTGTCGTCTATTCAGTTTTCTGTTTTGGCTTCTCGCCTTTTCGCAGCTTCTAAAGGGTAGCAGCTAGCTTGTCAAGTACTTGAAAAACCCAGCTCAAATTTTCAAAACCCAGTTCACACCGTGCCTCAAAATCCTTTCTTTCTCTAACAGTAGAAAAATTATCAAAAAGAACCCTTAAAGTTGAAGTCTTTTATCCTCTAAATCTTATAGAAACCATCCAAGTTCATCAAACCATACAAAACCCATCTATCCTCAATCGATATAAACATGCAGGACCCATCAACAGCATTTTCGCCGATGAAGCCTCACTTTCCAGAGCAAGAACAACTCAAGTGCCCGCGTTGTGATTCCACCAACACCAAGTTCTGCTACTATAACAACTATAATCTCTCTCAGCCTCGTCATTTCTGCAAAAATTGTAGAAGATACTGGACTAAAGGTGGCGCTTTAAGAAATATCCCAGTCGGTGGCGGCAGCCGGAAGAACAGTAAACGTTCTTCAAACCCGAAACATGGTAACCCAGATCCCAACGCCGAGGCTACGAGGCTGAACCGACGGGTGCCGGAAGCATCATCCTCATCTACATCGACGACAACTACCGCGCCGGCATCTCAATTGGTGGCTAGTGGAAATCCGAATTTGGGTGATCCGACCCGTATGTATGGCATGGAACCTGATCAGGATCGAAAGATATTGGAGATGGGTGGGAGCTTTAGCTCGCTCTTGGCATCAAATGGTCAATTTGGAAGTATTTTTGAGGGTTTGAATCCGAATGGGTCGAGTCTAAAAATGGTGCATATGGGTGGATTTGGCGAGGACTTGAATTCGGGTATAAATGCTGGTTCGCGTCAAAATCCAGGTTTAGATGTGCAAGGCAGGAATAATAATGACGGTGGCAACACCAGCGGAGGAGGCGGAGGTGACGGAGAGAGTTATTTGCAAAGTGGGGATTGGGGGAATAGTAATGGGTGGCCTGATCTTGCTATTTACACTCCAGGTTCTAGTTTCCAATAGGGAGAATTCACAGAAAATTATTTTGATTAATCTCTTTTATTTACTTTTTCTTCTCTCTCTATTAGTGATCGGTATTGAGCACCCTATAAGATAAAATATGGCCTTCTATCAATCTTTTTTTGGTGTCTTTGTGTGGGATTTAGTATGAACATGATTCACATATGGATAAGAAAAAGATTTAATAGGAAAATTACTGGAAATGTTTCTCCTTTTTTTTGGTGGTTTTGGTGTGGAGGAAGGGATATAACTTTGTTTATATTTTGTTTGTAACTATTGTTATATTAACTAGTGATAATGAATGGATGTATGATTTTTGTTCATTGCCATTTTGATACTAGTATTGGTGTTCTAGTCATGAAAATGTTAGTAATATCTTCGAGTTTTTCCTATTAATTAATAGTTAATAGGTTAGTGGAGATGGTAGTGTTGTTACTTATAAGCTAAGATGATTTGATTGGATGGGATAAAATTAAAAGATATGGGAAATCCAAAGTCCATACTCCCCAGTTATATCAGTTACAAGTTTGTCTTACAAGGACTAGACAAACTTCAACTTTCTTTCTTCTTGGATATGATTTCTTATTATAATGTGTTTTTTTAATATTTCTCTTTGATTGTATTTTTCTTTTGCTACTTGGTTGTCAGAATTCTCATGTTCTTTGTTTTCATTCTTCTTGTTGATCTGCCCCCTCCTCCCCTTTTATTTTCTTTGTTAGAATTTACTTCTATTAATCAAGTCAATTCACATCTGTAGCCTAATGCCTACCCACAACATGAATTATGAATATCCAATAATTTCTGTACATGAGCCTTCTTTTAAATAACAAGTTAAAAAAATGATGTACATTATGTAGAATTTATTATTTAAGGGAAAACAAATTATATTAAAACAAAGTACAAGATTTCCTATAAGTAACAGAAGGGAAAATTGTCTAACTTGGAAAATTATATTACATATATGAATTGAATCATGAAATGTTAAACTTTCCCTCTACTCTAGCTTCATGGGCCTTGCCCCATTATGATACTCAATTGGACCACTCTTTTTGTTTTGCAGAAGACCACATGCGTGGGGCTGCTTCAGCACCTTGTAGTCCACACAGCAAGGAAAATGTGTGCTCAAAATACTGTATTTTAGAACAACGAGGGTCCATTTTGGAAAATCAGTGTCAAAGGGAATTCGTTCTACCTCTTGATTGGGTTCAGATCTTAATTTATAAATTATGCTAAAAAATTAGATTTTAGATTTTACGATAAGGATTCAACAAAAATTTTAATTAAATCAATGGTTGTTGATGGTAGAGAATGGGAAACTAATAGTAGCCTTGTTGGGCAACAGTTGCCATATTGTGCTGGTCCTAATTTGGTAGCAGCAGGTGGACAAATTCTTTAAATAGGCAAAATGGGGAAAGTCCAGGACCATATAGAGTATAGGGTGAGATATTCATGAGGACAAAATGGGGAAAAGATCAATGACCACACACAAACTCACATGAAAATGGGTGGTGGGTAATGAAATGAGAACGTGAAGAGGCTTCATTAGCCTTCTTTGGAAAGAAAAGGATCGTGGTGTGTGAGCCTTGCTGGTCCAAATTCTTGGATGGCAAGTGGCAAATTCTTAATGCAAAAAAATTTGGTGTCCCCCAAAGATGAATACCCCTTAAGAGAGAGAATTCGGCATTTTCTTCTTGTTTATGCCCACCAATTTTGAAAGAAAGCATGCTATGACGTGCCTTGCCCTAATAATTAATGTGGTCTACATCAAACATGAACAAATGTGAATGCCAATTCAGCAGCCGCATTGACAATCATCATCTAACGCTATTACTCTCCAGTTACCCAAAATGTAATAGACCAGAATGTTTTTATGAATTTCTCGTAGTATTTTGTCAATAACACTTGCAAAAATCTTGTTATTAAAAATTTATGTTTTTCTTTATAAATCAAGTGCACGTTATAAATCATTTGCTTCTTCTTAGCCTAGAGTTATGATTTTTTTTGGGTGGGGGTTGATCTTATTATTGGCATTTATTGACATACAGCTATTATTTTGGAACAGATTTCGGATAGGTGGGGATAAGTGTTAATTATACTTGGTGGGTCTATTTTTGCAGAAAGAGCAACTGTCTTTTCTCAAACAGCAAAGCCTCTTTTGATCATGTCAACCTTGGCAAACGGCAATATTGATTAAAGGAATGGCATAACAATGAAATTTTTTACCACTAGGCATATTTGACTTGCCAGTTGCCATGCATTGCTCATAGCCTCCCAACTGTGAAACTGAAAGAAAATGGAAATGAAAGATGAAGGGCTAACAATCATTGTAATAATAAAAAAAATATGAAACTAAAATAATGTGTTGAACTTTAATTTCCATGAAATATATATATATATATATATATATATATATATATATATATATATATATATTGAACAACTTAACAAAAAATTTCTAATTTTATTAGTGTTTTCGTTTCATCAAAATATAGGACAGACTTAAACAAACAAAATCATTCAAGCCTTCGAATTTTCCGTAAGAAAAGTCATTAACTTCCCTTTTAAGACCAATTTTTCATATTTACTTATTTAGCAGTAAAATTTTCCGTAAAAAAAATTCCCACAAATTTATTCAACAACATTAACTCACAACATCAACCATTTTTATCGGACTTGAACGCATTCACATTCATGAAAATTTTATTTCACAATTCATTGGAATGTGAGAGAATGCAGTTTCATGCTTGGTACTTGGAACTAGGAGACACAATTCGCGTAAAAAGAATGCCATCTTATTAGAAAATCAAATTCGACCAGTGAAGCTAAAAGGGTTGAACTCAAGCATATAAGGTCTAAAAGTACAACAAATACAAATTCAATAAATCTATTGACCATTTCATAATCTGAATCTACAGAGAATGTACCTTTGTTACGTGAATCTAAAGAACACAATAAATTGTCATGTAAAAACATATTACATAGTGACAGCACGTGCCTTGTACATACAGATATACGCCATATGCCAGTCACCTGAAAATATAGGCAGCACAATCTCATGAAATTTTCATTTTATGAAATAAAAAAAGAAGAAAAAGAAGGAAGCAATGACTTTGTTCAGGTTCAGGGTGAGGCTCACCTCCTCCAGAGAGTTTAGTTATATCTTCCTCCCGCTGAGGGATGGGATTATCGTCGTCGTACTCGATCCATTTCCCTGTTTGAGTGACAAATTTGTCAGTTGAAAAATTCAAGCCAAATAAACAACTAAGAGTTCAAATAATTGGTCCAGAGAACCTACCATTTTCTTGCTTTACCCAGGCAACATAATGCCCTGAATCGGCGCTCCTCCCCTTATGGGTCAGTACAGCAACCAAATCATATATTCCAGTTAAATATGATTCTTTGTCTGACGAACCACCTGTGCAAAACAGTGACGATGTTGAGTGGAGCAAACAACTATAGAGCTGGACTTAGGCAGATATGAGTTTCAGAACTTCAGTAAGCATGGATCTCTGGGGAAAATAACTGAGAGGAAAGCCGCAATTTAGTATTGGTTAGTCCTAACTTCAATGAATATAGTTAATCCTGTAATGTAGTGTCTTCCCTCAAAGCAATTTGGGAAATTTGTAGATTTTGGGTCCAGAAATAAACATCTGAAACATAATACTGAAACACCTTATGCACAACATAAACAACATATAGGGCCCAAATGTCTAATATAATGCCCAGGAAGCACACCTGGAAACGAAGTAACCAGCAATGCCAACACTAAACGTCAATCAGGCCCTAATGTCAAATGCACACTAGATCTCCAATACAAGCAGAGATGATAGAACAGGATCAGGAGAAATATTTACAACACTTTACCTCCTTCAGAGGTAGGTTTTGAAGATTCTCCACTTCCATTTGATGATCCCTGCATTTAAAGAAGTAAAAATAAGATGCCATGGTCAAAGAGCTATGCATTTGTATTTTCATATATCACTTAAACAGCAGATCACCTCTGCATCAGTCATCTTCACATCATTGTCCTTCAAATCAGAGCTTTTCTCTTTTCCTTTCAAGCCAAGATTTTTGCCCTCCTCATCTCTTAAAATCTGATAATCATCAGATGTTAAAAACAGCCAGCAACACCACCAAACAATACAAAGACTTGTGGGCATTTAGATTTGAATTGAACTCAATCAAAGCAAAAGGCCATCATATATACCTGGCGAGGTGCTTCCAATTTTTTGCGAAGATCATCTGAACAGAAATCATAGATATCCAACTCCAAGGGATAATCCACTTTCTGAGAAAATAATTATGATTAGAAGAAAATAATCATCTTTCATAAAAGGAGACAAAAAAGGCTTTAATGTAACTTTTTCCACAATCCTTTAGTTCAAATGGCTTATTTGACATGAAACTAAACATGTTAGATAAGAATACTTCTTTCGGCATCATATAAACAAAACTCGTGCATGCAAAAGCTCAAGTCATTATATAATTTTTAGTTAACTGGTACAGTTACAGAATAACTGAATAAGAGAAACTCAGTTACCCGCAAAATCTTGGCCTTCTGATTTGTCTCCCTCTTCCAAAAAAAACGAACAAACTGCACAGTCAAATACCTTGAAAATACACCATTGTAAGATTTCATGCTTCAAAAGGGAATAATTACTACTTAAAATGTAGAGAAATAATAGAACTGGAAAATGAAAATAGTACTGATGAAACCGAATCAGTAAATTTACAAATTTTGAATTTTGTTGCCAAAAATCAGGCACTGAATTGGGGGATAAACACAGTCAGATTTTGAAAGATTAATTGCTAGCACATCTTGAGCAAAAGGAAGGGAAGATGGAATATCATAAGCACAAAAAATCAAGGATATGCAGTTTGTTACCTCGGCAAGGCATTTATACAGGACTCTTTCAAGTATATTGCACTACGCCCCAAGGAAGGGGAAGCCTTCTCCAACTCAGATTTCAAACCCTGTACAAACCACCCAGTGACAATGATGAGAACATAAGATACAACGAATTATGACCAGATAGAAGAAGTGACTTTGATACGTTATTCACAACAATCGGACTTTTTTTTGCAGAATATCGTGGGATAAATATATTCATAGCTATGAAATATTACAAAAATCATTGTGCACTGCATGCAGAAGAATAGAAGATGTAGGTGAACCTATCATAGAAGACTTTAGTAGAAGATCCAATCAAAAACATAAAGGATTCAGATATAGATCCACATAAATCAGACAAGTTAAAAGTATTTACAGAGTTAACTAATGAGCAGATTTTGTTTTCTTCAGCTAAGACCAGGAAAATCATCAAATAAGAAAGGAAGAAGATGACAACATGTAGAATAAACTATCCTCCAATCATACCCAATGCTCAAATTGATGCAAAAGTGCAAGAGGATATTAAAAATGTAGAAGCCTCACTCCTCTGAAAGCACTAGAAAAAGAATAAAGTATGGTTTTTGAAAATATTTGCATTCTTCTCCATCCAAATACTCCAAAATACCACAAAAAAAAAGTTCAAAGAATTTTCCACCAAACACCTCCATTTTACAGCAGCAAATATCCATGAAGATGTTAGACAAACCAAATGCTCCTCAAATAGACTAAGAGGGCATCGTTCACTATTACTAGTTTATTAATACCATCTATTGCCTCTATTAATCCAGAAAAATTATTTTTTTAGAGGTGTTCACAATTAATAATAGAAAAAATTGAGTTTGCAGTTAATGCTACCACAATCACTAATCTGCGACAAAGCTCTGCCTCTGCCATCTCCCTCTTCTACTCCTTTATAATAAACTAATTTATAGACAAAGTACCAAGGAGATAAGGCACACTGGTATTCAGGGATTATAGAAAAGAGAACTGCAAAAAGGGTAGAATTGGTATGCCACAAAACAAAAACAGAACATTACAATTATACAAGCTCAAAAGAAAGCTTCTACATTCACTCATCTCTAGCACATGCATAATTATCATTTGCATTACAGAAGTTGATAATCAGAGTCATTTTGGGGGTTATCTAAATGACTAGGAGGGAGTTGCAGTTGCCATAAAAATTTGATCTCTCTATTGCTGTGTTATAAGGAAGGTACAGTCCCTATCAGCCACCGGCTGCCTCTACCAATTGTAGGAGTTAAAGAGATAGAGAGGACCAAGGAGGTAAATCACTATCACAGAGACTTCGGAAACAGACAACATAACTGAAAATTATGCAAAATCCGAACATAAAACAGCCTTTACAGATGAAATATAAAAGTTCAGAATTGAAAGTCACATAAGGGGAATTTCAATGTCTTGACAACTGATATGCTGGTAAGACTTACATGCTTTATTCCTTCATGCAAATGGTTCACCTCATGTGATATATGGCATTTAAGTGAGTACACTGACTCTGTTTCTGAACCCTCTTCTCCACTTTCTTGGCAATGGATCCTAACATCATTAGAAGCTTGTCAAAACTTTGTCATCAGACGCATGAATACAACCACAACCACTTAAAAGGCATCAAAATTGAACAAATACCTGATGGAATAATTAGAGATACTCAAAGTAATGCTTTTGTTTGACATGTGCTTAATTACAAAATTAAAACCACAGAAGAAATAGAAGAACTCTACCTGCTTACAAGTTCTATTCCAAAAAGGGCCTTCACTGCATCCGGATTGTCACTGCAGAGAGGTTAAAAAGTATGGAATAACCAAGTCAACACATTAACTGACAAGAAAGTAAGTTAGATGACTATGCACTATGCAGCAAGATCAGAATCCAAAACTTCACGATATGTTATCTTAAAGAAAACTATCTTGAACCTAATTACACCATAAGCCAAGATGGAATTAAGGAAAATGAGTAAGAACACTAATCAGATAATGAAGTAACTTTCCATGGAACCAAATTCGATTTCATATGCACTCTTAGGCAGTGTTGCATATTTATCATATTCATCCCATAAAATAAAAACCAAAACTACCTGAGACTTGGTGATCTAAGAGACTGTGAAAGAGTGTATAAAAGTTGTGTCCAACATTCTTCGGCATCCTGTCATATATTTTCAAGTATTTGGATCAGCATTACAAGAGAATTAAACAGGTTAGACCATTACAACTGGCATCTATTGGATATTTGAAAAACCTGCTGCATGAAGACACCATTATTCAACTGGCCAAATTGTGGATACTTTTTGCGCAACACCTGTCAGTAAGATGAAAAGAATAAATGTGCTACCATATCTTTCTCATATCCATAGCCAGCAAAGTGCAGCATAAACAACCACATACCAAATGGTGACATGCAAAAAAGTTTACAGCCAGAATTTTGGAAAAAAAAGTTGTGAATGGCTGTCAAATTTAATATTGCAAATTATGTCACATTTAAAAAAGAAAAGGAACAAACCATCCAAAACTGCATAGGTGCCACAGGTTTGACACTTTTATCAAGCTCATTAAACAGTTCTCGAGTTGCAGCTGTCAACATGTGAGATGTCTGATCCATATCACTCCTCCTTTCAGATGGATACCTAAATCAACATTCATATCAAGCATAGCATATCAGTGCTACCTGCAGATTTTTATCTCAGCAACACAATCGCAGAATAGAATAACTTACTTAACTAAAGCAGACTTCAACTCTGGAACAGAATGCAAACATTGCACTGTGGAGTTCATGTAACAAGTGTTTCCCAGATTAAATAGGCCAGCAGTATGACCCTGGGAGTGAAAACAACATTAGCAAGATACAAGATACTTGTACCAAAGTCCAAAGCAAAACAAGTTCAAGGCAATACATAAGTAAACAAGCATTTGCAATTTCAAATCTATAGCATCCAATAGAAACTCAGGCTACATCAAACTTTGATAATGTAGGACTAGCTTTGGTCTATACCCAAAATCATGATAGAGGAGAGAGGGCCATGCCAGGCTGAAACTATCCTATCCGCTGCAAACATAGATTCTTCAGGACTATCAAGTTTTGTCCACAAAAACTGAAATTGCTGGAGGGGAGGAAAAGAAACTGTGTGGGCAATCACAACCGAATTGTTGAACTTAGTTGAGTTGAGACCCAAAAAAATTATTGAAAATGAAAAGGATCTAAAAAGTTAATCATAAATACTTAATCACAGCAAATCACACAACCACAGTTGTGAAACTTCTCACGTGCACCAGCATATCATAACCAAGGTCAACCATAAATTTGCCAATAGTACAGAGATATGCCTCATCCAAGAGCTTCAGGCATTAGCCGAAAACACTTTATAACAATGGAGTTCTATCAACATCTAATTCCATTTTATTTTCATTCTTTATAATGGAGATCTTGCAACATTCAATTTCAATTTCTTTTATGTTTCTTTCCTTCTTTCCTTTTCTTTTTCCCCATGTTTGATTGTGTGTGTTGTGTTGGGTTGGTGGGGGAGATTGCATCTGCACTAGTTTTATCTCTAGTCAAGCATGCAAATAAAAGATGAACTTTTAGTTTTCAACTCTAAGCCAAAAGAACATAGCATGCCTTGATAATACAGCATGAATGTCAAGTGACATCATTGCACAAGCAAAATCAGTAATGAAGTGATGATGAAGTTGACAATCCAAAGGTGGAAATTTGTAGGCTTTTACCATGGCTACATATATAACCCACAATCTTTACTACTAGTAGGATTATCATGAAAAGAAACTCCATGTCATAAAATTTAAAGATGAACTTGGCACGCATGTGCCACGATTAAGCACAAAGCCATAGAGTTAAACCTTGACATGCCCATGAGAAAAACTATGGCTCTTCCATTAATATTAATTCAAGATAAAGCACAGCACACCGCGGCTTTATTGGCTGCTCTTACCATGGCAAAGCATTCCTTGGATGTCCATTGCTGAGTCAAGGCTCATCTTGGTCAGTGTCCCTACTAAAAGCTATTACAAATGCCAAAAGGGGAAAACCATGTACCGAATTTTAGGATGAAAAAATCCTTCTAGGCCAAGTTCAAATGTTCATGGATAGCACAAAAATTATTAGAAGAAAGCTAAAGCACAGCACAGCTTTATTGTCTGGCTCATATCATGAAAGCATTGTTTGGATGTCCATTACTGAGTCAAGGCTCAGCTTGGGCAGTGTCCCTACTTAAAGCTATTACAAATGCCAAAGAAGAAAACCATGTACTTTTAGGATAAAAAAGTCCTTTTGAGACAGAAGAATCTAAGTTCAAATGTTCATAGATAGTGCATAAATTATTTGAAGAAATGTATAAAGGCAGGGATAATCTTTTCATTTGATCCCACAACTCGAGTTCTTTAATAGTCATAGAATCAAAGAGAATAATAAACAAAAAACTAGCAAAAAGCATAAAACAGAACAAATATTCGCTATCTATAATCAATATATATTAATGTTGCATTTCCAATTAAAACATTTTTAAATTTAAGAAACACATAAATCATTAAAGGGGCAAGATTATACAGCTGCTGACAAATCATACCATGAAATTGGCACACCAAAATTCATATATAATGTAGAAAAGAAAATGACTGAAGGAACTTACCACAACAACCACTTGTTCTTCTTCTGGAAGATCTTCCATGAACACAGGACCCTTCTCTGGGGCTTTTACAATCTCATCTGCAGTTCCCATCATCATCAATTTTTGACCCTAAAAAGGCAATTTCAAAAGATGGGTATCAGTGTTTAACATCAAATCCACCACAAAAAAGAAACAATTCAAAATCGCCATAAAAATATGTCACCGCTTTCACTCCTACTGTTGCCCAATCAGCATCATCCTGCATTGTAAAAGAATAAACTTAAGAAGAGTGATATTCACTTTCAATACAAACTCTAAATGATTTATACATAAAGCAACTACGAATATCATGTAAAAGAACAAAGCATACAATATTCAACAGCACTCTGTTACATTAAACAAAATCACCTTATTACCTTCAATAGACCACCCTTAACCATAATCTTTTGCCTCCCAGGAGGTACTCCAGTAAGATCATACAGCTGGCACTTGAAAAGGTAGGGGGGTTGGCTTGTATCAATCTCCACTTTTGGAAACACCTCCTTTTGCCATTTTACACTCACTGAAGCATATTATTTGGATCCTCATTATACAATATAAAACTTTGAAGAATGAGTAAGCTTTTAGTAGAAGTGTAAACAATGCCAATGATGCATAAACCTCCACTGAGAACGTCAATGCATCTTCATTAGATCACAGTGAATATATCAAACCCAAAGACTAATTTCTGAAATGGTCCATTAGCATTTAACCACAAGTCCAACTTTCAAATTGCAGAACCAGAGTTCTATTGCATAAAGTTTCAACATAAAGCAATTACTTAGATTTTCTTGCCAGCATAACAATAAAAGCCCAGAAACAAAACAATACTTATTTGCTGGTGAAAACGTATGCAATGCTTAAAGAGAACTTCAAATGTAATAACTACATCTTATTTTGTTGCACGGATATATAATTTACACATAACTTGTTATACCCTTCAGATTTTACGTGATTATTTTATATCCATATCCAGTAATACCACAAATCACTGAGATATATCGAACATAAACCCCGGGAATAGAACACTGCAAGCCAATAACAAAACATACAAACTCGTAAAGTATACACAAAATTTCAATCATAAACCCGAAAATCACCGATCACCCATTTCAGGAAATTCAAAATTAAAAAAAAAAAAAAAGAAAAGAAAAGAAAAATCAAGCTATAATTATTGCATTGATTATCTATCCGAATATTATAGTGAAAGGTAGGCACTATAATCTGAAACGCTTTATTAAATAGAAAAGGAGTTAAATGATACCTGTGAGCATGATTGAGGTTTCTGAGCAATCGATGGAGAAAGCGGGATGTGGTTTCTGATGTCTTTGGGTTGTCGTTTGCTTGAGGAAAGGGAAAAATGTAAGCTTAGCCAGTTTCCCCTGAATGCGATTTTTGATTTTATAGGCCGACGCGGATAGCTGTTGAATCCAAACCCGAATCCGGATCTCATGTGGTTAATGGGTGCGTATCCCCGTTCACAATTTATTAATTGAAATTGTTAATAATATTTTCATTAAAAAAAAAAAATTGTTAATAATATTACTTTCTGTCTAAAACAAAAAAAAAACCTACTTGATAATTCTACATAGTGTTTTTTCTTTGATTAGGGAAAATAGAATATTTATATCTGTAGAGTTAGAGTCTCAAATCTAAAATCATTTATCAGGGATAAAACTTCATATTTTATTAGAGCAGAAACTTTTGACATTATACCTAGAGTTAATTTAAAATAACCGAATTTCATAAAAAATTGTAAAATTTGTTTGAAATTTGAAATTTTTATATTTAGAACGGAAATAAAAAAAATTCAATTATATAATTTTAATTGTGTGAAATCCAATGTCATATCAAAAAATAACTGAAATATTTTAATGAATTTCGTAAAATTAGAAAAATATAAATTTATAATAAAAGTACTTAATTTTCTTTTTAATTTTTTTTTATAGAAAATCTAAAACCTCTCATTGATCATAATACATTAATACTACTCTCTTTTATCTTCTCACTTGTCTCCGATATTTTGTAACCTGCGACTGCGTCTCTCTTTAAATATTTATACTACATTTGTATGATGTGGTTTTATATGATTATGAAAATATTAGTTTCTAGAGATATGTATACCATCATTCCTACAATGATTTTTTACATGTAAAAAATTACTTTTGCCACTGAAAATTAAATGCATTATGACATTATATAATAATAATAATAATGTATTATCAATATTAATAATCACAACTACTTATCTATGTCCAATTTGTAATAGATCAAAAATTATATATTACCAATAAACATTGGGTCTAGTAGTACGTGACAAAAATGGTTGGAATCTTTATTTGGTAGTGAAACCATTTTAAGGTGTCCAACTATATCACGAAAATGCATTAGTTTTTAATTCAGAAGTAACTATAACAACAACAAAAAAAAAAGCTTCAAGAATTGTGCTGCAAAACAACAGAAAAACTGTTTCCTATATCAAGTACCCAGGAGTTGAAAGAAGTATCTAATACCCATTCAACTTTTATATGATAGGCTAGATTGTCCAATTTTAACTTTAGTGCTCAATTAGCCCATCATTAGGGTGTTTTGTTCATCTTGGTGTCAACTAATAAATTTTTGATGCTTAATAGTTTTTTTTTTATCCTTAGCAATTAAATATAAATATTTGGTAATTTTAATTGATGGCTGATAAAAGTTCGTGCAGTGATTATTTTTTTCTAATAAAATAAAAAATTAATATATTTATAGTAAAATATATCATATTGTAAATTTTTTTATTAAAAACAGAATTCATCTCTTTAAAATCATTTTATTCAATATAAAATATATTATATTAAAAATATATTAAATTAATTGATTAAATTTATAAATTATAGATGTATATATATATTTGTGAAATTTTTTATTTATAATTAATTATATCCTATTGTTATTATTATTTTAATTATTAAATTACATAATTATATCAAGTAATGCATCATATTTTATTTATTTATTTATATATCATATAAAAATATATTTTTTGAAATAAATTATACATATAATAGTAATTTTATATCCTAATATAACACAACTCAATTAATTTTAACAAATATCACCGTTATCCAACACTTAAATCAAATACCCCTTAAAATTATTTGAAGTTTTAAACTTTTTTAATACTAAAATTCTGAAGGTTATTTAATGTATTACAACAATATTGATATCTTGAATTTTTTTTACATTGAAAGTGTAAGGGAAGATACACTTATATTTTTTGAATTAATAGTGTATAGTTAAAAATGTACGAAAAAATATTGTTAATATTATTTAAATAATTATTATCCGTATTATTTGTACAATATTTTATCAATAAAATTATAAAATTAAATAAATATATATGTTAACTTTCTATTTTTTTTAATAGAAATAAGGGGTTTGATTTTAGTTACCCTAAAAAAATTCCAACTTTGATTTTAGTTAATTAGCTGACCCACCAATGTACGGCGGCTCCTCCAAGCTTGGTGTCCGTGGCGGCGGCCGAGGGGGCGGTGCCGTTGGCGACAAGCGCCTGTCTTCTTTCCCTCCCCCGCCACCTCACCGGTCTTCTTCAGCCTCTAACCCTCGCCTATCTCTTGGCGGCAGCTCCAATCCTCGCAACCGCTCCGGTCCAACCCCTGCCGCGTCGGCTGCCGTTGAAGAGACCTTCTCTCTTATTCCGGGCAAAAACACACTAGCTTTTGCAATGATTATAAGATTGGCGCCAGACTTGGTGGACGAGATAAGGAGGGTTGAAGCTCAGGGTGGTACTGCCAGGATTAAGTTTGATTCCATGGGTAGTAATACCATTGGAAACGTGAGTTCCATTCATTATGTTTTATTTTGTTTGTTTAGCTCTTCCAAATTTCTGGTTTTCTTCCAATTGGGCGAACTGGCATTGTTGGGTTTTTTTTTCAATGATTTCTTGATGGAATTTATTGGGCAATTCTGTAGAATAGTCATTCGTTACAGACATGTGGGTAACTTATAGTTTTGTTGCATAGTCTCTGTAGTACTCGGGAAATAAATGGTCAATCGTATGGATTGTCTTGGTGAATGTTCGACTTTCTTTATGTAGTTTCAACTGGCGAAGCTTGCTACTGCTACTTAATCATATATCCATCGGTAATTCTATGATTTTAGGTGGTGATTTTTCCATATCGGTAAATCCTTTCAACTGCCTTTGTTTTTGCGTATTTTATTGCTTGTTGGTTTACTTTCAATTGAGAATTGAATAGTTGGCTGAGTGCTGTGTAATTCTCGACCTTTATTTAGAATGATCCTAATTGTTCATCTAGTTGTGACTTATCATTTCTGAAGCAACTATTTCATGTTACATCAGGTTATAGATGTTGGTGGTAAGGAATTCAGATTTACATGGTCAAGGGAATTTGGTGACCTTTGTGACATTTATGAAAAACTTCAAAGTGGTGAAGATGGAAATGGTTTGCTTGTTGAATCTGGGTGTGCCTGGCGTAAGGTGAATGTCCAACGAATATTGGATGAATCAACTACAAACCATGTTAAGATGCGGTCAGAGGAAGCTGAACGCAAACATAAGTCACGCAAGTATGTCATGCATATGAAGTAGTTGAGGATGTCTGCTGCCAATTTTAGTTATTGATTTTAATTAAGCTGTTGCCATGAGTCATAGTTTCTTGTAAACTTAAACATGTTTAATCATTTTGTGCCTGTAAATGCATTTTAGATATGTATTGCATGGATATATCCACTTGAAGTTGTCAATTCTGATGTATTATGTACATTCATGCAATACATGACTTGCAGACCAACTCTCTAAGATATTGCCTGAATTGGTGATCTTCTATGTTCCATCCCTCTTTTTTTTTTTTTTTTTCCTTTGAGGTAATTGTTTTGGACTGGCTTCCTTGGAATCCTTTTTTTTTTCCCGCAACAAGGGTGTATGCAAGATCTCTTGGCAAGTTCTTGCAGTTTATCTTTTATCCCTTACTACCATGTACAGCATTCTGCCACCTATATTATGTCTTCTCAATGCAGGTATGTTGTGTCTTCTCAAAGAAATAATATTCCTAGTTGTAGTTAGGCTTTTGAGTTGTTAACGTGTGGATGATCATTTATTATCTTTGAAATTTGAGCATCAAATGGACAAATCTTCTCCTTCATGAGATTTTTCTTTTAAGGATTCTGGTTCTTTGATGGTTCGTGCTGTCCGTCCTTTATCTGATGCTTTTCTACTTTCGAACTTGAGTGGATAAAGTAATTGCAAGTGGATGTTTTGATGTTGAAGTCAACACCTTTAAGCTGTTTGATATGTTTTTTCTTGTGCTGTATGGTATAACTTCTTTTTTCATTTTTGATTGCAGAGCTATTGTTTTAGATCAAGGGAACCCATCCATGAAGAGTCAAATAAAGCAATTAGCAGCTGCTGAGTGTAAGCTTTTGTTAGTTAGAATCTGTGCCTTCTATCTGCATTATGAACTTGAGTGGAAAGAGATAATTTAATAAACATTACAGGCATGTCGGTAACTAAACATTGTATAATGAATTTGCTTGGATCTGGAATGGATGTTAATAGAAACCTTTTACTGTTGGTTGTTTACTAAACAAAAAGCTTAAACTTTGCATGTTTTTTCAATTTTATCCAGTTCTAGTTTTATTAAGCTAAGTCTAACCTGTAACATTGATAACAATATATTTTGCCAAATTCAACCTAAAATTGAAAAAAATTTAAAAGAAATGAATAAAACCAGAAAAAATGTGCAAAATGGCCCAATGTTGAGTGTTATCATATCTAATCTATTTCTCTCATTTCCAGCAAATCCATAGAGGATGCCCTTTAAGCAAAAGAAAGAGCATCCATTCAAGAAGCGGAAACTTGATCCACCGCTAGGTACTGTCAGAATTTTCTATTTATTAAAAATATATATTATCTGTGTATTGTTTTTGTGAAGAAGTTAAGAAATCTATCTTGTTATAAGGCAGCGGCATTTTTCTTCTCTTATAACAACTCTTTTCTTTTTTGCTGCATTATCTTATGAGAGTTTACTTAACCTATCCACCAATTGCAGTCCCCAAATCTACCTTTAAACCTGCAGTTTCTTTAACTGCAAGTGCTAAGGGTAGACACTCATCTTCACCTTTGCCATCTATGCCAGAACAATCTGGCACTGCAGCATCTCCATATGGAACTGGAAATGTTGCTAAGAATAATGTGAGCACAGAAGAAGTGACACCAACCCAGATGAAAACTAAAGAGAATGCCACTAACTTAGAAAAAGAATTCCAGTCTAAGCCTTCTAGTAGTCTTCAGGAGACACCAGGACACAAAGGGCACTTTGGGACTAAACCAATGGATTTGCAGAGCATGTTGATTACTCTACTGGTCGAAAATTCAAAAGGAATGAGCTTGAAGGTGAGAATGAGGGAAATAGTGTAAAATTTGAAAATTTTAATTGTCATAATAATCTATTTTCTTGTTGCTTATTCAATCTGTTTGATTTTGCTTATTCTTCTCTTTTTTCTTCACTGACACATTACTGCTTTTTGTGGCTTCTTCAATATTCATCTCTTGCATTGTAGGCCTTGGAAAAAGCTGCTGGGGATAAAATTCCAAACTCTGTTAAGAAAATAGAGACCATCATTAAAAGAGTAAGTGGTTGAAATCTAATTGCTATTAATTCTTAGAGTAGAATATGATCTTTTCTGTTTTCATTTAATCTTGAGCATCAGATTGCAACTTTCCAAGCTCCAGAAAGATATTTCTTGAAACCGGGAGTGGATTTGGAAAGCTTCAAGAAACCTTCATCTGAAAGTGGAAGGTAGCCGCATGTTTTCTTGATAAACCTTGGTTTTGATGGAGTTGCTTCTTTGGTGAAGATATCTCTTGTCTTTTGTTTTTTTCCTTTGGATTCACTCTAGGTATTTTAACAATTCACCTAGAAAGCATGAAATGAAGTTCAGTCATTTGCAGAAGAACCTGTTGAAAACATAGGGCACTTGGCTAAGAGATTCATTTAGCTAGATTGTAGTACTTTCTAAGGTCAAATCTCTGAATTGCAGCATGTCATTTTTTTCATTATGGTAGGCTTCCAAGTAGGTTTTATTTTAGTTTTTTTGTTAGTTTTAAGCCAATAATGTGAATGAGTTTGCTTTCTCGTTTTACTCTAAACCAAATGGGTTTAACTGTAGTATTCTTGGAAATTTTTTTCCATTGCTTGTCATCATCTTTTGATTTATTGTACTTATAGTTGTGAGGTTATACTCTAGGATGAACTTCAGTTAGTGCTGCTGCCACCATGTTAATAGCGGTTGAAGGATGAAACTATATCATTGTCCTATCATATTGAGATTAAAAATACATGTGGAAAAGCTGATGATCAGTGAATACTCGAGGCTAATTTCATTCAACTTTTTTTTTCTGCTCTCTTTGAAAGCCATCCTTTTTTGTGTATTTTTAAGGCACATGGTTCATACCTTATATTTTTGTGTTTTCCAGTTCCCCTGAAGACAACCATCAACAAGCACTTGCTCCTGAAGGCAACCATGATTGTAGACCTGCTTTAGAATCAAGATTTGCAGGGAGTCCTGCTGTTGGTTTTGAGGAACATGCTCAATCAAATTCTACATTTGAAGAAAAATTTAATGCATTAGAAAAAATTGATAACCAACAGCATTTGCCTGATTTGTTTGGTGAGAAGAAGATTTCTGACAATAGTGAGGGGCAGGCAGGCAGCTCTAGTGATAGTGGAAGTGATAGTGATAGTGAAAGTGACAGCAGTGATAGTGGAAGCCGAAGTCGGAGCAGAAGCAGAAGTAGAAGTCCAGCTGGAAGTGGAAGTGGGAGTGGGAGTGGGAGTGGGAGTAGCAGTGACAGTGAAAGTGATGCTTCATCCAACAGTAAAGAAGGCTCTGATGAGGACGTGGATATTTTAAGTGATGATGATAAGGAACCCCAACATAAGTTACAGGCATCTGAACCTGGGTTCTCAGCATCACCAGATCCGTGGAGGTCTGTGCGGAATGGGACAGAAGAAAAGCAAGATGGTGATGGAACTGATGGATTTGATATTGATGGTCCTGGATCTGTTGCACTTGATGTTGAAGGTCATGAACCTGATGCTGTTGATACTGAGAAAGATTTGGCTGATGATGAGAAGGAATTTGAATTAGCCTCAAATGATGATAATTTGATTCTGAGCAAAGAAGTTGACAAACCTGTGGAAGGAGCAAAAGCCCTTTTCTCTGATCATGATGCCATCCAAGAGTGCCAGAATTTCATAGGAACATTGTTTGATGACAATGAAAATACTGGTATGGACAGCTTGACGCATGAGCAATCTGACAGCCCTGAGGGAATATTTAAAAGTGATTCCAAAAGAGGCCCTGAAGCAAGGAACTTTGATGAGAAATCTGAAAGCTTGAAAGCTGCCAAAAGATTGAAAGCTGAAAGCTTGACTCGAGTGCCTATTTCTGAGGGTAAGGGTGCCCAGTTATCTGAGAGTCCTCACAATGGAAATATTGAGGCAACTCACTGGGGCCCAAACATTCAAGCTACGGTGAGAGCGGATAGGGAAGGAAATGCTGATTTTGGTTCACACAATGCATATAACAAGGCATTTCCAGTAAAAATCAATTCAGATGTTCAGAAACCTCGGCGAAAGTCTTCTGATAAAAATGCACGATCAAAAACTTCTGATACAACAGGGAGATCCAAACAGTCTGAGAGGTCAGGGCATGATCGTAAATTTTCTGAAAGGAGTTATAATGTGCATGAAAATTTTCCCAGCCAAAGAGTAAAGGCTTCTAGAGACACTCAAAATGAAGATACTTTTGTGAAGGAGAAAAAGGTGCCAAGAAATTCTAAGGAAAGTGGATCTGGGGGTAGACATTCAACCCCATTCGACTCCCACTACAGGAAACAGCGCGAAACATTTGGGATGTTCAAGGATGCTGCACAAATTACAAATTTACACATGGGGTCTTCACCAAAGGACGGCAATAGAGTTGATGTTAATAAAAACTCAGCTTCCAGTAGAAGAAGCCTCCGAAGAGAGCTTTCAGAATTGGAGTTGGGAGAATTTCGTGAGCCATTGCTTGAGGAAACACCTGTTAAAAAACAATTTGAAAGGAAGGATTCTTTCAAGCAGTTGGAGAATAAACCAAGCACTTCAGATAACTGTAATTCTGATCTAAGTAGGTCTAAACCTTTTGGAAGGGCAACATTGGATACAGGAAAGCCATCTCCACCTGTTCTAGTTACTGGAATCAAGAGGACCCCTGATTATCATATTGAAGATTTATCTATATCTTACCATAAGATGGCTCAGTCTCATCCTCAACACCTTTTAAAAGCAGACAACACTGAAGTTGGATCTCACTTCAGCAAGTTGGCAGATACAAATAATAGATCAAGACAGAATTATTCCAGGGCAAAACTAGGAAATAATGAAGGCTATGGAGAGAGCCAAAAAAGAGGCACTGCCAATGTACAGCAGCTGCATGGCTCTAAACAGGAATTCACTTCCCACCCAATTAAGGAAAGTAAAACACCTTCATCAAATACAGTGGGTGACTTGTTAGATGGGCAAAAGGATACAATTCTGACTGAGGTGAATAATAGTGCTAGAAAGAGGAGGGAATCTTCTTCCGAGGAAGAGAGCTTTTCTTATTCCAAGTATTATAAGGATGTACCAGAGCTCAAGGGACCAATTAAGGATTTTTCTCAGTAAGTAATCCTTCTGGCTTTTTCATGTTAAATGATGCTATTCCTAGATGGCTTATCATGATATAATTATATATATTTATGACCTGAAATTAAATCATGTGTTCTATGTTTAATATAGGTACAAAGAATACGTGCAGGAATACCGTGATAAGTATGATGTTTATTGCTCCGTGAACAAGATCTTAGAGAACAACAGGTACTTTAAGGATATCTTTCAGAGTTTTGGTCATGTTAAAGGTGTTGGTGAAATTTTTTGTGGGTGTTTTGTTTAAAGTATTGGATGCTGTTTCTGCTTGTGTCTATTTGTTTTAATATAATCCTTGTACGCAGGAATGATTTCCTCAAAATGGGAAAGGACCTTGAATTTGCTGAAGGCAGGGATATGGACAAATATCATAAAATCTTGGCGCTATTGAGGGAATCTTATCATCAGTGCGGAGCGGTATGCGTTATGATTCCTTTTGTACTTTGCATTTATTTTTAAATAGTCAAATGCAATAACATTTGTTTGTCACCTTTATTCTTGGTCATACAGGTTTAGTTTACAGGTTAATATAGATTATGAAATTAGGTCAGGTTTAGTTTATAGATTAAGTCAATTATACGGTGTGCATTTTATAATTTCATGTACAGAGTTATTCAATTTTCCCTTTTGATTTTCTATTTTGACTCTGGTGATTACTTGCAGAGACACAAACGATTGAAAAAGATATTCATTGTGCTTCATGAGGAACTACAGGTGATTTCCTTGAAATGCAGCCAATATAGAAATTTTATTTTATTTTATTTTTCCTTTCTCTAGGTCTTTTTTGTCTGCTTGATAATTATTTTATTTAATTTTTTTTTTCTGTAATTGCAGAGCCTCAAACAAAGGATTAATGAATATGCACTCTCCTGTCCAAAAGATTAACAATGCTCAGTTGCACTTTTGGAAGCAATCTTGCCCTTTCTCGGCAAACCTAACCTGTATGGACCCTCAGCAATGTGTAGGGTGATTATAATTTACAACAAAATGGAGAAATTTCCAGTGAAATATATAGTTTTGTGTAAAATAAAATATTGTATATAAATATTTCCATTCATGTATGTATGAATTGCATTTTTTTGACAATAGAGAAGCTGTAATCCCTACTGATACAACTTTTGTTTTCATTTTTTTTTTCCTCCAAATTTTGCTGGGCGTAATTTGAGCCCAATTTACAGATTTGCAACGCTCCATGTCCAGTCTCTCATCAAAAGACTGAATTATTTATTGCTAATGCAATTAATTCTGGTAAAGTTCCATTTGATGGATGGCAATTATCAGCAAGAAATCTCATTGTTCTCATCCAGAAATCTCATTTTATCCGAACAAAAACAGTGATACACCTCAGAATTTTAAAGCGATTCAATTTAAGATATGTTGGTAATTGTATGACGAGTTTCTAGAATGAGAATTTTCATGCTTCTCTTGTAAAAAGAGAAAATTTCCGGATATAGACATTGATGAGAAATGCAAAACGAAATTAAAAATTAACACTAAATAACAAATAATATTAATATAAAATATAAAATAAATAATAAATAATTGGATGAATCAACTATTGTTGCCAAAGCTGCGGTATGCTTCTTGCCTGATTACCATTGTGATAATTATGGGAGACCTAGATCGGCATCTCAAATAATATTTTGAAGGAAAAATTCTATTCAATATATTATTTTAATTTTTTATTTGTTGTATTACAATTTTTCTTTGACAATTTATATTTATCTATAAATTATCAATTATTTTTAACAAGACATATTCATATGTAAATTATTAATTCTCATATATGAAAATGAATGAAAACATTAACCTTTTATCTTTTAAGACAAAGTTATGAGATGAAACAATACCTGTTTTTTTTAAAAAAAATTATGAATATTATATACAAACAGTCATACATACAATTTTCTTACATAAGCATAAATATAATAATTAGTTTCAATATTGCTTATATTATTTGAATACTATTTGATAATATAGAAAAATTAATTTTGAAATAATGCATGTTGTAACAACAAATTTTTAAAGGTAAAAAAATAAAATCAATCAACTATTAGCCTAAGAAAAACTTTCAACAGTAAACTTCTCGAATTATCAGTTACTGCATATTAGAACCCTTAAACTTAATTTAACTAAAATTTTTAGTACACCAAATAGGATTTTGAACAACTACTAAACTATCAACACATAGAAACCAAACCCTCAAATTGGAAACAAATTTAATCCCATTTGAGTTATATTCATTAAAATTACATTATAAACAATATTGTTCTTTCCATTAAAAAAGTACAAAAAAAAAACTCAAAACTCTACCATGTTGCACTACAATTTTTTTTAAGATAAAGCTGAACTTAGCTCACAAAACACGAAAATATGTTACACCACAATTATCATGCAATAACCAAATAGCAAGGCCAGCAGGAGGGATTGTGAAAGAGTGCAATCCAATGTCATAATTTTTAGTTTCATTGGCCATAAAATCCGTTGCAAAGTTAGCCTTTCTATAAATGTGAGAAAACCGAATGTCACCAAACTGTTTAGAAAGCTCGTTGATAGCTCTGATGAGAGAATAGCAGGTCACCAGAATATGCCAATTACCCCGAATCATCTCCACCATACATCAATTATCAGATATTCTTCATAAACCGCCCATTCTTCCTCCCTAATAATCTCACAATGGCTTAAATTGAAAATAAAACCACCCAACCAAGAACCACTGCTATTCCTTAAAACACCCCCGTACCTGTCCCATGAACAAAAGAGCCATCTGAATTGAGTTTTACATAACCACTAGGGGGACGATCCCACGACACAGCTTTAACTTGTTTGCAAACAGTGCTCATATTAGTGTCAATCTTCAAAATAGCGTTGAACACTGAATTTGTGTCCTCCAAATCTCATTAAGAGTATCAATAGTAGTGAGCACCTCCAAACCATTTCGTCTCCTTTGTATCCACCAGCAAGAAACATCGAAAAGAGTGCTCCAAGAGATCCCATCACAACACCAATCAGAAAAATAATTATTCACCACCCAATTTTGCAAAGAATTTGCTTCGAAGAATTTTTCCAGGTTGCTCGACGTAGGAAGAAGAGCGTGCCAAATTGGTTTGACCCAACTGCAATCCCTCACCACGTGCAAGACTGATTCCCTCCCCATGTCACAAATAGAGCACCTGTCATTGTCAGCAAGATGACGCCGCACTCTCTGAGAGTTTGTGAGAATCCTTTCATGGAGTTGGAGCCACATAAACATTCTTATTCTTTGAGGGCCCTGCCACCTCCATACATGATTCCAAACTGGCAAAGTAGCAGTATCTTCAACATCAATCAAATGGCAATAAGCTGATCGGATTGTTCCACAGCAATTTTATCATTATTACAAGACACTAAAAGACAGCTTGAGCTTTCCTTTTCTTTGTCCTGCTTATTATATGGCATTTATGTAATAAAATCCAATCTTCATCTCAAATTCTCTAGTAGATATGCTTACAGAATTTGTTTTATCCCTTTGCTCCAAATAAATAAATAAATAAATAATTCCAAATTCATCCAAATTCTAAAAGCACTCACATATGCTCAAATCATGAGCTCTATGAAGATCAACATCCAAGAACCAACATACTCCAATTTATCATCCATCATCCTACATTCAAGCCTCCAAGTTTGTATAATGGCTCATTAAAACAAACATAGCCATGCCATCATCAACTTACAGCATGCACGACACTTCGCAAGATAGCCAGAAAAATAATGTTATTTTGGAAATCCAAAGAGTTTTTAGGTGCTGAGGGTCACTAGGAAGTCAACGACTTCATTGTAAAAATGAAGCTGAAACCACACCCACCCTATCCATCTTAAACTTCGCAATCTAAGGAAAATTCAGCTACCAATGAAAATCTTGTTGATGACATCGACAGGCAAAGCATAAGCCGGATCTATGGCTTTTAATCCAGGATATTCAAGAAGTGGAAGACCTGCACTATCCAGGAGAACAGAAAGTTAATAAAACCTGATATCTGCAGTTACAAATAGAATCTTATTAACCATGCGATACATGCAGGACAGACTCTACCACCAGTACAAATTAAATTGAGAATGGGCATAAGTAAGGAACGTCTAGAGTGCGTTTCAGGTTGTGCAAGGCAGTCTCTCTTCATGCTGCACATGATTGGGCACTCAGGCACTTGCCTAAAGTCAGTGACAAAAAGTCAGCATGCACTGTGGACGTTGTCCTTCCATTCGTGTTATTATGATTATAATTTTCAAATTTATCAAGCTACCAATCAAATTATTCAAAAAGAAAAAAAAGTATACCATGCTTCTGATATACCACATCAAATGAAAAGGAAAACTAAGGCAAAATAGGAATGAGGGAAAAAAATTGATTAAATTATTGTTTAACATAGCATGGGATTGATGGAGCTAGTGGCGTTGAAGAGGAAGCCTCATACCAGATCAATTAAAGGCAAAAATGTTATGTCCATCTGCACCCTTAGCATTTGGAAGTTAAAAATTTTGAATATGATGATGATATAATTATGTTCAATAAAGAATATTATTTTGAGTTTGAGTAAGTCTTATGTCGCTTAGGATTATTGCTATTTAGTAGGAGCAGGATTATCATTTCAAGTTTCTTCCGCATCTTGAAAGAAAACTTTATTTTGGATTTAGAAAATATCAATTCTAAGTTTATACATATTCTATATCATGATTATTAGTAATTTTATGTCCTAACTTTATCTGCATCAAGTACACTTAGCTCATCAAAAAGAGCCAGAACTTGGACAACACTCAGAGTACACAAAATATGGGGATCATGTCCAATATTACCAGCAAAACCACCTGCACTACAGAGTGTAGTCATCATCAATCCAACTACAATCACTTAATTATTTTACCACTTTGCCTTCAAACTAAGGTGCAATTATGACGTTCCATGTCTTCAGAACTTCCTTATTGTGCATGTATTATCTCTATGACTTGTTCGCCGAAGTACATAAATGGGATTGATAGCAAACAAATTAAATTAAACGAAATTGATTTAAATACTAGACTCGTGTTGGCATTGCATAATCCATTCAATTACTTCAATTGAATCCACTGCATCAAGCTTTCCCAAAAGATCTAGGGTGGTCAATCCCCAATATGCTCCATTCATTCTTAAGTGCTCCATCACCATATGATGCAATGAATTAATTAAAGATGACAGTTTGATCTGGCCTGCGGTGTCTCACTCCACCTTCGAAATTTTTTGTATCGAGTATAGGACACACAGCTCTTTCTCCGATCTCAACCCAAATATTATATATATTTATATTTTAACATAAATAATATTTTAAAAAATAATAAAATATATTATAATATTCATATAAGATAAAAAAATATTTTTTTATTTAAATAAATAAATAAATAAATAATTAATTAATTAAAATATGAGATCGGAGATCTTCCGTCCCCATGTGGCGTGGGGACGGAATAAAAAAATTTCTCGACGACAAATGAGGTTAGATTTCAAAATCAGACACAAAAATATAAATGAAAATGAATAATTTCGCTCCGTTGTGTAGAATTAACAAAATGAGTTCGTCCAAGTTAAATAAATAAGAATGAATTTAACAAGATTAGCGACAGCCAGCTCTCCCATCTGCTATCATTATACATTTTCAATTTTAGATCTTTAAGATAGCAGATATATATATATATATATATATATATATATATATATATATATATATATATATATATATATATATTCACTACTAGCTTCTAGGAGAAAGAAATTTGAGGTTTATACGCAATTGTACTGACTAGTGAAAGCTAAAGGATGCTGAAAAGAGTTCATGAAAACAAAGATGAAAATGAATCAATAACAACAGTAAATCAAGTGGCTAAACAAGGAAGAAGAGAGATGGTTGAGGCGACGGAAGTTATTAGCGATTTTAAATTGGATTGCCTTGGCAGTGGCCTTAACGTCTGAGTGAGAGGGAAAAACAACGATTGAAGTGAAAATGGCTGCGAGAAACAGCTTCAGCAAAGAAAATGTTTTCCTTTTCAATCTCCTCCGATCGAATTAGCGGCCGTTGGTGGCGGGCCTTGAACGGCTTAGGCGGTGAGGAGTCTCAAATTAGTGTAAAAAACTCTACAAATTAATTAATAATAGACATATATATTTCCATAAAAAAAATAAAATTAAAGATTAAAAATTACTTTTTGTTTAATGTTGTTTGTGGTTATTCAAATAATATGGAATGGAAAAAAAATAAATATTACAGTCATTAATTTTTTTTATTTTATATATAATTTGAACTAGGGTTTGTGGATTTATTTCTAAATGTATTTGGATCAAAACTTCGAGAATCTTGTAAATTCATTGATTTTGATTGAAGATTACTTTGTTCATTTCACATCAAATAATAAAATTAGTCTTATTTTAATTTTTATTTAGTTTCTCCAATTAAATTATATTTTTTTCGGATTATACAATAAATGAACCCAATAAATAACAATAGGCTTTTAGTGCATCAAAAGTTATTATCATTTAGCTTTACTCTTTAGTAACGAATTGTTTAGGATTGATGTTGAGGGTTTAAAAAATAGATTTATAATTTTTTTAATTTAATTAACTGATTTTTTAATTTTTAATAAGTTGTTTTTTTCAAATCTATTTTTTAAAAAAATATTCATTTATCTGTTTTTATTTAAAAATAATTTTCAAAATTCAAAAAAATTAAAAATAATTTTTTTTTTCCAAAATCGTTTTTTTTAAACTCAACACCAAACAAATTCTAAATCTGTCATGAACAAATTCAGAAGTATAACAAAGAACAAAAAAAAAATTATTTTTTCATGGTAAAAAATAAAAACAAAGTAAAATTACTATTTATTATAACACCCCTTACCCTTCCGTACACCTATCCGTATACCGGACGGATAAGAGGCGTTACAGAAAATAAAACTCTCCAAAAATACTTCTTTAATTTTAAACATATTTAATATAAGAAATTTAAAATATATACTAAAATATTATAGACACACATTTTTATTTTATTTATATACATGCTGTAATGAAATTTAAAAACTTGTATATATACATATCAAAATATAATAAAAAATATCAACCTGCTCTGGGTGGCTACCACTACTACTGCTGTACTCCATAATGCGGTCCCCAATCAGCGTCTCTATCTACAAATCAGGACGTTTTCTGCTACTTTGGTAACCTACGCGAGAGAAAATAAACTCCCGCGCTAAGTATATAACTCAGTGGTGGCAAAACTCTTATAGTAATAATCATTAAAATAAAAACATGTATTTAAAATAAAATCAATTCAAAATTTTCATCTTTTTCTGTAAATATCATAATACAATATTTTTATAATTCAAATATCGCTGAATTCTTAATAATATATTTTTCATATACCCACATATTATAACGTCCTAGACTTGTTCCTAGGGAATCAAAGGGGTATCATATTACATCTCAACTTAAAATCCACAGAAATGCACAAGATCCAAATGTAATATGATTCAGCCAACAGAAATGCACAAGACTGACAATTATATCAAGTGATCCACAGAAATGCATAGGATCACAATATTTCATTGGTCCACAGAAATGCACAGGACCATAATTTCTACTCTATTGGCATGCCAACAATACCCTAGTTCACGTCAAGGCTAACATGTGGGAAAAATTCTCATATTCATAGTTCACTTCATTTTTCATAAAATTAATAAATATCATTTCAATACTAAAATAATTATCATCATAGAGAATTTTTAACATTTAAATTTTCTGGAATACAAAAATATATTTCCAATACAATAATTGCAAAAATTCCAATTTTCACATAAAACATATTTATATGACTATTATTATAAAAGTAGTTGCACTAACCTTTTTACGCTTTGCCGGTATCCGCCGGCTCTTTCCATTTATCTCGGGTTGGCGCCTCATCCAATGTCGCGCCTAGAGATAAAAATTTTCGATTAGCTATTGAACTCTTTTACGACATAAAATCTAGCAAAATTTAATTTTTTTCGCTCTCACGAATATCAATATCCTATAATTTAAAATTTTCTTATTATGCATGTTTAATGCATAAATTCCGGTTTTGGTCATGATCACGCTTCCCGGTGCGACCAAAAATTCAAATATTAATTTTATTTTATAATAATTTATTTTTTTTATTTTTCTGCTTCCACAACTATTTTTCTCCATTTAATTTTTTTATTCTTCTAGTGTCCATTTCCAATTCAAGAATTTTTATTAATCCAATAAATACTCTAAAAATTCCAAATAAATTTCTATCATCACTTTAACTCATTTTTTTTCATTTTCCATCATCAATTTCACCAAAACAATATTCAACAACTCCCAATAAATTTTTCCATAATTTGGCCAAAAATCTAAAAATTCACCAAAAATTCTATTAAATTTTCCTTTCATCCAAAAATTTATTTTCCACTTCCATACACTCCAATTAACTCAATTATCTTCAATTTAAGACAAAATTCCTCCAAAATAATTTTTCCAAAATTTAACCATAATTATGGAAATTCTCTAAAAATTCCACAAAAATTCCTAAAATTTATTTCCATCAATTCTTCACTCAATCCATCATCCTCAAACCTTATTCTCTTCATTTCCTATTTTTCTCTAATTTTTCAAGATTTTTGCCATAAACCCTAATTTTTTCCATCAAGCAATTTCAACCAACAACACACCACAACTTCAATTTCTAATTTAAACAATCATCAAATCCAACATAAATTCATATGAATTTGAAGGAAAAGTGAATAAAAACTTACCTCCAATTTTTCTTGAATTTTTTTGGCCAAAGAAATAATTTTCCTCCAATTTTCCTTTATTTTCTTCACCCACCAATTAATTTTTCTTGCTCCAAATACTTGATTATTGATAATCTTGTGAAATTAAGGTGAAGGAAAAGCTTAATCCAGCTCCCATGGTGGACGGCCACACAAGAAAAAGAAGAAGAAATGAATTTTGATATTTTGTAGATTTTTATCCTATTTATACTCAATTAACTTAATTAATCACAATTAATTCCTTAATCCATTTCCTCATTGGCCAATAGCATAATTAATTATTCAATAATATTGACATATGGCCCAATCACATTTCCATTAATTTTGACTTAAAATTTTTCCAACCAATCAAATATTTTCTTCATTTTTCTTCATAATTAATTTTAATTCTCCAAAATTCAACCTCTAAATAATTCAATTTCATCAAATTAAATATTCTAAAAATTATAAAATAATTTTCTCTTTGAAGCGGTCTCTTCGATTTTACAAAATGACCACCGGTGTAAAAATTGAGTTTTTACGGGTTAATTATTTTTCTTAATTTCACCCGTAAAAATTCTTCTGTCATCAGAGTTCTAATTTATCAGTTTTAAAAATATTAAAATTAAATTTCGATCACATCGACTCCATTGTGATCGTGATCGCATTTCTCTAGCTCCTGATCTGAAATATCAGACTGTAAACTTATACTAAGGATCCTATTTCCACAATTCAAATTTTTAGCTTTAAAATTTCACCTTATAACTCCACATATGATCTTATAATAATATTTTTCATGTTTTGATATGCTTAAATTATAATTTCACTACCGAGCAAAAATTCAAATTTCGGCCCGGACTGTCGTCTCGATTTGCGTGCATAACATGAAATTGCATTATTTCATTTGATAAAATTTCTATTCATTTTATCATATTAATATAATTAAATTTTTATATATTTATCCGTATTTAGACTCCGATCGTACGCCTTGATACTGCAGTATAAACGATCGTAGTATACGTATACGGTTAGGGTCTAACTCACGAATGTGACATTTATTATCCTTATATTAGAAATGACAAATTTTTTTGTGATAAATTATAGGTAGTGTCGTTAGTTAATGGATTGAAACTAATTCTATTTAAGCAGATATAATTCTGAAAAAGTGCATAACAACCTATTTAAAGTTTTAAAATAATTATATATCTAAAAATCTTTAATAAAAAAATTTCTTGTCAAACTCTTCTAAACCTTTTGCTGAAATGACAAGATTTTTCGTTAAGGGATGTATGATGCTATTAATCTTACACACTTTGTTAAGAAAACCAAAATGTACTTGCATTTTACCGTTGGTGGTTTTACTTTTATTAATCTTTAAAAATCATTGTGTAGGAAAAATATATCCATAGTTAAAAATGGACAAACCGAACGAAGAAGACTAATAAATAAATGAACTTTTTTTTAATCTAAAATATAGTAGTAGTTTTAGTGCAGTAAAAGGGGAAAGGATCACTGATCAGAGAAGCAGCCACTACCTTCCCTTACTGTGAGTTCGATCTCATTGTTATGACAATCTAATAATACGTTCAGTACGTCATTGCTGTTAGTTAAAAGGAGGAGGAGAAACAAGTCGTTTTAAACTACACAAAAGAATCAAACTTTTGAGACAGCAGCTTTGGCTACTTCCGTTATTTTAAGGTTTGATTTCGTTGTCGTTTAATTTGGAATTCTGGGTCTTGTTTAAAATCAATATTAATGCCTGGGCTTGTTGAAGAATTGAAATTTATGTTTTTTTTGGGTTCCGGGTATTTGAATTTTGTGCTATAATTTTGTCTTTTTTGGTAATTTTGGGGAATTTTGGCGTTCTAATTGTTTTTGGGCGCTTTAATTGAGGAAAGTTGCACTTCTGGTTTTGTGTTGTCATGGACCTTTTTTTAACTGCGTATTTCTAAGGAGAATGATTGGTGGACGAGGAAACGGAGTTTGGCTCTTTTTAACTGTGATGTATTTTGTCTTTGAAAATGGATTCACAGGTTTATGAACTCTTCTAATTGTTTGGTTGAGCTTGGATCAGTTTCTCTACCTGTGGGTGGTGATGTAATCATTTTTATTTCAATTCTGAATGGGCAAATGAAAGGATCGTTTGGTGGTGAATTATGAATCGGAAGCAGAATTCTGCTGGTAGAATTTGTTAGGAGTTTTCAAGAGCTTGCACTACCTCGACAGATGTACACAATGAAAATGGAGTGAATCTATGTCATGTTATGTTGGTTTGGTCTCTCGTATAGAATTAACTGATGGGCTTGTCTTTTCGTTCTTTTTAAAAAAATAATAATAATTTTGCTTCTTGGAATATATGATTGTTAGATAACACATGTAGAATTCAAATAAAACAGCCATTGTGGATAGCATCAATTGGGTTGAGGTGTCCATCTTCTTGGGTCAAAGTTATTTGATGGCATTTTATTGATTGGCAAGTATGCTGTCTATGTGATAACTGACTTTCAGCATTCTGTAGTGTGGTTGGTCTGTCCTGCTGAATGTTGCTGCCAAATGGTGGAGCAGGGATGAATTCTGCGATGGATGATATGAACTTGATTCAGCAGGCACAGAGGCATCACTTGGTGGTCAGGGAACTTGGGGAGGAGATTGATCTGGAAATTGGTCATGGGGATGATGACCCTTCATTTGCTAATACCCCTCTCATCAGTGGCCCACCACGTGAACCTTCTGCTGAGGAGCATGATGAGGCCAAAAATATAGTAATGGGTTCTCAACTCCCCAACGAAGATCAAGATATGTCAAAGTCACAACCAGTAAAAAGGAAAAAGAAAGTGGTAAAGCGATGGAGAGAGGAATGGGCTGATACTTACAAGTGGGCATATGTTGATGTGAAGGACGGAACTGCAAGAATATTCTGTTCTGTTTGTAGAGAATATGGAAGGAAACACCGAAGGAATCCATATGGCAATGAAGGCAGTAGGAATATGCAGATGAGTGCACTGGAAGAACATAACAATAGTTTGCTTCACAAAGAGGCTCTACGTCTTCAGATAGCCTCCAAGGACAAGATCATTGTTGATAGACCCATTTATGTAAAAGGTTGAAAGCTCATTCTACTTTTGTTAGTTCAAAGTTAAGATTTAATATATTATTGAAGCATTTTCTTATTATTTTTAGTGGGTGAATACCTAATCTGATCCATATGTATGACAAATTGTATAAAAGAGTTCTTTATTCCCCAATTTTGTGTTGCTAATGTTTCTCCTGATTGTTATATCATGACAATGCCTTTAAAATGAAGCTCTCATGTCAAAAACTGCTGGAACAATTGTTGAAGCTGCACTTAAAAGGGATCCTCATGAAGTTGAGTTTATACAATCTGTGCAAGAAGTTGTTCATGGTTTAGAAAGAGTACTTGCAAAAAATACTGAGTGAGTTTACCATATAATGAAATTTTCATTTAAATTTTAAATCCTCTTGTGCCCCTACCTCTATCTGTGGGTGTATCTTTTTATTCTCATATTTATGAAGTGGCTCCGCTATTTTTCAGTTATGTCAACATCGTGGAGCGCTTGTTAGAACCTGAGCGAATGCTTCTTTTTCGAGTACCTTGGGTGGATGACAGGGGCGAGACACATGTAAACCGGGGGTTTCGAGTACATTTTAACCAGTCATTGGGTCCATGTAGGGGTGGCATTCGTTTTCATCCTTCCATGAACTTAAGTATTGCTAAATTTCTTGCTTTTGAACAGGTATAATTTTTTTGGCTCTTAATGGAACGTCTTATAGATTTTTGCATCTGAAATTCATGTTGAAACATGGCATATACTTTGCTCATTTCGTCCTTCTAGAAGATTTGCATTTGCGAATTGTAGGTTCTTGTAATCTTGATATGTAGTAGAACTGAGCAGCTCATGAAGTCATGTTGAAAAAATAAAATAAGAAGGAAAGAACCTATTTGATAGCATTAGGCAGAGTTTAAATTTTGTTGTAAAATCTAGAAAAACTAAAATGGATTAGTTAATGTGCCTTTCAGAAGTTTCATGCACGAGAGAGGTTTGATTCTAACAATTGATATGTTATGTTGTACTTTCCACTTTGTTGCAGACATTAAAGAATGCCCTATCACCATATAAATTGGGAGGGGCTGCCGGTGGAAGTGATTTTGATCCAAAAGGAAAAAGTGATAACGAGGTTAGAATATTCTAATTATGATGTTCAATTATCTTGCAGTTTCTTGAAGTTCTCTTATATTTTAGTGAAACTCACATTGGCAGATTATGCGCTTTTGTCAAAGTTTTATGAATGAGATCTATAGATACTTGGGTCCTGACAAGGTAAGTCAAAGAAGATTCAGTTGCTGATCTCTGTCCAATCTCTACTTGCTAACTTTCTGTTATACTGTTGTTATTTCATGTTATATACATTTTAGGACCTTCCTTCTGAGGAGATGGGCGTCGGTACACGAGAAATGGGATATCTGTTTGGGCAGTATAGACGTCTTGCTGGTCACTTTCAGGTTCTTCAGAACTTGATAGAAAATGAATACTTCAATTTGTGTGATTTTTTTCTTAATGGATCCTAGTATCTCTGTTTGCTAATTAAGGATTATGAATATTATACTCTTCAACTGCAATTTATTATTTTCTAATTTCAAAAGTTCATTACTGTTCTAATCTTTGAGTTATGAGTTTTATTTTGATGTTTGCCTTGTCTTTCTATTGCTGGCCTTTCATCTTGTCTGAAGTATAGTTGTCATAATGTCATACATTTTTCTGCATGGTTCATATTGTATTTGTCTTTGTTATTCTTCATTACTCTTTTAATGATTGCATAGTTGAATATTCCAGAGAAAATGTTGAAGTGACTTATCTGTATGCCTTGATATGTATCGTTTACTTATGCAGGGAAGTTTTACAGGGCCAAGGTTATTTTGGTCCGGCTCTAGCCTTCGAACTGAAGCTACTGGGTATGGACTGGTAATAATAATTACATCATCTAAATTCTAATAGTGCTTGTTGAAGTGCTTGTACGCTAACTTTGAGAGTTCATGTATGTGAAATGTTTAATTCCTATTGTTGCTAACTTGCTATATAGTTGCCATTTTATACATGTCTTGCAAGAATCTTGACATTTAATGATTTTGCATGCTTCTGCAGGTTTTCTTTGCTCAGCTTATGCTTGCAGACATGAACAAAGAATTAAAAGGACTAAGGTCCCCCACTTAACTCTGAATGCTTGTTAAAATTGCTGAGGAATGCGGATCCTAGAAGCTTACAAAATCAAAATATTTGTTTCATTTGACATGGATATAGCTTGCTTGTTCTCAATGTTAGCCTGAAAATTATGATATTACACCTCTTTGAGAATTGAAAGCTCTTTATACCTTGATTCTTGCACATATAAGAGTATTCAGAAGTAACTTATTAAATTTTTTTTTTTCAACGATTTGTTGTTATCCTCATTCTACTAATTGCACTAATTCCTTAGTTTATTTATATTTCTTGTGATTTCTTGTGCAGATGTGTTGTCAGTGGTTCTGGAAAGATTGCAATGCATGTCCTTGAAAAGCTTATTGCTTATGGTGCTCTTCCCATCACTGTATCAGGTACTCTTTAGCTATTGGTGAATATCATAGAATGACATAATTTGGGAAGGTGTATAACTTAATGTTGTAATTAACATGTATTGGTTTCGTTATGATAATCACTTTGTAAAAATTATTTGGCAATGATAGATCTCTCAATTTATTTAATATCTCAAGTTTAGGAAATTTTTTTGTTTCCTTTTATGATTTATATTGATGATCCTTCAAATAGTGGTGGCCACGGGTCGTGAACCGCCGGTTCACGGTTCAAAAAATTTTATTTATTTGTTTTAAAAAAAACCGTTTGGAACCAGCCCGGAGCAGGCCACTTGCCGGTTCTGGTAAGGTTCACAGGCCAAACCGGCCCATGGCTGCCTTTAGATTTCAATAATTTTAAAATGTTGGAGTTGGATGGTCATATTGTGGATGAGGTTTAAGCAATGTATTATTACATGAGCAAACCTTGTCATGCATGCCTTACCTGCAAAATATTGTGCAGATACTAAAGGCTACTTGATGGATGATGAAGGATTTGATTACATGAAAATAGCATTTCTCCGAGATATTAAAGCTCAGCAGAGAAGTTTGAGGTTTGTTTTCCACTCTCATTATTCATCGTATTATCTAGTTGCCGATGGAGTTATCCGTACGTACTTATAGCATATGCAGAGATTACTCAAAGACGTATGCTCGATCTAAATACTATGATGAAGCAAAACCTTGGAGCGAAAGGTGCGATGTCGCGTTTCCTTGTGCTTCCCAAAATGAAATTGACCAATCTGATGCCATTAATCTGGTTAATTCAGGTTGTCGTATACTAGTAGAAGGTAATTGCTATTTTGAACATGATCCTTTGTTGCTTTTGAACCTTCTGTCTTCCTCAAATTTCATCACTTGATAGGGGATTGCATTATTTTGTGATTCTTAGGTTCAAACATGCCCTGTACACCTGAAGCTGTTGAGGTCTTGAAAAAAGCAAATGTTCTTATTGCTCCTGCTATGGCAGCTGGTGCTGGAGGGGTATGATACCATTTTGACCTTTGAACAATAAGCTTATTTTGCACATCAAGAAAAATTTATGGAAATTTTCTTTCATTACTCGGAAATATCTTTGAAATATTTGGTTCCTTAACAATAAATTTTAATTTACCTCCTGAAAAGAAAGAACCATTTTGACTGGTACTTTATTTCAGTATTGCTTTTTTTTTTTTTTCAAAAGATTATGGAATTTTAAGGGGTTAAATGTCAAAATCATTGAATTTGTGGTCAAGTTTTAATATTCAACTGAGGAACCATATGATAATATACGCCTTATCTTGTTGCTTCACTCTTATAGTATGGTGTATAGAAGTTCTAGTTCAATTTCCTTCTCCTGTAAACTTTGTTGTTTTTAAAATTTGGTGCTTTTCTTATATTAGACTAGATTCATCTTGAAACTTTTATTTTTTTTAATGGATATGCATTTTTTGTTAATACTTGTTTTCTTTCTCTCAATCCTTTGGTTTGTGGATGACTATCTTGGACAATGAAGATAAATAGAAATGTAAGAACTAAGACCTCTACACGAAATACCTATATTGCTTAAGCACGAACAACTGCTTTCTCCTGGACACAATATTCAGACTGTAGCAGTTGAAGGTGAAGTTCAGCTGAATTTAGAAAGATGCTGCTGGATTTTTCTGGAAGCTGCTCTTACAAATGTGTTTGATACGAATAAGAGAAAATAATATTGGTTTTATCAATTTTGGTAATGGTTTAATTAATGAGCAGTAAAACGTTCATCCTTAGCTTGCCTACTGATATTTGACTAGCTTTATTTAGTTGGATAATTGGAAAGATTACTTGTTTTGAACAATCTACATATTGATTTGAACTCTGATTTGATTAACAGTTGTATAGGTTGTTAATAAAATGGACAGCTGTAAGTTTTGTGATCAGAAATGATTGTGAAATTTGGTGTTAATTCTTTCAAGTATTAAGATATTACAGGTTGGTGCCCACCCAACTAAATGGTTGAATGGTTCAATTTTATGTTAGAACTCTATTCTAAGTACTTGAACTCTTAGATCCTTTGATGATGAAATCCCTGTGTCGAATTCAAATCTTTTTGACTATTTGAAATTTGAGTGTCCTCCCGATATCTTTCTCCTGAATGAAATTCGAGTATCAGTTTTAATTAATATTTTAACATTTATAAATGATTATGAAATGAAATTTGTGGTACTCTAGGCAGAAAATAGATCTTTTCCCACTGAATGATGTCGAAAATTGTGTGGAATCAATTGTTAAGGCAGTCCTTAAAATCCTTTGTAGCAAGATAAGTTTCGATGCCCAAAGGATATTTGATTGAAAACACTGTTCATTATTTAAAACAGTCTGAAACAGGCAGTACTGGTTTATCAGTGTATAACACCTCAGCTTGATTGGCTTTGTCAAATTATATTCTTTGCAAGTATTGATCATTGTAATGAGTTTGCTCGTTATTTATGTTCTAAATTAGTAATCTACTTGGTTGCAGGTTGTTGCTGGGGAGCTTGAATTGAACCATGAATTCAATTTGATGCAGTGGTCACCTGAGGACTTTGAATCTAAGTTGCAGGTGAGGCTACTTTAGCTTTTGTTTTGTTTACCCTTTATGAGCATTTTCAAATTAGATGCAGAATCCCTACAGCATTGGGGAATCTTGTGGATCAAACTGAAGAACCTATCAGTAGTTTGCGAGAATCACATGATGCATGATTCCTGTGCTGGAGAATAACTCTAATGCAAATCAATATTTGTTGTTAAATATTTCCTTTTCTTTTCCTATAATTGGAAGCATCACTGCTGGTGAAGTGTCTCAAAGGAACTCTCCCCAGTGTAACTGCATCCTATGACTTAGATGTAGAATCTGATATCGGGTTGAGTAGGTTTTGCTTGTTGTGTTGTTATTCGTTGGTTCTCTCTCTTCATCAAATTAATGATCATTGTTATATACATTTAAGTGTACTAGCTTATTTTATGGCCATATTCTATGAGAAATTCTTCAAATTATACTTCTGACTGGCAGGAAGCAATGAAACAGACATACCAAAGAGCCCTCAAGTCAGCAAATGATTTTGGTTACCCAAAAGAGAGTCCCGAGTAAGTGTCTTTTCACATTAGCAAATCATGTTAAATATTCTGTCATTGCCCATAGGTTCTGATCTAACTGAGAGCATCAGTAGTTGCAAGTTCTTATCGTTGAGTCTGGTTGTGTGCAATACTTCAATTTCAAGGAAGTAGTATTCGATTTTAAACTACCTGGTTGTTGGAGATCAATGGCTGAAGGCATCGATATCTTCTGATTATGCCAGAACTCGTTATGCAATGTTGTAGCACTTTATTTGATTGGCCCTATCCAACATGCCTGGGCTTATTCCAGGGATATTTTTACCATCTACCTATCTTTCAATCATGTCATATAGTGAACGTCTCATATTTGATCGATTCATATAAATTTTTTATTCTGGTCTTGTATCATAAGGATTAGATTTTTCTAATTTACCCCTTTTCTGTTCTTTTCTGACAGAACCTTATTACATGGAGCCACCGTATCTGCTTTTCTGACTATTGCTCAAGCTATGACTGATCAAGGCTGTGTATAGAAGTCCGGGACAATATGCGATTGTTCGTAGGCTTTGCTAGATCAATAGTGATAGCAAGGGACAGTCCTTGACAGGATATGAAAATCATCGTTGTCGCTATCATTTGGATTAAAGATCTCATTCATCTGTGCTGATGCAAGAAAATATTGAAGACTCTACTGATGTCTTTGTAACACAATGTATAATATTAACCCAGTCATAAATGGGTAATCAGTTCGGAATTTATTGAGCGTAATTCATGTAAAAAATTGTTTTAGTTGTAGAATTAGGAGGAGCCTCCAGAAGGGGTGCTTATTCTTGGCGCTCAGAAAGCTGCCTAGACGCTTGAAGCAAATAAATTTTGATTACTTAATTGAATTGCATTTTCTTACAAATACAGGTGCGTAATATACTCTTTTATATAATTTTTTTTTCATTTTATAGAATGATTTTTATTCAATGTCATAGGAAACAAAGCATTGGAAGTTATGAAACCGCTAGCTTAAAATATTAAATAGATGGTTAAATGCATACATGCTTTTTGTTTGAGTTAAATCATCATATCAACTCCACCGTAACTAGCATTTATCTTTTCAGATTTAAAAAAAAAAAAACTTAAATGCTTAAATTACGAACACTTTTTGTTGAATAATTTGAAATAGCAGGCCACAACAGATTATTATATCACTAATCACCCCATATGTTGAAACTAACCATTGTTAACTGGTTAGGCTCCTAAAAACCAAAAACAGTTGAGATAATTAGCAGATAACCAAATGTATGGTTACATGACTGGTTTATAGGACATTTCCTTTTCTTTACTCTGAAATTTTTTCTCATTTTAAAATCAAGAAATTATTTTCACTTTATGGTCGATCAATCCCCTTAAGCTCCTTAAAAATTTAACATGATGCAGAAGTTCTACCTTAAAAAAAAATGAAGCGTCACAAAATCATACCAAATCATCCGTCTCCTCGAAGGCCTTTATTATTATTATTATTATTGGGTTGGGGGTCGCAAAACTTGAAGCAGTAATATGATGATTTTCTCCAATTTGAGTTCCTGTTCTTTTTTCCTTCGCAGATCTTACTAAAATCTCAGATACACTTTCTCATAATCAACGAAACCATAATCACTGACCTCCATTTCCCTCTCCTCCCTGAAGAAATACTACATGCAAAAACTGGTCCCTTTTCATATATGGATATGGACATGGACATCAACAACACACTTTCCATTAGTTCGGTCTCCTTGATGAGTCAGATTTTTCAGCCAGATAGTGCTCAAGCATATCTTCTTCGTCATCTGCCATAATAACAAAGAAAAGATCATTCTTTGACCAGATATGCACATGATATATGTTTGCAATTACCTTCGCATTTTTCAATCAAATAAAAAAGTTAGATGCAGATTATTAAACATTAGCTGCGGATCATCAAAACTAGGACTTAAAACAATAAAAACTACAAAGAATCACCTTCAAAATCATCATCATCAAAATCAATTTCCTCTTCATCTTCCACATCAGATCCTTCATTAACTGTGGATGCACCTTTCTGCAGAAGAGACCCATCTTATTCATTTATTTATTAGTCATGTAAACTAAAATCTTTTCACTGACATAGAACATGTAAATTCCAAAATTATCCAGATTGGCAACCTTCTCCAAAGGCAGGACTTTCTATCTACTTTTAAAAAATATTCTTGCTGTGACTTAACCAATGACATATCCCTAAAACTCCCAAAATTAATTGGATGACTCAAGTCATTAGTAACAAACTAGGAATCTACAAAATGATATGTTCTTATGGTCTCGGCTGTGATTTGGAGCTGCTGCAGCTGGCAACACATCAATCTTCTTTATATCAGTTTAAATTCATGGTCATGGAAGATATCAAACATTTGAATAGATTCCCAACTGGTAACATAGCTAAGAATTTAACAGATTAATGATGTCTAATAACATTAACTTTTCATTTCGGTGTTTTAATCCCCTTGTAACAGCCTCATACTCTAAAAACTTGCAAATGGGAGATATCTGTCCAACCGCATATTATTTTAGAATACTGGCAATAAGTGATAGATTTCTAGGAACCATTATATAATTCACCTAAATACCACTATGTCCTGAGTCTGGAAATTAAATTTCATCATCCACTCCATAACAGGAAGAGGCAGAAGGAAAGACATACCGCTCTCCCACTTTCAAACCACTGTCTACCCGAAAGTTTCTTTTCCTTGGGGGCTGTAAGCGCAGATTCTGGCATCAGCCTGAAAAATTGTGTCAATCATTGTATGAAGTAAGTTCAAAATAACTTATCCAGTCCACTTGTATTTAGAAAATATATTAGTAAGTTATCCAACGCAGCATAGGGCTTGCATGAGCTGTGAGTGGATCCAGTGCACAAGAAAATCAAACATATTTCTTTAAAGGTCACAAAAAGCATGACTAGATATCAAGAAAACATATTATTACTTAACCATGTGAATACAAAAAATTGAAAACTGCTCTGCAGTCATATGAACTGGCAATACTGGTTCGCAATTGGGTTAACTTCTGTATTTTTTTCTTATCCTCAAGTTGCCTGAAAATTCAGAAACAAAAACTGAACGCTAAAATAATAGATCTGTACTACTTAAACTTACTTGGCTCGCTCAAGAGCCATTTCTGCTTCAAATCTTTCCCTCCACGCCAGAAATGTATCAACAGTAACAGGCTCTCCATGTGGTACAATTATCTGTAAAGGAAATAGTAAGAAGCAGCTCCTCCTAAAACTTTGATATAACATAAAACAGTAACAGTGTGAAATTGCACAATAACTCAGCAAGTTTTTAAGATCTTGGGGGGCATATTGCCAAGGAATTCTTGGAAACACAAAGAATGTTTCACCTAGCATAAAACCGCCCAACTTATGCCAAACAAAATGCAAAGAAAACATCCATACATCATCTTTTGCTGCCTGTTCATCTTCAATTTCCTCATTGCTAGCATCTTGACCATATTTTTCAGATAGCCACTCTTTAGCTGATGTGACCAATGTGTAGACCATAGCCATACCCAGATTTTCAGACACCTGCAAAACATCATCATTTAATCAAATAATCTGCCTGATGATTGGACAATTGTGTATATCCACTTCTGCTGCAAGCATGTCTTACCAACTAAAATAAATCCATCTTAGCATCCTATAATCTGTTGCAACAGACAATACACTAATTATGCCCCAGAATATTAAGTATGTGGAATTTACTATCTTCAGAATATTTGCTAAGGGACATTGAATTTACTATTCTACAAAACTTCTAGGTAAACTTGAAAATTCAAAGTAAGTTACAATAATATCAATTCTTTAAAAAAAAAGAAGCAGTTTCTTAGGGCTTCTGTTGGACTTTATTATATGTCAAGGATAGAATGGAGTAATTAACATTCCTGAGCATTTCCAAATACAGCAAATCATCTGGATGATATGTTGTAAGTATAGTAGCTTAGAAAATTATAAACAAGAGTGAATGAAAATAACTAGCTACCTCCTGTTCAAGCTTTTCTTTCAAAATTCTGAGATCAGCTACCTGTATGCCTCGTATGCTGCAAAGATGAGGAAGATCGGAGTTTTAGATGTTGCAAGAAATGGTTCAGTAGTATTTTTTTTGCCAATGTTTTATAATGGTCTTATGCAGTCAGAAGCTCTTGCACCACATAGTCAAAGACAAATTGTATAGAGTATATGACTTAAATAATTCCTCAATTATATCTTCTATACAATGGCAAAATGCCACACAAAAGACCACAGCAGAGCTAATCCTATGTGCATTCACATGAACAACATAGTGAACTAAAGCTTACAGACATCCAAGCAGAATTTAAACCACAATTTTTGCAGAACAAATACTTTTTGCTAAGGGCATGAATACCTTTTGGAGCATGATTAAATATTGGCCAACTTACGATAAAGCTCAGATCATTTAGACCACATATTTAATAAAGTTTCATTACCAGAATTTGTACTTCAAAAAAAAAAATGAAAACAAATGAGAACAGGTGTTGGTCTACTCATGAAACATGATTTGGAAACGATTAAAAGTTCTATCTTACAAAATTAATAGTAAGGATATAACAGTTCCATAAAAATATGTAATGCAAAGTCAAGAGAAAGTGCTATCATTTTGGGTACCTAAGAATAACTGTCCCACAAGATGATAGAGAATACTTTGTGAGGGAAGAAACCAGAGACAGAGAGGATGTAACAAGTATAAATTTCTTGTTCATTGACTGAATGTATCTGGTTAAATATACCACTCAGGCAAAAGGAAGCTTGTTGATTTCTGATTATGCATTGAGAATCATAACTAGTTTCATGGAGTTGTTAATGCATTGTTATGACATGGGAGCAAAACTGAAACATAATATACAAGTTGATGCAGCCACAGGAAAGGAAACTACTGTAATGTTAAAAAAACCTTTCAAATTAGCAATGTCCGAATACTTACTGACCTTTTCACATTTAGCAGTGGGGGTTCATCAGGATACTTCTCCGTGTGTGAGAAAATGAGAGCAAGCTGAACTGGAAAAGAAAATTATAAAAGAAAGACTGAGTCTTGGAATTAAAAAAACTTGCAGATCAAAGAACCAAGCAATAAAACTTTTATAAACTAAATGAGCTTGACTTTGATGATATATTCTTTAAGGGAAAAAAATGAAATTATTGGATAATAGAAAGATAGCAACTTGGAACATCCATTGACTCATCTGAATCGTCATCCTGTGAAAAAGTAGAAAGAGAGCAAGGTAAATACAAGGAGAAAGAAAATCTCAATTGCTATAGCACACATTGCAAGGTACAATATCAGATAAAATTTGGAAATGTCTTAGTTTTGCACTCCTTTTGATGAAAAGGAAAAGAAAGGAATTCTGAAGTAATCCTAAGTCCACATTTCATCTTAATAAGAAGTATATACAGAAAGCATATGTAAGCACTTGATAATATTTTAATCCCATTCTGATTTCATTATATAATTCTTATTGTGAAAAAACTGAACTAAAATATGTAACTTCAAGGACTTGAATTAGCAAAACAAGTGACTGAAGTCTGCACTAGCGAAAAACATTATCAACACCCAGTCAATTCAGCAATTAACAAAATCAAGATGGCACCATATATTTCCTTCAAAATCTTCTAAAAAAAACACATTCAAATGCAAGAACAAAAAGAATAGACAAGGTATTTGCTGCTTTAAGACTCAGAAATTAATCCTAATTCTGACCACAAAAAGAAAAGGATGGTTAATATATTTTAAAGTATAGCATATTCAATTAAAAGAATGCTGAGACATACTTGTGGAACTATTGCTATTTGGAAGCATCGATTAGAAGTATTTAACCCACTCTCACTCGAATGAATTTCTGAAATACCAAAAAGTGTCAAGATTACATGCCATGAGTGAGGAAGTATGAAGTGGAAATAGATAATTAACTAGATGCATATATTAGCAGAAATGGCCTATACCTTTGAAATCATCCATTAGTATTGCTTCCAATGCTTCAATTTCCATCTCCTGCTCCTGGCCATAGTCTGTCCGCATGGTTTTAACAGAGGTGAAGATGTAATACCATAAGTCGTTGCTCTATAATACAGAATTTACAAAGTTTACGCTAACAATAACATTGTGCAGCTTTCTAATTCAATTAAATCCAGTCAGAAGCGCAAGTGCAATTGGATAAAGCTTGTCGCTCAATCACAGCATTTAGAGATTAATTTCATAATTGCTTAGGAAATTAGCTCATTGTCATTAAAACCCAAGTCCCTAGTAGTTCCATTATCAACGAATTAGTAAAATCTCATTGAATTCGACAAACAAAAAAGAAAATCCAATCGCAGTTTCTGGGTATAAGTCTCACACACTAAAACTGCCCGCTTGACACTTCACTAAACGCATTAATTTCAGAACTACAAAACCCATAATACAAACCAGGAAACCAAGAAAGTAAAAAAGGGAGAACAGGAACATACCAGTCATGGTTGCGATGCTCTTGATTGATCAGTCTCTTTTCTGTAGAGGGTGTGTTTGGTCGAAATCATACGGGAAGCTCAACAAAACCTAGACTTTCTTTAAAACGAACCGTTTTTTAATTGATAACTTTATACTCTTACTTCAGAAATCCTTGCATAAAAAAATTATTATTTTTTAAAAAAAAACGAAGAAGAAATCTAAATAGAAATTCAAACAAAACAAAAGACAAGCAGATGAAATTGTAAAAAAGAGAACCGGAGCATGCCCAAATTCCAAACACTTGTTGTAGTTAAGTTAGGCACTTTAAGTCCGACGCTACGTTGCGTTTTTGCTGCTGAAGAAGTTCGGTGAGGGTGAGCTTCCAAAACCTTGCCATGTCAGCTCATAAAATAAAATAGTATCGCCACGTGCCACTTGTTCTGTTTGGGCCTGTCTTAACTTCCCACCTTGGGTTTTGTTGGATTATTACTCTATTTTTATTAAACAAAAAAAATTTCATTTCTACTTTTTTTTATTTATATTTTTACTCTGCTTAATTTTTTTTACATACTATTTTATAATTTTGATGTTTTGAATTTAAATGAAAAAAATGTATAAATAAAATCAGAATTCACAGAAAATATAATTTTAAAAATTGTTGTTTTTGAGGTAAAAAATATTATATTATTTCCTATTTTGAAATTTAAGCCCCCTTTTAAATAAAAAAAATTCTAGCTAAATATTTTATATATGTATTAAATATCCTCATTTAAAAATAATTTTTTTTATATTAGTATATATATAATATAATATATGAAATATATTTATAATATATAAGTAATATTAATTAATTGCAAACCCCTGTAACCAAACACCACCCCTTCTCTTTCCATTACCTTCATAATTGCTCGTTGCAGAACTTTTTTGCTTCAGCTTCTTCATACGTGATCTCTTTTTGATAATGATGGCCATAACAGAGACTAATCACTTCAATCAGCAATTCCACTTTATCCTCATCCCCTTCCTTCTCCTTGCAATTGTTTAAAATAGCTCTCAGGATATTAGAATGATGGTTTGCTTTTCTTTTTTTCTTTTTTAATTTTCTCAAACAAATTCTTCGTGTGGAAAGAAACTATAAGCTTAAACTAAACAAGTTTTCACCACCCCAGCCAAATACCCACACCACCAAGACCTCTGGTAATATCATCTACTGTCTTCTTATTATATTTTGCTTAGCTTAACCCCGCAATCGAACAACAGAGCCCACGCCAGAAAAATCACTCAGTCAAATGAAAACCACCGCACTCTTTTTCACACCCAGGAAATAATATAGTTTGATCTCATCAAGCCACAACTTCTTAATCAACAACACTGCATCTATTAACAGGTTTGTTGTTAATTCGCCGCACACGTTGACCATTAATAACAAACACCATTTCCATATTTTGAATTCCCAAATCGTGGAATTCTTCAATTTGTTCACTGTCAAGCTTGAGATTAAGAGCCCCATCATACAAACATATATAGTTGACTGGATAAAGATATAGATACAGCTTGATCCGCACATGCTTGTTCTGTTTCTGACATGATCGCTATTATCCGACAGCTTTTTGACGTTATCTGTTGCTGATTCCACCGAATTCTCAACCGGCAATTTTATAATGTTGGGCTTATTATAAATTCATTTAAATCTTTAGAACATAGAGCTGTAAAAGGAAAGTGTAATCCTGATTAGAGGTGTGATGAGTTGAGTCAATACTCGATTCGATTAAAATATTCAAAATTTGAACTTAACTTGAACTCGATCGAGTTTTTTTTTAAATGTTCGAAACTGGATTCAATAAAAATTCGAACTACTCGAACTCGACTCGATAAAGTTCGAATCAATAAAAAATTAATAAATAATATACTCGACTCGATAAAATTTGAATATAAGAGTATAAATGTAATTTAATTGAGCTGAATTAAGATCACGAGTATTACGAACTGAGTATTATGATACTCGAACTCGATTTGACTAACTATTCGAGCTCGACTCGATTAACTCCGAATCGAGTTCAAGTATTTTTCAAGTCGATCTCGAGTATTTTACAAGTAACTTGACTCGTTTATACCCCTACTTCTGATGTGCCTGTTCCGCCAATACTTTGCATAAATTGGCTCAACTCACAACCGAGTCACAACGTTGTGTGTCCTCTGGTTTTGTAGTTTGGATGGGAGTCTTCGTTGCAATTCAGTTGAAGGAAAATGGGTATTTGGGTTAGATTTTTATGGGTCGAAACCACATCACAAGCTTCTGGGAATAAAAAATAAATTTGAAATATAAAATTTAAAAATATGCACTTTTGAAAGACACAAAAATTTAAAAGAGATATTTTTAAAATTTTAATTTCAAAATATGATAAATCGTATAATTTCCTCTTAAATATTTAATCTCATTGTCACAACTCACAAATACCATAATTAAAGGATGAAAATCTTAATTTCTTAGCTTTTATATGAAAATAATCCATATTTATAATTAAAATCTTAAAAAAATACATGAAAATTAAATTTAATAAAATGATATATTTCCTTACATAAACCATGAAAAACAATTTCAAAATGTAAACATTAAACTGAAAAGAATAAAATTTATAAAGATTTTCAACTCAAGATGAATTTTATAATATATTCAATAATTACAGCCACATTAATTTGTAAAAATTAAGTAGCTAAATTGAATTTCAATTTAAATCAAAAACAAATTATTAAAATTAAAAAAACTAATAGATTATAAACATAAACTACTAGAGATATAATTTTTGAGATATTTGAGCATGGCACGGTCATCATTAAAATTTTAAATATTTTTATTTAATTATAAAAATAAAATTCGTGTATATTTTATATTGGAAAAGCTTGAATTTCAGTTGAAAATATATTATTCAATCCAATGAATTTAAAGCATCGTAGCTGGTTTACCTATTATGTCACATTTTATTTGGTATTAATTTATATCTATCCATAAAATGTTTTATGTTGATTGATGAAAATAGTAAAATACATATTAATACAAAGTGAGGTAAATGAAATGGTAACAAAATTATTGATTTTTTTTACTCAGTTATTTTTTTTCAGAAGAGATTCTTTTTTGCTTAATTAAAATTCAAGAGATTTTTTACTTAGATCACATATGTATATTAGGTTCAAATAATTATTTTTTTCTAATAAATTACTCTATTCGATATTGAGCTTGGAAAAAAAAATTTCAAAAAAAATCATTTTTATTTCTTTGAATTTTAAAAAATGCCTTTAAAAGAAAAGCAATAAATAAATATTTTTATTAAAAATTTGATTTATAAAATATTAAAAAATCAGTTAATTAAATAAAAAAATTTAAATATATTTTTTTACTTCCACCAATAATTTCAAACACCCTTATAATTAAATTGATTGAAAATTGTAAGAATCTCCCGAACAACCAAATTTCATCCCTTCCCAACATGTGTTTACAGTGTGATTTGGTTTGTGCACAACCAAAATAAAATTAATCCAAGTTAATGATTTAACCCTAATTTTGCAAGGGTGACAACTGCAACTGAACAAATTGTATGGGTGTAACTATACCACAACTGTGTTCTTTTTTCTATTCTCTCTCACTAGCGGAAAACCCACTCTCCCTCTCTCGGCCAAAAAAGGTACTTTTTTTGATCCAAATATTACCCTCACTGTCTCCTTCTCACTGTGCTCCCTACACTACCAAGACGATGATTCAGCAGAATCTTATCACAGCAGGCAACTGAAAGTAATAAAATCACAAATTTGTAATCTACAATTTGTAACAGTCACTAAAGAGAGATATACAGAGGAAAGAGTACAGTTTACACAAACATGGTTTTAAACAAGAAGAAAAAGGAAAGCCTTTTAGATCTCTGTACCCTCCCTCCTCTTCCAGATCTTTCATCTTCACATAACCCTTCAATTTAGGTCTCTCTCTCTCTCTCTCTCTCTCTCTCGTTTCCTTCCGTTGATTTTTTATTCTCCCCTTCCTTTTCCCCTCTCTTTTTTTGGTATTTTTGAGGGTTTTTTGCTGCATGCATAATGGGTTTTTATTGTTTATGCTGACTTATGTTCGATTATGTGCTTTGTGTTTCAGGAATTAAAAGGGTTTATGTGCATTTATCAATGAAAGCGAGGTTATAGTGATTTTTAGCACTTGGGTTCGTTTCAAAATGGAGAATTATCATTGAATTTAAAGATCCTTTTCTTTGGGAATAGAAATCTTTTTATGTTTGTCTGTTGCTTTTTTTTTGAATTTTTTTAGAAAACTGAGTTGGGGTTTTTGAGATGGTTAGCTCTGATGACCCCAGCAGCAACGCCAAAGCCATTGATGCGTCAGTGGGCGGGTTAGTTTGGGTGCGCCGTCGTAACGGGTCGTGGTGGCCAGGCCGGATTATGGGTCTTGACGAGATTTCTGAGGGTAGTTTGGTTTCACCAAGATCAGGCACCCCCGTCAAACTCCTTGGCCGAGAGGATGCCAGTGTGTAAGTTTACATTACTCGTTGATTGACTTGAGCCTGTGCTTTTGTGAGTGTTAGTTTCTCTGCTTTAATTAGTTTGTATTTCTTTTGGGTTGTTAGTTTTATTAATTTTGTTCTGTGATCGGTTGTGCATAATCTTCGGATTGATGTTAATAATTGTATGAGGTTGATACTTCTGTGGATAATTAGTTCAGCTTTTGCTCCAATTCTTGAAATGAAAAACCATTAATTATTTGCTATTGAAGTTTCTGTAGTTCGTACTAATTTTGATGGCCCTGGTTATATGTCTTTGTTAATTTCACTCCCAATACCAAGTCCATGAAGTTGGAAAAAAAAAAAAGCTAAAACACATTTCCAGTCATGTTTTCTCTTTTGGAGCTCTAGTAGGAGTTGTATTTGTTGTTTGGATCCTTGTTTATGCGTGAGTTGGAAATTGTGTTTGTTCATTGCGTTTTAAGTTTTAGCTCATACTTATTGATGCTCATTTCATTTTTAATTTTCTCATACATGTCTTTGTATGACCATTGAAATGTTTGGAGATGAGCAACAAGCATATAGTTGTGTGGAATGTTGTTTGTCTCCCAAGGATTTATTTTTCTGTTTCTTCTTCCTTCTGTCTTCCTTTTATTGGGAGTTGCACGTTTCATGTCAGTTGGCCAACCTTCAGCTTTCATAACAATGGCTGTGCTTTGCGGGGACCGTATTTTTGTAATGCTGGTAAGGCTGTATTTTTGTTCTGCTGTAAAGCAGCTATTAGGTATGGCTGGTTGGTGTCTTGTTTTGTTACATTGCAAACAATGTTGCTTTTGTTCAAAACTCTGTATTTATCTATTATGAGTCTAGGACTATGTATGTTTTGATCCCCATCTTTTCATTTACTTGCTTTTTTGGTTGATAAACCTTGTCACCTTCTAAATATATGTTCTTAGTATTGCTGCTACTGCTGCTCCACTATTGGCTGCACCTGCGACCTTTACTGCTATTTTAACCTACTCAAGTGCCAGCACACCTAAAGTTATGCCATGGCATTTCAGAAATCAATGTTTGGAAGGCATGATTGCATGTTTATTATCATGCCTTATGGTTATCCTTTTTATAAATATTGAGATTTGTATCAAGGTTAGTCTGATTGGTATTATTCTATATCATCCATTTGCTTTATTTAGGAAATTGTTGCACCATAATAATTGGTTATGTTTTTTTGTTTGGTTGTCTCATTGCTTGTCCCATCTAATTGTAGTTTCTGGAATTTGGTGGAGCTACACAGCTTATGGATTGAATATTCGCTCCATTTGGTATGCAGAGAGGTAGTATTAGTAGAGGTGGCTGCCTTAGGTGGGCCAACATTTGTTTGTGCAGGGAGATTGGCAAAGGCCTTCAAGGATATAACAATTGGTTTTTGGGTGTTTATGAGACATCTTGCTTAAAGTTGTGGCTTGATATATGTATCCAATTTACTTGTCCATCAAAACTGAGCTCAAAAGTTTTCATTGTATATGATCTGTTTTACAAGTTCAACAAAAGACTTTTCAGGGATCTTCTGTAATAATCACAGTGTAGTTTCTAAATTTTTGCACATGCTAATATATGTGTATGCAATAGCGTGTTTGTGTGATGTTCTCTGCTTCTTTTATGTGCAAAATTGCTTTCCATCTTTTAGCACGTGTAAAAATGCTGTGTTAGCAAGATAATGCATTTTCATGCAAACATAATTTCCTTTCTTGACTAAGGAAGCAGATTATGTTTTGATATATAGTTTCGGTGTCTTAGTAATTTGTGGGTCAGAGTACCAAGTTTTCATGAAGAATTTGATATCCTTAATTAAAGTCAAGTACTATTAAATTTTGTCATTTGACAAAATTCTGCATTTTGTTGTTTTAGGGATTGGTATAATCTTGAAAAATCTAAGAGGGTGAAGGCATTTCGGTGTGGGGAATATGACGAGTGCATTGAGAAGGCAAAGGCTAATGCAGCAAATGGTAATAAGAAAGCAGTGAAGTATGCTCGTAGAGAAGATGCCATTCTTCATGCCCTTGAAATTGAGAATGCTCGGTTAGGGAAGGATCATGTTGACTTTTTCTTAGGAAATAATTCAGGTGGCAAGCTTGGTAGTTCGGCCAAAGAATCGCCTAGCATGTCCAATTCTGGCAAAGAAGAAACAGGTATGATGGAGGCAGAGAGTGATTCTGGTGATTCTAAAGGTGATTCAGTCTCAGACTCAGATTCTGATTCCGAATCTGGTTCTGATTCAGATTCAGATTCAGAATCTGGTTCAGCACCAGAATTATCTCAATCTGGTTTATCCTTTGAAGAGTCAAATCATTTTGGTGCTTCAAAGGTGCAATCTGTACAGGGAAAGAGAAGAAGAACTCCAAATGATTCAGAGGATGATGGAACAGAAGGAATTAAGCGTATGAGAGGACTTGAGGACCTTGGAATGGTTGTAGGAGATTCAAATGCTGGGAATGTTTTGTCAAATGGAAGTCCAACTAATGGCAGCAAAGGTCACAACTCATCAATGAAAAGAAAGAGAACTCAAGTAGCAAATGTTCATGAGTTCTTGAAAAGAAAAAATCGTCGCCGACCATTGACAAAAGTACTGGAGAGTACAGCTATGGTATCTGTTCCTGTTATTTGTGACCAACTTCCAAATTCAAATGGTTCTCCTCTTCATGGGTTATCTGACAGCAAGGTTTCTGGAATAGAATCTAATGAGTCTAGGAAAAGTTTTTCTGCATTAGTTCATAATAACTCAGATAGTACTGTAGTTTCATGTGAGAATGGTGCATCTCTAAATCCTTCTGAACATGCTTATGATGTTTCCCACATTAATGGCAAGTCAAAGAAAGAGAATGATGTCCCTGGTGTATCAGGGTTTGCTGAGAATGATTCTTCAGACAGGTTATTTGATGTGCCATTTGTTGGGGAGGAAAAACACTCTGCAGATATGCCTGGTTAGTATTTTTGAAAACATTAACTATGTGTATCTTTTTCTTTGAAGTCTGTATGTGTATATCTTTTCAGTGCATATGTTTTGTAACGTCTGTATAAGCTGAACTAAGATCATTGGTAAATCAGCTGCATATGGGATCCCTCTCTGTCTCTCTGTCTATAACATGTGCTATACCTTGACTGTATAAGTTGTTATTGTCTTGATCATTTCTCATACCTTGGCCATTATTGTTTTAAAAGCTTTATGTAAAAACCTAGTCAAGTCATTATCTTTGAATCTATAAAGATTCTGTGAGAAGTAAACTGTTTGTCAACAGCTCTAGTTTTAAATATCAAGATTCTTGCTGTAGTATTTTCATTTTGTCACCATCAAAATGAGTGGTACTCAAGCTGTATGCTTATCAAATTGCAGTCAAGCGATATTTTTTGGTGTTCCTTTAGATGTCAAAAGTGCAATATATTAAGCTTAGTTGTCTATTTATAGGACACATACTATTTGCTTGGAGAAATTCTGTTCTGTTATTACACTTTATTAAGTCAATATATTTGTTAACCATAGAATCTTATCAGCTTAGTTTGGAGGTTCTGTGCATGAGTTTCTGTATGTAATTGTTTATGGAGCCAAGTGTGAGTAAATGAACAACTCTTGGACAGCCTGAGCTTATGTTTGAGAAAGGGAAAGTAGGAATACCGATCCTGGGAAACTTACTAAAGCTAACAGAAGATTTGAATATCAAAATTTTGAATTGGCTGTCAGCATGAGCCACATGTGAATGAACTAGATGTGCTAATCTTGCCTTTCAGCCCCTGGATTTTAGGTGTTTGTTTGGAAAGGAGAGAGTTGGGGTGTGCGTTTGTGTGGATTTTTAGCTCTCTATTATTTTAAAAGTTGGGATATTTGGTTACGGTATGATGGTTGCTGAGCTGCAATATAAATTGTACATTTGGAACATTGATATTCTATACAATCATTTTTTGAGTTGAAACTGTCTAACTGAAAGTATTAAATTTCTGCTGGATGATTTTATGATAGTTGTTCTTTCTTTTGGCACCATTGGTGGCAATATATTTATTGGTGCATATGCATGGGGTTGCTGGGAAAAAGCATATCCTCAAATAGATATTCTGGAGTTTACTGCGTATAATTAGATTCGCCATATCACTATTCGAGCTTTTCTTTCCCTTTTTCTTCATTTCCTAGCCTTACTAGATTACTAGGTATGTTTTTAATCTCTTTTTATTGGCCATTTAGCTAATGATCTGGCGAGCTTATTGCATATGAATCTCATTTTATCTCTTCATTTGTCTGAATGAGTATTGCTAAAGATTGATAGTTTGATACTGCTGTGTGGGTAAGACTTCTAGTTCATGTGCTTACATGTTTTGTCGTCTATATTTAATTTGTTACTTTTTATCTGTACTGGATATTCTTTTTTTTTTTTTTGGTTCATAGGGCTTTGCTGTATTACATAGACTTGCTATACCTGCATTTTTTAATTTTTAAATATCCATACAAATGAACTCTTTTAGCTTACAGTGTGTCGTTTAAGTAGCATTTTCTGGATCTTTTTCTTGGCCAGATTAGGGATTTGGTGAGAAATGCTGATTCTTTATTTTGTTTTCAGGTTTTTCTCCTGTTTTGGTGCCTTCCTCGGTAAGGAATCAAGTTGGTGGATCGGGGAGGCAATCTAATCAAAGTAGTCAACTAGAAGCTGTACCTCTGAAAAATGAAGGGCTCAATGAATCTGGTTCCACCAGTTCAGCAGCTGCTCATATTAATAGTATCAGGCTGAGGATGGAGAAGGGTACTTCAAAGTGGCAGTTAAAAGGAAAGAGGAATTTAAGACATACAAGTAAAAATAGAAAACAAGAAAAGAGAAAATATATGGCTATGGATGATGAATCTGATGCTTATTTGCTAGGTACAGAGCACTTGGATGGATTTTTTCTGAGTTCTGATCAGAAGGTGGATTATGATGGCACAAGGAGGTCCCTTGCTTCATACAGTTGCAACCTGCCAATGAAATATAAACGGTTTGCAGATGACCATGTTGATGGAGTTCGGGACTGGAACAAATCTTTTTCTCACAGGGAATCTCATGTTAGAGTTGCATCAGTGGAGGCATCAATGCCCCCTCAAAGGTTGCTTCCCTTTCGTCAGTCACGCTTTACGGTTAACTCCAGATATCAGTCATCGGTTTTTCCTGGCAGAACTATAACTGAATCTAAACTTTACGATGTTAAGCTTGAGGTCAAAGCAAATTACCAGCCTCAGAATGTTCCACTGGTCTCTCTCATGAGTAAATTGAATGGTAAAGCCATTATTGGTCGTCCTCTAACAGTCGAGCTTCTGGCTGATGGGTATTGTGATTTAATTATCAGTAACAATGAATGTGATCCAACTCTGTTTTCTGCACTTGAAGCCTCTGAACTGGCATATCCACCTATTCGAGATACAGACGTGCGAAGCGTATCTACCAAGCTTATGACAATGCAACAGCGTTTTTCACCAAGAAGGAAATCTGGTCTTTTGTCTAAAAAGATTCGGAAACTATCTTCGCTAACCGGTAATAAAGAAGAATATAGGAAGCCAGTGGTGGAGAAACCTAAGGGTCCTGTTATAGCTTGTATCCCTCTCAAATTAGTGTTCAGTAGGATGAATGAGGCAGTGAATGGTTCAGCACGACAGACACATCGTGCCTTAACATCAAACAACTCATGAATTTGATTCTTGAGGAAAAGTTGCGGTCTTGCAGAATGTGAAATTCTACCTACAAATTTGGTTTATGGTGTTCTGGAAAATTTTTGTTTGCCTTGTGGATCTCAGCTTCTCTACTGATTTGAGCTATGCCATCAGCGATTTTTACTGGTAGAATCCCTCTGTAGAATTCCAGGGCTATTTCATTGTTGTCGAAAGGAACCCTAGGAAAAGAAAAATGGATGGAGGCTGCTGTGGCTCTGTATATATGTAACATTAGTTGAGGTGTAAAGGTGGTGGTCTGGTATTGGGTACTAGTGTCCTGATAGTAGGTTAATTTATGAATTGAATTTGGTTCAGGGGGGCTAGTAACTTGATTTTCAATTCCAAGCCATTGTTTTATTGCTTGAAAATCCAAATTTCCAATAGCAGCAGATGATATTAGGTTAATTCATGAATTGGGTATTATTGCTTTTCTCCTTTGATTCGAAAGGGAAAGCAATTACTGCTCTTTCTCTTCACTTTGGCTTCAAAATAAGGGAAGAAGTAATTTTCAGAATTGAGACACAATAGTTGTTTTCAACGTGAAGGCATAATTTTATTTTAATGAAAAATAATGAAAAATACATTATTATGTACAGTAATATTATTTTTGTATATGAAGTAAAACAAATATTATTGGATAGATAAAATTTTTAAAAAAAATTATAAAAATGATTAATTTCATAAGTAAACCCTATCTAAGAACTTGGTTTCTCCCTTTTCAAGTAAAAAAAAAAAAAAAAAAATCTAGAATTAGGCACTCGGGAATTCCTATCATGAGATGATGCAATGGCAATCCTATTTGATCCCACAAACAATTTTATGCATTTCAAAATTACATATTAAAAACAAAAATTGCCTTTCTATAAGTTTCCAGTACCTACAACTCATCTTAAATAAATAAAGATGAATTTTCTTTTGGAAAAGGTTAGATATATCATGAAAAAGTTATGCATTTTTTTTAATGTTCTCATAATGTGTGATATCTCTTTTGCTTTTAGTTTAATATATATGAAAACACATGTACTTCATTAAAAAAATATTTAAATGTTTTAACTTTTCAAAAAAAATCATATGAATACTTATACTTATTTATATTATATTTTAAAACAATAAATAAATTTAAGTGTTTATATATATATATATATATATATATTTGCCAAAAGTAATGGTACGCATATACAATAAGCTTTTTATTTATTCAATTAATAAATTTTTCAACAGCTGAAAATCAGGTGAACCGAGCGAGTACTTATTAAAATGGTAAACAGGCCTGGTAACTATCAGTACGTCCAAGAAATAGTCCGACCTGGAAGAAAGCAGGAAACAAAATCCGACCCGAAAGGTTCCTTTTAATCGGGGCATTTTGGTCATCCTGGATGAACAGGCACAAAATTAGGGTTCTCCTATAAATATTCATAAACTCTTTCTTCTCTTCTGGCTCGCCAGTCCCAAACGTTGCAGCAACTGAACAAAAACCCTAGCAGGTTCTATTGTCTATCCTCATGTTTATGGCATCATAGGTAGCGAATTTTATGTAGAGCTAATTAGATCTGTGATGGTTACGGGTGCAGGGAAAGAGAATCAACAATGGCGACAGTACCAGGGCAGTTGATATGGGAGATAGTTAAGAAGAATAGTTCTTTCTTGGTGAAGCAGTTCGGTAGAGGATCTGCCAGCGTTCAGTTTAGCAAAGAGCCCAATAACCTCTACAATCTCAACTCCTTCAAGCACTCTGGTACCCACTTTCTCTCATATACACTTTGCATTTCAACATATGGCTTGCTAAATGCCCCTCCATATCCTCTCGTCATCACTTTTTACTTGATTGAGAGATTGGAAATGTTATTTTTTTAGTAGTTTAATTTTAGCATTCGCCTCTTTCGCGCTCTAATTTGTTTATGCAAAGTGGGTAATGATTTTTGAGTTATTTAATACTCATAATACGCGATCATTACAGTGACTTTTTGTATCATTGTGATGTGGGTTGAATAGGGTTGTCAAATAAGAAAACAGTCACCATTCAGCCTGGAAAAGACCAATCTGTGGTTCTGGCTACTACTAAGACCAAGAAACAGAACAAACCTTCTTCTTTGCTTCATAAGTCTGTCATGAAGAAGGAGTTCCGCATGATGGCTAAGGCTGTGGCAAACCAGGTAATCTAAAAGTCTTTGTGTTTCTTATTTTCCGTGATGTTCATTTCTGAATTATTTTTTCTCGGAGAGTTGCTTGTTTTTCTAGTCAAATCAGTATAGTTGGTTTTTTAACATGCCCTTGTTTTTAAGTGTTTGAGAAGCTACAAATGTTAATGCGTTCTCCAGTTTTACTAAAGTTTCTATGCAGTTCATTGCTACTAATCTTGTGTAACTTGTGCAAATGGATTGGTTATCCAGTTTTCTAGGCATCAATCCTCATTTAATTTTATTATGTTGGAATAATTGCTAATTTTGCTCCTGTTTTTCTATTATTTTTTAGGTATTTCTTATAAGCTCGCTGTCGAATTTTTGTTAGATTGATTACTTTTAAAAAAATTACTGTTTTGTCAGCCACATGGGCAATTTGTATTTAGTATTTCCTGCAGTGATGAGCTATTAACATGTAAGAATAACTCTTACAGAGTTTTTTCTATGAAATTTATTTGTTACTCTGGGCTTCTGAGCTATGCGTATGATTCATTATTTCTCTACTGAAATGCTGCTGTATTAATGTTCATTTCTCATCCAGTTTTATCAATGTGAGTTTTCTCTCTCATTTGGTGCTTTGCTCGGTACACCTATTTCTCACGATGATACCTGATTAAATTTCTTAACTTTTTATTTTTCAAAAAACTCTTTCCCCTCCTAGAAAATACTTGCTTTTAATGTGGAAAGGCCCTAACTGTAAGTCGTAAATCATTGAATGGCTTTGAATTTGCAAACACGAGCCATCTATAAAGTCCAGGATTTTGAGAAATAATGTCCAAGTTTGCTGTGATGAGCTGTTAACATGTTAGAAGAGCTCTAAATACTGAGTTTCTTCTATGAAATATACTTGTTACGCTTGGCTTCTGAGCTTTTTTGAAATAGCATGTCTTCTATATTTTTTGCTTTAGTAATAGTTTTGAATTGGTAAAATGTGGTGCAATTAAAGACCCTTATCTCAACCAATAATGTCTGAGCTTCCTTGGCTGTGATGAGCTGTTAACATGTAAGAAGATCTCATAACAATGGGTTTCTTTGATGAAATATACTTGTTACGCTTGGCTTCTGAGCTTTTGTCTAATAGTATGTCATTGGTGTGTGTGTTGTATGTATCTGTGTGGGCATGTGTGATGTGATGTGATGCAAGAAGCTGCTGTTTATCTTTTAATGCTAATCTTATTATTTCCCTATTTTGTTTGCTCATGCACACCTTTCCATTGTAGTTTTTGGCTATATTTTTTTTTTCTTTCATTTCTTACTGTGCTATCTTCGCAATGAGATAGGTAGAGTTTGGTTATTCACGTGTGTTCTACTTTCAGGTTGGTGATAACTATTACAGGCCTGATTTAAAGAAATCAGCTCTTGCAAGGTTGAGTGTTGTGCACAGAAGCCTGAAGGTTGCCAAGTCTGGTGTCAAGAAGAAGAATAGACAAGCTCATAGGATCCGTGCTAGGGAGTAGTGAATTGAAGGGGGCAAGATATGTGCTGTTCTTCCTACATTTCCAGAACACCATAAGTTATCCTTCGTTGCCGGATTTTACTTGGAATTTGATTTGTGTTAATGTTTAGATGCTGAAGTTTTGAGATTCTGATCTTTCCTGGATATTTTGGTAGTTGATATTTAATATCAAGTTTTGAGCTGTTCAATCTTTTTATCCTATTCTATATTTGCGCCAGCATTAATAGATTTGGAAGAAAACTACTTTTTAAAGAAGAAATAAAACATGTTGCCAAAATGGATATAACATCTTGCCATATGGATAAGGCTATGGAAGAAAACTACTTCCAAAGAAGAAAATAAAATGTGGATGGGTCAAATGGGTTTCGAATTTGTAATGTTGAACCTGAAATTGAAAAAAGGGTGTTCTCGTTTTTTGTATATTTTTGAAATTCCAAAATCCTACTTTTGTTGTACGGTAGACTGTCGTGATGTTTTTTTTATGCCACACTTGAAAATAGATGACATTAGTCAGTATTTGGATGAGAATTAACTGGTTGGGGTTGGAAAGAAAGTAGATTGGACATTAGGTTTTTTCATAATATTAATTTTATTGTGCTTCTAAAGCTTAAAACGTTATTGCCTAGACTTGACGCTACAACTCTTCAAGCATTCTGAAACTCGTGTTCTTTCATAAATGAAGGAGAATCGGAGGTTTTTGTCATTTTTTCTAAAAAAAATTATCCTGAAGGATGGAAGTGGGATGAAAATCTCAAGTTGCTGAGTCCGTGATTTTCTAGCAAGAAACGAGTGACCTCGGCCCTAGAACAGGGCTTCCTCGAAAATGCCATATAGTCAATGATATTATATAGTTTGCTTGGAAATTGGATTAATACTTGATTCTTTTTGGAATATCAATATGTTATTTGCCTTACTGTAATTCTCTCTCTCTCTCTCTCTCTCTCTGTGAAGAAATATATAGTATCTTACAATTAATATAGCAAGATTAATCACCATTATTGCTACGTACAAAAGATTCACATTCAAGAAAATATACGTAGCAAACTTAATCAACTCCTTTTGGAATATTTGATCATATATCGATCATGTCTGTGAAGAAAACTCTTTCTCTAAACGGTGATGATGTTAATAATATGATGGAGCAATTAACTGCGAAACGAAGGAAATTCAATGGGTGTTTTCCAATTGTAACCATCAAAATTTCTCTATAACTGCCACGCCAGTTTCAAAATCCTCACTGTCTTCTCGACTCCAAAATCCTTTTCTCCTCCAGAAATGCTTCTCAAAAGTTGTTTAGAATATAAATGCCCTGTACCTTTGTCGCATTTTTTCACTCGGTTCGCTCTTACCCAGGTAGGTTCCTGTCGACGTCCGGACAACCTTTTTAGTCTTTACATGATGCTGAATGATTTTATATTAAAACTAAGAAATGCATATTAAAGAATCACAATAATACAGGATTTGCATGAGGGCATGCTCCAAGATGAGAATTGCTGCAAGTCCAGGTTCTATTTTCCATTTTCCCTCTTGATCATATAAGCATGTGAGAAGAGCAGAGTTGGTGCAGATTGACATCACTGTTAGAAACTAGAGTTCAAAGGGATACCTCCATATCAGCAGTAACAACAATAGTAAACCTGTTTGCTTGAAAAGATACAATAAATGTGCAGCGAATAATAAACAATGTTTCAAATTTCAAGAATCGAGAACAAGAAAAATCGATCACAAACTTCACTGCTAACCAAAGTCATATTTCTTCAGTATCGAGGAGAAGCAAGCATTCAGAAAGATGAGCATTTAATTAAACTCTACTGTCTAACGAATCTGATAATAGATAGGATATAAATTACTTCTCATTTTACCCTCAAAACCCATGCTGCTCAAGGATACTCGGATAGGGGAATGACACTTCAGAACTTCAAATTAGTGGAAAATCCCTTAAATTTTTGGCCGACTCCCAGATACTTAACCAATTGGATATCAATTACCTAGTCCAAGTAACATAAAATAAGGCACTAATTCTACTGAAATACCTAATAAACATAAAAAGTTAAGAAAAGTATACCAAGTTATATCTTTGGTTGGGCCACCAATTTATCAACACTAAGGAAAACCAAACTCTTCTCAGGTTTTGTGAACCATCACTTAGGAACATGTGGACACTAAAACATGAAAATAAAAATAGGTACAACCCAGCCCCTATTCTGCAGTGTTCATAATAAATGGATAAAAGCTGAGGACATAGCTGTACTTTTAAAAGCATATAGCTGATAAATTTAATTGAATTAGATGAGAAAAGATGTTGAGACCGTGCTACCTGAAATATGTTTACCCAAGCTCCAATCGTGGTGGCAGCACGAGGAACCGGCCTTTTTCAACATGCTGAGCAGCTTCAATCCATCTGTCCTAAGTTCTGTGAAGCTGTTCTGTATTAAAAGCTCAACTTTAATTTACATTAGCAAGATCAAAATAATTATGAAACGGCTTTGTCAATAAGGTGAAAATACCGATAAAACCATACCACAGCAGCTAAGGCAAACGCAAGGGGGAATGTACAGGCAAACGTCATCAACATTCCAAACTGCAACGTCAACTGCAGAAAATCTGCAAATGGATTCTTTTACAAATCAGCAGAAACTTCAATGGAGTATCCCAACCACAAAGGAATTGATAAGAAAAAAATTTCTACTTCCTATGTACATAAGTTTTCACCTAGATTTGAAATCCATCAAAATCTCTTATAATTTCAAGTAAGGGTCCACCATATGAATTTACTATAGATTATATTTAGGATCCATCCATACACAACCTCCACCAGCCTTGATGGAAATTAGTTGTTTTCAATGCCATAGGAATAAGTCAAATTGTTTTAAATATCATAAATTTGCAATATCCCCCATTTATTAGTTTTTAATTGCAGTGTATTACCATAAAAAAGGCCATCTTCTACTTCTTCACCAATGCTAGCAGAATATGTAGGTTTCAAGTACTCTTTCTCCACCATGGAATTAAACTGAACTTTCCCATTAGATGATTCATCCTCCTGTTGTTTCTTGTTTCTCCAAATAGAAAAAGAGTTAACAATTACAATTACATTCTTCAAATTTAAATCAAAACCAAACCTCAGCAATACTACACATTCAGAAGGTGATTCCTGAAAACTGCTTACCTCACAGCCCTGTATTTTTTGCAGCTGAATTTCAGATAAGGTAGTGAATTCTCCAACAGAATTTCCAATACCTGAAAAATATTTTTCGTATCAAGAACACATTCATCAAGATAATTATCAACAATTCATAGTACAACAAAGATAATCAATTACCATTTATACCTGATATACAAGCAGACGCTGAACTAAAACCTGGCAAAGGGTCATGAAGTTTCAATGCAGAAGTGCATGATAGAAAACTCCTATATACAACTGCATAAAGTACAGGCCAAACACCTGCAACATACAATAGATCCTTGATTGAAAAATACACTCAAGAAAGGAAAAAAACCAAATGGATTTACCAATTTGCACTCTTTACTTTTTAGACCAAGCTGTCAGCCTGATATTCTATGTTTTCATTATTCTCATATTTTATGAGCTTCATTGATATCTTGTCCCCGATCTTCGTGAAGTACTGAATGAGAACAAGATAAACAGCAGTCAACCCAAACCTGAAAATCAGAAATTCAAGGAATGTCACCAAACCAAGCAATTTCATGCCATAAAGCAATGCTTGAAAGACAATATAGTGATGTTTCTGTAAGTGAATTGAATACTATCAGAAATGTCAGAAATAAAATTTCTAATGCCATATACGAACCAAATGTACATGAGATCTGTTTGGTTCAGGTAATGAGTTCCAATGAGTTCAAAATACAAACTTCAAATTTCAGGGAAAGAAATGTTATAATGAGTTCCACCCACAGCTTTAATCCGAGAAGCCTACACCATCCACTTCCAAACATAAAAAAAGGAAAAAGGATGAATATGTTCCAACTTTCCTTTCAAGAAACCAAAAGAAAATCACCTTTTTAGGAGCAAAAAACACATGGAAGAAGCAAAGAGCAGCCACATTTTACTGCATAAGGTACAGGCAATCAATAAGTGACAAATTCAGATATTAGTTTCCAAGATGCAGTAATGTGTCATTACAAAGTTATCAATATGCGTATCAGAGAAATAGAACATATCCAATATTATTCAACAGCAAACAAGGAAAAATGATATGATGTTGACATTTGACCATACAGCATCATACAAGGCATTCATGAAGAAACAAAATACAAGGTTTAGAGAATCTTGTCATCAGATCCTGAAAGGGGAAACACAAAATCTTGCAAGGTAAACATTGCAGCAGTCAAAACTTATTTCTTCTGTTTTTCTGAATTTTTATTATTTTTTTGTTATAGTTCTTTATCCCTTATTGAGACTAGAACTGCCAAGGATCACCAATATATAGATGGAATCAAACATGCAGTATTTACAGACAAAAATTATCCAGCTATTGCGGGATAGTTCAATAGATTTTTTAATACTGAACCTGGTTTCCAACTTTTTCCACTCTCTTATTTTACTTTAATGTTCCTCTTTTGGGACAGATTAGTCACCTTTGACACTAAAAACAATTTTTTCAAGAATCCAACCAAGTCACAAATGAAAATCTTTAAATACCCATCTAGCAAAAAAGATTGCCAAGGAAGAATATCAAACAAGAGGTTGCAAAACTAAATTAGCATTCTCTACGCAAAGGGGCAGCAGAACTAAAATTGCTATTGCTAAGGGAATTACACACAACAGGTTTAGCATTGAAAGGATGAGAAAGATTTCAACGTGGGGACGACTAAGAAACTATACTTACATACATACATGACTATATGAATGCATTTGTAGATAGAGTTGTAAACGAACTGAGCTAAACTAAATATTGGTGAGTTTGAGTTCGGCTCGTTTAAATTTATCACAGGCTCTAACTCGATTCGAACTTTTATAGTTGAGTTCGAGTTCGGCTCGTTTGAAAATTATCAAATTCGTGAGCAGTTTGAGCTCGACTCATAAAAAGCTCATTTATTATGTTTAACAAGATTAGCTTGAGTTTGACTCATTAACTAATAATGATAAAAACTCGAGTTCGATAACAAAATATAACATATACGAGCCATAATAAACACGTTTGAGAGTTTTTAAATGAACACGTTTGAGAGCTTTTAAATAAAAATGTTTGCGAGCTTTTAAACGAACATATTTGCAAACTTTTAAATAAACACGTTCGTGGGTTTTTAAACAAACATGATCGCGAACTCGTAAACGAACATGTTCGTGAACTAACGAACCAAACAGTATTAAATTCGAGTCCGAGATCAAAAAAGTTTTTAACATCAGCTCGTTAACAATAATAAACGATTTCGAATGAGTTTTTTTCCAAATTGAGATCAGAATATTTTGAAAGCAGCTTGGTTCATTTATATCCCTATTTGTAAAAGCATATATTGTCCACCTAAGACAAGAAAAGTATGCCGACCATGAACATGATTGAGGAAGAATAAACTTCCAGAAGACAGAAGCTAGCAGCCATATATCTTAAAGATGAGGGCAATTTTCAGAAATAACATAAATTCAGAATCTTACTTCATCGCATTCGAATCCATAACCTTGTAAAGGTGAGCATAGTGTCACGCCCCGCAAAGGTTCATGCGGAATTTCCCGCACATTTACATTTTGGCACACATATGTAATATTCTAGAAGGCCAATGTAAACCGTTAGATTAAATGGATCGTGGCCGTCCATTTCGGTAGGTAGGAATTAATCCTAGCCCTCCATTTGTTAGGTGGGAATCAATCCTAGCCATCCATTTTGGTAGGTGGGAGTTGATCTTAACCATTCATTTGGTAGGTGGGAATCAATCCTAGCCATTCATTTGGTAGGTGGGAGTTAATCCTAACCATCCATCTGTTAGGTGGGAATTGATCTCGGCCATCCATTGAGGAGGTGGAGGCCTATATATACCTTATGTAAATTCATTTGTAATCATCCACTCAATTCAATCAATTGAAGCATTTCAAGTAATACAAAGCTTTTCTCTCAAACTCTCTTGTGTTCTTGTCTTGCTATTGAATCTTCTCGATTTCTAAGTTCCGTTCTATTCTCTTTGGAGTGTTTTATCGGGTTTGGAAGGCAGGCTTAGTGCAACGGACCGTGCTAAGTGCCGCACGATTGCTAGTTGAACTCTAGGGTCGTGACAGTTGGTATCAGAGCCAAGGTTCGAAGCTTTACTACCTTTGGCATAATGAAGGCTACTGCCCCAGCTACACCTAGCGTGGAAGTTCCATCAATGGAACGAGGTCGTGAGGAAGTTCGGAAACCATCTAAAGAATCTCGAGCCAAGTCGAAAGACATGATTTCTAGCTTGGAAGCACGTGTTGTGAGTGCTCAGGACAACTTGGGAGAGTTGTTCGATCGAGTAGACAGCTTGGAGGAACGTTGCAGCGGCTTGGAGGCCGAGGATGCGGAGATCCATGCAGCGGTCAAGATGTCCCTCAACGAGCTAGACGGTGGGTTAAGGCAAGAGATTGATGGGCTGAAATCCGAACTTGTTAAGGTACGTGATCTCTTCCAAAGAGAAATTTCCAACGTGTTGCTTAGAGTTGAGGATATGGGTGGTGATCTAGCACTATGCAAACGGGCTATGGCTTCGGGAACCAATACAACCACTATCATTGAGGCCAAGAAAGTGGAAGTTCCTAAGCCAAAAACTTTCAATGGTGCTCGGAATGCTAGGGAAGTTGAGAACTTCCTATGGGGGCTAGATCAATACTTCGAAGCTACTGGCGTAACGGACCATGCCAGTAAAATCCGAACTACTGCCATGTACTTGACCGACACTGCTATGCTGTGGTGGAGACGAAGGCATGAAGATGTGCAACGTGGGGTGTGCACAATTGATACCTTTGAAGACTTCAAAAGGGAGTTCAAAAGCCAATTCTTCCCCGTAAATGCTGAGGAAGAGGCGAGGGGCCGGCTTCGACGACTAAAGCAGATGGGTAGCATAAGGGAGTATGTGAAGGAGTTCACAACCTTGTTGCTAGATGTCCCTGACACATCGGACAAAGATGCATTATTCTTGTTCATGGATGGTCTCCAATCATGGGCTAATCTTGAGCTCAAACGACGTGGTGTCCAAGACTTATCTTCAGCCATTGCCGTTGCTGAAAGTCTTATTGATTACTCCTCAAACAAAGAAGGCTCGAGGCCAGCCGATAGAAAGTTTGTTGGAGCAAGGAATGGGGGAGGCCATGCCAAGAGTCAGAACCATAAAAATCACAAAGAAAGCTACTCATTCAAGCCCCGAGACAAGGGGAAGGAAAGGGAAGAACGTGGTGCCTCAAAGACCCGTGTGACGTGCTTCATATGCGACGGACCGCATTGGGCACGAGAATGTCCCAAAAGGAAGACATTGAATGCTTTAGTTGCCTCCACTCATGATAAAGAGAGAAGTGAGGCAGATGAAGGTGCGAAGATGGGATCTTTGCGGCTGCTTAGTGCATTGCAAAGTGCCCCAAAGTCCCCCAAGGGACTCATGTTTGTGGATGCAACCATCAATGGGAAAGTCGCCAAAGCCCTAGTCGACACAGGTGCATCTCACAACTTTGTTTCGCTAGAGGAAGCCAAGAGACTTGGTCTCAAGGTTGCCAATGGAGGTGGCTCCCTCAAAGCAGTTAACTCGGCGGCACGACCTCTCCAAGGAATTGCCCGTGGAGTAAAGGTCAGTCTCGGTGCATGGACTGGCCAAGTGGATTTATCTGTGGCACCCATGGATGATTTCTCGGTGGTATTCGGCATGGAGTTCTTGGACCAGGTAAGAGCTTTCCTTGTTCCATGTTCAAACTCTATGTGCATTATGGATGGACCAAAGGCTTGTCTAGTACCGACGGAGAGGACCACCAAGCCTACTACCCAAGCTCTCTCAGCACTTCAATTCAAGAAAGGATTGAAGAGGGAAGAAGAGAGTTACTTGGCCATTTTAAAGGAGTATGATGATGATGAAGCATCACCACAACTAAACTTGCCGACGGAGGTGCAAGTTGTCTTGGATGAGTTCCAGGATGTGATGCCGGAGGCGTTGCCAAAACAGTTACCCCCAAGGAGGGAGGTGGACCATGAAATTGAGCTGGAGCCTGGCACAAGACCACCAGCCATGAGTCCTTACCGGATGGCAAACTCGGAGTTGGCAGAATTGCGGAAGCAACTCAAGGAGTTGTTGGATGCTGGCTTCATTAGACCATCCAAAGCCCCATTTGGTGCCCCGGTACTTTTTCAGAAAAAGAAGGATGGTTCACTGAGAATGTGCATTGACTACCGTGCTCTAAACAAAATCACGGTAAAGAACAAGTATCCTATCCCACTCATTGCTGATTTGTTTGATCAATTGGGGAACGCAAGATACTTCTCCAAGTTGGACTTGCGATCGGGATACTACCAGGTGCGCATTGCAAAAGGGGATGAGCCGAAGACTACATGTGTAACAAGGTACGGTGCTTATGAGTTCCTTGTTATGCCCTTTGGTCTCACAAATGCATCTGCTACCTTTTGCACTCTCATGAATAAACTCTTCCATCCCTACCTCGATCGGTTCGTGGTAGTATATCTTGATGATATAGTAATATATAGCCGGACTATGGAAGAACATCTTGAACATTTGAAGAAGGTGTTCGAGGTCCTCAGAGAAAATGAGCTATATGTTAAAAGGGAGAAATGTTCCTTTGCCCAAGATGAGGTGATGTTCTTGGGTCATGGGATAAAAGATGGGAAGTTGATGATGGATGGAGACAAGGTGAAAGCCATCCAAGAATGGGAACCTCTTACTAAGGTCCCCGAGTTAAGATCTTTCCTTGGACTTGTGAACTACTACCGGAGATTCATCAAGTCATATTCAGCAAGAGCAGCTCCACTAACAGACCTACTCAAGAAGAACAATACTTGGGAGTGGACAAACAAGTGTCAAGCCTCATTTGATGACTTGAAAAAGGCCATTACCGAAGAACCAGTGTTGTACTTGCCAGACCCATGTAAGATGTACGAGTTGCATACAGATGCTTCAGACTTTGCCATTGGCGGAGTATTGATGCAAGATGGGCACCCAATAGCATATGAGAGCCGCAAGCTCAATGAAACTGAACGCCGCTACACGGTGCAAGAAAAAGAGATGACTGCTATCATCCACTGTCTAAGGGTGTGGCGACATTACTTGTTGGGTTCTCACTTTGTGATCATGACAGACAATGTAGCAACTAGCTACTTTCAAACTCAAAAGAAGTTGAGTCCCAAACAAGCTCGGTGGCAAGACTTTTTGGCAGAATTTGACTACAAGCTTGAATACAAGCCCGGTAAGGCCAATGTGGTGGCTGACGCACTGAGTCGAAAGGCAGAATTAGCAGCTTTGAGTAGACCAAGCAGTCCCTTGCTGGAAAAGATCAAAGAAGGGTTGGAGCATGATGCCCTGGCTCAAAACCTCCTTGTCCTCATCAAGGAAGGAAAGACAAGGCGATTTTGGCAGAGTGACGGACTACTCTATGGCAAGAAAAATCGCATCTATGTTCCTAAGTGGGGGAACTTGAGAAAGGAGATGATCAAGGAATGCCATGATTCCCTATGGGCTGGACACCCAGGCATGAAACGCACCCTTGCCTTGATCAAGTCTATTTACTATTGGCCTCAACTGCGGGATGATGTTGAAGCCTATGTAAGAACTTGTCTTGTTTGCCAACAAGACAAAATAGAGCAACGTGCACCAGGTGGCTTGCTAGAACCGTTGCCTATTTCAGAGAGACCATGGGAGAGTGTCTCGATGGACTTCATCACTTGCTTGCCAAAATCAGAAGGCTTTGGCAGTATAATAGTGGTCATTGACCGTTTCAGCAAATATGCAACCTTCATACCTGCCTCGACGGATTGCACTGCTGATGAGACTGCACGGTTGTTCCTCAAGCATGTTGTGAAGCATTGGGGAATCCCATCTAATATCGTGAGTGATCGAGACCCACGATTTACTGGGAAGTTCTGGACAGAATTGTTCAAGCTGCTGGGATCAGACTTGAACTTCTCCACCAGTTTTCATCCACAAAGCGATGGGCAGACGGAACGTGCCAATGCACTACTGGAGCTGTATCTGAGGCACTTTGTTAGTGCCAACCAACATGATTGGGCTAAGTTGCTGGATGTAGCTCAATTCTCATATAACTTGCAGCAAAGTGAATCCACTGGCAAGAGTCCCTTCGAGATCATTACGGGACAACAACCGATGACCCCTCATGCTTTGGCCACAAGCTATGAAGGGAAGAGTCCTGCAGCTTTCAAATTTGCTAAAGCATGGCATGAGCAAGCTGAGTTGGCCCGAGCCTACTTGAACAAGGCATCCAAAAAGATGAAGAAGTGGGCTGACAAGAAAAGGAGGATGGTTGAATTTCGGGAAGGAGATTTGGTCCTTGTCAAATTATTACCACAACAGTTCAAGTCCTTGCGGAAGGTTCACAAGGGGTTGGTACGAAAATACGAAGGGCCATTTCCTGTCCTTAAGCAGGTTGGTAAGGTGTCTTACAAGCTACAACTCCCTCCGAAGCTTAAAATCTATCCAGTCTTTCATGTAAGTATGTTGAAGCCTTACCATGGAGACGAAGAAGATGCAAGTCGAGGAGAGTCAAAAAGGGCACCCACTGCAGTAGTAACCTCCTTTGATAGAAGAGTGGATTCCATTCTGGCAGACCGCCTAATTCGGCGTAGAGGTGTACCAAGTTATCGGGAATACTTGGTCAAATGGAAGAATGCCCCAGACATAGAGGCAAGCTGGGAACCTGAAGACACTTTGTGGCAATTCAAAGATGACATAGAAAGGTTCAAGCTTGAAGGCGCGACGAGGGCGTCGCGAACTTGAGTGGGGGAGAGTGTCACGCCCCGCAAAGGTTCATGCGGAATTTCCCGCACATTTACATTTTGGCACACATATGTAATATTCTAGAAGGCCAATGTAAACCGTTAGATTAAATGGATCGTGGCCGTCCATTTCGGTAGGTAGGAATTAATCCTAGCCCTCCATTTGTTAGGTGGGAATCAATCCTAGCCATCCATTTTGGTAGGTGGGAGTTGATCTTAACCATTCATTTGGTAGGTGGGAATCAATCCTAGCCATTCATTTGGTAGGTGGGAGTTAATCCTAACCATCCATCTGTTAGGTGGGAATTGATCTCGGCCATCCATTGAGGAGGTGGAGGCCTATATATACCTTATGTAAATTCATTTGTAATCATCCACTCAATTCAATCAATTGAAGCATTTCAAGTAATACAAAGCTTTTCTCTCAAACTCTCTTGTGTTCTTGTCTTGCTATTGAATCTTCTCGATTTCTAAGTTCCGTTCTATTCTCTTTGGAGTGTTTTATCGGGTTTGGAAGGCAGGCTTAGTGCAACGGACCGTGCTAAGTGCCGCACGATTGCTAGTTGAACTCTAGGGTCGTGACAATAGGCCAACTAAAATGGCAACCGGAGGCAGATAATACTCACAATAATAATAGAATTATTTCTAAACCGCCCAAGATGCCCAACGTTTCTTCCTCCTTCATTTTATCAATCCCAAAGTTCTTTACGAGTTCTAATGATGGCTGTAAGGAACTCCATTCCATACCCAAAAATTTATTTCCTTTGGCAGTTCTAGCTGAGCTTCTGAAGAAGGTATCGCCATCTATAATATCAAAGATCCAGAGACAATAAAGGATATAAACAAGAAAGAAACTAGTCAAGATAAAGACAATATAATGAAAGAAGAGCCTTCAACCACATGAAAAAGGGGGCAAAAGATAAATAGAGAAGAACAACAAGAAGAAGAAACATTTCACGGTAAATTGAGTTACTTGGCTAAAAGCAGAGTTTTTACATTTCCAGAACTGGAAAAACAACCCTGCCCATATTATTATGCTTATGAAGAAGGATGGAAGAACTAGGAACTGCAATGATCTGAAACAGAACAACAATGACAGGACATATGCAATGTCAAAGTAGATGCTCCAAGACCTTTAACAGCCAGGAAGCATACCAAGAGTTAACAAGTCTTACCCGAAGTCAACCAACTGCACAATAAGCCCACATACAGCTGGAAACAGCATCCAACGCGTATACATACGAAAGAAAGCAAAATAGATGGCTATCTACAAAGCATAAATTCCAGATATAATCCATGGCTTAATTAATTAATACAGTATAAATATAAACTTATCCTGATTTACCTTAATCCAAAATATGAATACACGTCATCAATTGGCTGATTTGTGAAGTTTCACCAGTTCAGCACCCATCCTCTCTGAAGCTCCTTCCTCTTCATTTCAACTATCAGCCAATGCTAATCAAATTTCAGAGTTTAAAAGTCAGAACTGTAGACATTAGGATAACATGTGAAATTTAGCATACCATGCAAAGAAAAAACTTGTTTAACAATGCCCTCGGACTGCAATCTCTGCAGCAAAGATTCCCCAGGTTCCTAGAGATACTCCTAGCCATCTCATTTTAAAGTTGTATACAACTTGCTCTTGTTCACCTGTAAATTTCAGTTTTGAATAGAAGTTTATGATATGCTAAGTTCAAAATAGACATGTGTCCGTGTGTAAATGGAAACAGCTTTGCACAACCAACAAAGCTTGAAATTTTAAATCAATTCACAAAAAGTCAGCTCCTCAAATTACTAGAACAATAATTATCAAATCGAGAATGTTCTTCAATCCAACAAAAAGTATGAAAAATTGTATAACTAGGCATGTGACACGAACAGGAACTACTCGTCTCCTCAGAAAGCAGGAGATTCATGCTATGTTGTGATGTTCAGCATTATGTCACCCAGATATGCATTTATTCGCTTATTCTTTAGGATCCTCCCAAGTGCTACCTCAATCCCCATAAAATTTGAACCTATAATTCCATTTCCAAGCAGGAAATGGAACATTTACTTGAGGAAACACATTTGAATCAACTTACTGATTGCAGTGGATAAAAGAAAAAGCCCACTTATCATAATTTTTTCTTTTGTTTGTGAGAGAGAAAATATCATAAGAGAGCTTTTAAACTGACTAAGGAAAAAAATCTTACAATCCCATGCAATAAATGACGGTAGCACTTAAATCGTTCACACCAACTAAACAATGAGCCATCTGGTTGTCTGACAAATGCTTTGACCTCCTCCCATTCAAATTGTAGACCCATTCCTGAAATTGAAGTTGAGATAAGATTCTTGTTCTCCTCCGTGCATATAATTCGCCATAAAAAAATGGCAATACGAGCACTCAACATTAAAGAAAAATGTAAAAACAAAAGTTATCTAAAATGATCCTAAAAAGAAGGCCAGCTTAGGAGCATAACGACAATTACCAATACAAGTAAGCTTCTTCATTTGCATCTGAGCTGCAGCCATCCCTACTGTCTCTAAAGGTGCTGCTAACTGAAGAAAAATAGATAAATCACTGTAAGATCATCATCCCAATATTACATGGAATAAAGAGAAAAATACAAAGAAGTCACCGAATCAATATTGAACTATTAATTTGCTTCAATTTTATAAAAACGAACTGTGAACTTATAATTCTGAAGCATAATAACTTGAGAAATCTTATCAGGTCAAATCTGACAGTAAATTTTAGTACGCTTCACTCAACAGACGTGTGAAAGAATAGGAAGATTTTAGGAATGTAGAAGTTTGTGTCCTTGAGTATAAGCTACAATGATTTGGGTTGCTCGACCTTTTTTTTCTTGAACCTCTCAGCTTTTGATTCAGAGCAGTTTTAAGTCCAAACTGCTTAATTTACCCCTTAAAATATTTACAAATAGACAAGTGGGGTCAATAACTAGTACCGCAATCAACTGAAAGGCAAAGCATGTAAATTGAGATCACATATCAACATGAGTAGTATAATACACAGTAGCTTTGCCTAGAACCCTCAACTCATGTAACACGGACATAAACAAACATACCAACAGTGAGAAACTGATATTTATAAAAAGTGCAGGACACAAACATGCAGAAAAAATATATAAATATTAAAAATATAGAGATAAATTTATAAATAACTAAATTCAAAAGATATAATTATAAATTAATTATTTTTATATAAAATTAACAAAAATAATATACAATTAAATATATTGAACAATTATTAGTGTCACATAGAGATTTTACATTTCCGGAAGAGAAAATTGTGTTTTTAACTTAAATAAATATGTTTTTAACTTTTTAAAAATTACAAAATATACCCAAAAGTTTTGTATTGTGTCTGACAAATGTCAGTATCGAAAGCATTTCCATTTATGTCGTGCCTGATAAATATTGGTATCGAAGCAGTTGGAAATAGCCACCACCCAACCAACCACCATCAAATAAAGACATGTTTTGTCCTCTCATATAATAAAATTACAAACATTAAATGGAAGAAGTAGCATAGAGCTACTAATGAATCGGTAAGATTGTCTTAAATATTATGGAAGATAACATAGGTAAGGCCGTAAACGAAACGAGTTAAGCCGAATATTGATGAATTTGAATTTGACTCATTTAAGTTTATCACATATTTGAATTCGATTCGAATTTTTATACTTGAACTCGAGTTCGGTTCATTTGAAAATTATCAAATTCGCGAACGATTCAAGTTTCGCTCATAAAAAATTTATTTATTATACTTATTGAAATTAGTTCGAATTTATCTCGTTAACTAATAATAACAAAATCTCAAATTTCAGCTCAATAACAAAATATAACATAAAACGAGTGTTAAACAAATATGTTCGCGAATTTTTAAACAAACATTTTAGCAAACTTTTAAACGAACACGTTAGAAAACTTTTAAACGAACACGTTAACGAACTTTTAAACGAACACATTTATAAGTTTTTAAACGAATACGCTCGCAAATTTTTAAAAAAATACGTTCGTAAACTTTTAAACGAATGCATTCGTAAATTTTTAAAAGAATACGTTCGTAAATTTTTAAACGAATATTATCGCGAATTTATAAATGATTATATTCGTGAGCTAACGAACTAAACAGTATTAAAGTCGAATTTAAAAAATTTTCAAATTCATATTTGATGTTGAATTTAACTTTTTAATAAACTTGAATGAATTTTTTTCAAATTGATAACCGAATAGCTCGCTGATTCATTTACAGCCCAAACATAGGATTATAATAGAAGAAATTTCAAGACAACCGACCCTGATAAACTCAGCTGTTAGGCCCAGAGCTCTACCAACTATAAATCCCACATTCTTTAGCTCCTTCACAAGAGCCTCAACGCAGTCACAATCCTCATATTCTTCCTTCACATTCCTCCTTGGAACTACCACGCACATCTCAAAAGCAGTTTCTTCTTCTCCCTGGCCATTCATCTCCAATCCCACTCAAACCCTTCACACCCAGAATTAACAAACAATGCGGGCGAAAAAAAAAAGAAAAAAGAGCTTCAATTACTATAAAATTATAAATATGTCTTCGAATGATATGAAAAGAGCTTCAATAACCAAAGAGGCAATTCATCGCTGAATTGAGTAAAAGATAATGATGAACCCTGTCTTTGCACTAATAGCAAAAGAGGTGAGCTTTTCGCCTAAGACGCAAATGGGTAGTAGCTAGGTTTACAATCAAACGAACCTGATAGAACAAAAAAAAATCAAATTTTCTCTTGGAAATGGAACAAACAGGAAAAAAGATTCTCCCTTAAGCTCACAAGAAACCATCAGAGATCAATCTCCACCGATAAGAGAGAGTAGTTTTTTGAAAAGATGTACGCAGAGAGAGAGAGAGAGAGGGAGGGAGAACAGGTGTCTGAGAAAGGAGTTGAGGCGAGGAGCTAGTTGAAAAGGGTGGGAAGGAGAGAGACACGTGGAATTGAAGGAATTGGTGGCGATTTCTTTGGTTTTTACTCATTTGCATTGCCGTTTTGGTGAAATATAAGCCCTTCGGCTAGGATTTCTATGCATCCTCGATATTTATTCGTAAAGAAAAATGGGAACAGTTGTGGAAAAAAATGATTATTTTTCAAAAACATTACCCAGAAAGTTGGAAGAGTATAATTTTTCTATTTAGAAAATTAAAAATTATTTTCAGAATTTTTCAAATTAAAAGTATTATCTATAAATCACAAAAAATAATTTCGTATCTTACTATTATAAAAAGTAGCATTTTTTTTTTGGAAAATATGAGGTTTTGTTTAGTTGTGAAAAATAACATCAGTTTCCCAAAAAATATATTATAAAAAACTAGAAAATAAATTTTAATATTTAGTTGTATTATTTTCTAATTTGGAAAAGTAAAAATATATTTCCAAAATTTTTTAAGTTTTAAATGGTATCTAGAAAACTATAAAAAAGTATTTTTCTATTTTTAATAATAAAATTAAACTTGTTTAATAATTTAGTAATTACAGTTTTCCACCTAATAAACTATAATTAAAACCCTAATTATGGTCCAAAAACAATGTTTAGGTGTCAGATATGACCAATAATTGAGCAATTTAAGAAAAATAGATAAATAAGAGGGATTGGTTTATATTTTTTTAAAAATACTCTTCTACACTCAATTCCAAATTGTTTGGTGAAAGAAACGGAAAAATCTAAAAATAATGAGATGATGGAGAAATTTCTTTTATCTCACCGATCACAAATTGAGTGTTGAAAATTGTTCTTAGCATTAATTCACTTGTAAAATTGTTTTTTTTTCCAAAATAAAGGGTTAATAGGTTTTAATACAAAAGACGACAGAAATATTCTGAAGAAGCTATGCCAAATCTTTTATACAATTTCCGTGAAATTTTAAAAGAGAAGTCAAACTTATGAATGCGATTTACTAGCACATAACAGTTTTAAGCCGCAATAACGATTTTACTTCATTCCCCAATGAAAACCGCATTGAAGCACTCTAAATCAATTGAAAAAGAAAAGGAAAAAAAAACAAGGATAAAGTTAATAGGGCTCTACAATAAAAATAATAATCAAATTCTTCAAATTCAGACGAGATTTGGTATATGATAATGCTGTGCCAATTCAGCTTTTCATTCAAACCAAACTTCAACGTTCACTTCCCCCAAAAATTCAACAGTACAAAAGTAAAGCGGGCACATGGCAAGATGCCATTGCTAATGCCTTGGCATACATCTTGCCATACATTGGCATTTTCTTTCTACCCCAGCAGGAGCTTGCTGGTCAAATTATTTCTTGAAAACCAAAATTCCTATTGTACCAAAAATCCAGACATAGTGCAGCATTAAGAAAAACAATAATGTAACAAACAAGTTCCACACTTCAGCTTTAGCATGAATTGAATTATTGAAATGAAGGAATGGGCATATCAAACCGAACTTAACAAAATGATGGCAAATGCGACAGTGAAGTCACCGATTTCCATGTTCATGAATATCTTACCAACAAATATTGCATTATATCCTGAAAGAAAAATATTGATAAAGAAAGGGGGGATACAAGGGAATGGGCATTTCATCATAACAAATCCAATCAAACAATAACACTTCATTATTAGCAACAAAAATGCATGAAGGCCAGAATGGGAATTGGTTAAACCAACAAAAATGAGTAGCACAAACGAAGTTTAGTACAGAAAAATGGAACCTGAACCGAATCCAAATTATTTAGTGGCTGAAAAACCATCAGATTAGATGACACCACTGGAGTACTTCACTTCTCACATATTTGGAACTCTATCATTCCAATTCACACATTCATTTGTGGGGTGTATAAATAATTGGACAACATCAGCCATACTGCAAATGTCAGCAAGCATGAGAATTACAACATCAACCATACTACAAATGTCAGCAAGCATGAGAATTAAGCGCATTTACATTGAAACAATATACCCACAATGTATTATATGATAATAGTGTATTTCACAAATAGAAAACATCCACAGGTGCGAAGCAACAGAAAACCAAAATGCATATATATGTCCCACAGACAAATTAAATCTATAGATAGTCATAAATCTACCATAATCTCACAATAACTCGGCATTCTGTACTGTAGCCCTGGAAAGATCAGAATAATTTAAGCAAATGGTCAAATGCATTCATCCATGTTCAACAAGCAGAGTCTACAACATAAATTTCATCCAAATTTACACATTTAAGTTTCCAGCATGAGACATAATCCAGAGCACCATGCATATGTAGATATGTAAAGATATACGACATTGACATAGGACCAGACCCTAAAACACATTTTACCCCCTGGCCTTTAATTCTGCAAGCCGCCTTGACAAGTCATCCTCATCAACCTTATCCTGTGACTTGGTGGCCACTGCATGTGCAGCAGGCTGTGGAAGCCCAACAGAGACCTCCAATCCATAGTCATCAGCTACCTGCTGCATCAAGCTGTTAACCTCACCCTCAGGTGTGGAAAGCGAGGTGGATCCAGCCATTGAATTCTCCATGAACTCCGCCTGGACCTCCATGTTTACAAACTGTTTCTCAAATTGATCCATAGTCTCTGACATCTTCTGCAAATTGCCTGCAGCCAACAATGAATTAAATTATTATCACTAAAGCAACAACTACAGAAACTGGTGAATAGCTTAATACACAGCAACCACCACAATTATCCTGCAACAAAACTAACATAAACTTTCTGATGGCCAATGACAAAGTAAAATGAGCGTATTCATATATCACGTTTTCTGAAAAGAAAATTTTGAACTACAGAAAGAAGTGCCTGCAAACAACTTGACCATAAATAAATAAATAAATGAAACTTTAGTACTAAGTTCTAATACAAGATTTTAATAGATAATACCATCAACACCCTGTTGAAGAATGAGCCGGCGACTCATAGGCAGTGGCTTGGTTAAGTCATCACATTTGCAATGTTGTTCTTTATAAAGTCATCAATTATAACCAAAAAGATAAAATCCAGGAATGAACTTACACATTACTTTAAGAACAAGCCTCCCATTATATGAAAAGACTCAAACTCCGATTTTTTAAAAATTCGCATGATTCAGCTGATTAATCCCAATTAAAAAAATTGAAAAATCAAAATAAAAAAATTCCTAAACTTGACAATCACGGAGAAAAGTAAGTTACCAGTAGCGAGAGTAGACTCGAGTGATTTAACGATGGAGGCCATGGACTTGTTAATGGTGGTCATCTTAGCCTGGGTATCGAGCCTAGCGACGACGGCGTCGAGCCTTGAAGCGAGCCTAAGGTAATTCATCTGCTCAGTCCTCTTGCGAATGGCATTCTCGGCGTAGATCCGAGCACCATCCATGTTTCCCTTCTCGATCGCCTTCTTGACCTTCAATTTCTCGGCTTTCTCTTCCTTCTCGCACTTGCGGGACTGGCGTTGCAGCGATTTCGACGTGAACTTCAAGTCCATGATCTGATTCAACAGTTTCTCCGTGTTACCCATGGCCGGAAATCTCCAAATTAGGAACTCTAGGGTTCTTGATTTTATCAGTGGATAAACGAATTAAAGAAAATCCTACAAGGGAAATTTGATCGTTGATTCACCGAGTTCAACATATGCTTCGAGGGAAAGGAATAGACAATGCATGGGCAATTACTGGATTGCCCTTTCCAAAATTTGCTGTAGGTGCGTGCCTGACCGCGTCTACTGTCCTATTTCGCCAATGTGCTCTATTGGAAACTTTGCGGAAGCATGCCCTTGGTTTTTAATTATTTGCAACGAATAATCAAAGATACTTCATAGATTAATAAACATTTTAAAAATTTATAGAGTTACATAAAATTAGAGCATAATCATGTTTATGCATTAATCTCAAAATCAAATTTTAATAATATATTAAATAATTTAATTTGAGAAAACCAAATATTAAATATATTATGTGTGAACTTACGAAAACAAAATAGTATAATTAGTGGGTTAGAGTTGCACGTTGAAGAGTCTGAAAATGCATATTGAATCATTTTGAACAAGTTCAACCAGGGCTGAAGATTTTATAGTTGCACAAGAAAATCATAAACTATAAAGATGAACTTTGGTCTCCATTAATGAATGAAAAGAGTATAGAAAAACTATTTTACTTAGAAACTAAGTTATCTCAACTATATACAGTAACTACCTCGATAAAAATAACTGCCTCTAGACTAAAAGCTAAAATAACTCTATTAACTAAGATAAATTCAATGGCTAATTAATATCTCCTATATAATGAACATTGTCATTCTAACTTGAGACAATAATGCTCGCGCTCCCTTTCTACTAGTTGCACTCATGCTCATTTGTTACGCTCTCGCTCTCTTCCTCCTCGTCGCGCTCATACTCATTTGTCATGTTTGTGACATTCTATAAGACAATAACAATCTTCACATTTTTATTGAGTTAATTAGTGTCATGATTTCAATACAATTAATACAGTTTACATAATTAATATATGATAATAGATATAAAACATAAGCAGATTAAGTATTATAAAGATTGAGATTTATAGAATATGATTAGAATTAGTATTATTATAAGATTAATAATAAAATTTAATACACATTTATAAGAATAGATATAATTATGTTAAAAGGTGTTTTGCTAATTCACACGCACACATGTATAAGAATAGATATATTAGAATAATTAAGATTGTATCTTTTTCACGTAAAAAAATAGGTTTTACTTTTATTTTTTAATTATTTTTTATAATTTTTGACTTTTTGTGTCTTATTGTTAATAAATATAGTTTATCATTTTTAAATTTTTAATAATGTCCCCAATTAATTTAGGTATATATAAAATAAAAATGGACAATTACAACTATATTACTTAATTTTTTTTTAATACATATGTATAAAAATATAAATGAGTAAATCTTTCTTGGACAAAAAAAAATTGAGTTATTGTTAAACTTAAAACCTGAAATACGCTTGTTTGCAATTAGATTTAACAATTTTTAACCCAACTCGAACTCGTCTAACTTGACTTGAACTTGTTTCGGATGAAACTCAAATTGATGATAAATCTAAATTCGAAAATAATTTAAATTTAGTTTTCAAAATAAGAATTGAATGGATGATCCGAATTAACTCTAAAGCAATGGCCTGAACCCGATTGCCAGCCCTACTTACAATATATTGGCAAATCATCTCAATTAAAAAGTACCATTTTGAAATGTTGCGCTCTAATTGATATAAATATAAAATATTTACTCCTTGTTTTGTCTTTATATATTTATATTAGATTTGATAAAGAATTTACGGAAATACAACACACGAGCACAGGTAAAACATTAGTTGGAGCTTATTTATATTCCATAGAGTGAAATTTATGCCTCTAATTTCTGAACATTAAGAAGCCTATTCAACATCCTTATTAGAGGCAGAAGATTTAGAAACAGAACTAGTAAGCCTTTGCAACCTTTTCTGAAACTTCTGAAGAAGCTTAGTAGATTGAGAACGAGACACACGAAATCCAAGAGCATCAAGGTACCATCCACCTCTCCCCATAAAACCCACAATTGATCCTCCATCCATTGAAAGTGTGAATGGTGTTCCTTCTTCAACTCCATATGGTCCAAATGTTCTTTTGTTACTCTTAAATGTTATGGATCGAATCACTGGACTCCCTCCATTCACCAAAGGACAGTAATGGCCACTAGCACACACTAAGAACTCCTCTGGATATTGCAACTTAATCTGAAATATATTTGAAAAACAAAGAAACAAAAAGACATGTTAATTATGTGGAGTTCTATAAATTGAATGATCATACTTCAATTTCATCATAAATAAGTCATGATCATTAAAAGAAATTAGATAAATGACTATTTGTCTCTTATATTTGTAAAAGAAAAAAAAAGACTTGACTCTCTTAACGTTGAGTCGATTAGTTGGCATCTATCTAACCTCAGCTCTGTTACTACCTCCAGCTCCTCCATGTTTCTCACAGGTGATAGGCTTTCCATTCTTGTCATACACTGCTTGAATTGAATCAATGCACCAGCCATAAACAAGAGTGATTTCTCTTACTCCATGGTAGATCCCATCATCCCAGCTAGTTCCTCCATTTCCTCCCCATGGTCCCACGAGTATGCTCATTTTTTTTGCAATTGATTGATCTTTGCCACCTTCCTTGCTGTTATCCTGGAAAAGTATTTTGCATCCTCAAATTTGTAATTGTAACATAGCCATGGAAGCAAACTCATCAATCAAGCAAGTAAGGATTTTGATTTCTTACCATGAGGACTGATAAAAGCAGTAGACAAACTAAGATGCTGAGCTGAAGTGTGCAGAGAAGCAAGGATTCACTATGAGAAAATGGATATGATTCGCAGTAGCAAGCTATGCTAATATATTAAACCACTGGAAGACACCGTGCAGTATCAGATTCTGTTTCTTTCTGCTTTTATAAATGATTCACAAATTTTCAACTCTAAACTTTTGTTATTACATGGCACCATAACAAAATAATTCTTCATAGCTTTTCACAAGATAAGGCCAGCTAGCTTCACAAGTACGCAAGCCATGCTTGCTTGTTTGCTTTACAGTTGTCGAAACATTGCAAGGTAAGCTTGACAGCAAAAAAGAAAGCACAAGTAAAGGAAGAAGAATATTTGCTTGGCTATTATAAAATGACACAAGATTGAAATTCCTTATTCCATTTACAAATCAGATTCTTTTCTCTGATACTGATAGAGTAGAATTTACAACTTCATAAAAAGTAACTACAGGAGAAAAGGCAGTTCTGCATAATATATGTAAACTAAGGAGAGGCGTTTATTTTGGAAAGCAAATAGCAATCAATGTTCACCAATATTCTTACGCATATTTAAAATCATAAATTCATCTAATAACAAACTGTACAGTAGAGAGCCATGAGGGTTGAATTCTCAGTCAACCTGAATAATAGACCTTGTCTATTAATGTTTCCATTTAAATCTAAAAAATGTCATCTGGTTCACTACAGATGCAGATGATGTGGATGTCTTCAGCCAATAAATCCAGGCACCTTGTTTTGGTATCAGCAAGATCCCCAATTTTGACATCTTTCAAAAAATGTCACCAACATTTGTTGGTGATAGTGTTATACTTGCAGCAGGTTGCCTCTTCTCCTCTATCCTCCATCTTCATATGCATTTGCTGCAGTTGAAGTGAAACAAAGGAGACAATTGGTAAGTTAGCGTATACATCATCAGCAACTGACATACCTTGGGGAAATAACTCGATGTGGATGATACTATCGATGGTGTCACAGGATGCCATCTCCTCAACAAATTTTCCAATAGGATTAAAGTTTCGAGGAACCAAGATTTTGCTGAAATTCTTAAAGAAGCAAAATAAAAGAAATGATTGATGAAGACTATTTATTGAAGTAAAAAGTTAACCCACACAATTTATTTCAAGTAACATAGCCTAGACTTACAAAATAACCAAATTGAAAAAACTTTGCACCCAATAATCTGAAAATCCTAACCACTTAAACATCAAATACTCCAGTACTAACTAATAATTATAAACAACAATTGAAAACTCAAAAAAGTAGCCGTTACATGCTAGATGCCAATTACGTAATAACAAAAATTTCAATTTTTGATTTGTTTTTGAATCATTCTTCAACTGGTTTCCCTCATATCTTCATGAATAATGACATTCTTGATAGAATATAGGCAAGGGGAAAACTTATAAGAATATCAAGTGCTGATAATAATTCTTTTTTATTTATAAAATAAAAAAGAATAAGGAAGATACCTTTTCAGAGGAAAGAACCAATTTCAAGCCCTTAGAGTGGTCAAACTTCCGAAGAACATTAACATCAGCACCATATCCTAGATTGTCTGAAGAACTGTGCCCATGATACCAAAATGTTTGAAGACTAGGTGATTGAACTTCAATTTTCTCCAGTTGATACAAGAATTGTTAACGCTCTCATTTGAACAAGATCGTGGGTGTATTTATCGGAACCCAAAAGTATCTGGGCACTCTCTCCTTTAATTGGGCCTAATAGAGCCCAAGCTCTCGATTAGTCAATTTTTCTTGTTCAAACAGAACTGGCGGAGGTCTCTGAGTAAAATTTTTGTTGTCCGGGAGATGTTTGCATCAGTATTTTCCAAATTCGGTAGGGTGAATGAATAAGAATAAATAAAGATTTAAAAATTAGATGACTGGAATTGAATATATCAAAATAAAATTCTATTAAACTATATATAGCAAAATATAAAAAAAATACTTGCACTAAACTTATTTCATATAAAATAATATATTTAACACATTAATATTTATAATTTAATACATATGTTCAAAAAATTCTCAACTGCAATAAATATACATTTTATTTATTATCTTAATAATGTTAAAATCATGCTTTCTAAAAATTAAATTACAATATTAATTTCTTCTTGAAAATAATATTTTTTATAGCAGTCAAAATAGTTTCAAAAATAATGTATATAAATTTTTTTTATCACAATATATATTAATAATAAAAATATAAAGAATTGAATTTAACTTTATCAATTTTTGAAATTTATATTTTTTTAATATTACCGACAACTTTTTAAACACATAAATTATGTAAGTAACAAAGCAAAAAGCATTTCATTATTTTAAAACAATTTTTTAACCGATTCAATAGGCCAATTGCCCATTCTGATATGATTTATCGATTTGGACCGTTTTTAATAATCATGATTTGCAAAGTAGTATTTATCTTTTCAAATAATAAAAAGGCAATATCACTCATGTCACGTACCAAAATACCAAATGAGTTCGTCATTTTCATTGCACACTTTTCAATCTTGCTTTTAGTCGAGCCGATTAATTAATCAACCATTATTATTGATGTCACCCACTGTAATAATAAAATATACTATAGCCTCCAAAGTATGAAATTGTATATCTTTGTAAATAATATTTTATAATTATTGGTTTTCTCAATTTGTTTATTTAGACAAATTTAATTTTCTTTATAAGATACATTATTTGACAGTTACAAGATAAATAATTTACTGCCTATAAAAAATGTTAGAAAAAAATAGTCTATTTTCTCAATTATTATTTGTTATTCAAATTAAATGTCTTCTTCTCAATTTTTATTTTCAGTTTTTATAATTTAATGAAATAAAAGTTGAATTAAGTGTGATAAATCAACTTTTAATAGTTTAACAAATCAAAAACTGAGTTAAGTGTTTAATAAAATAAAAAATAAAAGTCTAACGATTAAAATTTTCAATTATTAATTTTTAAAATTTATACTAAAAGGTAATTTTGTATAAAAGGCTAGAATTTTTAGCTTTACATATCAAAAATTATATTTAGATATTTAATATAAATATATTAGAATTTTTAGCTTTACATATCAAAAATTATCTTTTAGATATTTAATATAAATATATTTTTTTTATTTCTATTCATATTTCTATTGATTTATAATAATTTTGTATTGACTAAAAATTATATTTTAATATAATTTTGTGTTTAATTAATTATTTTTTATATTATATATGATATATATCATGGACAAATAAAAATTTAGAATATATCTACATTAAGAACATAATATAATTTTTAATAATTAATTTATAAATTAAAATTAATTTTTAATCACTCAATTACTAATCACTTCAAAAATAATGAGTTGCTGACTGTTACAATTTGGTGCTTTTAGTCGACTGTTACCGCTATAGTTACCTGATACTATTAGCTGTTAATAATTGACCGTTACCACTTAACCAAACAAATTTCGAATAAACAAGATAAATAATTATTTATTTTAATATTAAAAACTCTTGATATCACAAGTCCTAAACTTATTAAATTATTCTATTAACGCTCTTCAATTAAATTTTCAATTTATTGAGCTTTTGTACTTTGAATTTTTATTCTATTAAGCCATTTAGTTTTCAATTTAATTATATTATAAGTTATTGGAAAAATAAATTAACATTTTATTTAACAAAAGCTATTAAATAAAGAGTGTGTTTGGAATTGTTGTTAGATGTTCAAAAAGCAGGTTTAGAATTTTTTTGATTTAATTGACTGATTTTTTTAATTTTTTGTGAACTGCTTTTTTCAAATATGTTTCTGGCAAAAGTATTTATTTACCTGTTTCTGTCTAAAAACAGTTTTCAAAATTCAAAAAATTTAGAAATAAAATTTTTTTCTTCAAAAGCCTCAAAGTGTATAATTTTTTTTTTAAAAGAATACATATTTCAACCCTAAATTTTTTTGAATGTGTTATATTAGGTCTGTTGATTTTTAAGTATTGTTCTATTAAACATTTAATATTTGTTTTATTTAAGACTCCAAAAATATAAATATTTCATATTAAATGTTTTCTGTTAAATAAAATTTACAATATTTTTAATGAAACAAAAATTAAAACAATAACTCAATAAAATAAAAATTATAGTTATTTTAAGTTTCCAAAATACAAAAAAAAAATGCAGTTTTTGTTTGTTTTCGTTTTCTTCATAAATATATCTATGTGGATAAAATTTCAAGTTACATTATTAACAAAATGCAAAATGCAAAAAAAACATTTTTTTTGTTTGGTTTTCTTTTATTCATAAATATATTGATGCAGATAAAATTTAAAGTAAAAGGCTAAAAACATAGAGAGAGTTGGTAAAAAAAAACATTGTTATCTTTGATTTTTGATACACAAAAATTTCTAATTCACTTTTCATCAACCGAGTTAATGAATTAGTTATTTGACATTTCTACATTATCAAACAATTGTGCACATTAAATTTACATGTTACCTACCAAAAATTTCCAACTCATCTCCCTCATTATTTCTCTCTTTTCAAACTTCATTTTTTCTCTCCTCTTAAACTCCATTTCCTCTCTTGTCTCGCTTTCCAATCTCATTCAAAGATTGATTTCTCAAATAGTACTTCATATTAATTAAAATTTGAATTAAATTAATGTCTTGAACAGAATTAAATTTGTAAATCAGCCTAATTTGACAAAAACAAACTCCAAGTAGAAGACAACTCAAGAATTATTTCTTTTTCCGCTTTCTCAGCAACCTAATAAGCTAACACACAAAAACAGAGTTCTCAAAGGGAAAGAATGGATTACCACATATACCGAACTACCTAAGTAATTAAAAAAAGAAAGAAAAAAAAATAAAAAAAAAGCAGAGATTTTGAAATGAATCCTTAGAGGCATCAGTAGGTCATGTTGAACATTATTGGAAGCTGGACCTATAAATTTTATCTCTATAGTATCCTTGATCCGACACCCATAAAGCTAATAAAACTTGCTCCAACGAGACAACCTAGTTTATTTTTCTTTTTTTCTTCTACTAAGAGCTTTTCAGCAAACCAAAGGAAAAATGAGAATGTTTGCTTCTTTTAGCAAAGAAAGCAAGAAGACAAGTTGAAGAGTGAGAGAGAAGTAGTTAATTTTTCTTTACTTGGTTTAAGACGTGGCTTTTCTTTTGTGTTGAGCGGTGAATTGGGTGGAGAAATTAATGCTCTATTTGATGATTTTGAAGAGATGTTTTTAGATTTTGATATGTAAAGTTGTGTTGAAGGAAATGTGGATGCTTGGTATGATATTTATATGAAAATTCATATGTTTTATGATTTGGGTTTAGAAAAGGGAAAGCTAGGGGATTTGATTGGCAAGAGTAAAGGGGTTTATGTTGAATATCTAGTAGAGGTTTTGGTCCAAAAGAGTGAGAATTTTTACAAGAGTGTGGAAATTGAGTTTTAGAGAGAGAGAAAATGAAGTTTGAGAGTTGCGAGAAATGATGATGAGAAAGTGAAAGAATTGAATATCTGAAAGATTGAATACCCAACATCTACTTTAGCTTATTCTAAAAACATTTGGGTTTTGATTAATGACGAAAAAGTGGAAAAAATGAAAAAAATTGTATTTGGTTGGCGAGAAAAAGAAAAAAAAAAAAGAATGAGAAAATGCATTTGGTTGGTAGAATGTGAAAAAAAATGTATTTAATTGGTGGTCAAGTTTTTTTTTTTTTTTTTTTTTCATTTTGACTTTACTTATATAAAATCAGTTTAGACTGATTTCTAACTGTTTTTGTTAGATTATGGTAATTTTGTTCGAGTATAATACCTCAATCATGTTGTTCTTGTCGAGTGAGAAATTGTAAGCCTTTCTTCTGTTTGAGTGTATTGTTTGGGTATCTTAATTTGACTGGAAATGGTGGAGTGGGAACATAAGAGTGAAGTTCCAGGGAAGATGCATGCTTGTGGGCATGATGCTCATGCGACTATGCTTCTTGGTGCTGCAAAGATACTTCAAGATCATCGCAAAAAGTTAAAGGTTTGTTTCTCTTGCTAGTATCTAATATTTTTCTAGACAAATTATTTCTTTGTATTAGTCTTAATATCATTGGATCCCATTATCCTGACCAATATTTACAACGGACCGGCCAATCTTATCTGCTTGATCATTTGTTCATTATTTTGATCGTGCACAACATCAAGTACAGTTGTGGGAAAATTGAAAACTCCTCTCCTTACTATCTTGTCATGGGATCCTTTTGACTATTGAACTTTTTTTATACTGTGGTTAGTACTTGGGCAAAAATATCACAAACGTACAAATAATTCATTGTTTTGCTGAAATTTCTTACAGCATTTTGGGTTATCTGTGTGTATATGTAAAAAGAAAATAGAAGTAAGAATACTCATTTTATTTTTTAATTAGTTTAACTTGATTTTCATGGAAATGAAATATCCACTTTGTAGGAGGAGAGAAATGAGTGATTTCTATTGGGGAGAAAATTTCATTCCCATTACATTTTATTTTTTTTACTAACCAAACATTAATAATAGAAATCACTTATTCTAATTCTCAATCATACAACTTTTTTTCGTGAGCCAAATGAAGATGAATAAAAAAAAGCAACTTAATATCTATACATCTCAAATGCTTTGTCATCAATGTTCCAAATAACCTATTAACTCATTTTGAAATATACTGCCCCAGGTCTCACATAGAAAGGGCAAACCTGGCAACTAAACTCGAGATAGGGCTTGCCAAAACTAGTCATCTAACCAACCAAACTATGTCAAAACCCAAAAACTTTAGATGCTAAATCTAATAGAGGATCCAAAGCACTCGGAGCAAATTTTCTTGCAAAAAGATAGCAGAGAGTTGTTAGCTGATTATTATAATCGCATGACTGTCCAAACATCTTCTTGAAGAATTCCTCTGTAATATCGCCCTTTCCAAACGTAGCTGGATGAGCACCACCCCTTGACCAATCTGTCCATGTGAGCGTCCTATTTGCCAAGAGATGTGGAACTTGGATGCTCAGCATTGTAGGGAAGTAGTGCTCATCAACATAACATGCGGGCTGGCAGAAGTCTCTGAACTTGGGGTAGTAAGTGGTGTCATCAACTATGCCAACTGCGAGTCTCCGGTTCACTTCAAACCACTGAGATCCTTTACGCCATTGTCCAAGTGTGACCTCTGGCTGCATGTTCCAATTATACCGCCCTCTACCATATGGGCCAATTTCATCGAATGAACCCATGAAACTGTGTCGTGATCTGGATATATAGCGATAGATAATACTAAAATTTTGGAGGGGAATGCATGCCTCGGACAGTAGGATAAACCATTCATTGGAAATGTCAAGCAAAGCATTTGCTAGGAGCCTCCTTTCGGCATCACACATGCTCATCCTTCCCCACTCTACCATCTGTACAGAATCAACACAAGAGTGATTATCATTTATGAATACGAGTGTAGAAAAGTTGATATGCTAAAGCAACTGTTAGGAAAACATAGCTCTAGCCATACAATTATTCCATTCGCCAACTTTCATAAATTTCCAACTCTAAACACAAATATCAAGCGCTTTTAGCAGAAAATTTCAAGAGTATGGCTACAACTTTCATGAACCAAATCACTTTCATTCTCATCAAACAGGGTTAAAAGAACTAATTACCACATTAACAGAAAAATGAATCAGAATTTCTTTGCCTTTACCCCACAAGAGAGCAAACTCACATCACCTAATTTTCTTTGTTTGAAAAAATGTTTTCCTTACTGTTCAGTACATTTTCCACAAAGTCGTTATAAACAAACAAGGTTATCGAACCCGGCCCGGATCAGCCAATGACTCGGAAAAGACAGTGGGTTAAGGGTTTAAGGTTCAACCAGAATTGAGCCGGAGTTGAACCAGTCTATGTAAAATTTTTTAAAAATAAGATATTTAATATGTCTCATACATAATAAAATATAAAAATAATTTATACAATACATGTTTCATGCACAATAATATGTTTAAAAGAGTAATATCCAATAGAAACTGTTAATATAATTTTATTTCTCAATTAAAATAATTATTTATAGATATAAAAAAATTTATATGAATTTTTTTTAATAATGATTAATGATATTAATAATAAAAATGTAAATAAAGTGATTTAAGTTATATTAATTATGAATAAATATATATCAAAATGTGTTATAAAAGAGCAACCTCAACCACTTGGTTCAGTGGCAAAGCGCATGTAAAACATGTTTTAGATGCTGAATTCGAATCTCAATACCCGCATTTTCTCACAAAAAAAATGTCATTTTTAACCAGTTAAACCATTCAACCCGGTCCGGATTGGCCAGTTCATGGTCCAACCGTCCGGGTCACCTGTTTATATCCGGTCTATAACTCCCCCGGGTTCAATGTTCAAAACCGTCCGCCCTAGGGCCTGGTTCCCAGTTGAACCGGCCAGTTTTTACAGCACTATAAACAAATACAAAAGCTGATCAAGTGAAAATAAACATGGGTTGCTTAGTGATTGGATGGCATGGGATTTTGGGAAGAGAATGAGTTCGGAAAGAAGTGTTTTACAAAAGTTTTACTCTTGATATGCAGAAAGAAACAAAAGGAAATATCAGCAAACAATCAAGCCAGAAGCAAAAAAGTAATTTATAAGGGCCTGAGAATCCGAAGCACATTGCAAGGGTAAAAGACACAAATTAACAGTTAACATTCTACAAGTTTGAGGCACGGTATAGTTATTTGCAGAAGGTGGCATTTCTTCCATTTCAATCTGCAATACAAGTACATATGTTCACCAGCTGTTACAAGTCCTATTAAGCCTTTCTAAACGTTTTGTTCGACATAATTACTATATGTTGCCAGTCCTTTCTCACTACATCAACAAAAATGCCCAAGGATATTAACCAAATCATTAGGGCAAAAACACAATGACTCTATGATTTTAGATTCAAACAAACCATCAAAACTCATTCATATAGACCTAAATTCAGAGTGGAAAAATCATTCCCATAACACCTTCTAGCTACATAAAAGGGACAATGGATTTTACATGAGACAGGTTATAGACAAATCAATATGTGTTTTAATTCCATGTTCTGTTTTCCACTTTTTCAGTTGAGTAGCTACTGCCAGAATAATGATAAAGCAAAGGATCCTAAATAGAGAAGACAAAAGGCAAGAATGAGCAATCTAGCCTTAAATAATAAGGGACACCAATTCAATCACCTAAAAACATTTGACAAGTGAATATACTACAGCTAAAACAACAAAACCAAAATTAGAAAACTTCCAACTCTATCTCTCGAACTGAGAGCTACCCATGAAAAGAGCAAGACACACAACCAACAAATCAAGATTCAGAAATTCTATAATCGTCCATCTCACAGGTCTGTACCAGATATTGACATCCAATAACTTATACCAACATAATATAATTGACAATTTGCCACACCTTAAACATTTTATTGGCATATTATGGAAATATTTAAGATTTATTATTAAAAAATGAAAACTATTAATAGAATGCAGATGGTATGAAGTTTATCAAAAAAAAAAAAAAACATAATGGCAATATACATATTAAGAATAGAAAAACGCTAAATACCTGACTTGGGATTTGTCTCTTGTAGAACACAGACGATGGTGTGAAGTTAGCAACATAAGATGGCAAGGAATGAACATATATTGAATAAAGCCCCTCGTGGCCCTTGAAAAACCTCTCCCAAAGTGGTGCTAACGGCAATGGTCCCTTTGCCAAGAACATGAAGGCAATCTTCGGAATTCTCCTAAAAGGGTATTCTTTTATTCGGGGAACAAATGAAGCACGCCAAAATAACTCAGTATCATTCATCTTATGCAACAGATTTGATGGAGGCCTAATCCAGTTCTCTAAATCATTTGATTCTTCAAAGCATGGGAAAATCACATTGGATCTTGCTACAGCAGCAGGTACATTTTGAATTCCAAAATACCGAAACATATACAGACTAATGATTGAAATCCCGAGACCAAGAAGCAAAAGCACAACAAAAATTTGAAGGAGTTTGAATGGCAAAAGCCTATGTTGATTCAATCTTATAGTAATAGTAGGCTCCTTGCCCTCCTCCAATGCCATCTTAAAAACAATCCCAGGTACTCTAATTAAATCGCGAAACGATATATATGCATCAAAATCTCTCCCCCAGTGACAAAACTAGGGCATATAACCGCATCTTATAAAGAAAACGGAGAATCAACTTTGATCACTGCCAATTTAGTTCAGGAAAAGAAAACCCAGACAAGGTAACGAAATCAACATAAAGAAGGAGACAAAATCAAAATTTTACCGGATGGGCATCCAAGAAACAAGGGATTATGGTAGAGAAAAGGAGAAATTTGACAATCAAATGAAAAAATCTCCTTTTGAAGAATATTGGCAAATAAGGAAACATCAAGTAACATGAATATGGTAAGAGAATGACCAAAATTGAAACAAAAAGTATTGCTACCGCAAGAGAAGATGCGAGTACCGTCAAAGTGGGTGTATATAAGGTGTTTGAATAAATGAGAGGAACGTTTAAGAAAGAAATTTGTGGATCGTCTCACATTTTCCGGACTTGAGTTCTTCAAATTTGCAAGCTTTTAATTGAAGAGAGAGAGAGATCAAGGTGTGGTGTGGGGGTTATCTGATTGTGAACTAGAAACTCTTAAGCTTGATGGGAAGATAATGAAACTGAAAGAGGACGAGTAGGAGAGTGACAAGCTGCGTTTGCCGTGTGGGAGTGACAACCTAGGAGCTATTTCGTGGGAATTTTGTCTGGTTCCTTCGAATTCTGGCCGTCTCCAAGGTGGGCCATGCAAAGTTTTTTTTTTCCTTTTTTTTTTAACAACCAACATTCTCCTAATCATTCTTTCTACTTTTTTGGTTTTTCTCTTAAAAAAATTATTCAAAATTGAGATGTAGTTACTAATTACTCCGTATAATAATTGACAAATTTATTGTTGTATTTGTCAAATAAATTCTTTTAAAAATTTCACTTTCAGGCTGTATTTTTGGAAACCAACAATTAGAAAATAATAATAATAATAATTTTCCAGCTAAGATTATAAGAAAAACCCTGTGCTCATTTTCAATTAAAATCATTTTGTTTCTCTTATAATTCGAATATTGATCTGTCGGTTCAACATTTCTAATTAGATTTCTATCTATTTTTAGCTGAAAGTTTGATTCAACATATTTATGCTAATGAATTAATGATATATTATTGATCATAAAAAAAGTCTCATTTGATCAAATTAAAAACCTTGATATATGTCTATATATACTCATATGCATACTTCATCGCATCTAAACTTGATTTTAGAAGGAAAATTAGTCTTCTCTTCGTCCCATTTTGATATACCTGTTTCTATTTTTATATAAATTGAAATATATATATATATATATATATAATTAATATAATTAAAAATATGTGTTTTATTTAATATAATATTTCTAAATTAATTAGAGTATTATTAAAAATTAAGATAATAATTTGTATTCTTTAATAACAAGACGCATTAAATAAGAATATAATAAAAAAATTGATACATAACTATATTTTTTAAAAAACGAAAGTGAACTACATTTTTGGGATAAACAAAAAAAGTAATAATATTAATAAATTTAATGTGATAAAATTTTAATTATAAAACACCTGAAAGTTAATTTTTTTTTAAAATCCATAAAAAGAAAACTAACTTTAAAATGCAAATTATACCAAATGAGAACTAAAGCTTATAATTAACCACATAACATGAAGAACACTCTTCATTTCAGTATTTATTGAGATAATCAATTTTTCAAGCTTAAAAAAGAGATACTATTTATTATTGAATTTTGAAAAAAAATTTAATTTCAAAAATATCACCTAATAATAATAATAATTTAATAATTCACTCATAATGGTCATAACTTAAACGAAAATTCAGCTTTCTAAAGCTTAGCTAGGTTCTAAATTAATACTCCAACATAATAGACAGAGGAGGGACCAAGAGAAAATGTCCACATGCATAGCAATGGAAGGGATGGCCTATCTCATTATTCTTGCAATTAATTTTACTTTTCTACACCTAATCTAAAAATCCTATTATTTGATTTTTTTTTTGAAAGAAAATCCTACAAATACATTAAACCAATAATAGGATGATATATTATATAAAATTTAAAATTAATTCTATATATTGTAATAACTCAAGATACTAAAATTAATGATCTCTTGAATTGGCAGCTTACGGTTAACTCGGTCAAGTGCAATGGTTTAGACCGAATCTCTGTTCTCATGTTTTGTAAATTGTATCAGAGAAGCACTTGCGTCGTTGATTTCAATAAGATAATTGCTATTATCGTTTAAGTATCAAACTTGACAAAACCTATATATCTAAATAATAACTTCAATAAACCAACTTCATTCAATAATTTTTTATTACTTCATAAATATCTTAATTGATAAAATTTATTCAATATAAAATTACTCAAAGTGTTGAATGACAAAGGAACGTGTGAAGTTATTAATGTTGTTTTATTATGTAGTTCTTGTTTATTATATAAAATAATATTTTCATATAGTTCAATTTTTTTTTTCATCAGAGATGATAAAAATCGAACATTAATTGCTTAAAAGAATTCCAGAGTCTTTATTTCCAGTTTCCCACTTCAATTTGCAGAATCCATTTCCACTTCATTTTTCCTGCATTGATTGTTCTTGAACTAAGATAAACTTCCAGGCCTGATTTTGAGGACGAGAAACGCAAAGAAAATTATTCCATTGTGACCTAAGCTGTACTGAGAACACCTCTAACAACAGCTTAATCAATGGATCTAAATAATAATACACTCAATTGAAAATATTCCTAGAAACTGTTAAAATCCAGCAAAAACATAATAAGCCAGTTATATTATTCGAAAACTCGGTTGGGAACCCAATCTAGGAGACCACTTTCGGATTTTTTCCCGTACGTCTTCATTAAAAATATAATTCCTTTCCACCAATTTGTTCCAAAATAACAGGGATAAGGGATTTGCTTGATCTTCACATCCTTTATGCAATTCCACTAGCATGAAACAGGGAGAGATTTCAGACGAGCATTTTTTTTCTCCATTACTTGGTTCCTTATATGAGAACTGAAACATGTACCAAATATTCAAGAAGTTTCTCAAATTAACTTTAGTAATTAAGCTACATGAACTAGGCAATAATGTCTTAGAAAATAGATAAATAACTTAAATAGGTGCATTCATAGTATTATTCTGAATTAACAACATATCATGATACCTTGAAAAAAGATTTTGTCTTGGACCCTATCGACAGACTCTCCAAATGAGGAGCAATCCAAAGCATAGCATCCACCGATTTAGAAGTTGGATAACTCCCACTAATAATAAGGTTCAAATCTTTGATGTTATGTAATGGAGGCGTTAGCGTTTGTCTCAGTTCTCTTGGAACTAAATAACTCTGAAAATACGACAAACTAGCAGTTAAGAGTCAGACTTCTCCAGTGAATAATCATATTATGTTATTAGTATTATTGTATAAAATTAAAGATTCAAGTAATTAAAGAAATTCGTATGTTTGACATACCTTACCAGAATCACAGCCTAAATTCAATACCTTGCAAGAACGATTGCACTTGGCGAGTAATTCAATCAATAGCATACCAAGGAATGTCTATCATTATTGGGTTCGAAGCGCAAATGAAACTTGGGTACCACAGAATCATTCACAGAAATTGCAATGATGTCTCCTATATATATGTAAAATAGCATAAACAAGGCGTAAAAAATCTCAACACTAACCAACATTGTGTATTTATATATGTGCAATCTATGAAGTTGACAGCTTGAAATCTTGATTCTTTCAAGCATATAGCAGAAATAAGACTAGAGAAATATAACGAGGGTGGAATAATTGCCTCGGGCAGTGAATCTTCAAAACGGTTTCTTTCAGACTAGAAGTAAGACTAGAGAAACCTGCTTCTGAAGACAAACTCTGCATATACCAACGGATGCTCCACAACATAAACTAGTATGGTGACTACGCTTTGCGATCAGTAAAAAATATAAATTCAAATATAAGCAAAAAATTCGCGCAACTGTTTGTGATTGGAGTTTAGATCAATTAATCCGCTATTAGGGGGTAGAACTCTTGGTGAAGCTAGGACGAGACTTGAGAACAATACATAGCTACAAACTTAAACTGCCTCACATGTAAAATAGAGGGAAGGCAGCTTGAAGCTAGTTTCAACTTTCGAGCTCGACAAACTGTTAGCCATCACTACTTGGCATTCCACCACCATTCGAGCTCAAGCTTCCATTACAATCAATGTGGGAGTTGCTGAAGTGGAAAGGCCCCCAAGAGCACTGTTAAAACTAAATGTGGGACTAGAGAAATATATTCAATAGGCAAATTCTGCAATGTACCAACAGACACGCCATTAAAAAAAATTATCCTTCTCTATCAGTCAAATTAAACATCATCACCTGCCAAATTAATATCTTAATTGCTTGCGATGTAGTATTGTTCAATCATAGACATCTATCATCCAACAAATTGCATCCAAAAAGGGGTATTTCTTGAAAGTAATCCAACAAATAGCATTCTCATCAAGCAAAATCTTTCAGCAACAATGAAGAAAACAAATTAGTAAAAGAACCTAAAAAAAAAAAAAAGAGAAAACTTTGCTTGTTGACATTTGACCAGGTAGAATGTCAATTTACTTTTCTGAAGAATTAGGTCCCCTCTTCTTTCCAAAGCCAACAACTGTGAAACAGAGAAAACAACAAAGTCATAACTCATGCTCGAATCGAGAAATACAACATAAACTATCATAATCTCAAGACTGATGGGTTAAAACTTAAAACTTGTGACAAATTGCATCTCAAATTCAAGGCTCGAAAGATTTTAAATGCAAAACTTCCGGGGTAGTAAACACCTATCGACAATGATTTGTATAAATAATAACGCAAGAGATTAGGAATAATGAGTGCATCAACAATACTTAATAAAGAGACAGAGATGAACAACAGACCAGCGGTGACGAAGCGCCGATTATACTGCATGCGCTTATACGCGCGGCCTCTGGGTTTCTTCTTCTTGTCTTGCTTAGCCACCTTTGGAGTTTGGCCTCTCACCTTCCCAGCACGGGCCAGTGATCCGTGAACCTTACCTGCTCACAAAATAGAAAATTTTAATTTAATTAAATCGATTCGATTAGCGAATATTTCTATATACAAATCGTCCAATAAATTTGAGAGCCAGAGGAAAATTAAGGTTCACCCATGATTGATTTGCTGTTTAGTGCTTCGCAGCATATACAAACAGAGACGCAGAGAAAGCCGCAGGCTCTTGTCTTGAGTGGGTTAGGGTTTTTTGTTGGGGAGGATTTTTAATCGATTTACCGAATTACCCTGCTTTAATTTTCAAAATAACAGAATTACCCTCTATCCTCAAAACCCAGAATCTTCCTTCTGGAGCTCAATAAACCCCTTTTTCTCTCCTCATCTTCCTTCACCGTAACCACCGCTACTGCCACCACCATGGCAACCCATACCTTCAGACACCCAACAACCGCTTGCCCGTGGCTCCGAAGACTCCATAAACTTCAAAAACTGCACTCGTTAGCCTCACTTTCTCCTTCATTCACAGAAAACCAGGAATAGCAGCCTCAGCGGCAACGAGAAAGGACCCAGAAAACTAGACTCAACAATAACAACGACAATAAGCATAGGGTTAAATCAGATGCGGAGAGCACTAACTCAAGTTCATATTTCCCAAAAAGAGGCCAGACTTTGGAGTTGGTTTGCGAGTCTCTGGCTTTGAAGGGGAAGGGTGTGTGCAAAGTGGCAGATACTGGGCTTATTGTTATGTGTGAGTGACCGTGCATTCCCCGGTGAAAGGTTCATTGGACGGGTCACGCGCAGAAAAGGAAGTTATGCAGAGGTTTGTTTCCTTTTTTTTTTTTTGCGGGGTTGCTTTAATGTTTGAGAAAAAGGTAAAAACAATATGTATCATTGATTCTTTGTGAATTAGCTCAATTTTTTTTAGGTATTATGGTTCGATATGATGCAGGTTCAATTAATTGGTGCTCTTTTGAGATTTTCTATGGACGGAAAGAATACGCTCAAGTAGCTAATGAAATTGAGTTGGTTCAAGCTCTATTTCTGTGCATTAATATTTAAAGCACTTATTATCTAGTTTGACTGCTAAGAAAATTGTTTTCGTTTTATATCTTGCAAGTCAGAAAGTTTTTAACTTTTCAAAGAATTTATCTCTGTGGAGTTTCCCTGCTGGAGAGAGGAAATTGTCCAGAAAGATTCTATTAATGCATATATTTAGATTCAGAGTTAAAAAAAATTAATTGTTCGCCCCTAGCAACTTGTTTTCATTGTGCTTTTACCTTGTCCTTGTCATTCATTGTTGTAGTATGATTAAGGGAAGCATACTATCCTCTTTATAGTTACCTTGTGCATTATTATATCGAATTAGTGATGCTGTTTGGTTTTATGATAAGATCAGGTAACTAAGGTAAAGACAATATCTCCTTACTGGGATCTTGTTGATGCCCCTTGCGAGTATGCTTCATATTGTGGAGGTTGGAAGACACAAAATCTGTCTTATGAGGCTCGGATCAGAGCTAAGGAACAACAAGTCCGTGAATTGATGATACATGTTGGAAAATTTTCTGATAAAGATCAAGAAATCTTGAACATTATGAAACCTATTGTTCCCTATGATATTCAATTCCATTATAGAAATAAGGTTAGTGCAGAGCATAAACATTGTCAAGAATTGGTTGCATCAGTGTCCTATTTAATTACCAGGAATGAACCAATGGAAATCAATGCAACCTTCTGAAAATAGTTGTGGTGCATGCACGTATCAATAATCTTTTATATTGATTTACTCAAATTTTTGTGACTGACATAAGAATCTATTTTCGATGTGCACTTAATTTGCCATTCTAACTGCATAATTATAAAATGTTTTAGCTGCTATTAACTCTTGGAAGATGGAGTTCTCATTTGGTTCTCAAAGATGGTTACCTAGAGAGTTGGTAGGAGAGAAACAAGATGACAGTGAGAACTATGGGCTGGGACTGCATGCTCCAGGCTTTTTTGACAAGGTTCTAAATGTTGGCAAATGCTTGTTACGGAGTCATCCTGCCAATACGGTACGATTTCTTATTTATTACAAAACTGTATTATTATGATTCCATGTTTGGATTTGTTAAAGGGAACCCAGACCTTAGGACTCCTTAGAGGGAGACCCAAATCTCTTAATTTTTCTGAAATACTTGATTTCATTGATTAATTCTACCTTTTTAAATAGAGGTTACAAGCCTAGAAATTCTCCTCTAACTAGGAAACTATGAATTCTGCTTATTACTTTAATTAATATAGGGAAATTTTAGGAAAACATAGAAATAAACCACCACTAACTATACCCACTACTTCTGCATTAAATAAAATACCATTAATATAGGAATGCTACTTGAAATAAAATACTTCCTGAATAGATTGATACGCATAATCACCCTAAGATTCGTAACGTGTATATGGAATTTCTTGAGTATTTTGCTCATGTGCTATTGTTTTTTATGGCTACTTCTTGAGAAAATTTAAGCTAGATTTTATCATTTAAACCAGTGATCCCCATTTGGGATCTTATTTGAGTAAATTTTATATTCTTGTGGTGCATCGCAGCTAATGTTTGCTAGGTAAATAAGAAACTGTTATTTGATGGAAGGTTTCATAAAGAGAGTCTTAGTTTGAACTAGGTTTGACAAGTACACTTCCCGTGGCATCAACATAATCTGACATGAAAGTGGTGAACTGCTGGATTCATATTGACACATCAGTCAATAGAAAAAGGAAATGGGGAAAAAAGAAGCAAAGCAATAAGGTTCATATTAATACCTGAAGCATCTATTTTGTTTCTTCCAAATCTGCAGTTTCAATTTTCAATTTTGCAACATTTGTTAGTTTCTTACACAGATGGAATTAAAGGAAAAAAAAATCAAAGCTGTTTTGGGGTATTTTCATCCACAGCTTCTTGACTTTTGCGCTCTATATATTTTTTTTTTACAATATGTAATTAAAAATTTTATTTTTATGTTTATCATAATCAAATTTTTGTAGAACTAATTTTCTATTCTATATAAAAAAAAATCCAAGTACTATTAATTTAATGATGTAGACATGTCAAATTAATTTTTTTTTAATTTTAAATCTCATTTACTCTTTTTCTTTTTTTTTTTTTATTTCTATTTCCCCCGTATGGTTGTTACGTAGGAAAATCATCCCTAGTTAGATTTTATAAATTATAAAAATAAACGTGTATGTGATTTTTATTTGTCATGATATTGATTTTACGAGCATTGATGTTAATAAGTGTTAAATTCAAAGATTATGGATGAAATTTATTTGATTGCCCTTTTGGATAATTTTTATGTGGTGTAATATAGTTACTCACAATTATAAATTAGACACATTAAATCATTAATTAGTATAGTTGTTATTGTCTACTTTTAACGTATTAATTTTAATATTCCTCAATGAAAAAGTGTTAGCTATTTTTTTTTTATCTTTTTTATCCTTTGAATGACATTTATTCTCTATTTTTATTTCTACGAATTCTATAACATTAAAAATTAATATATATATATATATATATATATATATATATATATATATATATATATATATATATATATATATATATGACTCAAAAGATTAAAAAGAAGATATTTAACATTTCACTTTTTTAATTGTCAAGCTTCAAAGCTTTATGCATATTCCATACTTGGTGAAATGGGTAGCATTTGGAGGACTAAAAGAAAAAGGAAGTTAGCTTAACATATCTGACTTAGAAGCCCATGGGACTTGGAAACTTGGGTGGCTCAAATGCAGCTTAATTTAGTTTGTAGAATTGGGTCCAAAAGTAACATTAATATGGACGAAAATGTTATATACAAATGCTATCAACTTTGATGCCACATCATAAATAATAGATATACAACCAACAAGACCTCTCTTAAGCACTTAATGACCTGTTTTTTAGTTATTTATCTTCTCAATAACTTTATTTTGAGTCAAAATATTGTCTGTCTACCAATTAAGAACAAACTTACCAACTGTGTTTTTTTTAGATCTTTTTTTAGCATCTGAACCCGGAGATTTTACCCATAGAACTTTCTTAACATGTATATTTGGATCAATCATTTCCTGAAGAGGTGGAAACTCATGTTCTTGAGATTAGAACATACACACAACTGGAATTATAGACTTATCTGATTGGATTTGAGTAATAGCTTAATTCGGACAAGATTTTGGAATCCACTGCTTGTGTGATTCATGTTTCTGAAGTCATTCCAATCTTTTTTCGTAAATTGGAAATGGAGCTGATGAAGATGACTCATGCCTTAGAGGTTTCATTTCTGACTCATCTCATCAAGGGGTGGATAGAGTAGACATCTTTGATCTGAATGATGGCGGCTCATAATTATACCATCGAACTAAACATAATTCAAAAGTCATATAGTACATGACACACATGTACCATAACATTTGGAGGGATTTTTCAGGGAATTGTCCAACAAGAGGAAGCTTAAAGACATTCATGAAAGGATAGTCTGGAGGAAAAACTTATGATTTCAAAAAGGTTTCTCCATACTTCCTGATAGTTGTTAGTTGAGCATAAAAAATGAGACTTCTTTGATCTTTATTCATAACTTTGATCGAAAAAGGTGGGTATGAAAACTTGCCATAAGAATTAATAGAATTATCTGTGTTTCAGTGATTAAGTTGGGTTGCTTAAAGAGATATCTAGATAGGAAATTCATCCTAGTATGAATTTTGATGACCAATTAATGGCAGTTCAAGAATGTTCTTAACTCCTCCAACAAGGTTTCATTAAGCCAACTAAATCAGACTAGACATGTCAAGTGTTTTATGTGAATGAACAATATGAGAAAGTGGGAGGAAAGAAAAGATTGGTAATCGATTATAAGTCTTTAAATCATTTTTTAAAGGATGACAAGTTTCTTCTACCAAAGATCTCATCGTTATATTCATTTCTTAAGGATGCAAAGATCTTCTCTAAGTTTGATTTTAAGTCAAGATTTTAACAATTGGGAATATGTCCTGATAATAGGCATAAAATGGTCTTCTACATTCTTAATCATCATTACCAGTGGACGGTAATGTCTTTTGGTCTCAAAGTAGCTCCATCACTTTTTCAAAAAGTTATGACCAGGATCTATGCTCCGATCTTATATTCAACATTGATCTATATAGATGATATTCTGTTTTTCTCAAAAATGCCAACAGTCATAGATAATTATTAAAGCAATTTGCAGAATTGATAGCACAACAAGGAGTGATGTTTTCTGAAAAAAAGATGCACCTAGCAAAAGAAGAGAGAATTTCTAGGAATGAAATTTAAAGATGTCACATATTAATTGTGTCCACATATTGGTCTTGAATTATTAAAGTTCCCTGATAATGAATTGACACAAAAACAGATACAACATTTTTTAGGCATTGCAAATTATGTTAGATACTTTATATCCCACTTCACAAAAGTTGTTCAATCATTTCGACACTTATTGAAAAAAGATGCCCCACCGTGGTCACATGTTCAAACAACAGCTATAAAGCAGATAAATGAGATATGCAGAAATCCTCCACCTTTGCATATCCCGATAGAAGAAAAAAGAATACTCCAGACATGTGCTAGTGATAAATACTGGGAGCTATTCTTTTAGAAGAAAAAAAGACGAACAACATCAAATCTGTGCATATGTCAGTGATCGCTTCAGAGACTCAGAATGATACTACCATTCCACATTCAAGAAGATATTAGCGGTAAAATATAATATTAAAAAATTTGAAATTCATTTAATTAGCTATAACTTTACAGTTTTGATGGATTGTTCGTTTTTTCCAAAGATTCTCAACTTCAAAGTGAAGCAAATTCCACATGCACAATTATTAAGATGGAATGATTGGTTTTCTCAGTACAGTTTTAATGTTGAAGATATAAAAAGAGATATGAAACTCATTCTTGATTTCCCATCAAGACCTCTCTCTAAGCAACTCAGCTTAATCACTGAAACACAAACAATTCTATTAATTATCATGATAAGTTTAAGTTTCTCTCCATACCCACTTTTTTCGATCAAAGTTATGAATAAGAATAAAAAAAGAAGTCTCATTGTTGATGTTCAACTAACAGTTATCAGGAAATATGGAGAAACCTTTTTGAAACCAAAAGATTTTCATCTAGACTATTCTTTCTTGGATGTCTTTAAGCTTCCTCTTATTGGACAATTTCCTAAAGAATCCCTCTAAATGTTATGTTACATGTGTGTCATCTACTATATGACTTTTGAATTTTGTCCAGTTTGATAGTATATTTCTATTGCAGTCAAGACATTGCCAGAAAACTATAGAAAATTCCTAGGATAGTTCAAACTCATAGTAGTCTGATAACAATCCCTATTTCGTCTTCTTCAGAAAATTGGGATGTTCAAGTACAGGCCAATAAAATGCATTTTATCATTATTCTACAGTTGGATGAACATTTCTTTACCTTTGAAGTCTATAACACTTTCCTTTACTCTCTCTAGGGAAACTGTAATTCTCACCTTTTAGAGATAAGAGAGTTTCAAAAATAATGACAGCAAGAAACCAATACATTCCACATGAGATCTGCCCAAATTATGAAGATGAAGCATCATGAGAGACTATCCCATTAGTCTACATGGATGGCTTAAGAAGGAAAGAAGAGATACATCAAGCAATTATCTCTGCTGAACAGATGTCTCTACCAACACATGAATAGGAACCCTCAGCTTTAATGGATTATGACTCAGATGATTACAAAGAGATGAATTTATCACCAAGTCGTGAACCAATTTATAAAGATTAGGTGGTCCACATTATCTTTTGTATAATTATATTTACTTTGTCGGTTTGTCTTTTATGGCTTTACTTTATAAAAGTAAACATTCTTATCTTTACATTAATATAGTTTGCTTTTGTAAAAGTAATGATTATCATAATACTTACTTTAATAATTTTAATTTATTTGTTTTCTCTTTGAGCAATCTATATAAGGAAACTCATTTTGTTGTAAGAACACATAACTTGAAAGAAAAATGAATTTCGTGTTTTCTTAACTGTTTTTCTAAGCTTTTCATTTTCTTCAATATTTAGATAATTTTCATATATACCTATTATGGTTTCTTTTATTAGATAACCATAGTAAAGTTCCTTCTGTCATCTGGATGAAGCTATTAATGCATCAAAATAGATAACTAAAAGGTAAGTCGTTGAGTGCTTATAAGAGACTGTATTGGCTAGCATATTTGTTATTTATGTTATGATATTAGTAGTGGTCATTAGAGGGCTTATTGGTACAATAATGCTCATTATTTTAATGAGTATTTTTAGTAGTATAAAAAATATATTTAAATATAAAGAGTAATTTTTTTTACAAGTTCATGAAACTCTTTATATTTTGTTTTTCATTTTACTTCATTTCATACAAATTAATATTTAATTAAAAAAATAAATGACTTTATTATGAAGAAAAAAAATATTTTAAAGAAAAATACTAATAAAAAGATAGAATATACGTAGAAAGTGTATGTGTATTAATTGCAATTAGAATAAAAAATGAAATTTGACTTTCTAAATGTAAATAGTCAAACTTATTTTCATACTCTAAATTTTAAATATAGAGAATTTATTGAATACATTTTTTATAGAATGACTATTTAAAATAGAAAGTTTGTTAGAGTATAACCTCACTTTCACAAATAAAATATAAATGTATGCGTTGTACAAAATTAAAAATATATAAAAAGAAAATGAAATAAACATTGGTCTATTTAATTAACAACACACAAACTGTCATCACAAGTTTATTATTTATCTTCTATATGATATCGGATTATTACTACAATAAAAATTCAAGTCTACAAAAAATGTAACTTTTGTTCTAGATGAAAATATAACTTGGTATATACAAATATCTATATTTTTAATTATTACTAAGCAACTAAATTTTTTAGTCTTTTAAATTTTTAATTGTAGAATTTATTTTTCCAACCAACATTGACGGCACTGGAGTGCTCCTTGACAATCGATCAAAAAATGAAACGTTTAATTGAATTTTCACACCACTAAACCAAGTCTTTGACTCTCATTGATACACCAAATTTTCTATATGTACCCATTAATTAGTGCTACCAATAATTGCACGTTGATGTCCATTTTGAGTTCATCAATGCATCTAACTCGACAATAAGCGTTTAAATCCATCTAATTCCTATTTTATTTTGTATATATAAATTCTTTAAAAAATTTATTATGGGAATCTGAAATTTTAGTGGCCATACCATAAAGAAATTTTTTTATTCAGTATCATGTAAAAAATATAAGTTTTTTACTCTTTTATATCTGTCTAGCCACAAACTTCTTGAAGGCTGAAGCCAAAAAAAGAAAAGAAAAAGTTTTATCAGTTTACCTTCAGGAGTCTCAGCTCTTTGCCCTTGATTGTGGAGGTCAGACTAGGCAGAAAATATTACCAGAAACTGTAATAATAGAAAAAAGAAAATAGACAAATGGGATCGAAGTGGGCCTTGTATAGTGTATAGAAATAGTACAAGTGGTTGTCAGCATCATCACCGTGGGCAGTAGGCAGCCAGCTTGAAGAATTAGAGGTTATATAAATATATCAAATGCATTACTGCCCAGTTCTAGAAAATGTGGGGAAAACGACCCTTCATTTTGAAAGTGATAAGGTTATATTTGCTATCCCTTCCCCATGGGCTATTGGTCCCTTTTTGTGTAGCTGAGGTAAATGCCATTTAATGTGACAATTCTTTCACTCTCATTATATTCATGTAAATTTAAATTTATTAGCTAGCTGCCCACCCACCTCAACTATCAACCCATTTTACAATTTATTCGAATTTTAGCTTTATTTTATATACATATTTTTCCCTAAGAGTTATAGTTTTATTTTGATTTTAAAGACTTTTTAAAAAAAAAAAAGAGTATGATTGAAGTTGGAACTCTTTTAAAACTCAAAATTTTCATAATATTATAGATGATTTCAGTACTTTTTAATTGTAAATAAGGATAGTGCATGTGTTCTACACTGAACCTTTCTCGGAACTTTCTTCCATAAGTTAAGAAAATGATAGAAGGAATTTACTGGGGACAAGCGACTCAAAGCCACTGTAAATTCCCGCACTCCGCCGGTAGTTGTGGTGGTGGGGTTCACAATTGGGTTCCTTATCCTCAACTTGTGCTGACATCGACATGCCGTTCTGAGGTACATTCTATGAACTGAGGAGGACTTTGAAAAGGTACCAATAAAGTGGGAATACAAAGAGAGTAGTGAGAGGGGCCATAGTTATCTTGTGGGGTTGGGCTGATCCTAATTAGCGGACTCGTTTACCATATTATCAAAGCTGGTTCAGTTATTTGGTCCATGCCATGCATGCCTATTCATACCCCCTTTGGACCATTTCTCCTCTTTTATAGTTTCATTCCTTAAATTACCTTCCAATGTGTTCCCTTGCCTGTTCTTTTCTTCCTTCGTTTCTCTTTGCTAGAGCTGCCAAATCCATTGCATCATGTAGATTTAGGTCGAGTTAAACGGATTGATCCATGATTTTATGTATTTCAAATCATTTTGAGGTGATATATTTGGATTTTTTATAAATTTAAAATCATTTTTTTAGTGAATTCGGAATAATAAAGTTTCAATATTTAGTTAAAAATTATCAGCTTTATAATATTAAATAGGGCAAATTGCATAAAAAATCATGTACTTTCATTTTTGTATCAAAATAATTATATTTCATTTATTTTTAATTTTTAAATATAAATACTTTCAATTTCATATCAAATGTATCTTTAGAGAGATTTTAATTTGGTTCGACCGTAACATAACACTTTGAACCTATTTTTTTATTTGGCACTGCTGACATATATTAATAAATTAAAAAATACATAGATTTGAGCAGAACTAGTCCAAAGCTCAAAATGAACTAGAAGTTCAAAGATATATCTAAATCTATATATAATTAGACATAGGAGGACTTAGTTAAAAAGTCCAAAAATAATTTAGTTCTTGACATATATAAATATATTTATTCATAACTAGTCATATGTGAGTTAGATCTACGTAGATATAATTAGATTAGTGTATACATAATTTTAATATAAAAGTCGTTTACATAACTAGATCAGCGCAGACCTATTTCTTTTAAAAAAAAAAGAATAAAATTATTTTGAAAAAACAAGTGAAAGTACATTTTTTAATGAAAATTGCCCTATTAAATAAGCCTAATTAATAAAATGATTTCTAATTATTTTGTTAGCAAGCAGACCCCTGTTCAAATTATATATATATATATATATAAAATTTAATGCATGAGTATTTTTTATATAACCCATTTATGGTTAAATAACTTAAATGAGATAATTTCATTTGGAGCGGAAAAGGCAAAAGTTAAATTTATTCCAATAACATAGTTTTTACTGTGATTCAAATCATTTATGGTTAATCTTTTACCACCAGATCCCATCTTATTAGTAATGACGTAAATGTATATATAAAAACATAACAAAAAAAAAAAACTTAACAATAGATTAAGATGGAAATAAAAAACAACTATACCCAACTTATATCGGTATATCCCATTTACGGTTATATCAATATGTGAATTATTGATTTGAAAGTAAAAATTAATTGAGGATTGGGTAAATATTTAGTCACAATAAATTAGATCTCCATATTTTTTTCCCTTAAAAAAAGATTTTTATTTAATTTAATATCATATAATATATTTTATATAGTTCAGAATCATAAAAAATTGAATAATATTTGGAGAAGTTACGATGAAGACGAATGAATGAAAATCAAGATCAAGCATTGAGCATCAAAGATGATAGAGACGCTGATCAAAATCATTGAAGACAATATTCAAGAAATCCTATTACAAAAAAAAAAAAGCATAAAACAAGAAAGAAAGAATCAAATACTCTCCAATGAGCCCAGGGCGTTTGCCCTAGCGGTGTTAAGAATAAGGGGTCCTGCCCTCCCCCTCTCCCAATAGGTATCGGTTTCGATACCTACTGCATACCAAAAAAAAAAACAAATCTCCAATAAGATAGTTCCAGCTACCAGCTCTTCCATCGTTTTTTATTTCCCCCATGTGGGAGACGGTTATCTCAACAGTGACCATCCAATTACAGCACGCCACGAGTTAGTAAGAGCTTTTAGTTCACGTGTAGGCAAGTTAGGTAACAGTGATAGAAGCGCCACGGAGGGTAAGAACGCGGAAATTGTGGGTCCTACATAGTTCGTCGTGGGGACCACCGCACACACGCATAACTAAATGAATCCATCCAGCTGAGCCGATGAGGAAGAGCCGACAACTCAGACAGTTAAGGGGGACGTTGCCGAAATAACGCGGGAAGAGACCAAAATCGCTATTAATTAAGTTTTTGACATTTTACACAGAGTGAAATGGACGACTTATCCTCTTAAAGTGCTCAGTGGTTCCTTTTTGATATTTGATCACCGGTTCAGATGCGGTGGTCAGTGATTAATTTTAATTACTCCTGCAAATAAATGAAATTTTTTTGTTTAAACCTCATTGGTATATATATATATATATATATATATATTATCTTCATAACTCAGAGTTTATAACTTTTTATCATACCAATTCGATGTATAAATAAATCACTAATCCAATTTAAGCTGAAGAATTTTTATTTTTGAAATTTTAACCATTTTGACAAAGATTAAGACAGTTTTTGTAGGTTTTATATATGATTAATATCGAGTTTTCATACATGATCATGAGAATTACAAATATATTTCAAGGAATTTTAAAGGTAGAAGACTTTTACTTTTTCCTGATTTAAAAAAAAAAAAAATTTCCACTAATGAATGAAAAATTTATATCTAATAAATTTGAATCTTGAAACACACATTCTGAAATTTATTTATACAATTATTTCATTTTTATTTGATGGCATGTTATACAGTCAATGAAATTCAAGCAAATTAATTAAAGGACTAAGAATATCTCAGTTCTCAGAAGCGATTTCTTAACATTGGTCATAGATTTTATATAATTGATACACTTTGAACTCTTCATAAACTTGGTTTATAATATATATGAACATAAATGATAGTTCTGTAATCAATTAATTAATATACCAAAATTGAACTTGCTAATTTCTGAAAAACTCTCTTGCGGCTGTGCATGCAAATCTCATATAATTGATTTACAAATGTATTAATGCTCTGCTTCCTTCATGTGCCTGCAAAAAGATGTGCTCAGGGATCACATATATAGCTAGTGGGTATTTTTTTTTTTATCTCTTTATGTTTCATACTTTGTATCTATAGCATCAAATTTAACAAAGAGAAACTTTATCTTGATTTGGTTAATATCTTTATTTATGAATAGAACAATAATTTGTCATATAAAAAAATATTTATTATAAATTAATCAGTTTCATTTTTGTTAAGTAACAATACTAGTAAGTAAAAAATTCATGTGTGTATATATATATATGCAATTTGACGATTTAAAGGGATATGTAAAAAAGCCAGAAGAGTTGACAATAAGAGATAGTTAATGTTGGCCAAAAGAAGAAAAAATATATACTGTGGGAACCCATTAACTGAGCTGTATGGGGTGCATGTGAGTAGGACTCAGAACCCAGTTAGATACCCCTCTGCCTCTCTCTCTCTCTCTATTTCTCTTTCTAGTATAAACAATATATATTAATAGTTTTTTAAAAAAAAAGAAAAGAAAAAAAAAACTAGGTAAAATGTGATGAGAGACAAAGTTCTAAAAAAGCAAGTTGCTTTCTCTGTCTACATCCTCTTGCCTGCCAACATCTTTTATGTCCCAAACTTCCTCCACTACTAATTTCATGTTCAAAATCGCAATCCTATGAAGAAAAAAAAAATGTACCTACTATTTTTTTGGGGATAAACTTGTACTAGTTCAAATTATTCTACTGTCTGATCACCATTTATCGTCAAAACTTTTAACCATATGTATATATGTTTGTTACTTAATATGGCCATAAATGCCTGGCCTTATTGAAGCTTATAAAGGTCACTGCAATACTGATGCTGACATGCTGTCTTATATACATATGTCGAAATCACGGTATTAAAAGCTTAAAATACAAACAGATTGCCCTCTGGAATTACTATACCATAACTGTTAAAAGCTAATACAATAATAGAATAATAAAAATATTATAAGGATTAAATGTGCTTCATTTTTTAACTTTCATGTTAAATTGTCACATCTCAATATTCAAAAAGGACTGATATTTAATTTCTTGAGAGGAAAATAACACATGAAGATGCAGTTAAATTTTCCTTAGGGGTGCAAGATGAGCCCTCGAATTATTGGCTTAAATCTAACCTATTGTTTAGGCATCAAATTTTTTATATGTGTGTATATATAAATAGGATTATTAAAAAGTGAATAGAAGTGTAGTATAAAGTGAAAACAGTAATATTTTTTGTAGTCATGATTAAAACTATGATTAAGCAAAAAGCTTGAGGAAGAAAGTGCACTGTCAAAAGATGCTCATTCTTTCACTCAGTAAAGTTGCAGTTTATACTGAAACTTCACAGTGCGCATGGAATAGTATAACTAAAACAAACCAAAAGGGAAGGAGGATCAGAGCTTTTCCCCACTTAACAATTAAAAAATCTAAAAAAAAAAACAATGATAATCAATTTGTTAAGATATATAATCAATATATTTTATACAAACATATGCGTCTCTGAAATCTCATGCTTCCCATCTTCAAAAAAAAAAAAAAAAAACTCTTTACATCCCCTCCAAACTGACCCAAAGGCCTTATCTTTTCAAACCCCATTACTTATCCTCTCAACTATTTAAAAATAAATATCTTATTGGGTTTCTTTATTTTCTCATATTTTAAATGTTCAAGTACTATATTAACTTTATTTTTAGTATTATAATATTCAATCTTATTATGTTTTTCCTATCTATATATATAAGCATTACTCTTTAAGAAACCATAACACTGTATCAGCATTTTGTCATACATTCCAAATATGGTTGTTCAAGGTAGAGGAGATTGAATGCTTCTCTCTTGGTTAATTATTTCCATCTTAGGTATCTTTATATTCTTGAAGCAGTACTTGCAGATTTTTTTTGTGTGTCTCTATTAGAGTGTGGCTGACAAGATTCTAGTTGCTAAAACTGACGTTAGCAATGGCTGTTTTGTTGGTGATCACAGTTCTCATTATGCAGAAGTAAAAGAAGGGGAGGTTAGTGGCAGTACCAGATTGTACAGAGAGGGTAACATTAACAAAGCTCAGGTTTGTTTAAAGCTTTGTCTCTATTATTTTCAATTGAAAAAAGGACTTTCTTGCAAATATTTTCAGTCTATTGGCTCCTTTGGCATTCTAACTTATTGGCTGGCAGCTGCTGGATCTGGAATTAATATTAGTATGCCTAGGTCCTTTATATTACTCCTATATAGCCTCTTCTGCTATATATAACCCAATTGTTCTTAATTTCTCTCCTTTGACCTTTGAGATTTCTTGAATCTATCAATCTTGATATTAATTTAGCAATTCTCTTGACTTAGAGTTAAATTAAGGATCCATGGATAGTTTGGGATGGGAGGATTCACATGTTCTTGCAAACACATCATCATCCTTATGGAGCAATAATCCACAATTACATTCATCACCAATGTGGAGCAATCAAGATCTCACAGATGACATTTTCAATCAAATTCAAGACCTCCAGAAGGCACAGACATCGCAACTGAATTCGGATTCTCAGAGAGTAAGTGAAATCTTTTCAATAGGAGTTGTTTTCTTTGGTTCGATTTCCATATATATTTATAAATGGTTGCTCTCTGACATTTGAGTTTCTAAATTAATTGCAGGAACAAGAGACTACAAGCTGGGTAGACGCCTCGACTCAAGAATTATGTTCTTCTCCATTGATAAATAATTTGATCCTACCAAATGAAAAGTCTGGTGTTTCGAAGGCAGGCTCGCTGGAGTCTCTTGATTGCTTGCTCTCAGCAACTAATAGCAACGCAGACACATCAGCAGTTGAAGATGATGGGATTTCTATGATCTTCTCTGATTGCAGAAACTTGTGGAATTTTGGTGCTAATAGTACAGTTTCATCTGGTGAATCAGAGAACAATCCGTGCAATGCAAGAAACAAAGAAATGCATTGTCTGGTAAGCGAGGTCGATGAAATTGCCTCACAGAGCTCAACAGATAAAAAAACTTCACAAATTACTATTCCAGTTTCTACAAAGAGAAGCAATAATCAAACTGAGCTCGAAATGGGTTCAATTAGTAAGTATCCTTATTTCGATCTTCTTCAAACTGATTCTTCCGCCACAGAAGGTGGTTTCAAGCTGATTTCAGAGAACCAACCGAAACCCAAGAGATTCAGATCGGATAAGCGACCGAGCTCATCCAACATTAACTTTCAGCAGCCTAGTTCATCGGTATCTTCTTCTATTGAGGAGCCTGATCCCGAAGCCATTGCGCAGATGAAGGAGATGATATATAGAGCAGCTGCATTTAGGCCAGTGAATTTAGGCTTGGAAGTGTTGGAGAAGCCAATGAGGAAAAACGTTAGAATATCAACTGATCCACAAACAGTGGCTGCAAGGCAAAGAAGAGAGAGGATCAGTGAGAGAATTAGGGTTTTACAGAGGCTAGTCCCAGGTGGGAGCAAGATGGATACAGCATCAATGCTTGATGAAGCTGCAAATTATCTCAAGTTCTTAAGGTCACAAGTGAAGGTATTAGAAAATCTCGGCCACAAGCTTGATACTGTTAATTCTCTACCAACAAATATTGCTTTCTCTTCTTTACCATTCAATAACAACCCTTTCCCCACGCAAACTCGCTTTGCACTCCGAAACCCTAATCATAATTATCACCACACTCAAAGTTGAAAAAAATAAAAAAAGGTGAATATCAAATCCCGAATAATGGATCCTTAATCATTATACTTATCATCATTTCCATCTCAAATGATTAAGAATCCAAAGCCCATTTTCTAGCTAAAAAACAAGTACAAAAGCTAATCCAAGATCCTTTACCATAATCTTCATCATTACATTCCTGTGATCAAGAGTTTTTTTTTTTTTTTTTAAAAAAAAGAAATTCACTAATGATAGGTTTCCTAATTATCATCATCATTATTACATCCACCTTCCAAGGGCAACAGAGAAAGAGTTTTGTGCAGTTGTATTTTCTCTACTGTTTTTGCTGCTTCCACTATAATAAGCGTAGTGGAACTGTGGGTGAAGATGTTAGTGGAAATAGTGAAAATTGGGATGGAAATAGTTTAATTAGATATAATTGCCTTTTTCATACAAAAAGGCATAGCAATTATAACGCCTATGATTAAGATCAAGGGCTAGAAAGTGATTAGCACTTTAGCTTGTTTTTTTAATAGTTTGTTTAATGTATCCAATGTACTTAAAGGCTCACCTGTCTTGGAGATCTTTATGATGTTTTTTAATGTTAATTTGCTATCTAACCAATGCAAGAGACATTCTGTTAAGAATTGTGAGGTCCTTACAGTGGTCCTGTCTCCTTAATTCAATCCAAAGCGTGCCCTTGAAAATCATCCCAGACCTCATTGCTTAGCACATGTTTATGCTTCTTTTTTGGCAGGAGGTTCAATTTGTTATAGTTAAAAATAAAAAAGAAAAAGAAAACTCCTCTCCCCGTTTTAAACTCATTGATTTCTAGAATATCAGTCAGCTAATGATATTGATCATGATGATGTGGGTTTAGCATAAATTTTGATATTTGGGTTTTTTCTTGGCAGCTTTGGCTTTGTCTTGTGGGAGTAGAAAAACAAAGATTTTGATCGAATTGTAGAGATATTTTTATTAATTATCAAGAAGAAGAAAAAATCAAAAGGTAACTTACCTTCTTTTTTTTTTGGTATTAAAATTTCTATATATTAGAGTCTAATTAGCTTATAATTTTTTATCCCAAAAGAAAATTTCAGTTTACAAAATTTATTAGCATTAAAAACTTATTATTAAAAAAAAAGAGATCATTATTCGTATGGCTATTAGGTGCAATTAAAAGTCAAATTCATAGTTTATCAATTTTGAAATTATTGTAGTATATATCTCAAATTTATGTGTGGTTGGGGCTACATACTATATTTAGACATTCTGTTGTGAAAGAAACTTAAATCTCTCTCATCCAGAGTTGACAATGGTTACAACTTACAAGGGACCCAAAATAACCAATTTGCGTGTGTAGATATCAAATGAGAACTCATATTTTTGTAAGCTTTCACAAGTGGGAAATTTAATTTGACTATTTTTGTTAAATAGTTATGGTTGTATTGTTTGGGACAGCTATTGGATGACTAGCAGCTCAATCAAAGCTACCACACAAGTCATCTATCTTATTCAAAGTGAGAAAAAATAAAAAAATAAAAAAGGGAGAGAGAGAGCATTAATTGATTTGTTACAACTAAAAAAAGTATTAATTCAATCTAACCCTTCTTGAATTATTGGTAGCCAATCAGAAATGGTCATTAGGCACATCAATGTTGACTTGATAACATTTTCATTTTACCTTTGTTTGGGGCAATTTGAAATATTGAATTTTTTGCTTTTCTATCAGTTGGTTATTTGAAGGGAAGATAACATACTATATTCCTTTTGCTTATTTCAGCCATCTTGTCCATATATATATTTGCTTCTTTCTTTCCGTTGATTACATTTAGAATTTTGTTTCCTGTATTAATATTAGCTATGGCCTCTCTACCAATATATATATATATATATATTAGCTATAGCCTACTGGTTTCTTCTTATACGCACATTAGGTATAAAAAATTGGGAAGTGTTGAAACAAATGGTGATTAAAATGGCCAAAGCCCGGTATAATTGGAAATTTATATGTGTAATGTCTAATTTACCTTTTTTTTATTTAAAATTTATTTATTTTAAATCTCTCCCATATTAATATCATCTTCGCTTTCCCAGATCATTAATTTCCCTTTATTAGAGAATTTTTAGATCTGTATTTTTTCAAATAAAAACTTATTATATATTTTTGTTTTATTAACAAAATTGGATGCACATTAATTTTTTTTGCTTCTTATGAAAAATTGTTTCTGTAGATTTTTGGTTTTCTCATGCGAGAGTTATCATTTTTTGTGAAAGGTGGTTCGACATTTTCTTCGGCTAACAGATGAAGTGAATTTTTTACTAAAAAACAGATTATCTGTGACATGTTTCTGTTCTCCATCGTTTTCATTGGAATTGTTGTACATATTGTTATAATGTATTTAGTTTTATTATTAGTGAGAATTCAATTTGCATTGAAAAAAAAAAAGAGGATATCCACCAAGGTAAACTGTTGGTTAATTAGGATTTTTTTCCCCTCCGTCACAAACAAACAAATTATTTGTGAGATTATTAACGCCATTCGTGTTTTATGAGAGATGAGCATATGCTCACCTAAATTTGTGTTTCCTCACATTGAAGGGAGAGCAAAGTACATCATTACTTGTATAATTATAATTACAGTTGAAATTAATTAAAATCGGAATATATTTATATTTTCAAAATAATCAAATAAATGGATATCAAAGTCCATAGTCGTGGGAATTAATTGACCATAACTTGATCCAGTTCCGTCTCCCTTTTGTTATTTTTACTGGACTTAAAATTATTTACAACCTTATACAGTGGAGATATGGCGTCCAAGTTTTGTGGCTAATGTGCATAAACTATATATTAAAAACTATAACAAAACTTAATTACAACAATAATGTGTTGGTCTTTTTAGTATTTCTCAAAGAAATACTGTTTTGCTTATCAGAATGTGTGCTTGGTTGGCGGGCTACACCGTGAAATTAGCTCATGCATCATATTATATAATATTGAATTTTACATATATAAATCAAATCTTCTTTTATATGTAATTATATAATCTTACGTAAATCACAATTTATATTCCTAAGGGAACATCCTGATTGCAAGGGCATCTCTATTTAACATTTTAACAAAAAAAAAAAAGCTCAACCCATTATTTATAAAATATAATTATTAATTTATATGATGATTCTTAAATCCCAGATATTGAATCTAGATAGGAATAATTCCATTACCCTAGACCATATTGTATTTTATTTAATAGGAATGAGGCTCGGATGAACTCTTTACTGAATGCGAGATTAGCTGTAGGGCCCTTAAGTTGAAAGGGCAGATTTAGTTGGGTTAGGCTCAAGAAGATTAAAATAACTTGGTGAATATTTATATAGCCCGATCTTGGTCCAATTCAGCTAAAGAATAGGTTTCTTTTCTTTTCTTTCTCTTTTTTTGAAAAAAAAAAAAACTATTTCTTCAGGGAAAGTTTATTACGAGATATTTTATGACAACAGTAAAGACAATTAATTTTGCTTCAACTTAACGACATCAATGGTTAAAGATGCCAATTTGTGTGGTATATAAACAGTCGTATATAATTATTTAAATATGTTATTTTGTGTCGTATAATCGTTTAATATGTTTGTAAATATAAATACACATATATTACTACAAATAACTAAAGTTAATATTTTTATAGGTATATATTAATTTTTATAATATATTAATAATTTGTCATAATATAATATGTATATAAATATATATACAGATATGTATATGTGTGCATAATAAAAGTATAATAAAATTTAAATATCTAATTATCTATATAATTATTACTAGTACAAATTATATTACTAATTTACTAATTTTTATTTATATATATTAATATAATTAATTCTAATAGAATATATTATAAATTAATTTATATATAAATTTATATGTATATTTAAAAATATTAATATATAATTAAATATTTTAATTATTAAATATTTTTAAATATATGTTATAACAAATTAGGTGTATTCATATCATTACATATTCTAAGTCTTAATAATATCGTGTTGTGTCATATTATTTAACAGTATAATATCTAAAATTGTCGGCTTTATCAATAGCAATGGGTGTGATAGCCCTGAACAGCAAAGGGTGTGCATTGGTTGGTTGGACTTTGGAATTAATATTTAAACCGGATCAAACAATCAAATTATAAAAATAAATTCCATGTATTTGATTTTGTCTATAATAATCATATTCCTTATTAAGCAAAAAGCAGTTTGATTTGCACAAAGTTGATTTCCTTATTTTTACTTACTACTATTTTTTTTAAAGAAGTATTAAATTAAACCTTATTAATTAATATTCCTTATTTAAATTAAGACATTAATGTAACAAAAAAAATTAAGACTTATAAAATCTTTAGTAATACAAATCAGCGTGATTTGTGTTAAATCAATTAATATTCCATACTTTGGCCAACAGAAATAATTCGAATCTAACCGAAACAACAAAAAAATTTATAAAAATTCTACCAAAACTATCCGATTTGCATACCACCTCTATTAAAGCTGTTCATTCAATTTCATCCTAACGTCCCCATTAATGGCCTTACAAGAAATGCCGAGTCCCGTCCTAAAGTGGTTAGTTTTGTGGAACCAATTCTTGTATGGAGAAGCATAGTTGCATGTTTTGAATTTTGACAGTAGTGGGTTGTTTATGAGGAGATTATGAGGTGAGGCTTCGAGGAAAATTTCTCCCTCTCTCTCTATTCTCATTTTCTTCTATCATTCCCAAATTCTTTTATGATCTTCTCGTCCTTCAATAATCTCAGAGACCAGCAAGCAAGCTTTCAAAATTTTGACTCCAATTACAATTTTTCATGAGTCATAACATATTGCAATTGGAGTCTAAATTTGAAGTTCGAGAACCTTTTCTGAAAGTCGCAAATAATTTTCTAAGTTCTAGAGAGTTGTGACAAATGATAATCACCCTCAAACTGCGAGACTCGTCTCATGGCATGTTTTTCTACCTCGTGAGTTTTAATCAAGAAGAAACAAAGGAATAAAAAGAGAAGACTTTTGTTGTTCACGCTGTTGACCTGGAGGCTTTTTTGGCATGGTATTGGCAGCCAGCCAAGGTATAGTGCAAGAAATATCAATGGATAACGTCTCCATACTTCATATTCTCTGCTTCTTTCTAATCCTGATTGTGAAAATATCCTCTGCAGCTGACACCATAACTACAGCTCAATCTATTAGAGACGGAGACACCTTAGTTTCATCAGGAGAGAGCTTTGCATTAGGGTTTTTTAACCCAGGCAGCTCTCAAAATCGATACTTGGGTATATGGTACAACAAAGTATCTGTCCAGACTGTAGTTTGGGTTGCCAACAGAAAAATCCCTCTTCTTGATCCGTCCGGTGTTTTGCAGGTCACTAATCAAGGAAGCCTAGTTCTTTTGAATCACAATGGGAGCATAATTTGGTCTTCCAATTTCACCAGAGCTGCCAGGAATCCTGTTGCACAGCTTTTGGATTCAGGAAACCTGATTATTAAAAATGAGGGTGATGATAATCCTGAAAATTTCTTGTGGCAGAGTTTTGATTATCCATCTGATACGTTCCTACCAGGAATGAAGCTTGGTCGGAACAAAGTAACAGGCCTGCGTCGATATATATCTTCGTCGAGAACACCTGATGATCCTGCTCCTGGTCCTTTTTCATATGGAGTTGATCCTGATGGTTATCCTCAGTTGAATGTGAGAGAGAATTCGACCAAGATTTTCCGAGGAGGACCATGGAATGGTCTTCGATTTAGTGGGACACCTCAGTTACACCCAAATCCTATATATGCCTATGGGTTTGTTCTGAATGACAAGGAGGTGTATTATTACTATCAGCTTAAAAACAGTTCAAGGCTTTCAAGAATGATGATAAACCAGAATGGAATTCTCCAGCGTTTTACCTGGATCGAGCGAACTCGTAGCTGGGGGCTGTATCTTACTGTGCAGATAGATAATTGTGACGATTATGCTCTGTGTGGTGCATATGGTAGCTGCAATATTAACAATTCTCCAGTGTGTAGTTGCTTGAGAGGATTTGAGCCCAAAATTCCAAAAGAGTGGGAAACTGTTGATTGGTCAAGTGGCTGTGTTAGAAAGACTATGCTAAACTGCTCGAGTGATGGGTTTGTAAAGTACTCTGCTGTGAAATTGCCAGAAACACAGACATCCTGGTTTAACACAAGCATGAATGTTGAAGACTGCAAAATCAGGTGCATGAAGAACTGCTCATGTTCAGCTTATACAACTTTGAACATCTTGACAGGAAGTGGTTGCTTGCTCTGGTTCGGTGACTTGATTGATATTAGAGAGTATGATGAAAATGGTCAAGATATTTACATAAGAATGGCTGCATCAGAACTAGGTAATCAGTAATCTCACACCTAAAAATCTGTTGCCTGGTTAGCTCGTGTAACCTACTGCATCACTTAATATGAAAGTGAATATTGAAAGCAATATGCTTTAAATATGGAAAATAAATATGAGGGCATTTGTTTCCTGTCATTGATTGCTAATTCCCAGCAACTGCCTTATGTGTAGACATTAATGATGATACCAAGAGCAAGAGTAATTCAGGTGCCAAGAAACAAAAGAGGATAATTTTGAGCTCTTCGTTTACTGCAGTGATCCTATTCCTGGGCCTAGCTATGGTCTTTTACTTTCGGAAAAAGAAGCTGCAGAAAGATGGTACGATATTTACTCCTTCAATTCAAAATGCCGAATTTTGATCAAATTTCAGTATGATACTGTTAGAGACAATCAAAATTGGTATAGATCACATTTTGCACAGCAAAACATAAGGAAATCAGAGAAAATAGAGATTGCTTGTATCCTGAGGCCATTTTTTTTGTTCATTCATTCGGGTTCTATTGAGCAGGAAAAGTACCAGGCTTTCTGGAAGGTGCAAATAAGAAGGGTCAGGGCCAGAAGGAAGATCAAGAATTATCATTTTTTGATTTTGACACAATTGCTTGCGCAACCAATAACTTCTCAATTGCCAATAAACTAGGAAAAGGAGGATTTGGACCTGTATTCAGGGTAATGATCTGAAAAAAAAAAAAGAATGATGAAATTTTTTTTGTGGTTTCCAATTGCACTGAGCGAAATCATGGTATTATTATAGTAGCTTTCCAGTATAGATTTATGAAATATATTCACCCTTTTAATGCTTATTAATAAATTAGCAATTGTCTAGCAAGTGTTCTAATTTCAGAAAAAACTGAACAGATGCTAGCAACTAAATAATATTAAGAATTCTCAACTTTAAATTTAAAAAAAAAAAAAGAAAAAACTGTGTGTTGATGAAATGGTGTGTTTACTTGCAGGGAATATTGAATGACGGACAAGAAATAGCTGTGAAAAGGCTCTCAAAGGATTCAAAACAGGGGCTTGATGAATTCAAGAATGAAGTCATGCATATTGCAAAACTTCAGCATCGAAATCTGGTGAAACTTCTAGGATGCTGCATTCAATCAGAAGAGAAGATTTTGATCTATGAATTCATGCCCAACAAAAGCTTGGACTTCCTTATTTTCGGTTTAAATCTTTTGAAAACCCTACATTAATTGTTGATCATGCATTAATTTCTCTCTTTTAATAATGTATCTGATGAGAAGGATAAAATATTGGACAGATAAAACAAGGAGCAGTCTACTAGATTGGCCTAAGCGGTACCATATTATCAATGGCATTGCCCGCGGACTCCTTTATCTTCACCAAGATTCAAGGCTAAGAATAGTTCATAGAGATTTGAAAGCAGGGAACATACTGTTGGATTATGAAATGAATCCTAAAATTTCGGACTTTGGCCTTGCTAGAAGTTTTGGGGGAAATGACACACAAGCTAATACAAGTAAGGTGGTGGGAACATTGTAAGTAGAGTGACATTCTAATTTAAAGTTGTACACAATGTAAATGTTTGTCCTTGTTCCAGTAAGTCTCAAATGTTGGGGAATTTTCTGCAGTGGCTACATGTCTCCAGAGTATGCAATCGATGGCCTCTACTCGGTGAAGTCCGATGTTTATGGCTTCGGAGTTACAGTGCTAGAGACAGTGAGCGGGAAAAGGAACAGAGGATTCTGTCATCCAGAACACCATCTTAACCTTCTTGGACATGTAAGTATCATATTGATTAGTTCTTATTTCTTTATTGGAAAATTGATTTCAGTTGTTTAGGCATGGAAACTGCATATGGAGGGGAGGTCAATCGAAATGATAGACCCAGCAATGCAAAATTCTTGCAACCTGTCTGAAGTGGTAAAGTCAGTTCATGTTGGTCTACTTTGCGTACAACGAAATCTCGAAGACAGGCCAAGCATGTCAGATGTTGTTCTTATGTTGGGCGGTGAAGGTGCATTACCTGAGCCAAAGCAACCAGGATTCTACACAGAAAGGGATATCAAAGAAGAGAATTTTTCATTGAGCAACCATAGCTCCTGTTCTGCTAATGACCTCACCATTACGCTTATGAGTGCACGATAAAATTGTACACTGGCACTTTGCCTATGCCTTTTAATATTGTGAAATTATTATATTAACCTTCAAAGAATCATTTTGATTACGTGACAAATATTATCTATTCGAAAATAAATGAAAAATTGGTATCTCCCATATGAAAAATCAGAAAAATAAAGTTCTATTTTTTTTTAAAAAAAAAAAGAAAGAAAGTTAGTGATCCATGACAATATTATCGAATTCAACAAGAATTGTAGAGTGGATGCATTATGCAAACCCAATGCTAACCAAGATTTTTGGTGATTCATGCATATTAAACTAAAGTTCCATTTTTGCACATATAATAATAAGTCGATGTACTTGCGTAGTTCAGACCCATGATGAGGGCATTTGTGCCAATTTTGTGAAGGGCCGTGTTCTGCGTTTCAAATCTGTAGATGGGCTTAAATCCATCAACTACAATCTCTCAACTTTAATCATGGTCAAGCACTGGTCCAACCCAAAATAATATGGATGGTTAAAATCAAGTTATAAAGTAGTAATCAACTTCTTAACCATCCATCCACTTGATTGGTAGATCTGCATGCTAACCATACTCTCCTCGAAAATTCGGAATCTTGTATAGTTGTTTTCTTTTCTTTTCTTTTTTTTTTTTAACTAAAGGGCATGGTAATTAATTTAGCCTAAAGTCTTTTGAGTATTTTCAATAAATTCTTTATTTTAGTTATATTTTTTTTAATTCTAAATAGTCATTTAATAATTAAAAAAACTCCAATACATCTAGAGAACTTTAAGTAAAAATAATTTACTTTTTTCTTAAAATAAAAATTTATTTATTTTAATAAGTACGAATTTATAGTATAAAATAAAGCAAAATAAAAAGTAAAAATTATTATTATTATTTTTGCAGCGCCCTATTTGTTTCCTCCAGTTTGCGGCTTACTCTCTTAAAATTCTCCAAATCCCAAACCTAATTAGTTCCCTAACATCTGTCCAGTTGATTTTTCCCTGCCGTCCCGTCGAGCCAAAGCTCCCATGGCCGACCACGAGGCCCCATCTCCCGCAAGGTACAGATCTTTTTCCTTTTCTTAATATTGTTCAGTTCTTTTTTGGGTCCAATTTGTTTTTATATCTTCGTGATGTATGGCAGGGAAGCTGAGTTTTGAAGATTGTGTCATCGGAGAAATTAGCCACTTTCTTCTTGTATTTGGTAACAAGTAATAGGAAAGTCAGCTTCTTTTTTTTTGTTGTATTAGTGAATGAAACGTATAAGTAATTTCGATAATTTGGAATTTTGATTTGGTATTTCATCATATGATTTTAGATTATTCTTTTTTTTTTTATCAATTTTTTATGTTGGAGAATTCCTTGCCTCGCATTATCAACGAGAGCATTATGCATCTGTATGGTTTGTATAATCTGATAGCTTGGTGTGGTAGTATTTTTTTTATAGCCAATGGCATTATCGTGATGAGGGAAGATTCACTTTCTCTTGGGCATTCATTAGGAGCTGAAGTAGAAAGGAAATTCTACCTGCCTGTGCACCAATCCACTGTTGTTTCTTTTTGTACAAAATTAGAGTGGTTTTAATTAAATAATTACCAATTGAAAATTTATTGTTTAAATTAGATCAATCTATCTATTCACAATCTGAGTTAGTAATGCAAAAATCAATTGTCACTACTTTTTTTGGCCATTGAATGCTTTATTATTTCCTTATCAATATAAAATCATCATGCTACCTTGGTCGTTGATGTTCAGAATACCAACTCCAGCAATATGCATGTGAAATAACGTCGTCTTATGTTTGTGGGTCTTCTGTACAAAGGATATAGTAGGCAATTTAGGACTTCTTCTTTAGGATATCATGTTTTCTAAGTCGGGTAGTTTGTGTTATGCTATTGCTAAGCATTATTAGTCTTCAAACCAAAAGGCTTTGCTTTATAATTTGATTGGGACGTATGACTTTTTGTCAAGAGCTGAAGTGTTTGCTTTTTGATGTGCTTGGCATATGACTATGTTTCTTACATGAAATATTATATATGCTTGCATATAGGTACTAATACCTGTCGTTGCTTTTTCCATATCTTTTAGCTTGACTACTTTGGCTTCATATACAGTTAAATAGTACCTCGTGTTTTGATTGGCCTGCGTGCAACAGCCTTCGCCATTCATAGTAGGAGGTAATTATTCTATTGTCAATCTAGTGCAAATTCAATTTAATTCAAAAGGTCTGATGCAAATTTATGTCCTTTATGATTTAATCCGAGATTGAAATTTTTTGAAACTGGTAAAACTTAGATTTTGGGTAGCAGATGCTGATTTTTAAAATTATGTACAAGAAGACTGTCTCACATATCTTCCTTTTAGAGATGTAATTGTGATAAAATTTGCAAGAGAACAAGGTAAAAATTAAGCAACAGTAATTTCCGCATGCCAATTTAGCTAGACTGGATAATTATATGACAGAAATATTGTGGATTCGGACAGTGATTATTCAGTGACTTAGTGGAAAAGGAGGGGCTTGTATAAGTTGCTAACTTTTAGCGACAGAAAAACTCGACGCCAAATATCGTGTTACCAATGTAGTTTCCCTCATTACCCCTCCTCTAACATGTATAGCAAGCGGATTTCCGTCCCCGGAGAAAGTTGCCTCCTTAATGCATATCTGGTGACAGGTTTCTTCACCGCCAATTATATTTATGAAAATTTTTGTATATGTCAACTGGACACGTTGAAAATAATATTAGTGTCAGCGTTTTGCAGCTATTTCTTATTTATTTTAAAAATTATTAATATTGCATTAAAATTAAAATGTATTAATTTAAATATAAAATTGTTTTTAATGCCTAGCAAATGTTAAATTTATCTAATTTAACTACTTATTTTACATATTTTATTTCTTGTAATTATCTATGATGTATTATCATTTGATTATGATATCAAAAATATTTATTATTCAATTAAAAGTGTTATTTCTATGATTACTTTTCAACAATAAACTTGATCTAATATAATCTTAAAATTTTATCAACATTTTTTCAAAACTGCTGCTCTAATTTGAGCTAAATCTTTTACTATATTTTGAATGATCGATGGCCCTCTGTACTTTTTATTTTTTTCAAAAAAAAATGTAATTGAAGATATTCACGGTTTCTTTGATTTTTTCTCAAAGCATATAATCATTTTCATAGAAAGTGACTATGTTATTTATTTATTTATTTTTGTCTTAGCCATTCAAATTAGTCTGGATTCGCGTTGTATAAACACATTAATGAATAAAATATTTCATTTAAAGTTTTAAAAATGTTAAATACTAACTCAATATTGTGGTTAAAAAAGAAAATAGCCTTACCAAGTCAGCAACCTACAAAAGAAAATGTCCAACAAAATTATTGAAGGACTTTTTTTTTTATACGTGACGTCTGTCCACGCCAGGTGGGTGAACCTATTAATTTAAGAGCTAAGTCCACTCCCACTTATTCAGCATTTGTTTAGTTTTCTTATTGTAAGGCTATCTTGCGAAGGGAGTTAGTTCAGCGTGAACATTCAGTTGGACAGAATTGGTTGAGCCCTACCTTGTTCTTGCCATCTCTGTTACTAAGCAATCGTTCCATTCCCTCACAACATGGTTCATTGTTGGCCTTTCAGAAGAAGTTGCAGAAACACAGGCCATGGCTAATTCCACAATTTTCCACTGAGAATTGATGTCGAAACCTGCAGGTTACCTTGGATCCACTACCCTTTTAACGTCTCCATTCTCAACCATGGAACTAACCCATTGATTCAGGTGTTTCTTTTCACGGGTCGTCGAAATCACTGATTGACTTGTGATTATCTCTAATAGAACGACTCCAAAGCTATACACTGCAAGCCATAACATTTTGCTCAATCCACACAATGGCTTTAACTTAAGCTGTCATCTGGCAGGAAATGATGTATATTATACAAGGAAAATTCTTGCAGGCTAAACAAGAAATTCCCATATAATCAATAAATTGAAGGGTCATCATCAACAGGTAATTAATGCTTGCAACTTCCATTAGGAAATTTCTGAGTCGAATACGTTTGAAGCTCCAACTAGGGCTGTTCATGGACCAAATTGGTTAAATTTTTTTTTTTAAAATCCAACCCAACCCATTAAGGTAATTAGTGAATGAATTATTTGTTAAAATCCAACTCAGTCCAAAAGACTTAATATAATTGGGTTGGATTGGATTCCAATTTGGATCGGTTTGCATTTATTAATCCAACAATTAATTTTTAAAAGTCTTTTTCTTTATAATTGCAATCCAATGCAAATTTTCACTTTGATTTTTATACCAATTTTAAACTTATTATTTTATCTTTTTTTGCACACCATTATAATTTAGCATTTTTTTAAATTGCAAAATAAATGGAATAATAGTATTTTTCACTGTTTTAATACCAATTTTCCATTTTGCAATTGTTACACAATCAGTTGGGAACTTACTCAACATTTTCCATATATTTTGCGACTGTTACACAATTTACAATTAGTTTCGAATGATGCATAACCTTATTAGCCATGAGTTTGGCATTTAAACTGCTTTAAATAGAAATAACAAAGAAATTCATTCTCCATAAAAATAATTAAAATAATCTTAATATATTTATAAAAGAATCACTCCACATAAAAAAAATAAAAATAAATTTTTTATCTTTTAATAATAAAGGTATAAAAAATGTTAATAATTGAAGAATTTTTAATAATACGACATTAAAATTCAATTTTTTTGTTTAAAATATATTTTGTAATATATGATCCTAAAAATTTTATATAAACTTGATTCATTTTTTATTAATTAATTGGAGTAATAATTTCTGTAACGTAAAAATAATAGATTTTACAATCAGTTTAACTATAAATTTATATGACAATATATTATCAGTTCTATTAATAAAAAATTATATTGATTTGATTTAAATAAAAAATTTCTAACAATATAGCCTTTCTTTTCCTCGAAAAAAAAAAAGCTGTGTGAAATTATAAAACTTAAAATTCTAAATAAATTCCCAATAATTGCTGGAATTATGAAGAGTGCCACTTCTTTTGAATTAATATAAGAGCAATCATATAAATAATATAATAAAATATAAGCGGTTTGAATGAGAGTAGAATAAAAATTAGTTTGATAAATTTTAATATTATAACTGGATGGTTTAATATGATCCATTGATCTTTATACCAATCCAATCCATGAAATACAAATTAGTTAAATAAAATTTATCCAATCCAATAAAAATTTACTTTAAATTCAAATATTGGAATGATTTGGGTTGGACCAATTGATTTGGTTGGATACCCACTTTTTATGAACAGCCCCAGCTCCAACTACCACAAAAATGAGGATCCAAGTAGTGGAATAAATAATATGTCTACAAATTGTAATCATTGATCTATGGCAGCTGAATAAACAATCTCCTGTTGTCATAGATTACTGGAATAGTTTGAACATCTAATTTAAAATTGTTATTAATATATTATCATATATACCACAAACAGTTAGAATTTGGTATCTATACAAGCCCTTTAACTCACCAGCTTCATAGGTTTTTATTGAAGGAAGTATGAAGCTCGCAATTGAATATAATATATAGGAAGACTTTTTTGGTCAACAAGAAAGATACATATATATTAAGATAAAAAAAAAACTACCTTTCATCCAAAAAAAAAAAAGGAGAGAGAGAGAAACTTAACCTCATCATATAAGTAAAATTGAAAGCCCGACATACTTTTCTACAACCAGATGTATAGAAATAAAAAACAAACTTTTTTTAAAAAAATAATAATAACGTCTTCAACTAGAAAGCAGAGTCAGATCTGTAAATGCAAAATATGCATGTGTTAATAGTATTTGTCAATTTGTGTATCGTAGATAATAAACATTTATTCTTAAAATCCGAATTTAAATATTTTATACTTTAAAAAAAAACTACTCAGATTGATATAATATCAAATTCAAATATATATATATTCGTTTGAAATTCTTGTATATCCAACTGGACCATCCAATTATTTTTATTGAAATAATCTTACATTCCATATAATAAAATAATTTATAAACATATTGAGTTCTTACTATAAAGTCATTTTCTTAAGCCGAGATTTTTGAGAAATTATCTATTTGGTAAACTTCAAACTCCTCGTTCTATACTTGTTTCGCTGTCTTCAACACTGAAAATAACAATAATAATAATAATGAACATTTAATTAATAATTAGTCAATGTCATTTACCTTGTCTATGGATTATTACATTTAGTTAGAGAAATTATTGAATATCCTAACTACAAATTAATGTTACTTGTGCTATCTCAAGAGAAAATTATATCATTCTTCTTGCAGGCAATGGTTGTTTACAATCGCCGATTACCTACTGAAGAGTTAAAAACAGCACTGTAATTATTATGAGAACTATATTCTATTATCTGCCAAAAATAGAATCATATTATAACGAAATATATAAGTGACTGGTTTTTACAGAAAATATGCCCGAGGAAATGAGAAACCACAATACAAGTAATCGGTCATATGCCAAACAACCGTAACCAGAAACATTTGAATCAAATGAAAAATGTATATTGAAAATATAAAATGTTGAAAAAATAGATGCATGCAGCCGGAAGCAATATCGAATACAGAGATGAAGGACGGTGATGGAGAGCGGCGAATGAGATCGGCTGCGACGGAGGTCGGCGGTTAAAGATAGTGATGGGTTTTGTTTGGTTAGGTTTAGGTTTAGGTTTTGATTTTAATGGGGTCTTATTCGGTTGCAGTGTTAAAGGTAAAAAACTGCAACAGTTATTCAGTTGAGACTTTTTTCAACATTTTATTTGTTTAAACTTTTAATAACAATTTTTTTTTGAAAATTTGTTTCAATAATTAATATTTATTATAAACATATTATATCAAAAGTAAAAAACATTTAATATAAATTAATTAAATTAATAATATATTATATTAAAACATTAAATAAATTGAGACAATTTTGTAGTATATTAATTAGTGTTAATATAAATAAATAAATGTAGTACCAAAAAAATATAAACAAAGTAAATGTACATATCAAATATATAACACAGTAAGTATAATGTATATAAGTTTATTACATATAAATTGTATACGTTTATAATATAAATTGTTTTAACATAAATTAACAGATGAATATATTAAATCAAATTAATGTGTAATACACACTAAATATAGATGGGTAAAGATTTTTGATAGAAGTTATAATATGAATAGATAAATGCAACGTATAAAGTATAAATTAGAGTTATTTACTAATAGTAATACTCTGAATTTGTAGGAATATAAGATTAGATTATGATATAATGGTGCAGTTATTTCAATTAGAATAGTTAAACAATTTCAATTACATAAAGATTTATGAAGACCAAGAGGAGCAAAACCAACCCTTGGATGAACACTAGTCATAGTGCACAACTACCTAGCGATGGGAGTGGATTCATTGAAGATTCCAGTGAAACCTTTGAATTCAATCCCATTCCTCTCTTTTGTTTTAGCCATTTCTTCCACTAAGCATTCGTTCAATTCATTCACTACTTGACGCATATTGGGCCTTCCTGTTGAAGTTGGAGAGACACAGGCCATTGCTATTTCTACAGCTTTCCAGATTGAATTCATGTCGAAATCCCCCCCTAATCTTGGATCAGCGATGCTTTCAATGTCTCCATTTCCAATCAGGGACCTAACCCACTGACTTAAATGAAGCCTTGCGTCACTTCTTCCAATTACAGGTCGCCCTGTTATTATTCTCAAAAGAACAATTCCAAAGCTATACACATCACTTTTCTCTGTTAACCTGTATGTCTCAGAATACCTGCAAGTCAAGTGCCAGCCTCAACATTAATTAAACTCAAAACCATGTATATCTCCTTGATAAAATGATCAAATTTATCATTAAACTCAAGGAATAAATCACTAACTCGGGATCGAGGTAACCAGGGGTTCCAACAACATCTGTTGATAAGTAACTGCCACTTTCAACTGGGAAAGGTCTTGACAACCCAAAATCAGCGAGTTTTGCTAGGAAATTGTCGTTTAATAAGATGTTTGAAGTCTTTACATCCCTGTGTACAATCGGTGGCTTCGACCCATTATGTAGATACTCCAATCCTGCATAATTAGAGTTCTCCATGTATTAGTTCACTTATGGCAAAAATAATTGGAATGCAATTTAGGAAAATTTATCTCATTGTTAACCTTTCGCAGCCTCCACAGCTATTTGAAGCCTCATCTCCCAGCTCAATACATTTCTGTTGGTACCTACATTCACGTAATTAAACGCTGTGTCTCAAATTTCTAATGCTATTGTTGTCTAAAAATGTGAAAGAATGAATACTTATAAGAAATGCACCTGATAGATGCTTTTCTAAATCTCCATTAGCCATGTACTCGTAGATGAGCGCCATGTTGGTGCCTTCATGACAGAACCCAACAAGGGTTGTCAAGTTTCTGTGATGAACTCTCAAAAGAAGTTGGACCTGTAATCAGAAATCATTTGTCCATCTTAAGTTTTCTCTATACTCTCTACACTGAGAAACTCAAATCTCGTATGAAATCCGAATCATACCTCTGCCTGAAACTGTTTACAACCCTGGACTGATGATGGAGAAAGCATTTTTACAGCTACTTGATTGCCATCTAAGTAGCCATGGTAAACTGTTCCGAATCCTCCCCTACCGAGATCCCTCTCGAAGTTGTTTGTTATTTTCAGCACCTCAGAATATGTGAAGTGTCGATTTTTCGAATCTGGTGAATCGTATGGGTTGTTAGTTCTGTCCTCCATATCCCTGCCTGGTAAAACTTCAACAAGTTTGATTAAGCAGTACACATTGTGTTGAAATATGACAATCCCACATCGGAAAGAGATGATTTTTCCACCATAGCATTAGGCTATAAAAGGACTTCATCCCCTCTTAACAATTCATCCCAAAAAATCACCAATCTCTCTACTTCTAAGATTGGTTGTATTTTTCCTCTCTCTCTTGTAATATTTCACTTTGTAATATTTCTTTGAAATAGTGAAATATTATTTTAGTAGTGTCCGAGGACGTAGGCATAATTGGCCGAACCTCGTTAAATTCTGGTGTTCCTTTTATTTCTATTTAATAGCTATTGTCGGGTCTTTTACTTTGTGATACATTGTGCTTTAAATTATCTTAGAAAAATTCTGTCACCAAGACTCAAGAGTCTAAGGAAGTTGGTTTTTAAGGGAGACCATTTGTGACTCCACCAACTACCTGGGAATTTTTCTTTGTCTTAATTTTTGGCACAATTATTCATTTTGGTGGAAACTAACCCGATTTCCACAACAATTGGTATCAGAGCCAAGGTTACTGAGTTATATGCTCTGTGGTTGCGGCGTAAGCTGATCTTCCACATCAGAAAGGTTTCCTTGGATTCTTGGGTATTCCGCATTTGAAAGCTATTAAATAGTCTTAAAAAGGAAATGGCAAGAGACGGACAAAAATCCACAATGGACACAACAGCTTCTACTTCATCAATTTTGGCGAGAACTGCTGTGGCAAATACGAGAATTGCAGTGGAGATTTTTGATGGTACAGGCCATTTCGGCATGTGGCAAGGTGAAGTTCTAGACGCCTTATTTCAGCAAGGCTTAGACATTGCCATTGAGGGAGAAAAGCCAGAAGGTGCAGATGAGAAGGAATGGAAGACAATCAATCGTTTGGCATGTGGTACAATTCGATCGTGCCTGTCCAGAGAGCAGAAGTATGCCTTTTGTAAAGAAACTTCTGCAAGTAAATTGTGGAAGGCACTGGAGGAAAAATTCTTGAAAAAGAGCAGTCAAAATAAGCTTCATATGAAGAAAAGACTGTTCAGATTCACATATGTTCCTGGTACCACGATGAATGATCACATCACCAATTTCAATCAACTTGTAGCAGATCTGATGAACTTGGATGTGACATTTGAAGATGAAGATTTGGCCCTAATGCTGTTGGGATCCCTTCCTGAGGAGTTTGAGTTTCTAGAAACTACTCTACTCCATGGGAAAGCTGAGGTGTCTCTTAGTGAAGTATGTGCTGCACTATACAGTTATGAATTGAGGAGAAAAGACAAGAAGGATAGCACCAGTGGAGCAGCTGAAGCTTTGATAGTAAGAGGCCGTTCGAAAAATAAGAACAGGGGAAAGAAAGACAGATCAAAGTCCAGAGTGGGCAAAGATGAATGTGCCTTTTGTCGAGAAAAAGGGCACTGGAAGAAAGATTGTCCTAAGTTGAGAAGCAAATCTGGCAAAGGCAAGGCTGTTGCAGATTCAAATGTAGCTGAATGTGATGATTCAGATTTTTCATTAGCATTGATGCCATCAATAAGCAGTTCGACTGCTTGGATCCTGGATTCAGGCTGTAGCCACCATATGTGTCCCAATCGGGAATGGTTTTTCGATTTTAAAGAAATTGAAGGTGGAGTTGTCTATACAGCAAATGACAGCCCTTGCAAAACAACTGGAATTGGTTCAATCCAATTGAGGAATCGTGATGGATCAATCAGAACTCTGACAGACGTAAGATATGTGCCCAGTCTGACGAAAAACCTCATTTCTATGGGAATCCTTGGGAGAAAGGGTTTCACTATAATCATTAAAAATGAAGTAATAAAGGTTATATCTGGAGCACTTGTGGTGATGAAATGAGTTCAAAGGAGCAACAACTTGTATTACTATGAAGGCAATACAGTTGTTGGAACAACAACAGCAGTTTCTAGTGATGACCATGAGCTAGAAATAACCAGATTGTGGCATATGCGCTTGGGGCATGCAGGCGAAAAATCCTTGAAACTTCTGGCGAATCAAGGATTATTGCAAGGAGTGCGAACCTGCAAATTAGACTTCTGTGAGCATTGCATCAAAGGGAAGCAGACGAGAGTGAAGTTTGGCACTGCAATCCATGATACCAAGGGTATTCTGGATTATGTTCACTCAGATGTATGGGGTCCTTCCAAAACTGCTTCAATGGGAGGTAAACACTACTATGTTACCTTTGTTGATGATTGTTCAAGAAGAGTATGGGTGTATACAATGAAGACAAAGGATGAAGTGTTGGAAGTTTTTCTCATCTGGAAGAAGATGGTAGAAACTCAGACGGGCAGAAAGATCAAGTGTCTTCGAACAGACAATGGCGGAGAGTACACAAGTGATCCCTTCATGAAAGTTTGCAGAAATGAATGAATTGTTTGACATTTCACTGTCAGAAATACACCACAACAGAATGGGGTGGCTGAACGCATGAACCGAACTCTACTGGAGAAAGTTCGGTGTATGTTGTCTAATGCTGGATTAGGCAGACAGTTTTGGGCTGAGGCTGTAACATACGCATGTCATCTCATTAATCGTTTGCCATCAACTGCTATCAATGGCAAAACACCTTTGGAGGTGTGGTATGGAAAACCTGCTACAGATTATAATTCCTTACATGTGTTTGGTTCCACTGCATACTATCATGTTAAGGAATCAAAGTTAGATCCAAGGGCAAAGAAAGCTATCTTTATGGGGATATCCTCTGGTATCAAAGGATATCGACTATGGTGCCCAGAGACGAAGAAAATAATCTTTAGTAGAGATGTTACCTTTGATGAGTCTACCATGTTAAAGGTAACAAAGGAGCAGACGGATGGTTCTCCACAGCAGGTGGAGGAAACTCCCAAACAGGTGGAGTTTGATAGAAGAAGAATTGTTGATCCAGCAATTGTAGAGTCTGATAAAATTACTCCTATGGAAGAAGAGGAGATAATGGTAGAAAATGGATCAGATGAGGAAGCAGAGGTTTCAGCACAAGAACCTCCTCAGCAACTTGAGCCAATTGCACTACGAAAGCCGAAAAGGAAGATTAAGAAACCTGCTCGACTTGAAGATATGACTAATTATACATCTTCAGTAGATGATGAGATTCCTTCCACTTATTGTGAAGCTATTCAAAGCTCAGAAGAAGAAAAGTGGAGAAAGGCTATGGAAGAAGAGATGCAGTCCCTTGAAAAGAATCAGACATGGAAGCTAGCAAGTCTGCCAAAGGGAAAGAAAGCGATTGGCTGTAAATGGGTTTATGCAAAGAAAGACGGATTTCCTGATAAGAATGATATCCGCTACAAGGCAAGATTGGTAGCTAAAGGCTACGCTCAGAAGGAGGGAATTGATTATAATGAAGTATTTTCTCCAGTTGTAAAACATTCCTCCATAAGAATACTGCTGGCTTTGGTAGCACAATTTGATCTGGAACTAGTTCAGCTCGATGTAAAAACTGCATTTTTACATGGAGACTTAGAAGAAGAAATCTACATGACTCAGCCAGAAGGATTTAAAGTTGCTGGAAAAGAAAATTTGGCGTGCAAGTTGAGCAAATCGTTGTATGGATTGAAGCAATCTCCAAGACAGTGGTACAAACGATTTGACAAGTTTATGATAAGGCAGAAATACACAAGAAGCAAATATGATCATTGTGTATATTTACGCAAGCTACGGGATGGTTCCTTTATCTATCTCCTCCTTTATGTTGATGATATGCTGATAGCTTCAAAAGATGAAGGAGAGATTCAGAAGTTAAAAGCTCAACTAAATCAGGAATTTGAAATGAAGGATTTAGGGGAAGCTAAGAAGATTCTCGGTATGGAGATATGCAGAGACAGAAAATTGGGGAGACTTTGTTTGACTCAGAAACAATATCTGAGAAAAGTACTAAAGCGTTTTGGGATAAATGAGAATACAAAACCAGTTAGTACTCCACTTGCTCCTCATTTTAAGCTCAGTGCATTTTTATCTCCGAAAAGTGATGAAGAACGAGAATATATGTCAAAGGTTCCATATGCAAATGCTGTTGGTAGCTTGATGTATGCAATGGTGTGTACGAGGCCTGACATTTCACAAGCAGTTGGAGTTGTGAGCAGGTACATGCATGATCCTGGCAAAGGACATTGGCAAGCTGTGAAATGGATTCTACGGTATATTCAGAATACTGTAGATGTTGGTATAATGTTTGAGCGGGATGAGAAAAGTGGTCAATATATAGTTGGATATTGTGATTCCGACTATGCAGGTGATTTAGACAAACGTCGATCTACTACCGGTTATGTGTTCACACTTGCAAAGGCACCGGTTAGTTGGAAGTCCACCTTACAGTCAACAGTTGCTTTGTCTACAACAGAGGCAGAGTACATGGCAGTTTCAGAAGCTGTTAAGGAGGCAATTTGGCTTCAGGGGTTGTTGAATGACTTGGGAATTGGTCAGAAGCATGTCAAAGTGCATTGTGACAGTCAAAGTGCTATTTGTTTAGCAAAGAATCAAGTTTATCATACAAGGACGAAGCATATCGATGTTCGATATCATTTTGTACGGGAAATTCTTGAAGATGGTGGGATACTTCTTCAGAAGATTTTGACTGCTGAAAATCCCGCAGATATGGCAACGAAAGTTGTGACAAGTGTCAAGTTCCAACATTGTTTGGACTTGATAAATGTTATTAGAATTTGAAATTGGGCGCTTTGAAGCGCATTTGGAGACATTACTGAAATTTGTAATATAAGAGTTTAGAGGATGTTTGTTTGGAATTGTGAGATTGTCAAGGTGGAGATTTGTTGAAATATGACAATCCCACATCGGAAAGAGATGATTTTTCCACCATAGCATTAGGCTATAAAAGGACTTCATCCCCTCTTAACAATTCATCCCAAAAAATCACCAATCTCTCTACTTCTAAGATTGGTTGTATTTTTCCTCTCTCTCTTGTAATATTTCACTTTGTAATATTTCTTTGAAATAGTGAAATATTATTTTAGTAGTGTCCGAGGACGTAGGCATAATTGGCCGAACCTCGTTAAATTCTGGTGTTCCTTTTATTTCTATTTAATAGCTATTGTCGGGTCTTTTACTTTGTGATACATTGTGCTTTAAATTATCTTAGAAAAATTCTGTCACCAAGACTCAAGAGTCTAAGGAAGTTGGTTTTTAAGGGAGACCATTTGTGACTCCACCAACTACCTGGGAATTTTTCTTTGTCTTAATTTTTGGCACAATTATTCATTTTGGTGGAAACTAACCCGATTTCCACAACACATTGAATTATAAAGGACCAAAAGAAGCAAATTTATGAGAAAATTCTTCCGTGAAGTTTTTGAACATATTCAATCATATAAGTCTTACCATGCTGCTTCCTTCTTTTAAAGTTCCAAAACAAGATAAACAAAGCAGCCATGATGATAATTACTGCAGCAATAGATGCCACTACTGGAACAACAGGGGTGGTTTTCTTCTCCTTCTTGCAAGAAAAGGATGCGCATAGATTTGGATTTCCAACAGTACTATAATTGATGCAGCAGATGACAATATAAGTAAATATATTTTGTGAGAGTGTGATTGTTGGGAACATAATTAAATGAAAATTAACATTGCTCATTGTAAATTCTGCTAGCATATACATATGACGTTTTTGACAGAATAGTAGAATACGTACCTTAGCACAAGCGAATTTTTGTTTGACCTCTCAAGGAGTGCTGGGGGAACTGAACCTGTGAGTTCGTTTCCTGATATGTTTCTGGCATGCATAACAATAAGATCATATCATGTGCAATTACTAGTTCTGATAGGCATGCATTTTCGGTTATAATCCCGAGTAACTTACAGGAATTTCAAGGATGGCAGCTGAGACAGAAAATCAGGCACTGATCCAGTCAAACTATTGTTTGATAAGTCCCTGATATTCCAGTAAAATATTATTGTAAGAGAGACTAATTATTTCTGAATGCAACATCGTCACTATTTTTGAGATCCAAGAACTTACAAAGATTGCAACAATGCGAGGTCGGATATGTGAGGTGTAATTTCTCCAGTCAAACCACTTGAGGACAAGTTCCTAATTGATTGTCGGGCTATGTTACTAACTGAAAGATTAAATTCAGAAGAAAACTTTTTTTTTCTTAAGAAAAATAAAAAAAGAATAAACTTACAAGGATATGATTCTAGGCATTTCAGAGTCATCATAGTTGCAATTCAGGCCCTCCCACAAGTAAGTTTGTGGGGCACATGGATCTCCTTCCCAGTTTCTTTTTATCCTATATGTCGACTTGATATTTATTATGGCATCGACTGATGGATTCGTACATTTGCGTAAAGAAGAAAAGTAGCAAGAGTAAAAACAGAGGAAACTAGGACACGGAACCTAGTTAGACTTTGCCATAAAAATACAAAAATTGAAATAGGAACATACCATCTTCTTGATGAGATTGAGATTGCAAGAGCTCAAGAACATAATAAATCTCAATTGCGTTGATAATTGGTGGAAGGGTTGCATATTCAGTTTTATTGATGTTAAAATTATATTGGCCTCCAGTAAAAGCTGAGCGGGAGAATATAGTGTTTGAGGCCAAATATTCAGGAACTAGAGGTCCATACCATTTTTTTCCATTAAAATTAATGTCAAATTCCCTGGATTCGTTGGCTTGAAGCTTTACAACTTCAGCAAAGTGCATGTAAGCATAATATTCAGTTTTGGTACCTTCATAAGTAGCGTCAATGGAGAAAGACAGTGACTCATTTTCATTTGCTGGTGTAATAGCAGTCCCCATGACAATTGATGGTAACTCGTAATCATTCTGACTCACCTGGTAATTATTATCATCATTTTGCAACTCTTTCCACCTGAGAAAACTGTAAGGACGCCAAATACGATCATGAATATCTTCTGGAAACCTGAGAAATGGTCATATTTAATTAAGCATCGCAACAAATTCTTGGTAGTGGTAGTTAGTTAATTAAAACAGTTTGACGATATATAAATTGGCTCACCTAACATTTGCATCAGTATTTGAACCAAAATCAAATCTCCGGTGGAGTACTAGCGATCCAGATTGAGTATTATAAGATTGATTCTTCAACGGCCTCAATTCTAATGAAGATATGAATGGTGTGCCGGATCCTGTATCCAGAAGGCAGACAGATACATAGTTCCTTGTAGTTACATGTATGATCTCTGGGGAATAACTGAGGCTTGCATTGGCTATTTTCATAGAAACCCACTTATTAGGTCCTAAATGCAGATCAAATGATGGTAATTTGTTAAGACCATCATAATTTCCATACATGAAAGTTGCTCTAATCAAATATTTGAGGCCTCGAGTAAGGGCTATTTTATAACAGTTTCTTTCTCCCTCAGGAAAACTTCTGACATATTGTAGCTGCCGAACCGTAAGAAATTCAGATGATATCCTCTTGCTTATGCCGGTGTCTATGAATGCAGTGTCTGAATTATAGAATAGATATGTAACAGGATCATTATAGCTAGCATTGTCTGGTAATCCGCAATCTATACTAATGAAACCTGAAAAAGAAACGGAAGAAAGGATTATTAATTTGATCAAATGTTGGTAGAGGGCAGACACTAATATCATTAAAAGAGTGAGATTTAGACCTGATTGATCCTGAGCATGAACCATGTTTGTCAGAACTAAGGCAGTAAACAGCCCAAAGAAGAACCACTGTAACATCTCCATCTCGATCTTCAACTTCTTCCCTGTCAGAAAAAACGTGGAATTCCTGTCTTACGACAAAGAGCAACTTGCTTCAAATTCTAAAGTTACACTCCCAATTTAAGGCAGCAGATTAGTTTTAGCATAATATTTCAATTATGTATTCAACTACACTACTCATTTAGTAATCTATAATAATAATAATAATAATAGTAAGTGGGGTCCATTGACCCCAATCAATTTAAGAAAAAATGAAAATCATCATATTAATTTTGTAATTTTTTCAAATTGACCCCAGTAAATTTTTTTAATGGACCCCACTAAATAAGAAAAATAGTATATAATATTTTTTTATTATTATTTTGATGAGAGTAAACTTTTATTTGCTTATGGCAAATTTTGACCCCCCCTGGATAAAAATTCATGGCTACCTCCCTGCAATTAACCAAGAATAATATTATGAAGGAAAATCTGTCAAAACTAAATCCGAGTGTGTTTGTCCATGTTTGTCTCTTAGAATCAGTCATGCCCACCTGAGATGCTCTTACAATGAAGCTTTCTTGGAGCAAGTGTTGTGTTGGACGGCGCAACCATTACTGGTGGCAGCAACAGCAACCAAATTTTCTGTTTTAACAAGCAAATGGTTTCTCGAAAACAAATAAATTTGCCAAGAATATACCAGTTTATATAATAGAAATTAAGATTGAACAGTCAAGTCCAACCGTCTAAGCTACCTACTTGTGTAGGCCCTAACACAACGTCCACGACACAAATTAATGTAAATGTCCCGCGCAACTTGAGGAGGATGTTAGAATATCCGTCTTTGTAATAAATAAATTATATTCTTAAAAAATAAAATAAGATATTAGATAGGTATAACATGGCGTAAACTTTGTGTCTAAAAATCTAAATAAAAGATTTTCTATAAATTATTCTTTGTGAACAAAACCGCATATACTTTTTAAAAAAGATATATATAAAATAGATAAAACTCGGTGCTATTAATTACATCATAATTGAATTAAAAAGGGAACATTGAAATTAACTGATATAGATATAAGGTGTTTATTGAGAAAAATTCCATCATATTTTAAACCTAAGTTTTAATACAAGTTTGCAGAAATTGCTACATATTTGTTTTGTTTTTTCAGAAGAAAAGTAAAATTGACGTGTGTATTAATTAAGAAGAGTGAGTGAGATAGAAATTTTATGATAGCGTATAGGTAACAATTACAAATGGAAAATGGGGAAGAAGAAGTCATCACGTTGGTACGATGAGGGAGAATTGAGAAAGGGAATCTGCCTCTGCGTGTAGAAAAAAGAGCCTCAGCGGCTAAGTCGTCTTTAAGCCAAACATTGACCGCCAACGACTTCGGCATTATTTTCATTCTTTTATTTATTTGATGCCTACGTTCAATTCCTCTTTGGGATCCACCAAGTATTACCTTCTCTTGTCAATGCCTTTGACTGGGGACCGAGGATGTATCCTTTACAATGTTTAAGTTGGTAAATTTATGAATTTTTTTTTTATTATAAACTGAACTGAAATGAACTCAATATTACAAATTGAGTTAATTAGTATTTATTTCTTACTTAATGCTTCGGTGAAACCCATGTCCTTCACCAGATGATGGTAAGAATGAAAACCATATTAACTCTTTAATTTTTATTTTATTATAATTAAAACCATATTAACTGAAAAAGTCAAATGAAGTTTTAAAAAATTAAAATAAAATCAAAATTTGAAAGACCTTAAATAAAGATATAAATATTGAAGGACTTAATAGACAAAATATGAATAATTTCCAGATCAAACTATATATTCTTTTTTTTTTCCACTAAGTAAATAGTATCTCTCTATTTTTGGACAATGTTCAATACTCATTTTATGATTGGTTAGTAAAGAAAGAAAAAAAATCTAAAAACAATGAGAAAAAAATTATTTTTCCTTTTCACTAACCAATAATAAATTGAGTATTAAAAAATCTCATTATCATTCTATCCAACAAAAAAAGGAAAGAGTTTGTATTAAGAGAAATGATAAAAACACCGTTTAATATTTACATTTTGATTGAATAGTAAAGAGAAAAAAATGTAAAAAAATAAAAAGAGAAAAAAAATTACTTTAAAATTTTTTTTACCAACTAATCAGAAATTTAGCATAGAAGAATATATAAAAATAAAAAGTATTGTTGGCAATCATTTTATTAAATATGTCTCGGCCTATCTCTGCTTGTTGCTGGCTTGCATGGGACTCAGTCTCTCTGTTTTCGAACTCTCTAAGACTTAAAAAGCAAAACACAAATACATACATAAAATGGTATGTAATTGAGATTTTATAAAGATAAATTAATGGCATAAAGTATAAATTAGGGGAAAGAAAGTTATTAAGTTAAAAAGATTTTCAGAGAAGGACTGAGGAGCTGCTAATTCTCAGGGAAGGACTCCGGCCAATTATAAATACCTTCCTTTTACTGCTCTACAATGCCACACCCACCGCTTCTTCTTCTTCTTCTTCTTCTATATTTTCCTTTTATCTATTTGTCCTATTTTCTTTTATTTTTCTATCTTTTTGTCACTTTCAATCTTCATTCAGGATGACTATCCTTATTGAGCAACCACCCTTTCGGTAAACATTTTACTTCCTTGCCTTGCCTTGCCATTTTTTTCCTTTTCCCAGATCCTTTTTTTCAATTGATTTCTCGGTATATATCTTTTGAATTTTATATATTGTTCAATACTTTCTTGTAAATTATTCTTCGATGCAAACTGGGTTTTCCTAATTTTTCTTTTATAATTCAAATATTTTGTTTTCGTAAATATTGCAGACCCTGGTTTTGTTGAAAATTTAAATTTCTTTTACACAAACTTCTTTTCTTTTCTTTTCTTTTCTTTTTAATTTTTCATTTTACAGGAGTTGATGTTGAGGAAAAGATCCCTGATGATGAGAAAGAGTTGTTAGACGGCGGATTTGTTGTTCCACTGACTAACTCTTTTGGCCAAACTTTTAGGTTTTTCCCTTTTCATAACAAATAATATGTAATTATCTTTTATTTTTACATTTTAGATTTTATACTTAACCCATTATTAACTATACCCAGTAAGTAATTAAAAAGTACAACTACTCAGCTTATGGTTTTTTTTTTTTGAATTTTACTCACTTTTATGTAAAAATAAATAAATGTTTGTCCGGATTGGAATAACTAACATTAATATAATTAAAAATCTCAAGAATCTTCTCTGATATGGTGCGTAATTTAGTTATTTTTAGGCATAAAAATGGTAAATGATAGTATGACACATACCCAAGCCAGATGGCAACTTCGGATGTTATATCCAGAAAAAATTTATTTATTTGAATGCCATTTGTTATTGTCTTCTACAAGTGGTAAACTTTGAATTAAAGACCTTATGGCCATGGGATTGGATTTTCTCAAATTTGTTTCACAACATTATCCTTACCTATGACTGATCAAGGATTTTTTTTTTTTAATAAAAAAATGAATTTAATATTAAAGATATAAAAGAAAAGGAAAACTTGTTAATTATGTGTTCAAAATTCAATATCTTTCATCATCTATCTAAGATATGTATGTGGAAAACAGAGATTATGATGCAGAAGGTGAGAGGCAACCTGGTGTTGAGAATTTCTGCAGGATCAATCACATTAGCCAGACCTATGACTTTGTAAGCAGACTAATTATATTTAATGTTTGCATTTTTCAATCTTAATCTTTGAAATCTATTTTGTTTAAAAATTGTAATAAATAAAGATAGGTGAATAAAAAAATTTTTAAAAAAATTCAGGTGAAGAAAATGAGAGAAGAATATGGGAAATTGGACAAGGTAGAGATGAGCATATGGGAATGCTATGAACTTCTTAATGAAGTAGTGGATTAGAGTGATCCTGATCTGGATGAGCCTCAAATTGAGCATTTGTTGCAAACTGCTGAAGCCATTCGAAAAGATTATCCCAATGAGTTTGAGGACTGGCTTCACTTAACTGGCCTTGTTCACGGTATATTTGTAGAAGAAACTACTGTTTCAGGCCCAAGCCAGCATTTCGTTGATTGCCCTGTCCATTCAGGCCCATTCCATTCAGGGTCCGCTTGACTTTCTCCGTCCCCTTTTATTAGGTTAATTATGCCCGTTATCCTAACCTGATCACTAACTAATAATGTTGTCCCTCAACTTAATTTTTTTTAATTTAGTTTTATATATTATCTGTTCTTGTCAAATTCATTGTCATATTGTTTCCTTAATAAGTCAAACCAACCATTGAATATATTACTTTCGATTTGAATATTCATTCAGACCTATTGTATAAAAAAAATGGATGAAAGAATAATAGGATGAAATTAGATTAAAGTGATTTTTACAAATTGAAATTCAAGAACTAACAGATGTGATTAACCCTTTTATATTATTATCAAGGATTAAAAAACTGATCTCACGTTTCTATTTTTTCATTTTTAAATTGATTTTAGATCTTGGAAAGGTGCTCCTTCTTCCCAGCTTTGGTGAGCTTCCTCAGTGAGCTGTTGTAGGTGAGGGTCATGTTACTGCAACAGCAATTATAAATGATCTACCAAATAAATATTTATTAGTATAATATTACCCATAGAAGCATCACCAATTTGCAGTTACTGATCTTAATTCATTTTGCAGGGGACACTTTCCCTGTTGGATGTGCTTTCGATGAATCCATTGTCCATCACAAGGTCTTTGATTAAATTTCATCAATTTCACACTTCACATAAGACATGGTTATGAGCAATTTTCCTGAAATTTTTATTATCTGCTAGATAAATAATTGACATATATTTTGCTAATGGGCTTCACAGTATTTCAAGGAAAATCCGGACTATAATAACCCTGCTTGCAACACCGAGTATGGAGTTTACTCTGAAGGATGTGGATTAGACATTGTTATGATGTCATTTGGACACGACGACTGCATGTATCTGGTATTATTACTAATCTAATTTCAAAATTATTTATTGTATGGATTGATTATGTAAATTATTGGCTTATTTCGTTGTAAAATATAATTATGAAAGTCTTACTTTTTGGCTTTACTGTCAGGTGGCCAAGGAGAATAAAACAACTCTACCTTCAGCATCTATTTTCATTGTCAGATACCATTCATTCTATGGTAATTAAGTGTAAAATTAAAGAAATTAAGAATTTATGTACCATTTTTATATTTATTTGTTTCTGATTGAACCTGTTTTTTTTTGGATGCACCAGCATTACATATATCAGGAGCATACAAACACTTGATGAATGAAGGGGATGCTGAAAACCTCAAGTGGCTACAAATATTCAAGTAAATCTTAATTGTGTACATATTACACTTAATTGGCCATCAAACTTAATAATCTATGGTGATTCTGATTTTCTATGTCTTGTTTTCCCTTATGTATGCAGCAAATATGATCTGTACAGGAAGAGCAAAGTCAGAATCGATGTGGAAAAGGTCAAGCCGTACTATCTCTCCCTCGTCGAAAAGGTAAAAATAACTAATCCATTGATTTTATTTGTTCCTTTTTGTATATGATCCCATAATCTTGATTCTTGATTGGGTCTAATCTCTCTGATAAAATCTTGCAGTACTTCACTGCAAAGCTGAAATGGTGAATCTTGCAAGGTTAATAGGAAGTTGATGTTGTGAAAATCAGGTTAGTTTTCACCAAAGTGAATAATTTTGCCAAAAATTAAGACAAAAAAAAATTCTCAGGTAGTTGGTGGAGTCATAATTATAATTACAGTTGAAATTAATTAAAATCGGAATATATTTATATTTTCAAAATAATCAAATAAATGGATATCAAAGTCCATAGTCGTGGGAATTAATTGACCATAACTTGATCCAGTTCCGTCTCCCTTTTGTTATTTTTACTGGACTTAAAATTATTTACAACCTTATACAGTGGAGATATGGCGTCCAAGTTTTGTGGCTAATGTGCATAAACTATATATTAAAAACTATAACAAAACTTAATTACAACAATAATGTGTTGGTCTTTTTAGTATTTCTCAAAGAAATACTGTTTTGCTTATCAGAATGTGTGCTTGGTTGGCGGGCTACACCGTGAAATTAGCTCATGCATCATATTATATAATATTGAATTTTACATATATAAATCAAATCTTCTTTTATATGTAATTATATAATCTTACGTAAATCACAATTTATATTCCTAAGGGAACATCCTGATTGCAAGGGCATCTCTATTTAACATTTTAACAAAAAAAAAAAAAAGCTCAACCCATTATTTATAAAATATAATTATTAATTTATATGATGATTCTTAAATCCCAGATATTGAATCTAGATAGGAATAATTCCATTACCCTAGACCATATTGTATTTTATTTAATAGGAATGAGGCTCGGATGAACTCTTTACTGAATGCGAGATTAGCTGTAGGGCCCTTAAGTTGAAAGGGCAGATTTAGTTGGGTTAGGCTCAAGAAGATTAAAATAACTTGGTGAATATTTATATAGCCCGATCTTGGTCCAATTCAGCTAAAGAATAGGTTTCTTTTCTTTTCTTTCTCTTTTTTTGAAAAAAAAAAAAACTAATTCTTCAGGGAAAGTTTATTACGAGATATTTTATGACAACAGTAAAGACAATTAATTTTGCTTCAACTTAACGACATCAATGGTTAAAGATGCCAATTTGTGTGGTATATAAACAGTCGTATATAATTATTTAAATATGTTATTTTGTGTCGTATAATCGTTTAATATGTTTGTAAATATAAATACACATATATTACTACAAATAACTAAAGTTAATATTTTTATAGGTATATATTAATTTTTATAATATATTAATAATTTGTCATAATATAATATGTATATAAATATATATACAGATATGTATATGTGTGCATAATAAAAGTATAATAAAATTTAAATATCTAATTATCTATATAATTATTACTAGTACAAATTATATTACTAATTTACTAATTTTTATTTATATATATTAATATAATTAATTCTAATAGAATATATTATAAATTAATTTATATATAAATTTATATGTATATTTAAAAATATTAATATATAATTAAATATTTTAATTATTAAATATTTTTAAATATATGTTATAACAAATTAGGTGTATTCATATCATTACATATTCTAAGTCTTAATAATATCGTGTTGTGTCATATTATTTAACAGTATAATATCTAAAATTGTCGGCTTTATCAATAGCAATGGGTGTGATAGCCCTGAACAGCAAAGGGTGTGCATTGGTTGGTTGGACTTTGGAATTAATATTTAAACCGGATCAAACAATCAAATTATAAAAATAAATTCCATGTATTTGATTTTGTCTATAATAATCATATTCCTTATTAAGCAAAAAGCAGTTTGATTTGCACAAAGTTGATTTCCTTATTTTTACTTACTACTATTTTTTTTAAAGAAGTATTAAATTAAACCTTATTAATTAATATTCCTTATTTAAATTAAGACATTAATGTAACAAAAAAAATTAAGACTTATAAATTCTTTAGTAATACAAATCAGCGTGATTTGTGTTAAATCAATTAATATTCCATACTTTGGCCAACAGAAATAATTCGAATCTAACCGAAACAACAAAAAAATTTATAAAAATTCTACCAAAACTATCCGATTTGCATACCACCTCTATTAAAGCTGTTCATTCAATTTCATCCTAACGTCCCCATTAATGGCCTTACAAGAAATGCCGAGTCCCGTCCTAAAGTGGTTAGTTTTGTGGAACCAATTCTTGTATGGAGAAGCATAGTTGCATGTTTTGAATTTTGACAGTAGTGGGTTGTTTATGAGGAGATTATGAGGTGAGGCTTCGAGGAAAATTTCTCCCTCTCTCTCTATTCTCATTTTCTTCTATCATTCCCAAATTCTTTTATGATCTTCTCGTCCTTCAATAATCTCAGAGACCAGCAAGCAAGCTTTCAAAATTTTGACTCCAATTACAATTTTTCATGAGTCATAACATATTGCAATTGGAGTCTAAATTTGAAGTTCGAGAACCTTTTCTGAAAGTCGCAAATAATTTTCTAAGTTCTAGAGAGTTGTGACAAATGATAATCACCCTCAAACTGCGAGACTCGTCTCATGGCATGTTTTTCTACCTCGTGAGTTTTAATCAAGAAGAAACAAAGGAATAAAAAGAGAAGACTTTTGTTGTTCACGCTGTTGACCTGGAGGCTTTTTTGGCATGGTATTGGCAGCCAGCCAAGGTATAGTGCAAGAAATATCAATGGATAACGTCTCCATACTTCATATTCTCTGCTTCTTTCTAATCCTGATTGTGAAAATATCCTCTGCAGCTGACACCATAACTACAGCTCAATCTATTAGAGACGGAGACACCTTAGTTTCATCAGGAGAGAGCTTTGCATTAGGGTTTTTTAACCCAGGCAGCTCTCAAAATCGATACTTGGGTATATGGTACAACAAAGTATCTGTCCAGACTGTAGTTTGGGTTGCCAACAGAAAAATCCCTCTTCTTGATCCGTCCGGTGTTTTGCAGGTCACTAATCAAGGAAGCCTAGTTCTTTTGAATCACAATGGGAGCATAATTTGGTCTTCCAATTTCACCAGAGCTGCCAGGAATCCTGTTGCACAGCTTTTGGATTCAGGAAACCTGATTATTAAAAATGAGGGTGATGATAATCCTGAAAATTTCTTGTGGCAGAGTTTTGATTATCCATCTGATACGTTCCTACCAGGAATGAAGCTTGGTCGGAACAAAGTAACAGGCCTGCGTCGATATATATCTTCGTCGAGAACACCTGATGATCCTGCTCCTGGTCCTTTTTCATATGGAGTTGATCCTGATGGTTATCCTCAGTTGAATGTGAGAGAGAATTCGACCAAGATTTTCCGAGGAGGACCATGGAATGGTCTTCGATTTAGTGGGACACCTCAGTTACACCCAAATCCTATATATGCCTATGGGTTTGTTCTGAATGACAAGGAGGTGTATTATTACTATCAGCTTAAAAACAGTTCAAGGCTTTCAAGAATGATGATAAACCAGAATGGAATTCTCCAGCGTTTTACCTGGATCGAGCGAACTCGTAGCTGGGGGCTGTATCTTACTGTGCAGATAGATAATTGTGACGATTATGCTCTGTGTGGTGCATATGGTAGCTGCAATATTAACAATTCTCCAGTGTGTAGTTGCTTGAGAGGATTTGAGCCCAAAATTCCAAAAGAGTGGGAAACTGTTGATTGGTCAAGTGGCTGTGTTAGAAAGACTATGCTAAACTGCTCGAGTGATGGGTTTGTAAAGTACTCTGCTGTGAAATTGCCAGAAACACAGACATCCTGGTTTAACACAAGCATGAATGTTGAAGACTGCAAAATCAGGTGCATGAAGAACTGCTCATGTTCAGCTTATACAACTTTGAACATCTTGACAGGAAGTGGTTGCTTGCTCTGGTTCGGTGACTTGATTGATATTAGAGAGTATGATGAAAATGGTCAAGATATTTACATAAGAATGGCTGCATCAGAACTAGGTAATCAGTAATCTCACACCTAAAAATCTGTTGCCTGGTTAGCTCGTGTAACCTACTGCATCACTTAATATGAAAGTGAATATTGAAAGCAATATGCTTTAAATATGGAAAATAAATATGAGGGCATTTGTTTCCTGTCATTGATTGCTAATTCCCAGCAACTGCCTTATGTGTAGACATTAATGATGATACCAAGAGCAAGAGTAATTCAGGTGCCAAGAAACAAAAGAGGATAATTTTGAGCTCTTCGTTTACTGCAGTGATCCTATTCCTGGGCCTAGCTATGGTCTTTTACTTTCGGAAAAAGAAGCTGCAGAAAGATGGTACGATATTTACTCCTTCAATTCAAAATGCCGAATTTTGATCAAATTTCAGTATGATACTGTTAGAGACAATCAAAATTGGTATAGATCACATTTTGCACAGCAAAACATAAGGAAATCAGAGAAAATAGAGATTGCTTGTATCCTGAGGCCATTTTTTTTGTTCATTCATTCGGGTTCTATTGAGCAGGAAAAGTACCAGGCTTTCTGGAAGGTGCAAATAAGAAGGGTCAGGGCCAGAAGGAAGATCAAGAATTATCATTTTTTGATTTTGACACAATTGCTTGCGCAACCAATAACTTCTCAATTGCCAATAAACTAGGAAAAGGAGGATTTGGACCTGTATTCAGGGTAATGATCTGAAAAAAAAAAAAGAATGATGAAATTTTTTTTGTGGTTTCCAATTGCACTGAGCGAAATCATGGTATTATTATAGTAGCTTTCCAGTATAGATTTATGAAATATATTCACCCTTTTAATGCTTATTAATAAATTAGCAATTGTCTAGCAAGTGTTCTAATTTCAGAAAAAACTGAACAGATGCTAGCAACTAAATAATATTAAGAATTCTCAACTTTAAATTTAAAAAAAAAAAAAAAGAAAAAACTGTGTGTTGATGAAATGGTGTGTTTACTTGCAGGGAATATTGAATGACGGACAAGAAATAGCTGTGAAAAGGCTCTCAAAGGATTCAAAACAGGGGCTTGATGAATTCAAGAATGAAGTCATGCATATTGCAAAACTTCAGCATCGAAATCTGGTGAAACTTCTAGGATGCTGCATTCAATCAGAAGAGAAGATTTTGATCTATGAATTCATGCCCAACAAAAGCTTGGACTTCCTTATTTTCGGTTTAAATCTTTTGAAAACCCTACATTAATTGTTGATCATGCATTAATTTCTCTCTTTTAATAATGTATCTGATGAGAAGGATAAAATATTGGACAGATAAAACAAGGAGCAGTCTACTAGATTGGCCTAAGCGGTACCATATTATCAATGGCATTGCCCGCGGACTCCTTTATCTTCACCAAGATTCAAGGCTAAGAATAGTTCATAGAGATTTGAAAGCAGGGAACATACTGTTGGATTATGAAATGAATCCTAAAATTTCGGACTTTGGCCTTGCTAGAAGTTTTGGGGGAAATGACACACAAGCTAATACAAGTAAGGTGGTGGGAACATTGTAAGTAGAGTGACATTCTAATTTAAAGTTGTACACAATGTAAATGTTTGTCCTTGTTCCAGTAAGTCTCAAATGTTGGGGAATTTTCTGCAGTGGCTACATGTCTCCAGAGTATGCAATCGATGGCCTCTACTCGGTGAAGTCCGATGTTTATGGCTTCGGAGTTACAGTGCTAGAGACAGTGAGCGGGAAAAGGAACAGAGGATTCTGTCATCCAGAACACCATCTTAACCTTCTTGGACATGTAAGTATCATATTGATTAGTTCTTATTTCTTTATAGGAAAATTGATTTCAGTTGTTTAGGCATGGAAACTGCATATGGAGGGGAGGTCAATCGAAATGATAGAGCCAGCAATGCAAAATTCTTGCAACCTGTCTGAAGTGGTAAAGTCAGTTCATGTTGGTCTACTTTGCGTACAACGAAATCTCGAAGACAGGCCAAGCATGTCAGATGTTGTTCTTATGTTGGGCGGTGAAGGTGCATTACCTGAGCCAAAGCAACCAGGATTCTACACAGAAAGGGATATCAAAGAAGAGAATTTTTCATTGAGCAACCATAGCTCCTGTTCTGCTAATGACCTCACCATTACGCTTATGAGTGCACGATAAAATTGTACACTGGCACTTTGCCTATGCCTTTTAATATTGTGAAATTATTATATTAACCTTCAAAGAATCATTTTGATTACGTGACAAATATTATCTATTCGAAAATAAATGAAAAATTGGTATCTCCCATATGAAAAATCAGAAAAATAAAGTTCTATTTTTTTTAAAAAAAAAAAAGAAAGAAAGTTAGTGATCCATGACAATATTATCGAATTCAACAAGAATTGTAGAGTGGATGCATTATGCAAACCCAATGCTAACCAAGATTTTTGGTGATTCATGCATATTAAACTAAAGTTCCATTTTTGCACATATAATAATAAGTCGATGTACTTGCGTAGTTCAGACCCATGATGAGGGCATTTGTGCCAATTTTGTGAAGGGCCGTGTTCTGCGTTTCAAATCTGTAGATGGGCTTAAATCCATCAACTACAATCTCTCAACTTTAATCATGGTCAAGCACTGGTCCAACCCAAAATAATATGGATGGTTAAAATCAAGTTATAAAGTAGTAATCAACTTCTTAACCATCCATCCACTTGATTGGTAGATCTGCATGCTAACCATACTCTCCTCGAAAATTCGGAATCTTGTATAGTTGTTTTCTTTTCTTTTCTTTTTTTTTTTTTAAATAAAGGGCATGGTAATTAATTTAGCCTAAAGTCTTTTGAGTATTTTCAATAAATTCTTTATTTTAGTTATATTTTTTTAATTCTAAATAGTCATTTAATAATTAAAAAAACTCCAATACATCTAGAGAACTTTAAGTAAAAATAATTTACTTTTTTCTTAAAATAAAAATTTATTTATTTTAATAAGTACGAATTTATAGTATAAAATAAAGCAAAATAAAAAGTAAAAATTATTATTATTATTTTTGCAGCGCCCTATTTGTTTCCTCCAGTTTGCGGCTTACTCTCTTAAAATTCTCCAAATCCCAAACCTAATTAGTTCCCTAACATCTGTCCAGTTGATTTTTCCCTGCCGTCCCGTCGAGCCAAAGCTCCCATGGCCGACCACGAGGCCCCATCTCCCGCAAGGTACAGATCTTTTTCCTTTTCTTAATATTGTTCAGTTCTTTTTTGGGTCCAATTTGTTTTTATATCTTCGTGATGTATGGCAGGGAAGCTGAGTTTTGAAGATTGTGTCATCGGAGAAATTAGCCACTTTCTTCTTGTATTTGGTAACAAGTAATAGGAAAGTCAGCTTCTTTTTTTTTGTTGTATTAGTGAATGAAACGTATAAGTAATTTCGATAATTTGGAATTTTGATTTGGTATTTCATCATATGATTTTAGATTATTCTTTTTTTTTATCAATTTTTTATGTTGGAGAATTCCTTGCCTCGCATTATCAACGAGAGCATTATGCATCTGTATGGTTTGTATAATCTGATAGCTTGGTGTGGTAGTATTTTTTTTATAGCCAATGGCATTATCGTGATGAGGGAAGATTCACTTTCTCTTGGGCATTCATTAGGAGCTGAAGTAGAAAGGAAATTCTACCTGCCTGTGCACCAATCCACTGTTGTTTCTTTTTGTACAAAATTAGAGTGGTTTTAATTAAATAATTACCAATTGAAAATTTATTGTTTAAATTAGATCAATCTATCTATTCACAATCTGAGTTAGTAATGCAAAAATCAATTGTCACTACTTTTTTTGGCCATTGAATGCTTTATTATTTCCTTTTCAATATAAAATCATCATGCTAGCTTGGTCGTTGATGTTCAGAATACCAACTCCAGTAATATGCATGTGAAATAACAACGTCTTACGTTTGTGGGTCTTCTGTACAAAGGATATAGTAGGCAATTTAGGACTTCTTCTTTAGGATATCATGTTTTCTAAGTCGGGTAGTTTGTGTTATGCTATTGCTAAGCATTATTAGTCTTCAAACCAAAAGGCTTTGCTTTATAATTTGATTGGGACGTATGACTTTTTGTCAAGAGCTGAAGTGTTTGCCTTTTGATGTGCTTGGCATATGACTATGTTTCTTACATGAAATATTATATATGCTTGCATATAGGTACTAATACCTGTCGTTGCTTTTTCCACATCTTTTAGCTTGACTACTTTGGCTTCATATACAGTTAAATAGTACCTCGTGTTTTGATTGGCCTGCGTGCTACAGCCTTCGCCATTCATAGTAGGAGGTAATTATTCTATTGTCAATCTAGTGCAAATTCAATTTAATTCAAAAGGTCTGATGCAAATTTATGTCCTTTATGATTTAATCCGAGATTGAAATTTTTTGAAACTGGTAAAACTTAGATTTTGGGTAGCAGATGCTGATTTTTAAAATTATGTACAAGAAGACTGTCTCACATATCTTCCTTTTAGAGATGTAATTGTGATAAAATTTGCAAGAGAACAAGGTAAAAATTAAGCAACAGTAATTTCCGCATGCCAATTTAGCTAGACTGGATAATTATATGACAGAAATATTGTGGATTCGAACAGTGATTATTCAGTGACTTAGTGGAAAAGGAGGGGCTTGTATAAGTTGCTAACTTTTAGCGACAGAAAAACTCGACGCCAAATATCGTGTTACCAATGTAGTTTCCCTCATTACCCCGCCTCTAACATGTATAGCAAGCGGATTTCCGTCCCCGGAGAAAGTTGCCTCCTTAATGCATATCTGGTGACAGGTTTCTTCACCGCCAATTATATTTATGAAAATGTTTGTATATGTCAACTGGACACGTTGAAAATAATATTAGTGTCAGCGTTTTGCAGCTATTTCTTATTTATTTTAAAAATTATTAATATTGCATTAAAATTAAAATGTATTAATTTAAATATAAAATTGTTTTTAATGCCTAGCAAATGTTAAATTTATCTAATTTAACTACTTATTTTACATATTTTATTTCTTGTAATTATCTATGATGTATTATCATTTGATTATGATATCAAAAATATTTATTATTCAATTAAAAGTGTTATTTCTATGATTACTTTTCAACAATAAACTTGATCTAATATAATCTTAAAATTTTATCAACATTTTTTCAAAACTGCTGCTCTAATTTGAGCTAAATCTTTTACTATATTTTGAATGATCGATGGCCCTCTGTACTTTTTATTTTTTTTCAAAAAAAAATGTAATTGAAGATATTCACGGTTTCTTTGATTTTTTTCTCAAAGCATATAATCATTTTCATAGAAAGTGACTATGTTATTTATTTATTTATTTTTGTCTTAGCCATTCAAATTAGTCTGGATTCGCGTTGTATAAACACATTAATGAATAAAATATTTCATTTAAAGTTTTAAAAATGTTAAATACTAACTCAATATTGTGGTTAAAAAAGAAAATAGCCTTACCAAGTCAGCAACCTACAAAAGAAAATGTCCAACAAAATTATTGAAGGACTTTTTTTTTATACGTGACGTCTGTCCACGCCAGGTGGGTGAACCTATTAATTTAAGAGCTAAGTCCACTCCCACTTATTCAGCATTTGTTTAGTTTTCTTATTGTTAAAAATTAAAATGAAAGGAAGAAGGCTATCTTGCGAAGGGAGTTAGTTCAGCGTGAACATTCAGTTGGACAGAATTGGTTGAGCCCTACCTTGTTCTTGCCATCTCTGTTACTAAGCAATCGTTCCATTCCCTCACAACATGGTTCATTGTTGGCCTTTCAGAAGAAGTTGCAGAAACACAGGCCATGGCTAATTCCACAATTTTCCACTGAGAATTGATGTCGAAACCTGCAGGTTACCTTGGATCCACTACCCTTTTAACGTCTCCATTCTCAACCATGGAACTAACCCATTGATTCAGGTGTTTCTTTTCACGGGTCGTCGAAATCACTGATTGACTTGTGATTATCTCTAATAGAACGACTCCAAAGCTATACACTGCAAGCCATAACATTTTGCTCAATCCACACAATGGCTTTAACTTAAGCTGTCATCTGGCAGGAAATGATGTATATTATACAAGGAAAATTCTTGCAGGCTAAACAAGAAATTCCCATATAATCAATAAATTGAAGGGTCATCATCAACAGGTAATTAATGCTTGCAACTTCCATTAGGAAATTTCTGAGTCGAATACGTTTGAAGCTCCAACTAGGGCTGTTCATGGACCAAATTGGTTAAATTTTTTTTTTTAAAATCCAACCCAACCCATTAAGGTAATTAGTGAATGAATTATTTGTTAAAATCCAACTCAGTCCAAAAGACTTAATATAATTGGGTTGGATTGGATTCCAATTTGGATCGGTTTGCATTTATTAATCCAACAATTAATTTTTAAAAGTCTTTTTCTTTATAATTGCAATCCAATGCAAATTTTCACTTTGATTTTTATACCAATTTTAAACTTATTATTTTATCTTTTTTTGCACACCATTATAATTTAGCATTTTTTTAAATTGCAAAATAAATGGAATAATAGTATTTTTCACTGTTTTAATACCAATTTTCCATTTTGCAATTGTTACACAATCAGTTGGGAACTTACTCAACCTTTTCCATATATTTTGCGACTGTTACACAATTTACAATTAGTTTCGAATGATGCATAACCTTATTAGCCATGAGTTTGGCATTTAAACTGCTTTAAATAGAAATAACAAAGAAATTCATTCTCCATAAAAATAATTAAAATAATCTTAATATATTTATAAAAGAATCACTCCACATAAAAAAAATAAAAATAAATTTTTTATCTTTTAATAATAAAGGTATAAAAAATGTTAATAATTGAAGAATTTTTAATAATACGACATTAAAATTCAATTTTTTTGTTTAAAATATATTTTGTAATATATGATCCTAAAAATTTTATATAAACTTGATTCATTTTTTATTAATTAATTGGAGTAATAATTTCTGTAACGTAAAAATAATAGATTTTACAATCAGTTTAACTATAAATTTATATGACAATATATTATCAGTTCTATTAATAAAAAATTATATTGATTTGATTTAAATAAAAAATTTCTAACAATATAGCCTTTCTTTTCCTCGAAAAAAAAAAGCTGTGTGAAATTATAAAACTTAAAATTCTAAATAAATTCCCAATAATTGCTGGAATTATGAAGAGTGCCACTTCTTTTGAATTAATATAAGAGCAATCATATAAATAATATAATAAAATAATATAATAAAATATAAGCGGTTTGAATGAGAGTAGAATAAAAATTAGTTTGATAAATTTTAATATTATAACTGGATGGTTTAATATGATCCATTGATCTTTATACCAATCCAATCCATGAAATACAAATTAGTTAAATAAAATTTATCCAATCCAATAAAAATTTACTTTAAATTCAAATATTGGAATGATTTGGGTTGGACCAATTGATTTGGTTGGATACCCACTTTTTATGAACAGCCCCAGCTCCAACTACCACAAAAATGAGGATCCAAGTAGTGGAATAAATAATATGTCTACAAATTGTAATCATTGATCTATGGCAGCTGAATAAACAATCTCCTGTTGTCATAGATTACTGGAATAGTTTGAACATCTAATTTAAAATTGTTATTAATATATTATCATATATACCACAAACAGTTAGAATTTGGTATCTATACAAGCCCTTTAACTCACCAGCTTCATAGGTTTTTATTGAAGGAAGTATGAAGCTCGCAATTGAATATAATATATAGGAAGACTTTTTTGGTCAACAAGAAAGATACATATATATTAAGATAAAAAAAAAAACTACCTTTCATCCAAAAAAAAAAAAGGAGAGAGAGAGAAACTTAACCTCATCATATAAGTAAAATTGAAAGCCCGACATACTTTTCTACAACCAGATGTATAGAAATAAAAAACAAACTTTTTTTAAAAAAATAATAATAACGTCTTCAACTAGAAAGCAGAGTCAGATCTGTAAATGCAAAATATGCATGTGTTAATAGTATTTGTCAATTTGTGTATCGTAGATAATAAACATTTATTCTTAAAATCCGAATTTAAATATTTTATACTTTAAAAAAAAAACTACTCAGATTGATATAATATCAAATTCAAATATATATATATTCGTTTGAAATTCTTGTATATCCAACTGGACCATCCAATTATTTTTATTGAAATAATCTTACATTCCATATAATAAAATAATTTATAAACATATTGAGTTCTTACTATAAAGTCATTTTCTTAAGCCGAGATTTTTGAGAAATTATCTATTTGGTAAACTTCAAACTCCTCGTTCTATACTTGTTTCGCTGTCTTCAACACTGAAAATAACAATAATAATAATAATGAACATTTAATTAATAATTAGTCAATGTCATTTACCTTGTCTATGGATTATTACATTTAGTTAGAGAAATTATTGAATATCCTAACTACAAATTAATGTTACTTGTGCTATCTCAAGAGAAAATTATATCATTCTTCTTGCAGGCAATGGTTGTTTACAATCGCCGATTACCTACTGAAGAGTTAAAAACAGCACTGTAATTATTATGAGAACTATATTCTATTATCTGCCAAAAATAGAATCATATTATAACGAAATATATAAGTGACTGGTTTTTACAGAAAATATGCCCGAGGAAATGAGAAACCACAATACAAGTAATCGGTCATATGCCAAACAACCGTAACCAGAAACATTTGAATCAAATGAAAAATGTATATTGAAAATATAAAATGTTGAAAAAATAGATGCATGCAGCCGGAAGCAATATCGAATACAGAGATGAAGGACGGTGATGGAGAGCGGCGAATGAGATCGGCTGCGACGGAGGTCGGCGGTTAAAGATAGTGATGGGTTTTGTTTGGTTAGGTTTAGGTTTAGGTTTTGATTTTAATGGGGTCTTATTCGGTTGCAGTGTTAAAGGTAAAAAACTGCAACAGTTATTCAGTTGAGACTTTTTTCAACATTTTATTTGTTTAAACTTTTAATAACAATTTTTTTTTGAAAATTTGTTTCAATAATTAATATTTATTATAAACATATTATATCAAAAGTAAAAAACATTTAATATAAATTAATTAAATTAATAATATATTATATTAAAACATTAAATAAATTGAGACAATTTTGTAGTATATTAATTAGTGTTAATATAAATAAATAAATGTAGTACCAAAAAAATATAAACAAAGTAAATGTACATATCAAATATATAACACAGTAAGTATAATGTATATAAGTTTATTACATATAAATTGTATACGTTTATAATATAAATTGTTTTAACATAAATTAACAGATGAATATATTAAATCAAATTAATGTGTAATACACACTAAATATAGATGGGTAAAGATTTTTGATAGAAGTTATAATATGAATAGATAAATGCAACGTATAAAGTATAAATTAGAGTTATTTACTAATAGTAATACTCTGAATTTGTAGGAATATAAGATTAGATTATGATATAATGGTGCAGTTATTTCAATTAGAATAGTTAAACAATTTCAATTACATAAAGATTTATGAAGACCAAGAGGAGCAAAACCAACCCTTGGATGAACACTAGTCATAGTGCACAACTACCTAGCGATGGGAGTGGATTCATTGAAGATTCCAGTGAAACCTTTGAATTCAATCCCATTCCTCTCTTTTGTTTTAGCCATTTCTTCCACTAAGCATTCGTTCAATTCATTCACTACTTGACGCATATTGGGCCTTCCTGTTGAAGTTGGAGAGACACAGGCCATTGCTATTTCTACAGCTTTCCAGATTGAATTCATGTCGAAATCCCCCCCTAATCTTGGATCAGCGATGCTTTCAATGTCTCCATTTCCAATCAGGGACCTAACCCACTGACTTAAATGAAGCCTTGCGTCACTTCTTCCAATTACAGGTCGCCCTGTTATTATTCTCAAAAGAACAATTCCAAAGCTATACACATCACTTTTCTCTGTTAACCTGTATGTCTCAGAATACCTGCAAGTCAAGTGCCAGCCTCAACATTAATTAAACTCAAAACCATGTATATCTCCTTGATAAAATGATCAAATTTATCATTAAACTCAAGGAATAAATCACTAACTCGGGATCGAGGTAACCAGGGGTTCCAACAACATCTGTTGATAAGTAACTGCCACTTTCAACTGGGAAAGGTCTTGACAACCCAAAATCAGCGAGTTTTGCTAGGAAATTGTCGTTTAATAAGATGTTTGAAGTCTTTACATCCCTGTGTACAATCGGTGGCTTCGACCCATTATGTAGATACTCCAATCCTGCATAATTAGAGTTCTCCATGTATTAGTTCACTTATGGCAAAAATAATTGGAATGCAATTTAGGAAAATTTATCTCATTGTTAACCTTTCGCAGCCTCCACAGCTATTTGAAGCCTCATCTCCCAGCTCAATACATTTCTGTTGGTACCTACATTCACGTAATTAAACGCTGTGTCTCAAATTTCTAATGCTATTGTTGTCTAAAAATGTGAAAGAATGAATACTTATAAGAAATGCACCTGATAGATGCTTTTCTAAATCTCCATTAGCCATGTACTCGTAGATGAGCGCCATGTTGGTGCCTTCATGACAGAACCCAACAAGGGTTGTCAAGTTTCTGTGATGAACTCTCAAAAGAAGTTGGACCTGTAATCAGAAATCATTTGTCCATCTTAAGTTTTCTCTATACTCTCTACACTGAGAAACTCAAATCTCGTATGAAATCCGAATCATACCTCTGCCTGAAACTGTTTACAACCCTGGACTGATGATGGAGAAAGCATTTTTACAGCTACTTGATTGCCATCTAAGTAGCCATGGTAAACTGTTCCGAATCCTCCCCTACCGAGATCCCTCTCGAAGTTGTTTGTTATTTTCAGCACCTCAGAATATGTGAAGTGTCGATTTTTCGAATCTGGTGAATCGTATGGGTTGTTAGTTCTGTCCTCCATATCCCTGCCTGGTAAAACTTCAACAAGTTTGATTAAGCAGTACACATTGAATTATAAAGGACCAAAAGAAGCAAATTTATGAGAAAATTCTTCCGTGAAGTGTTTGAACATATTCAATCATATAAGTCTTACCATGCTGCTTCCTTCTTTTAAAGTTCCAAAACAAGATAAACAAAGCAGCCATGATGATAAATACTGCAGCAATAGATGCCACTACTGGAACAACAGGGGTGGTTTTCTTCTCCTTCTTGCAAGAAAAGGATGCGCATAGATTTGGATTTCCAACAGTACTATAATTGATGCAGCAGATGACAATATAAGTAAATATATTTTGTGAGAGTGTGATTGTTGGGAACATAATTAAATGAAAATTAACATTGCTCATTGTAAATTCTGCTAGCATATACATATGACGTTTTTGACAGAATAGTAGAATACGTACCTTAGCACAAGCGAATTTTTGTTTGACCTCTCAAGGAGTGCTGGGGGAACTGAACCTGTGAGTTCGTTTCCTGATATGTTTCTGGCATGCATAACAATAAGATCATATCATGTGCAATTACTAGTTCTGATAGGCATGCATTTTCGGTTATAATCCCGAGTAACTTACAGGAATTTCAAGGATGGCAGCTGAGACAGAAAATCAGGCACTGATCCAGTCAAACTATTGTTTGATAAGTCCCTGATATTCCAGTAAAATATTATTGTAAGAGAGACTAATTATTTCTGAATGCAACATCGTCACTATTTTTGAGATCCAAGAACTTACAAAGATTGCAACAATGCGAGGTCGGATATGTGAGGTGTAATTTCTCCAGTCAAACCACTTGAGGACAAGTTCCTAATTGATTGTCGGGCTATGTTACTAACTGAAAGATTAAATTCAGAAGAAAACTTTTTTTTTCTTAAGAAAAATAAAAAAAGAATAAACTTACAAGGATATGATTCTAGGCATTTCAGAGTCATCATAGTTGCAATTCAGGCCCTCCCACAAGTAAGTTTGTGGGGCACATGGATCTCCTTCCCAGTTTCTTTTTATCCTATATGTCGACTTGATATTTATTATGGCATCGACTGATGGATTCGTACATTTGCGTAAAGAAGAAAAGTAGCAAGAGTAAAAACAGAGTAAACTAGGACACGGAACCTAGTTAGACTTTGCCATAAAAATACAAAAATTGAAATAGGAACATACCATCTTCTTGATGAGATTGAGATTGCAAGAGCTCAAGAACATAATAAATCTCAATTGCGTTGATAATTGGTGGAAGGGTTGCATATTCAGTTTTATTGATGTTAAAATTATATTGGCCTCCAGTAAAAGCTGAGCGGGAGAATATAGTGTTTGAGGCCAAATATTCAGGAACTAGAGGTCCATACCATTTTTTTCCATTAAAATTAATGTCAAATTCCCTGGATTCGTTGGCTTGAAGCTTTACAACTTCAGCAAAGTGCATGTAAGCATAATATTCAGTTTTGGTACCTTCATAAGTAGCGTCAATGGAGAAAGACAGTGACTCATTTTCATTTGCTGGTGTAATAGCAGTCCCCATGACAATTGATGGTAACTCGTAATCATTCTGACTCACCTGGTAATTATTATCATCATTTTGCAACTCTTTCCACCTGAGAAAACTGTAAGGACGCCAAATACGATCATGAATATCTTCTGGAAACCTGAGAAATGGTCATATTTAATTAAGCATCGCAACAAATTCTTGGTAGTGGTAGTTAGTTAATTAAAACAGTTTGACGATATATAAATTGGCTCACCTAACATTTGCATCAGCATTTGAACCAAAATCAAATCTCCGGTGGAGTACTAGTGATCCAGATTGAGTATTATAAGATTGATTCTTCAACGGCCTCAATTCTAATGAAGATATGAATGGTGTGCCGGATCCTGTATCCAGAAGGCAGACAGATACATAGTTCCTTGTAGTTACATGTATGATCTCTGGGGAATAACTGAGGCTTGCATTGGCTATTTTCATAGAAACCCACTTATTAGGTCCTAAATGCAGATCAAATGATGGTAATTTGTTAAGACCATCATAATTTCCATACATGAAAGTTGCTCTAATCAAATATTTGAGGCCTCGAGTAAGGGCTATTTTATAACAGTTTCTTTCTCCCTCAGGAAAACTTCTGACATATTGTAGCTGCCGAACCGTAAGAAATTCAGATGATATCCTCTTGCTTATGCCGGTGTCTATGAATGCAGTGTCTGAATTATAGAATAGATATGTAACAGGATCATTATAGCTAGCATTGTCTGGTAATCCGCAATCTATACTAATGAAACCTGAAAAAGAAACGGAAGAAAGGATTATTAATTTGATCAAATGTTGGTAGAGGGCAGACACTAATATCATTAAAAGAGTGAGATTTAGACCTGATTGATCCTGAGCATGAACCATGTTTGTCAGAACTAAGGCAGTAAACAGCCCAAAGAAGAACCACTGTAACATCTCCATCTCGATCTTCAACTTCTTCCCTGTCAGAAAAAACGTGGAATTCCTGTCTTACGACAAAGAGCAACTTGCTTCAAATTCTAAAGTTTCACTCCCAATTTAAGGCAGCAGATTAGTTTTAGCATAATATTTCAATTATGTATTCAACTACACTACTCATTTAGTAATCTATAATAATAATAATAATAGTAAGTGGGGTCCATTGACCCCAATCAATTTAAGAAAAAATGAAAATCATCATATTAATTTTGTAATTTTTTCAAATTGACCCCAGTAAATTTTTTTAATGGACCCCACTAAATAAGAAAAATAGTATATAATATTTTTTTATTATTATTTTGATGAGAGTAAACTTTTATTTGCTTATGGCAAATTTTGACCCCCCCTGGATAAAAATTCATGGCTACCTCCCTGCAATTAACCAAGAATAATATTATGAAGGAAAATCTGTCAAAACTAAATCCGAGTGTGTTTGTCCATGTTTGTCTCTTAGAATCAGTCATGCCCACCTGAGATGCTCTTACAATGAAGCTTTCTTGGAGCAAGTGTTGTGTTGGACGGCGCAACCATTACTGGTGGCAGCAACAGCAACCAAATTTTCTGTTTTAACAAGCAAATGGTTTCTCGAAAACAAATAAATTTGCCAAGAATATACCAGTTTATATAATAGAAATTAAGATTGAACAGTCAAGTCCAACCGTCTAAGCTACCTACTTGTGTAGGCCCTAACACAACGTCCACGACACAAATTAATGTAAATGTCCCGCGCAACTTGAGGAGGATGTTAGAATATCCGTCTTTGTAATAAATAAATTATATTCTTAAAAAATAAAATAAGATATTAGATAGGTATAACATGGCGTAAACTTTGTGTCTAAAAATCTAAATAAAAGATTTTCTATAAATTATTCTTTGTGAACAAAACCGCATATACTTTTTAAACAAGATATATATAAAATAGATAAAACTCGGTGCTATTAATTACATCATAATTGAATTAAAAAGGGAACATTGAAATTAACTGATATAGATATAAGGTGTTTATTGAGAAAAATTCCATCATATTTTAAACCTAAGTTTTAATACAAGTTTGCAGAAATTGCTACATATTTGTTTTGTTTTTTCAGAAGAAAAGTAAAATTGACGTGTGTATTAATTAAGAAGAGTGAGTTAGATAGAAATTTTATGATAGCGTATAGGTAACAATTACAAATGGAAAATGGGGAAGAAGAAGTCATCACATTGGTACGATGAGGGAGAATTGAGAAAGGGAATATGCCTCTGCGTGTAGAAAAAAGAGCCTCAGCGGCTAAGTCGTCTTTAAGCCAAACATTGACCGCCAACGACTTCGGCATTATTTTCATTCTTTTATTTATTTGATGCCTACGTTCAATTCCTCTTTGGGATCCACCAAGTATTACCTTCTCTTGTCAATGCCTTTGACTGGGGACCGAGGATGTATCCTTTACAATGTTTAAGTTGGTAAATTTATGAATTTTTTTTTTATTATAAACTGAACTGAAATGAACTCAATATTACAAATTGAGTTAATTAGTATTTATTTCTTACTTAATGCTTCGGTGAAACCCATGTCCTTCACCAGATGATGGTAAGAATGAAAACCATATTAACTCTTTAATTTTTATTTTATTATAATTAAAACCATATTAACTGAAAAAGTCAAACGAAGTTTTAAAAAATTAAAATAAAATCAAAATTTGAAAGACCTTAAATAAAGATATAAATATTGAAGGACTTAATAGACAAAATATGAATAATTTCCAGATCAAACTATATATTCTTTTTTTTTCCACTAAGTAAATAGTATCTCTCTATTTTTGGACAATGTTCAATACTCATTTTATGATTGGTTAGTAAAGAAAGAAAAAAAAATCTAAAAACAATGAGAAAAAAATTATTTTTCCTTTTCACTAACCAATAATAAATTGAGTATTAAAAAATCTCATTATCATTCTATCCAACAAAAAAAGGAAAGAGTTTGTATTAAGAGAAATGATAAAAACACCGTTTAATATTTACATTTTGATTTAATAGTAAAGAGAAAAAAATGTAAAAAAATAAAAAGAGAAAAAAAATTACTTTAAAATTTTTTTTACCAACTAATCAGAAATTTAGCATAGAAGAATATATAAAAATAAAAAGTATTGTTGGCAATCATTTTATTAAATATGTCTCGGCCTATCTCTGCTTGTTGCTGGCTTGCATGGGACTCAGTCTCTCTGTTTTCGAACTCTCTAAGACTTAAAAAGCAAAACACAAATACATACATAAAATGGTATGTAATTGAGATTTTATAAAGATAAATTAATGGCATAAAGTATAAATTAGGGGAAAGAAAGTTATTAAGTTAAAAAGATTTTCAGAGAAGGACTGAGGAGCTGCTAATTCTCAGGGAAGGACTCCGGCCAATTATAAATACCTTCCTTTTACTGCTCTACAATGCCACACCCACCGCTTCTTCTTCTTCTTCTTCTTCTTCTTCTATATTTTCCTTTTATCTATTTGTCCTATTTTCTTTTATTTTTCTATCTTTTTGTCACTTTCAATCTTCATTCAGGATGACTATCCTTATTGAGCAACCACCCTTTCGGTAAACATTTTACTTCCTTGCCTTGCCTTGCCATTTTTTTCCTTTTCCCAGATCCTTTTTTTCAATTGATTTCTCGGTATATATCTTTTGAATTTTATATATTGTTCAATACTTTCTTGTAAATTATTCTTCGATGCAAACTGGGTTTTCCTAATTTTTCTTTTATAATTCAAATATTTTGTTTTCGTAAATATTGCAGACCCTGGTTTTGTTGAAAATTTAAATTTCTTTTACACAAACTTCTTTTCTTTTCTTTTCTTTTCTTTTTAATTTTTCATTTTACAGGAGTTGATGTTGAGGAAAAGATCCCTGATGATGAGAAAGAGTTGTTAGACGGCGGATTTGTTGTTCCACTGACTAACTCTTTTGGCCAAACTTTTAGGTTTTTCCCTTTTCATAACAAATAATATGTAATTATCTTTTATTTTTACATTTTAGATTTTATACTTAACCCATTATTAACTATACCCAGTAAGTAATTAAAAAGTACAACTACTCAGCTTATGGTTTTTTTTTTTTGAATTTTACTCACTTTTATGTAAAAATAAATAAATGTTTGTCCGGATTGGAATAACTAACATTAATATAATTAAAAATCTCAAGAATCTTCTCTGATATGGTGCGTAATTTAGTTATTTTTAGGCATAAAAATGGTAAATGATAGTATGACACATACCCAAGCCAGATGGCAACTTCGGATGTTATATCCAGAAAAAATTTATTTATTTGAATGCCATTTGTTATTGTCTTCTACAAGTGGTAAACTTTGAATTAAAGACCTTATGGCCATGGGATTGGATTTTCTCAAATTTGTTTCACAACATTATCCTTACCTATGACTGATCAAGGATTTTTTTTTAATAAAAAAATGAATTTAATATTAAAGATATAAAAGAAAAGGAAAACTTGTTAATTATGTGTTCAAAATTCAATATCTTTCATCATCTATCTAAGATATGTATGTGGAAAACAGAGATTATGATGCAGAAGGTGAGAGGCAACCTGGTGTTGAGAATTTCTGCAGGATCAATCACATTAGCCAGACCTATGACTTTGTAAGCAGACTAATTATATTTAATGTTTGCATTTTTCAATCTTAATCTTTGAAATCTATTTTGTTTAAAAATTGTAATAAATAAAGATGGGTGAATAAAAAATTTTTTAAAAAAATTCAGGTGAAGAAAATGAGAGAAGAATATGGGAAATTGGACAAGGTAGAGATGAGCATATGGGAATGCTATGAACTTCTTAATGAAGTAGTGGATTAGAGTGATCCTGATCTGGATGAGCCTCAAATTGAGCATTTGTTGCAAACTGCTGAAGCCATTCGAAAAGATTATCCCAATGAGTTTGAGGACTGGCTTCACTTAACTGGCCTTGTTCACGGTATATTTGTAGAAGAAACTACTGTTTAGGCCCAAGCCAGCATTTCGTTGATTGCCCTGTCCATTCAGGCCCATTCCATTCAGGGTCCGCTTGACTTTCTCCGTCCCCTTTTATTAGGTTAATTATGCCCGTTATCCTAACCTGATCACTAACTAATAATGTTGTCCCTCAACTTAATTTTTTTTTAATTTAGTTTTATATATTATCTGTTCTTGTCAAATTCATTGTCATATTGTTTCCTTAATAAGTCAAACCAACCATTGAATATATTACTTTCGATTTGAATATTCATTCAGACCTATTGTATAAAAAAAATGGATGAAAGAATAATAGGATGAAATTAGATTAAAGTGATTTTTACAAATTGAAATTCAAGAACTAACAGATGTGATTAACCCTTTTATATTATTATCAAGGATTAAAAAACTGATCTCACGTTTCTATTTTTTCATTTTTAAATTGATTTTAGATCTTGGAAAGGTGCTCCTTCTTCCCAGCTTTGGTGAGCTTCCTCAGTGAGCTGTTGTAGGTGAGGGTCATGTTACTGCAACAGCAATTATAAATGATCTACCAAATAAATATTTATTAGTATAATATTACCCATAGAAGCATCACCAATTTGCAGTTACTGATCTTAATTCATTTTGCAGGGGACACTTTCCCTGTTGGATGTGCTTTCGATGAATCCATTGTCCATCACAAGGTCTTTGATTAAATTTCATCAATTTCACACTTCACATAAGACATGGTTATGAGCAATTTTCCTGAAATTTTTATTATCTGCTAGATAAATAATTGACATATATTTTGCTCATGGGCTTCACAGTATTTCAAGGAAAATCCGGACTATAATAACCCTGCTTGCAACACCGAGTATGGAGTTTACTCTGAAGGATGTGGATTAGACATTGTTATGATGCCATTTGGACACGACGACTGCATGTATCTGGTATTATTACTAATCTAATTTCAAAATTATTTTATGTAAATTATTGGCTTATTTCGTTGTAAAATATAATTATGAAAGTCTTACTTTTTGGCTTTACTGTCAGGTGGCCAAGGAGAATAAAACAACTCTACCTTCAGCAGCTCTTTTCATTGTCAGATACCATTCATTCTATGGTAATTAAGTGTAAAATTAAAGAAATTAAGAATTTATGTACCATTTTTATATTTATTTGTTTCTGATTGAACTTTTTTTTTTGGATGCACCAGCATTACATATATCAGGAGCATACAAACACTTGATGAATGAAGAGGATGCTGAAAACCTCAAGTGGCTACAAATATTCAAGTAAATCTTAATTGTGTACATATTACACTTAATTGGCCATCAAACTTAATAATCTATGGTAATTCTGATTTTCTATGTCTTGTTTTCCCTTATGTATGCAGCAAATATGATCTGTACAGGAAGAGCAAAGTCAGAATCGATGTGGAAAAGGTCAAGCCGTACTATCTCTCCCTCGTCGAAAAGGTAAAAATAACTAATCCATTGATTTTATTTGTTCCTTTTTGTATATGATCCCATAATCTTGATTCTTGATTGGGTCTAATCTCTCTGATAAAATCTTGCAGTACTTACCTGCAAAGCTGAAATGGTGAATCTTGCAAGGTTAATAGGAAGTCGAGGACGCATACTATATTGCAGAGATAAAAGATGGATTTTCCGGGTGTGGGTGCTCTAGTTACAGTGTGTGTACATCTTGCTGTGGCTTTTGAGTGTGATAAATTTAGTATTAGTTTGTCGCTAAACAGTAAAATTTGTTGGGTTGTATTAAATCTATAAACAAATGCGTTATGGATTCAATCATATAATTAAAACATCAAAGATGCACTTAGTTAATGTCCATTCGAATAAGCTAAAATAGGTAGCAAAATCAATTTGGTTATATCTTAGTGGTCCAGATCTTATGCATTATCGAAGATAGAATTCCAAACTCAAAGAAAGCATATTATTCATTTCGAACATCTTCATTTCGTTATCATCAGTGTCTATTTTCATTGTACTATAACTGCATTAAATGTGACATTTGCCATAAAATAAGATGACAAAGACCCACGATGGTCCCTGCCTTACAAGTCCTTGCCCTTTCAATTAAGTGTCTGACTGAATTTTGTACACTCAACTACTTAACCTAGAAAATCCTTTCAAGATTAGAACATCAATCATGAACTTGGGAAATCATATTCTATTAATTGTAATCACGATCAATTAAAAGAGAAACAAATTCCCATTCATCTTTTTAGTTGTCCTCTAATGGCACAAACATATACCCTATCGAACTCTATAATTGCGCCAAAATGTTCAAAAACCTGACCCAAGTAAATAGTAAAGATATATTTTTTTTTCTTATGAGAAAAAAAAGAACTAAACTAGGAAAATAAAAATGGAGTCTGAGACCACTCTTAGCCTTCCAGCCACAGATTTTTCCTGCACTGATTTGAAGCCATGAACCAATGAATGGGAGAAAGTAAAATCCCAAGTCAGGAAAGCAGCTGAGGAGTTCGGTTGCTTTGAGGCTTTATTGAATAATATTCCTCAAGAGTTCCAAAAGGCGATGGATGGAGCACTAGAAGAGATTTTTGCATTGCCCGTGGAAACAAAGAAACTTAGAGTGTTTAGTTTGAGAAAACATTTTATGTTTTCTTTTTCCAATTTTTGTTTTCTTTTTATTAGTTTTTTTTTATTTTCAATTTTTTAAATAGAAAACTAATTAATAATTGTAAAAAATTATATAATGCTTACTTATAAATAGAAATAAAAAAAAAACATATTTTCTTGTATTACTTATAATTTGATGAATTTTGAAAATGTATTTTTAATTTTTCAAATTAGAAAATAACGCAATTAAATAATAAATTCTATTATCTAGCTTTCTAAGAATAATTTTTTAGAAAATTGATATTATTTTCTACAAATACATCCTTGTCTGAATTTCCTTTCCATGGTTACATTGGATCATCTTCGTCATCATCTCTGTATGAGAGCGTAGGACTATTTGATCCTGACAATTTCTACAAGGTTGAAATCTTCAGCAATCTCATGTGGCCTGAGGGAAACATAAATTTCAGGTTTTATAACTTTTTTTTACATTTTCTTTTCCTAATTGTTTCTGATTGAAAAGCTTTGCTTATGAACTATGTTTTTTGACAACAAAACTGTAAATTCGTTCTCAAATCCGTTATCAGAATTAGATCAAACGATAAGGAGGATGATTGTGGAGAGCTTAGGAGTAGAGCAATATTTGGATGAACACAAACTCCATTTATAATTTACTCAGTCTCACAAAGTATGAAGCACCTAAAACCTCTAAGAAGAAAACAGGGCTAAGGGCTCACACTGGCAAGAACACAACTCGCATATTGTATCAAAATAAAATTGATGGGCTAGAGGTGGAGACCAAGGATAGTGTTGGAGATGCTAAAATCTCACATCGAAAAAGCTCAATAAAAATAGATAATTTATAATCCAAAAAATTCACTCTTCTCATTTATAATGAACCGAACTCATCAATTTCAAAATAATATCAGAGATAATTGTCTAGCAGCCCATTAGAATTTAATTAATTTAAGAGTACAATTTCAGACAAAACAAAAATGAATATCTGAGATTCAAAATGGACATGTGACATCTGAAATTCAAAAAATACAAATTCAAGCAAAACAAATATGGAAATTTGAAACTTCTGAGACTATATGAATATAAGCCCAATACGTAAAAATGATAACAATTCTCAACTGAATCAATGCAGTTGGACTTGAAAAAAAGTGTTGGAGACTCTAAAATCTTGTATTAAAAAAACTCAACAAAAATGGGCAACTTATAAGATTTAAGGGATCAAAACCATTTTGGTGAAAAAATCTGCTCAATAATTTTCAAGTTCACAAAATCTATATTTTTCTTATTTGTAATGGACTGGATCCATCAATTTAAATAGATAGTAAATGGATCAATGTGAAATTATCTCCCAATTCTTTCACGGTCATAATTGGTGAATCGCTCAATGTAATTCATTTCCCTTTTTTTCCTGGATTTTTCATTATTTGATTGATTGATAGGTCGGATTAGAACTAGTAACTTCACAATCCTGAAAACCACCCCAATATCGATACAATTTTGATAATTGTATTAAAATCTGTATGTGAAATATTTGCAGGCATGGACAAACGGAAGATTGCACAGTCCACTCCATCGTGTAATGATGAGTGGAAACAAGACAAGGTACTCTGCTGTGTTGTTTACAATACCAAAGGAAAGCTATGTAATAAGAGCTGGTGAATGAACTGAGCAATTTAAACCTTTTCGATATCCGGAGTACTTGACTTGATAACTCCATCTTGCAGATGTTGGGAAGAATTATGAATGGCCTTTAATTAAAGGATTATTTTGGTGCCTAAGCACTTCGAAATTGTATATATATATATATATATATATATGACTACAGATTTAATGTTATGTACACGTGTTTCCAATCTCCTTCAAGAGGCAGATAACAAATATTATATCTTTCATGTGGTTTACCATTATATATATGAATTAATAAATAAATAAATTGTCTACCTTGCAGTACATTTGCTTGTATAAGCTCCTTCGCACAATAATAAAAATATTGTAAGATGAAATGCTCAAGTCCATGAATCTTTTTTGTGTGATTCGTAAGTCAACTTTTTTTTTCATTTTTTATGGTTGAATTAAAAATCTCTCATCCATCATCAAGTCAGCTGCTCAACATGTGTGAGAGGAATATTGTTTTGATGAATTTCGCTAGCCATTGAAGACATCTGATATTTGCTTGCTCTCTCTTTTTAATTTGCAGTGTTTTGAATAAGACCTCAGGATTGAATATATTCATCTGTTGATTGGAACATACTGATCCATATAGGACTAGGGGATCCTAGTAAGACGTGACACACAATTTTCCCCTTAATTACCTTACGCAAGAAATTTTCTTTCTTTCTTTTTCTTTTCCTTTTTGTTCTTTAAAAAAATAGATATGTTGGATTTCCTCCACGACGATTCCTTAATTTTAATTTTAATTCAGTATTACAGATTAGCTTATTATTGTAATGGATTTATTGGGTAGTTAATTATCTCATCGGCCTTTACTCCTTTTCCCTGTTGTTATTCTTGAAAGTCAATGGTACGTACTTAAGGCAGAAAGCAGCAGATTAAACCACATTATTAGGCCCAAATATAGCTAAAATAGACATGACTTTTGTTATTTAAGGTCCAAACTCTATTAATCATATCAAAACCACATTATTGGCCCATTAAGCTTCACCGAATCCTCTTTATTAAAGATGAAAGAGATTTTTTTTCCTTCCTCCAATTCAACTATGAAAAGGGTAAATATATATATATACACACACACTCAGTAGGAAAATTACAGCTAACAGATTTTTTACATCTAAGAACTAAGATAAATAAATTATATATTATCGAGTTATGGTAGATTATTGTTAAAAGAAAGTAAAAAATGAAAATTGATCCCTTAAAAAGCAAAAGAAATTAAAGTGAACAGAAAGTATATGTACGATGAGCAAATTGACTATTGACATAATATAATTATATAAATCAGAAATGAAAGGACCGAAAGCGGTCCCTGCGTTATTTAAAACTCTTTAGCATATATTTCCACAAACTAAATCTCAATCTGCTTTAGCTCTCAATAGATAATGACGAAGTCATTTTTTATTTTTCAATTAAGCATCAACGAAAAATGTGACTTCATGATATATATATATATATATATATATATATACACTTCACTATCTTTGAGTACAATAATTAGATAATAAATAATCACCATTTTATATATATATGACAATTATCTACCAATTATTACATTTCTTTTTTAGAATATCATTTTCGTCACAGCTCAGCAATATATGCAAAAACAAAATATCCATGATTATATATTAGTATACCACAATATAATTCTACATAAATTACTTAATTGTAGCTCCCGAAAATACAGTATACAAAATTCACTTGGACAAACTGAAAAACAAAATGGGCTCTGAAGATTCTGTTACCCTTCCAGTGATAGATTTTTGTAACCCAGATCTGAGGCCAGGCTCTTCCACATGGAGATTGGTGAAATCTGAAGTTCGAAAAGCAGCTGAAGATTATGGTAGCTTTCAGGCTCTGTTCGGAAAAATTCCCGAAGAGCTTCAAAAGGCAATGAATTCAGGATTAGAAGAAATCTTTCTCTTACCTTTGGAAACAAAAAAGCGTAATGTTTCCGAAAAACCTTTCCATGGTTATCTTGGATCATCTTCTGCCATGTCACTATACGAAAGCTTGGGAATAGCCGATCCTGACAGCTTTGACAATGTCGAAAACTTCACTAATCTATTGTGGCCTCAAGGAAATCATCAACTCAGGTTTGAGTTATTTATTTATTGCAGCAAAAACATCATTAATTTTAAGCTAATTTCATGCTAAGATTGATCAAAATAGATATTTAAAGATTCAAAAATTTTGGCAGCAAAACTCTGCGTTCATTTTCTGAACGGGTGGTGGAATTAGATCAAATAATAAGGAGGATGGTTGTAGAGAGTTTGGGTGTGGAGAGATATTTAGAGGAGCACATGGACTCGACGTACTATTTCCTGAGAGTCGCCAAATATCAAGCACCACATTCGACTACCGAGAAAAAAACAGGACTAAGGGCTCACACTGACAAGAACATAATAAGCATTTTCTACCAAAATCAAGTTGATGGCTTGGAGATACAAACCAAAAATGGAGATTGGATTCCTGTGAAACTTTCACCAGATTCTTTTGTCATCATAATTGGGGAATCTCTCAATGTGAGTCACTTAATTAATTCCCTTTTTCATTTCAAGAATCTATGTCAAAGTTTACTATGTAACTTAATAAATTTTTCAAGGTTTAATTTGGAAATTGTAGGCTTGGGCAAATGGTCGACTGTATAGTCCATATCATAGGGTAATGATGGGGGGAAATGAGGCAAGGTATTCTACTTCATTGTTCTCAGTGCCGAGAGAAGGGTACATTATAAAGGCCCCGGAAGAGCTAGTGGATGAACATCACCCTTTGCTATATCAGCCTTTTGATTATGCTCAATACCTTATGCGCCGATTTGCAGATAATCCCAATATAAAATCTGTACCTACTCTCAAGAATTACTTTGGTGCCTGATATATTTTGCCGTGTTATTTCTGAATTCTGATATGAAAAACTTCTTGTTATTTGATAAATATTAAGGGATTTCTAATTTGAAATTGAGATAAGGCCTTTATATTTATCTGTTTTTGAACCTTGTCACTCCAGTCCCCCTAAGCAGTGTCTGTATTATGTGCCATTTGAGGCCTCCAGAAATCCTTCATAAAATTATGGAATTTGAAATTGATAATAAATTTTTTATTTTTGGATCATCTGACATCCATTGCCATAGAGGTTTTACTTTATTTTTTTTAAAAAAAAAAAAAAAGAAAATGAAAAATTGCCATAGAGGTTTTAGTTGAGCAACAAAACTGAAAATCGATACCTTGATCAAAATGCTTTAGATTATGTCATTATATGATTTAGTTATACTCTTACTTTTGTTAAACATATTTAGTTTCATAAATAAGAAAATGAAATGGATTCTATCCCATATGAATGAAAAGACATAGTGGGTTTGGTTCAGTTTTTTGAAACAACTGATAGTTATTTCAACTGTTAAAGTGTTATTTGGTAAAACTTTTCAATCAATAACTTATAGTTGATTTTAACTTTAACCAGCTATTAATATTTTGGAATTTTTTTTTCACCAGCTCGTAATGATCTGATTTGATTTTTTATTTGGATTACATTATCCTTATAAATTTTTATTAATTACAAAATACTTACTTCCTCAAAATTAATGATAAATTATTTGTAACTATTATTTTTTAATCAATAAATTATTTATAATTATAAATATAAATAAATATTATAAACAAAAGTTGAACTAGTAATATTGTTTGTTTTTAAATGACAAAAATATATACTATATTTTTAATTACTGTATATATCATTTGATATATTAAGCATAAATTATGATCAATTAATTGATTTTTTATAAAATATACACATTTATTTATAATTGATTATATTTTATTATTAATAATTACTTTGTTTGTTTCTACATCATATAAAAATATGTACTTTTGAATAAAATAAATTATTTCATATTTGGTAATTTTACATTCAAACAAATATAGCTCAATTAGTTTTACTAAATATTAATATCAATCAGCTATTAAGTATCAATCATCAACTACATTTAACAGTTGAATCAAATGAGACCAAAGAAATGAGCATATTCATTTCAAAACGTAATTATTACTTAATTATATTTTTTTAACAAAAAATCTCTATATGTTATTTAGCATAATCTTATAGTTAAAATCTATAATTGGAATAAGTCTCAAAACATGAATATTAAATTAAAAACTTAAAGTTATTAAATGAGACGTGAAAGTATTAGTTTTTTTTATTCATTCCCCGTTCCTTCACCTACCAAACAAGAAACAAAAATTGATAAAGTCATTCCCATAAACATTGTATGGTCAACATTTGAGTAAATATTACTCCACAAATACAAGCATTTGATTGGTTAGTTATTGCCTCCTTAGCACTTAAGATTAATTTGAACAAACAAGCCACATTGAATAAAAAAAATTTCCCACAGGATGAAAAGTTTGTGTCTTGGCAATTTGCCAGGAAACTAATTGGAGCCAAAAGCCAATGAGTAAATGACTGTTGACTCCACTTTCGCATATTAAGCTGCATTAATTAATAATATTTGATTTTTAAAATGGTAGAAGTCCTAGCAAGCTAGTCTGAGGTAAGCGCCAAAATCAGAAGTTTATGAGAAAATAGAATAAGAAAAAGGTTGGTCATGTTGCAAATTACACACTAAATTTATATTCAAAGAACATACTTAAACTTGTCTAAGAATCCAAGACCCTCATAAAACTATATATAAACACAGACTTTATGCCTAATTGCATCTTATACTGTGATCATCTCATTAAATAAGTTTTTTTTTCCTATAACTGAGCAATGGCAGGCAAATTTTCTAGGTGTATTTTGGTTACCCTCTTCATCTTTTCCGTGGTATTGTCTTTGATGATAACAACTGATGCAGGTAGGAATCATCCACCACCTAGGAAGAATTATCCAGGTAAAACAAAAGCTCTGTTGTTTTCTTAAAAAATAATTTATTTTTGAAAATTAATTTTTAGTTTTAAAATCTTGATGTGCACTGCCTGTAGGTGAGACGATATACTGTCCAGCATGTGTGTGCTGCGAACCTCCACCAAAAGGCTACTGCTGCAAGTGTTGTGCTGCTGCTGTGGTCAACCAGCCTAATAAAGCCACTCCATGAGAATATTTTTTGCCTTTTGATTTTCGAAATGCTTCATTCTGAGCCTGGCAATATAATGGAGGAAAAAGAGTGTCTCAACACTAATTTTCGCCATATAATTAATTTGTATTATGAAATAAAATTTCCTGATCCTGGATCCAATTTAGTAGTGCTTTTAATCAAATAATTAAGTTGTCTATCAATTAAGTCTACAGCCATTTTGGCTATGATGTATCTTCAGTAGTTAAACCTGCCATTTTCCAATACAAGTCACTTCCGTTCCATTTAGGATTGCATGTTGCTGTAATATTGACCTGAAAGATATTATTTTATTATGGTGACGGAATTTCGTCGCTATTTATACGACGCGAAAATTCCCATTGGTTTTCACCCACTTGAGGATAGGTCCAATACAGCGACGAAAACTTCCGTATTGGACTTATCCTCGCCAATTTTCGAAAGGGCGAGTTAGACCGATTAGCGTCCGAATTTCTGTCCGCTGCTGTTCCTATCCAACTTAGGAAGGAAACATTCGTGGCCGACGGTTCCGTCAGCGAGAATACCCGATGCTCTTAACCCGATTGAATCAGCTCTTGTGATCATAGCCCATGCTCCTAGATCAAAGGAAGCCTAATCCATTAACTCCGTCGCTAGATTGAAATTATAAAATTATAGCAGGGTAAATTTTTTTCTTAGAACATTTGATTAAAAATACAATTAATTAAGAAGCTATATATAGTCTTCTGCTTACAACCAAAAAATAAAATTTGTTACAGTTGTATATATATATATATATATATATATATATATATATATATATATATATATATATATATATATATATATATATATATATATATATATATATATATATATATATATATATATATATATATATATATATATATACACACATACAACAAGTGGGATTGCTCGATTGGCAATTGAATTATTAAAAAAATAAAGCTTTTGCTTTTTTTTTTTTTGGTTAATAACGTAAAGAAGCTAAATTGGGTCATTCTAAATATTCAAAGACTTGATTTCCATTATTTACATAACAAAAGAGAATATATGACAGGGGCCTGTGGCCCAACGGCATTATGGGGCCTCGTCCTTCTTTCCCTCCCCCCTAAGGTTTCGCGTTCGAAACCTCTTAAGAAAAAAAAATTAAATTAGATATATCTTGAAGACAAAAGGGACCCTTTGTCTTGTAGAGTTACCTTACCGATCCCAATCAACCACAGTTTTTCCAGATCATTGACTAAAAACGAGACTAATTCAAGTCAATGAATATTAATGAAGGATTGGCTTAGTTGACAAGTGAATGTACTTTTAATTGTACGTACAAAATTAAGTTTTACAAGATAAAATTCACATTATATGAAATAGGTTTATATAGAATATAATTTTTTTTTTATATAACGAATCTAATATCTTATCTAATCTAATTTTAAGATATAATATTAAAGCTAATGAATTAAAGGAATCTTCTCATGATGTTCTCTTTATAGAGTATTTGACATCTTTTTTATTTATCTTTTTTCACATGATTTTGCATTTTTTTTAAATTTTTAGCAATTAAATTAGTAGTTAAGTTCTAATAAAAAATGATATATTATTATCTTTAAGAATATATATATATATATATATATATATATATATTAGTGATGATATAATTTTCATATGATATTATCTTCTATTAATATATTATAAATTTTAGTAATAAAAATTTATTTAATTAGTAATAGAATTTTATTAAAACACTAAAAAAATTCAGTTTTATTTATATATATCATGAAATATTTTATATTTCTTTTTTTAAATCATTAATAATTTAATTACAAATAAAAATTTTACTCAAAAAATTAAATTTATTTTTCTTTCCCTCGCCTATAATAATATTTTTTTGAAACAAATATAATTCTTAATTTTAGTATAAGAAATCAATAGTTTAATTGCACCAAGAAGATAAACTTAATTAAGATGATTCGAAGTTTCAAGAATAGGCAGCAAACCTCTACAAAATAAAAAATGAAAAAAAATTGCTTTTGTTTGCAATTTGCATAAAATTATCTAAAAAAATCCCTTGGAACACTATTTTTTTAAAATATATTTAATCAGGTCCAATTAATTGGTTGAATAGGTAACCTTCAATCCTACAATTTGCATTCCAACCGGTGAAAAATCAAACTTGTGATTCAAACAAAACTGCACGGGTGAAACCATTTTCTAGCTGCCAACCTTTCACAATCCTATATAAACTCATCCATATGCATCCTCAATCCATAAATCACATTATTCTTTAGTTCAAGTTATAAGATATATCAATGGCAACTAAGACCATCCTCGTGACTCTCTTCATCTTTGCAATGGTGTTTTCTCCGATTGTGCCAACCGAAGCAGTTCGATTGAATCATCGTGGTAAATAATTATATATGCATATATATAGCTTCTTGATTACTAATATATATTAGCTGTTAATATTAACGTACCATCATTATATTAAATTTGATCAATCTTAATCTGTATATTTATTTGCAGATCTGCTTCAAACTGATGAACCCATTTTTTGCCCGGCTTGTGTCTGTTGCTCGCCTCCACCACCTGGCTCCTGCTGTGAATGCTGCGCTGAACCTATCCCTGATTCTCCATGAAACTATTTCACTCTTATAGGTTCTGCTTGGACCTAACAAGCCTATGGAAAATAAAATTAATATTTGAATAACAAGAAAATGTATCAACATTAATATTTATATTAATATAAGAGGAGTTCTTCTCCTTCTTATTACTTAATTGTTGATGCATTTGGTATGTAATAATGATTTCAATCCTTATTCTTGCAATAACAAATTTCTATTATAGAGTGTGTAATTTTACGTATGCAAGGTTTCTAATGTGTTATAATTATAACTACCAACGAAACATTACTAGGTCTATCGTTTCACTTTTCTTTTCTTCGTCTTTATACTATATATCTTGGATAAAAATATTAAAAAATAAAAAATTATTTTTAAACCTATTAGGGGCGTGTAGTTGACAGCTGTTAAAAATATTTTTTTAAAACAACTTATTAATGACGGTTTAATTTGATAGTTTAGGAAATCAATAAAAAAAAAAAAAAAAAAAAAAAAAAAAAAAAAAGCGAAGTTCAGGGATTCAAAAGAAAAAATTTCAAAAGATTCAGGGACGAACAAATGACTTTTGCCTAAACGAAAATACTGATGCAATTTTGGCATTTGGGTGAGCAGTTGAAATCCGACCCACCGTTCATCGTTTATGATCGATTCGTTTGCGAATGAGGGGATGTAATATACGTTAGATCACAAAACCGCAGATCATTGAGAAACCCAGAATCAAAATTCAGGACTCTCCTATGCTTGTGTTTTCATGAATAAAATTTGAGAAACCCATAATCAAAATTCAGGTCTCTCCTATGCTTGTGTTTTCATGAATAAAATTTGAGAAACCCATAATTAAAATTCAGGACTCTCCTATGCTTGTGTTTTCATGAATAAAATTTGAGAAACCCATAATTAAAATTCAGGTCTCTCCTATGCTTGTGTTTTCATGAATAAAATTTGAGAAACCCATATTCAAAATTCAGGTCTCTCCTATGCTTGTGTTTTCATGAATAAAATTTGCCCCTAAACTTAAAAGCATAATAAAAGTTGTTCCATTTTTGTTTGTATATATGACAACTAAGGCTTTATTTGACATTTCACTCTCGAGAAAAATGTTTTTTTGAAAAAAAATATATATATATTTTTAATTTTTTTGGATTTTGAAATATACTTTTCTAGATAAATATATAAATAAATATTTTTTTTTCAGAAATAAATTTAAAAACAGTAATTTATAAAAAAATTAAAAAAAATCAATTACATAAAAAAATATAAATATATATTTTTACACCCAACATCAATCCAAAACATTCTTAAATATGATCACCAATGTAACACCCCAGAATTTTTTAATTTTGCTTAATTAAGATTTTTTTTAATTATTTTGGTGACTTAATAATTTTATTTGAGTAAAATTTTATTACAAATTTGAGATTTATAAAAAAGTAAAAAATTACCCCTGAGTATATATATATATATATGGATATTTCAAAGATTTAAGTAAAAAAAAAATTTCATTCTCTCTCATTTTCTCTACACGATCTCTATCTCCGTTTATCAACCAAACAACATCCGATCTTCACCAAATTCGAACCAAAAGTAGTTTTTCATATCCTTATCGCTCCGTCAACGTCTGATTTTTCAAAAACTTGCCGGATTTTCCGATTTCTTTTCTTAAATCTGACATCGGAAATGGACTCAGGACGTCGAAAAACCTTGGTATGTGTAATTTGAGCTCCGAAAACTGTGGTTTAAGGGCTGATCGGAGTCGAAAATCCTCGTCGGATCCGTGCGAACTTTTGTAGATCTACACATTTTCAGTCACTTCCAAACCATAAAACTTATATATTTGGACTCCTCACACCTCAAGTTTTCTTTTGGTACCAGCCGATCGTCGATCCGCCGCCGTTGAAAATTTTCCGGTGACTGGAGTTCGGCGACCACTAATCGGGTATTTTGAACATAATTTTTGGCTCGTTAAACCGAGTTATCTGGTATAAACCGCACCTCCTAGTTATTTTTAGATAGTGAGATATGAATTTATTTGTGAAGTTTAAGTATATTTTTATTATTAAAGTGATTAATTAATTTAGTTGAATTGCATAATTATTTGAGTTTATTGAAGATTATTTTGGGAATAATTAAATTTTATATTATTAAATGGAGGTAATTATTAGTTAAGTTAGAATATTAATATATTAGGTAATTAAATTAATAATCGATGATTATTAATTATGAAGTTAATTGGAGTGTTTAGAAGTAGAAGATAACTTGTGGAGTAGAATGAATATTTAATAGAATTTTTGGATTATTAGCCTAATTATGAAAAAAATTTATTGGGAGTTATTGAATATTATTTTGGTGAAATTGATGATGGAAAATGAAAGAAAATGAGTTAAAGTGATGATATGAATTTATTTGGAATTTTTAGAGTATTTATTGAATTAATGAGAATTTTTGAATTGGAAAGGGACCTTAAAAGAATAAAGTGAAATAAATTGAGAAAAAAATTGTTTTTGAGGAAAGATAAAGAAAATAAAATATTATTAAGAAAAATAATATTTGAAATTTTTGGTCGCACGGAAAAGTATGTTGATAACCAAAACTGTGATCTATGGATTAAACACACATAATGAGGAGAATTTTAAATATATAATTTCGATATACGTGAGACGGAGAAATTAGCAGAAAATTTAAATTTTGCTAGATTTTATGTCGTAAGGGGTTCAATAACTAATTGAAAATTTTCTATCTCTAGGCGCGACGTCGGACCAGACGTCAGCCCGAGATAAAGGGAGAGAGTCGGCCGATACAGACAGAGCGTAAAGAGGTTAGTGCAATTGTCTTTATAATATAAGTTATATATATATATAAGTAAGTAATTAAAGAAAAGTATGAAGTAATAAAGAAATTATTAGATTCAAACAATTTATAATATTACATAAAATATATTATATATTTTATGTGAAAAATTGGAGTTTTTGCAATTATTGAGTTTGAAATATTTTATCTGTATTTCAAAAAATTTAAAAGTTTGATATACTTTATGATGATATTTATTTTGATATGAAAATAATATTTATCGATTTTATGGAAAAATGATTAAGAAAATAACAGTAAAGTATTTTTGCATAAATTTTTATTATGCTTTGAAATGCAAAAATGAATTGAATTATGAATTTGAGAAATTTTGTCCTCATATTAGCCTAGACGTGAGCTAGGGTATTGTTGACATGTCAATAGGGTAGAAATTATGGTCGTGTGCATTTCTATGGACCAATAAAATATTGTGATCCTGTGCATTATAGATCACCTGATACATTTTCCAGTCATGTGTATTTCTGTGGACTGAGTCATATTACATTTGGATGTTGTGCATTTCTGTGAATCCTAAATTGAGATATAATATGATACCCCTTTGATTTCCTAGAAGCAAGTCTAGAATGTCATAATATGTTGGTATATGAAAAAGCTATTATATTTATTTATAAAAAGTAGATTCAAAATTTGAATTGATTATATTTTAAGAGCATATTTTATTTTAATAACTATTATTATAAGAATTTTTGCACCACTGAGTTATGTACTCAGCACATGAGTTTGTTTTCTCTCGTATAGGTTACAAAAGTAGCAGATAGCGTTTGGATTTGTAGATAAGAAACGCTGACTAGGGACCCACAAAATAGAGCACAGCGGGTTGGTCTTTTATAATATTTTGATATGCATATATATAAGTTTTTAAATTTCATTACAGTATGTATATAAATAAAATAGAAATGTGTGTATATATAATATTTTAGTATATATTTTAAATTTCTTATATTAAATATGTTTAAAATTAAAGAAATATTTTTGAGAAGTTTTTATTTTCTATAGTATCTCTTATCTATTCGGTATACAGATTGATTTACAAAAGGATAATGGGTGTTACAACCAACCAGTAAATTGTCAAAACATGTGACATATTTTGTAATGTATTGATGTTATAATCACAGCATTCAAAGTAATTAAGAAGGGAGACTCAGTATTCAAAAGTGTGACCTCAACTTACATGACCGAGCTAGTATATATATCCAGCAATATTGGCTAATGGTAGAAAATATCAACACATTGAAGATGCGGGTGACAGCTGCAGTATAGGACAAAACAAAAATTCAAAATGGTGGAAAATCGAACTTCAAATTAATTCAAATAAAACTGCCCGTTTGTCGACTCCATCATTAAATACCAAAATTTATCCATTTATTACAAATTAATATTAAATATTTTTATTTTAATATCAAAATTTTTAGAAATATTATAATGTAGTACCTGAAATTAATTTTCAATAAAAAATGACATAACATCCGATCAGCATGCAATATTACTAAAAATTATATTTTTCGATTGTCACATCAGATATTAACTTTAAGTATTATATTATAACATTTCCAAAAAATTTAGTACCAACTTACGATAATTAATTAAAATATTTTATACCAATTTGTAATAAAGGGTAAGTTTTGATACCATTTATATTATTAACCCATGATATGCAACCATAATATATTGTTCTTAAAGCTATAAATAAATGAATACTTACCCTTATATTTATAGATGTGCATTATATATCATCAAATCATATATCTCCTTCAAATTATAAGAAATATGGCTAAAAATTCGCTCAAGTCTGCTTTGGTGATTCTTTCGATTTTTGCGATGGTATTGTTGCCAACACTGCCATGCGAAGCTGCTCGTTTGAACCATCGAGGTAAATATATATTTTACCGAAATACTTGAGAAATATATATTAGCTCCCAGAGTGTATATATATATATATATATATATATATATATATATATATATATATATATATTCTTTTATTATTCAGATTAGATCTATGGATTAAAACTCAGAATTCCAAGTATATTATATGCAAGTATATAATCATGGATTACAATTAATGTACTTGTATTTGTATATTTTATTGGATGTTGCAGAACTCCTTCAGCCAAGACCTCCTATTTGCCCTGCTTGTGTCTGTTGCACACCTCCACCACCAGGTCGCTGCTGCCGATGCTGTGCTGCCCCTATTCCCACTGAGTCTCCAACTGGGTCTCCTTGAATCTATATATTTCCCTTTTAGGTGTTGGACAAGATAATAAATAAAAAAATAAAAAGGTACAAACTTAATGTTTGTTTTGGATAATAAAAAAACAAAGCTTTGTGATCTTTAATTTTAATGATACCTTGTTCATGAAGGTAGCTTTAAGATGGGTATGTAATAACGAGTTTGATCCACATCGATGGTAGTAAAAGTAAAATAATAAAATCAGAGATACTCATATTCAAAAGTGTGACCTCCTCAACCTATATATTTCCCTTTTAGGTGTTGGACAAGATAATAAATAAATAAATAAAAAGGTACAAACTTAATGTTTGTTTTGGATAATAAAAAAACAAAGCTTTGTGATCTTTAATTTTAATGATACCTTGTTCATGAAGGTAGCTTTAAGATGGGTATGTAATAACGAGTTTGATCCACATCGATGGTAGTAAAAGTAAAATAATAAAATCAGAGATACTCATATTCAAAAGTGTGACCTCCTCAACCTATATATTTCCCTTTTAGGTGTTGGACAAGATAATAAATAAATAAATAAAAAGGTACAAACTTAATGTTTGTTTTGGATAATGAAAAAACAAAGCTTTGTGATCTTTAATTTTAATGATACCTTGTTCATGAAGGTAGCTTTAAGATGGGTATGTAATAACGAGTTTGATCCACATCGATGGTAGTAAAAGTAAAATAATAAAATCAGAGATACTCATATTCAAAAGTGTGACCTCCTCAACCTACATGACCCAGCTAGTATATATCAAGCAATATTGGCTAATGGTAGAAAATATCAGTACATTGAAGATGCGGGTGACAGCTGCAGTATAGGACCAAACAAAAATTCAAAATGGTGGAAAATCAGAACTTCAAATTAATTCAAACAAAATTATACTAATCCAATTATATAATGATATGTATGCAAATTTATTAATTACCGACCAATGAAAATAAAACAATTGATTATATGTCATTATAAGATTGGATTAGTTTATAAATGATGTGATAGACTATATCTAATTAAAAAAATTTCATATTTCAAATATATTTTAAGATTTTAAAATAAAAGTGTTTAATTTGAGTCCTGGTATAAAATAATTGAATAATATATAATTCTAGAAAAAGTTCTAAAGCTAATGCCAAACTCTTAACAATAATTAGCTAGTTGAATTTATTTTTTTTTTAATCACGCTACATTTTTTTTAATTAACTACCATAAATAAAAGTGATCTATATTTGTTGATAATTTTTAATTTGTAGGGGCTTAAATAGAGTAGTTATTGGACACACATGTTTCCCAAGTCCTATGTCGATATAAGATAATTCAAGCAAATTAAAGGAGGGAATTATTAGATAAGCCTCTATCCAGATAAATCATATTATATTACAAGTAATTTGGTCATCAACTTTTTTTTTCTTTTTATCTTATAATCAGAGTTTATACCTCTCAAGGTAGCATATCAGTTTGGGTCTGTTTTTTCTATTCCATGAGACCAAAGGGGAATTTTAGGATTTATTTAATGGTATTTATAATTATGTAATTACTTTCGCATTTCAACAAATTTATCTTGCAAAAAAAGAAAACAAAATCTAACAAAATACTTCTCCAAGTCAAATTGTATATTCCACATCTATATATCTTATGGAATGTTTGTCAATGAAAGTAAAAATAAAAATGATAGATCTATCAAAACACAGCGACAACTTAATTAAACTGCCATGGTCGTTGTTGGGATTGTTAGAAATATATAATCTACTCTAAAAAGATTACCACTTAGTTGCTTTAGGTTAAAGAAATTTCGCAGATAAATACACGGCTTCAACTTTGACAACGCTGACTTTTTTTGAGTCTGTAATATATTTTTTAATACTTTTTAGTGTCGTTAAACACATATTTTCCTATGGTGAAATGCAAATTAATATTGGTAATAAAAATCTTTCTTAATTCAACATATATAATACAAGAATGATTCTTTCTCCTATAAATCTTTCTTAATCCAACATAAGACTTGGATTGGAAATTAATCAAGAAACACACTGCCTTATTCATGAAATAATATTTTCACACTCAAGACCCAAGAAATAGGGACGGTCGCAGGATGAAGTACAAGGGGGCCAAATACAACACATTCTTATCGCCTAATTATACTTAATTAATACATCAAATAAATCATACTTGATACAATCTTATCGCCTAATTATCAATGGCTGCACCCAACTCTTCGAGATCTATCATGGTGACTCTCTTCCTGGTAGCTTTGATTTCGTCTCCTTCCGCAGCTCGTCTGGCTTCAACGACAAATTGAAGCGCCATCTTTGGCAACATAAACAAACAAAAAATAAAATAAAAAATTTGATGTGGAGATTCTAGTTGCTAGTTGTGATTAAAATTAATTGAATATGTTTATTTTGTAGGTGCTCAAAATGGTGGGCATACTCTTGCTGGATCAAAGGGGATGAAATGCCCTCAATGCGTCTGCTGCGAACCTCGTCCAACCCCAACTTCACGTTGCAACTTGCAAGTGCTGTGATTCAGTTGTGCCCAAACATTCTCTAAATGAATCTTCATGAAAACAAACATACTTAATCAGGTTTGTAAGACACACATACTGAATATTGTTAGGAATAAAACTGTGTCTAGTTTCTCTAGCTGCTACCATATCAGTTTCAATAGATGGAATGTCTCCACTCTCATTGCTTACCATAATTATAAAAAAAAAAATAGAAAATTTTCTCTATTTCTGTTATCCTCAAATTAATCATACTTCTAATCTATTTTTGTTTAAACTGAACAAATTTCCTTAAAAAAATCATTGTTCGTAAAATTAACAAAAAAATTATAATCAAGTCTAATTTATAAAATTTAATTAATACAGATATCAAAAACATATTATTTCCTTAACAATATCGAAACACCTATGAGATGACCAAATTGTAAGAAAAACATGAGAAATTCTTAGGCATACTTAATGTACCATGTAATTCATAGACTAATTCAATCACACAGTGATGTGTATATTTAATTATTTTATTAACATTAGTTGATAATTAATAAATTGACATACATATTACTGTGTAATCAGATTAATTTACAAATTACGTGATACACTGAGTCTAACTAAGAGAGCGCACACTTAATTGGGCTAATTAAGAGAGCCCGCACTTAATTGGGCTCAAAATTTTGTCAGCATACCCACAAAAAATAGGCCCAAATTCGCAGTCTTCATGTTCCTGGTTAGGCACTTGGACTTCGATATATATATTTTAGAAATAATTTTTACAGCGGAAAGTTTTTTTTTTCAGAAAATATTTTACAAGAACAATTTTTTTTTTTTTTAGAATTGGGCAAAAGGTGGCATTAATGTTTCTCTTCTGTTCAAAAATATTTTCAAAGAAGTAGTTTTCCTTTTACTTTGGATATTTTTTTCCTCCCTCTCTCTGTCTCGATAATCACAATCAAGATTTAATTAAGAACTTGGACAAGAATGACTTTATTTTAGGAAATATTTACCAGATCTATAACTTTATTTATGCACTAAATTATTGATAAAATACAATTATAAAAAAATTCATGCACTAATTCAATCACAACCTGTCATGTATATATATATGGTAGGTTGTGATTGAATTACTTCCTAAATTTAATCGTAGACTCAGTTTTAAAAAAAAAAAAAATCAAAGAATATTTTATTTGGTTGGACACAAAATTATGAATTGGGTGTAAGCAAGACTTATCCATTTAATTAATGGGATCCTGAGATTTTTTTCATGAAATATAGAAATAATTGCAAATAATAAATTGATACAGCAACCTACTGTACTGAAATTGGCCTTGAATCTTGATGAATGGTGATATGGCTATTCTCATACAATTCAAACATGGCAACTCGTAATATGACAACTAAGAGTAAATTTGGTACTGCTACACATCCCATTCAGTGGTATAATTGCAAAAGCTTTGATCCTGGTCCCTATTACAATTGCATCACAAGTTGTAGCCTCTGCGTAGGGACAAGTTACAGTACTTGGTCTTGCTCTTATTACAGGTCTTCTATCCATGATTTAATGCATGATAAGAATTTTTTTTTTTTACAATTTATTGGCCTTGTCTTCTTTTTCAGACTAATTTTACAGACTCATCAATCTCATTTATTTAAAGAAAAAAAATTATTTCTTCCCCTGAAAAAAGGAATGGTTTTGAAATTTAGAGGAACATGGGCTTGGGATTCCATTTTTTGGCATATTTTGCTGGTAACACTTGCTATTTCCTTCGAGAGAAAAAGTTCAGATATTGTTTTGGCCTCTGGAATTCCAGGAATTTATAATTCTGAGGCTAACTTTGTGATTCCAAAGCATGGTAATATAGCTGGTAAGTCTATTTTTATTCAAATATAGATGAAAGCGTTCGATTTGATTCATTCATATTCTAGCCTCTGTTTTTCCTTCTGTTTCAGTCTTTCTTTTCCTTTTGAAGCAAAGCTGACACACTTCATATAAAGATTTCCTTTTGAAGCAAAACTGACACACTATTGCATTTTGTTCTAATCTGATAAAGAGAACTTGGTTTGGTAGATTTGATACACCTTACTGAAAAATAGCAGCTATGGTGTTTATAGAAAATCAATGAGGCATTACCATGAATATATATCACAGGCATAGTCTCAAAAAAATTTAACTGGCTTATTGGAATTATTACAGGCAACTTAAACATTGATTGTGGAATAGAAGAAGGTGTCAGTACTAAAGATGCCAAAACGGGCATTCAGTACACTTCGGATAGGGAATTTATTGACACAGGAGTGTATAACAAGATATCTGTCGATTTCAGTTCTGATGAACTTCCAGTTCCTCTAATGACTGTCAGGAGTTTTCCTCTGGCAAAAAGAAGCTGCTATACCTTAAGACCACCAGAAGGCAAAGCAAGCATTTACTTGATCAGAGCCTACTTCATGTATGGGAATTATGATAATCTGGACAAGTTGTCAAATTTCGATTTATATGTTGGAGTTAATTTGTGGGATACAGTGACGTTTGACAATGCATCTCGTATTGTAATTAAGGAGATCATACATGTTCCTTTGTTGGATTCCTTATATGTATGTCTCCTTGATACTGGTTCAGGAACTCCTTTCATATCAGCTTTAGAGCTAAGGCATTTCCATAATTCCACTTATAACTCAGAATCTCTGTCATTAGTTCTTTACCAAAAAAGGCTCGATTTTGGCTCAACAACTGGTGATATAATAAGATATGCACACATTATGCACCAAATCGTACTGAAATGATTCGAATGGTCGCTTTTACAACCAATTGTAAGGGTTATGATTTCACTGAATGAGTATTATAGATCAATTGATTAACATAATTGTTCTTTTTCATGCCTGGCTCAGGTACCCTGATAATGTTTATGATCGTATATGGTTTCCTTCTAGCTGTCCTCAATATGTTTCGCTGAATACTTCCTTCCCAATTGATTCCTTTAAAACCAGTGACTTCAATCTACCATCAAAAGTGATGCAAACCGCTGTAATGCCAAGGAATGCAAATGAAACACTAAGTTTTGGATTTGATATTGGGGATCCTAGTCTAAGATTCTATGTCTACATGCACTTTGCTGAGCTTGAAACCATGCAATCGAACCAATATAGAGAATTCAACATTGAATTGAATGGTAGGCTGTTGAAGGAAGGTGTCGTTCTTAAGTACCTGAATTCAACAACTATAGCTACCCCACAGCCGGTGAGAGCACCCAAGCTTAACTTCTCTCTATATAAGTCACCGAATTCTACCCTTCCACCCATTCTAAATGCAATAGAAATATATTTAGTAAGAGATCTTTGGCAGCAGCCAACAGACCAAGAAGATGGTACGTATAATTATAATTCAGCAGCATATACTTTTTTCCATTGAAGCTTTACTCGCTTATATTTTTAATCATAGTTGGTGCAATTGAGGACATTAAGTCAAGCTACAACGTGCGTAAAGGATGGCAAGAAGATCCCTGTGAACCTGTTCCATCTTGGGATGGCTTGAATTGCACCTACGAAGGCTATCAACCTCCAAGAATTATCGCATTGTGAGTTCTAATATTTGAACAGGAAACTAGCATCCATAAAATCAGCTACTCACGACAAAGGTACTTACTGTATTCAGGAATCTGTCTTCGAGTGGATTAACAGGGCAGATTTCTTCTTCATTGTCCAAAATTAAGTTATTGCAGTACTTGTAAGTAGAAAACTACCTTCAATGCTGAAATCTGTTCCTGGAATATAATTTTTTGTTAACTTCCTAATCAAAACAATGCTTCAGGGATTTGTCTAACAATAGCTTAACAGGATCGCTGCCTGAATTTCTATCACAACTATCAAATTTGAGGATTCTGTAAGTTATAAGTACTTGTATGATACAAATCTGCATTCTTTAGATGGAAAATGAGATCGTTTAATTCAAATTGCAGGAATTTAGAAGGAAATAAACTCTCTGGTTCAGTTCCTTTGGCTCTTATGGAAAGATCCAGCAACGGATCATTGTCATTAAGGTTCATGAAGTTAATGGAAATCTGATAGTTCAAATTTTTTCCCCTTTACATCATAGATAAGAACCTTTTCTATCTCTTTGAGTTGATAATTTTCCCTGATGACAATTAATCTATTGATAGATTGGATGGAAATCCAAAGCTCTGTCTGTTGTCTCCTTGCAAAGAAGAGAAGAAAAATATTGTAATTCCACTCGTTGCAACCATTGTTCCCTTGGTAGTCATCTTTATGGCACTTATTATCCTGTGGAGACACAAAAGTAAAAGAGGTACCTGTCTTTTCTCATTTTCCTAATCAGCAGTTGAAGGAATCACATTTCTAGTAGATGATAGTTGAATTTAGAACATATCATATGTCCAGCATTTATATAGCAATAAAACTAATGAAAAATTGCAACGCTGTATGAAGTTGAAAGGATTTCTGACAAATCCCAGAACGAGGAATCATCATTGAAGTCAGACAGCAGACAATTCACATATTCTGAGATTATCAGAATTACCAATAACTTCAGCACAGTCATTGGAAAGGGAGGATTTGGAACAGTTTACCATGGCTACTTGACTGATGGTGCCCAAGTTGCTGTCAAAAATGCTCTCTTCAGCATCAGCTCACTCATCAAGTCAATTTCGAACAGAGGTATAATACAATTGTCATAAATCTCGAGTTCAAGTAATATCATGTGTGATTACAATATGATACTTTTCTGCTGGAAAATTATTCTTGACAGGCTCATCTCTTGATGAGAATACATCACAGAAATTTAGCTTCATTTATCGGTTACTGCAATGAGGCTACTAACATTGGGATAATCTATGAGTACATGGCCTGTGGAAATTTAGAGCAATATCTATCAGGTATCAACACTGCATATTTACTGAAATAAATCTCCCATTTCTGAGACTTAGTATCCAGGTGGTTACGTTTTGTCTGCAGACAAATCGATGGAGGCTTTGACCTGGAAAGAAAGACTGCAGATTGCACTGGATGCAGCACAAGGTCGACAAACATAGTAACTGCGAATGAATTGAAATTCTTAGATAATTTCTTGTTGCATAATAACTTAATACGAAATTAATTATGCAGGGCTAGAGTACTTACACCATGGTTGCAAGCCTCCTATAATTCATAGAGATGTGAAGACTGCCAATATCCTACTGACAGATAATTTGCAGGCCAAAATTGCTGATTTTGGGTTCTCAAAACTTTTACCATCTGAGAGTAGGAGTTATTTCTCAACCGTAGTTGTTGGCACAGTTGGTTACCTTGATCCTGAGTGAGTCTCAATAATGCTAGTCTAAAGCTTGGATTAATTCAGGACTATCAATGGTACCCTTTCACATGCAACAATTACTGTTTTCATTTTCTTGCTTTCTGCAGATATTACTCATCCAACAGGTTAACTGAGAAAAGTGATGTGTTCAGCTTTGGAATTGTGCTTCTAGAGCTAATTACAGGAAAGCCTGCAATAATTAAAAACCATGATGAGAACATCAATCTTGTCTACTGGGCAAGTCCTTTTATAGAAAGAGGGGATATAAGAAATGTTGTTGATCTGAGGCTACAAGGGAATTTTGATACAAATTCTGTTTGGAAATAGATGGAGATAGCAATGTCATGTGTACCATCAATTTCCATTCAAAGGCCAACCATGAATCATTTAGTTGCAGAATTAAAGGAGTGCTTAGAAGCGGAAATTGCTCGTGAACAGATGGAGAAGGGAACAAACCGGTTAAGTAATTCATTTGAAATAATCAGTGTGGATATTGATGCAGAAATGGGTCCAGAAGCCAGGTAGATTTGAAACTGATTTTGTTTTCACCTACAAATGTGTAAACGCACTAAATATGATAGATTGTTTGTAATAATCTCTTTAATTATTTATTAACTATATCTTCCATTTAATATGAGTTAAAAGTATAAATCATTATACAGTTATAGAGAGATTTTAGTAGCCTTCATAATGAGTATATGAAGAGTGAAGAGTTTTGCCTCTTTTACACTAAAAACAAAAAGTATATGTACATGGTTTGTTTGTTTTCTTTCCTTTTGTATTTTAAATTACATGGGATTCAATTGAGAGTTCGAACTCTAAATCTCGAGAACAGACAGTACCATTAAGTTGAAGTTTATTTAATATGATTTTTCCCGGAAAGTATATATGTATACATTTGACTGCCTATCTGCCATTGGAATTTTAGATTTCATACTTTCTTATTCTACCTGCACAGTTGCTATCAATCAGTTCAGATAAACAATACAATATACAGAAGAAACTCATATAGTTAAATTTATTTATGTCCCAATTTATCTGTCCTCCACAAACATTTTTGTGTTATTTTTCCGTTTTAAGCTGACTTTCTGATTCATTCTCAATTGCGCAGTGGACGTGTTGAAATTGGTAGTTAACTGATGCAAAGAGTGCATGATTGAATTCTAGTCGTTGATTTATTTATTAATGGTGAAAATTATATCTAAAATTTTTAAAAGAAAAAAAAATTATTTAATGAGATTTAATATTTTTAACCATTTATTTAGAAATGAATAACTAAGTATAACTCTAACATGACATGTTATGTATGAGTAAATATGAGGAATCTTAATCAAATTTTTATATTAGAATAACTTTTTTTTTTGAGAGAACATAATATTAATTATTAATCTCAAATATATCTTTATGAAATATCATAATAATAATATTTTTTTAATAAGCGATTCACACAATATTTTTTAAATATTTTTTTTTGTTTCAAGAAAAAAAATCGTGATCATAGGATGTCTTGGGTTGTCGCCCTGTCTTTATCTGGAAAAGTCAACAAGCTGGCCCAAGTTTGCGACAAACACCTTCAAAATTGCAGATCAAGTTAATGCGAAATTATAGATCGATAGGACAAGATGTAACTGGGATTAGTTTTCAATTTCAACGACTTATTAATTATTTGCCACGCTTTCTTTAATTTCAACGGTAAAATAAACGGAGTTGCTGTTTCTAAAGAGGCAAACTCCATTGCTAAAAGCAGACTCCAGTTCAGCATCAATCTCAGCTGTAAATGACTGTTGCAAGGAGGAAGAAAAAGATCAATCAATTCACTTGAACTAAACACCGATATGGAACCTAGTCCTAGGTAATGCATTGTTAAGGAATATCTTGGTTCCAGCTTGGATTCTTATTTAATGTCCGATCAAATAAACTTACCCATCAATTAGGTAAACTAATATATGTGTTAGTGAACATTTACATGTGCTGCTTTCCCAAATACAGAAAGGCAAAATGTTTGGAAAAAATTAGTCACATATGTATAATCCTATACACGATAAGTGATAACTGTACAATTTTGTTGTAATCTTAATATGATAAATCTCGTGCTAATTAATTTTGTTTTTAATTATTTTCTAAAATAACCCCAATGGGGAGAATAATTATTTGTTATATATTATTTTACAAAATTAATTAAAGCCTGATGCACATGTGCGTGGACTGAAAATAAAATTTAATTTAGGAAAAATATTAAATAACAAATTTCAATTCGAGTCTTATGGATCAGAATGTAATTTAAATTTTAATCATATTAAATTTTCTTTTTCTACTTTGATAATTTGGAACTTTTTGACTACCACAATGGAAAATCTCCATAATAACAACAAATCCAAAATCTGTCGCTAATAGCTAGGAAACAGTACGAAATCACAAATTTGCCGACGGTTTCGTAGGGAGGGAGAGAGACGTCCTAGTTATTTAAGGTGAGGTATTAATAAAGTTCCGTCGCTAATGTGACGGAGAGAGATGTTTTCAACCGCAAAAATTTTTGTTACCAGCTGATAGGCTTTAGTCACCTTCCCCTCTCCAATCCCTCTAGTTTGAACTAGCAACCAAAATTTCCTGATAGTGCGTCACATGTCCTTCGCTATATACTGAATTCCTGTAGTGAAATTATTGCTAAGCCATATGACAATACTAAGACGACGGGATTTGCTCAATATATGCTGCTGGCCTAACCTGAGCAGACAGGCAGTTGGTTGCCATCTTTACTGGCTACTCAAATTAAACTTTTATGCCGTTACACATATTTGGTATACTATTTAAGGCAATCAAGCCGTGAAGGATCTGAATTTCCAGCATGTGCATATGTCCATTCAATGAATTGCCAAGCAAATTGGTTTCCGAGTTGGCTCCATTGTTGGGCAATAATAATTTTCCTGTGAGTTACGACTTTTTCCTGTCCACTTAAAAGACTTTTTTTCCTAAAAAAATGGTAATATGTGTACTTGAAATATTGTTTTTTTCTCCTGTCCACTTCATATACATAATGTTTCTCAATTTGATGATGGGAATCATTAAATTATGTTTTCAACAGGGCAAGGTGCCCAACTTCTTTCGAATCATTGAGAGAATAACGAAATCGGAAAATTTTATCAGTAAAATTTGAATTTATCACATAGATGGTATTTATTATTATTATTAAAACCTATAGCTCAATAGTTCAGTGTTTGTTATTCAAAATTAGGTAAATTTCATGACACGGTTTTCATGTTAGCATTTAATATATTAAGAGAATAATAATAATAACCCCCTTCAATTGAGTTAGCAACGGGACAACCTAATAATGCATATGTACAATTAAGATGTAAGACAATTTCTTAGTGGCTTACACTGCAAAACATTAAAGGGTTGGACAGTAGCGTAATAGTACTTCTTTCAGACTTTGAGGTTGGAGCTTTTTTGGAATGTTCATGCTCCAAAATCGATATATACCTAATCCAGAAAACTAGAAATTCCAACTATACATATAATTAATATTTTTCAAAATTTTGACCCGAATATATAAGAACTCATTAACATCTCAGTTCGTGTCTGTCTGGTTAACTCAGTTTTTTAAGTCAAATAATCAAGAGATTGTTCAATCCTCCTATGAATTTAGCTAATTAGCTGTCCAAAAACCCTACCAACATGATCCATCTGCATAAGCCAAATCCAAGTTATGATGATCGGATCGTTTTAATTTTGCCCACATCTAGACTTTTTTTGGCCCTGTACGCAGCAGCTTTAAAGATAGCCAACCTGGCAAGCGTCAAGTCCAAGTTAATTAAAACCCAACTAATCCTAAAGTAATCAGAGCCTTTGCATTTATTAAGGTTTTGGAACTTAAATTTAAGGACCTGACCACTATATTAATGGTGGAGAGCATAGGGCTTGTGACTACACATGCATGGCGCCCATGTACCTTAAATTTTGTGTTATATTCTTCTCCCAAATCATCAACTTTTTCCAGTAGTAAGTTCGCAAGTTCACTCTTTTTTTTTTTTTTACTTCGGTTATTCGATCCTTCAAAATTATATCATAATTCAAAAGAATTTTCTCTTTCATATTTTTTAAATCTTTTTTCAACTCCTAATTTCAATATAGATTATTGAATTTCAAACACATTACAAACAAACAAAAAATCATATCATCGTGCCTAATTTTTAGAAAAATATGTCGTTATCATACATGCATTATTGGATAATTGGAAAATAAAATGGTTTTTATAAGAACGAATTGGATAAAAAAAATTACATTGTGGATCATAAGCTAAAAGGAATAGCATAAAATTATAAGTGGCATCTAACCATTAACGAGAAGAGAGCATTTTATGGATTTAGAAGTAATATATTTGGTCGAATCATATTCTAAATATTTCTATGTTTTGATTATAATTGAATGGCTATACTAGTACAGACAAAAGAGGACTAATTTGTGTATATTAATCATTGTTATCGATCTCATTTTTAACAGATGAATTCTTCATTTTTTTTAAAACATATGAATTCAGATTTTATATGAATCACAATCTAATAGTAAATAATAATAACATTTAATTTCATCTTATTGTTCCAAAAAGTTATGCCGGTGCAGATATAATCGGATATTTTGACTGTAGTTGACACCATGCATGATTGAGATATGTAGACTACCCAATTGAAAACAGTTTGAATTTGAACAATTAATCTCAATTTTGGTAACACAAAAACATAAAAGATTAAGGTCTTTTTCATTGATAGTCTTTCTTAACTGAAAATTCAGGCTTATAATTATGCAAGTATAAGTCAACATATGGAAAGCTTAAATCCTCTCCAGACTCCACGTAAATCCCCTGCTCGATCAATCAAAATCACTTTCAAATATTACTATATTACCCAAAATCTTAATATAATTAAATAAAAAGTGAAGATTAAGTTCATATGTCAGCTGGAGCTGCCTTTATCGTTGCATTATAGTATTATTGAAAAAGAAAAACCGAATTCCATTAAAATTTTTACTTAATAAATATAAAATTGATAGTAAAAATTATGGCTACCCCGTGTACAAGGGCACTATAAATTGGCTAGTGACAACCCATATTAACTCTTGCACATGCAGTGTGCACCTCCATATAAATATGATGCCTACCATCCTTTTACCACCCTCAACTACCACATGTTTTTCCTCCATTGCTTTTTCCTTTTCTTCTTTTTAACAGTTTTTCAACTACCACGTGTGGTATAAATGCTAACATAGCCCCCTTGAACAACTCACATTTATTATCCATTCTCAACTTCCATCCTCCTCTTCTTCATCAAGAGACCCACTCCATTCACTCGGTCATTTTCAAACTCCTTAATAAAGGGTCAGCTCAGATCAAACCCTCACCAAAAATACCATTGTCATTAAAACATAGCAAGCAAAAATGGACATCAGCCTGATATTGGCCTTATTAGCTTTTGCATCATTCCTAAACGGTGGATTTTCACAAGACACAGTTGTGCCCGCTATAATTACGTTTGGTGATTCAGCCGTCGATGTAGGAAACAACGACTATCTCCCTACTATTTACAAGGCCAATTATCCTCCTTATGGAAGAGACTTCGTCAATCACAAGCCCACTGGAAGGTTCTGCAATGGCAAACTAGCAACCGATATAACTGGTAACAACTATAATCATGCATCAGGCAGCCCTTGAGCTTTTTTTTATTACAAAATTTCAACTATGCGTCCATGCATGAATGAATTTTCTTTTGGCAGCTGAAACTTTAGGATTCACCACGTACCCACCAGCATATCTTAGCCCAGATGCATCAGGGAAAAAACTTCTTATTGGAGCTAACTTCGCATCAGCTGCATCCGGTTATGATGAGAAAGCTGCCACCCTAAATGTATGAATTTTATCTTTAAGATATAATATCAATAACCCTTTCAATTAACTTCAACAATCTTAATTCCATCTTGGGTTGCAGCATGCAATTTCATTGTCACAACAGTTACAGTACTTCAGGGAGTACAAGGGGAAGCTAGCCAAGATGGCCTGCAGTAACAAATCAGAATCAATCATCAGCGGTGCACTCTACCTATTGAGTGCAGGCAGCAGTGATTTCCTGCAGAATTACTACATAAATCCTTTGATTAACAAACTCTACACTCCTGACCAGTATGGCTCTTACCTCGTCGCTTCTTTCAGAAGCTTTGTCAAGGTACATATACAAACGTAATACATCATATTATTATAAGATATTCGATAATTTGACCCAAAAAAACTTATTGAGCCCTATAATTAATGTAGTGCAGACAGTTTAATGAGAAATTGAAATTAATTATTGGGTTTTGGATCTATGTTTGCTTGATGAACAGGATTTGTACGGCTTGGGAGCTAGAAGAATAGGTGTAACTTCACTTCCACCATTAGGTTGCTTGCCAGCAGCTCGTACCTTGTTTGGATTTCATCAAAGTGGATGTGTTTCCAGGATTAATGCTGATGCTCAGCAATTTAACAAGAAGGTCAACTCAGCTGCTTCAAGCCTCAAAAAGCAGTTTCCTGATCTTAAGATTGTTGTGTTTGACATCTTCAAGCCACTCTATGATCTTGTCAAATCCCCATCAAATTATGGTAATTAATCGAGCAAATACATTTTAAGCTAGCAATTTGAGTAATTATGGTAGAAGGGCCGAATAATTGGTAACTAACGAAAAATCAACTTTCCAGGTTTTGTGGAAGCAACGAAAGGTTGCTGCGGTACAGGAACAGTAGAGACGACTGTATTGTTGTGCAATCCAAAGTCGATAGGCACATGCTCCAATGCTACCCAGTATGTATTTTGGGATAGTGTGCATCCTTCTCAGGCTGCTAATCAAGTTCTTGCAGATGCATTGATCAGTCAAGGTTTCTCTCTCCTTTGAAGAGGATATATATTATGACTTCTTTATATACTTCCCGAGAATATATAATATTTCTTCTTATATATTTGTGTCAAATGTATTTATATCCCTCAAGTTATTTACCTTTCTATTACTCTTTCAATCGAAATTTTCAGAAAGAGCTTGTCTTAATACTCGTGTAGCTACAGAAACTCATTCTGTATTAATTATGAGAAATTTAATGCGAATTTTCATCCCCCTCCGAGTATCTTTGCATATGCACAATCGCTTATATATGTGTGCGCGTGTCCCTGGATACCTATTACATCATTTCTTTTCAATCAAGACCTCATCCTGCCAAGGTGAGATGAAAAGCACGGGATGAGAACAGTCATGTGAGAATATAATATAAAAACCAGAACGTACCATTCTCCTAGCCAATGCCTTCCCCTACCATTCACAACAGAAAATCGAAGGGAACTATAAAAAGTAAAAACGGTGGCCTGAAAACACTAAATTTCCATTTTTATGTATCACAAAACTGGATTTTGACCTCTTCAAGTTGAGATTTACAAGACAGAAAAACATCATTACCCTTTCAAAGACAACATTATATCAGGTCATTTACAAAAACACCAACATTTGACAGGCACTGTATTAACAACAGTTGTAAGCATGTTATAAGCAGCGGCGAGCAGCAGACTTGGGCATAGGTTTTCTAGAATCTTAACTCTTCAAAGAATTGGCCTCCTTCAACACTTGAACTGCACTGTCAACTGGTAAACTCAAGGAATTTGCAGGCTCCGAAAGCATTCCAGCCATATATCCTGCATGCTCAGGCTACAAAAACAGGAGGAAGAATGGGTCAATTAGTTATGAAGATGACATTGTAACACACACAAATGACAGGTCAGAGACATTTCCAGAAGAGAGATATTCATGAATCCACAAACCTGAAGGTTCTCAACAAGGGGGTGGAAAAGCTTCCTCATGTCTTTCTTGGAATTATTCGGAGATTTTGCTGCAGCAAGACATGAGGTCGCTGGTAATCCTTTGGCAGTACTTCGTGGAGGTTCATCTATCTTGTTCCACCTTTTCTTAGAGACAAAATTCTGCGTCCCAGCATACCCATGGTTCAAATCTCGGTCATGAAGACTAGAAATAGCATGTTTCTCAGACTGTAAAACAGAAAGCATGGAAGCAATGAGTAAATGGAAATAGCAGAAAGATGTCAATTTTATAATTAAAAGAGGCAAACATCAAAAATGAATTAAAGTTCTGTTAAGCTTTTGTTTTATACACTTCAAAAGAACAAAAACTTTCCCATGCTTGGTTAATGGCAGTATTATATGTAAATATTGCTGCAATAAGTAGAAAACAAAAGGTACAGGACTGGATGCAATTCCTTTTACTTGAAAAAGGGAGATAGAACATACATATGGTTGGCAGGACTGATCTTTAAGTTTCTCAAAGCTTTGATGGATTTGTCCCATCGGAACCTGTTTCTTACAAGAAAATAAGAATGACAAATGAAATCAACGCAAGTTTGTTAATTAAAAACCAGTTGCAGAGAAGAGAATCCTTACATAATCAGAAAAGTGTTGATAGTAACTCTGTGCTGCAAGAGGATACTCGAATCCCATATGTACACCAAAATTTTGATATGAGATTGGATTGTGCAGGAAAGGGACAGATTGAGGATAAGAAGAGAAATTGAGATAAAGTGGGTTAATTGGAGGTGTAACAACATTGCAGTTCGAGAGATATGCAGACTGAGATTGACAACGGGCATGGTACTTCTGCAGCTGCAGCTGGCGATCTTTTCTACTCTGAGCTATTGCCACATAAAGACGCTTGCCTCTAAATATTTTTCCTGAAGGAATAATAATATTGGACAAGGTAAGAGGAAACTTATTTGACAAATGAAAAGATAAAGGGGGAGATAGCTTACCATGCAGACTGTTCAGTGCGCTCCTTGCTTCCTCATGACCAGAGAAACACACAAAGCCAAATCCCTTACTTACCCCATTATCATGGCGCATCACCTTTGCCGAAACTATATTTCCCCAGGGACTGAAAAGTTCTCGTAATTCATTGTCATCAATGCAGATTTTAAGATTCTTCACATACAGATTTGAGGCTTTCAACTTCAGCTTATGTTCTTTGAAAGTGTCCTTGTATTCATGTTGTGATATCTTTATAATCTCAGCTTTCTTTTGGGCTCTTTTGACATGCAAAGTCTGGGAACCTGACGTAAAAATCAATTTTATCTGTTAGAGAAGCTGATCCTTGCTGAATTTACGATGAATGGAGAAGGAAACAGAGGAATTCGAATATTTACCTTGTAGAGAACCATTCAATGCATCAATTGCTTTCCTAGCATCTTCTTCTGACTCAAAGTTCACAAATCCAAAACCTCTAGATTTTCCATCATGATCTTTCATGATAACAACATTAGAAACCTTCCCAAACACAGAAAACATATTTTGAAGGGTATCCTCTGTCATATTCTCAACCACATTTTTAACAAAAAGATTTATAGACTTTGGTTGTTCACAACGTGTGGGTGCAGTCCTCTCAGTTTTCTTGACAAATTTAGAAATGTGCCTTCAAAGAACATAAAACATAAAGATCAGAGGCAATAAGATAAATTCAGCCACCAGAAATCAACAATTATGACAAGAAGAACCAAACCATAAAAATCATTAAGTGAAAAAAATATCTTTTGCCCCTCCAGAAATTTCAGTAGAAATTAATATCAACAGTATGTGGATGAAAAGAAAAGATATAGCAATCAAAATAAAAGTAAAAGGTCTGAGTTAGTCTTTTAGAGTCCATTGCATGGAGCCAAGACAAGCAAGAAACAATCAGTTGGTAAATGTAAGTTAACAATTCTGAGTTAACATTTGTGATCTCTTCATCTCCCTTAGGTGGTTCATAGTTTCAGGGAGCAAATCAAACGACACTTAATGTCTTGCAACTCATCATGTGAGCATCAGAACTTGTGAACTACTGTGCAAAAGCACAAGTTTTGACACAGTTGGCCTCATTCAGGCAACTTGCATTTCTAGAAACTTCAGCAACCTTAAAACTGTAAAACCCTACTCCCTAAACCTAAACCGTCATAGCGATTATATGACAACAGGTTTTTCTCATTTTTAAGAAGGAGAAATTCAAGCACATTGTAGTTCTTAGCGAAAACAGAAGAAATATGCAGTGTTATGTTTCTCTTACCCTCTGATTATCTCCAGAGAGAAATTCATGCACGATTTTATCAACGAATATACAGAATTAAAGCCAACGGATTATAAAAAAATCAAGCAAAAGTAATTAAAATATGTAGTCAGTAGATCATTTAGAGAAATGATAACTAGGATAAAGAAAGAAATGGGAAGATTAAGTTAACAGGACCTACAATTTCTTTCCTTCTATCACTGTATCATGGAGAGCAGTTCGAGCAGCCATGGCAGAATCCTCTGATTGAAACTGAACAAACCCAAAACCCTTACTCTTTCCATTTTCCTCAACCACCTTGCAAGATAGTATCGTCCCAAACTTGCTAAATATGTTCTGCAGGAGAGCACTGGGAATTGAAGGATCAAGATTCTTCACAAAAAGATTGCCAATGCCACTCTTCCTACCACAAGGATTCCTCTGAGACCACATTAACCTCATGGGTTTTCCCTTCAGGTACGTGTGATTTAGACTTTGCAGTGCTTCACATGCTGATCAAAATGGAAAACGCAGCATAATACAGTTATTACTAAAGTATAGCGAAGTTCTGATACCAACAAAGAATTCTGCAAATAATTAATAAATTAAGTCTGAATTAATATTTCCAGAAATTAGAAGAGCATGAGAATGATTTTTGATTTTACTCCCATTCATATCAGTAATCAGACATGGTCAACTGATCATAATCAAGGACATATAGGGAGAGAACAACAAAGAGATGATAAGTAGTAATCTCAAAATCAACGGAGAAATATGCATATATTCACGAACACAAGCAGAAAGAGGAGAACATAACAACACCCTCATTCCAATAATTGATACATATAAGTAGAAAAATTTCAATAAAAACAGAAACTGAAAAGACGATGAATTGCATCCAAACCCCACCGCAAAAAACAAATCCATGAATTAAAGAAACAAGAAAACATTGAAAAATTCAAGAAAAGGCTCCTTTAGAAGCAACGGAGACGATGGAATTACAAAAAAAAAAACCACAGTTATATCATATTAAAGGATTTCAGATAGAGAAACAGAGTACACTCTGTACCCAAACACACAAAACACAGAGCAAAAAAAACAATGAAAGAAAGAAAAGAAGAACAAAATCCAATACTCCAACTGCCAATAAAGGAAAAAAATCACAGAAATACCTCAAGAAAACCCCATCGAGAAAGAAACAGAACCCCATTCCCCATTTCTAAAGCAACGAAAATCTAAAGCCTTAAAACATTGCACACATGCATACCCATTAGGAAAAAACGAGGCACTCAACAAAGCCTCTTATACACACAGGGAGACAATGTGGCGATAATAGGCCGTACCCTGGTAGTGAGTGAAGAAGTTGACATAGCCATAGCAGAGAGACTTTCCGGTGCAAGCGCAACGGCAAAGGCGAAAGGAGAGAAGGGGACCCACGGAGAGAAACGCAGCTTCCAGGTCCGTTTCTGTGACTTCCGGGTCCAGGTCACCCACATAAAGCGAAGCCCTCTGCGGTACATCCCCCGGTGGCGCCAGCGATGGGGCAGCCGCCATTGATTTCCTTTCTTTCAGAGCGACAATTAGAGAGAGCGAGAGAGAGAGAATGAGACCGTTAGAGAGAGAAAAGGGGGCGAATGAGCGAAGAATATTTTTTCCCGCGGAGACAGAGTGAGAGTCGGGGAAATTTTTGTTTGTTATGACGGTGAGCTCTCTCTGTGTTTCTGCAGGTGGGTGTGGAACTGCATTTGGAGTAGACTCGCTTCGAGTAAGAGAAAGTTTGATACTCGCTTTTGGCGGTTGCAAGTTGTACCAAGATGGACCCCATAGGGCCATAAGAAACTATGGAGTACTAAACGGTGTCGTGCTTCTATTTGCACAGGTAGACACGTGAGAATCTATGGAGTACTAAACGGTGTCGTGCTTGTGCGGAATGAATGGAAAAATACTGTTATCTATTTGCACAGGAAAACAATTGAGCTCAGTAAGACTTGACAAATAGGAGAAGAAATTTAAACGACGTAGTATTTTATTTATTTATTTATTTTCCTGGAAAATATCATGCCAGTGAAATTTGAGTTGAAAAGGCTTGTTGTATGGTGCCAAAGTTGCACCAAACAGCCTCCCTCGTCGATCAAAATACCAAATTTTGATCAATCGATTATAAGATTTTGAGGTCAGCATTATGACATATGCTTTTAAGTGAACATGGAATAACAATATGGATAATTAGCTTAATCCATGTAGACAAAAAAATTAAGTAACAACTAACGGCATTTGTATAGAAATTCCTATGGCTGATTAACCTTCTAAGTTGCACAGCAGTATTTATCATCAATTCAGAATGCTTTCCATTCTGTTAAATTAGTTTCTATATATGGTATTATGCATTTACACTGATCAATGTATTGCTTGCTAAAGGCTTTGTGAGGATAAATATAAACGGGTAATGAGGCGAGATATTATTCTGAAGTTGAACGTTGAATTCCCTTAAATGAACCCAGCGATGTTGATTTTCGGTGGTACTTTCTCATTTTGTGCTCAGTCCTTCAAAACTTCAGCAAACTTCAACAGTTCAGATTTCTCATCAGAATAAGACCCTTGGTCATGTTGATTTTCAGCTGACAAACAATTAGCAGTTATTCTATCTGAGAAAGCTCTCTTATGCCCATATGTTGATCCCATGTCACTATAACATCGACCAATTTCCATATCTTTCGATTCATCCATCTTTGGATTCTTCATTCTCTGGATATCTGCAGAATGTCTAGGCCCAGAATCACTTGCAGCATCAGTTGTTGAAATACTTGAACTGCCACCCGCAGAATCATTATCTTCTGTTATAGTAGTCATGCCTCCTGATGACCTGCGATTTCGATGTTGAACATCTTTTCCTCGGATAAGTCTCCTAAGCTTCTTAAAAATTTTGTGTGCGCTCAAGTTGTTGCTTTTTGGCGAAACCGGAGAATCATCTAATTCTCCTGAATCTGCAACAAAGGAAGTGCGAGAGGATGACCACAGGTCAGAATCAAGATCCAAAATGTTTTTACCCTTCACCGATCCTTCAGTATATGCATATTCAAGTATTAGTTGTTTTGCTTTATCTTCTGACTTAGGACTGGGGGATTTGCTTAGGTCTCTTGCAACTGTTTTACCATGTTCAGGCTGAAAATTCCGCAATTCATATCTCAAGCAAGCATTTATCCAGCGGAGATAGACTAATTCTTCAACATCCATACATCGGTCTGCTTGGAGTCGCTCAACTTTCTTTTCCAATTCTTCATTTTCCTGCCTTAACTGATTGCTAAGTTTTCTAAGTGCCTCCTTCTGTGACCACATGAACCTAGGAAATGAATCCCAAAAATAAATGATATCTGGAACAAGATAAGCATTTACGGATAATGAAATAGTTACCTCTGGATCTTGAAGACCAGAATTTGCAAGGATTTGGGTGGACTCCAACTTACAGATCAATTCAGAATTTTCCAGATGCAACTTAATTTTAGACTGTCTGAGATCTTCCGCCTCAACCTCTAAATCCTTGAGCTTTTCCAATTTTAGTTGGATATCTGAACCAGTTTGAGCAACTTCTTGCTCATACAATCTAGTTACTCTTTTTTGAAGGGTTAAAATCTGTTCCTTGTTCTGCTCAGCTTCAGACTTCAGCAACTTCCTCAGCAATTTAATTTTTGCTCTTGCGGCATCAAGCTCATATGCAACTTTTACATGGTCAGCCACTTGTTCCTGTAGTCTTTGATTTTCTGCCTGCAGTGACTCGATCTTGAGAGTAAAAAACTTAGCCTCCATATTGCTTATTTTTAGACAATTCTGCAGCTCTATCATTGCATTTTCTTGCTCTTTAAGGCCACAAAATTCAAGCAATTGGAACTCAAGGTTTTTCTCCCTCTCTCGAAGCTTTCTAACCATGGCCCTTAGATGTCTAATCTCTTGCCCACTATCATCCTCTTCCTCATTTCTAAATGCTCGTGGAGTATCCACATCAGAACTAAATGTTACCAGGTCCTTTTTTGGTTTAATCCCAGTATTAGTGGGAGTAAAGTCAAATCCATTCGCGAGATTATCAAATTCTGGCAAAAGGTCCCCATCTTTATCTCCACCCTGTCTACTGTTTGGAGATACAACAACCAAAGGATTACCTACTGGAACTTTAGGCCGATATGTATCTTCCTGTTATACAGAAACAGAGAAATAGTTTAAACATAAGTATTATGCAGAAAGAGCAATCCAACCATTTCTGCAGTCCTCAAAAGTTAAAAGCATCACCAATATATTCATAAATTCCACCCAGATAAATAGACATAAATCAACAATATGTCTTAACAAGTCAGTAGATAACATCATTTGGTTTCTTAAATTCGATCATAAAAAGTAAAAATCACATCAAAACAGCCAAAGAAAAAGTGGCAGACAAACAAAGAACGGATACGTGACCAAAAACATGTGCCGTCATTACTTCAGTATAAGAAAACAAACAAATATAACAACATAGATTCAGACACAACCCAAACAACTGACCCATAGGTAACAAAATTTACTAGAACTTACATGTTTGTCTGCTGAAATGGAAGATACACTCCCTGAACTGGCTGTTTTCTTCATTTCCACTCTTCCTCCAACATCAACTTCACCACCATGATCTGAAAAGTGAAAACACACATAATACCAACAAAATATGGACATAAATATGAAAATCCATGTAAAAATTAAGATAAATAACCAACAAAAGGCATAAGTAAAACCTGAGGAGCATGGGGGGTCAGGAGGCTGAGAAAATTTAGCTCTTCTGTTTCTCAAGAGAGAATAAAGAAGCCCAGCAAGAGAAAGAGTTAAAGCCACCCCAAATTCATATCTTTCTTTTTTTTTTCATCATTGCATTTGAATTTATTCATCCACTTATAGAGAGAAATAGATAATGGATCTTCATCTTCATCATCCTCCATCTAGAAGACCAAATCAGATTAAGAAACGGAATAAACAGATAAAATGAAGCAGCAACAAAATCAGCAAGCACATGGACAGGGACCAAAAATAGGAAGAAACGCATTAAATAGATGAGCAAAAGAAGAAACGTTCAATTCCAAATAAAGAAAGACTTATATTTCTTAAAGCCTATATAATCAGGAGCAAAGTTGGAATCATCATATTAAAACATATCATAGCAACATCAAAAATTTGGAAAATTTTAAATAAGATACACAATGATCAATAATCTGACTGTGGAAAGTACGTGGCCAAACCTAGAAAGATTAGTTTTTCTAATCGCAGATTAAACCACAAAAGCACGAAGACAATCAAAAATAATAAAACCCTTTCTAGCATAAACAAAATTCCATTCGTAGAAAGATCGTAGATGCCCAACAAAGATAGAAATCTCATACACATAGACGATCAACGCATTAAACTATCAAACCAGCAAAAACACCAGAACCCATTTCAATGGAAAGCCGGTCATACAGAAAAACAGAACTAAAAAAATCAATATACCCATCTCAAATTAATCCAAAAAAACTTCAAAGAAAAAACAAAGCAAGAACCCAATTAGTCTTCGTTGATTTTGGGACGGAGAAAGAGAGGATTACTCACTCCTAAAGATAGATGTTGCAAAATGCACTGATTGAGAACCGGGAATCAACAGAACAGTAACGCATTTAGTGCTGTTTTAAGTCTGTCTTTCTGTTGAATATTACATCTGTTTCTGTAATTAAATATCATAAAGATGCAAGCATTACTTAAGCACGCAGCCTATTTGGGATGGGCTCTTGTCTTTTGTATCGTTGAATGTGATGTTCAATCAAATCTTTGGTTAGAGAGAGTGAAAGGATAGATTTTTATTTTCAATTTCTTGCGAATTCCGATTGCGAGATGAGAGTTTTAAGTCTCTTTTCGTATCTCTGAAAAAAGCGATTTTGTAGCTTTAAAAACTGTTTTTAAAAAAATTTAGTTAAATTGACATTTTTTTAACAAATTTTATAAAAATATAGTTTATAAAAAATTAAAAAAAAATTAATTAATTAAATTGAAAAAATTATAAATTTAAATATTTAATAGTAATCTCAAACATACTGTATTAAAATAGAAAATTTTATGTCTGAAAAATCAAAAAATTAATTTTTATTATCCTCATTTCATAGTAGAAACCAAAGATTTTACATTTTTCATTTTTGGATAGATTAAACCCACAAATTGGAATTTAACTTTCTCAAAATTTAGAAAGTTTTCGATATTTAAAGACTGATTTTGTTCTATAATTAGTAAGTTTGAAATTTTTATCTTAATTCTGGAAAACTTAATTTTAAACAGTATTTTAATAATTAATTTGTCCTAATTAATCGCTCTTAATAATTTGTTTGATTTTCCCTCCAATTTCGGTCAACAATATATCTGGATATTTCTGCATATGAGACGGCGTATTGAAGAAAAAAAGAAAATTGTCTGTTTTATTTACTTTTGTCTGTTTTTTTTTAATATTATTGTTATTTAATTATAAAATTATGAATTGATAATAATAAATTTATCAGCTTTGTTGTTTTTATTTGTTAAAAATAAAATTTTTGATATATTAAATTATTAAAGATTATTGATTGGTGTCATTATTAATGTATGTACATGTTCTCGCTTTTTTTAATTTTTAAATTTGACGCGCATGTGCATGTGTATGTCTAAATTTTATTGATTAGATATTGTTTTTTTTTTTATTTCGTTGACAAATTAAATAAATTTATCTGTCTTGCAAAATTATTCGTGAAATAGCATGAATCCACATAATGTAAAATTCAAAACATGTATATGATTAAAAAATTAATTTATTGATTATATTACCTCATATTCCACTATGTCCAACAAAATATATGATACCGATAAATAAAAATATATATATTTTTTCTTATAATATTATATTAGTTAAATGATGGTTTTTAATTCAGATACGTAATTTATATTGAAGATTTTTTTTTGGGTTCAATTGTATGGATAAAAAATCTTGAAAAATAAGTGGGAAATGAGTGAAAAATTAATAGAAAGGCAATAGTGAAGTTCAACTCATAAAGAATAACAAGAAAGGTTGGTCAACTCAATTAAAGCTTAAGTAATTTATTTGGGAAAAGAGTTTTTCTAGAAAAAAATTTTATTTTTAATTTTTTTAATTTTAAAATTTGTTTTTGAAGAGAATTAGATAAATAGATATTTATTCTAAAAACAAGTTTGAGAAAATCAATTTATAAAAAATTAAAAAAATCAGTAAATGAAATAAAAAAAATTAAAACTTGTTTTTTGGACACTAACTGTAATTTCAAACACTCCCTTAATATGCTAGAAGTTGTCAACTCTTTTAGTTTAATTAGAAGTTTTGAATTTAAATTTTAAATATGTAACTAATTTAAAACTTTTGAAATAATATTTTACCGTCATTTAAAATTTTATACGGTACAAACATAATTAGTTTCTGTTCGTTAATATATATACACCGAGGATATAGCTATAAAAAATAATAATAATAATACTATGTGTGATGTGTTCATATTTCCTTCCGACCAAACTTTCCACATTCAATATTTCAATGTTGATCCTATGCTACATTGATGGGATCTTAATTTCAAACAATATTTGTACGTGTCACCAATATACCTATTTAATTAAATTAACAAAAAAAATATCTCCAATATATCTTTTTTTTTTAAGTATAGGTCAAGACCTCATTGGCCGGGGTCAGGTGTTCAGGAATGAAAATAGAGATGTTCTAGCATGTACGTGTAAGGGGATAACAAGTTATTGGGAGTCCTTCACTAGTGAAGCTCTAGCTATAGCTTTTGGTCTAAGACTTGCAGGCGACACTCTCCAAATATCATAGTAGAATCGGACTGTAAGTACATAATTGACAAATTGATGGAGGGAGTCCGCTACCGTAATGGTTTGTGAATGGTACTTACGGTTTGCCTTCAGTTGAGTTACTCTTTCCATTGGAGCTTTGTTCCTAGAGATGGAAATCAGGTAGCACATAATCTAGCCAAATGGAGTTCTGCAGATGCTTCTGAAACTGTATGGATGAAAGAGTTTCCATCTGAAATTTCTAATTTTTTTCTGCAAGATGTAATTTTGTCCTCTTCTTAATGAAAGCTTTGAGCACCATTTCTTATCAAAAAAAAATAATAATGATTATAGCTGATTTTGCATTCTTTTTTTTTTTTTCCTTCCTAACAAATTCTATAATTCCAACCTCAGCATGTGTTTTTAATTTTCTATTATTGTTTTATTTACCTAATTGACTATGATTATGTTGAAAAAAAAAATTGAATTTGCCTATTGCTATATAGAAATTGACGAATTTGATCACGGCCTGTATTTATTTAATTTCTACTATCCAGCTTGGATGTATTTTTCCTAGAGATCCAGAAAAATAAATAAAATTTTAAAGTATCATCTAACCTCATACTGATGACACCACTTTGCTCACCGTTTTCTATTTATACACTAAATGGCAATTTGAAGATTTGAACTAATTTCGCTCAAGTTGAATTTTTTTAAAAAAGAAAAGATCAGCTGAAATACACAAAGTTTGTGCATGGTTTCATTATTCTACCAGAACCCTCCATGGATTTTCTGGTTCATAACTTGACACATCTGGTTGAGTGCTCTGTGGTGTAAAAATCATAGTCAAGTGATTAGAGATTATGACATTTTTCTGTTTAACATGTAATCATTTGTTACTTTAACAATTCAGTGAGCATGTACCTACTACCTGTGCAGGATATCAAGAATTTTCACTAAAAAATTATTAAAAAAAAATGAAGCATTATATGCATAAAAGATACATAAGAGATAAATAAAATAAAATAAAATTTGAAATGTAAAATCAATCATGTGCTAATATGACTCGTAGAAGTTTGACAGATGTGTGCTCAATAAGATGTATCTGCCAATAAACACATCAATTTCTTTAAGGGCTTTGAGCTTCTAAATGCTGTCATACAGAAGTAAGCAATCCAATTAATTAGCAGTTTACGGTGCCAAGAGATTACACCATTCTGTCTCTTAGAAAGGTGTCTTGAAATTATTCAGTGCTCCAAAATTTCACCAAAAGCAACAGTTTATACTTGTTTGTTATACTAATGGTTCCCGAATTTTTGGCAGTTTGACCGTAATTGCTCCATGGACAATATTTGCAAGATCCAGCATTCTATCATTTGCTAAGTCCATCATCGACCAAGTCTAGTCAAAAATCTCCCTCATGCTTAGGTGACTGCACAAATAAAACACAAGGAAAGATAAACAAACAAAACAGGATATGATAAACTTGGGCATCTATCGCATAACTTACCCTCAGATATACATGAATCTGCAGCTAGCATCTTTGTCTTCAGCTTGCACTGGAAAGAATCCTGCTCATCCATAAGTTTGTTAAGCTTATGGAAAATGTAAAAATGCATGCACAGCCAGAAGAACCAAACGATCTTGTATTTATATTGGGAAGGGAGGAATGTGGTCACTCTGCAGTAAAGACATTTAAGGCATTTCTCTAATTGGATGTTCAATTAAAATTATCTGAATAAACTGACTACTTAATTTAAACGGAAAGAGAAATTAAATTCTTTGAAATTTAGCTCTTTGTACAAGGTTCTTTTGCTTTTGAACAAATTAAAATAGGAAAGAAGAAATTGAAGAAATGAGAATATATACCTGCTCCATATCACTGGTCAAAAAATTGTGTGACTGATGTTGATGCTGGGGATATGGGAGATTCTGTACCAATCATTTCCTATCCCTTTTTCATAACGTTTTTCCAGAATACGGCACCCTCTGGAGATATCCAATTTCTCCAACGTTGTCTTCTGTAGAATGTAAACCGGCAGTGCCTTTAATTTTGGGCAATGGGAAAGACACAAATGCTGAAGTAGTGGCATGATTGAAGTAGTTTTATTGGAATATCCATCAATCCAGTCTTCCCAGTTTCCCATGTTCACGAAATAAAGCTTCGTTAATTTGGGGAATGCAACTGTGAATACTGGTGATATGCCCAAAAACTCAACACCCACCTCTTTCACACCAGGCATCCCCCATAGGTGAAGAAATTCAAGGAAAGGCAACCACCCCAGAGAAGGCAAAAGCTCACAGTTTATACAATTAGTGAGGCGAAGTGTCCTCAATTTATATGCTTCTATAATCCTAGTGGGAAAAATTCTGGGGGCTTGGCAATCTAATAACCATAGTCCTTCTATACTTCGAATTATCTCTATCTCCTCTAATGCTTCAACTAATTCTTCATCGTGGCTTTTCCTCCATTTTGCTCTCCCTCCACCGAAATCTAATTTCAAAGTAGAGAGATCAATCTTCCCCTCAAGTCGTGCTCGCTTGAGGTCGTTTACATCGAACACATTTTCCAAACCCGATATACAAAACCACCCTGTTGTGCAAAAGTTTGATCCAAGAGTGTTCAAGTTTCCTAAATCGTTAAGTTTCGCGGCCTCATATTCCTTCCCAACAACAAAATTATCCAATACCTCAAGACTTCTGAGTCTCTGAATTCCTTCTGGCAAAGGATTGTTGCTCTCAAAATTATGTAGATGGCTCAAGTTAATAAGTTTTTCTATCTCGCGAGGCAGCACAAGTTTGTCACAATAAGAGACATCTAAAATCTGCAAATTTCCCAATTCACAAATTGTTTCTGGCAACTCCTTCAAGTTTTTATTAAGAGATAAGTCCAGTTGCCTTAAGTGTACTAACTTGTTTATGTTCAATGGAATTTCTTTAATTCCACAATGACCCAAGTTCAAGGATCTCAAACAAGTCAGTTGATTGAATAAATCAGGTAGAGCTGCTTCAATCCTTAAATTCCCCTTGGAGTGGATAAAAAGGCTACGTAGCTTTTTCATATGATAAAAGGAGTTTGGGATTGTGGCAGATTTTTGAAGCACCACCATTGCATGACGCACTTCTCGATGGAAAGAGTTCACCCTTAACTCCTCAGGATTATTGATTTCAATGCTAATGCATTTATCCTTTGTAAGGAATCGGGCAAAATCAAGCACCATATCTTGCATCTTATATGATATTATGCTACCATCAACCTTATCTATTATGTAATCTTGGAAGAAAGAGCGTGCAACTAAAACTTGGAAATACCTTTCACCAACTTCATTCACGCTTTTACTATATGTTTTCTCAAGATAACCTTGAGCTATCCACAACTCAATCAAATGCCTTTTCTCTATCATGTAATCCCGAGGAAAGATGGCACAAAACGAGAAACACAATCTCAGTGCTGCTGATGGCAAATCATTATATCCCAATTTCAAAGGAGCAAGAACAGCTCTTTTAACTTCTTCTAGTTCCCATACCTCACTATCCAACACACGTTGCCATTCTTCTTTGCTTTGACTAGAATACAAAGAATGACCTAGAGCCTTTGCAACAAGAGGAAAACCCGTACACTTGTCTATAATTTTCCTACCAACACATTGTAGGTGTTCCCACTCTCCTCTCCCCGTTCCAAAGAATGCAATCCCACTGAAAATTGACCAACACTCCTCTGTCGACATCATTCCTAAATTTAACACAACCCCACTGCGCATCATAATCGCTACAGACTCCTTCCTTGTTGTCACCAGAATTTTACTTCCGGGTAAACCTCGTCCCAGACAGAGATCTAGCTTGCTCCATTTGCTTCCATCTTCTTCCCAGACATCATCAAGGACAAGAAGATACTTCTTGGCGCTGATATTTTCAAGTACCCGTTTCTCTATGTCGGCATTTGTAAGTTTATGTGGGGTCTCCGAAACAAGAGATTTAAGGATTGCCAAAGCAATCTTCTTTGGATCAAAGGAATATGAGACACAGACCCATATCCTCTTCTCGAAATGAGTTTTTACCTCATTATCATTGAAGACAAATTGGGCGAGAGTTGTTTTGCCAAGTCCCGCCATCCCTACCACGGAGATGATCTGGGGTCTTGATTGTTTACTACTCTCGCCCAATAACATGCCTTTTAATTTATTTTTATCGTCTTCTCTGCCCTTTACGGCCTTCATATCAACAAAAGAAGTAGTCATCATAGACCGTCCAACATGTTCCACATCCTTCACCAAATCAAAGCCAATATAATTTTTGTTCTGAACAATAACATTCAGTCTTTCATTGATTTCTCGTATCTTGGAAGCAACATTGTCATGACGCAGACCAAATGCATGAGAAGAAAAGCAAGAGGGAACGAAAGAATATACCTTTCCCCTAGGCTTGGAAGCTGCTTCATCTTCTTTTTCTGATTTGAGCATGGCAGCATTCCATTCATCTAAAAAGTCAGATATGTCGGAGAATATGACTTTGACCTCATCCATCCATTGCTTCACAGTTTGTTCCTCGTATTGCCTTTTCTCTGCATCAAGGATCACATCTTTGATCGCCAAGAGATTACCTCTGAGCCGCTCAACTTTTTTCTTATCACCAACCGAATCCAGCTGATTGAGAACAACCGAAACAAGTTCATCAGCCATAACAGAAATCTAGAAAGCAGTTGATGCACAGAGTAAGAAATGGAGATTGGCAAAAGGATACAAGATTCGGTGATGGCAAACATGATGCCTCCCATAATTTAATTTCAAAATTATTGTCAATAAAAAATTAAGGGGCAAAAAAACATACACAAAGGACAGATACAATATATAAAATAAATAAAATATTTTTTTAAGAAAAAAATAATTTTATATTTATATTCAAATATAAAAATGGGGTCAACTGCAAAGAGTCTAAAGACAGTTGGCGCCAACAGTCAAGTGGAGCATGCTGCGAAACTGATTCAATGGGCCTTGCTCCGCCACCAATAACAAATCTCAAACACTGCACGTCACGCAAGTTTTGGGTCTCAAAATTTGGAGAAAATTTTTGTTTTAAAATTATTGTCATACAGTGAAAACAATCCTAATTCTACTCTTTTTTTTAAATATATATTGTCTGAAAAATTATAAAATAAACAAATTACAAAAATTCAAATTACTGTTAGAAATAAAATTCTAAAAAATTAACAAAACATCTTATATTATTCAATAAAAATATCATTTGACATAATAATTATGAAAGCAAAAATTTAAATATATCAGTTATCCTAATAGTTGGTAATAAATAAAAACTTCAAATTCTTATAAAAGATAATTAAAATGTACATTAAATCCTAGAGAATTCATACAACAAATATTTCAAATATAAAAATTTAAGTGGTGTATTATTTTATAATATTATTTAAAATTCATACAGTATTAAATAAATATGCATTATCTCAAACAATGATAAGTACATTATTAATTTTTTAAAATTTATTTATGTTTGTAATTTGTTAAAACCTGATTTTCTATAATATATTCTAAAATAAAATATATTAAAATTAATGATTAAAATTATTAATAATTTCTTGATTTTAGTGTCAAAATAGAAACTAAAGTTTTGAAAGAAAGAAAGTAATCGAATTTGAAATCAAGCAATTAAAATTCTACTTGATAGTCTTGTGAGCTAGCTGGTATATAAATATATTCTTTATATTTATATAACGAAGAAAAAATTGATAGTAAATTTTTTGATAATTAGGACTCGAAATATTCATAAAAAAAATTTTATAGTTACATTAATTGGCAAAGAATTTATTACTAGAATACATTAACGTCGTCGGAAACCATTGAAAAGGAAAAGGAGGGAAAAAAATTTTCTTCGCCACAAGCCATAGCAAGAAAGAAGTACAGACCCTCAATAGTACGATGGTTTTTTGTTTTTTTCTGTATTTCCTCTCCAATATGTACTTAATAAAAAAAAATCTTTCAATTTTTGAACATCATATAAACATTACATTCTAAATTCAACGTGGCGTTTAAAGCATGCCAGAAAAGCAGTCTTGGTTGCGTCATCCTCCCATTTAACATCCTTCCACCAATCTCCCTCTGCTTCAATCACCACCTCATTTGCCTTGGCGCTGTTTCTGTTTAGCGGAAGCTTTTCAAGCTGTGAGCAAATTACTTCATTTTCTTAAGGCATCAAAAAGGTAATACTTTCAAATATATGCTCTTCAATTCTGGTAAATCTTCTGGAGCAAGAAATTCGAGTTTTGCAAGTGGCTCTAGATCTTCTCCTGCCTCTAAAATTTCACCCAATCGCCTAATGCTGATGATCTCTTGCATTTGTTCACAACTTATGACCCTCAAAATTGTGAGATGTGGAACTAGAATAAAAAAATTTTATTTTTAATTTTTTTCAATTTTGAAAACTGTTTTTGAAGATAAACAGATAAATAAATATTTTTTTTAGAAATAAATTTGAGAAAAACAGTTTATAAAAAATTTAAAAAAATCAGTTAATTAAATAAAAAAAATTAAAACTTACTTTTTGGACACTAACAGTAATCCCAAACACCCCCTTAATATACTAGAAGTTAACAACTCTTTTAGTTTAATTAGAGGTTTTAAGTTTGAATTGAAATAATATTTTACTATTATTCGAGATCTTATCCGGTACTAACATAATCGTTGTGTATATATCGATTTCGGAAAAAATTAATAATAGTACTATGTGTGATGTATTCATATTTTCTGTTGAAATGTGGCAATCTCACATCGGAAAAATGGTATTTTTCCACAATAGCATTAATGTATAAAATGTCTTCATCTCCCTCTTAACAATTCATCTCAAACACCAATCCCTCTACTTCTAAGATTGATTGTATTTTCTCTTTCTCTCTTGTAATATTTCACTTTGTAATATTTCTTTGAAATAGTGGAATATTATTTTAGTAGTGTCTGAGGATATAGGCATAATTGGTCGAACCTCATTAAATTCTGGTGTTCTCTTTATTGTCTATTTAATAGCTATTGTCGGGTCATTTACTTTGTGATATATTGTGCTTTAAATTATCTGAGAAAAATTTTGTCACAAAGACTCTAAGAGTCTAAAGAAGTTGGTTTTTAAGGGAGATCATTTGTGACTCCACCAACTACCTGGGAATTTTTCTTTATCTTAATTTTTGGCACAATTATTCACTTTGGTGGAAACTAACCCGGTTTCCACAACAATTGGTATCAGAGCCAAGGTAACTAAGTTATATGTTATGTGGTTGCGGCGTAAGCTGCTCTTCCACATCAGAAAGGTTTCCTTGGATTCTTGAGTATTCCGCATTTGAAAACTATTAAATAGTCTTAAAGAAAAAATGACAAGAGACGGATAAAAATCCACGATAGACACAACAACTTCTACTTCATCAAATTTGACGAGAATTGTTGTGGTAAATACGAGAATTGCAGTGGAGATTTTTGATGGTACAAGACATTTTGGCATGTGGCAAGGTGAAGTTCTAGACGTCTTATTTCAACAAGGCTTAGACATTGCCATTGAGGGAGAAAAGCCATAAGGTGCAGATGATAATGAATGGAAAACAATCAATCATTTGACATGCGGTACAATTCGATCATGCCTGTCTAGAGAGCAAAAGTATGTCTTTTGTAAAGAAACTTCTGCAAGTAAATTGTGAAAGACACTGGAGGAAAAATTCTTGAAAAAGAACAGTCAAAATAAGCTCCATATGAAGAAAAGGCTGTTCAGATTCACATATGTTCTTGGTACCACGATAAATGATCACATCACAAATTTCAATCAATTGTAGCAGATCTGATGAACTTGGATGTGACGTTTGAAGATGAAGATTTAGCCCTAATGTTGTTGGGATCCCTTCCTGAGGAGTTTGAGTTTCTAGAAACTACTCTACTCCATGGGAAAGCTAAGGTGTCTCTTAGTGAAGTATGTGCTATACTATACAGGTATGAATTGATGAGAAAAGACAAAAAGGATAGCACCAGTGAAGCAGCATAAGCTTTGATAGTAAGAAGCCGTTCGAAAAATAAGAACAGAGGAAAAAAAGACAGATCAAAGTCCAGAGTGGGCAAAGATGAATATGTCTTTTGTCAAGAAAAGGAACACTGGAAGAAAGATTGTCCTAATTTGAGAAGCAAATATGGCAAAGACAAGGCTATTGCAGATTTAAATGTAGCTGAATGTGATGATTCAGATTTTTCATTAGCATTGATGCCATCAATAAGCAGTTCAACTGCTTGGATCCTGGATTCATGCTATAGCCACTATATGTGTTCCAATCGGAAATGGTTTTTTGATTTTAAAGAAATTGAAGGTGGAGTTGTCTATACAGCAAATGACAGTCCTTGCAAAACAACTGGAATTGGTTTAGTCCAGTTGAGGAATCGAGATGGATCAATCAGAACTTTGACAGACGTAAGATATGCGCCCAGTCTGACGAAAAACTTCATTTCTATGGGAATCCTTGGGAGAAAGGGTTTCACTATAATCATTAAAAATGAAGTAATGAAGGTTATATCTGGAGCACTTGTGGCGATGAAAAGAGTTCAAAAGAGCAACAACTTGTATTACTATGAAGGAAATACATTCGTTAGAACAACAGCAGCAGTTTCTAGTGATGACCAAGAGCTAGAAACAACCAGATTGTGGTATATGCGCTTGGGGCATGCAGGCAAAAAATCCTTGAAACTTCTGGCGAATCAAGGATTATTGCAAGGAGTATGAACCTACAAATTAGACTTCTATGAGTATTGCATCAAAGGGAAGCGGACGAGAGTGGAGTTTGGCACTGCAATCCATGATACCAAGGGTATTCTGGATTATGTTCACTCAGATGTATGGGATCCTTCCAAAACTGTTTCAATGGGAGATAAATACTACTATGTTACCTTTGTTGATGATTGTTCAAAAAAAGTATGGGTGTATACAATAAAGACAAAAGATGAAGTGTTTGGAGTTTTTCTCATCTAGAAGAAGATGGTAGAAACTCAGACGGGTAGAAAGATCAAGTGTCTTCGAACAGACAGTGGTGGAGAATACATAAGTGATCCATTCATAAAAGTTTGCAGAAATGAAGGAATTGTCCAACATTTCACTGTCATAAATACACCACAACAGAATGGGGTGACTGAACGTATGAACCGAACTCTACTGGAGAAAGTTCGGTGTATGTTGTCCAATGCTGAATTTGGCAGACAGTTTTGGGCTGAGGCTGTAACATACGCATGTCACCTCATTAATCGTTTTCCTTCAACTGCTATCAATGGCAAAACACCTTTGGAGGTGTGGTATGGAAAACCTGCTACAAATTATAATTCCTTACATGTGTTTGGTTCCACTGCATACTATCATGTTAAGGAATCGAAATTAGATCCAAGGGCAAAGAAAGTTATCTTTATGGGGATATCCTCTGGTATCAAAAGATATCGTTTATGGTGCCCAGAAATGAAGAAAATAATCTTTAGTAGAGATGTTACCTTTAATGAGTCTACTGTGTTAAAGGTAATAAAGGAGCAGACAGATGGTTCTCCACAGCAGATGGAGGAAACTCCCAAACAGGTAGAGTTTGATAGAAGAAGAATTGTTGATCTAGAAATTGTAAAGTCTGATAAAATTACTCTTACGGCAGAAGAGAAGATAATGATAGAAAATGGATCAGATGAGGAAGCAGAGGTTTCAGCACAAGAACCTCCTCAGCAACTTGAGTCAATTGCACTACGAAAACCAAAAAAGAATATTAAGAAACCTGTTCGACTTGAAGATATGAATAATTATACATGTTCAGTAGATTATGAGATTTCTTCCACTTATTGTGAAGCTATTCAAAGCTCAGAAGAAGAAAAGTGGAGAAAAGCTATAGAAGAAGAGATGCAGTCCCTTGAAAAGACTCAGACATGGAAGTTATCAAGTCTGCAAAAAGGAAAGAAAGTGATTGGCTGTAAATGGGTTTATGCAAAGAAAGAAGAATTTCCTGATAAGAATTATATCCGCTACAAGGCAAGATTGGTAGCTAAAGGCTACGCTCAGAATGAGGGAATTGATTATAATGAAGTGTTTTCTCCAGTTGTAAAACATTCTTCCATTAGAATATTGTTGGCCTTGGTAGCACAATTTGATCTGGAACTAGTTCAACTGGATGTAAAAACTGCATTTTTACATGGAGACTTAGAAGAAAAAATCTACATGACTCAGCCAGAATGATTTAAAGTTGCTAGAAAAGAAAATTTGGTGTGCAAGTTGAGCAAATCGTTATATGGATTGAAGCAATCTCCAAGACAGTGGTACAAATGATTTGACAAGTTTATAATAAGGCAGAAATACACAAGAAGCAAATATGATCATTGTGTATATTTGCGCAAGCTACGGGATGGTTCATTTATCTATCTTCTCATTTATATTGATGATATGCTGATAGCTTCAAAAGATGAAAGAGAGATTCAGAAATTAAAAGTTCAACTAAATCAAGAATTTGAAATGAAGGATTTAGGGGAAGATAAGAAGATTCTCTGTATGGAGATATGCAGAGACAGAAAATTGGGGAGACTTTGTTTGACTCATAAATAATATTTGAGAAAAGTACTAAAGCGTTTTGGGATAAATGAGAAGACAAAACCAGTTAGTACTCCACTTGCTCCTCATTTTAAGCTCAGTGCATCTTTATCTCTGAAAAGTGATGAAGAACGAGAATATATGTCAAAGGTTCCATATGCAAATGTTGTTGGTAACTTGATGTATGCAATGGTGTGTACGAGGTCTGACATTTCACAAGCAGTTGGAGTTATAAGCAGGTACATGTATGATTCTGACAAAGGACATTGGCAAGCTGTGAAATGGATTCTACGGTATATTTAGAATACTGTAGATGTTGGTATAATGTTTGAGCGGGATGAAAAAAAGTGGTTAGTATATAGCTGGATATTGTGATTCCGACTATGCAGGTGATTTAGACAAACGTCGATATACAACCAGTTATGTGTTCACACTTATAAAGGCACCGGTTAGTTGGAAGTCCACCTTACAGTCAACAGTTGCTTTGTCTACAACAGAGACAGAGTACATGACAGTTTCAGAAGTTGTTAAGGAGACAATTTGGCTTCAGGGGTTGTTGAATGACTTGGGAATTGATCAAAAGCATGTCAAAGTGCATTGTGACAGTCAAAGTGCTATTTGTTTAGCAAAAAATTAAGTTTATCATACAAGAACGAAGCACATCGATGTTTGATATCATTTTGTACGGAAAATTCTTGAAGATGGTGGGATACTACTTCAGAAGATTCTAACTGCTAAAAATTCCGCAGATATGGCAACAAAAGTTGTGACAGGTGTCAAGTTCCAACATTATTTAGACTTGATAAATGTTATTAGAATTTGAAATTGGGCATTTCAAAACGCATTTGGAGACATTACTGAAATTTGTAAAGAGAATGTTTGTTTGGAATTGTGAGATCGCCAAGATGAAGATTTGTTGAAATGTGGCAAACCACATCGGAAAAATGGTATTTTTCCACAATGGCATTAGCCTATAAAAGGTATTCATCCCCCTCTTAACAATTCATCTCAAACACCAATCCATCTACTTCTAATATTGGTTTATTTTCTCTCTCTCTCTCTCTCTCTTGTAATATTTCTTTGAAATAGTGGAATATTATTTTAGTAGTGTCCGAGGACATAGGCATAATTGGCCGAACCTCGTTAAATTCTGGTGTTTTCTTTATTTTCTATTTAATAGCTATTGTCGGGTCATTTATTTTTGTGATATATTGTGCTTTAAATTATCTGAGAAAAATTGTTTTAAATTATCTAAGAGTCTAAGAAAGTTGGTTTTTAAGGGAGACCATTTGTGACTCTACCAACTACCTGAGAATTTTTCTTTGTCTTAATTTTTGGCACAATTATTCACTTTGGTGGAAACTAACCCGATTTCCACAACATTTCCTTCCTACTAAACTTTCCACATTCAATATTTCAATGTTGATCCTGTGCTACAATGATGGGATCTTAATTTCAAACAATATTTGTACGTGTCACCAATATACCTAATTGACCTCATTGGCCGGGGTCAGGTGTTCAGGAATGAAAATGGAGATGTTCTAGCATGTACGTGTAAAGGGATAACAAGTTATTGGGAGTCCTTCATTAGTGAAGCTCTAGCTATAGCTTTTGGTCTAAGACTTGCTGGCGACTTACACTCTCCAAATATCATAGTAGAATCGGACTGTAAGTACATAATTGACAAATTGATGGAGGGAGTATAATGGTTAAGGAATGGTACTTACAGTTTGCCTTCAGTTGAGTTACTCTTTCCATTGGACCTTTGTTCCTAGAGATGGAAATAAGGTAGCACATAATCTGGCCAAATGGAGTTCTGCAGATGCTTCTGAAACTGTATGGATGAAAGAGTTTCCATCTGAAATTTCTAATTTTTTTCTGCAAGATGTAATTTTTTCCTCTTCTGAATGAAAGCTTTGAGCACCATTTCTTATCAAAAAAATAATAATGATGATAGCTGATTTTGCATTCTTTTTTTTTTCCTTCCTAACAAATTCTATAATTCCAACCTCAGCATGTGTTTTTAATTTTCTATTATTGTTTTATTTACTTAATTGACTATGATTATGTTGAAAAAAAAATTGAATTTGCCTATTGCTATATAGAAATTGACGAATTTGATCACGGCCTGTATTTATTTAATTTCTACTATCCAGCTTAGATGTGTTTTTCCTAGAGATCCAGAAAAATAAATAAAATTTTAAAGTATCATCTAACCTCATACTGATGATACCAATCGAATTGTGGCCTTTAGCAAGATAATACACCACTTTGCTAACCGTTTTCTATTTATATACTAAATGGCAATTTGAAGATTTGAACTAATTTCGCTCAAGTTGAAATTTTTTTAAAAAGAAAAGATCAGCTGAAATACACAAAGTTTGTGCATGGTTTCATTATTCTACCAGAACCCTCCATGGATTTTCTGGTTCATAACTTGACACATCTGGTTGAGTGCTCTGTGGTGTAAAAATCATAGTCAAGTGATTAGAGATTATGACATTTTTCTGTTTAACATGTAATCATTTGTTACTTTAACAATTCAGTGAGCATGTACCTACTACCTGTCCAGGATATGCATAAGAGATACATAAGAGATAAATTAAACAACAAAAAATAAAATCAGCTAAAAATAAAATAAAATTTGACATGTAAAATCCATCATGTGCTAATATGACTCGTAGAAGTTTGACAGATGTATCCTCAATAAGATGGATCTGCCAATAAACACATCAATTTCTTTAAGGGCCTTGAGCTTCTAAATGCTGTCATACAGAAGTAAGCAATCCAATTAATTAGCAGTTTACGGTGCCAAGAGATTACACCATTCTGTCTCTTAGAAAGGTGTCTTGAAATTATTCAGTGCTCCAAAATTTCACCAAAAGCAACAGTTTATACTTGTTTGTTATACTAATGGTTCACGAATTTTTGGCAGTTTGACCGTAAATGCTCCATGGACAATATTTGCTAGATCCAGCATTCTATCATTTGCTAAGTCCATCATCGACCAAGTCTAGTCAAAAATCTCCCTCATGCTTAGGTGACTGCACAAATAAAACACAAGGAAAGATAAACAAACAAAACAGGATATGATAAACTTGGGCATCTATCGCATATGAACTTACCCTGAGATATACATGAATCTGCAGCTAGCATCTTTGACTTCAGCTTGCACTGGAAAGCATCCTGCTCATCCCTAAGTTTGCTAAGCTTATGGAAAATGTAAAAATGCATGCACCGGCAGAAGAACCATATGATCTTGTATTTATATTGGCATATACATTTGCCAGCCCGCGGATACGAAGATGTATTTGGGAAGGGAGGAATGTGGTCACTCTGCAGTAAAGACATTAAGGCATTTCTCTAATTAGATGTTCAATTAAAATTATCTGAATAAACTGACTACTTAATTTAAACGGAAAGAGAAATTAAAATCTTTGAAATTTAGCTCTTTGTACAAGGTTCTTTTGCTTTTGAACAAATTAAAATAGGAAAGAAGAAATTGAAGAAGTGAGAATATATACCTGCTCCATATCACTGGTCAAAAAATTGTGTGACTGATGTTGATGCTGGGGATATGGGAGATTCTGTACCAATCATTCCCTATCCCTTTTTCATAACGTTTTTCCAGAATACGGCACCCTCTGGAGATATCCAATTTCTCCAACGTTGTCTTCTGTAGAATGTAAACCGGCAGTGCCTTTAATTTTGGGCAATGGGAAAGACACAAATGCTGAAGTAGTGGCATGATTGAAGTAGTTTTATTGGAATATCCATCAATCCAGTCTTCCCAGTTTCCCATGTTCACGAAATAAAGCTTCGTTAATTTGGGGAATGCAACTGTGAATACTGATGATATGCCCAAAAACTCAACACCCACCTCTTTCACACCAGGCATCCCCCATAGGTGAAGAAATTCAAGGAAAGGCAACCGCCCCAGAGAAGGCAAAAGCTCACAGTTTATACAATTAGTGAGGCGAAGTGTCCTCAATTTATATGCTTCTATAATCCTAGTGGGAAAAATTCTGGTGGCTTGGCAATCTAATAACCATAGTCCTTCTATACTTCGAATTATCTCTATCTCCTCTAATGCTTCAACTAATTTTTCATCGTGGCTTTTCCTCCATTTTGCTCTCCCTCCACCGAAATCTAATTTCAAAGTAGAGAGATCCATCTTCCGCTCAAGTCGTGCTCGCTTCAGGTCCTTTACATCGAACACATTTTCCAAACCCGATATACAAAACCACCCTGTTGTGCAAAAGTTTGATCCAAGAGTGTTCAAGTATCCTAAATCATTAAGTTTCGCCGCCTCATATTCCTTCCCAACAACAAAATTATCCAATACCTCAAGACTTCTGAGTCTCTTAATTCCTTCTGGCAAAGGATTGTTGCTCTCAAAATTATGTAGATGGCTCAAGTTAATAAGTTTTTCTATCTCACGAGGCAGCACAAGTTTGTCACAATAAGAGACATCTAAAATCTGCAAATTTCCCAATTCACAAATTGTTTCTGGCAACTCCTTCAAGTTTTTATTAAGAGACAAGTCCAGTTGCCTTAAGTGTACTAACTTGTTTATGTTCAATGGAATTTCTTTAATTCCACAATGACCCAAGTTCAAGGATCTCAAACAAGTCAGTTGATTGAATAAATCAGGTAGAGCTGCTTCAATCCTTAAATTCCCCTTGGAGTGGATAAAAAGGCTACGTAGCTTTTTCATATGATAAAAGGAGTTGGGGATTGTGGCTGATTTTTGAAGCACCACCATTGCATGACGCACTTCTCGATGGAAAGAGTTCACCCTTAACTCCTCAGGTTTATTGATTTCAATGCTAATGCATTTATCCTTTGTAAGGAATCGGGCAAAATCAAGCACCATATCTTGCATCTTATATGATATTATGCTACCATCAACCTTATCTATTATGCAATCTTGGAAGAAAGAGCGTGCAACTAAAACTTGGCAATACCTTTCACCAACTTCGTTCACGCTTTTACTATATGTTTTCTCAAGATAACCTTGAGCTATCCACAACTCAATCAAATGCCTTTTCTCTATCATGTAATCCCGAGGAAAGATGGCACAAAACGAGAAACACAATCTCAGTGCTGCTGATGGCAAATCATTATATCCCAATTTCAAAGGAGCTAGAACAGCTCTTTTAACTTCTTCTAGTTCCCATACCTCACTATCCAACACACTTTGCCATTCTTCTTTGAGTTGTATAGAATGCAAATGATGACCTAGAGCCTTTGCAACAAGAGGAAAACCCGTACACTTGCCTATAATTTTCCTACCAACACATTGTAGGTGTTCCCACTCTCCTCTCCCCGTTCCAAAGAATGCAATCCCACTGAAAATTGACCAACACTCCTCTGTCGACATCATTCCTAAATTTAACACAACCCCACTACGCATCGTAATCGCTACAGACTCCTTCCTTGTTGTCACCAGAATTTTACTTCCGAGTAAACCTCGTCCCAGACAGAGATCTAGCTTGCTCCACTTGCTTCGATCTTCTTCCCACACATCATCAAGGACAAGAAGATACCTCTTGGCGTTGATATTTTCGAGTACCCGTGTCCCTATGTCGGCATTTGTACGTTCATGTGGGGTCTCACAACCAAGAGATTCAAGGATTTCCAAAGCAATCCTCTCTGGATCAAAGTAATATGAGACACAGACCCATATCCTCTTATCGAAATGAGCTTTTACCTCATTATCATTGAAGACAAGTTGGGCGAGAGTTGTTTTGCCAAGTCCCGCCATCCCTACCACGGAGATGATCTGGGGTCCTGATTGTTTACTACTCTCGCCCAATAACATGCCTTTTAATTTATTTTTATCGTCTTCTCTGCCTTTTACGGCCTTCATATCAACAAAAGAAGTAGTCATCATAGACCGAACAACATGTACCACATCCTTCACCAAAGCAAAGGCAATATAATTTTTGTTCTGAACAATAACATTCAGTCTTTCATTGATTTCTCGTATCTTGGAAGCAACATTGTCATGAAGCAGACCAAATGCATGAGAAGAAAAGCAAGAGGGAACGAAAGAATATACCTTTCCCCTAGGCTTGGAAGCTGCTTCATCTTCTTTTTCTGATTTGAGCATGCCAGCATTCCATTCATCTAAAAAGTCAGATATGTCGGAGAATATGACTTTGACCTCATCCATCCATTGCTTCACAGTTTGTTCCTCGTATTGCATTTTCTCTGCATCAAGGATCACATCTTTGATCGCCAGGAGATTACCTCTGAGCCGCTCAACTTTTTTCTTATCACCAACCGAATCCAGCTGATTGAGAACAACCGAAACAAGTTCATCAGCCATAACAGAAATCTAGAAAGCAGTTGATCCACAGAGTAAGAAATGGAGATTGGCTAAAGGATACAAGATTCGGTGATGGCAAACATGATGCCTCCCATAATTTAATTTCATAGTTATTGTGGATAAAAAATTAAGGGGCAAAAAACATACACAAAGGACAGATACAATATTTATTTAGAATAAAATAAATAAAATATTTTTTTAAGAAAAAAATAATTTTATATTTATATTCAAATACAAAAATGGGGTCAACTGCAAATAGTCAAAGACAGTTGGCGCCGCCAGTCAAGTGGAGCATGAAACTGATTCAATCGGCCTTGCTCGGCTACCAATAACAAATCTCAAACACTTCACGTCACGAGCGTCTTTGGGTCTCAAAATTTAGAGAAAAATTTTGTTTTAAAATTAGTTGAAAACAATCCTAATTCTACTCTTTTTTTTAAAAATATATATTGTCTGAAAAATTATAAAATAAACAAATTACAAAAATTCAAATTACTGTTAGAAATAAAATTCTAAAAAATTAACAAAGCATCTTATATTATTAGCTAAAATTTAAATGTACTGGTTGTCCTAGTAGTTGGTAATAAATAAAAACTTCAAATTCTTATAAAATATAATTAAAATGTACATTAAATCCTAGAGAATTTATACAAAAAATATTTCAAATATAAAAAAATTATGTGGTGTATTATGCAATAATATTATTTAAAATTCATACAGTATTAAATAAATGTGTATTATAATTACATTATTAATTTTTTTAAAATTTATTTATGTATATAATTTATTAAAATCTGATAAAATTTGCTATAATATATTCTAAAATAAAAGATATTAAAATTAATGATTAAAATTATTAATAATTTCTTGATTTTAGTGTCAAAATAGGAACTAAAGTTTTGAAAGAAAGAAAGTAATCAAATTTGAATCAAGCAATTAAAATTCTACCTGATAGTCTTGTGAGCTAGCTGGTATATAAATATATTCTTTATATTTATATAAAGAAGAAAAAATTGATAGTAAATTTTTTGATAATTAGGACTCGAAAATACCCATAAAAATTTTTTTATAGTTACATTAATTGGCAAAGACTTTACTACTAGAATACATTAACGTTGTCGGAAACCATTGAAAAGGAAAAAGAGGAAAAAAAAATTTCTTCGCCACAAGCCATAGCAAGAAAGAATTACAGACCCTCGATATGGTAAGGTAGGGTTTTTTGTTTTTTTTTTTCTGTATTTCCTGTCCAATATGTACTTAATAAAAAAAAAATCTTTCAATTTTTGAACATCATATAAACATTACATTCTAAATTCAACGTGCCGTTTAAAGCATGGCAGAAAAGCAGTCTTGGTTGCGTCATCCTCCCATTTAACATCCTTCCACCAATCTCCCTCTGCTTCAATCACCACCTCATTTGCCTTGGCACTGTTTCTGTTTAGCGGAAGCTTTTCAAGCAGTGAGCAATTAATTACTTCAATTTTCTTAAGGCATCGAAAAGGTAATGCTTTCAAATATATGCTCTTCAATTCTGGTAAATCTTCTAGAGCAAGAAATTCGAGTTTTGCAAATGGCTCTAGATCTTCTCCTGCCTCTAAAATTTCACCCAATCGCCTAATGCTGATGATCTCTTGCATTTGTTCACAACTTATGACCCTCAAAATTGTGAGATGTCGAACTAGAATAACCCATGTCGACTCTTGCAAACTTGAGCATTTTCTCAAGGTTACTTCTCGAAGTCTTTCGAAACTTCTCTCCCTAAGCAACTTAAAATGATGTAGGTTACCATTTAACTCTTTCAGATCTTCTGCTTGATGGATTTCCAATGCCATTAGATTATTCATTTCGGCTAAAGGTGAAATATCAATTGACTTTGAACCAAAAAAAACCTCAAGTGATAGAGATTGAGTACAGCTTAACAATCTGGGATTGTTGAAAAATTTTTGGAGAGCAGAACTACATGTTATTGTGATGCTCAATACTTTCAAATGTTCCAAACACAGTAATGGATCTATATCCATATTCCTAACAGACATCATATTTTCTTCAATTTCTTCTACTGAAAAACCACAACGGAACATTTTCAAAACTTGCAATGATGACAAACCATATATGAGTTGTTTGGGAATCACACGCAGCTGATCATCATACTCCAAGTTCAAACACGTCAACTTTGTCAACATCGTTAACTGAATTGGCAAGTATTCAATCCAGTTGTATGATAGATCAAGATACTGTAACGAAACCAATTCTGAAATCCACTTTGGTATTTCTTCTACCCCACTATGTGATAAATCTAAAACCGTTAAGGCATACAAAAATTGAGAGAATTCGCCTTTAATCATAATAAAAGGATTGTGTTTTACAAAAAAGGTGAAAAGAGCTGGTGGAAGATCTGCAAGATTCAGGTTGGAAGTTCCCATAGATGAAATCCATCCTACAGTTTTTATTCTTTCAAGATCTGTTGCTTCAATAAATTGAGCATTCTTGAACATTTGAGACTTGATTGCTACTGGTAAAGCAAACTCACGAATCACATCTTGGAATTTGACATAATTTATATCTTCTTCCAGTAATAAACATGCTTCAATTATTGAATCTACAGTATTGTATCCCAAATTTAAGATATCTTCCTTAGCATCAAGATGACCCAAAAGTCGTTCACAAATCCAAAAATCTATCAAATTATTCTTAAGAATTGTGAAGTCCTCCGGGAACAAACTATAATATAAGAAACAGGATTTAACTCTATCATTGGGCAAACTATCAAAACAGAAGTTTAACATGGAAAACATGCGTGTTTCGAAATCGTCAACCAAGATTACCTCGAAAGCATGTTTCCATTCATCATGTGTTGTCCTGCAAGCCATGGCTCGAGCAACAGTTAAGAGTAAGACTGGGAGACCTTCACAGTCAGCAACGATGAGTTTAGCCAGGTGAAGAATCATCGGATCACTCAGTATATCTTCCCCAACCTTCTTCTCGAACAATTCCCAAGCATCTTTGTTACTCAGAGCTGTAACTTTCATAATCTCTTTAGCACCCATTCGGTGGCACACTTCCTCAGAACGCGTTGTCAATACAACCTTCTGTCCTCTTTCCGGATAGGGAACACCAACTTCTGCAAAGTCCAAATGCTCCAATAAATCATCTAAAAACAACAGGAATCTCTTCTCGCGTAACATATTAAAGATGGCTTTGGCTTTCTCATCGAAGCTTTTCTCTACCCATTTCCCATCAAAAATCCCTATTCTTTTCCAGATGTCGTCTTGAATCTTCTCAAGTCTGAGATCTCCCGATACTGTAACCCAAATAACTGCTTCAAAATCATGAGGAGAAACGGCTAAGTTGTTGTAGATTTGTTTGAGGAGGGTAGTTTTACCGACTCCACCTGCGCCGTACAAGCCAATGATCTCCACATGTCTATCCATGACCAGGCTCCAAACTTCATCTATCATGGAATTCGATCCCAGTGTTGACATTTGAAGTGGATAGGGGTTAGCCAACAAGATATAATTGACAGATTATGTATGATGTGAACGATAATTGTGAGAATATTTTCAAGGCGTTCAGCAGAGTAGCAAGAGACTCACAATGATATCTGATAAATTGAATCGAAAATAAAGAGGAAAATTCAACAATAACTCCGAGAGTGAGAGAGGAAGTGTGACGAAAGTCTGAAAGCGTTGGGCCAATTAGCAAGAGAACGACGGATATGCAGTTGGGAAGATAAATCGAAGAGGAGAGTTTTGGATTCATAAGAAGGATGCAATTGTAATTGTTGTAATTCTTAGTTTATTAGACATAGTTAGCTGAGCTGGCACTTCTTAGCTGGGCTCTTTCACGTGTTTGTGAGTTGTAATAATGAATTGACTGATCAGGGTTATCGTCAGTTGGCAATTTAGGAAGTACATCTGATAAATCTTACTTCCTCTCTTTTTCTTTTTTCTTTTTTCTTTCTAAAAAAACTTAAAACATTTATTAAAATAAAGAGTACAATTTTTAAAAGTATATTTATTATTTTTATAAAATAAATAATTATTTTGATATAAAAATTTTTGACTGGTATTCTGAGGCGGAGGAGTAGAGTTAAACAGAGAAGACGATAATGTGATTTACAAGAACAAGAGGGTGCATCTTCAAATTTAAAAAATTGTAACTGATTTGTAAATTTAATTAAGTGTTTGTTTGGAATTGTTGTTAGGTGTAAAAAAAATTAGAATTTTTTTATTTAATTAACTGAATTTTTTAATTTTTATAAACTATTTTTTTAAATATATTTTTAAAATAAATATTTATTTACATGTTTTTTTTCAAAATCAGTTTTAAAAGTTCAAAATAAATTAAAAATAATTTTTTTTCAAAAATATTTTTTCCAAACATATCCTAAGTAAATTTACTGTTTTAAATTCTAATAACACTAAACTAAAATTAATTGGTATGAGTTGTTATTTATATCTCTGAAACAGACAGCTACACTTATTTCATTAAATATATTGTTTTGTGCAAGTAAAATTTTTATTTAATGTTTTTTTTTACATAAGAAACAAAATTTCATCGAGAAGAGATAACTGCAACTAAAGCTTCTAATAAAAAATGAGGAAGAGTACTCTCTCAATATATAAAATCTAGCATAGAATTGGTTGTTGATAATTCATGAGCTACTGAATTTGCAAATCTATGCTGAATAGAAACTGTTAACCAAGGTGTGATAATAATTATTCGATGACAGACATTTCAATGTGAGATCAAGTCACAATCGAATATCGTGAGTGTTTGAATTGTATGAAATAAGATTAATGGTAGCACATTATTTATCACCAATTGGTTTTAGATGAAATTGTAAACGTTTAAGGTCTATAACTAGTATCAGAGTTGAAATCACATATTTGATTTCTAACGGGAGCAATTGTTTAGTGAGAGATTGTTACCAAGATATGATAGCAATTATCCCGTGTGGGTCAAGTCACAGTTAATATTAATTATTGGTCAAAATGTGACAACAATTATTCAATGATGGATGCTCTAGTGTGAGGTTAAGTCATAGTTAATATCGATTGTTAGCCAAGGTATGACAATAATTATCCTGTGATGTATGCCTTAGTATAGAGTTAAGTCACATTCAATATATTTGGTGCTTAACTATTCATGGTAAAACTAACAGTAACACATATCAATTGATTTTAGATAAAATGATAAATACTTTGAGATACATATTAGAAAAAAAATTAAACTCCTATGGTAGAAGAAAAGGAATTTAATGTAGATAATGTCTACATTGATGATAAAATATCATTAAACAAAAATATGTCAAAACTTATTTTTTTAAAAATCGCAACATTTGGATTATATATATTTGAAAATATATTTTTTAATAATTTAAACTTTAATTTTTGTAGTTTTTTTAATTTAATTGCTCTTGATATTATTTTATTTATTATTTTGTCCTCTCCTTTTTCATCCTGCAACAAATCATAAAAAAATTAAATAATATATATTTCATGGAAAACTAACTAATTTATAATTAAGACTATGTTCGGTAAAATTAACTAATAATTAAATTGTTATTAAAAATTTTGTAGCTACAAATTTATTAGTTGATTAAATTAAAAGTATTTATTTATTTCCTTTTCATCTTGCAACAAAATCATAAAAAAATAAAATAATATATACTTCATGGAAAACTAACTTAGGATTGGGTTCTATTTAGTAAAAATAACTGATAATAAAATTGTTTTTATTAGCTGATTTAATTAAAAGTATTTAATAAAATTAGTTGAAAATATAAAAAAATATGTTTATATTAATAAAAAAAATTATACAATATATACATACATACTAAATAATATAAAAATTATATTAAATATTTCAATCTAATAAACATTCCATTATATATATATATATATAATATAATATAATAACTATATGAGATATCTCAATATGGGTTAAGAGGTTTTGGGACTTGATGGACGTTTGGTAAAAAAATAAAAATATAAGGAAAATTACAATCTATTACTTTTGAAGATAAATGTTATTTCTACTCATTTTTTAAATATTATAATTTAACTCATTTTTTTAAACACTCTACTTTATCAAACACAATCTATTAATCAAAATTACTTAAATTTATAATTAAATTAAATTATAATATAAATTATAATATAATTTTGTATTTCCGATACATTCTCAATACAAAAAAAATTATGTTTTGAATCTTAGAAAAAAATTTTAATAGAAAAAACCTCAAAAGTTGTGGTTTTCTTTATTTTATCTTTATTTAAAAATATCATATTTATTATAAAAGTATTTTTTTGAAAAGATAATCAATCATGATGGCTAAAATATTAAATAAAAATATATTTTTGCGAGGTGAAGTTGCTGGTAAAATGAAGCCTTTGTCAGTTTTGGCAGCAGAGGCTCAGCCTCTTTGCCAATTTGTTTTACATTGCTTTTTCATTGGATTTTATAGGGAAACGTGTGGTAATGGATAAGAGTTATTTGTCGACAGAGCTCTCTCTCCGTTTCAGACTTTCAGTCAAAAAGAGAAAAAAAAAAAGAATTAATTGAAACGGCAACGTCTTGACTAATTTCATCTTTTCTGTCCTCGTCCGCAAGGACCGTAAACTTGTACGAACTTATGAGATCCCAAGTTTCTAACAGCTGACCAATTTCTTTTTGAAATTGGCGGGTTCCCTTGTTTCAACCCTAAACCCCAAAAGCCCCCATTTTTCATGTAGGGTTCCTCTCTCTCTCTCTCTCTCTCTCTCTCTCTCACTGATGCAAATACCAGAGATGAAAGCCATGATATCATTCTGCAGTCAAAAACACCTTTTCTTCTTTAACCCAACCAGAACCCCAAAAGTTTTCTCTATTTATCCGCACCAATTCCACTCCACCAACCTTCCCGCGGTCGAATCCTCCATAACAGAGTCTGATTCTGTCGACGCCCTGAATAGTAAAAATAACGCAAATCCTCGTCCAAGTTGGAGTATTTATTTTCCAGACTCATCAAAAATAGTGACCCAGAAGAGTTTAAAGAAAAGCGATGGGCAAGAATTGGACCCGAGGTTGTCAACTATCCAAAGGGAAATCAAGGATTTAGATAGAGAGAGCTCTGGTGAGGGGAATTTGCCGACGGACAAAGAAATTAACGATTCATCGAAGGAAGATGGTTATAGTGGTTTGACGAGGGATAATCTGAGCGGTAGAGACAAAACAAGAGTGGGGTTTTCTCGTTATAGCAATGAAGAGGATTCCAGGAACGAAAAGAGATATGGAGGTGTGAAGCAGGCTGATTTCCTTAACGAAGTTTCTAGGAAGAAGGGAAAGACTAAAATTGTTTATGTTTGCGAGAGTTGTGGGTATACCGATGGGCAGTGGTGGGGTATTTGCCGAGAATGTAAGACGGCAGGAACAATGAAACAATTTTCAGAAAGGGATGCTCCAAGTGGTAGTAAGGTTAGCGGGAGTGAGGTTTCTGAAAATGTGGTGCGGTCTTGGCTACCATCGAAGGCTATTGAGGCGCAACCATTGAGGTTGACACATGTGAACCAGAAGGTGAAGCAGTTAGATTGGAGGATTCCGTTGTAAGTAATTGCTATTTCCATGCTGTAATATTTTCTTTATTTTTACCGCCTAGAAGGAAAAAAAAAAATACTGGACCGAATGTAATTCAGCTTGTTTATTATCTCAGAAAAACTTGGTGGTTATTAGATATAGTTCATCACATGCCGTTTGCCCTCTTTTTGTTGTTTTAGAAAGTTCCGAGGGAAAAGCAATCTGCTTTTTGCTCTGGTTCCTGAGGGAGTGTAAAGGCGATAGTTAGCTAATCTAAATGATTATACTGGGCTTTGTTGGGATAGGCCAATTGCTTTAATTAATAAGAACCAACAATTAGATTGGCAATTCTTTTAAATAGTTTTTTATGAAAATATTTTGGTTTCTATATTGGGTCCGATGCTTCAAGAATTCTGCTGTACTGATTTTGATGATTGAAGATTCATAAGGATGCGTGAAACTGATTTTATTTTAGGGAAGATATTAGGGAAATCATTTATTATGAACGGAATCAGATCAGTATAAAAAATTATCTTATCAATTCCCAGTAATTCCTATTCTTGTATGGTATGGATTTTATCAATCGTGAAGTGTGGACAATTCTTGTTTTAACTTCCATTCTATGCATTGGGTTAGTCAATACCATGCTTACCACTAGAAATCCTCCAAAGTTGTATGAGACATCAAAATATTTTTTGCAATGGGACCGAACTACTCTACCTTTCAGGTGTTTGCAGATAAAATGTGATACGTATAGCAACTAAATACTCTAATTAGAGGGATATGATCTATTTTTTATAATCTCATATAAATTTTGTCTGATTTTGTTTAGGCCTGGGCTGTTTGGAAGTGAAGTTTCTAGGGTGCTTGGTGGTGGTCTTGTTCCAGGTTTGGGCAGATTTACTTGTTACTGTCTTTATATTAATTATTGCTTGAAATCTGAAAATTTTGCTTCAGTGACCTGACCTTTAAAGTTTTCTGAATCTTTGTTGGCTTGAAATCATTAGGAGCAATACAGTATGCTATTGAAATCAGAACCGTAGGATTTAGTTCCTTCTAATTCATTATTTCTGTGTTGTTAATAATTGTGAGACTATCTTGTTTTGCCATTATTTTTATTAATTGGAGTTTTCCAGTTATGCAGCAAGCAAAACAATGTTGAATAATAAAATTCTAAATTGAGGGCAGTACTGTAGTCTTTGTTGTTATAAGCCTGCATATTTTTATATGTTTTGGCTAATCATATTATCTTCATTTCAGCTATGTTGTCTGGCCAGTCTTCCTTGCTTTGTAACCATTGGATGCCTTTAATTTATTTTATTTTAATATCTTTTGGCATTTGAAGGTTCTCTGATATTGGTTGGTGGTGATCCTGGGGTTGGCAAGAGTACACTACTATTGCAGGTATAAGTTTGCTTCAGATGTATTTGGTGTAGTGTGCTTTTACTTTGTGGAATCTGTTTATTTTATTCCTTTCATGTTCTCAGAAAATATGCTTCTCTGCTTCCTTTTGATCTATAATTATCTTCTCCCATCTCCCTTCCCCCTTTTAGTGTTCTGTTCTGATGGCTTTCAAATTTAAAGATTGCTGCATTAATAGCTGAAGGAAAGCATGTTGATAAACAAGCTTCAGTGGTCTATGTCTCAGGGGAGGAGGTTAGTATTCCTTATTTTCTGATATTCATATGCAGTTTTTTTTTTCCAGTTTACTTTGTCCCTCCTCCACCACTGTATTCTTGAAAAATAAAAAGAAGAGCCATAATTATTGTTATCTTTGTTAATCCAACTAGTGCTATGAATGAAATTTTAACCTAATTTCTTATTCTTCTCTGTTTTAAATATTTAATCTCGCTCTGAATGAGGATTACTTTTCTGTTTTTTTTTTAATAAAAACAACTCCACAGTTTTTTGTATAGAATGTAGAAAGCTTTGACATTAGAAATCCAGTTATTTTTTTTTCTAATTCCTGTGTTATTTTTTGAAGCTACAGTTTTTCTTGCTATTTGGGATTTTTTTTATTCCTCCTCAATTACAAGAGCTACAGTATCATTATCAATTTGCAACCACCATCTTATTTCTCTTTCTTCCTTGTGGCAGAGTGTTGAACAAATTGTAAACAGGGCTGACCGATTAAGCATTGGAGTGGACGAACTTTTCTTGTATTCTAGCACCGATATTGAAGTACTAATTTCCTAACTATGCTTACTGAATATGTTAGCTATCATTTTAGCTTTTCCCTTCCATGTCTTTTATTCTGTGCCTTTATGATTCCATATAGCTATAACTTCACTTTAATTAAACCATGAAATTGGTTCAATCATCTTGTACGCTCAATCAATACTATTACTCCTATCATCTGTCCATGAGGAGAGCATTCTATGTAAGCATCTCAATCTGCAAGGCTCCTGTGACTTGTAGTAATTGCTACCATTTGCCTTTTCCTTTCTTCTTCTTCTTCTTGTTTTTTTTTCAGGACATATTAACTAAAATTCAGCCTCTATACCCTTCTGCCCTTATTGTTGATTCAATTCAAACAGCGTATATACAAGGAGTTACTGGAAGTGCTGGAGGACTATCTCAGGTTAGAATGGTTATGAATAACCTATCCATGCTAAGTATCTGATTTTAACTCAAGATGTTCTGCCTTTATTGCATGCTTTATGTCCACCTTTTACCATGATGCATGGGAAGTTCTACTTACTAACAATATAGTATTTCTAGTAGGAAATGTGTTTTTGTTATTTCCATATGTTAAAGATATCTTACATATAAACTCCACTCCCCTTTTAATTTAAGCAAATGACAGTCCTACTTGGCATCTTTTACATGCTTTTCTTCTTCTGGTTGCTAGCATAAGAGGTGCAATATACATTAGAAGTGCATCGCCATGAACAATTTGATTGTAACTTATCAATAGTAATTCACAATAGTCTCTATTTCTTTTTTTTTAAGGAAAAAAATTTTAAATCGCTCTTTTATATTATTTCATTTTGGTTCTGAGGAAAATGTAAAGCTGCATTTATGCAATGATTTCTAAATAGCATGCTGAATTCGCTGTCGTCTGGATCTGTAACAGGTTAAGGAGTGCACAGCAGCTTTGCTGCGTTTCGCAAAGAAAACAAACATACCAGTTCTTTTGGTGAGCATTAATAGTTTAAAATGCATTCACTCTGCATTTGGTTATCTTTTGTTCTCTTGAATTTGATCTTTTCATTAGGATACAAAGTAGGATAATAATTTCATTCATTATTCCAAGGACGATCACTCTCTCAAACTTTTAGATATGGCGTACATATTTGTATTTTGCCAGTCTGCTCTGCGCAAATATTTGAGAATCAGAGGTGCAGCAGTATGTTGCAGTTGTCACACTCTACCCTAGGCCATTATACTGTATAGACTCCTTTTTTGCAAGCTGATTTTTAAATGAGTTCAAACTTTTGCTCGCTATAAACGTTATAATACCCTGCAATGGCCAAATTGCAACTGTCTACTGACCACGATAACATCACTGCTCTCATTCTTTCTAAGTGATCCACCACAATATCTTCAGGATACTCTTCTTTCACATTCCAGTGCTCAATTTTCAAATTTAAAACTTTCATTTGCCACTTTTTTAGTTGGATGTCAATCTTGAGTATTACCTGAATTTTTATGAAATTTATGGATTAAATTTTTCAGTTATCCTGCGATTCTTTTTACATGTAGTATTTACCTTTTGAGATGCTCTTATGCTTTATTCTTATCTTGTATTAGATATGGCAGTTCATATCTGTATTTCTGGTCTTTTATGATTGTTGATTGATATGAAACTTGCAATGAACTAATTCATGCTCTTGTGCTTTTCTGTTTTCTTTTTTGAATTTTCCAATTATTTTACAGATTGGACATGTAAACAAATCTGGAGATATAGCAGGGCCTCGCGTCTTGGAGCACATTGTTGATGTCGTTTTATATTTAGAAGTTAGTACCTTGTTACATTTTCTTTTTCAGATAGTTGGTGAGGCTAGTATTTAGTCATGATGTAGGCTACTTCATGTACATTTTTGTTAGGCAGATAAATTGTTGTTGCCTGCTGGGCCCTTTATTCCATTTACAGGCGCATGTTATCATTTGTTTACACAAATATCAACTAGTGATTTTGAATGTATAACTAAGTTCTTTATGTAAATGAGCCTGTTTGACATTAATGAAATGCCTGTTTTGGTAGGGCTTCAAAGGCATCTTTGGTTTTTTATACTTGATTTGTGAAGCTTGCTGATCATAGTTATATTACTGCATACCAGGGAGAGAAGCACTCGACTCATCGCATACTTCGACCGGTGAAGAATCGCTTTGGATCCACTGATGAGGTATACAATATATCAATGCTACATCTTGTATTTGTTTATAGTATATAACCAGTTCATGTGGGTATTTTTCCCCTTTCTTAATTGCTTGTTCATTACTTCCTTAACATCACAGTTCTTTACTGAACACATGAGCACTACAGTGCCCGGCCTTCTATCAATTACTCTTTCTTAGAAGCTTAGATAGTGTTTTTTTAGGAAACATTTAAATTTGCCTGGAGGTTTCTTTATTAGTGTATTCACTCTTAATATTGAGACTTCTTGATCTTTTAGTAAGCTTCATAAGTTTCAACTTAAAAGACACTCTATCCATATACAAAGGGCATCTAAGTGAGATTTTAATTCCTTTTTTATGATTATTCAACAACTTTCTACTTAAAAGGCTTCTTCCTTTTTTCTTTGTGTTTGATTCCCCAGTTTGGACTGAGATTATTTTGTTGCACTTTGGTTTAAGCAGTTACTTGGGCTCTACATCATCTCAAATTACTTTAGAACTGGTGCTGTTGTTTGTATTATATTAAATCTTTTGGAAAAGTGTTCTTCCCAAAACAATGGAAAGGATTTATGAATTTGATTATTGATCGCTGTTGCTTGATCCTTATTCACATAAATGTTTCTCTTGGCCTCTCTTGAGAAAATAATTTTCTTGCCTTCAGCTTGGAGTGTTTGGAATGTCCCAATCTGGTCTGCAAGCTGTTCCAAATCCAAGTGAGATATTTTTAAGTGAACAATACTCAGATTCAGAGATTTTAGTTGGGCTAGCTATTGCAGTAATAATGGATGGATGTCGAAGTTTCCTCATTGAAATTCAGGTATTCGTGATAGTTATTCTGAGTTCTTTCTTGTCCCTCTTTCTTTTTGCAGAGGAATTATGATCTATCAGTCATTTTTATTGCTCCCTGAATTTTTCACAGGCATTATGTACAACCAGTTCATCTGTTTCAACTCTTGTCAATGGGATCCAAAAAAGCAGAGCTGATATGATTATTGCAGTGAGTAACCTAAAGTTATGATAAGATTAACGTGCATGCCATGCCATCACTGGCTCACTGCTGCATCATTATCTACATTTTTGCTCCTTATAATCTAAAATTCCTTGATAATGATGGCAAGATCAATAATATAAAAGATATATTCTTTTTATATGTGCATAGGTCAAATTTTGTTATTTCAAACTGGTTATATGTGTTATCTTCTTTCCTAGGTTGGGCAAATCTTCAAGTTTAAGAAATGTTATAGAAAGTTTACATATCTTAGTGATCAAGTATTTTATTCAATAATATTCCTTTTGTCACTTAATGTTTGCATGTTTGATAAACAACCTAGTATTTTATTCAATAATATTTCTTTTCGCACTTAATGTTTGCATGTTTGATAAATAACCTACTAGTTAAATGAAAAAATCATTAAAGATTTTTAAACAAAAAGCTTTCTGAATGTATAACATGCAATAATATAATCTTAACAACTATGAAATAATACTTATTTTCACGTATCATATTGAAAATGTTGCATCACATCCAAAAGCACCGAATGTAATCTGCTTTGTCTATATACAACTGTCCTATCCGGTTTTCTTTCAGTATATTTTACTTTTCTTTCATCTCGAGAGCTTAATAATGATTTCATGGTACATAGTCTTTTTTAATTATGATGGATCTTTTGGAGGCTTGGGATTTATTTTGTCAATCACATATTAGCTAATTATAATTTTAAGAGCATCTAAGAGTGAAAATTGTTGGATAGGATTACACCTTGAAATTTCTCATGTTTTATGCAATAATAACTTGCCTTTGTGAAGCTTGAACAACTATATGACATGGTTAGCCTGTTGCAATTGGATGTCAGTTGGCCAAACACCTTTATTTGCTTCAATTGATAATAATCGAAAACAGAAGATGAGTTTTATTTTTATAAGTAAAAGATAGCACTTTAGTTTTCTTAGCAAGTTCTCTTGTGCAACTTGTGCATCACTTGCATGCATGTTTTCCCATTTCGCCACATTCGAATATACCATTAATCTTGCATTGTGTTCTCTTTCTTATGCTTGTAATAATTAGCATTCTAGGTGTAGGGACTAAAGGATAGGAATAATAATTACTTTTTCTTTAATTTAACATATATGCCCATTTTGATTGATAAAGTCATGTCCTAAACAACAGGTTGTAAAGAAGCAAGCTGGTCTAATGCTTCAGGAGAATGTGAGTTACTATTTTGTGTCCAACATATCCTTCTAATTGAATTTTTTTTCGTTACTTTGGTTTTCTAGTTCTTGTTTTCAAAGCTTTTTGTGCATTTAATGTGTTCAATTTTCATCAAGCTTAGTGGAAATGTAAAATTATGTTGAATGTGTCATATTAGTTGCTATGCAGTGCCTTTTCTTTTATTATCTTTTCAAGTTTATGCTGCTGAGATTAAAGAATGTTGGGAAGTGACCAATGTCAACCAGAAGACTGGAATCACTTTCAATTTGAATTTTAGACTGATTATTTAGCATGTATTTGTGTAAAATAAGTTATGACTGAATGCTTCTGCAAAATTCTATTGACCTTTTTTTTAATCTTAAAGAATGAAAAGGAAAAAAAAAGAAGAGAAGAAGAATTTTTTTTTTTTTTTTGTCTTTTCATGCATTGTACAAAATGGTTTTATTTTTTTTATTGCTGCAAATTAATGGAAAATGGCTGAAAAATAAAAAGAAATCTTAACTTTTGTCTAAATTTAAATTTTGCGCAATACTTTCGATTTTATCAATTTTAAGTGACAGAATATTGTAACTTACACATGAAGCCTATGCCAGCTTAGTTTGCAATGCTGACAATAGAAAATATTATTTTCTATCTTTCCTTCCAAAGAAAATATAAACAGTACTTGTTTTAATTGTCGATAAGTCTTATGAATACAGAGACTAATTTTTTGAAAGCAAAAAATAAAAAGTGATAATTATATTCTTATTGGAGGTAAATGTAATGAAGAATGTTTTTTATCAACATGGCAAAGAATTTGTTTTTTACGCTAATTGAGCTTGCTCTGTAGGTTCCACTTGTACATTACCCATATTCTATAACTAAACAGGCTACAATTACTACGAAAAATTACATCCACGACTGAAACAATGAAAAAAAAATATTGGGAAAAGGCGTGTAAATTCAATGCTTTTTTCTGGTTTTTTGTTCATCATATGTGATTGAATAGCCTTGTATGTTATTTTAATATAAAATCATCACACTGCAATTTGTTTTTTTTTTTTTTTTTATCTTTTTACCTAATGTTCTTTTTTTCACATCAGGCTATCTTTTTAAATGTCGTTAGTGGGGTGACACTGACAGATACTGCAGGGGATCTTGCAATAGCAGCTGCAATTTGCAGTAGGCAAGTTTTTTCTTTACCTCTTTGGCTCTCATGAGACTGTTTTGAGTATATATGAAGTTGAAGATGCATTTCATTATTTCCAATGCAATGACCAAAGAGGAAATTGAAGTTTGTTCAAGTATTGGAACATTTTTGTTTGGCTAGCCTTCCTAAGGTGATTAGGCATTTTTCCAGAGCAAGAAATATTTTAATAAGTCTTGCTGATATTCAGAAAATGTAAGGCAATGTCATGGCATTATCTATCGTTAATGAGCAAGCTTTTATTGGAGCAAAATAATTTCAATGGATTATTTTCATATTTTTGAAACAAAGGAAGGCTTGGGGCTGTTCAAATAACTGACAAAAGTTATAAATATATCTACTTTGGGCCAAACTATCCATTAACTTAGAGAGACTCTTGGAATAAAATTATACTATTAGTTTTCTGATTTTCATGTTTCTCTGACATCAGAATTGATTTGTTCATCTATACACACAAGTTGCTCTTGTGCTAGTGTTTCACCTTGCAATTCCCAACCTTTTTTTTCTTAACAACTTTAAATTTTCATGCGTTTGCTGCAAGTTTTTGTTAGTATATTGATGTTTTTATGTTCCTTGTCATCCAGTTTCTTGGAGCTTCCTATTCCCAATGATGTTGCATTCATTGGAGAAATTGGCCTTGGTGGTGAGCTTCGAATGGTAAGTATAAGATACCTTGTTTTAATATGCAACACCTCAGAAGCACCTTCAAGAATAAAGAGTGTCCTCTTTAATAGGATTTTTATATTTTCTTGTTCTGATAACTTCTGTTTGTATCATTTGATTCCAATTTTCAATTTCAAACTAAATGCACATGAAATTGCATTTTGTGGAGTATTTGAATTTCTCTTTTTCTCTAAATGTCTATCTGGTTCACCCAAAAGCAGAGCAGGATTAGAAATGGGTTGGTTTACTAAAATGAGCTTGGAATTGGAATGTGATTCCTCCGTTTGAGGAAATCAGCCGTTCCTCCTTTCCCCTATGTAATGAGATTTCCATTCTCGTGAGAATCAAGTCAAACTTTTTTTTTGTTGGTTTGATCAACTACAATTTGTACATCGTACTAAAGTTTACAAGTTCAATACTTAAAAATGCAAAATTTTAAATTTTAAATCATCACTTTATGTAAAATATGTTTTTCACCATTGACATGGTGGCATTTCAGCAACTGAAATATGAAAACATAAAATATAACTATAACAAAAAGTAAAATATACAACTAATTATAATTATTTATATTAAACTTTTCTTATAACTTACATTTAAATTTGAAATTAAAATACATAGAATTTTTAAATATAAAAAAATATAAAATAAAGATGTTTAAAAATTTTTAGTAATTGATATACATATAACTTTGTGATAATTTAGTATTGATTCTGATTCTTGTAAGCTACTAAATAGTTAAGGAATTATTCCAATTCCCTACTGAATCAAATAATTGAACAGAAAAATCTTCCTTTTTATGACTCCACTCATTCCGATTATGATTCCTAAGTTTGGACTGGGTAAGCTCTCATTGCTGATTTCTTGACATATGTTTTGGAAAAATGAATTAACAAAATGCTGACTATTTAGCATTGCTTTTGGCTTTGGTTATCTATGAAAGCTTGAATTGCTTTTTGTAACTTGGTTTAATTTGGAATCTTTCTCATGTGTTCTTGCTTGCTTAATCAATTGTGTGTCCCTGAGGAGGCTGATCAGCTGGTTAGAGCTAAGCCATGAGAGCCTTGACTTGCCTGACCAAGTTTATATAAAAAAAAGTTTGGTCAGTAAATGAGAAATGCAACCATTCATCAGAATTTGTTGTAAATATAGTGCTTGTTTTTATAGACTTGCTTCTCGCTGGAGTTATTTGAATATTCTGATAATGCATTGTTGGCAATCTATCTCATTCATTGTGGACAACAGAATCATAATTGTAGGGGATTTGCTGTCTTTGATAATTCTTTCATTCTATTGAAATGTTGAGAGTGCTTTCAGTGAGATAGAGGAAGTAGTATGTTGTATCTTACTTACCATGAACTGCAGGTACCTCGGATGGAAAAGAGAGTAAATACAGTGGCAAAACTGGGATATAAAATGTGTATTGTTCCCAAGGCTGCTGAAAGATATCTGTCAAATCTAGTTTTTGAGGGGATAAAAATTGTTGGCTGTGCTAATTTGAGACAAGTCATTGAAGTGGTTTTTACCCAGCGCAGATGAAGTAGAAAAATAATTTTTTGCGTGTCGGACAGGTTAGAAAAATGACTGATTCTTCTGTTGTATGCATCATATTGTTTATTACTCGACCATCCTAGAAATCAAAGGAATTTTGTAGGTGTCAGAAGTAAATATAGTACTTTTGGCGAATGATATGTGACTTAGCATATTGCATCTTGCTCTTAACACTGTTTGAGTTCTATTTTTAGGAAAATAGAGATGACCTTTTGAACACTCTTGTTCGTCCCAGAGTTTTTAACACCAGTCGGATTTTCAATTGTAGTCTCTCAAAATGAGTATATAGGTCTCAATGAGAATAAAACTGATAGTTTTCCATCCCATAACTGATCCTAAAAAAAAAAAAAACTATAAACTCCTCTATTCTTTCTGAACAAGCTGTTTTAACCCTGTATTTCTGTACATTATCCTCTACTGCATCAATCCGAACAAAGGGTTAGTTTAGGAAGCCTTCATTTTAATGAATCTCCAACTTACTAGGTTTGCTATATCACAGTGGAAAACATGTCAAAATTACCAGCTTCGGCGATGATCTAAAAAAATCGGCTTAGATGTGATTGACAATCAGCAGGATCTGACCTATATAAAGTATAAGTCCAACACCTCTAATTCAAAAAATGAGTCCCACGAGTGGAATGCACTAATTCTATTAGATGGGGAACCCGTTAGTCCTATTAGAGGTCTGGCATTTAATATTTCCTCTTCACCTATTAAGCATATTGCATTACCATTTCCAGTTGAGAAGTGATTGCGCAGATACCTCTTGGCGAGGTTCTATAGTTGTAATTATACAAATTATATTACTTTTTAAACATTATGTTCCTATTTGACTATCTTATAACTAATCTAGAAATGTGCATCTTATAATAGAAATATTATTTAAATTATTCCTATTGTATTTTAGACTTTCCTCTATATATAGATGATATCTTTTGTACAAAGCACTCATAAGATGCACATCTCAAAGATAAAATTTTTCAGTTTTGTATAATTCCTCTTTTATCTTCCAAACAAAATAAAGAAAAGAAAGAAAGAACCACAAAACATTACAGCAAACTATATAAAAACCATAGAAGAAAGACTAGAATAGCTTAAGGATGGAACAAGACAAAACTGGCTTTTGAATTTTGATAGTTATGCAGCCTAGATGTCTAAATTTTCTCGATTTGGCATGTAGGTTTCTGGTCCCTTTGCTCAGATGTTGCATCAGTTTGATTCTCCCCAGTTAGTAATTGGCACTGTGGCTCTTTGTCAACTGTTTCTTCAATTATATGTTTAGGATCCAGAAGCCTTGCCCACATTCTATCGGTAATCACAACCTTGTTTTGTCTCTCGGTTATCCTCTGCGTGATTCAATGTGAGAATTAATCCCATTAAGATATGAATTAGATTAGGTAATGTACATTCCCTCTAAACTTGTTTGCAGTTTGCACCTCTATAACCTATGATGAAACAAGTAACTTACATGAAATGGGATATAAGCATGTCTTCCATTAACAGGACCAACTGTGAACCCTGTATAACCTGCCATTGCGCCATGAATGGCACTGTGAGCTAGTAGAGTGCAGTAGACATTATCAGATGCATTGCTTGGAATTGCACGGATCATGTAAGTGGGATCTGCCATTCAAAAAATGCATTGCTGTTGCCATTTGAGAAGGGGGGACAAAAGAAGAAGAAAGAAGTTCAGTTGACTAACCAATGTATTTAAGAGTGATTTTCATCTTTTGGTGTTTTGCAAAGTGATCCTGTAAAAGCAATCAAATATTTTCAAAACCAAGTTTTGAGCGATGTCAAGAAATTGTTATACTTTTTTGCTGATGAGAAAGTGATAATTTGTTTCTCTGAATTGAATCCCCAATTTCATGGCATGAAACCCAAACTCTATTACTAAAATCTTGATTAAATCGCCAACCATTAGAACGTCCCAACACAAGCATGAGCAAGTGACTGCGTAACTGGTGATCGGTAAATAGATTAAGTGCTAGTATACCTTAATCTTTTCAGATATCCACAGACCAACATCTTGGAGTAGCTTGTTTCCAGAAGCATCCTGCTGATCCATAGCGCACATACTCTCAGAAAGAAGCTCTTGTCCTGCACCTTCAGCAATTACAATAACCATGTGCCCATGTTCTTTGAGCCTTTTTCCTATGTATTCGAACAGTCCTCCAGGCCCTTCAAGGTAAAAGGGCGATTCTGGAATCAGGCAACAGTCTACATCCCTGCTGGCCAGAGTAGCATACATTGCTATAAATCCTGCATAATAGAATTATTTTAGACTTTGAAAGCAAGAGCTAGGTAAATTTAGGGATCAAACATCCATTCGTTCCTTGATTATAGCCATTAACAGAAACTATGGCAATTCTGCACCTCTTAGGACACATTTAGCTCTCTTTCACATTATTCGAAAGCTTCAGATGCAAGTCGTGTAATAGTAGAAAAGAAAAAAAAAGAATACAGAGAAACTTGCAGTTTGCTCGCAAATCTTTTAGATAATCTATACTCCAAAAACACTTAAAAGTGTGAACTTGCAATATAATATTGCTATACAGAGATTACCGCTATGCCGGCCCATTAACTTGACGACTCCAATACCATTCTCAAAACTCTCTGCTTCAACATGAGCTGCATTAATAGCTCGCTGAGCTTCCTCAACAGCAGTATCAAAACCAAAAGACTTGTCTATGACCTGAACCAAAAGAGGCATAATAAATTTATAAATCTTTATTGCAGGTGCATCAAGCTGGATTGGGTGCTATAATTGCCCACAAGTTCTAATGACAAGAAAGACTACCGGAATGTCATTATCGATGGTCTTAGGAATCCCGACAACAGCAACTTTGAGGCCCCGTCTTCTGATTTCCTGCATAGAAAATAACATGTTGCATAATTGACCTAAATCTAATGCTAATAATTTTCTATCATACTATAACCTTTCTAGACAATCAATTTGCTAATGAAGCACAACTTAGCTGAATCCTTATTTGCCTGCACTGCAGCCTAGAATTACCTCAAAAATAACTGAAGCACCCCGTTGAGTTCCATCGCCTCCAATTATATAAACCTGAAATACATCTAATTATTATTCCTATTTGCACATTGGAATTTACTTGTGATGCCGAAAGCATGAATTCAGAATAGAACTTTTGTCCTGTAAATTAGAAATAGCAGAAAGCTGATACCTGATTTATACCGCGGTCCTGAATGCTGTCAACTATCTTCGAGGTATCATAGCCTCCTCTTGAGGTCCCAAGAATGGTACCACCACGTTTATGAATATCATTTACAGTCTTGGGCGACAAAGGAATTGTATTTCTGGCATAAAAGCCCTTGTATCCTCCCTGTATCCAAAAACCACTTTCTTAAATTGTGAAATTTACCTTAATCTAACAGGATCATTGCTGAATGCTACTATCCAATTAATCAAAGCTAGCAAATTTACATGCTTACCTCTATCCCAAGAATTTTATTGACGCCATACATGTAATGTAATCCACAAACCAATTCCCTAATCACTGTGTTTAAACCAGGGCATAAACCACCACATGTTACTACACATGCGTGCACTTCATCTGACTCAAAATACACCTGGTTAATGACAACAGATAACAATTCAGTGATCTAATATTCATAAATCAACAAATAAATAAATAAATGTTCAACAAAATTAAGGATGTATTTCAAACCTTTTGACGAGGACCAGCGCGTCTAAAATGTGTTCCTCTCGGACTTTCTCTGTGTACAACAATCTGCAAGCATTAATCAGAATTAGCAACAAATTTTGGTTAATAATCACAACCAGAAATGTCTTCAACTCAGGAAAAAAAAAAAAAAAACCTTCTGGGCAACAGTATCATCTGCATTAACGAAGTACTGCCTGATAATACAGAAATTTATGTTATGAACTATAAAACTACGAATCAACTTATTTTTCTGATCATATAAACTTTCAAATTCAAAATCCTTACTTGACAACTGAATAAGCAGGATTGTCTTGTAATGGATCCGGATATGTCTGTATCAGACAATAAAACAAGAAATAAGAAACTACAAAAACTATTATTAAATAAAAAAAATAAAAGATAAAAATTAAAATTTCTTGTTATGAACCCAAAATTTGCCAACTTTTTCACTTCCATGTATAAACTACAAAGCTCATTCAGCAGCCAAAAATAAAATGAAAAAAAGAAATCGAAAAATAAAGTACAGGAAGATGGGAAATGTAATCAGTCAAGTGAGGAACGTCTTCAAGAAGGTAACCACAGTCGCCGGCGACGATCTTAGGGTCATATATTGTAGAATTTCCCACAGTTTCCCTGGAGACATGATCTCTGGTAGTAGAATTTGGAGAGAAGGTGAAATAAGGCCTGTGATTGTTGATTGTATGATAGAAGTTTGTAGGATCGAAGCATCGAAACCGAGGAGTAGAAAGCGAAGCTGAGCTTGAAATGGTGTCCATTTGCTTGGAGTGCAAGTGAGAAAGCACACACAGCAATGTGGGAGGGAGAAGAAAGGAAATGAATATTTGACTGCCTGTAGAAGTTGATTCCAAACTGATTGGAGGGTTGTATGATTTTTACTAATTAAATAATAATCGAAAAAAAGGAAATAAATAAATAATTGTGCTTTAATATGACAGTTAACAGGAGACGGTGCGACAGAGGTGTGAACAGAAAGAGAGAGCCAAGGAAGGATATGGCAAATGTCAAAGTAACGTGATGGTCGTTAGGTTGGTTCTTCACGGGCTTCTTTTGACATTTCCTTCTTTTTTTTTTCTTTATTTTATTTTAACTACTTTATAATTTGGGATTGCAGCACCTTATAGTTGGAATGAATATGGAGCTTCCACCTTCCCTTTCCTCTCTACTTCTAATTTCATATCTTCTTAATTTTATGGGAGAAAACAGAGAAACTTTATTTGGACAAAAACGTACATTGACTTCAGTTGATGTCTTGCAATATTAACATATTATAGATTCCAATTTCCAACTACGTAATGGTTCATGCGTTTGTTATATAAAAATAAATGCTAATGTTAACAATTCAATCATAGTGTTAATTAAATATTCAGAATGGCTAGATGAAAGCTGGTTAAATGTTAGAAAAAGAGCATGAAAATTGTAACAAAATGTAAAAGCCATCAAGAAGCATGCTTAATGCCTTTTTTTTAATTAAAAAAATAAAAAAAGAAAACAAATGCTAATGGCTGATGTGTCAGATGCTGCATCTGTTTAATACAATGTATAGAGAAATGCAAGTGAAGTTGAAATCTAAGTGGGCATTCATATAAGATTATAAAAATCAAACCACTTCAATTATGTGCAATGTGATATACATGACGACGTACGTCGATACAGTATTTGTGAAAGTTCATAAAATTTTTGCATTTATTTTGTTAAAGGAAGATGCAATAATTCCCATTTATATTTGAAGTTGAAACATTGTTAAAAAAAATATTAAGAAAATTACCTGTTATTGCATTGCATGTTTGGTTTTAATATGCAAAATCTGATAATATTCAAAATTTTAAAAATTAACAAGAAAAACTATAATAACAAATACTCATATATCTTATGGACATATTGAATTTAAGATCTATAATAATCTTAGTACAAATAAAAGTTCATTATGCCACTAAACTTTTTTTTTTCCCTTAACTTTTCATACATGGCGTAAAATTTCCATCATGAAACTCAAGAAATCAATATGCTAATTTTTTTCTTAGAATTGGAAAAAGTTAATCCTTTTATATATATATATATATATATATATATATATATATATATATATATATATATGAAAGGTTAGCTTGGGTTTTAGTTGTGCATTGTCGCTAATTTGGGATTTAAAGCTTCACTGGTTTAAAAGGAGTCATAGCAGATCAGCTCTTTCAACAAGAAAATCGGCGAGTTTTAGGTGGGTTTGTCCGAAGATCAAATTTGTTTAGCTTTCAGAAAGAATTAATCCAACGTGGGTGGAAATGTCGGGGAAAACAATTATGAAGAAGATGAATGTTGTGGTGAATAAGATGGGTTGGCAGCCTAATTTTGTCCTTGGACATCCACTTACTTTTAATTACAATTTGGAGAAGAGAATTGCCCCAAGGTGTAAGAATTTTGCTTCTGAGGGCTTTGGTCAAATAAGAGATTAATTTAAGCTCAATTTTACAAATCTCTGACAAGTGCTTCTTGAACTTATTTGTGAACAAGCATCTAGAAATTAAAGAGCCTAAATTGTTGGATGTTATGAGGGAATTAGGGTTTGAATTCATAGAAAAATGCAAACCTTCAGTTGTATATGTAACATGCAACACCAGGTATCTTTTCTATTCAATGCTTGCAGTTGCGTGCTTTATCTTATATATTAATGTAGCCCTATGAATACGAAACTTCTATGCAATTTCTATATGGCAATACTTCACGTACACTCTGCATCATATTACAGTAATTCTTCCCAATGAAATCAGAGGATCAGAGGATCTCTCTCTTCATGAAAGTTTGAATTGCACTTAGAAATCTAGCCAGAGAAAATGGGATGTCAGCTCTTTCTATTATAAATTGTAAAATATAAAATTAATAATGGGGTTAAAGCCTATGATTTAACTTGCATGAAATTAATAATCCATGATTTCATTTTCTAATAGTAATTAACCGACCATTTTTTTCATAAAAAAAAAAAAATGTTACTCATCTGATGTAAATTCACATGCAATTTCTTTTGCAGCCTATGTATTATTAGTAATAGAAAAAATAAAACATTGAAACTCATGCAATTATACTCTTATAAAAAATTTCATCGGTAATAGCTTCATCGAAGCCAAAAGGTGGCCAATGAGCAAGGACTCAGCCACGCTGCCCTCATGCAATTTGCAAAACCATATCCTTCATCATCAAATGTCTCTGATATATTAATTTCATCCTCATAAGTATTCCAATTCACTTCAAATACCTCCAACCGATCTTTGCTAAAAGAGTCCTCCTTTATGATTTCGGATTTTACTTCAAACGGATAGTGTATATCGAGGAATGTCGAAGGAATTAAAATTTTCTTCATCTACGAAGCCCTGCATCATTAGTATAACTCAATCTATTAAAAAAATATACTTTTATTTTAGGCTAATATTATTATATTATAATTAGGTCTATGTATTACCTCTAAGACCAATGAGCTGAGAGTTATAGCCAAAAGCTCCCAAATGTAGCAACACACTCTTTGCTTGAAGGATATTCACTTCTCCTACCCAAATATGTTAAAACCATATGACCGCCTGCCACTAATTCTTCTTCTGAACGACATATCAAAAAAGTAGAAAAATCCCTTTGAAATTGTTCATAGCATGCTTCGAGAACGCTCGGTGGGCTACTCCTAGCCAGATAAATGTTCCCTTTATTACTCTCCAGCTCTTCAGGGACCTATTGAGAAATGACACCAGTACATAAAAATTATATTTTGCTTCATATGGCTATTGTATTTTCTAATTCTTGAAAAGATTTGACGGTTGCCTGAGATAACCACATGAGGCTATAAGAGGAACGGACAAAATGCAGGCTGTTAGGAGGAAAAAGTATGTGGTAGAAAGAACCAGGGACTCCAATTGAAGAAACATGGGCAAATGCCAGCTCCCATTTGTCTTTTCAGTTCATGCATGGAAGCTTGACAAGACCCGAAAATGGTATTAAAATAATTTCCGGTAGATCATTCAAGAAAACCTGATATGGGGATTGATGATGTCTTCCACAAATTTTCTAAACTATTTTGATAATTTCAGAAACAACGAAAAGAGTGTTTGGTCCTGAAGAACAATCTATATACAGCTAGTTGTAAGCAGAAATATTTTTTAAAAAAAAATAGATTTGTGTTAATTTAGTTATATAATTGATTTTCATACTAAAACTATATCTTGAATGATGGAGTTATATTCAAATAAATTTAAATCACATACAGTTAGTTCTAAACAGATATATTTATATATACACATACCTAAATTGTTGAATTTAGAACTAAATCATTCGATTATTAGGTCTATACAAATTTAGGTATATTTACAAAAATCTATTTCATTTTAAGTTTTGAGCTAGTTTTGTACAAATTTATATTTTTTAATTTATTAATATATATTATCAGTGTTAACTAAAAAATAAATTTGAAGTATTACATTAGTGTAAAACTAAATTAAAACCTATTTGAGACTATATTTGATATAAAATTGAAAATATGAAATGATTATTTTAATACAAAAGTGGGAATATATAGTTTTTCATGCAATTTATCCTATTTTTTAATAGACACCCAACTCTAATAAGTAAAAAATATAGGTTCCACTTTAAAAATTTTTTAAAAAAATTATAGATTTATAAATTAACATAATGAATATTTGATTGATTGCTATGGGAAACTTTGAATTTTAATCATTTTTCAAAGATATACAAATTTTAATATTGGTTTAAAAAAATAAAAACTGAAAAGAAAATAAAACCAAATTATATATGAAGTCAAACTTCAAACGGGATTTTCTGGTCAAACGGGGTCCTTACCTCTGGGATGCTGACATGGTGAGATCAGAGCGGCAGATCTAGCGTGACTAGTCTACACTGCATTACAGAACACAATTTCCCAATCCCAGAAAACTGGTCGTGTTCTGCTTCTTCTATCTAGCCAGCTACCTTCGTTTCTGAATTTCCAATATCTTACCTCATAAAGAGGAAGGCTGCAGCCCTGAAAATCAATTGCTAGGGTTTCTACATTAAATAACTTCACTATGTATAGAACAGCAGCTTCGCGACTTCGAGCTCTCAAGGTCAGTTCCTGAAAATCCTAATTTTTGGTTTGGTTCTCGAGAAAAATGTAGTAAGATGGAGAACCTTTATTTATTTGTTTGTTTGTGTTTCTTCTGATGAGGCGAATCTAGATAATTTTCGTTTTAATCAAATTATTATCATTTAAATGCAAACATTGAAACTTTTTTTTACCCTTTTTTAATTTTTTAATTATGTACTTAGTAGAACACTCTTGTGTGTTGCTGTTAGATCTGATTTTATTTTTCATTTCTTCTCTTGTGGGTTTTTCTTATGGCTATTTCTCGTTTAAGTGTGTTACGGTTTTGCCCAGTTATATATATATATATATATATATATATATATATATATATATATATATATATATATATATATATATATATATATATTATTTCGGATTTTGGGTCCTGTGAATAGGTGACATATTCACGGTTTATTGTGCTATATTGCTTTTATATGCATGAATATTTTTCTTGCATCGGATCACTGTTTTCTTGTACATATCTTGCAATAGGTATCGGATGGAGAACTGATCAATTATCTGGCCATCATACATTGTTGATTTGTTGCTTGTGTTTTGATTTTTGCAAAGAGGGTGGTATCTTTATGATGATGTGAACTTTAGCTCCATGACTTTTGATTAGCCTTGCTTCCTGCAATAAAGTTGCGATTTACTGAGGAATGAACTGCGTTGTTGGTAGTTTTTTTTATTGTTTTTATAATTCAAATGGTGTTCGAACTCAGTGGTGTCTCTTTTCCAATGCGATTTACTTTATATGATAGAGCCATGTTGGCAATTTGGGGGCCACACGGTATGCAACTTCAACTGCAGTCTCTTCTAGGACATCTTCACCGGGGTTCTTTAGCTGGCTAACTGGGGAACAGTCTAGTTCTCTTCCTCCTTTGAGCTCCCCACTTGGAGGTGTTACTCTTCCACCTCCACTACCAGATTATGTCGAACCAAGCAAAGTCAATTCAAAAACTCTTCAAAATGGAGTCAAGATTGTGTCTGAAGCATCAAAGGTATGTTTGTAATGTTGTAAACTTTCTATAACGTATTTTATTGAAGTAGTAATACTAATATCCATCATAGATCTTGCTATTATTATAACGAAATTCTAATTTATATCTCTAATGAAACTTCATCTGATTTGTTTTTTAGAATCCAGCCACCTCCATTGGTTTATATCTTGATTGTGGTTCTATCTATGAGACGCCCATGTCATGCGGGGCCACACACTTGCTTGAACGAATGGCATTCAAGAGCACTAGGAACAGAAGCCACTTGCATATTGTTCGGGAAGTGGAGGCAATTGGGGGTAATGTTGCTGCCACAGCCTCTCGGGAACAGATGGCATACACCTTCGATGCTCTCAGGCCGGAAATGGTAGAATTGCTTGTTGACTGTGTCAGAAATCCTGTCTTCTTGGATTGGGAAGTCAATGAAGAGGTAATTTTAGATCTTACATTCTGCTGGAGATTTTAAGATATCATCATAATATTCGTTGTCTTGTAAATTTTCGTTGTCTTGTAAACTTCCAAGGTTTCTATAAAGCTACTTTTTACTTTCTTTAGATTATCTTATGTATTATAGATCATACATATCTGTATGTGGATATGATTCAAAATGCTGCCTTTTCTATCAGTGTAATTTCAATTTAATGTTATGTAACAAGGTAGATCTTCAGTGTCAGTGTCTATAGGCTGTGTTATCAACATCTTCCTGAGTGCTCCTTCTGCCTACTCCTGTCATGATCTGTATAATTCCCTTTTTTGCTAATATTTGTGCAGCTCAAAAAATTGAAAGATGAACTTGGACAACTCTTTGACAATCCCCAAGGCTTACTGCTGGAGGCAATTCATTCGGCTGGATATGGTGGTGCATTGGCAAATCCTCTTTTGGCCCCTGAATCAGCACTAAACAGATTGGATGGTGCTATTTGGAGGAATTTGTATCTGTAGGAATAAGAAATCTTTGGATCTGTGTATATTTATTTATTATTGTTTTCTCTCTCAACTCTACTTTGCTTATACTTTCACTGATTTTTTTTTTGTTGAATCACAGGAACATTATACAGCTCCTCGGATGGTTCTTGCAGCATCTGGTGTTGAATTTGATGAGCTTATATCCGTTGCAGAGCCACTTCTTTCTGATCTTCCAAGTGTGCAACGCCCTGAAGAGCCAAAATCTGTGTATATTGGTGGGGACTATTGCTGCCAAGCTGATTTGCCGGTGCATATCTCTTATTATTTTCTGAACACAATCTTTCTATATTTGCAATTATCTATTTGTGCATATGGTACTTACAATATTTTTGCTCCGAGTGACACTAGATGACACATGTTGCTCTCACTTTTGAAGTTCCTGGAGGCTGGCATAATGAGAAGAAGCTATAGTTGTAACTGTTCTTCAGGTTCTGTATATTGACCTTGACTCTCTCTTTCTCTATCTTTACAGCCTACTTTTATGGTTTTTCAGTTTTTCTGAGTACATATATTGTGGCTTATAACCATTTATTATGCTACAGATGCTTATGGGAGGTGGTGGCTCATTCTCTGTTGGGGGCCCTGGAAAAGGGATGCATTCGCGACTTTGTAAGTTGCAATCATCTTTTAATTTACTGGTAACTTTAGCTTAATAATTTGACTCCATTCTGGTTATGCCTCTTGCATGTTTCTTCCAATACTGAACTTCTTTCCACTTAGCTCTTGAATTTCTCAAACTGCATCAGTTTTTGCTGGAGATATATGCCATGCTTTTTTCACTATGTTAATTCTTTTGCATGCACTTGATCACAGATCTCCGAGTCTTGAATGAGTATCAACAGCTCCAAGCATTTTCTGCGTTCAACAGTCTCTTCAATAATACTGGATTGTTTGGCATCTATGCTAGTACCACTGTAAGACCACCTGTCCCAATGCCGTAGTTTGTGATTTATCTATGCATGCTTCCTTGGTTGCTTTCTATCCATGATATGCTATTACCTTGAGTACCAGTCTCACTGCAGAAATTGTTTATGAAAGTGCCCCTTGAGGAAGAGTCAAAGATTTTAGGGTAGTTTTCACTTACGGTATTCCAACTATACGACTCGTAACAAGTCAGTGCCTTAAGTTTTATTTGTAACACTAAACTCCTTTTAAATTATTTTGTAACACAAAACCTCCTCCGTCCAAATTCGTCAATTGAGTTAACGGTTTGCTGATGTGGCATTTCCACATCATTTGGTAATTTCTCACTTAAGTCATCAAAAATTTCCACCTCACCTCCCTCATTATTTCTCTTTCCTCTCAAACTCCCTTGTTATTTCTCTCTCCTATCTTCTCTCTCCATTGAAACTCTCTGCTACAATTCATTTTCTAGATTTATGATTTTGTACATTTTTGTGGCATCCAAACAGATTATTATAATGAAACGTGTCTTTGTTGAAAAAACTAAATAAATAAAAGAAGTACACAAAGCAACCAATTACAACATCTGAATTGGAAAAAAAAAATTCTCATAATTAACATGTGAAGAGATCGAAAATAAAATTAAAAACACAATCATCTGGGTATGTGGATATCTCTTTCATCTAGCAACAATATAGAATAAAAAATTTCAAAAAATCGAGCTCAAAATACTGACTTAGATTTCAAAACGCGGAAGAAATCTTTTCAAAGTATAATCTGAGCAAATAGAAAAGAGACCCATAAGAAATCTTTGCAAAATATAAACCCAACAAATATAAAAGAAATACTGTTAAATTTGGCAAAATAAAGTGTTAAGAACCACTCATTGCTGAACAAAGGTCTGAAAATCATACCCAAATTCACTCATTCCACCACATAGCCTATACCCATCTCCCACCTCAATGCCCATGAATTTTTGGCAACAGCAAAAGAGACCCACATGGAAAATTCTTATTTTTATTGATTCTTTTGCAGCTAGTGTTTTTCATTTCTTGAATCAACTGTTGTATTTGTTCACTCTCTCACTTACCTTCTTGTGCCGCCCAGCACCGGCTCCAGCCCCTACCAGCTCATTCTATTCCTTGGCTCCTTTGACCATGTCGTATACTCTGCTCTCGCCATCAACCTGGGCCTCTGACTTGTTCATGTGGATGCTTCATGAGCCGAAGAGATTGCGGACACCGTGATGGCTTTATTTTTTGGTTTGTTGCGCTGGACACTTTTTGTCTCCCACATGCACTCTCGGCTTCAAGATGTAGAAGGCTTGTTTTGGGATTATTGGTAGATCTGCGTTGGTGAGGTGTTTGGCTAGAGATTTTGGCCAAAGATTGTGGTTGCTTATTTGATTGGCTTATTTGGTTCTTAAGAAAGTGTGGGAAAGTTCAACTTTCCATGGAAAGCGTGAAATCAGATCTTTGTTTTTGGAAAATTAAAGAGAATGTGATTGTAATTGGAAGGGTATTACTGTCTTTTTATTCATTAAAAATCCATGTCATTTTTTAAAAAAATTTCACAATTTTTTTTAGATGAGATGGAGATGCCACGTCAGCAAACTGTTATTTCAGTTGACAGATTTAGACGCTGGGGGGTGGGTTGCAAAATAATTTTAAAAAGAGTTTAATGTTACAAATAAAAATTAAGGTACTGAATTATTAAGAGTCGAGGAGTACTTTGAGTGAAAATTATCCAAAATTTTATAGGTGAGGTAATATATGATGGTGTTTTGTTGTTCAGTTGAGTAGGCTTAATTTAAAAGTGACACAGTTACACATACAAGCATTTTCTTCAATAGGCATGAAAAGTACATGCATTTATATAGAATCGTGTTTTTTATTTTTGAAATTTTTTATACATTCTTCACTAGCAGATTATAAAGATTCAAGGCCTATTTTTTTTTGGTTGAAAATAAGGCTTCATCTTTTAGAATTTTTTTTTTCTTTTCATACATTTTAATTGCTGCGTTATATTTTCTTGAATTTTTCGGTGAATATCTGTTAATTATATGTATAGATTTTAAGCTTGAAGATACTTAATATGACAGACAGACTTTGTGCCGAAAGCAGTTGACATAGCAGTGGGTGAATTACTTACAATTGCAGCACCTGGACAAGGTTTCCCTTTGTGTCTTGTCATGTTCTTGTGTTTGATGAGGGCTACCTTATACTTCTATTGCAACAAGCAAATCTTGATATAGTTGTTTCCAATTTTTTTTTCTTTTTTAATTTCTGATGGCAGTTTCCAAGTCACAGATTGATCGTGTGAAGGAGTCTACAAAATCTGCTGTCCTGATGAATCTGGAATCCCAAGTATGTATTCTCTCCTAGGCCATGCTGATATTTTTTGTTTAAATAATTTCTTATATTTTAGCCAATGCATTTCTAAGATGCTGTTAGTGTTTTTGAAATTACCGTGATAGTAATGCAATATTTTTTTAAGTTCCTACTTTTGAACAATATTAAAGTTAAATGTATATTAGCTTCTTGCATTTGCTACTGTTTGTTTCATTGTTTCTTTAGTTGTGGGGACTTGTAATTTTTCTATGGCTGTATTTGCAGCTGATTGTGGCAGAAGATATTGGGAGACAGTTTCTGACCTATGGAGAAAGGTTTGCAATCGCACAAGATCAAAGATCTTTGTTTTTTTTTTTTCCCTAGTTTACTTGCACATTCAATATTCTGATATTATATGCATGTGATTCAAACTCAATTTTAAACATAGTGACATTTGTTTTGCTTGTAAAATGATTTTGGAGTTTATGGTTATAGGTTATCCATTCCTAATTATTACAATTGCCATCAAATTAACTGAGAAAAGAAAACATGCATACTGGCTTCATAACATTGTATTTGTTTAGTGAATAATTGTTTCAGGATTTGCTCACATAGTTTGCTACAGTTTTCTCAGCATGATATTGTCGTTCTTTTGTCGTTTAGGAGGAAATTATTTGATTGGTCATCGAACTTGTCATTTTTAGAGCTTTCCTCCCCATATTTCCTGATAATTCCTTTCGTCATACTGGTTTTTGGTGATATGTACTTCTTGCTTTATCTTGCCTCGTATTGTGACACAAACATAATTAATCGTTTTCAGGAAGCATGTGGAGCATTTCTTGAAGGTTGTGGATGCAATCACTCCAAATGACATTACTAACATCTCACAAAAGATTATCTCTTCGCCTCTAACAATGGCATCATATGGGGATGGTAATGTCTAGTGTTCTGATATCCCTGTGCTTTGGTATCACTGTGATCTGGTTATAATGTCTTTTTTGTTTTGCAGTTATTAATGTTCCTACCTGCGAATATGTTAGCCGCAAGTTCCATGCATAATGTCATGAGACCATTATTCTCTCTCTAAAAGACCGATTTTATGGGGGTGTGCAGCGCACCCGCTTATAGCCAGGACTCGTTCCCTTCACCTATCCGATGTGAGATTGAAGTCTGTGACATTCTCTCCCACCCAATCTTGTGACGCTTTCGTCACAGTGGGCCCCCTGCATGCCCCAAATCCGAGGTGTTTGGCGAGACATCGGAGTCGGATCTGGGTCGGCTCTGACACCAACTGTCACGGGCTTGGTCTTTTGCCTTTGTCATGCTTCTGGAAGCTCTCTTTCTTTTGGTGGTAGTCCCCCCCATTCTTCCATTTGCTACCCTTGTCTTTGTCAGACTTGGGGCTTCTCATTTCTCTTGAACTCTAGTAGAGATTCGGCAATGAAAATTGCAATGGCGAGATCTTGTGCACCACGCCTTTCGATCTCTAGCTTGGCCCAGTGTTGTAGGCCATCCATAAAGGAAAAGAGGGCTTCCTTGTCGGGATAGTCGGAAGTTTCCAAGAGTATTTCGGAAAATTCCTTCACATAATCTCGTATGCTCCCCCTTTGAGCAAGTCGCCTAAGCTTGGCTCTTGCCTCGTGCTCGGCGTTCTCAGGATAGAATTGTCGTTTGAGTTCCTTCTTGAACTCATCCCATGTATCAATTGTACAAGTCCCTTTTTCCATGTCGATGCATCTTCTCCACCATACCATCGCAGTATCCACTAGGTAGAGTGAGGCATGATCAACCTTCTTTCCCTCATCAAGGCCAAGTGCCTTGAAGTATTGCTCCAAGCTCCAGAGAAAGTTATTAATCTACTTCGCATTCCTCGAGCCATTATACGACTTTGGCTTAGGAACATCCACCTTGGAAGGAGCAGTGACGACCATAGGATTAGCAACACCTCCATTTTGAGCAATGACCTTCTTGCAAAGGGTTAGGTTCTCCCTTGTCTCAACAAGTTCGGCTATCACCCTTGCAAGTTCTTCTTTGAGATTCACAATGTTTACGGCACCTAGAGATTGTGAATCTCAAAGAAGAGCTTGCAAGGGTGATAGTCGAACTTGTTGAGACAAGGGAAGACCTAACCCTTTGCAAGAGGGTCGTTGCTCAAAGTGGAGGTGTTGTTAATCCATACTTCCAATGTGGATGTTCCTAGGCTAAAGTCGTATAATGGCTCGAGGAATGCGAAGGAGATTGATAACTTTCTTTAGAGCTTGGAGCAATACTTTAAGGCACTTGGTCTTGATGAGGGAAAAAAGATTGATCATGCCTCACTCTACCTAGTGGATACCGCGATAGTATGGTGGAGGAGGAGACGCAGCGACATGGAAAAATAAACTTGTACAATTGATACATGAGATGAGTTCAAGAAGGAACTCAAACGACAATTTTATCCTGAGAACGCCAAGCACGAGACAAGAGCCAAATTTAGGCGACTTGCTCAAAGGGGGAGCATACGAGATTATATGAAGGAATTTTCCGAAATACTCTTGGAAGCTCCCGACTATCCCTACAAGGAAGCCGTATTTTCTTTTATGGATGATCTACAACACTGGGTCAAGCTAGAGATTGAAAGGCGTGATGGACAAGATCTCGCCACCGAAATTTCCATTGCTGAATCTCTACTAGAGTTCAAGAGAAATGAGAAACTCAAGTCTGACAAAGATAAGGGTAGCAAATGGAAGAATGGGGGAGACTACCACAAAAAGAAAGACAACTTATAAAAGCATGACAAATGCAAAAGACCAAACCCGTGACAATAATGACTGGTGAAGTTGCATTGCCAATCGGAATTCCCAGTGCAATTTTCATTCGATGTGCATTGGATACTAGGGTTTCCTTTTGTTGCATAAAGTTGAAATAAAAGCAATTAAGGGAGAAGTTTTTATATACACGAAAAGAAATACAGCTCATCAAGGAGCGTTAACTATTAGATTCTTATGGATTTTTCTGATCATGTGTTTCAATTATGCATCCATGATTTTTTCATCATGACAAAATTTTGTTTCATGTTAAATGTTACTCCCACAGGAGAAATGTAAACATGTTCAGTTTCAGTTAATGCGCTATTCTTTCCGATCAGATCTAGTTTCTGCTTTTTTAAGTTTATTTTCCATTAGCATGTGATGCATCTGGAGGTGCAATTTAGCTCGGAGAGAAGAGATATGGATAGCAGCTTTGAATTTGAATTTGGTCACTTTCTATACGATATCTATGTATTTAGCGGCTTTTTATTGATTAATGTTAATTAATTGTATAACTTTTTTATTTTTTATTTTTTCTACATGATAACATATCAATTCAGTTTATCAATAGATATAAGAATTTGATTTAAATAAAAAGTTTTAAATAGTTCGTTTTGAAAATTATTATCCAAAATTTCCAATTGCTGTAATTAAAATGTTGCAGGCTCACGTTTTATATCTTGAGGTTTTGTTTTTTCCCTTCGATCGGTGAATTTTACCATAGAGATAGTCTCTCTTTTTCACTTACTAGGTTTGATGTTTAAGAATTCATTTTTTACTTTTTTAACTAATGGATTGATTAGTAAAATAGGTTGCTTTGGTTTTTTCTTTTAATAAATTTTTGAGAGGAAAATTATATATATATATATATATATATATATAGCCTTTAGGGAGAATCAAATGTCACGTTGGGCCTCAGGTGAGGTCTCGATGTTGTATCAAACCACGCCGTTTATTTACGAGTCTCATCAAGCTAAACTAGGCAAATGGCAACTGCTGGCATGTTGGCAGCTCTTATATTCGGAGGGAGTGAACGCCAAATCCGGCACCAGATTGATTGGACTGCCTCGCCACCATGAGACCCCCCGCCAAAATCAGCAGCTTCTCCATATGATCATCGTCCGCCGCCATTACTCCACCAAATTTACAGCCAAAATCACCTCCACCTCCTCCACAGGTCGCACTCTCTCCGTCGAAGTTATTCCACCTCTCCCCTCCGACCCCCGGGGCTACCCACTCCCCCGCCGCCATATTATCTGTAAAGCTACTCAAATCCTCCTTCAATCTCACCGGAATACCACCAACCAATCTCGGTTTTCTACCTCTCCTCCACAAATCGACCCAAATCCTTTCCTTTCCCTCCAATATTACCTCTCCGAGCTTCATATCCCCCTCACTCCAGCTGAAGCCTCAGAAATATTAAAATCCCTAAATTCCCCTTCCTTGGCACTTAAATTCTTCCAACTTTGCCCCTCTCTCTCGCCAAATTTCCGCCACGATTCCTTCACCTATGCTCGCCTCATTCTCATCCTCTCCAAATCTACCCTCCCTGATAAATTCATTCTCGTCCATACTTTAATTTCCGATATGGAGAAGAATGGGGTACGTGGCACGATATCCACCGTGAATATTTTGATCGGGTTTTTCGAGGACAGTGAAGACTTGGAGAAATGCATTGGGCTGATAGAGAAATGGGGCTTGAGAATGAACGGGTATACGTACAAGTGTTTGCTTCAAGCTTATTTGAGGTCTCGTGACAGTGAAAAAGGGTTTAGGGTTTATGTGGAGATGAAAAGGAAAGGGTATAAGCTTGATATTTTTGCTTGTAATATGCTCTTGGATGCTTTAGCCAAAGATGGCAAGGTTTGGTTTCTCTGCTTTTACTTTATCGCGGTTATTTTTCTGTTTGTGAACTTTGTGTTTACTATGCTCTGCTCTCTCTTCATATATATATATAATGCGATCATATTTACAAAAAAAAAATTGGTATTTTATTAAGTGTGTTCTTATGGGTCTAGAGTAGATTTAATTTTGGGCTTCTTGCAAATAATCTAATTTGAATTTCAGTATGATGCCAAATAAATTCGAAATTCCAACTTATTCTCATTTCTGTCTTACATGCGTTGTAAAGTGGTGTTAATTATGTGGAGTGTTGTTTGATTATTGTTAACTACAGATTCTGTTTACACAATATATATTGGAATTATGTTGTCAAAATAGGCACGGTAATCAGGAGGGGCAAGTTTATGCAATTTCCATCCTCAACAAGGGCTAGGTGTGTTTGCTAAGTGTTGGCTTATATATTGTCATTGAAGAGATATATGCATATGCATTACAATTTGAGTAGTGTTAATGTTAATGAATATTTCAAGGAAAAAACATTGAATGTATATATATATATGAGTTGAAATTATAATACTAGTAGATACATTTTCAAAATTAGGGTAAGCAAGTGATGGTTTAAATCCATCCTCACCCCCCTACCTAATGCAACATCAATCCAGTAATATTAAATTAAATAAATAACAAAGTAGGGATTATTTATCCATTGTTGATTGCAGTTTACTGATTATTGTTTTCACTGTACATGTCATCATCATGGAGTCTGATTATCTGATCTACAGAAATTTGACAGGTTGACCAGGTTTACAAGGTATTTGATGATATGAAGAAGAAGCATTGTGAGCCTGATGAGTATACATACACAATTATGATCCGGATGATGGGAAAGATTGGTAAACTTGATGAATCACTGGCATTGTTTGAGGAAATGTTAAACAAGGGTTGCTCTCCTAATTTAATTGCTTATAATACTATGATCCAGGCACTGGCTGGCAGCCGTATGGTTGACAAGACCATTTTCCTTTTCTCAAAGATGATGGAAAAGGATTGCCGGCCCAATGAATTTACATATAGTGTCATTCTCAATATTCTGGTTGCTGAAGGGCAACTTCAGAAGCTGGATAAGGTTGTGGAATTATCAAGGAAGTACATGAATAAGTCGATCTATGCATATCTTGTGAGGACACTAAACAAATTGGGCCATGCAAGTGAAGCTCATAGATTGTTTTGCAACATGTGGAGCTACCATGATAGAGGGGATAGGGATGCATGCTTTTCCATGTTAGAGAGATTGTGCACTGCTGGTAAAACTGCAGAAGCTGTTGATATGCTGAGCAAAATTCATGAGAAAGGAATAAATGCAGATACAATCATGTATAATACAGTACTCTCTGCTCTTGGCAGGTTGAAGCAATTATCCCATCTTAATGATCTTTATGAAAAGATGAAACAAGATGGCCCTTCACCAGATATATTCACCTACAATATTCTGATCTCAAGCTTTGGTAGGGCAGGAAAAGTTTATGAAGCTATTAAAATATTTGAAGAACTTGAGAACGGTGATTGGAAACCTGATGTCATTTCTTACAATTCCTTGATTAATTGCCTTGGTAAGAATGGTGATCTTGATGAAGCTCACATAAGGTTCAGGGAAATGCAAGAGAAAGGGTTGAATCCCGATGTTGTAACATACAGCACGCTGATTGAATGCTTTGGGAAAACGGATAAAGTTGAAATGGCTCGCAGACTGTTTGATGAGATGATAGGTGAAGGTTGCTACCCTAACATTGTAACATACAACATCTTACTCGACTGTCTGGAGAGAAATGGGAGAACTGCTGAAGCTGTGGATTTGTATGCAAAACTTAAAGAGCAAGGATTAACACCTGATTCAATCACATACTCTGTGCTTCAACGGTTGCAAAGTGGTTCATATAGAAAATTTGGAATTCGCCGGCAGAATCCAATCACAGGTTGGATTGTTAGCCCACTGAGGTGATTATGAATAAATTGAGAATTGTTATCCAGTATGGGCAAAAAGTTGTGCACAATTTTAATCCATTATCGTTCTGCTACTTGAGCGGATATGGGAATTCATCGTCCGGAAATATTTTTATAAAAATAAGATGCTGCATTGGCTTTGGTTGACTGATATAATATTGTCTCCATGGATCACAAGCATTGTAAAACAGACATGGATGGGAGATGGAGGATGCTGATTCTGAAGGGATATTGTGCTCCAATTGAGGTGAATATTCCATCCAGTAAAATGGACTGGTTATGGTTAAAAAAGTGTTCCCTCCTTTTTCGGCTAAATTATTAATTGGGCCTTTAGAGTTGTTTGCCATGTCCAATTTGACATCTTGGAAATAAATTTAGTTTGGACAGCTTAGATTTCCTCCTTGTAATATGTAAAGTGAAACTTCAACCCTTATTTTGTATTTTCAGTTTCTTTTAAGATTATATACATGAATTTAGAAAATATTTAAAGAACCTCAATGCTAAAAAAAAAGTTATAATTAATTTAAAATGTCTTTAGATGTTTCATTAAAATAGAGATCGAGATTGGATTCTCAAGTGATATAATTCTGGATAGACATTATAAATACTCTCTATTTATATGATTTTAAGTCCTCTCTTAAACAGAATTTAGGAATTTCTTCTTATTTGAAATATTAAAATCCTCCTGCTCAATATATTTGATTATTTCTTATATTGTAATTTCTTGACTATGAATTTGAGTGCTCTTAATTGGTTATATATATTATTAATATTCATAAATTGTGTATAAAAAAATATTAATATATTTGTCGTCATACTATATTCATATCTTTGGAAAGAATACAAATACATTTCTAGACTAAATTTTAAAAAAACTTTGAACATGAACTGTACTAATTTTATATACCAAATATGTGTATATCTTAGATTTTTGTATATACATGCATGCATATAATCAAATAGATATGATACTTATTTTTTTTTTTTTTTTTATCAGGCTTAGGCTTTTTGAGATTTCAAATTCCAATCTAGCTAGGTGAAATGTTTGTGTGTACAAATTAATCTTATTCAACCCTTTAAACATCTATTTCAAAGTTTATATCTTATAATAATAATAATAATAATAATAATAATAATAATAATAATAATAGTATGATCCCAGTCTATTGCAATAAAAAATTATTAAAAGAAAAGAAAAAGCAAAACAATTTCATCCATTCTAAATTAAAAGTCATATAATATGATGAGGCTTTATTTGATTTATTTCTTGCTACATAAACGTGCAAGAATTCATTATCATTAAATTCTAGTTCAATGATTAATTACAGGATAAGAGAGTATCAAATCTTGAAACTAAATATTACGAAATTTTAATAATTTGTGGGGCTTTCTTAGAAGGGGCCTCTTCCTTCTGGCGAGTTGACTTATTTATTTCTAATATTTCATATTTGCATGCGGATTGATTTATGCATGTGAAGAACGATTGCGTGCTTTCCGGAATTTGATTCTTAAGGCCCTTGCCTCCAAAATCCAATCCTCAATCGCTCACTAAACTATGGTATGCCCAAAATTAATCTGCATAGAATACTTGTCTTTTAAGTTATTATTTTTAATTTTAATTGGAATTAGCTATGAAAACATTTTTCAAAAGAAAATCAATAGTCAAAAAGCCTTCAAACGACAATGAAGTCAATTTAAAAAAAAAATTACAAAATTCTTCCAAACAAGCTCATTTAGAAGTCAATTTAGGTAACATTCTTTTGGATTCCGGGTTAAGAAAAAATTTGCCCCCTATGAAGATAAATTCTAAATCCGTACATATATATATATATATATATATATATATATATATATATATATATATATATATATATATATATATAATCAATTGAAGTGTAATTATAACAATTTTTCTAATTTCACGTGTTAAATCATCTTTTTTTTTTCCTTTTTCTTTTTCTTTTTGAAAAGTTCTTCAGCCATTAGATTTTTCAGCACGAATTCAAGTACATATTTATGTATTACAAGCATTATTTCTCATAGAAAAAAAAAGACATAAAAAAATATCTGGGATGGGAGTGAAAATGGACATATTTATTTGTCGTTTCCTCATCTAGATAATCTGACCTCACTTTAATAATATCTATGAAAAAATAAATTACAACGCATGGAAAACATGCAACTATGCGGCTCCATATGCGAGTAATTGAAAATCAAAATTTCGAATTTCTTTATCTCTCTTCTCATAAAAACTTATAGTGGAAAGTGTGTGAAAAAATGTTGGTTGTATTTAATTCAAGAGAAAGTATTTGAAATTCTTCTAAATAAGCTAGTTTAAAAGTTAATTTAGACGATATTTCTTTAGATTTTGGGTTAAAAAATTTTGCTCATGCAGAAAATAAATTCTAGATTTACCCTTATTCTAATATATATAAATTGTAGATTTGTCTCTATTCTTATATATATATATATATCAGGTAAAAAAATTTTAAAAAACAAATTTAATAAAAATATTTTATAAAAAACAAAAAATAAAATTATTTTTTAAACATCAATCACAAACACACTTTTCATCCTAATTATTAAAAGTATATTAGTGTTTTTAGGCTTTTTTCGGATAAAATAATTAAAATTTTATCAATATACTAATTTTTATTTATTGATAATAAATCATTATTAAATAGAGATATATACATTGGAAAAACAAAAAATTAATATTAAGTAGGGACATATAAAAAATTATAAAGAAAAATGGATTACTATTTAGAAAAAAAAAATGAAAAAGAAAATATCTTTATAAGGAACCTCATTAAATAAAATTAATATGTCTTTGGATTATATGTGTTCAATATTTTCTTGAAAAAGAAATTGAATATTTAAATAAAATGTATAAGAAAGAAAAATTAGATATACTTAGACTCCCGTCCCGTGCCGTCCAAGTAATTTGCTTTTTTAAATAGATATATTTAGACTCCCATCCAAGTATTTTGCTTTCTTTTTAATGAGGAAAAAAAAAGCGTAATACATCGAAAAAAATGTTAATAATTTTTTGCTGAAAAGTAATGAACTTTTCGAAATTGGAAAAATTATTATAGTACGTTATACACTTTCTTTGAAAGTTGGTGTTATAACACAATTTTCTTTTTTATCAGCTATAAATTACACAACCGATCATTGAGAAAGTTGCTGCCAATTTAATTTCTCATAGATAGACTAGTGCATCTTATTATGTTCTCAGAAAAATTGACTCACTTGTCTTGTAATTATTCATCCTTAGCAAGGATTAATTAAGAAAGGACAAACCCATTTGAAAAAAAAAAAAAAAAAAGACAAACCCCACATCACATGATCACATGGGTTGTACAGTGATTGATGCACCTGCATGACTATGACTTTTTACTGTACATAAGAGATTTAAAACATATGCTCATAAGAATATAAAATATCCAATGTGTGCCCGTAACATAAAAAATAAAATTAATCAATATAGTAAACCAAGTAAAGAATTTCTGGTCCTCCTTGTGGCCATATAAGGCTGGATAACATGTAAATTAAGCTAAAACCTAAGGTCATATTAATAAAGAAAGCCTTATAAAGAGAAATAGCAAATATGACAATTAGCACAAAGCATTTCTCCTTCACAACCTATCCACCACAACCATGGCATTGTTACAAATCTTATTTCTTTTATCATTTTTATTGTCAACTTCCTGTGGCTCAGAAGAGAAGGTTGTTCCCTTCCACGTTCAACTTCTTATGCGGAGGTCTGGCAGCTACAATTCCAGCGTATACTGTGAAAGTTGGCGACTCGCAGTGGAAACTAATAACATTCTGAAATGGACAGAAATCCCAGATGACTGTATAGACTATATTGGGAACTATATGTTGGGGCAACAGTTCAAATCAGACTTTAAAATTGTTATAGATCAGGCTTCTCATTATGCTAATGGCCTTAATATCTCCGGGGACGGCAAAGATATCTGGGTTTTCGACATTGATGAAACAGCTCTCGCCAATTTACGCTTCTATGTTGAAAATAATTTTGGGTAAGCATAGCATTATTATTATTTTTTATTTTTCTTTTAGTGTAACCAATTAAGTTAGGATTTTGTTATTCTTACAATAATTATTGTTGGCTTAGGGAGCAGACATCGAATACGACAGCATGGACTGAATGGGTTGAGAAAGGGATAGATCCAGCCTTTCCGGATACTCTCAGATTGTACGAGGAATTGTTGTCTCTTGGGTATAAGGTTGTCTTTTTGACTGGAAGAGGTGAATCTCTAAGAAATGTGACGGTCACCAATCTTAAGAATGCTGGGTACTATACCTGGGAAAAACTTATTCTCAAGTAAGCAACCATTCATTTTATCATTCAATAATATTATTCACAAAAGTGCCTTTTTTACACGCTTTCCTTCTTATGTCTGTGTCTCATGATAGTAATACCATGTGATTTTGTTTGGTCACAACCATGTGATTTCATTATGTAAAAAGTTGTTTAAGTGATTTGAAAATAGTAAAGTATTGTTTTGACATATAAGTCATCATCTTACTCTTATCTATTAAAACGTAAAATCACATGATACTCTAACTAAATTAAAATGATATTCGAATTTCAATTGGAGCTAAAAAAAAATTTAAATGCAAATCACATTATATCACTTAAAAGAAAAAAATAGAATCTTGTGTGTCAAAGTGCAAAACCACATAGCTTTTTTTAGAAAAAAAAAAAACTGTTTCTATGCTAAAGAGAAAGAAAAAATGTTTCATTACAATGACAGACAATATTGTTGAATTACAGGGGAGCATCATATACAGGGACTACTGCACTTTACTACAAATCAAAGGAAAGGGCAGAACTGGTGAAGAATGGATACAGAATCAGAGGTAACATTGGCGATCAGTGGAGTGATTTACTGGGGACTAATACTGGCAACCGTACATTCAAATTACCTGATCCTTTGTACTACCTTAGTTAGAAACTTAGAATTATATTATCATATCAACTTTCATGTTGCACTATCTCAATAATTGGCTGTAGCCCATGAATAAATTATAACTGCTATGTATCTCAATAATTTGGACTCCCATTACATTGAAGAAAATGCTATTTATTTTTTGTTGAGAAGTAATGAACTTTTCAAAATTGGAAAAATTATTATACACTTCCTTTGAAAGTTGTTGTTATAACACAATTTTCTTTTTTATCAGCTATAAATTACACAACCGGTAATTGAGAAAGTTGCTGCCAATTTAATTTCTCATGGATAGACTAGTGCATCTTATTATGTTCATAGAAAAATTGACTCACGTGTTTCATCCTCAGTATAAACCACATTTGGAAAAAAAAAATGATAAACCCCACATCACATGGGCTGTACAATGATTGATGAACCAGCATGACTATGGCTTTTCATTGTGCATAAGAGATATAAAAGGTGTAAACTAATGAAACTATTAGTTAACTATTTTGACTCGTAAAATATTGGATTTGATTTGAAATTAATCAAGTTGAATTTGAGCTCGAGTAATTCGAGTAGTTTATCGAGTCGAATTCAAGTGTCATAATATCTTACTCATAAATCTCGCTAATTTAATCGAATAGTTTTTTTATTATTTATTAAATTACTTTTATACCTTCAATATTTAAATATATTTGAGATTAATCGAATCGAGTCGATAACATTATTTATTAAAATTTTTAGTTGATTCAATTTTTATCGAATTAAATTCAAGTAGCTCAAATATTTTTCAAGTCGAATTTCAAACAAGTAAAAATAAGTTCAAATCGAGTTCGAAATTTGAGTTTTTTTATTGATTCAAGTTTGAGCTTGACAATGTACCGATTCAACTAAATTATACCCCTACTCATAACAATATAAAATATCCAAAATATATGTACCAAAAAAATATATCCAACATGTGCCCGTAATATAAAAAATAAAATTAATCATAAAAAATTTCTGGTCCTCCTTGTGGCAAGATGAGGCTGGACAACATGTAAATTAAGCAAAAACCTAAGGTCATATTGCTAAAGAAAGCCTTATAAAGAGGAATGCCAAATATGACAATTAGCACAAAGCATTTCTCCTTCACAACCTATCCACCGTTACCATGGCATTGTTACAAATCCTTTTTCTTGCATCATTTTTATTATCAACATCTCATGGCTCAGAAGAGAAGGTTGTTCCCTTCCACGTTCATCTTCTTATGCCGCGGTCTAGCTGCTACAATTCCAGCGTATACTGTGAATTAATAACATTCTGAATTGGACAGAAATCCCAGATGACTGTATAGACTATATTGGGAACTATATATTGGGGCAACAGTTCAAATCAGACTTTAAAATTGTTATAGATCAGGCTTCTGATTATGCTAATGGCCTTAATATCTCAGGGGACGGCAAAGATATCTAGGTTTTCGACATTGATGAAACAGCTCTCGCCAATTTACGCTTCTATGTTGAAAATAATTTTGGGTAAGCATAGCATTTTTTTTATTTTTCTTTTTCTATAACCAATTAAGCTAGGATTTTTCTATTGTTACAATAATTATTGTTGGCTTAGGGAGCAGACATCGAATTCGACAGCATGGACTGAATGGGTCGAGAAAGGGATAGATCCAGCCTTTCCAGATACTCTCAGATTGTACGAAGAATTGTTGTCTCTTGGGTTTAAGGTTGTCTTTTTGACTGGAAGAGATGAGTATCTAAGAAATGTTACGGCCACCAATCTTAAGAATGCTGGATACTATACCTGGGAAAAACTTATTCTCAAGTAAGTAACCATGCATTTTATCATTCAATAATTAATATATTATTCACAAAAGTGCCTTTTTTACACACTTTTATTCTTATGTATGTGTGTCATAATAGTAATACCATGTGATTTCATTATGTAAAAAGTTGTTTAAGTGATTTGAAATAGTAAGATATTGTTTTGACATATATATAAGTCATCATCTTACTCTTATCTATTAAAACGTAAAATAACACTATATCTTAACGGGATTAAAATGATATCCGATATATTAATATCGGAGGTAAAAATTTTTTAACTAAATGCAAATCACATGATAGCACCCTTTTTTTTTAAAAAAAAAATCTTATCTTGTGTGTCAAAAGTGCAAAACCACATAGTTTAAAAAAAAAAAAAAAACTGTTTATATGCTAAAGAGGAAAAAAAAACTGTTTCATTACAATGAAAGACAATATTGTTGAATTACAGGGGAGCATCATATACAGGGACTACTGCACTTTACTACAAATCAAAGGAAAGGGCAGAACTGGTGAAGAATGGATACAGAATCAGAGGTAACATTGGCGATCAGTGGAGTGATTTACTGGGGACTAATACTGGCAACCGTACATTCAAATTACCTGATCCTTTGTACTACCTTAGTTAGAAACTTAGAATTATATTATCATATCAACTTTTATGTTGCACTATCTCAATAATTGGCTATAGCCCACGAATAAATTATAACTGCTATATATATATGCAGTTGAATAAGTTCACCTAGTTAAATTAGTGTCAATCCCTTTTACAAAAAGGGACCAATTATTCAGTTAGATTTGTAAAACGGCAGGCGAATGGAGTTGCTCACCTCCTGGCTCGCAATTCACGTTCTTATGCTAGCCCTTATTATGCTTTTGAAATTCCTGGTTGTATTGCAGCAGTGTTAGCTGCTGAATCTGCTTTATTGGTTTAATGAAGTATGCTTTTATTCAAAAAAAAAGTTCACCTAGTTAAATCGAGACGGTCCAAATTTATTAGCTTCAATTTTACCATACATATATAGATATATGACTTTACTCAATTGAAATAATTTCGCTCCAATTGGTTGAGATAGATCTCTCCACGAATTAAACAGAAGATTCATGACAATTAATCTTTTTTTTTTTTTCCAAGCGTATAAAAGCTTTGTCAGTTATTAGAAAATAATTGCACGGCGCAATGTGACTCCCAATTATGGAGGTTAAATGTTGATAAACACATAATTGATGTTATTAGAAAATAATTGGAGTTTTGTTATTGGAAAACAACGTTTATAAACACAGAAAATATTATACATTTAAATTTATTTCTCTCTTACATGATCTAATTTTTCGGATAAATAGCGGTCTTTCTTTTATCACTTAATTAATCGTTTTCCTGCCCCCAAAAAAAAAAATTATTATGTTATTAAAATAAATAAATAAATATATATAAAAAAGTTTAATATCTTTCAAGTATATAAAGATGGATTAAATTAAATTAATATACATGTATTAAATTCTTATCACTAATATAATATATTAAAAATAAATAAAAATTATAAATGAAATTTAAAAATTCAAAAAATCTGTGAAAAAAAAAACACTCATCTTTATATTATAAGAGTGAGCAATCTTAGTTTTGCGTCCGAAGAATGACATCTAATTATTATCAATAATTATTAATTAATATGTTATAAATAATATATATAGTAAATATAATATTTATTAAACATATGATAAGTGCAAAACACTTAACACAAATTTACATCATTTAGATTAATAGAGAATGCAAAAATTTTATCTTGTTAGTTTTTCCATTGCTCATTATTACTAATATAATTTCAAAAAAAAAATAGTTGATTATAGAGAAAACGCTTACCAAGTTCAATTGTTGACACAATGTAAGAAAATTTATTCAACTTCACTATTATAATCTTCCAAACCATTTGAATAACTAAGTTTCATCAAAATCACAAAATGCATTGTGTTGCCATGAGACTAGGCACAAATCATGCCTTTTTTGGCCTAAGAGTTTCCACAGGAAAATGAACGGCAATTGCTATATATATATATATATATATATATATATATATATATATATATATATATATAAAGTATGGGGTGTTATGGATGAAAAAGGGTACTAGGTGTTTATCAATCAAATCAATAGCAATTGCTATATATATATATATAGATATATAAAGTAATTTTAACTTTATAAATATGACAATTTTTCATTGACTTTATTGATCAATTAATTTATTACCTTTCTTTAAATAAAAAATCCATAAAAAATTGCAATCCAAACCATACCAACCATGCCATAGTGAGGAGATTTGCTAATTTATGAGAGACTGACTCTAGTTGGTTGTATTGGCGAAGGATCCAAGAGTTTTTATGGTTGTGGCTTTCAGTATGCATTCATGATAAATTGCGGCTGCAAGTGCCCCACCCAAAATATTCATTGTTCATCACCACAATCAACAAATTAATTAATTGTATAATCAAATAGTTAAACATAAATTTTAATTTTAATTAAGGTAACAGAGATAATAGGGAGATTATGTCTGGTCATTCCTGGCTTTATCCTTGTTATATACCAACACCCCCAAAGCTACATACTGAGTTGATTCATATCCCTATTATGGGGATGGTAGCTAGATGCACTATAAATACTGCAAACCCAATTGGCAATGGAGCCAAAACCTATAAGATCAATCCAAATTAATTGTTAGTTTCAAATATAATTACAAATATTAACTAAATTAGAAAAAAAAATATTGTCCACACCATGTATTGTTAATCAATAATACAAACTACTTTTTTTGACATAAAAATAAGTTATTAACTCAGCCACAAATATTGCAAATCCAATTCCACACTTCATACTAATGAAAATTAAAAATTAAAATAAAAATCTTCTGGTGTTAATCACTAACATGATCTCCACCTCTTCCCTTGTTTAAACCCAACCAAAACAATGGCCAACCTCATCAGATCCAATTGTTTACCCTTTGTGCTTCAACCATCAATTACTACCTACAAACCCGTTCTCATTCCCTTCACCTGCAATCAGGTCACCTCCCATCATCAACGAAACGCGCCTCACACCTCACATAATCCATCATCAATATCATCTCTAATCCAAGCAAATCTAGAATAGATCGATAGTACCCATCAACAACTATAACAAATTTGCAAGTAATCAAAATCGAGCAACCAAAATTTTCAAAAATAAAAAATTTACTCATATTTAAAGAAGAAGAAGAAGAAATGGATAGATATCTGAGATCAACAACTATAATAAAAAAAAATTAAAAAATTTGCAATCAATCAAAATCTCCAAAATCCAAAAATTTACTCATATTTAAAGAAGAAGAAGAAGAAAAAGAGATTGATACCTGAGAGCCTAGAATAAAGGTAACAATTCATATTTATGATGAATAACGACCTATAAGAAGAAGAAAGAGAAGGATCCATACCTGTTGCCGCAGAGGAAGGTAAGAGAAGAAATAATAGAGATGCAGATTTATGATGAATAACGGCCCAGAAGAAAAAGAAAGGGATGGATCTACATCTGGTATCATAGAAGAGGGCAACAGTTTCAAATTTTATGTATAAATGGGACATATGAAACGGTGTCGTTTTATTGAAAGGGTCTTTTTGAAAATACACTGCTGATAGAACAGTACTTCTTATTATGGATTTTAATGTATTTAAATAGATAGATATCAGGATAGATATCATATTAGATATTAAATTAGATTAGTTGAGTTATAAATTAATTTTAGAGTTCTTAACAAAATTAAATAGCCGTGGATTAAAGTGACATTCTAATGTCTATAATATACATAATAGGCCGAAAGTTAAGCTAATATGCGAAGATATTTGTAGACAATTTCAGCCCAAACCCAAGTGAAGCCTCGATCCCCAAATCAGGTCTCTTCATCATTTATGCTATTCAGTAATGCTCCATTTCTTGTCCTAATTACTTCATATTGGTGTTTTTTAGGCTTAGTTTTCGGATAAAATAATCAAAATTTTATCAATTTCTTTTTATTTTTATTAGTTAGGGATATAAAGAAATATTAATTTATATTTATTAATAAGAAAAATGTTAATGATACTCTCCATTTTTAAATACTCTCCAACACGTATTTTCTAATTGGTTAGCGAGAAGAAAATAATCTAAATACAAGGAGTTAATTTTCTTTTTTCTTCAACCAATCAGAAAGTAAGTGTTGGAGAGTGTTTAAAAATGAAGAGTATTATTAGTATTCCTCTATTGATAATAAATCACTATTAAATAATGACATATATTATAAATTTAAAAAATTATAAAGAAATATTATAAAGGATTATTATTTAGAAATATTGAAAAAGAAAATATCTTTATAAGGGAACCTCATTAAAGAAAATTAATATGTCTTTGGATTATTTATGTTCAATATTTTCTTAAAAAATAAATTGAATATTTAAATAAAATGTATAAGAAAGAAAAATTAGGTATACTTAAACTCCCGTCCCGTCAAGTATTTTGCCTTTTTAAATAGATATATTTAGACTCCCATCCAAGTATTGTTCTTTCTTTTTAATGAGGAAAAAAAAACTTAATACATCGAAAAAAATGCTAATTATTTTTTGCTGAGAAGTAATGAAGTTTTCGAAATTGGAAAAATTATTATAGGGCGTTATACACTTCCTTTGAAAGTTGTTGTTATAACACAAATTTCTTTTTTATCAGCTATAAATTACACAACCGATCATTGAGAAAGTTGCTGCCAATTTAATTTATCATAGATAGACTAGTGTATCTTATTATGTTCTTAGAAAAATTGACTCACCTGTTTCATCCTCAGTATAAGGATTAATTAAGAAAGGACAAACCACGTTTGGAAGAAAAAAATGACAAACCCCACATCACATGGGTTGTACAATGATTGATGAACCAGCATGACTATGGCTTTTCATTGTACATAAGAGATATGAAACATGTTGAAAACGGAATTAAAAAAAAAAAAGAAAGAAAGAGAGAGAGAGTCAGCCACCTACCAAATGGTAGATGGCCCAAAAGCTTGAATAATAGAAAATAAAAGATGATCGTTTTCGAAGTGTTTTTTTGATGATAAATTTGCAACAGTTAATCTTTACCTTCAAAATACACATAAATTTTGACCTAGTTGATAGCAAGAGAGAGTAAAAGTGAGAGAAAATTCCAAAAATGAAAGAAAATAATTTTTTTTATTTTTCTAATTTTTATGAGAGATTATATTTGTTTTCTCTATAATTATTATAGAGAATGTGTAATTTTCTATTTTTTTTCATAGTAAAATTCTTATATCATTATTAATGGTTTTTACTCTGATTTGTTTGAAAGTTTTCTATGCAAAATATGTGTGTTCCATTTTATCTTTAATTTTCTTAAATTATTAGTTGCGACTCTGTTCTTTCTGGTTCTAATTTTTCTTAATAAGTGGTATTAGAGTCTGGTTTGGATGTTAATATATACTTATCATTTTAGTTATCACTAATAAGTATACCATGCACATCAAAATATAAGTTAAATTATTATTTATTCTTAAAGGTTGTTATAAAAACAATGACAGCAAAATTTAATATCGAAAAATTCAATGAGTAATTTTTCATTATAGAAATTAAAGATGAAAGTTATCTTGAGAAAAGATAATTGTCTAGCAGCTATCAATGAAAAGCCGACGGAATACAAAGATGATATTTAGTTGAATGAGATGGATGAAAATGTTATTGCAGATCTTCATCTTGCATTAGCAGATAGAATATTGTCAAACATAGAGAAAAAGAAAAGTGCAAAGGAGATTTGAAATCATCTCACAAAGTTGCACGAGGCCAAATCACTTCACAACAAAAATTTTCTTAAAAGAAAATTATACACTTTACAGATGTCAGAATCTACTTCAGTAACAGAGCATATCAATGTGTTGAATACTCTATTTTCTCAACTCATATCACTAAGTTATAAAATAGAGTCAACTGAACATGTTGAACTTCTATTTCAAATTCTACCTGATTCGTATGATCAACTTATCATCAATATAACAAACAATGTCTTCGCAGATCATCTGAACTTTGATGATGTCACAACTACTATTCTTGAAGAAGAAAATCGGCACAAGAATAAGGAGGATATGTTGACAAGTTCGCAACAAGCAGAAGCCCTAATAGTAATGGGAGAGATATTAACGAAACGTGGCTCAAGTGGGAGGCAAGATCAAGACAGATCAAAGTCAAAAAGTAAGAAGATGGACCTTAAGAGCTATCACTGTGGCAAAAAAAGTCATTTGAAAAAGGATTGTTAGATTTTAAACGAGAAAGACTTCAATCCTCAAGGAAATGTTGCAAGCACATTCAATGAATGTGATGTTTTATATTGTGAAGTAGCAATAACTAGTAAAGGCAGAAAAATATTTGCTGATATGTGGTTTATTGACTCAGAAGCTACATTTTACATTACTTCTCGAAGAGAATGGTTCCACTAACATGAACCTATCTCGGAGGAATCTGTGTATAGTTGCAATGATTATGTCTTAAAAATTATCAGTATTGAAATCATCAAATTGAAGTTTTATGATGGCACAGTATGCACTATTCAACAAGTGTGACATGTGGAAGGCCTGAAAAAGAACTTGTTGTCGTTAGGTTAATTAGATGACCTTGGCTGTAAAATTAAAATCGAAAAAGTAATCATAAAGGTAATTCGAGGCACATTTGTACTAATAAAGGGAGAAAATGTGACTACCAACTTGTACATATTGAAGGGAGAGACTTTGCTAGAAGGAAAGACATCAGTTGTTTCAAGTAGTTCAAGTAAAAAATCTGCAATGGTGTGGCATCAAAAACTTAGGCGTATGTCTAAGCAAGGAATGAAAATTCTTATGGAACAAAATCTACTTTCTTGTCTCACTAAGGTGTCTTTATATTTTTGTGAGCATTGTGTTACAAGTAAGCAACACATATTGAAGTTTAACACATCAAATTCTAGAAGTAAAAAAATTATAGAATTATTTCACTCTGATGTATAACAAGTAATGATTACGTTTCTAAGAGTAAAGTATTTTTTATTCTTCATAAATGATTATTTTAGAAGATATTGAGTGTATCCTATAAAAAAAAGACAGATGTGTTTCCAATTTTTAAAGTATTCAAAGTGCGGGTAGAGTTTGATTCTAGAAAGAAAATCAAATGTCTAAAGACATATAATGGAGGAGAATACACCAACTATGAGTTTGCCGAATTTTGCAATCAAGAAAGCATCAAAAGACAGTTCACCCCAACATACACTCCACAATAAAATAGAGTGACAGAGAGAATGAACAGAATCTTGTTAGAAGGAATAAGAGTAATGTTGGGAGCTATAGGCTTGGAAAAATCTTTCTGGACAAAAGCAATAAATACTGCTTGTTATGTGATAAATCGGATCCCATCAACAACAATTGAGTTGAAGACACCGATAGAGATGTAGACTGGAAAGAAGACTGATTATTCAAATCTCTGTATATTTGGAAGTCTTGTGTATGTAATGTATAATGCCCAAGAAACTATAAAACTAGATCCAAAATCCAAAAAATATATATTCTTGAGATATGATGATAAAGTAAAGACATATTGTCTGTAGGATTCTACTATCCACAAGGTTGTAATCAACACAGATATTATTTTTTTAGAAGATAAACAATTAAAAAAATGGATGATAGCACAATGAAAGAATATACATGGAAAATAAAGTTGAGCAAAAGAATTCTTCTAAAACAGAACCAAAGCACGAGGAACAAAAACCAATTGTTTCTGAAGAACCAGAACCTCAACGATCAGATCGCTTCAGAAAACAATCAGGATGACATTCAGAGTATGTTATGGAAAATAATGTTGCATATTATTTTCTAATAGAGGATGAAAAGTCATCAACTCTCCAAAAAGTACTGAATAATTCAGATGCATTTCAATGGATGACAGCAATGCAGGAGAAAATGAAAACTATTCATAATAATAAAACTTAGGAACTTATTCCGTTATCATAAGGAAAAAAACCTATTGGAAATAAATGGGTATAGAAGATTAAGTGTAATGACAAAGATCAAGTGGAATAGAATTGTGCAAGATTGGTGGTGAAAGGATATGCGCAGAAAAATTCATTGACTTTAATGAGATATTTTTTTCTAGTGGTATGACTAATAACAATTAGAGTAGTTATGACAATGTGTACTATATTTGACTTACATATAAAGCAATTAGATGTCAAAATTGATTTTCTTCATAAAGATTTTGAAGAAATCTACATGTTCCAACTAGAAGGATTTGAAGAAAAAAGAAAAGAGAACTTGGTTTGTAGGTTGAACAAATCTCTGTACGGTCTCAAATGGGCTCCGAGGTATTAGTACATGAGATTTGATTTATTTATCATGAGTTTTGGATACAACAAACTTAATGCAAATCCTTGTGCATATTTCAAGAAATTTGGTGGAAATGATTTCATCATTTTGTTGTTGTATGTAGACGACATATTGATAACAGGCCCCAACAAAGTTCGTATTATAGAATTGAAGGCATAATTGGCTAGGGAGTTTGAAATAAAAGATATTAGACCAGCAAACAAGATTCTAGGGATGCAAATTTACCGAGACAGAAATAATAGGAAGATTTGACTTTCCTAAAAGAATTATTTGAAGAAGATTTTGCGACACTTCAATATGCAAGATTGTAAGTCAATTTTTACCTCCACTTCCTATTAATTTCAAGTTATCCTCCAGTATGAGTCCTAATACAAAAGCATAGAGGATAGAGATGTCTCAGTACCGTATGCATCAACAGTGGAAAGTTTAATATTCGTTATGATTTGCACAAGACCAGACATTGCAAAAGCAATGTGCATGGTTAATTGATACGTGGCGAATTTTTCTAGTGGTATGACTAACAACAATTAGAGTAGTTATGACAATGTGTACTATATTTGACTTACATATAAAGCAATTAGATGTCAAAACTGATTTTCTTCATAAAGATTTTGAAGAAATCTACATGTTCCAACTAGAAGGATTTGAAGAAAAAAGAAAAGAGAACTTGGTTTGTAGGTTGAACAAATCTCTGTACGGTCTCAAATGGGCTCCGAGGTATTAGTACATGAGATTTGATTTATTTATCATGAGTTTTGGATACAACAAACTTAATGCAAATCCTTGTGCATATTTCAAGAAATTTGGTGGAAATGATTTCATCATTTTGTTGTTGTATGTAGACGACATATTGATAACAGGCCCCAACAAAGTTCGTATTATAGAATTGAAGGCATAATTGGCTAGGGAGTTTGAAATAAAAGATATTAGACCAGCAAACAAGATTCTAGGGATGCAAATTTACCGAGACAGAAATAATAGGAAGATTTGACTTTCCTAAAAGAATTATTTGAAGAAGATTTTGCGACACTTCAATATGCAAGATTGTAAGTCAATTTTTACCTCCACTTCCTATTAATTTCAAGTTATCCTCCAGTATGAGTCCTAATACAAAAGCATAGAGGATAGAGATGTCTCAGTACCGTATGCATCAACAGTGGAAAGTTTAATATTCGTTATGATTTGCACAAGACCAGACATTGCAAAAGCAATGTGCATGGTTAATTGATACGTGGCGAATTTTTCTAGTGGTATGACTAACAACAATTAGAGTAGTTATGACAATGTGTACTATATTTGACTTACATATAAAGCAATTAGATGTCAAAACTGATTTTCTTCATAAAGATTTTGAAGAAATCTACATGTTCCAACTAGAAGGATTTGAAGAAAAAAGAAAAGAGAACTTGGTTTGTAGGTTGAACAAATCTCTGTACGGTCTCAAATGGGCTCCGAGGTATTAGTACATGAGATTTGATTTATTTATCATGAGTTTTGGATACAACAAACTTAATGCAAATCCTTGTGCATATTTCAAGAAATTTGGTGGAAATGATTTCATCATTTTGTTGTTGTATGTAGACGACATATTGATAACAGGCCCCAACAAAGTTCGTATTATAGAATTGAAGGCATAATTGGCTAGGGAGTTTGAAATAAAAGATATTAGACCAGCAAACAAGATTCTAGGGATGCAAATTTACCGAGACAGAAATAATAGGAAGATTTGACTTTCCTAAAAGAATTATTTGAAGAAGATTTTGCGACACTTCAATATGCAAGATTGTAAGTCAATTTTTACCTCCACTTCCTATTAATTTCAAGTTATCCTCCAGTATGAGTCCTAATACAAAAGCATAGAGGATAGAGATGTCTCAGTACCGTATGCATCAACAGTGGAAAGTTTAATATTCGTTATGATTTGCACAAGACCAGACATTGCAAAAGCAATGTGCATGGTTAATTGATACGTGGCGAATTTTGATAGAGCATTAAAATGTAGTAAAAATGGTCATGAGATACATTAAGGGGATCATATATATTGCATTGTGTTATGAAATATCAGACTTTGTTGTCATATGATATGTTGATTCAGATTATGCAGATAATTTTAACAAAAGCAAATCTACCACCAGATATATGTTTGTACTTGTTAGCAGAGTTATAAGTTGAGTTTCAAAATTGTAGTCAATTATGACTACATCAACAACATAACCAAAATATGTAGTAGCTACACAAGCTAATGACATTCAAGGAACTCGGGCATGAACAAGAAAAATTTCTCTATTTTGTAACAATCAGAGTGTTTTGCATCTTGCAAAGAATCCAACCTTTCATTTATAGGCAAAACATATTCAAGGTAATAACTCGTTCGTGAGAAAGTGGAGGAAGAAACAATGGATATGCAGAAAATTCATATAGAAGACAACCTAACAGATTTCTTGACAAAAGTAGTTAAGACTGACAAATTTATTTGGTGTCGATCCTCTAGCTGCCTAGCAGAAATATAAGCGACATGCAATGATAAAAAAAATAGTGTGAAGATGTGATTGACACAATCAAATCGTCAAGTGAAAAATTTGTTAAAAACAAAATTAAAAAAAAAAAAAAGAAAGTCAGCCACCTACCAAATAGTAGGTGGCCCAAAAGTTTGAAGAAAGAAAATAGGAAATGACCATCGAAATTATTGAATTTATTGAAGTGTTTTTTGTTGACAAATTTGTAATAATTGTGCCTGTAAAAGACATAAACTTTTGCCTTCAAAATACATAAAATTTGAGCAAGTTGATAGCAAGTGTGAACAAAGTGAGAGAGAAATCCTAAAGTGAGAGAAAAAAAATTAGAAAATTTTTATTATTCTTCTAATTTTTACGAGAAATTATATTTGTTTTATCCGTAATTGTTAGAGAGAATATGTAATTTCCTATTTCTTCATAGTAAAAAATTTTTATCATTGTCTGTGGATTTTACCTTGATTTGTTTGGAGATTTTTTATGTAAAATTTGTGTGATTCATTTTATTTTTAATTTTTTTAAATTATTAGCTGCAATCATGTTATATCCGGTCATAATTTTTCTAACAAAACATACGCTTATAAGTATATAAAATATCCAATATGTGCTCGTAATATAAAAAATAAAATAATCATAAGTAAAAAATTTCTGGTCCTCCTTGTGGCAAGATAAGGCTGGATTACATGTAAATTAAGCAAAAACCTTAGGTCATATTAAGAAAGAGCCTGATAAAGAGAAATAGCAAATATGGCAATTAGCACAAAGCATTTAACCTTCACAGCCTATCTACCTCTACCATGGCATTGTTACAAATCTTATTTCTTTTATCATTTTTATTGTCAACTTCTTGTGGTTCAGAAGAGAAGGCTATTCCCTTCCACGTTCAACTTCTTATGCCGCGGTCTGGCAGCTATAATTCCAGCGTATACTGTGAAAGTTGGCGACTTGCTGTAGAAACTAACAACATTCTGAAATGGACAGAAATTCCAAGTGAATGCATAGACTACGTTGGAACTTATATGTTGGGCGAACAATACAAGGCAGACTCAGAAATTGTTGCAAATGAGGCTTCTCATTATGCTAATAGCCTTAATATCTCCGGCGACGGTATGGATATCTGGGTTTTTGATATTGATGAGACAGCTCTCTCCAATTTACCCTACTATGTTGCAACTGATTTTGGGTGAGCATAGGATTTTTCTTTTCTATTTTGTTCTTTATGGCATTACAATTGCTACATATATGAATGTTAGTGTAACCAAGTTGGGATTTTGCTATACGATCAGGGAGGAGCCATACAATGCGACAGCTTTCAATGAATGGGTTGCGGCAGCAGTAGCTCCAGCCTTGCCGGATACTCTCAGGCTTTACGAGGAATTGTTGTCTCTTGGATTTAAGGTTGTCTTTATAACTGGAAGAGGTGAAAGCGAAAGAAATGCCACAACAACTAACCTTCAGAATGTTGGATACTATACATGGGAGAAACTTATACTCAAGTAAGCAACAATGCATATTTATCATTTCTATGCTAAAAGAAATAATGTTTCATCCCGTTCTAGACTAGACTCGTTTCTCTTGGACCAATACAAATATATTTTATCATGTATGCAAAGATAATAACTACTATATATATATATATATATATTTCCAATTTGACAACTTTTCCTAATTGATTTTGGCAAAGTTTGATATTTGAAAAACAAATATTGAATTATGTTATTATAGGGGATCGGCATATTCAGGGAAAACAGCACTTTACTACAAATCAAAGGAAAGGGCAGAACTGGAGAAAGATGGATACAGAATCACAGGCAATGTCGGTGATCAATGGAGTGATTTACTGGGGACTAATACTGGCAACCGCACCTTCAAATTACCTGATCCTATGTAATATGTTAGTTAGAATTGTATTATCATATGGACTTTTAAGTTGTAATATATCAATAATTGGCTATAGCCATGAATAAATTATAGTCTGCAATATTATGCAGTTGAAATATTCAGTTAACTGGCAAATTACTTTATACCACTATTATTATCATACACTCTTTCAAGCTAAACAAAGGAACAGCAGTAAAATAAATAAATAAATAAAATAGAGACACTTCAAGTTTGGGGCACTGAAGCATGAGGAGAATAGTAGAATACCTTGCAGTCAGGACAAAAGGCTTATCCCCTTGCAAGCCGACAGGCCCAGTTTTGTCAGCGTCTGTTAGCATTTTATTTTTCTGGCCCAACCCATTACCTTGATTCAGTACACGGTCCATATCATCTTGTTCATGTTTATGGGAGGCATTAAAGAACAGTGAATGATTCATTCAGTTGAAGAAATTTATCGTTCAAATGATTCGTCTATGGTAGTGAACGAATTTTATTTGACAATCAGCTCTTCAAGCCTTAAGAGTGTGATACTATTAGTAGTAAATTTTTTAGGATTTCACTAGCAAGTTTATATATTAGGATCCCTCACGAGGCACCTAATGATAGCCTTCCCAGCTAACTCATTTGATTTTTTTGGGGAGCAGAAGAGTTAGGATAATATATTAATATTATTTGGGGTGCACAAATCTGGTCCGACTCGATGTACCTGACTGGCAGTTTGGTCCAGTTGAGTCAGGTATTGCAGGTCGGTTCAGATATAGATTTTGCGAAGATGAGCTTTCCTATTTCGGTTTAGTTTGGTTCTTTATAATTCCCTTGCTATTTATTTGTCTCAAACCCAACCTGAACTGAGCCAAAAATTCCCTTTAGGATAGCTTTGCTTTAGGAGGTATTTTTTTGAGGTTAGGGTTGTTTGGTTCAGTTCAGGCATTGACTCAAACTGGTCGTTCCACACCCCTAATTCATATCTCCAAGGATTCTCATTTATTGAAATCTTTCATCAATTAATATGAAATCATTTTAACATCTGTTTTAAAGGGAATCTCTGTGCTTCAAAAGAAGAATTCATTGATGTTTGTTGCAGGGTCTTTTCTTTTATATGACAAATTACACCTTTACTTGACTCATGGTTTTAGACAAACTGTTTTTTCACTATTGCAGAACGTGGATTTTGATGACGATGAAGATGATTATAACGACATGGATGATGGGAATAATGGTATGCACCTTTAATTAATGAGCTCCACAGCATGCTGCTGACGGAATTTTGACAAAGTTTGCGTGTAGTTTCACGCTGTTATTTTGGTGCCATGTTTTACATTAATTGAATATCTGGATCTAAATTTTCTAATCTTGCAGATGAACTTGAATATTAGATTCCCAACAAAAAAAAAATTTCCTGGTCTTTATCTAACAGCTTGGTTGCCAGTTCTACGCGTATGGAAGCATATTCTTTATGGTGGTAATCAAATCTCAACCGGCATTATTTGTGGTGGGAAAACTACTAATAATAGAAAGTGGTCAGTCTTTGAAAGAAAGAAAGGGGGCTCTATGTTATAACCTGAGCAAATTTACTAATCTCTGTATTACTTTAATATGCATACAACTCGAAACAGATTTATGCAAAAATATGAGTATGAGATGCAGAAATCACACACACACTAACGCAAACACAAACAAAAACGAAAACGAAAGGCCGTTCTGGCCTGAAAGGCTTGGCATCAGGATTCTAAGACATGAGCTGCTTTGATGCGAGCAATGAAAGCTGATGTTTTATCATTGATGCGAGGATCAGCTGTCCATGGACCTTCATCTTCATCATTAGGCCACACATTTTGTGCCCCTACACTGCGGCTCAAACTATCGTCTTCTGTTCTAGGCTTCCGAGACTTGAACAACTTAAAGACAGGAAAAGGAGCAGAAAACTTATTTTTCCTGCTGTTGCCACCCATGATTTGACTGACTTGCAGCTTTCCCCTGTTTTTGTGTTTATGCGAAGCCTAATTGAGAAGGAAGCTCTGATCTTAGTGCACTATCTTGGGTTTGAAACGGTGATCAAGCGATGGGCATTTATAGCAGGGGATGGTGAATGAGGAAAGTCCAAGGAAATAGGATTGATACAGTGACAATTGATGAAATAACTGGACATGATTAAGGAATGACACTGTTTTGGTACATCTTTTCAGGCAAAAGTATATGCCTTGTGGGACTGCTACTTTCGGTTATAAACCCAAAGGGCTTAGGTTAGTCCTTAGCGCTTTCGTATCTTGTAAGGAAATAGTCAATTTACACCTTTTTGTTTGTTGGCTTTTTGATTTGGAATGCTTATACTCAGGGTCCTTCCGCTCATTTACCATCTTCCACCAAGGATGATTCATACGTTTGCTTTTGTATCTCTACCGCCACCCCCAGCCACCCATGTTTGCTACATTATGCTGCTTCTTGTAATTCAAGGAAACTTGCTTCATATTGCCTTCTTTTTTTTTCTTTACCTAATTTTGCCTCTAGGTCATGATTTTTTGAATTGGGAAAGGATTATATTTTCCTGGTTTTCTGATATTATAATAAATTTAATGTGAACCTTCACAAATTTGCTTCCTCATTTATTTAGGTTCTGTTTAGTAAAAATAACTGGTAATCTATAAGCTAACTAATAATTTTATTGTAACTAATTTAATAATTATATTATTATTATAAGATGATAAAAAAAAATAATGGTAAAAAAAGAAAGAAAAATATAATCTACTGTGTTATAAAAAAATTAGTTCTATTAGCATTTCATTTTAGAAATTATAATCGAATTTTTTTCCAAATAAACTATTTTACCAAACATAAATTATTAATAAAATTATATTACTTTTATAGTCAAACTATATTATAATATAATTTGTCTTATACTTTATATACTTCCCTAATACAAGGGATATTTGATAACAAATATCAACCCGATATTAAAGACGTGAGGGATTTAGTCAATTTCTTAACAAAAAAAATGCAAAAATTCCATCTTTGGGGTTGAACAAAATATAAGGGCAAACTACATATCCTCCTCCTCCTCCACCATAGATAAGGAAAAAAAAACAAAATTTGATTTGCCACATAATAACAGCTAGCTTCATTTTTTTTTATTTGATTTCATTCTAATAATAGACATTGACACGAAAATTTAGCAAATTTTATTTACAATTTTAAAATTCTGTTTTGGGTGGAAAAAAATTCACTTTAATTAATTCTGGGAAATTGAACATAAGCAAATCAAATTCTATCAAATTAGATGAAACTTTTAAATGAATTCTACGAAACTTAAATAACAGCTAACAAAATGTTTTGTTAATATTTTGTCTGTTTTTTTTTTCTTATTATGTATTCACCATGTTTTTTGTTTTATTTCATTTAAACTTTATCAAGTAGAATTTAACATTTAATTGTATTTACAATTTCGAAATTGTTGTTGCTTCTGCTGATGTGTTAATGACTATAATTTCACAATTCTCATCCATGAAAGATTATTGATTTTATAATGTTAGACTAAATCATTAAGTTATTATATTAATGTAAATTAAGCTTAGTGTGTCGAGAGTTTATATTTGGAAATAAAGATAAATGATATTTTAATTCTTTTGGACATAATTACGTGAAATTCAATTAAACTACAAGTATTTAAGCTGCTATATTTGAAATAGAAAAATCCATCTACAACCTGAAATTCATTTATAGATGAATGCTACAGTTTAAATTCTTTTATTCAAAACAAATATGGAGGGTTTATCAACTTCAGTATTGTACTTTACATATAATAAAACTTGGATAATCTTCAATTAATTAGTAATTACAATTATTTTAAACTATTATTAAGAATTCTATTTTCTTACCAATAAAATGAAACTTTAATTAATTTTTTTAATTGGAATATCCCGTTAAGATATTAAAATTTTAGTCTTTACTCTTTTGTGACTTTTGCCTCCCTAAAAACAAATGCCACGTGGAATTTAATGACTTGCCAGAATCACTGCCGGCGAGAGTTCTTATACGGCCAAATGCACCAAGTAAAACGCAACGAGAACGTGAACGGCACTCATTCAATCATGTTTGAATGTACGGCCAATATCAGATCACAAATCACCACCATCATAGCCTCGCGGGACCCACCTGACACTTGAACTTACTGTTCGCACTTTGAAATGAGTCAAATGACTATAGATACCGCTCTTCTTTGAACCGGAAAATTTCAGAGCAGAAAGAACGTTGAACAAAAAAGCCAATATCATCATAGGCGGAGACCACATTGTAAACCGAATCAACGGTTAGGATTTCCTTGATTGAAAATGTCGTGGCAAACTTACGTTGATGATCACCTTATGTGCGATATCGACGGCAACCATCTCACTGCTGCCGCCATCATCGGCCATGACGGCAGCGTGTGGGCCCAGAGCTCCAGCTTCCCTCAGGTCCCTTCTCAGTCCTTTGGATTTCTCTTTTGTCCTGATCTCTTTGTTTGGATTATTGGGTTTTGTTATTTAATTTGTTTACTTTGTCTAGATTTGATTGGATCTATAGATATTGACACAATAATCACCATTTTTACTAATCTGATTCACGTTGGAGTTTGTAATTTAATCAAGGGACTGTTTTGGATCGTTAAATTTAGTGTACATCTCGATTTTTATTTGTTATATCCGACTGTTAAGGATCTCTATTGTAAAATTAGCCTTGATTTGGGTTGCTAAGTATCAGTATTTTTTAAGAATGTAATTTTGGTTTATTGCAATGAAAAAGGATTTGCCTTTTGTTGGCGAAATATTTATGTTTGATTATCATGCTCTGATGGATGGAAATGCTATTTCTAGGAATTGTCATGCAGTCGAATTCCCATTTTTTGAGAACTTAGCAAATGTACAGCTCGATTTAGGCAACATATAATTGATGTTATTGAATTTTTGGTGTACTGGTTCTGCGTTTCTATTCTTCCATGGACTTGTTTGAAATATATCTTTGTTATTTCCTTCCACCTCCTTTTAGTGAAAATTAGCACACGGTGACTGTAAGATTCCTTTGTTGATTTGTTTTCAGTTTAAGATACAAGAGATTAATGCCATAATGAAAGATTTTGATGAACCTGGATCTCTTGCCCCAACTGGGTTGCACCTTGGTGGCACAAAGTACATGGTGATCCAAGGAGAACCTGGAGCTGTGATTCGAGGAAAGAAGGTAATTGAGTTTCTGATATTCTTCTTGGTATTAAACTTGATCTAGAATTAATGTGAAACAACGAATCATGTAACAGCTGCCTGAAGTTTTAACCTCCTAGAATATACTGCTGCCTAATAAGCGATTTTGTGCATGACTAGCTATGTCATGTACTTTATGAAGATGCATAAAATTGTAGAATGCTGATTTCAATTGCAAAAGCCTTTTTCTTATCTAAATATATTTGAAGATCAAAATAAGTTGTAGAAATATGTAGTAAATACAAGTTATTTACATGCACATTTATTATGATCAATGGGCCACCATATAGGTGTATATATTTTGATTTTCAAAATTCTAAAGTGAGGAATTCCTGTAAAGTCTATCATCCATGCTGTCAAGAACTTTGCTTCCCCATTCAACACTTTGTTATGGGCCTTAAAATCTCATTTGTCCTTGAACAAATAATGTTAAAGGTTCAAGAATCTCATATTTTGGTCCTCCTTTATGAGTTAATTACTTTTCCATGGCTTAACGGTCCCTTATATTAGGCCTCCTGCAGACACTGGTGTACTTAAACACATGGATGATAGGTTAACTTTGCTTGTTATAAAGTGTAGTTCACAAAGTATCACTTGCCGTTGGGTGTCCATAATATATAATAGGATCTGTCATTCTCCTGTGCTGAGATGCACAGGAACTAATGAATACCTTAGTTTTCCTTTCAAGTGATCTTTTGTTGCTCAACTTTGCTTAATGAATTCGTGCAACAGTATAAAAAAATGAATGTAATTCTCTCTGTCAATTTCATGTTCTGGTATGAATTTTATGTGAATGCAACTAAAAGTTTCAATTTTTGATGTGTTAGTGAAAGTTGACTTGTTTAGACATGTTAAGGCTTCAAAATTTCAAGTTCCATCTAAGAAGTTAGCATGCATAGAAATTTTGGTTTGTATTTTTTTTTTAAAATATAATATACATTTATGTTGCAGGGTTCTGGTGGCATCACTGTGAAGAAAACCGGCCAAGCTCTTGTTATCGGTATTTATAATGAACCATTGACTCCAGGACAATGCAACATGATTGTAGAGAGGCTGGGTGATTACCTTGTTGATCAGGGCCTGTAGGCCTCGTTTTAGCTTTTTGGTTTTTAAATGTTCATGTCTAGCTTGGGCCTGCAGCTATGATTTTGCTGGAAAATAACGTTGTGAGGACAGAAACAGTGATGTTATATGTTCCTCTTAATTGTGGGGCCATTGCCTTTTTTCTTATTGATTCTTTTCACGTTTCTTAATTTATGTATTCATGCTCCTCTCTGTTATGTTTGAATTAAGTTTGCATATCTTAAAACTTTGAATATTTTGGATTTTATACTATGATAGAAGCAGATTGTTTTGGATTAATTTTATGTTATGATAATTCTGTTTTATATATTCATAATCTCCATTTTTGTGTGTTTCAGATGCTAGGTTTTATCTGCAAAAACAAGACTTATAAGTGGTAAAAATATGCTGATTTCCATGTGGTCTATCATTTTAGGTTGGTGCAACATACTTCTTGCATCTACTTAGAAATTGAAATCAATTCCTATCATGTGAGAATATGTACATATATATTCAGCATTGTTAAGCACATTGGTAATTTTCATTCATTGTCCCTGAATTTTACACTAATCACAATGCTATTCCTAAATTCTAATTTCTAATAAATAAATTCTCAATTTTGATAACTCTTAATACAAAAAATTTTCTTTCGTATGCTTTGACATTTGTACAACATCATTTTGATGACATGATAATTATATCTTGTCGTTTGTATATGCATGTAAGAAGAGAGTCGCATAAATATTTGAAGAGAGAAAAATATAAAGAAAAATTTTGACAATTAAAAAATATTATTGTACAGTCATCACATCATTATAATACTAGTCTTTAGATAACAAGTGAACACTGAAAAAGAATTTCAGAGTTTTAAAAATTAAAAAACTGAGATTTTTTTCCTTTTTTTTTTTTTAAGCTACGGATTAAAATTTAGGGACAGAAATAGATGACAGTAGAAAACAATGCAAAATTGAAACTATTTGGTGCCCTAAATTTTTAGATCAAATCATGCCTACTCAGCAAACTCTGATTTGGGCCCACAAGTCTGTCAATTACAACCTGCAGTTGGCCCAATATTCAGAGGGCATTTAAGTAATTGAAGCCAAAAAAACCCTAATCCAGTCTTGTCTATATATATATAACTGCGTTCAAGCGTCTAGAATCGCAATAGCTGTTTTTCTGTTCACTCCTTCTTCTTCTTCTTCTTCTTGTTCTTCTTGTTCTTCTTCTTCTTCTTCTCTGCGCCGCCATGGTATCTCTTGTTATTTCAATTCCGGATTCTAATCTTAGTAATAATTTATGGATTTTGATTTTTAGTTGTCTGGGATGATGAAATCGAAATGAGCAGGGATTGTGTGTATCGGCGTTGTGCTCCGAAAATAAGATGCACTCTGAATCCGAAAGAGTTCCCTGCAATATAAGATTTGGGGAAGATGGGCAGTTGGGTTTCCTTTTCTACCGTTGAAAATTATCAACAATCATCTTCCCTACATTTTTTATTTTCATTTTTTTCCTGATGTTTTAGGATTTTTATAGGCTTTTAGTTAATTGCGGAAGTTTGCCAGTTTGATAATATTGATAGGCATTATATTATGATTAGACAATATTTTGATGAGAACTGTTCAAAAAGGAAAATCATTTAATAATTTAAAAAAAAATACACACACACACAATGGAAGATTTTGAATTAACAAATCATTGCATTTAGGATATAGAAAGGAGTTCGTGTTAAAAAAAAAAAAGGAGATATATAGCAAGGAGTTTGAGCTAAGGATTCGATTAAGGTTTTGGTACAATTCTTGTTGTTTGACATAAAGCAAAATTTTTGCACTTTCAATTTGTTTGGTTGCTCAAGCCAGGAATTGTTTGCATAAATTAATTTTTTGTATTTGTCAAAAAGAACAAAAATTATAATGGTCATTGAATATTTTATGTAGAAGGCTGATTATGGTTAGCTCCAAATGGTTGTACTGAAAAAAGAAAACTTGCAAGTTTATTTTCTTAAAATAAAATGCAGCTGAACATGCCATAATCCAAATAATCAATTGGTGCAAGCGTCAGCATAACAATACCATATACACATTTTCTTACGGCACAAGGTTTTCATTTATCCCTGTTCTGGTCTAACATGGCCGCATAAATCTGTGGTGTCATGTATCAAGCAAACTCATAGAAAAATATTTAGTACCAACTTATGATGTGACACTTGGGTTCTATGAATCGGCTTTACATTAACAAATATGGTACCAAGTGTAATGTGTTTTAATGTATCAAAATTTGAGAAGTGGAAGTGTCTACCTCTAATATGTGACTCACCCATCCTAGGACCTAGGATAAGATTAGCTGATAACTTTTTTTAGGAATATGGGTGACCTTCTTCCTTGTGCGTGTCAATTTCCTTATCTCTACACACCCTTCCTTATCCTCTTCTTTCTTTTTGCCCTCTTCATCTTCTACTTTCTTTCTTGCTAGAGCTTCATTTTCTTTTCTTTTTTTTTTCTGAAAGTTAGAATATATTCATTTATAAATCAACCTAATAATATATAAAAAAAATCGATTTTTATTTTGTAAAAATTATAAAAGCTGTGCTTTTAACGACACAATAAACTTTTAGCTCAATTAATAAAAATCTCATGATATCAACTAATTATATGACAATTCTCCCTCTTGAATTTATTTTTAGGGTTGAATTAGATTCTTCATTTAAAATATTGGCATGAGAGTGTTTTAAAATTCTAAATCCATCGATGTTGGTCCAACTTCTCGAATTAAGATAGGTTTAAAAGTACCCACTTCAAGACATTATTCGCAACAGCATCAGTACTCACCAATTAGACATACAGTTCACTATTGCAAATCATATATCTTTGCCTAAATCATTAATTAAAGATCACTAATTCATCGCACAAAGTAAAGATTAGTTCAAACTATATAAGTTAAGGTTAGGGTGTGATTATTTATTGGCAGTGCAAATTATAATTCTTAAAAATTTCTGCAATTGGAAGTCAAGAATATATATATATAACTAAATTTGATTAAATGGTCGTAAACAATTAAAAAAATTTAAATTTAATTAGATATAATATATAAATTGACACATGATGTTTCCTGGTAGGAAACTTGATAAATGACTGTTTCACATTTCTTACTGTCGAAGAAGTGAGATTGACATTTTGTGCCAATTGTTCTGTCCACATCTTTGGTGCTTTTTTTTTTCTTTTGACAATTAAAGTTTATATTTGCCTATTTCTCTCACTTCAACTTTTATTTATATTAAAGAATATAAACATATCTCACAAAAAAAAGAATATAAACATAATTCTCCAAGCAACTTTATATTATAATCAATAAAGTTATACTTTTCATATGAGCTCAATGTATACTACATAAATAACAGATTGAAAATCATATTTAAGTAAACATGTGAAAAAATATTATTTGAAAGTTGATCTCTTTAATTTTCAATTGAAATTTATATCAAGGTTTGATAATTTCAAAACGGTTTCAAACTATATTTGAGATATATAGCAATATAATTTTATGATTAATGCGTTTATAAAAATTAATTTAAAATTTGATGCGAAAAATTGTAATTAAATGGTTTTGATAATTGATAATTAGCAACTTTTAACAGGAATTTCATCATAATGAACAAAAGAAAATAAAAAGAGAATTAAAAATATATATAGCGAATGCGGAATGCCACAGTTATAACTTGCCAGCTAAATATAAATCTGGAGTTGAATATATAGTATAAGAAATTTGATTTTGAGATATTACTGCTATAGTTATAAAATTCATTTAATATCTATCCACAATCTATAACCTATGCTTATATTTTTTTTTCTATTTTAATCACTCGTACAATAAAATATATATTTGTTAGCATATCTTGTAATTATAATAATTATAATAATGGTGCTAATCATTGTATATATGCATTTTTTTTTCTTATAAGGTCTCGAAATTTTTTCTTATAATGTCTCGAAACCGGACTAAACGAGAGGAGAGGGGGCTGAAGCCTCCTACTGTCGCTGGAGCACATGCCCTGCCCTGCATATGCATCCTTTAACATTAGCCAACTATGGCTTTTAATTGGATATGAAGACGGTTTTCTTTTAAGACTCCTAGAATTTCATCAAGTTATTATTTAATTAATATGGTAGTTTTGCTTTACATTTGTGTTTCTTTTTATATTTTTAATTTTCTTTTTGGGGTTAAGATGATAAATTAATTACATATGCAAGAACAAAATAAAGTCTTCAACATAAATATACAAAGATAAATGAACTAAAAGTATATATATTGGACTAATCCCATTAATTAGCATCAAAATTAATGTTGACCCTTTTATGCATTGTTTTTACTATCCAGAAGAACTCTTCTGTCTTTGGCATGGAGAATTTAAAATTTAGTTATTTTTTCTCTCCTAGTTTGAAGAAATTGACCAGAAAGAAGGTGGCATATTAAATAAATTGTAGGGAGTTTGGGTGTTAGATGGTGACTCGATATGGGTTCAAGACCATGGAGCTTATCCTTACCTAACATTAGACAAGGTCAAAGAATTCAAAACCAAAAGATAAGATAATATCGAATCTAATTATCTACAGATAAGGCAAAAGAGAAAATATATAATGGGAAGAAACCAGAGAAAATATATATTGGGAAAATGACCTTTATCTTATACACACAAATCCAAGTGTATGGAATCTCCATACAATCAAGTCCAATTGTCACTATTCTTATCGATCAAAACTCCACAATAGACAATTATTACATCAATTTATCCCTCTTTCCTTATGTCCACAAAGTCAAATAAATACTATCCATGTTATATTAATTATAGGATAAGAATCACGGAAATTGTATGCCCCTAGCTGTGACAGATTCTTTTTCCTCAAAGATGACCAACCAAGCTAATCCATGTGGGGTATATATATAAACCATTAATAAAGCTCTTCTTCAAGAATGTTTTGAGCTTCATTTTGGGTGATTTTCTTTGTTGGGATCTGTATTTATGCACTTTCTTCTTCTTCTTCTTCTTCTTCAAGACAAGTACTGTCCTCCATGGGTGAAGGTGAAGAAAAAATGGTTAAAGCTCCATCCTTATTATTGTCACAGCATAATAATAAGCATGAAGATGAATGGGTGATGATCATGGAGGCTGATCATGATGATGATTTTTATAACACATCTTCCCTTGATGATAATTCAAGTAATGGATCAATTTGTTCATCATCAGATGTAGCAGATGATGATGCATCTTCACCAACATCATCATCAAATTCTAATGGTCCTTTGTTTGAATTATCTGAGCTCATGACCCATCTTCCTATCAAGTAAGTATACACATATTTATATATATTATTACTACATGATTTGCATGTTTCATAATCTTGGTAATTATTGCTTAATTAATCCTGCATCTTTGCATATGCAGAAGAGGATTATCAAAGTATTATCAAGGAAAATCTCAGTCATTCGCATCTCTGTCAAGGGTAATAAGTATTGAAGATCTACCAAAGAAGGAAACACCATATAGAAGGAAAATGATTAAGGCATCTAAGAGCTATGGGAATGGATTAGATGCCCATAAAGCATACACGCTACCAAAGCCAATCATATCAAAGAAGGTTTCAAGAAGCTGTTTGTCATCTTTATCTTTTCCAGTTAGAAAAGGGGGCAGTTTTCTAAATAGTAACAGGCCTCCTCTTGCCCCTCCTGTTCCAAACAGATTTTAATGACTATAGTTTTTATCAACTTGATGTATAACAATATTTTTTGACTGTATATAATATCCTTTTTAAGGAAATATCAATTCTGAGCCTATGTAATTTTGCAGATAAATCATTAGTGAGTTCTTTTTCTTTTTCCTTTTGAAGTTCCAGGAACTGCAAGATTGATTGAAACATAGAATATGAATTCCACATCAATGGGGGAAATGTTATTAATTTGTTTTCTTTTCTTTATCTGATTGAGAGCATTGTCTTTTTCAAATTTAGAAATTCATCTTTATTTGTACAAAGCTACTATTAAAAAAAGTTTATCTTCATCTATTATTATGATTAATCTTACAGGCCATTGAATCCCACTTCATGTCCACTATTTTAGCACTTTATCTTAAAGCAAATTAATTAATTAATTCAAGCATACAATATATATGACAAGGCAATATTTACTTAAAAGATTATGAATTTATGATAGACGGCATCAGAAAGGAAAAGAAGAAGAAGATTTTGAACTATGGATATGAATCAAATTCAAATAATCAGTACTTCAGTTCTTACAATAATTGCAAAAACAGGTTAAATAAGACCATAGTGAAAAGAACTGGGAAAAGAACAGATGAACTAAGACCACAGTCAGAAGAACTGGTCAAAGGCTAGACATTTAATTAATTCTAGGTTGAAGTTGAAATGGGCTGTAAAATGAAACAACAGAGGAAGCTGTTTCATGTCCAGCAGGTCCAGTAGATTAATCATGGAGATAAAGGCGAACGATTTCGGATTCTGCTTGATCTCCTCAATGGAGTTGTTACCACCTTATTCTTGACTTCTTCGTCCCCTCCCTCCTGTTCCTGGTCATAAGCAAGACAATATAGAATCAGAATGGTTTTAGTTTACCCTAGTCTGGTTTTAGCAATGAACTGCAGCAAGTATTATCATTCATTCAAGTACTACCGTGGAAACACATAAATGCTCAATTTTGTAAACTGTACATCTCAAGATTTAAGTATGGCAACTGATATTAATCAAAGAAATAATGAAACAAGTCCATTCGGTTTACCTGTTTCTGCACAATTTTCTTCTCATCCGAATATGAAGTGAAATTACTCAAGGTTGAGATCTCTGAGAAATCTGCAGGCTGCACATGAACAGAATTTGAATTAGGCTTGCTGTATAGCCCTCCCTTCTCCATGGAAACAGAATGGCTGCTCACTTCACTTTCAATTATCGTGCTCTTCATGAAATCACATCTCCTAAGAGAGCTGCTCATCTCTCCCACCTCAAGCTCACTAAGCAACTCAACTATCGGTGCTCGGATTTCATGAGAGAACCTCCTAAGGGAGCTTTTTTGTATTGTTATAGAATCTTCTTCCTTTGAATTAATCACAGACTTGGAGATGGCAGAAGCAGCAGGATTCTTGTTGGCGTTTTCTTTCTCATCAGAAATCAGTGAGCTGGACTTTTCTGCTATCACAGAGTCAAAACAAGGCTCAACAACAGTACGCTGAGTGTTCTCTCTTCCATTTCTATGCTTTCTGAAGTGAAGGCCCAATGTCATTGATGCAACAATTGAAGAAAAGATAGAAAACCCAATTACAGCTTTCAAAATTATTTCAGTTTCCATGTGTTTGTTTCCTACTCCACTATCATTGTTATAATCATCAGTGATATTCCCAACTCCACCCGTTTCTCTGTCAAATATTTCTTCTTTGATTGGCTCATATACAGCCTCATCCTCCTTCTCAAGAGCATCAGCAACACCTGATACAGTTGTTAAAGCCATTTCAGAATCAACTAAATCTGGAATTTTTCCATCCACCAACTCTATAATCTCATCCCACTGATCCACTGTTCCCTTCTCTTCTTGTTCCAAAATCTCCTCATTTTCACTTTCTCCTCCTTCAGTATACTTCGCTACTTCTTCATCTTTAATATCCCCATTTTCACTTTCTCCTTCAATAAAGTTATCTACTTGTCCTTCCTCTTCAATCTCCCCGTTCTCACTTTCTCCTCCTTCAATGTACTTATCTACTTCTCTTTCCTTTTCATCATCTTCAACCGTCTCTATAACTCTGTTCTCTCCGCTTCGTATCTCTACCACTTCATTCAACTCATCAGTATTTTCTACTTCTCCCGTCCTAACATCTTCAATAATTCCTTCTTCCATGAACCCATCATCTATATCAAGTAACAAGTATTTTCCATGCTCAATACTCTCAACAAATTCATACACATGTTCTTGCATCTTGTGATACCCATCTTTAAGACCGACCACAGCTTGTCCAAGTGGCGACGGTGTGGGCGAATTCATAGAAGAAATATATGAAGTATAAAGCACCAAAACAACGAACAAGATTAAAACTTTAAATACTTCCCTCAGACCCCAGCCTCTTTCCTCATCCACCGCCTCGAATTCTTCATCACTTACATCAATTTCATCACCTTCTTGAGGCAAAGAACCATATGAACTAGCCAAATCACCTTCAAAATCAAAACCAGCTGTGCCTTCTTTCTTCTTACTTTCTCTTCGTAGAAGTATTTCGCGACGCCTGTTAGGGTTGTATCGGAGAAATTCAGGCCGTGGAGAGAGGTAATTTGCTAATGGGTCATAAGGGCTTGAAGACAAGTCATCAGCAACATCATTCTGCTCACTGTCACCAAATTCTGTACTTGAAATGCTCTTTGAATCAAGACTTTGGGCCTTCTGGATGCGTTTTGGATCAAGATTTAGAGTCTGTTGCACATAATTATCAACAGAGTCATTCCTTTCTGCTAAAATTTTCATTCTTGGAGGATTGATCTTTGAAGATGTAGAGATTGTTGGTGACATGTAATGCTTTATCGTTGTTTTTGTTGGTCTATTTGATTCTTGATAGCTTTGCCTATTCTCATCAGTACCTATGCATTAAAAAAAGCAACTTTCTTGGTACAAAGTACAAATCGAAACCAAATCACGAATTCATAAAAGCGCTATAACTAAGGAAAGAAGAAAGGTATTCTTGTAGCCGGAACTCTTTTTCTAATTTTTCCATATCTTTCTCAAGAACCAAGCAGAAAAAGGAAAGAAGAAAGAAAGGATACCTACCTTTCGGGATTGAAGGCGGCTTGAACTTAGAATCAGAACTATCCATTTTCTTGACTTCTCTTTCTTGGATACAGTGACAGTAACTAGCCTGATTCTGAACGAAGCCAAGTATTGCTCGTTGCTTTCTTTTGGAGGGAAAGAGGAGGATGGACGGTATGATGAGAGAAAGTGAGATGATCAAATGACCGTTAGCAAGTGGAAGATGAAAATAATGCTATTTTTTTTGAAATTTGAATTCCAGTTTATTTGACCGTTGAAGAGTGTGTTTGTAACGGTTAGTTTTGAGAGCGCATTTGGGCTTATACCCAATCCCCTGGGCCAAAAGCCAGATGGCCTAAAGATAGTTTGGGCCCTTGAGGTCCTCATACCTATTGAGATTATGGAAGTGTTTTGAATTGTTATTAGGTGTCCAGTAAGCAAGTGTAAAATTTTTTTTGATTTAATTGACTGAATTTTTTAATTTTTTATAAATTATTTTTCTCAATCTACTTTTGAAAAAAATATCTATTTATCTATTTTTCTTCAAAAGCAGTTTTCAAAACTCAAAAATTTAAAAATAAAATTTTTTTCTTCAAAAACGTTTTTGGCAAATGTAATGCTGGATCCTATAGTTTTAAAATAATTTAAAAAATAATATAAAAGTTCTGTAGATATTACTCTATTTTTAAACAATAATTTTTCACACATTTTTTTCTATTAGGTAGAGGCCAAATTGCTAAATGTAAAAATAGAATGCATGATAAAAACACTTAAATTCGAAAAAATTTCAGTTCTTTTCGCATTTAAATAATGCTATAGAGTAATCAAATTGGTCCACTTTTAACTTTTTTTTATATATCAATCTAGTTAACATCATGAAAATATGATGCTGCACCATCTATATAAATATTAAGACTTAAGGGTTTATTTTGGTGGCAATATGGTAAAAGAATACACGTGCCCATTTCATCCATATGAATGAAAACTGATTATTTGGTAAAGATATCTGATGATGACATGATTGCTTCCAATAAAAATATCTAAATCGTGACAATTAATAGAAAAATATCCATAATGCATAAACACAATAATAAGCCTTTTTCCATCATTTTGATACTTTGATTAATATGATTTTTCTAAATAATGCAAAATAAAGAGGGCATGAACCCCAAAGGAAAAAAAAAAAACGAAAAGGGTAAATTTCTCAAACATATATAGCGTAAGAAAATGGCCCATGCAGGTCTCGAACCTGCGACCTTCGCGTTATTAGCACGACGCTCTAACCAACTGAGCTAATAGGCCTATTTGTTGGGGGCTCTAATTAGTTTTTTGATTAATAATAATAAACTATCAAAAGCTCCTTAATTTTTTTTTTGACAATTTGACCTTTGTGCTTTTTAATTTCTTGCAAATTAGCCCTTGTACTGTTGCTTTTTATAATCTATTGAATTCTTTTCTATTGATATTTTGAAAATAAGACAACATATACTAATGTAGCATAATTCATACTGTACAAAATAATAATAATAATAATAATAGCAAAACTAATGATATTAGTTTGATTTTCACGAATAAAATTAATAGATAATGAAATAATGGTACAAAAATTCAGTGTTACCAAATAAAAATATTTAGACTCAATGGCGAAAATTCAGTAAATACAAGGGCAAGTTACATTTGTTTTATTTAAAAAGCAAATGGGTAATTTGTTGGCTTTTACCTTTCAAATCTATAATCAATTCTACAAAAATTAATAGATTTACTAAATGATTTAATTATTCATCAGCTTATTTTGTGAAAACAACATAATTAGATAGACAAGTACATAATAAGATTCAAACATAAAACCTTCGAAATAACAAAAATACTTGGGGACAAGATGCCAATAGCCAAGCAATTCCATGTTTTAAGCAGAAATCAGTGCTTAGCACATGATAACTTATCGAATTAATTAACAAATAAACGTCCATGATGATTCCCATTTTTATTTTTATTTTAAAAAAAAAACAAAAACATAAACATAAACAAATAAAAGGGTAATTCAGCTCAAAGAGGTATTTTCTATTTATCAATTTTTAATTTAGATTATGAGAGAAATTGCATATTTTGAGCTCTTTAAACATGTCGTGTTATTTTTATTTTATATTATTGGATTTTTAAATAATTATTTTGTACAAAAAATATATTTTTGCTCGTCTTTTAATTTTATCAATTTTGTTCTGTTATGTCTTTTTGCAGAATTATTGTTTAAAATAAATTATTATATTTACTAATAGAACAACTCATAAAATAAAGTAGACCAGTTTATTTTTAAAAAAAAAATCATATATTTTGCCTAGGTTTGCTTCGAAATGATATTATAAATAAATGGAAATTTGAATAGAGACTAATGCAAAAATATGACTAATTAAAAGATTTCAAATTCTAATCCGAGAATATCCACACAAACCTTCTTTTTTTTTTTTCAAAATTAGAAGTTATTAACTTTAAATTTTCAAATCATAATTACATTGACACTAATAACAATCAATTAACTTTACAATATGTTATTATCTTTAAATTTCGAATTGGATTTGATTCTTAAATGCCTAAGTTGTCTATACCTAAATTATTTAATTTTTTTAAAAGAACAGAAAGAAAAACAAACCCAAAAATTTGGAGATTCATTAGAGTACAACATTCCATCAAATACTCCCATTTTATTTGGGAATAAAGTAGGACACAGTTGTGATTACAAGTACATCAGGAGGGCAATGTTGGGATCATAAATTATTCTCTGAGTCGGATTCAATCCAAATGTTGCAAACCATCATAATTATAAGAGTCTCAATCTCAAGAGACCTTATCCTCACGCCCCACGATGACATGTCTAAGATTATGCATCCTTTATGTATGTACTATGGAGTGCTGCTATCTGCATGTGCTTCTTCCTTTCTTCTTCTCTATTTTTCTTTATTATATATATATATATATATATATATATATATATGAAAAATAAAATAATTAAATAAATCCTTTATAAAAAAACTAAAACTACAAATTTATGTTTTCAAAAAATAATAATAAATTAATAAAAATTTGGCACCATTATCCCAATTGCACCCCCTCCATTATCTATCATAATTATACCTTTTTACCATGTAAGAACAAAACCTGTGTGCCGCTAAAAGTATGGCAATGAGAAGAATGATGATGCGAGCTCTCCCAAATCTCAACACATGGCAATCTCATCTATCAATCTAATCAAACACATAACATAATCATGGCTTATTTGCCTCGCTTTTTAGTTGGAGTTAATTAATATGTAATTTTGCCTCAATTTTTTTTGTTATATTTATCTTGCTCTAAATTAAATTTAAAGCAATATTAATCACAATCATCTTTTTAAATGATAGTCTATTACTCATCCACATTAATTCGCGCAGATTAAAATAACTTTTATTTATAAAATATCAAAATTTGAATAAAAGATTGTTGATTACAAAACAATTAAATAAAGATATAAAAGACAATTTATAAGTTAATTATAGTTTAAAAATTGTTAATTAAAATAACTAATATTTTGTTTTTTTTTTCTAACTGTTGATTCATAATTGTTTAGTAAGTTTTTATAAACAATAGCTGCTAATAATTGTTTGAAATTTCAAATAATTATTGGTTAAAAATTTCTATTTTAAAATTTTTTTGAACAAATGAAGTTTTTTAAATATAAACATTAAATTACTCTTATACTAAATTATCATTATATATAAATAAATAATGAATTTTGAATTTATTTTTTATTTTAGTTGATCTTATATCATTTTTTTTAAAAATTTAATCATTTATTATTATTAATTTATTAAAATAAATAATTGCATAAAAAATAATATATAATAATATTTATTTATTATAAAAATATATATTTTGAATTAAATAAATAATATTTGTATTGACAGATTTATATTATAATAGTGACAACTTAATTATTCTTACCAAACAACAAACATCACATTTATCAGCCATTAATTATCAATAGCTAGAGCAAACAGAATCTAAGTCAGCTATCAACTACAAATTATGTTCAATACCTAAACCAAACTGATTTAAGTGAAAATATAAAATGAAACTAGTTTTTGAAATAACAAAAGTAATTATTTATTTTTAAATTGTCACTTTTCACTCTAGCAAATAAAATAGTAAGTGTTGAATAATTACTATTTTATCAGTGATAGTTTGTTTTCACTTTATTTAAAATGAAAATTTATATGTGACAAAAAAAAAATAAAATTTAAATTCAAATGGGAATTTATTATGTATTTCCTAGAATTTAATTTATTTGAAAGAACAGAAAAAACCCAAAAAAATAAATGGTTGAAAATTTTCAAAGGAGAACATAATCAATCCTTGAAACAAAAAATATTGTAATCAATGAGTGACGTACCATCTCAAGAGTGGTACAATTATGACAAACGTGACTCTATTAAACCCATCTCTTAATAGTTTTAGGTTGTACAAGGACTTGCTAAGATATTCAAATCCCAACAATATAAATATATGATAGCATAAGTACAATGGTATGCTTTAATTTCACTTCATGCTTTAGTAATAATTCAACAAACATGGGATAAGCGAATAACAACAACAATTGTCTATGTCATCATTGTGCATAGCTCCCATCTCCTTCTAGTACAAAAACTATGATCGCTTACGAATCATTTTGGTAGCAGAAGGTTTCCTGGATTTTCCCTCGCTAAATCAAATTGGAACTATTCATTTTATAGAAATATATCATGAGAATGGTATAGTGTTATTCTTAAGATGGGTAATGCGAAGAGTGTATGCAATTTTTAGGGATTTACTAACTTTAGGGAAGATTTTCTTTTTTTTTTTCAAAAAAAAAAAACAAACCTTTGAACCATTTTTAAATTAAAATCTTATTATTTTTTATTAATAATTTGCATTCACTATATGCTTCCTTTCAATTTATTAAGTATGTTAGATTTCAATTCACTGTATAAATTATCTCTATATTTATTAAAAAAAAGTTTAATAACTTCTTGAACTTTTTTCCTAAAAAAGGACCTTCCCAAACTTTTTGAGAAATATTTTAGATATATAAACTTGAAAATTTGATAATTTTTATGGACTAAATATGTTTTGGATATCTAAATTTTTATATAGACACTTAAAATAAAATGTCATATGACACCTTTAAATATTTTAAAGACTTAGAAAAAATTTCAAATATATAAATTTTGGTTGAAAACTCTACGAGTCTTCTAGACAACATGGGTTCATATCTCATCCAACCCTACTTCGACTTATACTTATCAAAAAACATTCAAGAGATTAAAAAAAAAAGTGAATATAAATTTTATAGATAAAGCCTTAATTTATTTGCCTTATGTAATATTTGCATCTAAACACATGCAAAGCAGATGCATGTGGATGAAATGAAATGGAGGAGAATCAAGACATGATTACATTAGAGCCATTTAAATTTTGAAAAGTAACTACTGCTATAATCTTAAACAATGGCAGAACTCCTAGACAAGGCTGCCTTGACTAGGACGATGAAATTACATGGAAGTATCATTGAAGCCAAGTGTTGGCAGTTCGATTTTTTTTTTTTCCTTATAAAAAAAACATATCTACAAATTAATATAATAAAATAACATTCAAATCTACATCTGTTAATTATTTGCAGCATTGACTGTATAATTCTTGATGAAAGTATTCCAAAACCGAGATTCAAAATTTAACATAATCAACAAGAAAAGAAGATCACATTTCATTGCGAAGGCAAAGATCAACATGAACGGTTGAAAAAGAATATACATAAAAGCACTCTTAATGTGTTCTATCGTGTTGGTTGTCAACACTAATTAGTGGATAATGAAAATGCTTAATTAAAATTGAGAACACTAACAACTCTGTCAAAGATTTAAACCTTCATCAAATTGAGAATATGACCGCTGCATTCTAGCGCTGCTTATGCTCTTCCTCGCTGCCATTATTTCGTTGAGTGAAAGCCTCTTCTTGGGTCCCGGCTCCGGCCGCTGCTTAGGAGCACTATGGGACCTCAATTTGGCCTTAAAGGACTGTGTGTTTGCCATATAACTGGGGAAGTTGGAGTAAGGCCTAAAATAGCCGTCTCCACACACACTTTTGGCTGGTGTAGCAGGGTCGTTGGATCGGATCGAGTTTGAAAACCTTGGAGTGCTTTGTGCGGTAGAGAACCTACATTCTTCGCCGGTGAAGTACCAATCAAAATCTTGATGGCTTTTGCTATCTGGTACTGAGATTCGAGCTGTAACTGGACATGGGAGAGGTGATGAGATGGCGTGGGAAGGGTATTCTTCACTACATTCTGATAATGCAGATGAGATTCTACGAGATCTTGATCTCGGCTTGTATGTATCAATTTCGACTATTTTAGGACTTTCATCGACCACATTCATTTCATAATATGCAGATACCCTTTTGCTGTGGATTTCACTTCTGCAATCATCAAATCTTTCCTGAAAACGAGGGAAAAAAACAAAGCCATGATCAAATTGTTCCAGCAAAAAAAGGACTTGAGATTAGACATTATTATACGAGCAAGCAAAATTGGTTCTTACAATGGATTTTCGTGGGAGCTTTTCAGGCTGAAATATATTCTCTTTGTTTATGGAACGGCGAGCACGTTGTGATCGAGCAGCAGTTTGAGCTCTAAAAAGAGCTTGCATACTATGAAGAGTAGCAGCAGCCCGTTTTCGAACCAGATAGCCTCTAACAAGTGCCTGTATCTTAACTAGTCCTTTTAATGCTCTAAGAGCTTTTCGAGCCTGCAATAATTAACAATCCTAAACTCATTACAAATGGAAGAAAACTTATTGCAACAGAGTTAGTTCGTAAAGCAGAAGAGCATAACATAAACATCAGGTAAAGAAAGCATTAATTGAGCTAGGCATTAGCAATCATTGCCTAATTGATGCACTAAGATGGTTAAAGACTACCTAGCATAGCCCAACTCAAAAGGCAAAAAAGCTTCAAATTCGAAAATTTTAAGGGCCAGCAGAGGGGACCAAAAGAAAAACAGGCAGAAAAATGCAAAATTTATTGGGCAAGTCAAAAAGAAAGTTGAAAACACACGTACCATATATTGACCTTAAAAACACAAAAGTACTGTTTCATTACCCATTTGAATCTACTTCCCCTAACAGACACAAAAGCAAGTTAAGTATACCACTTTCATGGACCATAATCAAAAGTTCTTTTTAAAAAAAAAACATAATTCAAATAGATTAGCATTTGAATCTGTGATTCCAGCTTTTGAAAAGAGACATGAGAGTAAGATTTTAAGAAATGTATTGAAAGCTAAAAGCTAAAATTGCCCATATCAAAAGCATATGTACTGTTTTATTAACCTTAGTGCGTTTCCAGCTTTTAAAAGCAGACATAAAAGCAAGGATCAAGAAGAGCATTTGCACCATTACTAGTACAATGTAAAATAAGACTGCAATTTACTGACACATACAGAAATATTTCATTACAGTGTAAGAAAGAAAAAAACAGAAATCCAAACAAGCAGAACAGAAGCTGCAAAAATCTAAAAATACCCAGATGAGAAAATCGACTTCTGAGATTTATCTAAACTCTAACCGAGAAATATAATATTGATCATTATAAAATTCCCACTTACCAAATAGCCTCTGAAAACAGTTTGAATTTTGATTGCAGCCCATTTCTCCCTCCCTCCACCAAATAAAGTCCCTCTTCCACGGCTGGTGAGCCTCACCACTGCAACCGCCGCCTGAGCTGCAGCAACAGCAGCATCGGCAGCTGCAGCAGTGGCAGCTGCCACCGCGATTGCGTGCTTGTTCTGCTCTCTTTCTGTCTCAGCAAGGTAGGATCTAAGCCAGGCACCATCTTTAACAGGATGATCTTGCGGGATCACAATGTTGTTATTATCCCTTACTGATTTGCCAAAACTCCATCTTTTCTTCTCTTTCTTGTCGCTTGAAATTGAACATGAAGTGTCACCATTAATATCTCTTTCTTTCTCTTTAGTATCTTTCTTCATCCCCAATAAGCCCTTTATCCACCTCGTAGCTTTACGCATCTTAGTTAGATCTCTCTGTCTATCAGATGGTAGAATATATGGAGAGAAACACAAAGAACCCAATAATCCTAAAGAGACAAGCAATGCATTAAATCTCAGTATATAAACATAATGTGAAGCACTGAATCAAAGAAAGGATGCTAATGATGAAAGAAAGAAGTTCCCTTGTTTCGAAGTGAGAGAACTAGCTAGACAGGGAATAATAGAGGCATATTCTAGAGAGAGAGTGAGAGAAGAAGAAAATGTATGTTTCAAAAACTGAAAACTAGAACCCAATATAGAGACTTTTCAAAAAAAAAAAAAAACTATATAAGGAGTTTATAGAGGGAGAGAAAAAAAAACTGCAAGATCTTTAGAATCTTTACAGGTTGCAAGCAGAGAAGTAAAGAGAACAGTTTGAAAGCAGTATCAATACCTTAATATATAAATATATATATTAGTTTTTTATTTTTTCTTTTCTAGTTCCTTCAGAAAGGAAAATCTGACACAACCTCGTGAAGAACTGCATTACTAGACAAATACATGTCACAGAAAGACAGAGATATGTATAGAACTAATATGAAAAGTTCAAAAATTAACTATGAATACACAAACAAGAAATAGAAAACAAAATTTGAAAAAACCCATATGAGAGAAAGCAAAATTAAAAAAAAAAAAGAAAAAGAATAAGAAACTTACCCAACTTCTCCAATTCAAAATGACAATAAAGCGCCGGATTTTAGCTAACCCACAAAGAAAGGAAAAAACACCATTACCGTTTTCCCTCTTAAAAAGTTTCTTCTTTTCTTTGACTAGAAAATATTTCAACTCTCTCTTCGTTTTTTCCTCTCTCTCTAACTTTCTGGAGCAACGTGTACTATTGAGTAAATATACCCATTACCCACTGTCCTCCATCCCGTGAATCTCTTCAATTTCAAAGCCCGTTCGAGTATTTTTGTCACTCTCTCTCTAAAGCAAAAACTAAATATATAGATTTTTTTTGTTTGTATATAATTATAGTGGCTCAATTATTTCATTACTACAAAGTACAAGGAGAAGGCATTAAAGAGAAGAAAGCCACTGAAGGGGAACGCTTTTTATAGCTTCTGTGTCTCAAAGAATAAGCCAAAAAGAAAAGCTGAAACTTCTCTTTCTCTGTTGGGTTAGTGAAGATCTTTCCTCTATGATTTGTGGCTCAGTGTTATCTGCCATCGATTTTGCAGTAAATCTTTCAGTTTGGTGATTCAGAATTCAGATCATAAAGGGTGTATAGCAAAATGGAGTTTTGACTATACAGATTTTGAATCTTTTCTGGTAAATAAAGACAATGATGGTAATTAAGAAGAAAGAGAAATAAGAGAGTGCTAGTTATAAGTCTTTTAAAGGTCATCAATTTTCCTGATTCTTGGGATATTAAAATCAGTCGCCTAATGATTTTTATTTTATTTTTTTTCTTCTTTTTGCATCCATACAAATAGGAGATGGATATTGGGTCATTGAAGTGTTGACAGTTGTATACTTATTCAATTTAAAATTGATTTATATTTTGATTCTGTTGTTTCAAAATTTTGAAATTACTCCTTTAAAAAATTTGAATGAAGATCTTCACATTTGACAGTCAATATTATTCTATAACAGAAAGATGGAAATTATATCTGATGTTGATGGTAGGAGCTTGAGAAGAAACTCTGTGCGTATGGCAACTGATGGACCCAGAGACTTCAATTGTTTATTATTATCATTGATGCTTACGATGGAAATTTGAAAGATGCCATAAGCCTATGTATAACTATATCTATATATATATTTGGGTTTATAGGACCACATAAAATAAAATAACTAAACATTTATATGCTTTCATATTCTATGGAATTTGTAATAATCAATTTAAAATTCTGAAGTTTTTGTCTATAATTTGCCTTATTAATGCCATGGATTCTTCGATTCTTCCATGAAAATTTTAAAACAAGAGGCCCAATATTTACAAGAATTGCAGTACTGGTTTAAATTTGAATAGAAAATGATCTAAAATTTAATATTTTGAATCTTAATGAAACCCAAAAATGCAAATGACAATGACTTGTGAAAATAAATTAAAGTTCGATAGTAAAATTATGTGAAAATATAAAGGAATAGGCAGGTAGGCGGAGAAGTGGTTAGGACTGGCATTTGTAGGCAGCAATGATACGGCAAGAGATTAAAGCACATCTCACATTTCAGCTAATGTAAAAGGATGGATAGGCAAGAGGCAATTAAGGTAAACAGTTCAAAGCTACTTTAGAGCACATGCATATATGTCAAAGTACGAGAGATCAGTCTTGCCCTCTTGGATAACAGATATTGGATTTGTATATGTGCAGCATATGGCCATCGCTTTCTATTAATTACAACTGTTGCAAAATCAATGCCTTTCTGCATATGTAACTCATATCTGATCCCATGCCTATACACTTCTGTTGAAGTAGCTCCCATGTATATATTAGGTGCAAAACAAAAGCAAACAAACACTCCTCTACTGCTCTCTCTCGTTGAATCTCAAGTTTTTCCTACTGAACCTCCATATGATTTTATCTAATTAAAACTCAATTTACTCCTGTAAACATCAAATTACTTAATAAAAAAATGTTCCTTCATAATACCTGACTTGCCTTATTTTTTATCTGACTTAATTCAAAAATAAAAATGACGTACATATTGTAATTAGGTTAATTCATTAATTTATTCATAAATTTAGTTTAGAAAAAAAATAAAAATTAACGAGTAGTAGAGATAAAAGGATTATGAAAATGTAACTTATAACAATTTAAACAGATTAAATTTAGCTTTATAATCAAGACATGCACGTAATTTAAATATGAATGATGAACATATAATCCACATGCAATTATGTTCATCCGAAATCATTATAGAGTAAATAGGTACGTGGGTGTCATATCAAATTGTAAACTCAAAAATATATACATATTTTAGATTGTCTGCCTTCTAACGATTTATGTTCATCCAAGTGCTGATATTCTCAATCCAATTTCACTTTCCCTTTAATTTTTTTTTATTAAAAAAAATATTGGTTTGAAAAATAGACAATATAGAAATAAAACATAAAGCATAAAAGTCTTTATATTCTAAATGAAATCTGACAACAGAAAAATAGATATTTTGTATATTTTGTTTGAGTCCATAATTTTCATTTTCTTAAATTAAGTCTGCAAATTTTGATTTTATTAAGATTAAATCTTTCAAAATTTAGTTTTGTCTGTATTAAAATGAAATCATACTAGAACATATGCTAGTCGATTTGTTTCTGATCTCGTTGTTTTTGAAGCTAGTTGAATAAAGGAAGAAGTATACAATTATCTTATTTAGTATTCAATTAAATATTTTTTCCTTAAAAAATAATTCATTCCAAAACTACATTTTGTTTAAAATTAAAACATTTAAATTATAAAATATTAGAAAAAAAATAAAAATAGTAAAAATGTAAATACAAAATAGAGTAAAAATGTATTTTTTTTAATAAAAAAATGATATATGATGTAATTTTCTTTTGAATAAAAACTCTCAGTTCTCAAAAAAAAAATTGATGGTACAGTGGGCCCCAGCATGGCCCAAGAATCCGCCTAGCAGTTTGAACATAGACCTGGCCAGCTGGCCTATAAGAGGAAATTTCATGATTTAACTAATTTTAAATTTTTATTTCAAAAACAGCTACAATTTTTTTATTTTTACCAAAATATTTTATCAGTTTTACTAATTTTATCATTTTTTTAATTTTTAATTTACTATTTTATTTTATCTCTTCAATTTTTGTTGTAGCATTTCAATTTATCTTATTTTTTTCTTTGACTAATATATTATTATTATTATTTTTTTTAATTAAAATTTTTAAAATTTTTTCATTTTCTAATAAATTTTTTTATCATTTTTCAATTTTCTAATCAAATAAAATCATTTTTTTTGAAAATGTAACGCCAATTTTTTGGTATAACTTTTTTCTTAATTTTTGTGCTTTTTAACTTTTTTTATTTCTTTTAGTTTTCTTCATATTTCTATTTTTTATCATATTAATTTTTTTTATTTTTTCTGAATTTTACTTAAAATTTATTATCTTTTGTTATTTTTTTTATAAATAACATGTATTTTTATTTTTCAAATAAAATATAAATATTATTCACTCAACATTGTTTCTAAATTTTTCTTAGAATTTATTATTTTTTTCTTTTTTTTAGAGAAGTAATATAAATATTGAGTAAATATTGTATAAATATATTATTTATCAAACAAATAAAAATATATCATATATAAAAAAATAATAAGTAAACATTGGATAAATATTTGGTAAATATTTGATATATATAAATGTGAGTTAATATAAGATTTGAGTAAATATTGTGTAAATATATTATTTATCCAAAAAAATATAAATTATATATTAAAAAATGTAAATATTAGATAAATATAAATGTTGGATAATAAATTTATTATTTTATTCAGATTATCTAAAGAATAGAAAATGAATTTATCAAGTAAGATTTATAGATCTGAAATTTTTAAAAATTGATTTCGATATTTTTGAAAAAAATTTAATTGAAGGTAAATTTAAAGTAAAAATAGTTTTCTTTTTTCATTTTTGAAAATTTCCCTTTCTATAACCCGTTTGCTTACTTCATCAATCCAACCAGCATCCACAATCAAAACCGTAAAATTATGTCATATATCTGAATATATAATAATACATTGTATCATTTATTTAAATGATGAGTTTTATTTTTTGAAATATATAATAAAATAAAAGGATTGTAAAACCATAATACAACATAGATTTAGTTACATAATGGAATGAAAACCCATCTGAATTTTTGCATAATCACTTAAAATAAAATGTAATTGTAAACTGATATCTACAGACAGAGTATTTGAAAATCTATCAAATTAATAACAAAATTCTCATGAAGCCATTCAACTTTTCTAAATACAAATATAAATTAAACTAGAAACAATAAGTTGGAAGAATTAATGAAAATAGAAACAATCCTTCTTCTTTAGGTTTATCTATTATAATGAGAGAAAATAAAAAAGGGTTTGTGCGCTAATAATTATGCTAATTGGGTCTGGTTTATGAAGAATTAGCTCCAACTGGGAAACAAATTGAACAACTTGTTTTTGACAAAATTAAAAGAGTGTACCATTCCTTGAAATTTGCAGTTACCCAACAAAATATTCCACAAAATATGACCCAAAAAAAAATTCCAATCACATAGTTTTCTTTTTAATTTTAATTTCTCTAATTCTAATAGGAAAAAGAAAAAAAAATCAAACTACGCTCTGCAACTGAATCCGGTCCTTTTTAATTTGGAGCCGTGAATTAGAGAAAGTTTTTTTGTTTGGGCATGGGGATGGTTTTTGTCCCTGAAATTCTGATTTGTTATTGCGTCTGTGTTACGTGGAAGTTCTTGGGTGATTCTGGGCTTTATGAGAACCAAGAGGAAGCTGCAAAGAGGGAGGAGGTGCTGCGTCGGATTGGGTAGGTCAATTACGGCTGTTTCTTGATTTAGACTACACTATTGCTGTTTCATTTATAGTTATTTAATGTTCTTTTTGACAAGAAATTCTGGCTTAATAGATTATCCTTTCTATTTTTAGAAGTCATCCATTGATCACAAGAGAGAGTAAATTATGGTAGTTTTGTAGAAAATTAATGAAGGCACTTTAGCATCAAAGCAAAATTTTAGAAATATATCTTTTGTACCCCTAAAAATCAAATGATAGTACAAAACTTATAGCTTTTGATGTGGGATTTGAAATGAGATCAAGAGAGTATAGATTTATTGGAAGGATATCGAGGATGAATTCTGCCCATATACAATAAGTCTTTATCTCTATTTACATAATTTGAACTGAAGGTCTAAACTTTGGAAGTTTTTTGGCTTTGGGAAGTAGCTAAATGCCTAAAGTGTGCCAAGTTTCTTATTTTCACTTTGCTAAACTTGAAATGTCATAATAGTTCCAGGTCTTTGTTTACGACATGGTCCCGACCACTTTGGAAGAATTATGATCAAGGAGTTCTAACCATAAAGCATTTAAGGACACTAATGAGTCTCCCTCTTTTGTTGGTTGTGCCTTCACATGTTGCGATTATGACTTAATTATGATGAGATTGAGCGATACAATGCGTGACTGGCATGGTTTTTGTGGATTTTATCTCATGCTAGGATATTTTAGGGGTTCATTGGTATGTAATGCTGTGGTTATGATTTGGCAGAATCATGTTTCAACTATCGAATCATCTCTGTTTTTTCTATAGTCAATTGAGGATCAGAGGATCAGGGTGTGGAATTTGCTTGATCTGCATGAAATTAGCTATTGAGGATTGATACAATTTACGGAAATAATATTGCTTCATTAACCATCATAAATTTCACAATTGTTTTTTATGTTAATAAAATATTGATATAATAACATGAGATGAGTCGATAGTTGTTGGAGAATTGCAGGGTGACTCATTTTCTAACAAATTCAATTATTCAACACTAATCTATAAACTACTACCCTCAATAAATCAGCAAGACTCTCATTATGTTATCACAAAAAACGAAGTGAGAGTTTAAAGTTTTAAGCTGTTATTGAAGGGACACTAAGTTTAATTTCTCTTTTTTTTTTTTTCTTTTTTTGTGATTTTAGGTTAAATTGAATTCTTGTTAGTTTGAATGATCTGGTAGTTTTGCTGTTAGCTTAGCATCCTCAACAAGTTATGCTTTTTGTCTCATTCAAGTAAATATTCTCTAAGCATGGATGGCACGTTCTATGCTCACTTTGTTTTAACAGTGTAAAACCTTACTTCTTTATTAACCACCATTGGATGATGGAAGCAACTTCCATCTTGTGGTGAGATGGACAAAGTGAAAGCAAAGTATCTAAAAATCAAAGTAACCATATCTACCATTCAGTTTTTGTTTATTTCTCATGGACTGTGTCTTCATGCATTATCTTTCCAAGTTTGAAGTATTTTTTTTTTAATTTCTCATCTCAGATTGTTAAATATCGGGTGAAGCAGCTGACTCGCTTGAGGGAGTACACAGATCAAATGGTGGAGGATGCCAATGCTGTCATTTTTACTTTTGGCTCTTATTGACTTGGGGTATGTATTCTGGACTTGCGTTTGTTGTTAAACGGGCTTTTCTCTTGGTGTTGATAAATCCATTCATTGTTATGTCACCATATCATTGGAATGGGAAAACTAATGGTAATCATACATTAGCTAATTGCTGATGTTCTGGGCACTTTTGTTTTTTGACCTGCTGGTACTTATATTTTTTTTGTTTAAATTCAACATTTGTCTATGGAATCTACTCAAGTTTATGAGTGGGCAGGTGCATGGTCCTGGGGCTGACATTGACACATTATGTGTTGGGCCGTCTTATATCAATTGGGAGGTAATCCTTAAAGGCTAAATTCTCTAATTGATCGGTGTATCTAGCATCTTGTCCTTCAGTGGATCTAATCTTAGGCCTCCTTTGGCAGGAAGACTTCTTTGTACTGCGCAACATTTTGGCATAAATGAAGTCACAGAGCTACAACCTGTTCCAGATGCTCACTTCCCTGTGATGAAATTCAAATTTGATGGAATATCAATTGATCTTCTCCATGCAAGTATCTCTCTATTGGTGGTACCCGAAGTAGGTCTTGATTCCCTTTTGTTAATATGTATTTGAACATGCTTCATTTGTTAGAATATTTTTCCCTGAAGTCTTTCTCCCAAGCATCAGTTTTTTTGTATCCTTGCAAGTTTCTTGTATAATATTTTTTAATATGTCTATGATATTTGTTGATTATACTTCACTGAGTTTATGCACCCATGGCTGTAAACTTTCATGTCCCCTCTTTTTTTGGGATCTTTTTTAATTTTAATTTGGATGATGGTAACTAGGTAATAAGTCCTCTATCTTTTTCTTTAGGTGGTGGACTATCTTGATAAGTTCTCCTTTTTTTTAAATTGGGTCTATGTATTAGGACTATTTGTCCCTGTGTGTGTGTGTGTGTGTGTGTATTGATTTCTGGCTTCTGGACAGGACTTGGACATCTCATATGTGTCTGTTCTGTATGATGTCGATGAGCCTTAATGGCTGCAGGGTTGCTGATCAAATTCTTAAACTTGTTCCTAATGTTGTGGTGAAGTGCATTATTGGATAGTTAAGTTTTGTGATTGCTTTACTGGCTGCTTTTTCCTGTTTCTAGTGTTTTGAATTTTTTTTCTCTCCTACTTCTAAATCCTTTTGAAATAAAAGCATTTTCGCACGACACCTCAGTGTTTAAAGTTTTGGGCTAAAAGACGGGGTGTTTATTCCAATGTGAGTTATTACGATTTGTTTTAGTTTATTGTGATTGACTTTTCTCTCTTTTGTGTTAATTCTTCTTCCCTTCTCTTGTCCACATTTGTGCCAGGATCAGTTTCTAGAATTTTTTCATGTTTTTCTGTGTTCAGGTGACTGGATTTCTTGGTGGTGTAAACTGGGCTCTCCTTGTTGCTTGAGTGTGCCAACTATATCCTAATGCTATTCCCAGTATGCTGGGTTCTATATTTTTCAGGGTCTATACATAGTGGCCTTGGCCAAACCCTGTTATGCTGTGTCCCATTGAAGAGGATGAACTTGGATTTTCTGTTTGGGATCCATGTAAAAATCCTCGTGACCGAACTCATCATATGCCAATCATAACACCTGCATATCCATGCGTGAATTCTAACAAGTACATCATGTGTCATGATGGAGCAGTTTCAGTATGGTAATAAGATTTGTCAGGTAAGGAGGGTTGGGAGGTTCAGTAGCCTGTGGTATTCTCTAATTGGAAGGTGAACAGTTTTTTCTTTTGTTTAATTCAGGAGATAGAGCTGAATAAAGCCCAATAGAGCACTGTGTTTGAGCCATACAGGTTCTTTGAAAGCTACAAAAACTATTCGCAGGTTGACATAGTTGCAGCTGATGTTGATGAGTTGCGTTCCTGGAAAGGCTGGGTGGAATCCCGGTTAAGGCAGTTGACTCTTATGGTAATATTTATGCCATTTTTTTTAACTCTTTTCAATGTGAAGAATATTCTAATTGCGTTGTACTTGTAAGCTTTTTTCAAAAGAATGGAAATACCCAGTAATATGTTTTTCTACTTCATTTCCATTTTTCCATGTGATAATTGCAGAATGAGCGGGACACATATGGAAAGCTGCAGTGTCATCCTTACCCTCATGAGTATGTGGATAGTTCCAAACCATGTGCCCATTGTGCCTTTATTATGGGCTTGCAGAGGAAACAAGGGGAGGTAATCTAGGAAGGCCAGCAGTTTGATATCCGAGGGACGATAGATGAATTTAGACATTCCATAAACAACATGTATATGTTTTGGAAACCAGGAATGGAAATTTATGTCTCTCATGTTCTAAGGAAACAAATTCCTTCTTGTGTTTTTCCAGATGGTTACAGACGCCCTCGACATCCTAGGATCTCTACACAACAACAGTTGGACACACCGTGTGGGGACGATGGTGGACTTGGCGAGAGAGGCCTTAAGAGGAAAAAGGATTCTGATGAGGTCAATGTGAAAATTAATATGCCTGAGAAACGATGCTTTATTAGTCCTCAGAGGCGGGATTCAATTTCTCCTGAAATTCTGAGTAATAAGTTTGGCGGCACATCTGCGGAGTGTGTGGCATTCACTGCTGGACTGAAACAAGCCCGGTTGATGAGAAGTTATTTTCTTCTGACGATGCGGAGGGGGATTGTACACCAAATTCCAGTGTAATTACCTCCATTTCCAGCGAGGTTGGTTCATGTGAGGATATTGGAAATGAATCAGTGGGAGGTAGTTGTGAGGGGGGGAACAAGAGGAGTGTTGAAGTAAGTAATAATTCGGGAACTTCTCAAAGTGATTACTGCGATGCAGATTCTGAGTCTCTTTTGGGGAATGTGAGCACAGATGGCAGTGGAACATTTCAAGATGGATTGCAGGAGTTCGAGGTTTCTGATATAAGTTCATTTGGTTCTACTTTACTACTTTATATATTAGTTCTTCACATACATATTATCATATGTTTCTTGTCAATTCCCCCCCATCCACCCCCATAGAGACAATTTATTTATTTATTTTTAAAGAAAAAAAAAGGTTTTGCCAATTTACTTTTTCCCAACTTATGAAATCACAAGAGGTTGCCACCCCCCTCTTCCTTCTCAAAGAACCTTTATGAGGTGCAAAATGTTCCAGTTTGGATATATGCTAGGATGGGTGGGAACTTGAAGCCTTAACCGGGCTCCTGTCCGGAAGTTAATTTTTCTCAGTTGTTGACGTAACATGTTTGTTCTTATGTGATGAATTAGGAATCTCTGACCAGTCTTCCTGATATTCTAATTTGGTTTCTTGCTTTTTACATGTGAAGCAAAATGTTGCCGTTGGGATGGTATTAGAAACCGTGGGAGGTGTTGATGCGGAAGCTTTGCAGAAGCCTGCAATAAGGCATGTCTTTCGAACTTTTAAGTGTTGTAACGTGTGTGCTTTGTGAAATATTTTTCTTTAGACTGTTCTTTTGGTTGTTTTTCTGGTTATTTAATAGCAGGCTAAGTCTAACATCCTCAGCGTGAGGCTTTGGGATTTAAGGAGTTCTTTCTTGTGTCCGTGTTGGGGCCTAAAAAACAGAAAGCCAGCAGTTTGGGTAAGTGTTACTGTGCTTGCTGGCTTTCATTTATTATTGTGTTTTTTAGAGGCAGGCTTGCTGAAAAGAGAGCTGCTGAGGTACCATCAGAAGAACTCTGCTGGGTATAGGTTTGTGTTGTGTTATGTACAATGACCGCAACTGCATTGTATTGAGTTCTGCCTTGGCAAGTGAGTAAATCAGGCGCTTCAGTCTTCAGAGATTTTATCTGGGATGTTGACTGACAGATGCTGTTTAGTTCTTCTTTTCTTCAATTTTCTTTTAACCAGCTTTTGAAGGGGGGGGTGGGGTGAGTATTGAGGCAAGAGTGGCTTATTGTCCATTTAAGAATGGTATGAAGTTGGTTTCGAGTGTGCCTTTGACTGTATGCTACCTTTTGTATCTTTGCCCACCGTTTCATATAAAAGAAAGTACTAAAAATCTGTCTCTGGCTCTCCTTGGATAAGATGGGCATCTTTGCTATGGTTTCTATATTTTAATTAGCTAAATCTACTTTGGACTATTGCGTTTTCCTTCTACTTGTTTGTCAATTGTCATTTCATATTTGATGATTTTGATGTACAAAATGGTCAAATACAATTAAGAATTATAATAAAAATCTGAAACCCACTCAAATTAACTCGTTGAATAAACTTACTCTTTCGAGTTTATTCATGTTCTCACCCGCATTAAAATATCTAATTAATATTATAAAAAAATATTAGATTTTATTTATTGATAAAGACATTTAAAATGGGATATAATAGAGAATTAGTAAATTAATTTTAAGGCACGTCAAAATGGAGAATAACAGAGTATTATTAGTAAATAATTATATTCTTTAAAAGAAAGAAGATTTTTTAAGGCAATAATATTCTTAATAGTAATAATAATAGAATTATATGAGGAAAAAAAATAGGAAAGCAATGATAAGAACAAAGAGGAGAAATTTAAAAATAAACAAGAAAATACGAGAAATAAAAGGAAAGACAAAAAATGGAAAAGGCTAATTGTCAAATGATATTCAGTTAATTGGGTTTTATAAAAAGTGAATTTGCTTGCTTGGCTGAATGATAAAGGAGTATTTAGAATTGCTGTTAAAAGTTCAAAAAGCAGGTTCAGAATTTTTTTTATTTAATTTATTGATTTTTTTAATTTTTTATAAACTGCTTTTTTCAAACCTGTTTCTGGAAAAAAGTATCTATTTAACTGTTTCTCTTCAAAAACAATTTTTAAAACTCAAAAAATTTAAAAATAAAATTTTTTTCTCCAAAAACGTTTTTGTCAAACGCAATACCAAACGGATAGAAAAAATTCTAAAGAAAAGCAAGAACGATTTAAACAAATAACATGCATAATAATGATCAACATAAGATAGAAATATTTTATCCAAAATTAAAAGCTAAAGGAGAAAAAATAACGATCTAAACGGATAAAGATATGTGTTTGTAGAAAAAAAATATATATACCAAATGCCATCTTACTTCTTAATAAAAAGAAACCGAAACAGACTTCTTAAAAGAGAAAAACAAAACAGATAATTATCAAACAAAATCTAAATTTGGCTATATGTATATATACACATGTATAGTGGAACATGGAGTTGGGGAATCTTTCCAGACAGATCTAGGGTCGGGGCAATGGAGCGCTCCAATCCCTCACCTCCTAAAATATTTCTAATATCCTTTTTAGTTTCTAAAATTTTTTTTATACATATAGTATTTTACTTTTATTAAAAATAAAAAAATTATATAAACAAAATATAAGTATTTAAATAGAACAATAATAATAATTTAAAATTTATATTATTATATCATTATTAATATATAATTTTATTATACTTGAACATATATAAATATTCAAAATTTTATACTTTTTTCTATATCAATTCTTTATATATAATTTTTAATTTATTATCTATTAAATTAAATTTATTCTATTAAAAATAAATTTTAAATCCATTAAATTCACGTGTCAAATTTTTGTCACGGTAAATATCTCCAACCTTTGCCCAACACCATCTCTGTTTATGTTGGAATTTTCACCTGATTTCAGCCTCTTGATACCCGCAGCCCAACTGATATTTTTTTTTCCCTTTAAATCTCTTTTGGTGCATATCCAACACAATTTCTTCTCTTTTCTCTTCTGAAAAAAATGGATTTTCCTTTTTCTTCTTAAAGCTCAAAACTTCAACCAAAATTTCGTGGGGGTTTTCTTTCAGTATCCGGATATTCTTGGAAGTCAAAGGTAGAAAAAAAAAATATCAAGACGTGTCACCAAAATTTCTGGTAAATTGGTGCATATCCAACACAATTTTTTTTTTGGCAGATCTCTTTAATAATAAATCAAGAAACTTTCGCTCTTTGATTCTTTCTCACTCCACGAAATCTTGATATACACACAAATCTGTCAGAAAGGAGCTACTTTCTTCAAAGATCTTTGTTGGGTTTCATTTCTTTTTGGCGATAATGGAGAAGAAGGTGGTAGTGGCTGTGGTTTGCGCGGCTGCTGTAGCTGGGGCTGTCACCGCGGCGATGGTTGTGAGGCGGAAAATGAGGAAGGATGGCAAATGGGCCAAAGCAATGGAGATAGTGAAGGAGATGGAGAAAAAATGTGCTACCCCGATTGTAAAGTTGAAGCAAGTTGCTGATGCAATGGTTGTAGAGATGCATGCTGGCCTGGCCTCTGAAGGTGGAAGCAAGCTTAAGATGCTTATCAGCTATGTCGATAATTTGCCTACTGGGTATTCTTATTCTTGCTTGCTTCGATGTACATAGTTTGCAACCATTAATTTACTATATGGATAATTGGATATATATGTTCGATAGAGATCTACTATTACAATTTCCCCTACATACGAAGTATGTTTATGTGTTTTGGTATGTTCTGTACTTTTTTATTAAAAGTGAGTCCTTTTTATTTGGTCTGTATATATAGGAACTCGCATAAAAAGATACTATTCAACTACAAGCATTAGTCATATTTCTTATTCATTATGTTACACATGGTTGTGCTCTGTGGTATTAGTGTCATTATGTAGATTTGATCTGCTTGGATTCAATTGCAACTGGGTGTTTGATATTTATCGCAATTTTCTGTAGACTTTTGCATACAATATCCAATTTGATTTTACTTGAATACTTTCAATGTGTTTTCGTTGCACTCCAGAACTAGTAGTGTATGCAAATTTACACTCCATTTAGCTCAGTATGCAAGTGCATGCTATTCATGTATAAGTGTCATTACACGTCCATAAATGCCTCACATTTAAGTTGTTCAATTGTTGCTCTGGCGCGATAAGATTTTGATAGTTTTATTTTTTCTTCCCATGAAACCTTGTTAGATTATTTTAAAATTTTCCAAGGTTTCCAAAGAATTATTCTGCCTTGAATTGAGACTTCCTGCAGTGATCTTTCCTGTATCGTAAATGATGAATCGTTGCTTTCCTAGAGTTGGATTTTGACGACATTATGCAGAATGAGTTTAAACAGTCCACATCCGTGCAAGTAAAACTTCAGCTTGTTTTTGTTAAGTAACTTGCTGAATTCTTTCTTGCAATAACAGTTTGCTACTGTTATTTGTTATGGAATCATTTCTCTTCAAATTCTTAATTTATAAAGTTGGCAAGGCATGCAGGCAAACAAAAGGAGATACCTTAATTGTTTAATGGCTAATGTAATAAAATTTTAACTTCCAGCTATTGTAATAACGAGCAGGACAAGTTGAAAGAAACTTTATTCATTCTGACATCATTTGCTTAGGTAGTTTAAGATCTTAATCAAGTCGATCCGTCTATTTTTCTTAGTGCAGTGATGAGAATGGGTTATTTTATGCATTGGATCTTGGTGGAACAAACTTTCGTGTATTGCGGGTGCACTTGGGGGGGAAGGATGGTGGTCTTATTAATCAGGAATTTGCTGAGGTGCCTATTCCTCCAAATTTGATGACTAGGACTTCAGAAGTAAGTATTTGATTTCTAACAATTGCTAGTAATTTCTGGACCATATTTATGCATGAGGTGTTCAACTCTCACTTGCAATTGTGATTCCAGGAACTGTTTGACTATATTGCAGCAGAACTTGCGAAATTTGCTGCTCAAGAAAGTGAAGAATTTCAACTACCTCCTGGTAAAAAGAGGGAATTGGGTTTCACCTTCTCATTTCCTGTTACACAAACATCCATTGCTTCTGGGACTCTTGTTAGGTGGACAAAAGGCTTCTCTATAGATGATGCTGTTAGTCTGAAATCTTGAGCTCTATTCTGTATTTTTTTCAGTATTATGTATTTTTGGTTATATAAGAAGCGAATATCAGTCCTTTGATTATTTGCATGCTATTGTATAGTGACTCTTAGAAGCTAAATATACAATCTTCTGTAGAACATTTCTGTTTCAATAGTTTTAAGTAAAGACATGAGTATCTATTTTTTGAAACCAAAGATAACTCATCTTGAGTTTTGGAAAAATAGGTCGGTGAAGATGTGGTGGCACAATTGACGAAAGCTATGGATAAACTGGGTGTTGATATGCATGTGTCAGCTCTGGTAAATCAGAACTTCTGGATTTTGTTATCTTTATTAATAGGACTTTCATGCTAGAAACTCATTTTCTTTTTCCTTAATATTCTGCCATTTGATGTTTCTGCTTTAGCATGTACATTGGTATGGTTCCTCAGGATGTTATTGTCATTATTGTAATTTTTTTGCCCAATTTTGAACTAAAGAATGTTGGTACCAGGTCAATGATACAGTTGGAACCCTAGCTGGGGGCAAATATTTCAACAAGGATGTTGCTGCTGCTGTGATCCTAGGTACTGGGACAAATGCTGCTTATGTGGAGCGTGCACAAGCAATACCAAAATGGCATGGCCCTCTACCTCAGTCTGGCGAAATGGTAAGCATTAGCATTTCCTTCTGTGTTCAGTTCTGATTTCAAATTATTGAAGCTGCTGCATGCATTTGAATGTAGGTTATCAACATGGAGTGGGGCAACTTTAGGTCCTCTCATCTTCCATTAACTGAATATGACCTTGCATTGGACTCTGAGAGTTTGAATCCTGGTGAACAGGTACTTAAGTTTTTTCTATTGTTTTTTAAGCAAATCCACTATCCTATGATTCTCTAACTAGCATCACTCTGTTTAATTAAATTAATTTTCACAGATCTTTGAGAAGATAATTTCTGGTATGTACCTGGGAGAAATTGTACGCAGGGTTCTACTAAGAATTGCTGAAGAAGCTGCTATTTTTGGTGACACAGTCCCATCAAAACTCAGAGTTCCCTTTATGTTGAGGTGAATTTAATGGGCTATTTATATTGGAAATTCATAATTCTGAGACTTAGATGGTGACATTGTATTTTCATTTTATATAAGATTTGTTCTTTCTATGAGAATGTCAGAAGAATATTTAATTTTGGAAGATCTAGTCTACTAGCTGTGGAGGACATAGGAGTACAAGTGGAACTTTCCTTTTCATTTATCATTATGCAGATCCATGTCAAATATTTAAGTTTGCTGGTTGCTGAATCATGCATCTGACTAAATTTATTTGGGTTTACTGCATCTTTCTCAAATCAACCTTGCGTCTTGAATTTGAGTTTCTTGTTAGACAACTTGTATAACATATATCTTTTCAAATCAATATGCACACACTAGTGAAAAAGGTTATCTTTCTACACATGATTGATATTCTTCAATTTAAAACACTAGTCTCTTTACTGATGTTTGAGAAACATTTTGTTTAATAATGTACATATGTATGAGCATTTGGTTGCTAATTGAATGTATTTTTTGGGGGTGCCAGACTAGAAGCACCATTCACAAGGTCAGTTGAAAGTTGAAATTACAGCGATTTTTTTTTTTAAAAAAAAAAACAAATCTTACATCCAATAAAGTGAACAGAATGATTAGATCATAAAAGAACACTTTACAAAATAGCAAACACAATCAATTTTTGAGTTTAGGGTCGTTTACTTCTCTGAATATTATTTGTGTCATAATATACACTAAAAAATTCTTGCCCCAAATAAGCTCTGTTGCTGCTGGTTAGTGAAAGGCACATTTATTTTCTCTTTATGCAATAAAAAGAAAGGTGCTGAGATTGGTACCTTTTACTAATTTATCCCATTTCATTCTCTTGCACCGACCTTTTCCCAATTTGCTTTTGGGTGTGCATTTGATTAAAATTTGTTAAGATTTTTGCTGGGTTTATTCTTTATGATTTTCTTTTCTTTTTCTTTTTTGGGTTGACTTACCGCCTTGTGTCAATATCTTTTCTGTATACCAAAAGTTGATTTAAATATTTACTGAAATGAGAAGATATCAGAGATATCACCAAGAGAGACATGGATGCACTCATTTTTCTAGTATAGTTTTCCCTGGCTTATCTGGGCTTTAATAAGTCCAATCCAATGACAGTTTCTGTAGGTTATTTTGGTTGGCTAAATCCTCAAAATCAGCTAGATTTCCAGTTCCAAGAAAAGAAATGGCCAGATGTCATTTGTATCTGTCCGCACTATTTAATATGTTCTGATATGAGTTGTAAATCTATTTTGTTACAGACTAAAGTAGTCTCTATGCGCTGAGCATGACTAGCATATTTGTTGTAATTTGCATGCATTGGTATAATGACAAAGAATCTTTAGTTACATTGTGAGCTTTGAATATGCAGAACACCTCATATGTCAGCAATGCATCATGATACATCACCTGATCTTAAAGTTGTGGGCAGTAAATTGAAAGATATTTTTGAGGTGTGCTTCCTATCTCCTGCAACTTAGCCTGGATGTTTAAATTAGTTTCAATGCTGCATTTCTTTTCATTATCTCTAGCTTCCCATGTGCATTGTTGTATAGCTTCTCATCAAATTTAGTTCAAGTTGTCTATATTACAGGATCTTCATATGCTATAACTCAGTTCTTTTATGCTGCTTATGGTTAGTGTAAAGAAGATCTGATTAATAACAACCTTACACCATGAGAGATTGCTGAATGAGTATGCACATGCATATCTATTGTTCTTAACTTCTTATTTATTCATATAAAAATATGTGATCACTTTTTCCCTATCAGAATCTCTCTGGAAGTTGTAAAATTTGTATTGATTATCTGAGAACTGTAAAATTTGTATCAATTATTTGAAAATTCTTGTGAGGTTTTATATTTAATTGTGTTTTTATCTCAGATACCAAACACCTCTTTGAAGACGAGAAAAGTAGTAGGTGAGCTTTGCAATATTGTTGCCACACGTGGAGCAAGTTTAGCAGCAGCTGGAATCTTGGGTATCCTAAAGAAAATGGGGAAGGATACAATCAAAGAGGGGGATACACAGAACACTGTGATAGCCTTGGATGGCGGATTGTATGAGCACTACAGTGAATACAGCAAGTGCATGGAGAATACCCTTAATAAATTGCTCGGAGAAGAAGTGTCAAAAAGCATCGAGATAGTGCACTCCAACGATGGATCTGGCATTGGAGCTGCCCTCCTTGCTGCCTCACATTCTCGGTATCAATAATTTGTTGGCTTCAAAAAAGGTTACTGCTTTTGTTTCTACGGTTTCATTGCGACTTCATTACAGTTTTTTTTTTCCTTTTCCTCCAATCATTTCATCCTTATGTTTATCTATTCATAATTCTTCTTCAACTCTGGTGTGGAAGAATGTTTCTGTGAATATTTCTATCCCTCACCCTCAAGAACATATAGTGGAAGTGAATTGAGTACATCGAAGCAGGACCCGGAAGCGGCCATTATTTCTGCTTCGGCCTGCAATTTCTAGTGGTTGTTCCTGCTGATGATTTCCAATTTCATTTGGTAGAAATAATAAAACAGTGAATTCTTTACATGCTATTTTCATATGACACCTCAGTTTGGCTGCTTTTCTTGCAGGTTATGAATGGTGCTATAATGCTATTGCTAGAATATCTGCATATGATTACTCAGGATGGAATTGCCCTACGGATAAAATAACTCCAAATTCAGCCCAAAAAATTTGATTGAATTATCATATATATGTTGCTGAGCTTCATGATTAGAGTCGATTCGTTAATTTGGAGGAGACAAAGATACCTATGTTTCTATTCACATTAATAATAAACTTGTTATTGAGACAATTTTTATAATAATTAAAGGCAATTAAAGTTATTTTCAAGATAGATTAATCATATTTTGATCGTTAAACTTCAAAAAAGTGGAATAATAATTTCAAATCCAATCAGGTGTGTATGCGATTAAGGTCAAACTGGAAGGTTCTAATTTCTAACAAGAATCAAACAAACATGTGGAAGAAAAAGAGTTCGTGAGAAAATGGGTTTTGCATTTTCTTTTAAGTGAAGTGAGATTTATCATTACAATTTCCAAACTTTCGTACATGAAATTGGTCATTGACAGTGACATTAGTTTGCCCGACAAATATCAAACAAGAAGGCAACCGTGTAATAATATCATGTTTGAAACAAAATTTCTATTGCTATATATGCTTTTCGCCATCAACTGCTTCTAGTGGCACATTGTTTTATGTTCTTTTTATTAGTGAATGAGTTTCGAGCTAGCTTTTGATCGAGTTTAAGCTTTGCTCTCGATGCTTAATTCAGTAAATTAGCTTGTAACTTAACAAAAAGTAATAGAATGTTAGAAAGTATAAGAAGAAAAAAGAAAAAGGAATATTGCATATATAGCTGTATGCCATGAATTAGGTGTTGGATACGTATCTTTTCAAGTAATTAAAGGGGGTCCATAGTTATACTAATTTCTTTGATAAATACAATGCAAGATTATACAAGGGATATGTACAAAGAAAAAGAGTATTTGACGTATTGATTGTAGTTTGACCAATGAACACTCCTCCATTAGAATATATATATAGTGAGTGGAGAGTACCTAAACGTTGTCTTCTGCCTTCAATACTCTTTTCATTTTGCTTAGTCCAAAAGGAAATGAATTACCTTGTTGAAATTTTTCATGAGGACATCTCGGCCACCCCCCCACTTGCATTGCCCTACTTGGAGAATTGAGCTTATAAGACCTTACACTATCAACTAAACTGAAAAATACCCCTAATGTCGCTTCACATTAATTGCATTATCATCTTGATTTATCATTACCTATTTAAATTATCATAATTATTTGTACAATTTATTAAAGTTATTATATATATATATATATATATATATATATATATATATATATATATATGTTCAATCACTTTATCAAGCCCTTAATTGGGTATTATGACAAAGTGGATAATCCACTCTCAAATAATTGAAGTAATTTTTATAATCAATTTATATTTACAATACTAAGTTAACTTCAAAAACAAGTTAACTTCGAAAACAATTAAAAATACATAAACTAAATAAACAATTTTTTAACCTCAAAGGGTATGGACAGAGGGAGATTTGGTATAATACAATGTTTTATCCATTAATATGATGGATTAAAGTTGTATTATCTTTATCATTAATTAGAATTCTTATGTATATATAAGAAGGTCAATAATATATTATTTAGTATTTGCGTATGATTTACGTCCAATAGTTGAAGTGCCAATAAAAATTTCTCTGTGAATTAATAGCAAGAATGTTTATAGTTTTGTCCTTGAATGTTATTCTCATTTTAGTAAATATCCATTTTGTCATCATTGATCACTCTTTTTTTCTGTCACACTAATTTCAAGGCATATATATATATATATATATATATATATATATCTGTTTGATCTAAAAAATTTCAAGAAAGATTGAAAACCATCTATTGAACTTTTATAAGACAAAAGAATCCACAAAGGGTCCATGGTTATATCTGGTGGACCATTTGCTCTCTATCTTTGCTTGTGGGGTACATTGATTTATGCCGTTAATCACCCTTGACAATTTTGCTGTTTTGTTGAAAAATTTTACTTAATAAATGCATGAATAATCTAGAAATAATCTTTATGTTGTTCCTCCTTCTAGATTTAGAATAAGGAGATTTATAAATTTATGTTAAAAATTTGAATCAAAATTTATTTCTAAGATAGAAAATTGAACTCCAAAAGGAACAAGTTAACACTATATAGAGTATAGACCATGTTGTTTGACAATGTTGATCGAGTTCGCAATTTCAAAATGCAATTATTTGTTGTTATAATTATTTTTTGTTAGTTGAAGAAAAGTAATGGTTTTCTTGTAATTATGGCTTCAAAAACAAAAACCCTATTATTCTCTCTCTCCCCCTCCACGTCCTCAAATAAGAGCTATGGAAAAGCTCACTTTCAATGGTTACTCTTGAGGCATTTCTTGTCTAGACCTCTGCCAAACTTGGTGGCACCACCTCCAAGTTTGGCAGAGCTTACGGCGGCGCGTCTTCAATATTCACTCTCTCCACTCTCCTCCACTTTTTGCTTATGCTTAAGGTGTATATACGATGGCACACAGGGTGAAGCCAGGCAAACAACAACTGTAAGATCAAAGAAGCTAGATAGTGCTTAATTATTTTTTGTAAGCATATGAAGAAAGATCATACTGCTTTTTCCTGTTTAGGGACATCGATTGTATATATTCTTGATCTCTTAAGTTTTTGATCCAAGAACATGATTCTTGATCGGGGTCTTTAGTATTGAGATTTTTAATTTTGATTTTAGATGTTCTTTACACTACTGATCTTTGCATATTTGTCCTTTCTTTGATGATATTCTTGGAATTATTAGGGCAAATAATTATTGATTCATATAGATTATGAGATTAACTATTCGAAGAATTAGAATATGTTATAGTGATTGTAATTTTGAAGTTATTAATTATTAACTACTTCGATTCTGAATATAAATTAATTATTATGTAATTATCCTCTACATGGCCATATATATATATATGTACCTTTATATCTTCCCTATAAGGTCTTGTTGCTACACTACAGAATGCAGAAAGAAAGCAAGCCATTAATTTAGAAAGCATAATCATGGAATATTTTTTTTTTTTTGAGCTAGTATAGATTATGATGAAATTTAACCAATTTCCTACTCTTTGAATTGGGAACAAAAATGGGGGATTAAGTTGATAGTCTACATTAAGATATGTGACTCAAAGTGCACCCATTTCTTAATTGCTATAATTTGTTTTTTTTTTTTTTGGTTTGTTCAAAGTGTGATTGTTTCTTCTTATTGTAGCTTCAAAAACTGAAACGTTTTAGTAAATTTGTTCTTAATATATATTTATCGCATACAAAATTTTCAAAAATCAACTTTTATTTTACCACAACAATTATATTATAATCAAAATAATTAATTCAGAAATAATCATTTTTTTAATATGTAAATCACATGCACATTAATATTTTTCAACAGAAATACAAATAACAAAAATCAATGATCCTGGATTCTACATTAATGTAATTATACAAAATAACAAGATGCATGATTGTGTGGATTCTACCTCGATCTATGGTTCAAGAATTTTTTTTTTATTTTTTATGATTGTGTGATTTATGAATTCAAACGATAGTTAAGGAATAAAGTTCTATTAGGTATTAACCTAAACAAATAAAAAAGTTAACTAATTAGTTTTATAACATAATAATTGGTGTTTTAGTCTTATGATAAAAATTGAGATAATATGCACTGGAATTCAAGTTGTACTAATATTAAAAATTTTCCTTACCCAATATTGAAATGAATTTGATAGCATTATAGACACTTAACATCGAAGCAAAATCAAATTTCTAATAAATCAATATACATATTCAGTCACAACCTAAATTGCTAGATTAATAATAAACATTCCTATTTAAGTAAGTAAGGTTTTCAACATTTTTTTATTATAAAATGAAGTTTTAGCCTCAGCAATTGAGTCTTTTTGTTTTGGAAGCCTTATGAATATGGCAAATTATGGATTTTTTTTATTAGTAAACACAAAAATTATTTTGTTCCAAAAAGACAAAGGAAAAACAAATTGCAATTATTCTATCTTATAATTATATAGAAAATTCTTTGATTACCAAGTTCACTGATGTATACTTTTTCATATACAATTAATATCGACAAAAAAACACTCTTTTAAATATAATTTTTTACTATACAAATCAGTATATGTCAGCATTTTCAAAGAGAATAAAAGGGCAATTTATGTCGACGGTTTGAAAAACGGCCCCTATATAAATTATAAAGGCAGGCTTGTACAATACAATCACGTAACGTTGTTGGGATAATTTATTATTTTACTAGGGGCAATTTTAACCGCTGTCAAATTTAATCACCGCCATACATTCTTGATCATTGTACACTGTAAACTGAAACTTAAGCTATTTTAATTAGCAAAATAGATAGAATATTAGAAATACTTAGTTTAGAAAAGCTAATATAACTAATAAGAGCATTCGTATCTGCTTTCAAATTGAATTGCAATTGTTTATATGACAATTACAAATTCAGTTGCATGGATATTTTGGTAACTTACAATTTTGCAAGCTTTCAAGTGTTAAAAAATGAGAGAGACAATTTTATTTGAATAAAAAATTCTTGTATATCCTCCTTGTATTATTTTATAATAATTTAAACTGCATAAATAAATAATATTTTTTATTAATTAATATATTTAAAATTAATAAATAAGTAATTACAAGTTAACATAATAATATAAAGTATAAAATCAAGTTAATATAATTAATTATATTTAATAATATAAATATAATTATTAATATAAAAATTAGTAATATAATTAATTTTATTAACTTAATTTCATAAGAGTCCAACCATTATGCTTGTAATTTTTTTTCATAAATGAATTTTTTTCTATGCAACTTATTAATTTTAATATAAATTAACTTTATCAATAAAATGTAATTTATTTGACACTAAAAAGAATAATATTTTAATTGTTAATAGTGAATAAAATATATTAAAATATTAACTGAATTCCACAAATTGAAAATGATATCAATTGCAAGAATAAAATGAGTTTAAAAATATAATTAAAAATTTATATATTTTATAATTGCAAGGTAAATACTCTAAATTTGATAATTAAAGAATAAGCTTTTCATTAATGTAGCAGCCTCCTTCTTCTTCTACTATATTATTATTTGCTATAAAACAGTCACCTTTTGCACTGGACATATGGAGCCTTTTATTTGCTAGAGTAGTGGTATCAAACTACCACTACTATCCATTCGTATTGCCCAGGCCAGGGAAATTTAGTTTTTCGAATGCTTATTAACATTTTTTTATAAACTTTTCACCATATAATTTTTTTTATAAATAAAACATGGGGCTTAAATCACTTATTTCTTTTTTTTTCTTTTGTGGTGAGCTATTTATACTCAGAGATGTGTTGCGATTAGGGTTTATCTTAGTTGAAATTACAAATATGCCATGATTTGCCTATGACACATAGGACACTTTGATTTTCCTTTTTGTAATTTATAATACGAATTAATGGTGTAATCATTTGAATCTTTAAAAAATAAATTATGAAATTTAGATGTTGACGAGAAATGGGTGCCAAAAATAAGAAAGAAAATTTCCTTGAGTGTTCATAAAAGTATAAATATTATATTTTTTTACAACTTAAAAAATATAATATTTGATTAAGATGTTGAAGGGGTAATTTATGTAAATTTAGAAATACATTTATATATTATTATGCCTATGTTAATATCATAAATGCATGTAATAACAGTATTGCAATTTGTTTAATTGTCCCTATAGATTTACATAATATTCAAAACGTTGAATATTATTAGTAAATATAAAATCAATTTATTTATTAGTATGTATTGATAATGCTAGTAAATAAAAAATTATTAATAGCAGATAATAAATTTGTTTTTAAGAGGAGAAACGCGTCTAATTTGTATATAAAAAATTGTTAAATACACTGTGAGGGAATTTATTTATTTATTTCATTCCTCATTACGAAAAACAACAAAAATTCAATTGGTTTTGCAGTGGACTTACATCTGAGTCTGATTTGAATATAAAAATTTCTAGTATTATAGTGAACGGAGATTCGTATTATAAAACTTAAATTTAGCGTATTTGTTTTATATTAATTTCTCATATTTTTCATGAAAATAATTTTATAATTCGCTGCATTCTCAACAGAAAAAAATCGATTTTGTTCAGCTTTATATATCTACCAATTTATGCTATTATGAGATTATAGAGATTTCATACCAGTATAGAATCCTGACTTAATTCTACCGCCGAGCTGTGATGAAATGTATGCTAACCTGGTTCAGACTTATCATTTGATTCGTGTTCAACACCTTTATCGCGAGGATAACAGGGTGACAGATTGGCTTTCCAATCAAGCTCTCAAGAGAGAGGAGAGGTGTCTTTGAAATGCAGGTACCCTAGAGATTGTTTTTCTTTGGTTTATGAGATGTAATTGAGGTTTCTTAACCTAAAATGGTTCAAGATAAGGTTTTGTGTTGTCTTTTTTAATTTTTTTTCCTCCCTTGTAATCTAAAAGAAAAAAAAAAAAAAGGAGAGAGAGCCAACCTAAAAAGCTTGTCTAAACTTATTCTATGGTTTCATTCATGAATTTACCCAATATTTTATTGTCAATTCAAAAAAATAATTTTTTATAAGCAGAATTCTTTTTTTTTTTAAAATGACAATGATTATCGACTCGATTTATAATAAATGTATGAGCAAGAAATTTGCATATCATAGCAGTAGCACACAAAAAAGATCCCATGGAATATTTAAGACCATGCTTAGTAATCTGCTTCAAGTTAGGCAGCTCTCAATGAAAATGACCCTTCAAAACTCCCCAAACATATTTGTATCCATTTCAGCGTCTAAACCAATTCCCTTTTTTAAAGGGCCCCTAGGTACATTGAACATGCTTCGACCTCAACCCTCATGTCCAAACAAATTAATCCCGACCCTACAATCCAAGATCAAACTGTGGAAATTCAATGACAGATAGTGATCCAAGTAAAGGCATAGTGCTGCTATCTATGACTTCTGAGGTCTACGACCACATCACTATCAGATCAGAAAGGAATTTTCATTATATATGAACGAAAAGGGTATAGAGATTGTACAATTTCTCCCTACCCAATGCCAGAAAGGACCCTTTCAATAGTGGGCACTTGTTCCAATCGAACTGAGAAAGAATAAAGTGTAGTAGCTTGACAGCCACTTATTCTTGAAATTTTGATAATTATGAATGTGTTTTGATAGGCTCAATAGTACTCTCATCAGCAGAATACAGATTTTAGCTATATCTATAACTGAATGGGTATTCATAAAACTAGACAAAAATTGTAAATTAAACTCAAAACACAGTTATTAAGCACTGTTACACATTGCATTAAAGTAAAAATAGCAAGTTGAAACAATTAGTTATTATATATACTGCGAGTTGCAAAGTTCCAATACAAAATAAGCAGACAATGTCAACTAAGAGCATAAATTCTTCTCCTCCAAGCTTCGGAGGAGTCTTCACACAAAAATTCTTCCTTTCTTCACTTCATTAGTACCTCATCTTGCTGACTGCTTCCAACCAAAAACAATAACATAAAATTTCTGATCAGCACCAACTTCATAGACAAACGATACTAAATTTAATCATTTAATCAATTCGATTACCACTCACGGGTCAATGTAGAAACTTCAGAACTCTTCAACACGCGAAGCCTCTTCACCGTTGACACGAACATGCTAAAAATCACATTTAAGAAAACATGTTAACTTTAAACTATATACTAAACGAAGCATATGCTAAAAATCACATTTAAGAAAACATGTTAACTTTAAACTATATACTAAACGAAGCATTTTTTTTATGTGAAACTAGACATGTCATCGCATTGAATTGTGAGATTGCATCCATATATAATATTATACACATGCATGATTTAATGGATGACGTTATTAAGAATCAAATACGGTGATTCTAATCACACAAAACGATATATAAGCATCTGATATTGTTTAGTCACCAAACATTAGTGTTAGGAATATAATAATGTGATAGAATAAATTAAAAAGAAAAAAAAAAGAAAAATTGCAACAGATCCACAGTGATAAAGATGCTTACTGCCATGGCACATCCCCAACAAGCATCCTGTCCCCTTCATTATCCTCATAAACAAGGGTATATTCCCCACTTCCATCCAACACGCCTGCAATGGCTTTCTCTTCCTCTTGCTTGCTCATGATTCCACCAGAAGACGAATCACTTTGAGCTATACACCATAATAACACACAAGACACAAAAAAAAAAAAGATAAACTTTGAATGCAATCAATTCACATCAACATATGCAGGAATTAACGTCTAATAAACAACATGCAAATAAACTAGCATTCGAGAAAGGAAAAAAAACAAGCAAATAATCTAAAATATATAAAATTTGACACCTAACACGAGTACAATTATCATGTTAAACTACCCTCATGGAAAATAGATTAGTATAAGATTCTCTTGGTATCAATAGATTGAGAAATACGTCGTTTGCTTAAATAGATGACAAATTGACAATATTTACTTGTGAATGCAAACAAGAATTGCTACATGACATGGCAAGTGTTTCATACTATAAAGGAACCCATTATTGGTGCAGTAAACATTGTCTAAATAATTAACCATGAAGGTAAAAAGTATATTCTAAAAAAGAACTGCCAAAACCTGCAAGGAGGCCTCTAAAGAGTTCATCAACAGCAGAGGAGAGTTTCTCATAGCTATCGTAGGCATTAAGATCCACTTTCCTTCCAATAGGGACACCATCCATGTTGATCTTGACAAACATCCCTTTCTTGCAAGTTTCAGCTGGTTTTTCACTAGCAACTTTCTTGTTTGGGACCTCATTTTGCGAGTCAATAGCCGTTTTTGAAGAGCTGCTGCTGCTTGATAGATTTTTCCTAAACGATCGAATTGGAGGCCAACCCACAACTGGACCGGGAGCAGTTCTGCTTACAAAGGCCATTAAACACTTAATCAAACAAATGACAAGATAAATCAATGTTAGGAAAAGCATAACCAAAGCATATAGAAATATAGCACGGAAATAGAAAGAGACAAAATTCCCACATGAAAGGTCCACGTATCAAGAAATAAAAAGGCAAAAATATAAAGGGTTCTTAATTTATATCTAGAGAATCAAGGACTATCATTCAAAGTACACTACAATCTAATCTGGCCGGAGGGGGGGGAGATAGAAAAAAATTAGGGCAAATCCTATACAGAAAAAGAAGAAGAGGGTATAAGCTGTTGATGGCCTCACAAAGCTTAAAAGAGGGAATCAAGAATCATCGATCAAAAGCACAGGCATTAAAGACTTAGATGATTTAGGTAAACGAGTGTCCAAAAGCACTAAATCAAAACATTATAACCAGCAACACTAAAGCAGAAAACAACAAAAAAAACACATAATGCAGGACCACACAAAACAAAGCAAGGTGAACATGTGAGTGAATATCCTCTGTCAAAAAGTTTAAAAAGAGAGCGAGGGGGTGTAAAAAAAAAAAAAAAAGCTCAGGTACCTTTTCTGAGAACTGTTGGGCACAGCTGTATTTGCAGGAGCTGGCGGTGAAAACAACTTTTTTTCTGCACTCTGCTGCAAGTCTACTGCCACTTTAGTGCAACAAGGCTGTGAGGATTCCTTTGCTTTAACAGGCAGGGTCTGCTGGGTTGTTGTTGCTGCTGCTGTGTTTGATTGAAACTGGTGAAATGAAGAAGATGTAACCTTTGCTTGCTGTGATAGTTTTTGATTAAACCATACACCAGAACCCGCCTGTTGATTCTTCTCATGTGAAGAAGGGAACTTCTTCTGGGTCAGTTGGTTTCCTTTGGAGAAGTACCCAAGAGAGAGAAATGACTCATCTCTTCCTCTATTATCGCCATTAATGTTGTTGGCCTCATTAAGAGACCATTCTTCACCAGGTGGACCAAGCCTTAGTTCAAGCTTCTTCTCTTCTGATGAGGATCTTTCACCACCTCTTTTAACAAGCCATACTCTTTCTCTTTGAATCAAATTCAACAACTCAGGACATGACTCACCATCTTTTGAACAACCCTCCATTCTTTTTTTTAACACTAAATAATCAGGAATGCAAGCAAATATTCACTGGGTATGAAAAGATACCAAAGGTTATATAAGCTTTTCAAATCAAATATCAAACTCCATACATAATTAAAACAAAAAACAAAAACTAGTTACTTACCAATCCTTTAACCAGCAATCAAGAACTTAGATAGTCGCATCCTCCACTGATTCTATAGAAAACCTTGATAGGAACCAACTTTTAAAGCCTAAAGAGATGAAAATTCGTTAAACCCAGCACGCTCAGAAGAGGAAAATAATTACACCAGCCCCACAAAAGGAAAGAAAAATCCCCTAAAAAAGTAGTATTTTAACAACTCAGAGAACTCAGAGGTCAAGATGAAAGCTAATTAAGAGACATATATAATAGCGACTTTTGTATTGTTTTCTTAGCGCGCTTAGTTGGGTTCACTTTGCTTTTAGAAATGGGATTAATTAGGAGGCGCCAAGAGAGATTTGGGTATCGAAAAGAAAAGAAAAGAAAAAGGAGAGAAGTGAAATAAGAAAAAGGGAAAAAAATTAGAAGCAGAAAGATGTAGAGAGATTCCTACAACTTGCTGACTCAACAACACAACGAGAACCCAAAAACAGAAAACGGGGGGAATTTAAAGATCAAATTGCACGCAACCTAGAATAATGAGAAGAGACCTCTAATAAACGTCAAGGTTGTTCAGCTAAGGAAGCAAAGCGTGCTGTTGCTCGCCTTCTTAAAGAAAGATACTCTCTCTCCCTCTCTCCCTCTCTCTCTCCTCACACCAACAACACACAAATGTATTCTAGTTGGAGTCTCTGCCTTATTAGCACACTGCCCCCTGAGGGAACATCCCCCTTTATTAGAGCCTCCTAGAGAGAAAAAAACAAAAGAAAAAAAGAAGTCTAGGAAGAGATTGAGTGACTAGCAATTACCAAATTCCTGTTCTCTGATAATTAACCTTTATTAGCACTCGAAAATGACAAATCAAGTTGATTTAGTTACACCCTTGCACAGTAAAGAGGCAGAAAAATCAGGGCTTTATTAATCACAAGACAACACCTTTAACTGTTAATTAATCTTAATGACTTAAGAACGTGTCAGGTTAACTGATCAATTAATAGAATTATTAAATTAATAGTAATTCGGATTAGAGATGGAGAAAAGATGGAGACTTTAGGTTCAATTTAAGACTTTGAGAGGATTATATATCAAATTGCCTTTTCTAGCGAGGTCAGGAGAATGATGTGTGTGGGGTTAGTATTCTGTTGTTATTGTTATTTTTAATTTGCATTGAGAGAGAGAGAGAGAGGATTTGCATGATCCAGATTTGCAGAGGTTGTGCAATAAAAACATGCAGATCCCATGATCTTGTCTACTCTGTATTTTTCTTTTTTTTAAAAAAAAAATATCATCTCTCTCTTCCATCCACAGTCACATATTATTATCTCTACAAAAATGGGTCACTGGGGAAACAACATTAGGAGCTTGTTTCTATCAAATTGATGTATGTGAGAATCATTTTTAGGCATTGGATTGTTCATTTTGCTTGAGATGTGAGTCAAAATTTGCAGAATCTGACACAATTCTTGAGCTTACCTCTGATCTTGGCAGTAGAAAGGCAGTACTCTTTTTTTGCTTTTCTTTTTCTTTTGGGTTTTTTTTATGTATATATATATATATATATAATATTACTTCTCTTTATTTCTCTATGTATATGAATTCTGTCCATGACAAATGGCTCACCAACCCAACCGAACTATCACTATATGACCACGGTGCCCCTTGCGTATTACACCAAAACACATTCCAATATTTATAAAAACAAAAAAAAAATTAATATGATTGCACAATTTTAAAAATTACAGAATTTACTTGGGGTTTAAGTTTAATGCAACGAATATCTTTCGCTTAAATTCACTTCTATAAACTATTATTTAAAAATTATTTTTAATAACTAATCAAATTTTAAAATATTAGATGAAATAAAATATAAAGTTTATATACCAAAAAAATAAGATATAAACTTTAAATATATTTATTGTAAAAAAAAATTCATTTCTGCAATCAGTTTTATTTATAAATTCGCAATGAAAGATTTGGTTTATTAAAAGTTCACTGTATTATTAATTGATTTGTAAGTAAATATATAGATGACATATATAGTTTAGATATTAAGCATTGTATTAATTTTAGTTTCTCTAATTTATTGCAAATTTGGTTAATGATCATCTCATATGATTTTTTTTTTAATTTATTTTTTGTATAAATTAATTTTATTCTCAAATTTGATCTGGTTCAATACATATATTTTCAATTTCAAAATTTTCAAGTAAGATAGCAATATTTTGGAAAACCAAATTAATAATAATAATTAAATAACTATCAGGTGATGAGCTGATACAAGTAATTATACCGATCTCTATGGGATATTTTTCAATTCACAATCTGGAGTCCATTTCATTAGGCTAATTTCTTTTAATTTTGAAATATTGTATCAGTTGGACTAATTATCACTTCCCACGTGCGGTCACCTGCTTAAAGAATTAAGTAAAAAAAAACAAGAGTGAGTTAGTAAAATAAATTTCACAAGAATGATAATGACTGATTAGATATTTCTAATAACATTTAGAAAAAAAAAATTCATAAATCTGTGGCAAATAGCATATTTTTCTCAATCCTTTTGGCACACGTGTTATCTAGAGCAATATACGATTGAAAACGTCCTGATCACGAAGAAAAAATTTCATTATGGAGTCACTTTCCAATTTACATTTTTCTATATATATGTTGTTTATTCTTCCACGAAGAAACAACACTTCCTTTTCTTTTTTTTTTTTTCTCTTGGAAGAAGCTATAATTCAACCACTATATACAATTATAAGTTGGTGAACAAATGGAAAAAAAAAAAAAAAGCTAGCCATCCTAATATTCAAGATAACACTTTTTTTTTAGGTGGGAAATTTTAAATTTGAGGTTCGTAATTCATATATTTGAAAATATGATTTTAATTATTCTAAGGATTATTAATATTTGAAATTTTTTATTTTTTAAATAAAATATTTATATTTTAAAAATAATTTCAACAAAATTAGATTGCACTTAAAAATAAATTTTCAATTTTTTTACATAAAAATATTAAAAAAATATATTGAAATTTCAAAATACTAATTTATAAATAAGATTTCATTTTCCATAGATTTTTATTTTTTAGTGTAATAAATATATCATTAGTGCAATGTCATTGCTTTGAGTGGAATTATGTAAATAATAATTACCACGTTTATGACATTTTATTTAATTAGTCTAATATCAACTTTACAACTAAATTAATCTTTTGTTCTAAATTATAATCAATTTAACTTAATTGTGGTTATATTAACAAGAATACTGAAGATAAAGAATATTAAATTCATAATGAAATTTTAAAATAAAATTAAAAAATTTACATTAATTAACTTTGGATTGAGTTGATTATTCGTAATAAGATAAATTTCATTGATTTTTCAAAAAAAAAATGGTGAAATTTTTTTTATTTTTAGAAAAAGTAATTTTGGTGAAAATTTTAAAGTTAATTGATGAAGAGCACATTGGATGTATAGTGTGGGCCACGAAGAAGGGTAGCGTGGTAACTTCGAAGTCCACCTGTCATTCTTGTTCCCTAAATATACAACTCGGGGAGTTAATTAAATCTCCCTTATGGCCAACTTGTGATATTAGGGGGGTAACCTTAGGCCTGGTCGGCTGGTCTGGTTGGATACTGGGAAACGAAACCTAGCCTCTATAGCCAGCTGGCTATTGGTTCTCGTCGTTGCTTTAATCTTACGTGTTCGGCAGGCACGTGTTGTACTTTAAAGCCCATATTATTTTGTGGGGGCCATTAATCTCCTCCTCCCTCCCTTTGGTTGCTTTTCGGGCTCCGATCCGATCCGACCACCTATCTTGCTCGAGTTTTAACGGCGAAATCCAACCCGTTGCAAGTCATATAAATTGTATCATAATATATCTTAAATATGATATAATTATTCTACATAGTTAATAAAATAGCTAATAAAAAAGTATTAAAATAATTTTCCAAATAATTAGTGTTTTATGATAAATGCAAATATATAGAATAAATATATATGTTCTGTTTGACATTAAGTTTGTCAAAAGCGTTTTCGGAAAAAAAAAATTTATTTTTAAAATTTTTAAATTTTGAAAAAATGTTTTTGCCAAAAGCAGATTTGAAAAAAAACATATTATAAAAAATTAAAAAAATCAATCAATTAAATCAAAAAAATTATAAATCTGCTTTTTAAACACCTAATAGAAATTTTAAACATCTCGTAAAACGTATTATTATAAATAAAGTTCTACATGAATTATTATAGTTAAGGTTACTAAGTTGGAATAGCAAAAAAGTGAGGAATGACCAAGTATTGGCACACCTAAAATAGAGTAAGTAATTAATATTAGTATACATAAAACATATAAATAAAATAAAATATGGATGATTTATATTTATTAAATCTTAAATAATGTATACTTTTCAATGATAATGCTCTGACTTTAAATAAAAATGCACATTGAATTGTTTATTATGTATTTGTTTGCTATTATATTTAACTTGTAATACTTAACATTAAATATAATACATATTTATTTGCATGATACATGTTCTTTTAGCAGGTAATTCATTTATCAATTTATCCAAATATTTATCACTAATTGTTTTTTATGGAAAATGATTTCTTACCAATATAGGAATAAAATAAATTGCATTTCCGGTTGGCTTGTATATGTAAGGCGATGTAGTTGTTGATAACAACTTGAAATACAAGTTATTCTATAAATTTTATTAATCATACAAATTAAATTTTTAGGAGGTAAATAGAATTAATTCAGCTATTTGTGTATTAAATGTAATAAATATTGCATATCTACTCGAATTTTCAACAATGGACACATTTTTCGGTTTCAAATCTATCTATAACATTTAAAAAGATAGTATTTATTAGAGATTTCTAGATATATATTTTTTTCCTATAATGCACTATATCAGAGAACTGTATCATACAAATTAGTAAGATATTTCATTTTTTATATAGGACTATCGGGCAATCTTTAAATTTATTTTAATTTTTTTTATTTTAATTGTAATTATTTAATTTATTATTTTTATTTATTACTTATATATATTAAAATTTATTACCTATATATTATATATTTAAATATTTATTTATTATTTAAATTTTATATATTATATATTATATTTATTATTTATATGTTATTTAATATTTTTATTTTTTATTTTATTTTATTTTTTCAGATGTCAGGAATTTTGACCCGACAAACTTTAAACGCCTTCGTTTTTAGCAATGTCGTTATGCATATGCGAGGCTTAGCTAGCAGCGACGAGATCCAGACCGACATGGTTGGCAGAGTCGGGCTTCACAGCGGCTTCATCTCTGTGGTTGACCACAACTAACGAGAGATCCAGACCAACGTGGTAGGTGGAGGCGGGCTTCACGACTGCTTCGCTTGTTCGAGTGACTACAACTAGCTGCATATAGGCTGATTAGGAATGGGAGCGACATATGGGGTGTTGGAGGGAGATGGAGCTGCTAACGACTTTGTGGAGAGGAAGCGCAAGACGACCTCATGGAGAATAAGCTTAGGGCGGTGTCGTTTTGGTGGTGGATGATAGTAGAAACGGGTCTCTAGACGACACCGTTTTTATTTTGGACAAAACAGTCAAAGCACTGTATTTTCTACAGTAATGCTACGGTAAATCTTGTACCGGATTTTATAATATTGTATAGATCAATCTGTATTCCTGTAAGTAGTTGTTGAATATTTTTTTAAACAATAAAAATATATAATACAATCATCTAAATACTTAATAATTAATATTTTAAAATTACATCATACAAAATTAATAAATTCGAATCCGATATGAATGTTAAAATTAATATATTTATTTAGTATCCTAATTTTCTATAAGGAGGATTTCCCAAAGATTGAAGATCAGAAATATTATACTCAAAAGTTTTTTGGATTATTGACACTTAAGATCTGTCAGAAATATATTATTAAACATGAATACATTGCGTAACAATTTTTTTGGGTTTTAATATGATACAAGATTAATATATATTTGACTACTTAAAAATAGAAATGTAACACCGATGCAAAAAAAAAAATGTAATTATTATTAATTTTAATTATGGATGTAAATTTTTTTATCTTTCTAAATTATTGGTGTAATAATTTCTATAACATAAATAACATGTAATATATATTAATAGCCAAAATATTTTTTTCTTATTGTTCATCATATTTGGGTATAATTTTTTTCTTCTTTTTTGTATGTATATATTTTTGATAAATTTATTTAATATTATCAATGAGTATTGTGTAACAAATATTTTTTTTCATTTATATTCAGTAAAATATCCATTTTATTCTATAAAAAATTGAAAAATGTGGTTTTTCCTAAGATTTTTTTTAGAAATGTGGTTTATCTCCTCAGGGTTTTAAATATCATTTGATATGTTATATATCATAACATACGAACAATATAAATTGATATAGACGTTATATAATGATAAAAAAATATATTATTATTAATTTAAATTATATATATAATTTTTTCTTTAAATAAATATTGTATAATATATATTAATGACCAAAATATTTTTTCCATATTGTTTATCATATTTGGGTTATATTTTTTTATTAATTTTTTTATGCATATACTTTGACAAAAATCTTTAATATTAATAATGTGTATTGTGCAACAAAGTTTTTTTTTCAATCACAAATGAAATTTTTATTTTTCATCATAAAATATTTATTTGCTTATTAAGAAGATCAAAAAAAAATTATTCTATTTGCTTATTAAAAAATTATTTTATAATAAAGTTGTTTAATTTAATAATATTTATTATGCTATTATTATAAAAATATTATGTAATTAATGTTTTTTAAATAAAAATAACATTTATTTAAATATTTATTAACTTAATATATTATATATTATACTTTGTTTTTCATTTTTTTGGTTATTTTATATGATTTTGCTAACTATTTTTTAAAATTTTATAGTACCTACAAAAACAATGCAACTCGACACGATATAATTCAAGCCAATATTGTTATACCAATTTCAATACCAATACATTACGTAGTACCGTCATTTAAAACCGTGTTTCTCTCTTATATTCAATATAATATTTACTTGTTTATAAAAAAAATAAAAAATTATTCTATAATAAAATTGTTTAACTTTATAGTATTTTTTATGCTAATATTATAAAAATATTGTGTAATATATATTTTTTAAATAAAAATAATATTTATTTAACTATTTATTAATTTTAATATATTATTTGTTTATTTTTTTATTAATTTATATGATTATGCTAATTATTTTTTAAATTTTACTGTATCAACAAACGATATGTCTGATTCAAACTAGAGCTAATAATTTTAAACATAATACGACATAACGTGAACTTTTCACGATACGATATAAATACGTTTAATCTATTTATGACACGATTAGATTATTTAATAATTAAATTATTTTATTATATTTAAATTTTTTAAACATACATATAAATTTATAATATATTATATCATAATTAATTATATTAATATATGTGAATAAAAATTAATAAATTATATAATTTGTATTAATAATAATTGTATTAAATTTAAATTTTATTATAATAATAAATTTTATTTCGTTCATAATATATTATAAAAATTAATATATATTTACAAAATATTAATTTTATTTATTTATATATATTATACGATACAAAATAATATATTTAAATCAACACAAATAATAATAAAATATAATTATACGTATACAGACTGTATACTGTCATCTTTAATTCGAACAAACATTTATAATCTTATATTTTACCATTATTTAAAATCACGTGGTTGAAGGTGTAATACTGCAATCTCGAATCCAGTATTTCGCGGATCAAACCAATCAATGCTTATTCATGATTAAACCAAACACCTATACTATCTCTACTTATTTGATCCTCTTTTGCCCTTTATATTCAATAAAGATCATTATCTTATTTAAAATAGGGAATGACAACCGTATATTGGAAATTAGACGGTGGCGATTAGGTAAAGAATATGAAACATCAAATAGCTTGTGAAAGAAACATCATATCATAGCGAAAGTGTATGAGAGTGGAGTATACTGGTCATGCTGGTCATGGTCCAGTTACAATTTTTATTGCAAGTTGGCATCATTATAGTTATAAACAAATTAAATCGTTTGCAAATTATTAAAGTATTCATTCAAAATAAATTATTTTAAAATTTTTTATTATTATTAACGAATCGAATTTAAATTTATATTGAAATTTAAAAATTTTATTAAACTTGAGTTTAAATATAATATTATCTGATTCGTTATTTTGTAAATATATTCGTTTAAAATCTCAATAAGATATTCATTTAAAAATTTATAAACGTTTTTATTTAAAAATTTGTAAATGAGACAAATTCGAACCAAACTTATTAAATATAATAAATAAATTTTTTACAAACTGAACTCGAGCCGCTTGTGAATTTACTCGAGAATTTAGGCACAACTAAAAGTACCAGTATTGTGGTTTGATAGAAGGATCTCAAGTCTCTAACCAATTATGATTTTATTTTTTTTCTTTTTGCATAAATGTTTTTGTTTTTATGATAGAATGCTCGCTTACGTGGCCAAAACAAGTCTCGGCATGGTTGGATTTTTAAAAACAAATTGGGCAATATTAAATAAAAAATAGTTGTATTTTGATTAATTAATGATGTATTTTTATATTAAAAGTAAAATTACTACTTACTCACTAGGGTCTGCCATATATTACTGGTATTTTTTTATATTCAAATTTTATATGATTAGCTTCATCTGTTTTATTTCAGTTAAATTATATAGTTTTTTGTTAAATTTTAAAATATTTATTGTTAGTCATAAATAATATTTTATTTTATTTACAGGGTATTAGTACAATAAATTAAATTTCAGTGAGTAAATAATAATTTTTTCGTTATTATTTCCTCACAATCTAACACATTTCTAAATTCTAACAAAAAATATTAGTAAAATATGATAAAATAAATGGGTAAATTATATAAATTTTGAATCTCAATGAGTACTAATATAATATATCAAATTTTAGAAAGTAAATAATAATTTTTCTATATTAAAAACTATATATAGAGAGAGAAAAAGAGTAATGTTAACGATACTCTCAATTTTTTAACACTTCAACACTCACTTCCTGATTGATTGATGATGAAAGATAATTTTTTAAAAATAAATTTTGTTCTCTTTTATTTTTTTACACATTAACCAATCAGAAAAATAAATACTAAAATATTGAAAAACGAACATCGTAATTAACATTCCTTATATATATATATATATATATATATATATATATATAGTTCATATGATTAAAGTTCAAAAAAATACTAATCATCATAAGTTCCAAGCAACTTGACAATGATCATGTCATAAATTCTGCAATTACTAGCAAATTATTGGAGCCTATAGTAGACATTCATATTGTTGCTATTATGGATTACAAATTTATGTTAAGTATTACTACTGTATATTTCAAATTTTCTACAAAATGAATGTCATGTCATCATTATTTGCATTGAATTTTTTAAATTTGTATGGCTTATTGGATCATACAATTTAATGTAACTGATAGTAATTGTTAAAATACCATCTATTTAGAAAATATTTACTGATTATTGTTATTTATAATTATATGTCAATGACAATTTAAAATATTATTTATTTTTAATTTTTTATATATGTTATATGTTTTTCTTAATATCTTACATAACATTTATAATAAATAAAAAATAATTTATTTTGTAAATATAATTTTTTTAATGTACATGTACATTTGTTATCACCTAATATAATTTTACCTAGTTTATTTATAAGTTACAATATTTTAATATTTATATAAACTATACAAAAAAATAAAATAAAATCAACAACTAGTAAGTATGGATTTGCGATTAGTTCGAATCAAAACCAATATGTATATATACAAAAATATATTTTAACAAAATCTAACTAAACTGAAATACTACAATTCGGTTTAATCAATTTTTGTAAATTAATTTGTTAATTATTATAAGAGATGGTTCTTGGATCTGACACTGTGGTACTCCATTATAACTTTGAAATTTTTTGTGTTGAAAACGGAGCGGAAACATGACATATATCTCTGCCCGAATAATATATATATATATATTTATATAATAATTATTTATATTTTAACATAATTAATATTTTTTAAAAATAATAAAATAAAATATAACACTCATTTAAAGTAAAAATTATTTTTTCAATTTAAACAATTATATAATTAACTAATTAATTAAAATATAAAATATTTTTAATATTCAAATAAAATAATAAAAATCGGGGATCTCCGTCCCCGTCAAAAAAAAATTTATGTAGGAAATGAATAGGGTTTCAGGGTCAGAGAACTCCACCCATACCCGGCTTCGTTGCCATTCCTAATTATTATAAATCATAAGAATAAATTACAAAAAAATCCATTGAAGTTTAACAAATTATAACAAAAAATAAACTTTTAAGAAACTAATAATTTTTTATGTCATTTGATAAAAATGTTGTTTGAAATAATAATTAGAAATATTGTGACTTGAATGTACTAAGTATTCTGCAGTTACAGTTGTTGTCATTGGTAATGAGTAGAAGTTATGAAATTTTTATAAAAGTTAATTAGACTGTTCATAAAACTCTAAACAATTCACATAAAAATATAGAAAAATATAGAAAAATTATATATCATATTGCCTTGAAATGTTATAATTTATACAGTATCAAATGAATGAACATTATTTGAAAGATATGGGGTAAACTATTAGTTTTTTAAAAATTTATTTATGACTTTAATTTATTAAAATCTAAGGGGAGTTTTTTTGTCATTTGATAAAATCATAATTTTCCCCATATTTTATCAACTATAAAAGATTAAAATTAATCATCATGATTTTATTTATTAACATAAACTAAAATCAATTGCCATATTTAAATTATAATCAATTAATATAACTTTATCCATTGTAATAAATTAAAATAAAATTGTATAAATTATAGTAAATTGCATAAATTTGTAATTTTATCATATATCATAATTATTATAAATTAAAATCAATTAGCATAACTTTATAAATTATTATAAATCAAAATTAATTTTTACAACTTTATAAATTAACATAAATTAAAATTAATTATCATAGTTTTATTAATTATAGTAATTTAAAAGTATTGAACATGAATTTGAATATATTGTTATCATTTATCATTTTATCAATTATCATATATCAAAATTTATTATCATAAAATATAATTTTTTTTCTTTTATCTAAAATTAGAATTAATTATTATAAAAATGATATATGTATATAAAACTTTGATCAATTTGGTTTAATTAGTATTTTAATATTTTTAATCGAACCGAACCAAATAAATTGGGAACTTTATATGAAACTGAAATGAATATATCAAATTTAGTTTAGTTTCTTTCAATTTTTGGTTTCAATTTAGTTTTGTGCATCCCTACTTAGAAGGGAGTTTTTGGGATTGTTGTTGGAAATTAAAAAAAATATTTTTTTAATTTAATTGATTGATTTTTTAAATTTTTTATAAACTATTTTTCTCAAAACTACTTTTGACAAAAATATCTATTTATTTGTTTTATATCAAAAACAATTTTCAAAACTCAAAAAAATTTAAAATAATTTTTTTCTTCTCAAAAACACTTTTTTCAAACACAATGTAAAAAAAAAAAGTCTAAGTCTAATATACTCTCTAATAATAAAAACCTTTAAAATATAATTTTTTTTTATAAATGAGCAATAATTTTAACAATTATTAATTCCTATTTTTTTCAATTTATCAAACAATTTAATCATAATTAAAAGTTGAAATAACTATAAATTGACTCAAATAACTAAACCAAATATCCATATAAGTAATCCAATGCATAATTTTACATTACACAAGAGGCTATAGGAGTAGTACACTTTTATGAATTTTCATAAGTTCTATTTGAATGATCTACTTTTGTCCAAAATATGAACATTTATTGAATACAACGTATTCAAGTCAATTCAAGATAACATTATGACCATTTTATTATTATTATTTTTTAAAAGTTGGTAATTTTAGTTGAAGCAAGAAGAAAACGAATATTTAAAAGACGGCCCTTTAGTAGCAAATTCAAGAACTTCCTAATTCCATTTTTTCAAAATTGTGTAGATGGTAAGTTAGTGCCCATCATTCATCAACCTTGAATATATAGTCAAAAATCATATGAAACCAAAATGGAATTCCCTTTTGCTTCAAGCCAAACAGCCCTATTACTATGGTCTTATTTGAAAAACCATTGATGTGTCCCCATCCCCATGTCTTGTGCTTTTTTCTACTTCACTCTCCTCTTTCTCGCAATCTCATGCTTTTAGCATTGCTAAAGTTGGCAGCGCAGTCTCCTAAATTTTGAATGAGTGGAAACTTCAATATGAATTCATTTAAAATAATTATTTGAATTTTATTTAAATTTTAATAAAATCTGAACTGATCAATTTAAACCCAAAAATTGTTATCTGAAAATGACCTCAAAAGTTAAATCAACCCAATAAATTCTAGAGTTAAAGAATTATACTTTTCCAAATGTTTTTTAACATCTTATAAATTTTTCGTTTATTTTATTATTCATTCACAATTGGTATGTAAATTCATAATTATCCAATTAAAAAGGAAAAAAAAAACTCAATCAGACGATTCTAAACTCAAACCTGTACATACGAGCATATCGAATAATTTTACTTTTTGAGATATCTTCTATATTTTTATCAATAGCTATCTTATGATACATATCCTCAACTGTGGCCGGCTGCTAGCTATCCGTACATATTCCTGTGTGGTGGGATTGGCATCCCCACCATTTCCACCACTAAACAGATCTCTTATGCCTTTTTTTTCTTTTGTTTTTTTCATTTTTTCCCCTTCATTCAATTGATTACACCCATCATTTTTCCTTGCTTGAATCTTTATATAGTTTTTTGTTATGTCCCTCTTTGTCCCCTTCAATTTTGGCCTCACTCGTAGCTTTTGCTGCATGAACATCACCAATTTTGGGACCCCCTTTTCTGTCCTTCTCAAGTCTCAAAATTTTGAATTTAAGCTTTGTTATTGTTTTTGAGTGCTTTTATTTAGGATACTTATGGCCCTATCACTGAAAATTGCGTCTAAGTTTCTCTTGAATATTCATCTATCACCCCTACTTTAATCATACTAAGCTTGTATCAGTTTGTGAAAAATGGCTAATTTTTCACATGGCTAAACATATTGATTTTGACATTGAGAAACCTAAATCACTCGAATCCTATCCTCTGAAAAATGTGAGCATGCATGCACATACAATGTAGTTATTCGATTTTATAATTTCATATTTATAAAGTGAAAAAATAACACGTGCGCATGTTATAATTAATTTTAAGAAAATATTTTGAAGATAATTAAAAAATTTGTAAATAAAGGTTTCAAAAGATCTCACAATTAAGTAAATAGACGACAAGTATAATTACTAGTTTCATATATGTTTCTAAAAATTATATCAGAACCATTAAAGGTAGAGCATTTGTTCCATAAAAAAAGAGAATCTTGTGAAAAATTAAGATCAGATAGAACAAGATCACAGTTAATAATTTGAAAAAAATAAGAATAACATGAAATACATAAATTTTATGTGGAAAACTTTCGAACAAATCAGAGTAAAAACTACGGATAAAAACATAAAAATTCCATGATGAAATGAAAAAGAGATTGTAACATCTCTTTAAATTTAAGGAGAGAATAATTAAACTCTTTCTCAAAAATTAGGAGAATAACAATTTATTATTATTTTTTTCTAATCTATGTCTTTTCTTTCACACTTGGGATACCTCTCACTTTTTGCTCCATCACTTGCTATGCTCCATTGCATCAATTAAATGTCTATCTATGGGCATAAGCTTTGCCCAAAGAATGGATCAAATTTAGCCACATCTTTGTTGCCCTAACTATTAAAAATGTTTGGCCTTGCACCTTCCACATTAACCAATTGTTGGCTATGCAAAATATATGGCTCATTTTTAATCACATATAAAGAATGCATATATTCTTATGCCTTTGGACTAGGCATAATAGGCTAACAATATCTCACTTTAAGATTTGATTGAGAGTCAATCATATATTTACATCATTTTTTTTCTTGTCATTTTAGGTTGTTCATATCTCTGCTAGGCCACTAGAGGATCAATGTCAAATAAATTTGTCAACATTGACTGCATTTGTTATGAAATTTGTCAGCTTGTCTTTTGTATTAATTTTCAGCATATCCACTGTTCATTTTTCTATTTTTTTACGAATGAAGTGGTACTAGAGTTGGATGTATTTTGTCTTAGAATAAAAAGTTGGATTTTTTGCAATATGCAAAACACTCCGACTATTACGAAAAAAAATAAATTTTCTCTTATTCATGTCCGAGTTCCTCCATTACCATTTTTAACCAAATAGCTTATTTACTAGTTTGTGTAGTTGCTACATATTTTGCTAATGCAACATTTGTTGTCCCTTAATATATCTCATGACACTTTTTACAGGATTCTAATACTCTTTATCAGGATTAGTCATGTATCAACTAACCACTTACACTGCTTGTACAATGTCCGGTCTTGTACAAATTATAACGAATATTAAACTTCTCACTGCTGATGCATAGAGTACTTAAGACATTTTCATTCTCTTTGCTTATGTGATAGGACATATACTGGAGGATAACTTGAAATTAATAGGAAATGGAGTATAAATTGACTTACAATCTTGCATATTAAAACATCATAAGAATTTTTTCAAATAATTATTTTGAGAAAGTCAAATCTTCCTATTATTTATATCTCGATAAATTTGCATTCGTAAAATCTTGTTTGCCAGTTTCAAATTCTTCATCTCAAATTCTTTAGCCAAATTGTGTCTTTAATTCTTCAATACAATTTTTATTGAGACTCGTTACCAACATGTCATCTACATGAAGCATCAAAATGATAAATTATTTCTACCAAATTTCTTGAAATATGCACAAGGGTCTGCATTAAACCTGCTATATCCAAGACTCATGATAAAATAATTAAATCTTTTATACCAATACCTCAACGTCTGTTTGAGACCGTACAAATATTTGTTCAACCTACAAACCAAGTTCTCTTTCCCTTTTTCTTCAAAACTTTATGGTTGGAGCATATAAATTTCTTCATTAAGATCTCCATGAAAAAAAAACAGTTTTCACATTTAACTGCTTTAGAAATAAGTTAAATATAACACACATTGTCATAATTACTTTGATTGTTGTAAGGCGTACTCCTGGAGAAAATATCTCATTGAAGTCAATATTTTTTTTCTGAGCATATCCTTTCACTACCAATCTTACATGATACTGCTACAGTTGATCTTCATCATTACGGTTGATCTTATACACACATTTGTTACCAATGGACTTTCTTCCTTATGGTAATGACACAAGTTCTCAAATTTTGTTTTTATGAAAAACTTTTATTTTTTCTACATTGTTATCATCTACTGAGATGCATCAGAATTGTTCATTGTCTTTTAGAGAGTTATGACTCTCCATTATCTATTAGAAGACATCATGCAACATTGCTCCCCATAATATACTCCAAGTGCTAATTTAGTGGTCTTCTCAAGTGATCTAATCGTCGAAGTTCTGAAGGCTTAGACACAACTGATTATTGTTTTTCGAGTTCTAGTGCTACCTCCGAAGATTTCATTTGTTCAAATTTGTTTTCTACATGTACCACCATAGTCTCTGTATTTTCTTTTACCGTGCTATTATTACTTTCTTTTTTTTGTAATATATCTTCTGCAAAGATAACTTCTCTATTGACTATAACCTTATAGGCAGTTAGATCTCACATGTGATACCCCTTTACTCTATTAGCATATCCCAATAATAAACACTTTATAAATTTTGGATCCAACTTTGTTATTTTTTAGTCGTTGTACATTACGTACACAAGACTTCCAAATATATGTAGATTTGAATAGTCAATTTTTTTTCCTAGTCCACATCTCTACTGATGTCTTCAACCCAATTGATATTAAAGGTGCCCAATTTATCACATAATAGACGGTATCAACTGCTTCTACCCAGAAAAATTTTTCTAAGTCTGCAACTTCCAATATAGCTCTTGTTTTTTTAACAAAGTTATGTTCATCCGCTCTATCACTCAATTCTATTTTGGAGTGTATGATACAGTATAATGAACTACGTTTTATGCCATATTGATTGTAAAATTTGACAAATTCATGACTAATGTATTCTTCTCCATTATTTGTCCTCAGATACTTGATTATTTTTTTGGATTCAAACTTTACCCATACTTTGAATATTAGAAATACATTTACCTTTCTCTTGATAGGATACACCAAATATCTTCTAGAATAATTATCAATGAATGACACAAAATATTTTACTCATCTCAAAGACGTAACTGATGTTTATCATACATTAGAGTGAAACAATTCTAAAATTTCTTTACTTACAAAATTTGTTGTGTTAAACTTCAACTTGTGTTGCTTATTTGTAATACAATATTCACAAAAAAGGTAAAGACGCCTTAGTAAGCTCTGAAAGTAAATTTTTCTCCACAAGAATTTTAATCCCTTGCTCAAACATATGTCCAAGTTTCTGATACTACAACATTATAGATCTTTTATTTGAACTATTTGAAGCAACTGATATTTTTTCTTCAGGCAAAGTCTTTCATTTCAATATGTACAAGTTAGTAGCCACATTTTCTCCCTTTATAAGTATAATCGCACCCCAAATCATCCTTATAATTCCATTTTTGGCTTTAATTCTACAACAAGGTCATTTAGTTGACCCAAAGATAACAAGTTATTTTTCAGACATTTCACATGCTGCATTTATTGAATATTGCAGATTGTGCCATCATGGAACTTCAATTTGATGGTTATAATACCAACAATCTTTAAGGCTTAATCATTGCAATTGTACACATATCCTTTAAAAACATGTTCATATTGATGGAACCATTCCCTTCGAGAGATCATGTGAAATGTAGCTCTTGAGTTAATTAACCACCTATCAGCAAATGTCTTCCTGCTTTCATTAGTTATCGTTGCTTCACAACACAAAATATCACCTCTCATCGGATGTACTTTCAATATTTCCTTGTGCAATGAAACTTTTCTTGTTTAAATTCCAATAATCGTTCTTCAATGGACCTTTTTGCCACAATGGTAGCATTTCAGGTTTTTTTTTTACTTTTTGACTATGACCTACTTTGATATTGGCTCCCACTTAAGCCATGTTCCATTGATCTTTCTCTCATCACCATCAGGGCTTTGGCTTGTTGGGAACTTGCCAACTTGTCCTCTTTGTATTTGCGCTGATTTTCCTCTTCAAGAATAACAGTTGCAATATCATTAAAGCTCAAATAGTATGTGAGGACATTGTTTGTTAGATTAATAATGAGTTGATCATACGAATCAAGTAGATTTTGAAGTAAAAGTTCAATATGTTAATTTGACTCTATTTTATAATGAAATGAGTTGAGAAACTATAGTGTTCAAAGTGTTGATGTGCTATATCACTGAAATAGATTTTGACATACAGAAAATGTACAATTTTCTCTTAAGAAAAATCTTGTTGTGAAGTGACTTGACATCGTATAGTTTTGTGAAATGATCATAAATCTCCTTTACAGTTTTCTTCTCCTTAATATGACCAACTAATGCAATATGAAGATTTGCAATAACATTCTCATCCATTTCGTTTCACTTACCATCATCTGTGAATTCTGTCAACCTTTCAGAGATAGCTGCTAGGCAATTATCTTTTATCAAGATCGTTTTTATTTTTAATTTTCACAATGAGAAATTACTCTCATTGAACTTATCGATCTAAAATTTTATCGTCATTGCTTCCATTATAACTTTTAAGAGTAAACAATAATATAACTTATTTTCTGATGTGTAAGATCTACTTATTAGTGACAACCACATAACATACGATAAGTAGATATTAACACCAAACCAAATTTTGATACTATTTGTTGTGAAAAATTAAGATAAGATAGAACATGGTCATAGTTAATAATTTGAGAAAAGTAAGAATAATATAGAAAATACATATTTTATGCGGAAAACTCTCGAATAAATCAGGGTAAAAATCAATAATAATGATAGAAGAAAATCACTATGAAATGAAAAAGATATTACAACATCTCTCTAAATTTAAGAAGAGAACAATTAAATTTTTTTTCAAAAATTTGGAAAATAACAGTTTATTATTTTTTTTTCTAATCCCTCTCTTTTCTCTCACACTTGGGATACCTCTCACTTTTTACTCCCTCACTTAGCTATGCTCCATTGTATTAATTAAATACCTATTTATAAGCAAAAACTTTGCCCAAAAAATAGACCAAATTTAGCCACATCTTTATTGTCCTAGCCATTAAAAATATTTGACCTTGCATCTTCCACATTAACCAATTATTGATCATGCAAAATATATGAGTCATTTTTAATCCCATGTAAAGAATGCATATATTTTTAGGGGTTTGGACTAGGCATAATGGGCTAAAAGGGAACTCACCCTGCACGCACTTTGAAGTGCTTAGGAGAAGTTAACATAAACAATTATTTTGGTAATTTTATTTGAGAGGCTATAATATTGGTTGTGATTGTGATAATTAGAATCATGAGTTAGTTGTTTAAAAAGTAAAATAAAGATGCCGTTAGTGATTACAGCCACCAATAATTAAAAAAGGCCCTCTTTTCTTTGTTTATTATTGGCTAATGTGGATTTTATTACATATACTTATGATGCAATGCATACATGTAGGTTCTTTCATAGAAAAGGTAAATTTTTAATGCATGGATAGACCTAAATGTCAGTATGTTATCGACTATGAATAAGATTTAGATTAATAAACATTTTAATTTAATTATTCCCAAAATTGATTACTGTTGATAATTAGTCTCCTTAAATATAATTAAGGTTTAAGGAAAGACGTTCACTTGCTTTGAATTTTACGATCACCTTTTGTTTTTTTATTTTTGTGTAGATTCTTGATTAAGTCAAGATTTGCATAAAATTAGAGAAGACATATTTTATCTATTTAACGCATGCGCAAAACATAAAGCCAAAAATAGAGATACTTTGTAAAAATCAGTAAGATCTATTTGTATTATTGATTGTGGGACTTGTGATAGTCTCATCTTATAAAAATGTTAAAACTAACTAATTAATTAAAAATTTGCAGCCAAGAGTGTTCATGTCGATGTCAAGGGAAAATATGTAGTTGTAGTCCATATGCTAGCGTAGTTCATGAAAAACTAAAACAAGAAAAGAGTAGTTCATGAACATCTTCCATATATAATAGCTGAGAAAGCAATTTGGTTATCAATTCTTAACATCCTATCAAATCACAACATGGTATAATTAGAAATATCTTCTTGAAATATAAAAAAAAAAAAAATCATTCGAGAGTGATTTCTTATCGAGTATCTTAATAATTCTCTTATTTTTATTTGATGCTTTTATAAAATAATAAAAAAGCCCTTATGCTCGGGATATTATGCTGGTGGGAACACATCATGCGCCGTAAAATAAATAATTGTATCACAATAGTTTAATTTCATATGTGACAAAAGATGAAAAATATGCTGACGATGCCAACCAACGAACCTATCGCAAAACCCAAATTTGTTCTTATCATTATTTTCACTTTTCTGTCTACACTCATCTGCGATGTTTCTAACCACGGATATTGCTGTGTTGCCTTTTTTTATTTATTTATTTATATTAATTTTCAGGCAAGTACCGAGATGGGAACATAAGAAATTAAGAATATAATCATGCATGGTTTTAATGACTTTATATGTGGCGAGCAATTTTATATGTTTTTTTTATAGAAAAAAAGGCTTAAAGCAGAGAAACACAAAGGAACTGAACAACCACTCTCCTGGGTGGGAAATTCCAAGAACATTCATCAAGTGTTGCATAATACTCCCTGGAGGACGAAGCAGTTCCGTCACTCCTCTATCATGTCGAAGGGCTTCATTAAAAAGCCAATCGGCAACTCTATTTCCTTTTCTCAGGACATGCTGAATCGGTAGCTCCGTTGCTCTCTATCATGACGAGCAATTTATATGTTACAAACTTACAATGATGACTAGATGTATTAACTGAAGTTATTTTAAGATTTGTGTTTATATTCTCATCAATACGCTTTTAAATATGTATTGAAATGTGAAGATGCAATAATTTATTTGAGTGGTAATCCATTTTTATGATTCGGCCATTAAATTTTAATATAATAACTGGAAGATAATATAATAATTTATCTTGTTAACTTCGATTTGATTGAAGTTAGTTAAAAGTTTATTTAGTTTACGTGGCAGTTTTAATCTATGTAATATGAAGTAGCTGTTCCTATTATTTAGAAATTTGTTAGTTATGGATAGATATTAGTAATTAGTAGGGGGTATCGAGTCATAAGACGCGGATTCGACATTTGTAATATGTAAATTTAGTGTATTAGTATTGAGTGTAAATAAGTTCGTGTCATAAATAAATCGACCTATTTATAATACAGTTCTAAGTGGATTATATCACGGATTGACATGTGAACCTGTTACAATCTATTAATTTTTATGTATCGTATCGTGTCAATCCAATTCAAGTCATTTATAAAATGTATAAATTTATTAAAATATGAAGATTTATAGTGTCATTTTATAAAAAAAATAAATATTAAAATATTATTTTTGTATCGTATTGTGACAATTAACTCAAAAGACATAATCGTGTTATGTTGGATAATCCAAAAAAATATAATTATATTATATTCGTGTTAAACGTGTAATCCGTTTAATTTCATGTCAATCCGATTAATAAATAGATTGTATTCATATTAATTCTAATTATGTCATTAGTGTAGATCGACACGATAGAAATACAACATGTCAATCCGATTTACCTCTAGTAATTAGTGGTTAAGTGAATTTATGATTCCTTTTTTATCCAAGTTGTAACTCTTATCATTTGAATTTGAGTTGAGTTGGTTCGGTTTCAAAAACTCATTTTGTCTTCTCTCTTTTAATTTCAACAAAATTCATATTAGAAACCTTAGAAATTAAGCGTCAAATTAGCACCATTAAAATAATAACAATTATAAAAAAAATTATTTTTATGGGAAAGTGAATTACTCAGTTTATTAATGATGATATTATCAAGTTTAAATAATATTTTTTTTGGGAGAAAAACAGTTTTGTCTTAAAGAGAAAATCGAAAATTAAAATTGTTTCAGCTGATGAGTTGATGACATATCTGGTGGCTCATGCGAGTCATATTGGTATTGGTGGCGAGCAAATAATTCGAATATAGAGCATTAAAATTTGCATTTTACTACTACGTGGACCGCTATATTTCCCACTTTAGTGTATCCAACAATTGGATTTTTTTTTTCTAAAAACAATTATCAAAAGAAAGGAAAAGAACAACACACAAGGGTCCAATAATTCCTTAAAAAAAGCTGGACAATTTAATTTTTGGACATCAAATTCATATGCAAGTTCTTTCGATATAGAATTTAAACATCTTCATTGGAAGAAACAAGAAAGAAATTAACATGTAATCATTAATTTATTCAATTCCTTGTATCTATCACTTATCTTTAATACATATTTAAAAATTGTTTGTGATCCTAAACTTAGGATTTATTCCCAAAACTTGACCCCAAAAAAAAATTGTTTGGGATTCTAAACTTACGATTTATCTCCCAAATTAAACTTATGATGTAGTTATTCATACTCCTTAATTAGTCTTAAATGAAATATTTAGATTCTTATTTGACACGTGATTGAATTTGAATATGATGGGGAGGGTGATGGCTGAAAAAAATTTGCGATAGAGTTGCTGAATTGGAGATTGAATTGGTAAAATAAAAATCAGAGACTGCTCCTCATCTTCTTTCCCATTCTTCTTCTTTACCCTAATTGATTTTATTATTAATTGCTCTGTGTTCTCTCTCCTACTTTCACCAACAGTAAGCTATTAGAGGAAAAGACTCCATGTTTGATCAATCATTTCAAATTAGAAAAAAAAAAAACCCTTCAAAGAGATTAAAAAAACTTTGAAAAAAAAATCTGAAATCATGAAGGAGAAGATCTGCCAATAGTCGGTAGTGATCTTGGGTGCCAATTTAAAAGATAAAGAAAAAATGGTGATCTCAAATCAAGATTATTATTTTAGAAAAAAAATACAAAATATTTAAACCCCATTAAGAATTGAATCAAAATAATTTAAATTAAAAAAATGAGTTTAAAAAAAGATTATAATTAAAAAAATAATTGAATAATGGGAGCTGAAAATCAACTGACTATCAAACCCACATATCTTACATTATTAAGTGAAGTTTTAGTTTCACAATTGAATTGTTCATGAGCACAAAAAATAAAATATAATTAATTTAAAAACATAAAAATGATAATACACAGCTAGATCCACCCAAGTAAAGTAAATCCCATGGAACACAAATTACAGTATATGCCTAAAAATTCTTTATATTTATCTGCCAATTACTTATATAAAAACTTAAGAAGATAATTTAGGGATAAATATGTATTAGGCCAATACAAATCGCAATAATTATGATTCCTAGCCAAAGTTATTGACTTTTATGATAAAAGATATTATTTTTTTAGTTATTAATGTGATTTAGTAATAGTGGCGAGTTCAGATTTTTCAATTGAAAATTTGATATCATGTGAATTAATGAATAAAAAAAATAATTTTAATTAAACTGCGAACTCAAATATTAATTAAATTCCTTTGTAAACAAATGGAATTTAGATATTGAAGATAGGACTGTCAATTCGTGTCATGTCTAATCGTGTCGTATCTTAATCGGATATGATACGATTAAATACGATACAAATACGACACGATTAACTAATCGTGTTAAAAATTTGAAATACGAACACGACACGGTTAAAATCCGTGTTAACACGACACGACACGATTAATTTAATGTGTATAAATTATACGACATGACACGATTAGATACGATTAGACACGGTCTACTTAATGTGTCTAAACGTATACATTTTATACGACACGATACGATTATACACGATATGATTATACAAGAATAGACATAAATATTAAATTAAAAATTTAATTTAATTAATTGAATCTCAATTTAATCAATTTACATTTAATTAATAATTTTAATTTAATTAATTAAACTCCAATTAAATATATATAAGTTCAATTGAATCAATTTAATTCATTCATTCATATATAAATATGTATTATATATATTTATAATATTATAATATATATTTAAATTTTGAGTAAAATTAAAATAATTAGTCATATATTTATAATTAATAAAATAATATATTTTTAATCGTATCTAATCGTGTATTAACAGGTAAGACAGGTAAAATCCGTTTATGACACGATTTTTTTCGTGTCGTAATCGTGTTGACACGGTTATGATCCATATCCGTTTAGCTCATATCCATATACGGTTAAGTCCGTATCGTTTCATGTCGTTTAATCGTATCGTGTCCAAAATTGTCAGTTCTAATTGAAGCAACGTAATTATTTGTCTATTATCTATTTATCAATTGGGTCTTGGCACAAGAATGTTCCCATGGGCGTAAGATTGGACATGTTCTGTTGATAGTTCAGTAGAGAATGGAAGCACAGCACATTACAGTTGGAGGAAGATGGGCCAGATCAGGCCCATTGTTAAAAGGTACGACTGGATCTGGATACTCGTAGAGGTGGAAAAGCATTGTGAAGCAGAAGTTGATTTGTTTTGGGCCTTATTGGATCACGTGCAAAAAGAATAAATAATTTTTAACTTCTTGTGAAAGGAAATATAATTTATCCCATGATGTAAATGTTAATGCCATGTGTTCTAGATAAAGTGTAAACATTTCAAGCTTAATAACGTTAGTGATTGGATTTTTATTTTAGATATACTCTTTCATTTTTAAAAAATTATTTCATAAAAAATATTTTTAATAAATTTTTTATCTATAAAATTTAGAATATATGGTAAATTTGACTCACTAAACTTTATTCTATATTCTAATTATAATTAATATATCTTATTTTTTATATATAGTGTATTTTTAAAAAAATATATATTTCTTTCGTTATAATAAAAGTTATTTTCTTTTAGTAAATATTAATTTAAATAAAAAATTGAACTTATAAATTTTTTTTTAATTTAAAAGATGATGTAAGAAGCATATGCTCTTAGATGCTTTGACCCAAAAAAGGACAAGATCCAAGAGTTGTGGGACCTTTGAGTAAAAGTCTCATAAATTTCATATTTAATGTGTACTTAAAAGGTTCTATTTCTGATATATTGCAAGTGCGAAATGCCTTATAACCAACCCTGCACTGCAGATGACCTTATAGTTCAATGTACAGTGATTGATGAATTGAATGGTTTTACAGTTGGTTTTGTTTCAAGTTAAGCTCTTTTATATGCTGACTAATTAACTATAACAATTGTTGCATGAAACTCTTTAATTAATTAACAGAAGGCTTTGGTGCTTTCAAATAAAATGTGCATAAATGGATACATAGTCAGGAGTAATTAAAAGCATGCCCTCCCTAACAATAACATAATATAAAAGCAGCAAATGCCATGCCACTTAAGACCAAATCTATTGGACATGCCAATCAGAGATGTGTAAAAATTTTTCAATCCAAAACCTAATCTGGCATTAGACTTGAGAGATTATAAAAACAAGAGTTACACAATATTAGCATGTCCTTCTACAGTTTAATATACATATTATTATCTTTTTTTTTTTATCATGAATTTGACTTTTTTAAATAAAAAATTTGTATATTTATATTAAAATTTACCTTTTTTTTATACATTATCTGATTTAATAAAGTATATATCATACATATTATGTTTTTATCAAAAAATATATATAAATACCTTATATTTTATTAAAAAAATATATTTTTTTATCAGTATCCAAAGCGTTGAAAAATGAATAGTTTTATATAAATTTGACAAAATTTTCATACGAAATATTTTGAAATTTATTTGGAAAAAAAACTTCAACTTTATGAAAATTTTATTAGACAAGGGAATTATAATTAGTTAGATAATATTTATATATTATATGTTATGCTAATAAAGATATAATAAATTTTAAAAAAATATTAATTTATAAATTTAGATTTTCAATAAATTTCTTAAAGTTTCCATAATAAGGTCGTTCTTATTTTTGTTTGTTTGTTTTTTTTTTAGTTTTCTAAAGGAACAAGGCTGGGAAATGTTTTTTTTTTTTTACAATCATAATTAAGAAACAAAGGGAAATGTTAAAGAAAATTAGGGCAAAATAGTGAAGAAAAACGAGCATCTTGCGTGGGCGTCGTGTCTGTCGGTAGCAAAGGTCAAACGAAAAGGGGTCAACCTAAGTTTCCCCCAGAACGACGATAAACACACGAATTAACTGGAGATTCTTTGTGATCAAAGTGGGCCCAGCCCACTGTCCCTCTCAATTCCGTTCAGGCCCTTACTAATTTGTGCCTATGCTAAGCTTTTCCCAGCACCACCTGATTTCCATTCCCCATTCTGCCCTTTACTCTCTTTCTGGGATTAATCTTTTTCTTAGGGGGATTATTGTAAAATAATCATTTTACATTTCTCTGTCAATCTTCCCCATATTTTACTCTCTCAAAGTTCTTTTTTTTTTAATTCATAATTATTACTAAAATAATGTCGGTTTATTAAAAATCTAATATTTCTTTTATATTTTTTTAAAAAAATATGTATAAGTCAAAGTTTCACATACAGATAAAAGATAATAAAAAGATGGTTAGGAATTGTAATCATAATTATGGCAACAATAAAAAGAATGGTTTGTTTTTATTGAAATAATAAAAATATAAAATAATGATGAATTGATACTTTTAAGCATCAGTATTTACAAAATTACAATAATTTCTTAATTTTAAACTAAACTGAAACAATACGCTGTATTGTTGTTTTTATAATAACAAGGAAGACTTAGCTTCTTCAGTATAGCTATTCTTACATTTTAGTTCAACTTACCATGGCTCGTTTAGTTTGATAAGAGAGAAGAATTGAATATTTATCTTTCCCAGAGATAAGCATATATAAACAATAAAATATAAAATTAGCCTCATGATTGCCAAAAGAGAAGACAAAATAATGAGAGATTGAATAACAAATGCAACCCAACCAAAAAAAAAAAAAAGTGGGTCAATATCAATATACCATTATCTTCATTGCTAAAGCAAGAAAATGCTTTCTGAATCATCCCCATTAACATCCGCTGCAACTATTTAGAATAGAAAGAAATTGTTAGTTAAACTTCTTTTTATAACAATTAAGAGATTTTAACAATTTATTGAAAGATCTTTTAACATAATCATACCATCTCTTACGTTGATGCTAAAAGAAAAATGCATTTGTGTAGATTCTGAATTTGCGCTGTGAAATTCACTTATATTCTTGTTACGAGAATTATTTGTTTTTCCACCACACCTTTGAGAGCCACTGATTATAATTTCTTTCATTTGCATATCACATTCCACGACATTAATCTTCCACCTTTTTTTTTTTTTTCTATATTTATAAACCTATCGTTGTTCTTTATTCTACATGACATTTGTTTGATATAGTTTTCGATAATTGCAATATTTGTAGTTCTTATACGTATTTTTCTCTATTGCAATTTAAAGCTGTCTTTCTTTTGCATCTTCTTAATTTGTAGATTTGCTTTTAATAGTAAGAATAAATTTCAGAAGAAAATTATAGTACACCAATAGTATGATTATTATCCATCAAAATATTGTAAAATAATATCTACTCACATGCAATAATGATAAAACCAGAGATGAAAATTGGATTTTAAATATCAAACACCATTAATTTGAAAATGAAAAATATATAAATATCTAATCTGTGTTGTAAATAATTGAAGTCTAAAGAGAGCATAAGTCATTAACTCGCTGCACATGAAAATGAAGCAAGAAGTTGAGTAAATTTTTTTTTTTGGATAAAATGACAATAGTAATCATTCAATTTTGGTTAAAATCTATAATTTATATAGAAACCTTTAAGGATGTTACCTGTATTTTGTTGCTGAATTCTAAAATCAAATAAACCAGAGTATAATGACTCGCAATTTCAAAAATATGGAAGAGTTTTTGATATCTGTTTGTTGTTGTTGATTTCTGAAAGCAATTTAATGAGAATACGGTAATTTAAAATTTCAGTAGTCTAGGAAAGATAAATAAGGTTGAGAGATTAGATTTGAGATTTTTGAAATTAAAGCAATCTATCAATTTAAAATCTTGTAATGGTTATTTTGTTGGGTTTTTTTTAAAAGCTGTCAAAGTAATATGGCTGCCAAACCTCCCAGCACCACCAGACGCGTCATTACTACTGCATTTGGCATTCCTGCATGGGTTCGCTGCCTCAGATTAATTTGATTATCTAGCTAATGTGGGAGTCATTTTGATATTTTATTTGCTTTGGCTTATATATATATATATATATATATATATATATATATATATATATAAATAGATTTGACATTAAACAATTTACTTTTAAAATTATAATGGATTAAAATATATTTTTTATTTTTCGTATTTATAGATAATAAAATTGAGATTATATCTAAATAATAATATTTTATTTGAAAAAAAATATCAATAATTTTTGTAAACTATATATCATAACCCTTTATTTAAAAAATAACAAATTACTTACATAAATAAATTTTTAAAAAATTAATTGTTTATTTTCAGTCATTTAAAACGATGACTATTTATTTGATGGTATATGCATTTTAAATATTATAATGCAATGTACTATATAATATTTCTATATTTGAGATATTTTTATGTGAATTTTTTAAAATTTGATGTACAGTCTAATAATATTTTATAAAAATTTAGAATTTTTGTTCATTACTAATAACTATAACTGTAGTGCAACTAGTAAATTTAAGTTACAATTTTTTTAATTGTTATCTCAAACTACATTTTTATCAAATGATATAGGATAAAGCCGTTAGTTTTTTTAAAATTTATCTTTTATTGTAATTTATTAAATTTTAAAAGATTTTTTTGTAATTTATTGTTTAAAAAAATAGGAGAATAAAATTCTACAAAAAGATGAAAATTTTTATCGATTTTTGTTTAAAAAATAATTGTAAAAAGCAAAAAAGGAAAATTAGCTCAATTTGTTGATTTTTTTGTTGTTGTTTTTTTCTTGAAAGAGGAGAGGATACAAAAATCAAAATATGCAGTGACAGAGCGTAACTAATAATAAATGTAAACAAAAGTTAAATTGGTATTTAAAAGCTGAAGCCCCCGATGCCAATTTTGTCAGTCAGCCACGCTTTCAATATTTTCTTATAAATTACGTAAAAGGTTTTTTCTTCATACTCCCTCAACTCACTTTTATTTTATTTTATTTTATTTTTGTATTATAACTTCATATTCATTAAAAATATATTAAAAAATGTCCTGTAATCTATTCTAAATGAAAACAAAATGCTAGCCTTTCTTTATTACATATTTAGTTGTTTAACAATCTAATTAATAATATATTATTTTGAAAAAAATAATTTTATTTTGCTAATACAAAATTAACCTCAAAATTATTATTTAATATATTATAAATTGAATTATGATATTTCAAAAAAAAAACTTGATTTATGGATAGAAAAGTATAAATGAGTTTGGACAATAAATTCCACCAAAATTACTATAACTTTTCTTAGAAAATAGAATATTAATATTAAAAACTATTGTTAGAATAAATTTATTTGTAATTAAATTAATATATATCAATCAATTTAATTACAGTTTATTATTTGTAAAGGAATTATTAATTTTTATAATTGGATTAGCCGGTAAATTTATTTATGAATGAAGAAAAATAATTATTGAGCATGTTTTAAAGATAAATGCGAAACTAGTAAAAGAAAAAAGCGAGAGGGCACATGATAAAGTGTGAATAAAAATCTAACAGGTCTCTCTCGTCCTCTCTGGAGCGGTCTTGGCTTTCTCAGTCGTCTCTCAATGTCGCTTTCGCCTTTTACAGCGACAGCAATTTACAGACCAAGCTCGAACCGGAAAACACACCAAGACCGTAAATATTAATCAGAGGCCAAAAAAGAAAACAAAAAGAAGAAGGAAATGCTCTGTTTGCAGCTGCCCCCTCCCTTACGATACCTTCCTTCTTCTTCTTCTGCTCACACCTCCCTCAACTACTCTGCTGATCAAAATACACAACCACTCCCCTTTTTTATTTCTCTGTTCTACAGTTATTTCATTTTTTCTCCTTTTCTGTGCTCCTTTGGATTCCTGATCTTGTTGTTTCCAAATCTACCATTTTACTTCTTTCATACCAAAAAGAAAAACTGAAAGAGATATACTTCTGTAGATCCCACGTAGCTTCTTGATCATTTATTTGGTGCTAAACCCATCCCCTGTTTCTTCTACTGTTTTCTGCTAAGCTGTCAGTTTTTCCTCTCTGAATTTAGTTAAACTCTTTATTTGTCTATTGACTTAATGCTCTTTCCATTCCATTCTTTCAATTTCAGCTTAAAAATTCATTCTATTAAGAGTGAATCTTGAATTTTTTTCTCTAATTTATTTCAAGCTTCTTCATCAATTCAAATTTTGAATTTTCTCGATAGTTCCTGGCAATGAATTGTCTCGTTTTACTAATATGCTTTCTTTGTCTTCAAATCATGTATGCACAATCATACTCCACACAACCCATGAATTGTACGGACACCACGCGCCTTTGCACATCGTTTTTGGCCTTTAAGCCACAACAGAACCTCAATCTAGCAGTGATCCAAAGCATGTTTGACGTGTTACCTCAGGATGTAACAGTGGAAGGCAATGATCATGGCTACATATTCATCAAGAAGAACTGCTCTTGCTTATCCACCGCCAAAGTTTATGCTACTAATACTACATATACAGTGAAATCCAGTGAAGGTTATGTGTATGACATTGTGATAAACGCTTATGATGGGCTTGCTTTTCTGCCAAATATTACCAGACGAGCCAAGGTTGATGCAGTTATTTCTTTGAGGTTATTTTGCGGGTGCTCAAGTGGTTTGTGGAATTACTTGATGAGTTATGTGATGAGTGAAGAAGACACTGTGGAGTCATTGTCAAGTCGATTTGGGGTTAGTATGGACAGTATTGAGGCAGTGAATGGAATAGGGAACCCAGATAATGTTACTGTTGGTGCTCTGTATTATGTTCCCTTGAATTCAGGTTAGTCTTGTCCTGATCTTTTGTCATTTTTGCACTCTTGATTTGCAAAATTAAATGGTTCTCAAGTATGCTGTTTGATTTGTCTTCTTATGTGAAATGGATAAGAAACTTTGGTTAAAGATGAAGAAAAGTATCTTGCTGAGTTTAATTGTTTGTATTTCTGAAGCTGGAATTCCTTCTTGGCATCTGCTATGTGATCTTAGAATTGTTGAGCTTGTTTCAGTGATGTGATTGAGAGGCAAATATGTGGTCACTGAATGTGGCTCTTGGCTGTATATTATATTTTGAATTAATTACTAGATTTTAAGGAAACCAGAAATAGTTTTAATTTTTGAAAAGCCACTGAGTCTAATAATAATAATCCACTGAACAGGAAATTATTATGGTTTAAGTATCTGATGGAAACATTTCATCAGGGGAGTGGTTTTTTATGTATAGTACACTATATATGTTTAAGAAAAAACAAACATTTGTATACTTATCTTTTAGTGTTGCAACTGTTCCGAAGGAAGTGGCATGTCCTTTGTTTCTGTGATTAGGAATAGCATTGTGAATATCAGTGAAACCAATATCAAGAATGAGCTAGATTACACAGATCTAGAGCTGCAGTTATGTTACAAGTGGATAAATTACATGAATATTTTATTGGAATTCATTGGAAAAGATTGATGCATAAAGAGAGTTAGCTGAATGATCGGTATGTTTTGGTAGAGGTGTGAAGCATTTCACCACTCCAAAATTAAGATTTTGTTTCTGCAAGATCTTATCAGGGTGCATATGTATGTCAGCTTTGAGTTTAAGTCTGCTTTGATATGCAAACCAATTTTTTGTAACAGATCATGGAAGTGCATTAGATTTAGGAATGGAAATATTTTCATCTTTTTTTGTTTGAATGGATAGAGATCTCATACTGCAATCATCTCTTGGACTTGGGTTCTGATAATGAAATTTGTACTGTAAATTTTGATTCACAAAGTGGATAACTGGATTCATATTATGTTTCATGGCCCTCCAGAGCAGATATTTGATGATGAATATTAAAAGGAAATAGCTTATTGTTTATTTATATTTTGTAAATGGAAGTGCTGCAATACAATTAGCTTAAAGCGAATTTAATTCCTTGTGCTATTTCCACTATATGTGTTCTTTCAATCACTTTGCAACTGGATGGAGTTTTCTTTTCATTTTTTTTTTTGTAAAAGTACAGATGTCCATTATCCGGCAGCTATTCACTTACGAATTTCTACTCTTTCTTTTATTCTTATCTTACCCAGTTCCTGGTGAGCCTTATCCTTTGGAGAATGACATTCCTCCTAGTCCCACTCCGGTTCCTGAACCTTCTTTTGAGAGTTTCTCAGGTATGGCTTTGTATTTCTATGATCTTCATAGATAGGAGATAATTGTACTTCATTATTGTACTTTACAGATAAATTTAACATTGTGCACATTCCCACACTCAAATTGCGCTTTCATCTAGTTCTTTGTTTTACAGTTTTAGAAAGACTATGACAATTTTCAGCTGGTGATTTCAAAAGCAAGACCATGAATGTAATTGGAACATATTTTGTAATAGTGAAATTATTGAAAGAAACTTAATAGAATACTATGCATGGATCTTTTAACTGAAGATAGTTACCTGCACTAAAGCCTGATCAGGAAGGAAAGTAGAAGACCTTAACTGTTGTCCCAATCGACTATGAACAGATGATGAGTGTTAACTTGCATATCATGTTACTTTGCTGTCCCCATTTATGTTGACTAATGCATATTTTGATCTAAAGTAATTCATGCTGTTGAGGCAATTTAGTGAAATTGGTAATTCATGTTGTTGAGGCAATGTAGTGAAATTGGAGGCGTATATGGTAAACTTGTGCAAATATTGAAATGTCAGTTCAAATTCTATGAATGCCTTGTCTTTCTTCTGTTAATTTTGTCTATATTATTACTTTTCATATGTCATGTAACGATCAGGATGCCTTATGTTTGCAGCAAATCAACAGAAGCATAAGGCGCGTGTACCATATGAATGGATTATAGGGAGTCTTGGGATTGGTATTGCACTGATTGTATTTTGTATAGTCTTTTGTGTATGCTTGAAATCCTCTACCTGCTTTTCTAAAGATCAAGGAGATCATGCTAAAGACCCTGATGGCGAGATTTCTCATAAGTTTCATATTCTTCGCAAGCCAAGTTTCTGTTGTGCTTCAGGAAGGTTTATCTCTGACAAATCAGGAGACTGGAAGCAAACAAATGGCGAGACTAGCAGCCACCACAGAGCTATTCCTAGAGGTTTTATAAAACTATTTATGAGATTCTGAAATGGCATTAGTTTCTTAATATTACTAGGAGTTTGCACAGTCTGGTTTAAAATGATTTAAGGAACTTTGAAACCAAACTGAAAAATTTACAATTTATGAATTTTCTAAACTAAAGCTGAATTGTTAAATTATAAAGCCAGACTGAATTGAGCTGATATGGTTTAATGTTGTTTTTAATACGTTTTTGGGTACATGATATTATTCTTTTCTTATTATTTTTTAAATATTAAAACTGACTAGAATATGGATTGATTTTTCTTATCTGGAGATGGAAAAGTTTTTCTTGTCTTTCTTTTATTGAGAAAAATATTATTCATTTGTAGTCTTAATTTTCTTATAGTATATCAAGTTTTTTTATCTTTGTCAAATCCTAGTAAATAAAAATCAATTTCCAAGTTCTTTATAAATATATCAAATAATAAAACATGCATACATTTGGGTTTACTGTTTTGTTTGACTTTTTTTAAAAGGAAAACTGAAATCAAACTGTAAATTGTTTTTCTAATATTTTTTACACCAAATGGTTATTTATGAATAAAAAAACCAAACCAAATTGTCTAATTTGGTTTAAACTAGTCCAATTTAGCTGTTTTCGTTGAATAATGAACACTCCTAAATATCAGGATTAAGCATTGCTTTTTCAAGTTTTAGGTGCCATTTCCTTGCAGATTTTAAGCTTCAGATGTATGATTTCAGTGTCTTAAAATTGCAGTTCTAGAAACTGATATAATCAACATGGAGAAGCCTGTGATTTTCACATATGAAGAAATTATTTCTGCAAGTGATGGATTTTCTGATTCAAGCCTTATTGGGCATGGAACATATGGTTCTGTATACTATGGGCACCTTCGTGATCAGGTGTGTTGTTGTTTCCTTTTATTATGTGTAGTACTTTTTTTTTTGTGTTGCCTAGAATAATAATACCGATGATGCGAATCCTTTCAGGAAGTTGCTGTTAAGCGAATGACTGCCACAAAAACTAAAGAATTTATGGCAGAGATGAAAATCTTGTGCAAAGTTCACCATACAAATCTGGTAATGCTCTTTTTAACACGAGGGCTCATTGATGATGCTCTTAGATTTCAATCCTGTTGCTTTAAAAAGTGTGAAGCTTTGACTCCGATATTGATTTAATTTTGTCAAGGTGGAATTAATTGGCTATGCAGCTAGTGATGAGGAGCTCTTGCTAATTTATGAATATGCGCAGAAGGGTTCACTTAAAAGCCATTTACACGATCCTCAGAATAAGGGTAAGTTGCTTACAAATGTTTTGCTTAGAGCAAGTCTTCTAGGCTGTCTGATGTGGTCTAGTTGTTATTTTACTCCTTTTCAATGGTTTGAATTTCTTAACATACGTCCAAATATGAGTTTTACTAATAGCTGCGAGACTTATAGACAGCTATGCCTTACGACAGATTGAAATTTGAAAAAGACAAATGAAAAGGAACATATATTTTGGCCTTTGATGTGGATATAAAGTGGTTGGAATAAAGAGTGTCAGTTTGATTGTAGTTTTTGTGCAAGCTGTATGGTTCAGATACAATATTTGGAGTTAGATGATGATAATGAGCTGGTGTGATAAAAAATAAACTAGCCATATTGCTTAAAAAGAAAAAGAAATAAAAGGAGCGACCATGTTGAGAAGAATCTATCTAATTCACTATAGCTCTACCTGAAAGGACAAGCGAATGCCGCTTGTTACTCTCTTAAGGTCTCCTATCAGTTATCCATGACGTGTCATATTATAATATTCCAAGTTTTGCTTGCTTCAAGGTCATACATCGCTGTCATGGAACATAAGGGTCCAGATTGCGCTTGATGCAGCTAGAGGTCTGGAATACATCCATGAGCACACTAAAACACACTATGTCCACCGAGATATCAAGACAAGCAACATTTTACTTGATGGTTCTTTCAGGGCTAAGGTAAAGGTTTTAACATATCAGATTTCATTGATGTCATCCTTTAATTTCAACATATATGGTTCATCTTACAAAATATATTTCATTTAGATCTCAGATTTTGGATTGGCAAAGCTTGTTGGTAAAAGGGGCGATGGAGAAACTACAGCAACAAAAGTTGTTGGTACATTTGGTTATCTAGCTCCAGAGTAAGCGCATATAGTTATTGCTAGCTATTATATTTCTGGTGAGTCCCTCATTCACTCTCAACTTTAACCATTGTTTCTTTGCAGATATTTGAGTGATGGTCTTGCCACAGCCAAAAGTGATGTATATGCATTTGGTGTTGTTCTTTTTGAGATTATATCTGGCAGAGAAGCCATAATACATACCGAGGGTTCTGCGACAAAAAACCCTGAAAGGCGTTCACTAGCATCTGTGGTAAGTTATGCCATTCACAAGTATCATAAACATACACAATCCATGAATCAGATATTAAATTAGAACCTGTTTTTACTTAAATCTTGATAGTATAAACTTTGGTGAAGCTTGTTGACATAGAACTGTCTCTAGCAGACTTAAAGGTTCCCCTACAATATAGTCTGTGTATATATTAATATTCCCTCGTATGAGTATAAACTTTCATGCCTGTTAGTTTGAATTAGTGGTCTCAGTACCCAGAATGTTATTGAGAGTCCATGTTATACTTTGCACATTACAGTTGAATATTAATCAAAATTCATTTGTTGATGCATGAGTACATATCTCCCCTTCAAGTTTCTAAAGAATTGAATCTGTACAGACTCACTCTTAATGATCATTGATCAAATAATTTTGCTGAAGATCTATGTGTGAATTATATATTAAGACGAATTTTTGAGTCAATAGTGCAGATTGAGAAGGTGATCTTAAATATGGAACTAAGAAGATAATTTTCAGTGCTTAATCTTGTATGCTTGTCTTATGCTTGATTCTCAATTCCCTTTCTTATATACACTAATCTGTAAAAATTCATTGTACTTTCCGGCAATGATTCTGTCTTTATCTTATTTGCTGTTTTGTGTTGCAAATATTACATTTCCTTCTCATGCAACTATTTCAGTGGGTCGGCATCCATATGTTGTAGTACTCTCGTAAAGCTCTGCCCTAATCAGTGCTTGAAAATTTACAGATGCTAACAGCTCTTAGGAACTCACCTGACTCCGTGAGCATGTCAAGCTTGAAAGATCACATTGATCCTAATATGATGAATCTATATCCACATGATTGTGTATTCAAGGTAACTTTTTATAACCTTCACTCGACTGACAATTATCAATATGGATTTGATGAGCTTTCTTTGCATTGGTAATTAGAATGTAAATCTGCAGCCTTGCTTAAATTTTTACATTCTTTCAGCCACTGAAATATGATTGACCATAAAGAGGATATAAAAGGCAACTGTAATTTCTTTTTCTCTGGAAATCACATTGAAAATGCTAGTTAATCTATAATTAAACCAAAGGCGCTTCTAAAGCATTTACGAGGTTCATTGGAATAAACTCTTTTATCAGGTTAGGCATGAGTATATTAGTTTGAATTTGGTTATTAGCTTCATGCATCAAGGGAGATAATGTAACTATGGAAAGAAATTATAGGTAACTGGGTATGGAGATAAACCATAAGCTATAATATGGAGCAGGATAGGTCGTACAGCATCACTCAGATTTGACCTTTGCTGAGATATTTCTGCATTTTTTCTCTTTTCTTTTCAAAAGGAGAATTGCAATTGCAGGTTAATCTTGAGCTGCAGCATTATTTATTTCTCAAGAAACCTAGCATTAATTGGGGAAAATGTTAGTATGAAATGGCATAGATGTTTATTTTGTAGTTGTATCTCCACATGATATTGTAGTGACTCAACTTTTCTTCTTTCCTTGTGCATATCAATGCATAGATGGCTATGCTTGCAAAACAATGCGTGGATGAGGATCCCATCTTGCGGCCTGACATGAAGCAAGTCGTGATTTCGTTGTCGCAGATCCTCTTAACCTCCATCGAGTGGGAAGCAACTCTTGCAGGAAATAGCCAAGTATTCAGTGGCCTTGTCCAAGGAAGATGAAAATTGTACAAGTTCCATCTCAATTCCCACTCCTTCAACCTCCTTCCCTTTCTCCTTTTTCCCCACTTGAGCATTCCTGAGTATGTTGTGCGCGCACAGTGAATCTATCATTTTCTCAATTGTTGATTTTGTATACACTTTCCACCCGTGGGTGGGAAATTTTGGTGTAATATAAAGTGTGGTGATATAGCTATGTAAAGGGTTAGATGGACTTTGCAAGACTTAGGTATGAATTTTGAAAAAATAATTTATAAAAAATTAAAATTTTCAGTCAATTAAATCAAAATAATTTACTTTTTAAATATACAACAATAATTTCCACAGCTTTGAATAGATGTGTTTATAAAATTTGCGATTTTGAGACATTCTAGTTAGTACAAGTCTATGGAATTGTAAATCTCAGGCATTAGAAATATTTTTTTTTTCTTTAGTGTTGTAAAAAATTTACTGATAAAAAAAAAAGAACTTAAATTTGTCAAGCAAACCTTTTTAAATCAAGATACTGGTGTCTGTCAATTATTTTATATTCTGAGTGGCATATAATACACGATATAAAGCAGGAAGGCAACTCCTTGTAAAGTGAAGCTAGCATATGGCGAGGTGGATCGAAGGATTTTCGGGCATGAAGAACAGCCGAGTTATCTATCAGTAAATCATCTCCTTTCTGCCAAGGAATTGCAACACTTTCATCTTCAAGAATTTTCGGACAATCATAGATGATTTCCCCCGGCAATGGTTTACCATCCCCAAAGGTCAGAATGTCACTGTCTTAACTGGATTATTTCGGTTATCTTCCCATCCTGTATAAGCAGCCACCATACCATTAAACCAGATCTTTCGATTTCTTGACTCGTCATATTTAATAGCTGGGATTGGACCATTATTGTTTTCACTCCATCTTCCAACCATTCGAACTTCATCCCCGGCTTAGCTGCCCTGTTTGAGACAGAGCATTGTTAAGGAAAGAGAGCACAAAGCAGAACACAAAAATAGATGCTTTATACTTTCAACCAAAAGAGAGGCAATAAAGAACGAACCTTTCATCTGCCACGCTTGTCTTTGGTAAAAAAGGTCGGCTTCCATCCACGGTCAACTGGGGATGACGGATCATCATCACCACCCAACAATCGATTCTCAATCAAACCGTGTTGCTCCAATTTTTCAACGGAATCTGGGTATTTCTCTTTCATTCTCTCATCCACGATATAGCTAAGTACTAAAGGAATTTCTCTTCCACTCCCTGGTTCCACTTCGCAAAAGAACAATAGCTTCATGGAAACTCAGGGACCTGAAAGAAAATTTATCAGATCATATTCGACTCAATCATATCATTCATCCATAATACTACTTATTGTACCTGTGCCATCTCATTGGTGGAAAGGGGTTTTCTGGTCAGGGGTCATCGGCCGTAAAGACATGACCAACAACGTTGGTACGAGGGGCGGCACCGCCGACGTAATGCAACTCCTCGAAACCGAATGCTTCCACCGCCTCGTTGAAATCCGAGGCAATATTTACGGGGAAGCCCCTAAGGAGAACAGCTCCTGATTTGTGTAACAGAGAATCAAGGTTCGGTTTCTCTGTTCTATTGGAATTAGTCAGGAGTTTCTCTGTTTTATTGGAATTAGTCAGGAGAGAAAGAGGAGGGAAGGAAAGTGAGGGATTTGGAGAAAGAACAGAAGGGAAAGGAAGGGAGTTAAAATGCTTTTGGTGTGGGATTTCGATTTTCTTGAAGTGCTTTGCCATTGGTGTTGCTCTCCAGTTTCTTAGATTGAAGAGGAGTCATGATTTCTCTCAGATTTTCTTGTACGTATTTGGAGAGTGTTACACACGCACCATGCTTCAGCGTCTGTTATTTACGTCTATTGTTGGGACTCACGTCTAGGTTCAGCGTATTTGCGTGTTTAGGCCTAGCCCAACTTTAGAGTGAATTTGGGCCTTGACGTGAACTCGTTGGGCTAGACTCGGCCGTTTCGAGAAATCGAGTTGGAAAACAACAAATCACAATCGGGGGGGAAGAGAGGGAGCGTGTCTGCTTGCAAATTCAAATCCGGAACACGGAGACACACAGAGAGGGAAATGGTGAGAAACGAAGCGAAACCGAAATCAATTAGGAAAGCACTTAGGGAAGTATCGAATAATAACAATATTATTCACACTAATATCAACGATGGCGGTGGAGGAGGAAGGTTCTCGAAATCTAAGAATTTGACTAAGAAATCGATCTCAAAGGAGGAATTCGAAAATCAACATATGGTTGCTGCGGTTCAACGACAAGGAGGCAGAGAAGGAGGAGGTGAAGAAGAATTTCTCGATCGCCTCTTACTTGTCCAGTCTGATCTCTCCTCTCTCACTCGCCAGGTAACATCTCTTTGGTTTAAAACATTCGCTACTTCTGATATTGGTTTTCATTTTTGCTAGCATTACCTCTCTGCTATGATATAATTTCAGCGACGAAAACTGAATTTGTTTAATTGCTTAGCTGCTTCATGATTAGATTGCGTTAGTAGGTAATTAGTTTTCTCTTCTTTTCTTTTCGCTTTCCCTTTCAGTTGTAAACATACCAAAGTAGATTTTTCAGTGAAAAGCAATACATTGGAAGTCTCATCACTCTTTGTTTGGTTGGATTGATATTGTTTTAATTGATTACCTTTGTGAAGGTTAAGATCCGTAAGGCCGTTCTTGAAAGTTAGAACCAATTAGAAAAAGGAGGATTGCGTTTCTGCTCGCACGAACTTGAATTCTCCTTTGTTTTTTGTTATCATCTATTTTATTCTTTAAGGTTTCATGCGATGTTTATCATTATATATAATTCACTAACAAATGTCTGCAGACGCTTGCTTTTTAGTATTAACTTGCTACTAGTTTTGAATATCCTTAAGATAATAAGAAAAAGACTGGATCGAGTACCATGAAGATAAAATTCTATCTTGAATTGGCCTCGTTTACGCTTATGGGAAACATAGTGCAATCCGGGGAAGGACACTTGTTGGACACTCAGTTTATAAATAGAAAAATTCATCTCCATGGACCATGAGTTCCTTGGAAGCTTGTTTCTGACATTATCTCAAAGCACTACTACAATTCACCTAAAGAAGGGGAATGTTGTTGAATATTGATGTTAATTATTGCAGATACTGTATGCACCACTTCTTTCTGCCAATAAGAATTTAACTAAATTGGCAATTTGTCCTTGTTCTGAAGCAGAAGTTTTGTGTCAATGGAGAAACTCCTTTCCCTAATAAATAAATTTATAGTTGCATCATGCATAATTATTTTATCGGTTTGACAGATTGATGAACTTGTTGCACAAGCATTTAAAATGGAGGTCACAAGTAAACAAGGAAGAAGAGAAATTGAATCCTTTTCTCATGTCTTGTCGGATATGTTTTCATCTTTAAAGGTTAGTTCTGTCAATTTTTAGTCTTGACTTGCGTAAACTCTGATGAATAAATTGATAGGGAGCATCTTATACAATGATCGCAGCCATGGGTTCCCAGATTTCAAAAGGCCCTTTCTAATCCTTCTGCTGGGAGTAAGAATCAGTTGGGGTGGAGTTCGGCAGAAAAAACTGTTTCTTCTGTTAACGAAGATGAGAACTTTGAGGTCGAAAGTCCAGATCAGACCAGGATAAACTCATTGATCTCTCCCTCTCCCCTTGTTTCCTGGCGAACTGAGTGTAATATTGACAGAGGTAGACAACTCTTCCTGCTTACACCTCTTCCTATGTCAAAAACATTGTCATTCAAACGTCAGGACTTGTCCAAATCAGTATCTGAAAGGATTGCTTCGAACCCTGCTGTTGAGCTACCATCATTTCTAGAAATTTCTGGTTATGTAAATGATGATTTACTTGAAGGTATAGCTACAAAGCCAACCCCAAACAAGCCTTCTGATTTAGTTGTGACCAAAGCAAAAACCACTCGAAATTCTGAATCTATTTCCTCTCCAAACTTTTCCAGAAGTGATCACTCTGCGCTTCTTAAGAGTCCATGCTTAAAGATGTCTCCTCCAAAATCTTGTGTGTTGCTTGAACCCATTTCGGAAACCTCTCATAAAAGCAAGGCCATAGCTCGGAAGTCCACCCCATTTCCTGCTGGAATTCATTCACAGATTTCTGAATCCTCCTCTGAAAGTGAAGATTCTGAGGATCTGGCTATGAAGTATCCAGAGCTCTTGGGGATTCAACGGGCCTGCATATCCAGAATGGGAAAGAAAGACTTAGAGACATCCCCCAGTTGGTTTTTTTCACCTCCTAAAACCTGTGTTCTGTTAGAACCACCTGATGAGAAACCACTGGCCAGTTCTGTTACTTATTTGCCTGAAAAAGCTTCTATCTTGAATCAAAAAACAGTGTTGATTTTATCAAAAGAATGCAATGATCAAGATGGTTATCTTGAAGTCGATAAATCTTTTAACGAAGGTATTCAACCACTTCATTTGTATTATCTTTTTCACTAGTCGAAAAATGCGTTTAAAATCATTGTGGAAGAAGGTGGTTTTTATTTTTGTCTTTAATTTATTTAACAAAAACTGTAGGTGGCAACTTGACACTAATAGAAAGCACCCCCATATGGAAAGAACCTGAAAGTACAATGAGGATGGGGAAGCGACCAGGTGAGAATACTCTGAAGAAGGAACTGTGGACAAAGTTCGAAGCAGCTTCTACTTGTGGGATTCGTTTAAACGTATCCGCATTGCAAAAGACTGCTCGGAAAGGATTTCTTGATATGCTTGATGAAGTTTCTTTCGATGTGGAAACTACAGTAGATGATGGTTTGAGATGACAAACATTGCTCCTGAGGTTTGATGATTTTGATTTTCATACTATGTTGTACGGTATTCTACAATATGCTTGGCAATATTTCTCTCTGTATTTCAACCGCTATAATGACATTTGTATTATGCAGAACACATGTATTTTGCAGAGATCGTGAAATCATGTTTCTAATTTCTCCATTTATCTTTGCATCAACCATAATTCTTCATTATTTATGCTTTTATTGATTATTCATAGGTGAATCATGACGGACAAATGTTGAAACTCGGAAGGGAAAATTTAGATAATAAATATAACAAATAACATGAAAGTGTAGTAGAAGTAGTACAAATAATATAATCTCATAAAGCATATAGTTAAAAAAAATACAAAGACATTATTTCACTTTAAAAAGAAAAATAAAGAAACTGATACTAATAGTTTAAGTAATAAAAAGTTGAAAACAAAATGGAAACATTTTACACAATAATAGCATGCTCTAGAGGATACAATTATGAAGGTAAAAATATTTTATAATATATATATATATATATATATATATATATATATATATATATATATATATATATATATATATATATTATGACCCTTTTGGTTTGTCAAGAAAAACAAAATTTAGCAACTCATTCAAATTAACAAAAAAATAAACCTAATACGATGAGTGAGATCATGCACACAACACAACACAAAATCAAGATTTATATTTACATGATGTTAAAAGCTATTAATTTTCCAATGTTAGATCATTCACGGATGTTGAAGATTCCCCCTCCATTTAGTTAGTTTTTAGAAGTTAGTTAACTGAAATTTTATTTTCAACAATTCATCCATTATATTATGATCCACCATTTAAAAAGTAATTTAAAATATTATTAAATTAATATCTCAATAGTTAATTAAGGTTTGCCTTATAATTATAGCATAATTTATAATTTTAATACTATATTTGGAAATGCAAATACATATGGTAGATTATAAATACTGATTAATTAAGAAAACTATATTCAATTAAAGTAGCTAGATTCAACAACAGCCCAGGTTCTAATCTTTATTTTTTTTGAGTCGTTTAGAGTTTTGAATATATAGTTGAAGGTTTGAAGCTAAATATTAGATCAAAGCAACTTTTTGAATTGTCAAATTGTTGGAAATCATTTCAAGTTTATGTTGCTTATCTAATTTAGCCATTTGTTAGTCCAAAAATATTAATTACGCATTTTGTGATAATGAATTGCAAAATATTTGGTGTTGTCTTCCAATTATGAATCTTTTGAATAATAATAATAATTGCTTTCATAAAACTTTATGTAAATTGTAAAAAAGAAAATGTATTATGTCAAATGTTAAAAAAAATATATTTGAATATTTTTAAAAATAGTTTTATGATATTTTATGGATATAAAAATAATATGCCAAAATTTTAAAATTTAAAAAATAATAACAATATTTAAGATTATAAAATTAATTTAGCGAATTGATTACTAATGCAATTTACTCAGGTCTTTTGTATCAGTATGCATATTAACCCTTATTTAATTCAAACATTTCCAAATTATTTTGAATTTCTTTCATGTTATTCATTTTATTTTTTTTCTAAAGGTTAAGAATAATAGTAATAAAAAAAAAAACTTGTAAGGTAAATACATGATTCAGAAGATGGTAGATTTGCCTCAATGTAACTTTTAGTAAAATTGAAGATCCTCCTTAATTAGACATAGCAAAACATAAATACCATCCAATTCCAATATACACCTCTGCTATGCAGTGCATGGTGAACGTGATGATGCACTGCTGAATGAGCCAAAAAACAGAATTGCGATGTTCGGAGCTGAATTGGGTCGAAGAAGCTGCAATCAAAACAACGTCATTTTGGCGGATGGTTACATTGAAAAGTGACGTCGTTTTCAAGCAGGATCACAATGGAAAGTTCATATATTAAAGACTTAAAGTAAGGGTCATAGAAGAAATTCAACTGTTAAAAGAAAAGTAACTCATAACCCAACTTTATATATATGTATAGATTGTAATACCATTATTAGACTTGTCACTGAATATTTACACATTGACTAACTTCAATTATATTGCATTAAGTATGGAACCCATCCCATGATTTTAACTTATAATTACATGGCCATCTTTTAGGGAAAATACAATTGGTTTTTATTAGTAACAAATTAAACAATGTCATTCAAATATGAAATACTTCAAATTTTCTAATTCTTCTATTTATTTTATGGATTAAGAGAAAAATTGGATTTAAACTTTGTGTAATCCCTCTTACAAATACTTGAAAGATGGTTTAGATAAAAATAAAAATAATAAAAAAAAAACTTTAAAGATGACAAGAAAATATAATAAGATTTGGGGAATAAACAGAAATAACGCAACTGTTGGGGGGTTAATTTAGAAACACACCAGCTGAGCCCGCGCTCCGTCTGCTTTTAACCTCAACTCCCCTGGTTAAACAAAACCCCTCCCCGTCCCCGTGAACCCCTAAAACCCTAAATCTGCGACTTCACAAAGTATGGCAGACACAAGTCAGCTGATTCAGCATATAGAAGTGTACGTTGACTCGTCTCGCTCCCCGAGTCAGCAGGTTTAAGGCCCACCTTCCTCTTATTCGCTTCAGTTCCCTAAATTTGAATTCTAATTAGATTCAGCAGTTACTTAATCAGTTTCTAAAAGATCGTTTCCGAACCTAAATTCTTAAATTATCTGTCAATCGGACTAAATGCTACTGTGATTTTTTATTGTTGAATTATAGCTACTATATGCATAGAAAAACAGACTTATTTCCTCTTTACTATTTGATACTGGTTTCTTTTATCCGTTTAGTAATGAATGACAGTTTTTTTACTCCAATTTTAGTAGCTTATGTCGAATTGAGAATTCAATGCTACTATATTACCCAATTTACTGTTAAAAAATTATAAAAGCTGAAAACTTTTATTTGCATGTATTGTGCCTATGCCTGAAGATAGTATTTTCCTATTTTTGGACTAGTTATAGTTTACACTTTTTGTTAAGTGCAGGCTGCAAGTTTGGATTCAATTGTTTTCCTCTTGAAGCATGATGCTGTTGCTATAGGATCATTGGTATTATTTGTGCTACTTACTTTGAATTTTTGTTTACAAGTGTACTGGTCAGCAATTGATACTGTACTTTTTCAAAACTTAGGTTAAGGAAATGGAGATGTATTTGACTACTACAGATGACATACTACGTGCAAGAGGTACCATTTCTTGCGTTGAGACTTGTAAATTGGATGTTGATGGGTAATGTGAATGAAATTACGTGATAATCTTGAGGGCAAGCAATTCTTCTCACAAATGGTTCTCACTGTAATTGTTATCGTGCGCTTGCGTTTCTGTAGAACCTCCGCTTGTCACATGGATACTTTTTGGATCAGTTTTGGTCATGAGTGACTCAGTAGAGCCATTTTATTTGAGAGTCTAATGCCATTTTTTTTCAGATTGGAAAATGACAAATTATTCTAATAACCTCTTGCAATGGTTTTTTAGGCATCCTTCTTCTTGGAGAAGCTCTTATACGTCTTTCATCAAAGCCACTAGAGAGCACAACTATACATAGCTTGATAACATTCTTTACAGAGCGGCTGGTGAGTTTGGCTTTCCTATTGAGCAACATAATTTCCTTGAGAGAGGCTGTACTGTTGAATAATCTGTGTTTTTATCACTTCTAGGTCATGTCCTGTGTACATAAATGTCTTTATTTCTTCATCTATATAACAGTAAATGTCCTATTTTAGTCATACATTTTTGTAATTTCTGTCAATAGTATACAACAATATATTGACTGTTAAATTGGGATTTCTATTTGATAATTTGTGAGAAATAGCCATTAAAAGGAGATAAAGGAAAAAAAGTTTATTCAATGAATAGTGGTCAGTGTTCATGTTCAGCCCATGTGGGCCTTGAGTCTGGAATGTTTAGTTGTTTACTAGAAATCACTTGAATGGCTTTTGTTTAACTTCTTGCATTGGTTTTCTCTTGCTGATTTTTGATGTTTACATGAAGCCTTTCTCTGAGTAGGCTTGTGGCATGGATTAATTGTTGTTTTGTGCTAGAGGCAAGCCTTTCTTTGAGTATTCTTGTTTATAGCCACTCTGTGGTGCAATGTAGAATCCTAGTTGTTGATTGTTTGCTAGTCAGAAATTGTATAATAGTTATAATTTTTTGAGAAAATTTTAATTCTTAAATTTTTTTTTGAATATCAACATATACAAAAATAAATCAATACTATTATTCAAAGATTAAAATGGAACCAATTATGAATATAATGACTCGTATCTATTGAAATTTTATCATCTATAAAAATTTCTGTCAACTATAAATATCTAAAATGAAAGAATTTGTAAAATGTTAAATTATTTGTCAAAATACATTTTATTTTATTAAAACTTAAACAGTATTTAATTTAATTATTTATTATAATTTTAATAGAGTTTATTCTTACTACTATTTTTTAATTTTTTTTATTCAATTTAATTAGTGTAATATATATTTAATTTTTTGGTTAACCACAGTTGAATTTTAAACATGTGTCTCTCTGCCTTTAGTGGTTCGAAGGCTGGGCCAGGTTTTAAAACCACGGTAAGAAGAGGTGAACATGGTGGATTACCTTCATGTAATACACCTATATCATTTGACATAATTGAAAGGAGCATATGCATACACACATATACACATGCTCCTTTAAATTTGAACTTTTAGGTGCTAAAATATCAAATTACTGGCTATTTGCATAATTAAAGGCATTTGTCTTTCCGAAGTCTAAAACTGGTATGGGTTATAACCAGTCACAAAAGAGCATGAGGGTTAAAATATTAGGTTTGAATCCACCTAGTAATATTTGAATACTTCTTAAATACTGTAATTACTTTAGTCATAAATTTGGTGATTTTATAATTACTTTAATCGTTTATTAAATTGCATCAAAATCATATAGATGATATTACACTTAATCAGGCAGATTGGAGAGCTTTACGTGGTGCAATTGTTGGTTGCTTGGCACTGATGAGGAGGAAAAATATTGGTATGGTCACTGGCCTTGATGCGAAAGCTGTTGCTAAGTCATATCGACAGAATCTGCAGGTGCAATCTCTGGCACAACATGACAGGAAGGTACATTTGTCAACACATGCAATTTTAGTTCCAACTCATACAAATGTTAGGAGAGATTTCTGCCTTGAAAAACTTTATATAATGATTATTTTTTATCCACTTTCTTGGTAAAATTTCAACTATTTGACTTTACCTATTAATTCATCTTGCAGCTTTGCTTTGAACTTCTGGAATGCCTATTAGAAAATTATCCTGGTGATGTTGCTTCACTGGTATTACTCTTGGTTTCGCTTTCCCTCAATTCATACTTGCAAGTGATTGGCGGTCTATTTAATGGATATAGAAATTATGTGTAAAGAAGGAGATGATCAAATGTGCTTTCAACAATAGTTTTTTTTTTTTTTTTTTTTTTTTTTTTTTAATCTTTGGAGCATATGATTTTATTTGGGTTTATTATGGTATTCATGTGGAACCATAAGGCTGTGCAGGAGAACTATGCTTAACGTGTGACATAACCATGAAAACTCATTTTCAATTTCAAAGAATTGATGCTTATATATGTGAAATTGATGTTAGTTTCAAATACTGCAGAGCTCTCTTCATAGAAATATATATTGAACATATAAGTCCTCTATAGTAGACTGTGATTTAGATAAGATTGACTTAGAAATCTGGAATGGAACCTTTCAACACTCTAGATCTTTGAAATTTTGCATTTTGTGTCTGTGAGTTGAGTGCCACTCCCCCTCCTCCCTTCTCCCATCCTAATGTGTCTCAATTTTTTAACTGATGTTTCAATCATGTTTCATCTTTGTTCTGGTTCTGATGTTGATTACATTATCCAATGTGGTTTAGGGTGAGGATGTTATTTATGGAGTTTGTGAAGCTATTGATGGAGAAAAAGATCCTCAATGCCTAATCCTAACGTTTCATATTGTGGAGAGGCTGATGCAACTATTTCCGGATCCTTCTGGTCCAATATCAAGTTTCGCTGCTGACCTTTTTGCCATCTTGGGCTGTTACTTTCCTATTCATTTTACACATGTAAGTTTAGTGTGTTCTATTCCTGTATTGTTCATACTTGTCTAAGCCTTTTTAACATATGCCACAAAATAAATAGTCAAATTTTGTACTAGTTATTTATTAGAATGCAGTTGACTGCATTCAGCTAACTGAGATTCTTTGGCTGTCCAGATTTTGAATACCAATAATAGAACCATTCTAGTGTAGCAATGATAAAGTTGATTCAAATATGAACTTCATGTTGCTTTACAGTTAGGATTTGACAGAAAGTTGGAGATGGAAAACGATTCTGAAATCAAGCCATAGCAGTATCACTGTAGCAGTGAACTTGTTTCAGCAGGGTTCATTTTTAGGATCTGTCTTCTATGTTACACCCAGACTGTTTCATTATATCCACATGCAGGAAACAAATACAAATGCCTGATGCCATCTTACAGTGCTAAAAGTTAAACATGTAATATTTGTTGAGAATGTTACACATATCCCAAAGAAAGGGGTGTAAAATAAAAGAACCCAATTGATAATCTGAAGTTCTGAAATTACAGTACATTATGAGCATTGTATAAATATCAGCCTTATTGGTTATGCCCCTTCTAGTTGTTCTGACTTCTGGTTGTAAAATTGATTATTTGCCTCTTGTACTAATATTTTTTCACTGCCTAAAAATTTAATTACTTGTTTTCTTTTTCCCTATTGTATGGTCTTTCATGTTATCAACTTAACATATCCCTTTTTCCGTTTAATTTATCCAGCCAAAAGCTGAGGATATTGGTGTAAAAAGGGATGACCTCTCAAGGGCATTGATGGTATGTACTGTAGTTTGAAACTTTCTACCTTATAGAGTCTAGTACATGATCACTGTCATGTATTATATATGATATGGAGCTTCTTTCGTGATTTTTGTTAAATGTTTAGTGTCTTTTCTATATTTTGACATGTGATGTAGTGCGAGGATTGCTGAAAACATACTTGGTTTTTGCAGAAATATTTGGTGGCTAAATTTCTCTATAACTACAGCTTGTTATATATATTTTACTTGTTAGCAGAGTTTTTTTTAGGGCTTCATATTGAATGTTTATTATCTATATTTCATGATATTGTTCCGTGCAAGGATGGCTGGGAACTATCATTTATGAGTATTTTCTTTCATTCCAAGGGTATCCTTTGAATGGGGTAAATAGTGTAGGTCATGGCATGTTCATTATTTGAGGCACTGTTTGGAACCTTTTTTCCAACGAACTGCATGGTATTGAGTAGGGAAACAGATATCTGCTTTCTTGGGAAGATGTGACTATTAGATCAAAGTTTCTGTTCACTGAGAATTAGGGGAATATGGAATTTACTTCTTTGTTAGTAATACTTGATCATTATTTTACTTGTCATCATTTTACAAACTACTAAATCCATCTTGGAAGTGTAACCTTCTAGTTACTATTGTGGCTTGAATGTTTTTATTTTTTTCCCCTGCAGCTTGCAATCTCTTCCACCCCTCTTTTTGAGCCATTTGCCATGACATTGCTTCTTGAGAAACTCTCTTCTTCCCTGCCATCAGCAAAGGTAAGTTCACTAGGCTGTTGTTAAATTGTAGCAAGTGTAATTATTAGATGCCCTCACCCTCTAATACTAGAATGGGTATCATAGACAGCTGTTGTATGCACTGGTCCTATATACTAATTGCCTTTTTATCAATCAGTACTGCAACAAGCATCACTTGTATGTCAGAAAAATGTGCCTTTGTAATGTGAAACAAATTGAATGGTGATTCTGTGCCCCCCTAGGTGGATTCTTTGAAGTATCTCAGTTGTTGCATATTAAAGTTTGGAGCAGAGAAAATAGCAAAACATACTGGAGCAATCTGGTCTTTATTGAAAGATGCAATATATAGTTCAGGGGAAGAACCTGTGCAGTCCTTTAACTCCAAGTCACTTGAAGATCCAGATTATCAGAAGTATGAAATAGCAACAGAAGCTCTAGCGCTACTGGAGAAGCTTATTGTTCAAAATAATGATTTGTTGCAAAGTATGATTGTTGATGATGAAGAAATTAATATGATTTTCAACACCATCAACAGTTACAAGAGTTACAATGAAATTTCCTTGGAAAGCAAGCAGAAATTGCACATGGTTGGTCGCACGCTTTATGTTTGTGCAAAAGAATCTGTTTCCTCATGCAATAAAATACTTAAAAATTTCTTCCCCCGCCTGTTGGAGGCTTTTGAGCTTTCAGTTGAAAACATATCTGGAGCTTGCCATTCAAATGACAACTTTTTAAATGCAAACCAACCTAATTATGGATCTTTATATCTCTGCATCAAACTTCTTGGAGCATGCAGAGATTTGGCCTCAAGTTCTGAGAATCTTATATCACAATGTATATCTGCAAACGAGTTGTGGTGCTGTTTGCTTCAGCGCTTTTCTACTTCTTTAACCAAGATCTTAAGTTCTATTTTGGCAACACGGACTGATGGGCCTGCTCATGATGTAGCTACATACCTTGGAGGTAAATACTTTCACAATGAATTACTATTTACAAGGAATTTTGGAAGCTAACTTCCCATAACCCAGGCAATTAAGCCAACTATCAACTGTCCTGGCCAATTTGATATTGAGCTGCAGAGATATATGAGGTCACACGCACATGCACGCATGCATCTTTGTGTTTACTTGTCTGAAGTTGGCTTACATGTCTGACTAGTCCGACAATAAGTATAACCATTTTGGGTGCTGGTATTTGGTTCTGAGTATGCTTAATTATTTATTGTTGGACTTCTTATGATTTTTTTCCCTCAGTAAATCTCCCCAATAAGTTGGGCTATAGCTAACCCGATCCGGAGTTAGTTTGTTTTCATACTTTGCAACCAACCCAATCAGGTTGTGATAATTGACTTTTTGCAGTGGGTCAGTTTCATATTGTGCCAGTTTGTCAGTTTATAGGGTAGTCTCACTTGCACTAACAATCTAAGAAGTTGAAAGAAATTAATAATTTGAGGGAGATGGGGTTAATGAAACAAAGATCAAATTAGAGTGTTTATGAATCAAATACTATAAACTAAGTATGGTAGAACAGTTAAAGATAAAGAAAAAACTATCATGAGGAGAAAGCTTCATACAAATAGTATTGTATATGAACCCAGAAAATTTAGATACCCATTTTAGTATCTATTTTCTCCTAGGTATTCAAAAATTTCACTAAATGGAATTATGCAAATTTAAGAAGTGAAGAAAGTCTTACTGATGGTAAAATAATACTTGGAACTTGAATCAATAGATTAACGCAACAAGAAATATATATGGAAGTTGGAAATCAAAGAGTAAGAAGGAAAGAACAATTGTAACCTATCTGTCTAAATGCTTCAAAATCTGCCGGTACGCATAATGCATTTTGATTCCTTTTCACAGATATTCATCACCACCCCAACTTCCTGTGCAGTGATGAAATGCACTATAGTATTGATGAAAAGTGGGTGTGGAGATAAGAACAGTTGTTGGAGATGAAACTTGGAAATTGAAAGAAAGGAGAGGAAATGGTAAGATTCAATGTAGAACAGTGAGATCCATTATGGAAAAGGAAGGGTTTTCATTTCACAGTAATGAAGTTCAAATAAATTGAATGTTGGTTTCACTATGAAACTCAAAACCGATAAAACTAAAAACTTACTGATGTTTTAATTTTGTGCAAAACTGACCAGTGTCCTATCAACCTAAAAATTTGGTTTGGGTTGGGATGGATTGGATTGAGCTGGAAGGTTGCTCACATTTGAACAGCCTATTAATAAGAACTCTAGAAGAAACTTGGATATAAGTCTTTGAGAATGCGTCTTACTGTATTTTGTTTTGGTCTCTGATCTTCCTGCTTGGGGCTTTTTCCCCCCTCTCCATTTAGGGGTTCTATTCTATTGCTGTCATCTCTTCCCATGGGTGAATTGAAGTGTTACTTGCATTCGTTGTCAAGTTTAAACGATTGATCTAAAAGAGTTGGCTTTCCTATGGATAAAAAATATTGACAGCTAGGAAAGTAAAATTTATAGGTAACTGAACAAGGAAATATAATTTGTTAGGCTAGATACTGTTAGCCTTTCCTCTCTCTAATTTCTTTTGCATTCTAAACAAAGTCATAAAACAGTAAGTTTCTCTTTTAGGGTGTCTTATGCAGTGTGCCTGCATATCTGCTGGGTGTTTAAATTAACGGTTTGGCAGGTCTTTGTGCCAAACTACCAAATAATTTCTTGCTATTAGACTTGACAATTTCTGGCCCAACCCGAAATCTGATGATACCCGAATGGGTTAACCCCAACCTGAGAATGTTTAATTTTAGCCTTCAAAAGATGGGCTGACCCAAGAACCCGTTCTGTGACCTGAAAGGACCCAAACCCGAAATGACCTGGCTCAAACCTGCCTGACCCTATTACCAGGCCTACTTGCTATTCTCACAGTATGTAGTATCTGTTTTGGACACAGGTATCTACAGCACTGACTTTTTTTTTCCTTCCTTTTTTAACATGTTGCAAATTACAGACATACTATGGTTGCTGTTATAGAATGTGAGGAACAAAAAAATCTGCTATGTTCAGTTCATGTTTAAGGTTTTTGTGGTTGAATCTTTATTTTCAGTTATCCATCTATAAATTTCTGTTTGAATATAGACAAATTTACAAGTATCAAACATCAGGATTTTTATTATGTTGCTTATAATTTTTGAATTGATATGCAGTTAAAGGTTTGCAGATTCTGGCAACATTTCCTGGAGGGTATTTGCTTATATCAAAGTTGATATTTGACAACATCTTGATGACATTCATATCTACTATCACGTTGGATTTCAACAAGATACTGTTATGGAAACAGGCTTTGAAGGCACTTGCACATATTGGCTCATTTATTCATGAGTGCAATGACTCTGAGAGGGCAATGAGCTATATGGATATTGTTGTTGACAAGATGATTTTGTTTGCATCTTCTACTGATTTTAATATTCCATGGCCGCTGAAACTGACAGCCATTTCTAGCATCGGCACAAGTGGACAAAAATATATGCTGAAAATTTTTCGGGGAATGGAAGAATCTATACTTGCCAATCTAATCAAGTTTTATGTATGTATAGTCACATATATCTCTATTTAGTAATCTGGTCTCTAAACTGCTTGGTTTATGACAGCTCGAGGAGCTATTTAAATACAGGTTATTTAAATACGATATTATTTTTGTGTTAGCCTTTCAATTTTTCCAACATTCTTCATATGTGTAGTTACATGATGATGTCTATGGCTCAAATTGTAGGAAAAATTGAGGATATTTTTAGGGGTTCTTTTTATGTTAGGTTTAATTTTTCCTCCCTCTCTTGACTTAATTCTAAATTGCTAATTTTCTGTTGTGCTTGCATAGGTCCAAGGAAATCTAAAGTCCGCTAATATTATACTTCAGCTTTTGGAATGTTATTCTAATGAGCTGCTTCCATGGTATTCAACTACCTTGAATGTTTCTATTTTATTATCAGCTCATGTATTTCATTTAAGCTATAATATGCTCCAAGTCTTCAAGGCTTATGCATTGTCATGCCCATTGATTCCTGCTACTTAGGTCTATTAGCTTTGCAAATTTCACGCTGTAGATCTGGCAAGTTCAAAAATAGCAAAGGTTAAGAAATTTGAAGTACTGTTAAGTGATTCGATTTATTTTTGTGCATCAAAGATACCTTTGCTAGGAGGTTGAAAGAAACCCTCTATCATCCTCATTAAACACAGTCATGTAGTTCTCTGACAGTATGTTGTGCATTTTCTTTTCTTTTATGTTTCATAAAATTTATAGTCTATATTCAAGTCTCAACATAATTTTGACTGCAGAATATGTTTATGCTGGTTCTATTCTCCTCAATTTTTTATAACAAAATATTTTTTTTCCTTTTCAGTATTAGATGTGCGTATCTTGTTTCTATTATGATCTACATTGGACTGTCTCCCTGGAAATTGCCTACTGCCACCCTCTGCTGTCTAAACTCTTTTTCTTAAGTAAGAAATTTTTTAGACAAACTAATGAAGCATATATCTAGTTTTTAAGGGCTAGGACTTATGTTTCATTTGAGAGGGCCTTCTTTTCATCTTCTCCCTCTGCCCCTCTCTCTCTCTCTCTCTCTCTCTCTCACTCTCTCTCTCTCTCTCTATCTATCTAACTATTTATCTGTATGTATGTATGTATGTATGTATTAGTTTAAGAAATTTAGGATGGAAGGGTTGATTTAGAATATTTGTATCTCCTGTTAATATGTAAATTTATTGGAATGGGCTCAGGATCCAGAAAAATGAAGGCTTTGAGGAAGTTCTGTTACAATTTGTTGTCAATATATGGAACCAAATCGAAAATTGTATGGCTTTCAGCATTGCAGTCCATGAAAAAGTAATGCTGCTATTTTGATTCTTCTGATTTTCTTTTTAATTTTCATTTTGATTGCTAGCAGTGAAAGAAAAACATTTTCAGTTCTTTGTACTCCAGATGGAATATATTCTAGATAAGTGCTAAATTTTTTGTGTACCTTACCATCAGGAGGACATTCTCGATGCAACAATGAAGGCTATGAAGCTTGCTGTTGCATGCTGTTCAGTGGAAAGACAGAAAATAATAATTCAGAAAGCTTATTGCATACTCTCATCAAGCGCTTATTTTCAACTGAAGGAATCCATGTCTGACTTTCCAGTGCAACTGGAAAGGTTCAATCCTGCCAATGGAATGGAGAAATTTACTTGTAGAGATGAATGGATTTGTTCTTTATTTGCATCTATCATTATAGCACTGCATCCTCAGACACACATTCCGAATACAAGAACTGTGTTGTATTTTTTTGTAAATGCTCTTCATAGGGGTTATGTTACTGCTGCTCAAGCTTTGGGTTCTCTGGTTAACAAATTAGATCTGAAGTCCAATGATGCAAGTATTTCAGGAGATTGTGCCTGTGAAGAAGCAATAGACATAATTTTTGGCTCAAATTTATTTACTTTGGACAATGGACCTTTTGAGAGATGTGGGAGAAGTAGCTGTGGGGATGAGGTGGATCTCACTAATTCATTCCTTGATGCTGATAACTGTGGATTGTTTCAAATCCCTGCCATTGTTGGACTAGCATGGATTGGAAAAGGCTTGCTTATGCGGGGTAATGAGAAGGTCAAAGATATAACTATGGTGTTCCTGAAGTGCTTGCTATCAGATGGTGGAAGTGGTGCTTTGTCATCAAAACAGTTTTTGTTAGAATACAATTGCAACCAAGAATTGCATCAGTCTTTGATGAAATCTGCAGCAGATGCATTTCAAATCCTTATGAGTGATTCAGAACTTTGTTTGAACCACAAATTTCATGCAATTATACGACCGCTTTACAAGCAACGGTTTTTTTCTAGCATCATGCCTATTCTGTGCTCGTTGATGACTAAATCAGATTCTTCATTCTCACTGTACATGCTCTCTCTTGAACTTATCATTTGCTGTTTTGCATTATATTATTGGTTGAATTATTGATGTGCTAGAAAATGATTTACATTGTTGGTATTACATTTCATTGGGAATTTTGTAAACAAATTAAAACCTGGCTCCCCTGTATCAGTTCTTTTCTTAATCTAATTGAGTTTAATTTTTCATTTTTATTCTCTCTGTTTTATTATGCAGTCTTGTTAGTTTTTAACCAACATCTATTATCTGGGCTAATATTTTGACCATCATTATATAATAACTTTTTTTTTTACTTATCTGCCCTTTTCTGGTAAATTCCTTTTAGTTGCTACTGCTGTATGCTAGTACCTAAGTCTTTTTGAGGCTTCATGACTTTATCTGACTACATGTTCTTCCACCAGAAATGATAATTGCTCAAACACACTGTTTCTGTGGCTTCTTTTTTCATTTTTAAGTTTATTTTAATGATTTTCTGGTGGTTTCTTTGTAAATGCAGTTATTTTTTGTTCTGAACCATCATTGTGAATAGATGATAGTAATCATATTGTCATCGGCTTTTTAGTGTTTCTTGATCAATAACACGATGCACTGTGATCTCAGATCGATGCTGTATCGAGCTTTTGCACATGTTATATCCGACACTCCGCTAATTGTTATCTTGAATGACGCAAAGAAGGTTTGCTTTGATATGTCTCAAAACTTGTAGGACTTGGGTTCAATTGAGTAAGCATATACTTATTGCTGTGAGGTACCTTTCTTCAGTTGATTCCAGTGGTGGTGGATGGCTTAACATTGTTGTGCATGGATGTTTTGCAAAAGGATATCGTGTACAGTCTCTTGCTGGTGTTATCAGGAATTTTGACAGATAAGAACAGTAAGACTATTTGTATCTCTTCATGTTTGTGATTAAATTAATTTTCAATGAAAATTTGAATTTTTCTATCACCTTGTTGTTTAAAAGTTTATAAGCTTGAAACTTGGTGGCTTCATCTCAAAGCTGCTAATCCTTAACTTTTTTGAATTGAAATATCTAAATAATAAGAAATTTCCGGCTTCATGCAGGCGAGTTGCAGCCTGCAATCCGAACTGAGGACGGGTTTTTGGTTTTAAGAATATTGTTTAAGAATATTGACCCTTCTAATTTGAGAATTTTTAGAATATATATTTTTATTTAATTTATAATTTAAAAAATTGTAATTTCAAATTACAAATTAAATTAAATTATATACGTGTATATTTGACGTGAGGTATTCTTGCATGTATGAACATTAGCAAGAAAATATAAAAATATTATTTTTAAATATTTTTGAATAAAGCTACTATTATAACTTCTCTGCATATTTTAGGATCTCCAATTGGGACTTCATGAATGGTTGCCTGGTTTTGGCCCCTATATGAAGACTCTGGCATTCTTGGACAAATGGATTCATACTCTGAATTGTTTTTCTTGTGGTTTTTGTGTCTGGGTCCCTCGGTAAAGAATTTGCACGGGGATTTTTCTGCTTTTGTTTTCCACCCATTTACTGTTCATAATATCTTCCTGAGGCCAGGAGCTTAAGCTTTGAATTCATGTTTTTGAAGGGCTCTCTGCCATTATCTTTGTTAGTGTTTTGTCAGATAGTAATTGGCTGTTTCTCTGTCAATAAATTTTTATCCTTTTCACCTCAAGATAAGCTAAAATGTAGTTTTGCTCATTATATTTCAAAAAATATTAAATGATTACAAAGCATTTGGAATCTGGAGCTCAGTAAGACCAAAAAAATGAAAATGATAGCAAATAACTCATTAAAGTTTTAGAAAAATGCAAATAAATTAGAATCTTGAAGTGTGATAATTGGGAGTTTCGCAAGATCTCTCCTTCATTCTATGATTATGGAATGCCAGAAGAAAAGAAAAGAAAAGTCCTTGATTATTGAGTTTCTAGGTTATTCTTATGTTTATCATAGCTGCATTAAGGTTGAGGAACATTATTCGACAACTTATCATTACCTTACCCTGAGTGGTACTGATCTAGGGTCTTGACGATATCATTGCATTCCCTAAAATGATGGAGGAGCTCGATATGTCTGTACCATTTAATCCTAAGCATTCCATTGGAAAGATAGCATTAGTTTTTTCAAAGAATGTGTATTGAGGACCTAGTTGAAGTGATCTTAATTCTTCCTGAGTGACATTATTCTCACAGATTGTTCTTTTCTTCCATATTGCCTATCACCATGATTTGGAAAGACATTTGACTCTTTCTACAACTCTGGAAAATGTTTAGCTTCTAGGATATTCTTATGTTTATCATAGCTGCATTAAGGTTGAGTGACATTATTCGACAACTTATCATTACCTTACCCTGAGTGGGACTGATCTAGAGTCTCAGCGATGTCACTTCATTCCCTAATTGACTTCAAATGATGGAGGAGCTCAATATGTTTGTACCCTTTAATCCTAAGCATTCCATTGGGAAGATAGCATTAATTTTTCAAAGAACGTGTATTGAGGACCTAGTTGTTGAAGTGATCTTAATTCTTCATGGGCCTTATTTTTAATTGTTATGTCACATATTGTTCATTTCTTCCATGTTGCCTATCACCATGATTTGGAAAGACATTTGACTCTCTCTACTTCTCTGGAAAATGAAAATCTTCTGTTTTGCATATGTTTTTATGTCATGGGGATTCTCCATTTGGGTTTAGTAATGTATGTGCTCCTCTGCTTGTCCATGCAGGTCAAGAAGCTGTCATAGAGAATGCTCTTATTATCATAAAATGCCTAACTGAACTTGTTGCGTACCCTCATGTGATGGTAACAAATCTTTCCTCTCTGGAAAAGTTCTCATTTTCTGCTTCTTATTTACCCATAATACAAATAAAAGTTATGAAGATTTAAACCTAGTTCACCTTTTTCTTTCTTGTAAATGCCATATGCTTTTTCTTTAACTACAGTTTCAAAAGTTCAACTTTATAACTACCCTATTGGAATTTACACTACAACTTTTTCTTATTTGATTCTGGGTTGTTTTGATTTAAAATTCTAGTGGCCAGTTTTTGACTTTTAAGTTCTGCTTGACTTGCAAACGGCCTACCTTCATGTGCTTTTCATTTGTCAACTTTTTAGTTATGACCATTGCTCTCAAATTTGACAATAAAATAACTTTTGGTGATTTTCTCAGCTTGTACGAGAGACAGCAATTCAGTGTCTTGTTGCCATGTCGGAGCTTCCTTACACAAGGATTTACCCTGTGAGAATCCAGGTTAGTCGAACTGAGTTGTTGATTAGTACTTAAATAGGTGCCCCCCACCTAGCCCCATTTTATGGGACAAGCTTCCTAGTTCCCAAAGCATTGAACTTGCGTCATGCTGCTTTTCTGGTGAATGCCATGGTCGCTGGGATTGTGGATAATTTCAACCTCTTTGTTATGCATATAAATTTATTAGAGTTTTTCGCTAGATGCAACTCTTTTCAATCTCTGCCTCATCTAACTCTAGGTTCTAAAAGCAATATCAAGGGCACTTGATGATCCAAAGAGGGCTGTTCGTCAAGAAGCTGTAAAGTGCCGGCAAGCATGGTCAGTGTTATAGATCTATATATTGCTGTAGCTTTAATTTATGTACCATTGTACCTTCAGATTCATTGTAGTTGATTTCTGTTAATTGTCAAAATAGGGCATCAATTGCATCAAGAAGTCTTCATTACTGAAGAACGCGAGCACTCTCCGCAGGTGGGTTCTACAAAACAAATTGGGTGGCATGATTATGTTTTCCCCATGTCTCCACAGTAAATATGTTATACAGACAAGAACAATTTCATTAAAACTTCTGAAGCGTTTTTGGATGTAGATGTTGACTATAACTTTTGTAGGGCAAAATCAGTATGTAGTAATTCAATCTCATGGTTCATTTTGTTGATCATCAAAATTAGCATGTAAAAAATTTGGCAAGAATGAAAGTTGAAATAGATTATCTTGCTATGTGGAAGAACTAACCTTAATGCGTAAGAAAATGTGGTTCAGGTTCACTTGGGTTAGCTCGTTTAGAGTCTGCATGGGACAGCGGAAAGCTGCATGGACAGGGCTGCTTAAGCAATCGGTCTACAGCTCCAAAACAGATATATGCTAACTTTGGAGAGAGCCAAAATATGTTAGCCAAAGCATGTTCAACTCCCTTTTTTTCAAAGAAAAGTTCATTGCATTAAGGCCAGCTAAAGAACAAAATCCTAGACAATGTTACACGCTGAACAGCAAACAGAAGGAATAGTCTTAAGCAAAAAATAAAATTATCACTTTGAAGGGTGTAGAGTACAAAATTTCTTTAAAAAAATTAAAAATTGAGTCCATCCTTAAGCAGGATTCATTATGGATTTTGAGTACCTATGTCATGATGAAGACATCTGATTCAGAATTGTGCGTAAGAATTGACAATCATATTTTTGTGCATATGTGCCGTTGTCAATGCAGATACTTTAAGGAGCAAAATACTTAGTTTTATTTGGTATTGCATTTGAAAAATAAGATTTTTTGAAAAAAAAAAATATTTGTAATTATTTTTAAAATTTGAAAATAAATAGATAAATATATATTTTCAAAAAAAAAAAAGATTTGAAAAAATAATTTATAAAAAATTAAAAAAATCAGTTAAGCATATTTTTTGAAAAAAAAAAATTATTTTTAAGTTTTGACAATTAATTTTGAAAATAGACAAATATTTTTTTAAAAAAATAAATTTGAAAAAAATAATTTATAAAAAATTAAAAAATCAGTCAAATAAAAAAAATTAATTTAGCTTTTTTGATACCTAGTATCCATTCCAAACACAATAGAATTAGTGCATTTTCCGTCATTGGTGTCTTTGGCTAAACATAAGACATGCTTATCATTCCACATATGCTTCTCCATAAAGGTTGATTTTTAGCTGCCAATACAAACATATAGAATACAACAAAATTATCTGGAATAATGTGATAAACTTAAAATAAATAACCATCAGTGACAAGCAAAAATTTGAGGGCTAAAAGAGAAACTTAATTATTCCTTAGTTCAACTTAAACATAAAACAAGATTACAAGAAACAAAGATTTCTGAAGTCCAAATTCCTTTGGCATCTACATTCTTTCTGCCTTTTATGGCATTGAAAAGACCTATATCTGCTAAAACCAGCTACAATTTGAAAAGAACTTGTATACTTTGATGGTTGGCATGTACTTGTATCTCTAACTCACTTTATATCCCTGCAGCATCCAGATAAATTTTTTTTTTATCAATCACCTGATGTATACCAACTATGAAAGTATATATGCATTGCAGCCAATTCACTCAGACATGTCATCTTCAGCTCCACTAGAATGGTCGACATCTTGATCTCGAGCAACCCTATGCACTCTGCCAAGCCCATCATCATCATCATCTAACCCTCCCATCCTTGTTTTCTGGAAAATACCTCTAGAACTAGAACTAGCCTGAAAGCATTACCAAGTCAAAGGCATAAAAATGCAATACCCATCTCCAGTTAATAATATAAACTCATAAAATTGACCCGATGAACATACCTCTGCATCCTTAAGTTCTCTTGCAGCAGCAGTTGATCTTCGCCTCACCGTCACTCTTGATGGTGCTGGAAAATGTTCAACCTCATCACCAGATCTTCCCTCTTTGGCTCTCTTCTTTTTTAAATTAATCTTTGTAGGAAGAGGCTGCAGCAGGATGAGAAAATGAGAAGTCAAACTAACTGAGAAAACACAAAATGCATGCAATTAGTGGAACATGGAAAAAAAAAAAGGATCTGCAACAGTTCAAAAATAAACAAATCCAGTTCAAGTTCATACCACATATTTGGTTGCTTTGTCATCAAATGAAACAAGGAATGTTGTTGGGTCACTAGCATCATCGCCCCGTACCTGTTAGAGGCATCAGGAGGAAAATTTCATGAAGCAGTCAAACAGTAGCTTGCTAGGCAAAATAAAAAAATTTGAGGCACTTACATCCCAGTTGTACTCACGAATCCAGTTGTATGAGATATCTTCATTTTCATCGTACATATCCTTTGACAGCTGCCACAATAAGATACAAATAACTAAGCCAGGTGTAATAATCACATTGAACTAAAGGAACAAGTTTCAAAACTTTGCTCATAATATGATATCCAAAATTTGAGATAAAATGTATGTACCTCGTCAGAAGAAGGGACCATGTATCCTAAAAATTTTTCAGGGTTAGCCGGATCTGAGCCTGATGCAACACAAGCTTTCATAACAGCCTATAACCAAAAAAAAGACACTGAAAATATCAATCTTGAAATTAGAAATATAAGGTAACTTGAAAAGAAATTGTTTATGACATACGATGAAATATTATACAGGTTAATAAATTGAACATGAAGGTGCAAGAATAAAGTTATGTTCCAATTATGGCATATTTACTTCCCCATAACCCATAGAGTAAAGCTCTTGTATCAGCTCATCCAAATCACTCTCTAACACATCTACTTTCTAAATGAGTCTACTGACTTCCTGTTCTATAAGTAAATACTACTAGTAGTCAATGCATGAATAAACCTATTCAAATATGGTGGTACCATCTCAATACCATATGCATATCTGATTTTACTAGTGTTTTTGCCACTTTTGTGCAATATAACTACTCATTAACTTACCCGTGATTCACAGGCATCGCGAACACTTTGATCCAACTTGCTGTAGGTTTCTGAATCAGCTGTAGGAGCACCATCAAATGTCACACTGACAAATTTATCTTCATACCTGGTACAATAGCATCATAAATCATTAACATCAGTCGAAGTTTAAGACAAAAATGAATATATTATTCTTTAGTTCTATAATTGATACAGGTTGGCCTCCATCAGGAATTCCAAAACTTCCTTTCTAAAAGCACCAAGACATGCCATCTGAAGCACATAAACAACAATAAAAACTCATGTATTTCCTGCGTGTCCAATACTATGCCCTTTTAAACCACACAAACCCCCCCCCCCCTCCCACAAAAAAAAAAAAAAAACCTAAGCTATGAGCAAGCCATCAATAAACATCTCTAAATGACCCCTATGCTACACACAGTAGCTTACTTGTATTATAATGGATAAATATCTGAGTACCTAACTTGTTATAATTCAGATTTTAAGATAGTGGAACAATAATCTTGAAGAAATGTCGTGCCCTACTCTTTCTTGAAATAATTTTGAAACCATGGCCTTTTTAAATTACATAACATGGAGTCCTGACTTCTGACTGAAGTAAAAACTGATCAAGTGACTCCTGATGCACACCAAACATGCTACTTTTCCTGCTCTCATGAACTGTCCTGCTTATTCTCTTCTCCCTCTGGCAAGAAATCAAAGAACTTTCTTTTCTAATATGATCATCTCCATCCAACCACCACCACCACCACCCACCTCCCTCAACAATAAATAAATAAATAAAACCCTAGAAGAGATAAATTATTTTTTACATTCTATTTGGGTGATAATCACATCCCAATTTTCATGGTGTTACCTATACACATGATGCCAAATGAACATGGTCAACTTGAAAAAATATGTCATTAGTTGCACACCAATTAATGCTCTAGTAAATATCAACTGCTGCTTAGTTATAAATCCAGATACACACTGAGGCTTGTTCTGTTAACAAAAAAACATGAAATGTTTCCAAACTTGGAGTTCTTCAGCATGTTCCGTAAGATGCAAGTGAAATTGTTGGAAACATATATCTAAAATCTATTCTAGCATATTCAAAAACTTGTTTAGTGCATTTTGGGTATTAAATTTAAGTTTTTTTTTTCATGGGACAAAACACCAGGAAAGGATACTTTTGAAGTACATCTAAAAGCATGAAACCCATACCGATCAAAATCAGGTAGCAAAGGTAGAATCTCAACAGGCTTCAAATTTTTATTGGTAGCATGAACAGGAATTAGCTTGCATGCCTCAAATGAGGCTTCAATTTCCTTGATTTGGCTCTCCCTGCAAATATTATTAATAGTCTTAGAAAATAAAAGACAACAAAGTTTTGATCACTTTCTGCTGTACAATTTTCCTCAGACAGGCAGGTTGAAATAGCACAAACCTATTATTCAGGTTCTCCAAAAGGTTACGGCCTCCTTTCTGATCTCGCAGATCTTTTGCTTGTTTTTCAGTAAGAGACTGAAAATATGAATGCATTATGGTTGTAATACAGCTATCAACAAATTCCAGAGTCCATTAGGCATATGAAAAACATACCTGTTTGGTTGATTCCATACTTAAAGGAGATATATACTGCGTCTTGACCAGCCAAGAGACACCTTTATCAGTGGGCCGATCTTTTCTTTTTATGCCGTCACGTTTTACAGGGGTAACTGTTTCATCATCATCACGCAATAATTCCTCATCTTCCGGAGCGAGTTGTTTTTTCCCTTTAGGAGGGCTATTTTGAAGAAAAAAATTGCTGATTAGTGCTGTCTTGTTGAAAAACTACCTGAAAACAGGGGAACAAAGAAAAGAAGGCAGAAAAAAAATAGAGATGAAGATACTATACTTGTATACACTGAGGTCAAGCAGGTCAAGAGGTATCCCCAGATCTGGCTCAACATATAGTTGGGGTTTATACATTTTCTCCAATGATGTAATTGTGTATTTTGTAAATCTGCAGATAAAGATGCTGGGGTTAACAATAATAGTTTTCTAAGGAAAGTAGGGCATGATATACGGGTGCAGCAAGAGAACAAAGATAATCATAATCAAACCCTTAGTTTTAAAACATTTTGACACAAAAGTCTACCAGATGAGCGTCAATTAAAAAAAAAACTTGCATTTCCATGTGAGCTACACTAGAAGCTAAAAGTTAAATGATGTAAAATCAGTAACTCATACTATAATAATAATTAAAAAAAAAAGCCAGAAGCACATATACTAGCTTCAACATCATCAATAATTTGAGGATGCCAAAATAAGAATGCACATAAATCACGCAAGGTCCTCATTCAATTCATCTTGCAATGCTGTCCTATATTTTATAAGATTCTCAATAATTTTTCAACAGCATCAAAATAACCATATCCTATATTATCATAGGTAGCTTGTTTAAGTGTTGTACATGTCACATTAGATGAACAAGGCCTGCTCCATTGATTTTTCCGATCCCAAAAACCTGTGCTACGAGTCTCACTAATATACATTTTACACATACATACTCGTTTATACTGCAGGACAAACATTATTGAAAAGATAAATGCAACAATTATCATACTCCTGCCCATGTCTCATGCCAAGTACTGCAAAATTTTAACTCAGACTCCTTTCCAAATATTATGATTGAGCACACTACCATTTTTTTTTTCTTTCAGAAAATGACCACTACTCCTTGTTTAATTTTGATTTATTAACCTTAGAATCTAATCCTCCACTGCAAAGGTCATTCCTCAAAATTTTTTCCTTTATCAATTTGAAAGCATTGCAGCTAGATATAAGCCTTATTAACTAGTAGTACTAACAGTCATCCAACAGAAACTAGTTTTTCTATAGCTGACAAGCATCTATTATGAGAATGCATAAAATCCCACATGCTCCATGCACATACCGGTCTTCATCTTTCTTCATAGTCATAAACTTGGGTTGTGCACTTGGATCAGGAAGTTCGTTACGGAATCTTCAATAACAACATGAGGAAAAAATTGTGTCAGCACTGAAAGCAGGTGGGCAAAAGCACTTTCTTACAGATGCAAGAATGCCATTTATAGCCAACGTATTACTTACCCACTTAATTTATGACTGCTGATACTAATTAGAATACAAGAGGGACAGAAAAATCAAAATTAGGTACAATATACAATAGTAGGTTTTCAATCAAATTTAAATAAGTTCAATAAGAGAGCAATTTCAGGCGCCCCTAAAACACAATATTAAAAGGCATTATCTGACAATTCATAACCACAGGATATAAGCACAATACATACCATTCCAACTTGTTTAGTTCCATCAAGTAAGAACATTAAGAAGCAAACAGCAAATCAATTTGATAGAAGTAAAGTTCCAAAACGAATAATTTCTATACTAACATGATGCACTAGTGTAAATCCGTATCTAAAAATGTCTAATATCAAGACAATGAATCACAGTTATGGCTAATGCATTTTGACCAAAAACTCCTAAAGCCACCCCATCAATCTATTATTTGAGATCTACAGGAATCGAAGTAGTAGCAACAATGGTTGCAGAATCACTGATCAATTTGAATCAAAGTGGCTTCAAAATTAACCAAATAAGGAAGGCAACTAAGCATTTCACTGCAGTGAATTCTTTTATGTTTTTATAATGGAAAGACAAAACAGAACAAGATAAAATGTTCATGTTTTACAGTTTATCCGCATGCTTCTAGAATAAGTGAATGTTATGTCCAACTCAAGTTTCATTTCAGAAAACTCACTTCAATTTGCATAAGAACGTTGTTGGCTTCTTCAACCTATTTTCAACTCTCTCCCCTCCCAGTAATTGAGCGGGCCTCCTATCCCCCATTCGTGACCCAAGAATGGAACCATGCCCCTTCTGCGAGGATAGCATCTGAGTCTTTTGCAGAATTGAATTCTGAGATTCTTTCATCTGCTGCCTATGCTTCTCGTCTTGCCTTTGCTTCTCAAACTCCTTCTTCTTCCTCAACCTCCTTTCCTCCTCCGTCTCCACCCTCCCTGAAGGCCCATTCACCATCTTCCCCCCAGGTGGAATTGGGGGCTTATGCTGCTTTTGTTTGGCAGCATCCCTATGATGTGAATTTCCTGGTTCTCTCCTTTCCCTAGATATTGCCTGATCCCTTTGTGCTCCACTATCCATAGGTGGAGGTGGTGGTGGGGAGCTGGGAGGTGGCGGAGGTGGTATTGAAGAGCTAGGAGGAGGAGATGAAGGGGGTGGAGGAGGAGGTGGCTGCATTGGCTGGTGACCATACTGTGAATACTGTGAAGCTGGATAATACAGAGGAGGAGGAGGAGGTTGTTGTGCTAGCGCAGGTGGCGGAGGAGGAGGCGGGAATGATGATTCTGGTGGTGGCGGAGGTGGAGGTGGCTGATATGGATATTGCTGGTGCGGCGGTGGTGGTGGTGGGGCAGAGTGTTGAGGGCGCTGAGGAGTATAATGCTGAGGGAAATTCTGCTTGGGAATTTGAGGGAAAGTAGAGGAAGAAGGTGCTGATGCGGTGGCCATTTGAGTGTACTGATTAGGTCTCTGCTGTTGCTGTTGTTGTGGAGGAGGTGGTGGTGGTGGTGGGAATGTGGATTGTGGGGGAAAAGGTCTGTAGGAGGCCATTGTAGCACCTAAAACTCAAATTCAAATTCAAAAACAAAATCTGGTCTTTAATACTAACTACCCCAAGCCTAATTCCCAATTCTGGTTTCCCTTTTATAAAACCAATAACAAAGCTTCTCTCTACCCAATCTCTTGATTTTGCAAAACTACACAACAAAAACAAAGACTGAAATATCCACTACCCGCTTACTGATAGAAACCACTGCAAATGCAACAATTTAAGATTATCAGGGGATTGGATACCTAAATTGGATTGCATGCATCTACTCTTACACATATACATATTTATAGGGGAGGGAAGGAGCTGATCAGAGCTCAGTGGAAAAGAGCACACAGATTTTGTGTGCTTTGGATTTTTCTGCAGATTTCATTTTTAATTGATCGTACTAAGACCTGGATTGAGGGGGATTTAAGAAATTTATCGGCAAATATCGGCCGAAAACAAGTATTTCTGAATATTTACGATTTTCAGCAATTCCGATTTTTTTTTCTCGTTTTAATTATTTATTTTCCCCCTTTTCCTTCCACAATATTGAATTTCTTTTCTTTTTATTTCTTTTGTAGATGACTAGAAGATATGAATATATAATTATAAATGCATCCACTAAATTCATTTTTTAGAATTTCACCTCTGCTATTAAAAGGAAAAATTATTCTATAATTATTTATTAGATTTATATATATAGTTCTACTTTTTAATTGTATGATGTCCTATTTTTATAATTATTGACATACATACCATCAATTTTAATCATATTTCAGTTCTATTTAAGAAATAATTGATTTACATATATTTTTTTTATTATAATTTAACTTTAATATTAACTCTGTTCATGCAAAAAATAAATTTATTAGAATAATTAGTAATTAATATTAATAAAATTATTCAATTTGTAATTTAAAACTTTTTAACCTATAATTCCAACCTGTTAATACATTTTTTTCCATAATTTCGAATACAATATATTTATCATTTAAGTTTTATTTGTTTAACATTAAATTATATAATATATTATGATGAAATTGAATTTTTAACTAACGCATGCAAAGAAATATAAGTTTAATTTTGGTAATTAAATCTGTTAGATAACTGGATAAGACAAAGACTGAGGATAATTCTCTGTTTTACTGTCATTGAAAAAAAATTTGTTATATTCAAAATATTATTAGAATTCTTACTTTATCTGTTATTAATGTATTGCATACTAATTTTGTTTAAATTTTGTCTTTGGACTAATATTGTTATAAATAAGAATTATTTTTTATTAAAAAATTTGTCAGAAGAAGATATAGTGATTGTTATAACCTTCCAAAAAAAATAAATAATATACAAATAACACTTTGTTTGTTTCACATTACATTTAGAAGAAAAAAAATCATTCTCGATTTTATTTTTTTAATTTTAAAAATTAGTTTTGGAGAGAAACATATAATAAATATTTTTTTAGAAGCAATTTTGAAAAATTTTTTTATGAAAAAAGGTTAATTATTATTTATCTTATGAGATTTGAATAATATACTAGTATTTTTTCTAAAATTTTAAAATTATATTATTTGTCTCATATATTTTATCATATTATATTAATAAAGTTTTTCATTAGATTTTTTGTTAAAAAAAACATATTACACTAATATTTTCCTGAAATTTTAAAATTTATGCTATTTGTCATGTGAAATTAAGAGTAGTTTTGAATTTTTTTAATTATCTAGTTTTCTTATTGATGATAAAATTATTAAAATTGACGAAATGACTATACAGTCTAACGGAAATAAAGTTGATAGAACAAATATCATAATTTTAAAATATCAAAATGATATTAGCATAATATGTGAAATCTTAAAAGATAAATAATAATTAATTCTATAAAAATTAAAATATATATATATATATTTTAATATCCAACCGTAATTTTAAATACACGTAAACCATTTGGTAAGTACATCTGTGCATTAAATAATCTCTCGTTTTCTTTTCACTGGTATATTTATGGATTTTAATAATTTTTTTCACCTAGTTAAAATAGAAACAAAATCAGTAATAAAAAAGACATTTTTTGAAAACGAAAAAATGATATAATGATATGTATAAATTATCAAAATTTATAATAATTCGAAAGTGCCAAAATTTACGAACAAAGAACACTTCACTGCATGAATGCTTCAAAATTATACTGAATTTCAATCCTAAAATAGAAGTCAAACTCAAAAATTAATTTTGAGATAAATTGACAATGATAAAACAATTCAATATACTGAATAATGCCAATGCATACACCAATCATATAACAAGGTAAGATTAAATTAAATTAAATTTATGGAAGAAAAGAAAATACTTACTCATAGGAACCATTTGAATTTGCCTCCATCTGCAAAATTAATGAGGAAGGATAATGTTTAGATCTATTCTAATTCTCAGACATGGTTGTTGAGTCTTCAATTTGGGGAAATTTTTCCCAAAAGTTATGTTTAGATTTCGCTTACAAATACAAGTAAATGAACCAGTGAAGAACACTTAGTGTGTTTTTTTGGTATTTAGGACAAATTATTATTACCGAAAAGGATCGAATGCATGAATGAATGTAAAAGCCTGAAGAAGTTGGGTAAATATTTCACATGAACTCCAAATGTCACATAATGAAATCGGTTGTTACCCAAATTCTCAATTTTACAGATATGAAATCAGATGCTGTCATAAAAAGCTAAAATTTCTTATTGGGCATTGGATTCTTTTGGATTTCTTCAAATTCATTGCATCTCACACTCACACCCTTGCAGTTTTGTATCATTGTAAAAGTCTAAGAGATAGAAAACTTTTGCCAAACACTGTGCATGAAATCCATTTGCCAGTAATTATGTGCAAGTTTCATTTATTTAATCCATTTGTTAACAAACATGTTCAGTTATGTATTTATGTGTAAAAGTAAGTATTGTCCTAATGCTATGAACTTATAAAATTTATGTTTATATTAATATCATATATTAAAAAAAACTTATCTTTATTGATTTTTTTTTAATTTTTAATATATTTTTAACTAATATAAAGGTATATTGTATATATATATATATGTATAAAATATTAGTTATTTTTTTTAATATATATTTATTTTTTATGAGAAAATAATTTTTTTTTTATAATATTGCTAATGGATTCATATTAGGACCATTCAATTCTGAGAATTTCCATCCAAATTTATAAGACTTCCTATGAATATGATCATTTATGCTCACAGCCTCACACGATTACGAGAGTTATATAAAATTGTATTAAATACATGGCGTGAAATTCAAAAGCCACTAATCAGGTAAAGGACCGAGTGCCTGAAATTAGGGACACTATTTATGAAGTTTAGTGAAAGACTGAACCAAAGCTGTAGAAATTTCATCTTCCGCAGTTGCAATGAGCACAACTAATTTGTCTTTATATATATCATCGGGGAACTGCGGATGCAGCTGTTTAGTTCTTTCAGATGCAGGAGGATTAAGATAGTAAATTAATGCCATATGTTCATATACAGTATCTAGCTTTTTCTGCCTCTCACTTGAAATGTCTGAGCAGGTCGAATAAATTTTGCATGAAAACCAAATTTAGATGCCCCCTAAATGCAACAGAGCTATGAGAATCTTTTTGCATGTCACAATATATACAAGGTTTACTTGAATGAAAACAGATTTACATACAGCACAATCTAAATGCAACATTCTGAACATTCTCTGGATTATCAAAGATCTTTGAGAACATTCAAGGATTCAGCAGATACAACAGTACGAGTTTTTGTTCAAGTATTCCAGTAATACCATCAGTAAGTTTCTTCTCGATTCTTATGCAAAAACTCCACACTGGATATTCAGCTTAAGAACATCACTGAATTCCCTGATCACAGATTGCAAGTAATATCAATCAGCTGGAAACCATCAAGCATATCTGCGTTGTGTCCATTTCATGGCTCCGAGAGGTGGAGGAGGATTTTGGCTCTACAGGTGTTTGAGTCTGCATCTATCATCAGTTTGTTACTCCTTAGTTGTGACGTTGCCACAGGATAATTTTAGCTAACAGATGATGGGCTTAAGTAAAAATGTGAGTACCCTGTTCTGTAAGTGGTTCTAAAGTAATCAAAATGGATCTCAATCAGCTGGAAACCATCAAGCATATCTGCAATTGCGTCCATTACATCAACTCCGAAAAGTGAAGGGGGAGTCTGCATTTATCAGCAGTTTGTTATTCGTTAGTTGTCATAAAAAATTTCTCTGCCAGGGGACCCTATACGAGGCACAGCCAATTACATGCATTTTGATATTCTTGGAGACAACAATGTAAACCATAAAAATATCTTAGGTGAAGGTAAGGAAGGTCAGGTCCAGGAGAGGATTACAGTATCTGCTTCAAGGAAATTACTTGTAGAATTATGGGAATTACAAAAAATGATAAAGTAGAAACTAGGCAGATATTGATAATTACCTAGCATCCGCTACGAAGAAATTCTAGTGAGCTTCCTTCTTCCTTAAAACATTCCAATTTAAATAGTTTGAGATTCACCAAAAAAAAAAAAACTTGATTTTCTTTTGAGTTTTAAAATCAAATGCCCAACACATTACATTGTTGCTGGTCACTCAAGTTATTGAGTTATTTGACTCAGTGTAGTTGAGAATTTGAAAGATTACATCATCAATTTAGACATTAGTAGCAAAGTTTATTGATTCAAGAGACTATGACGCAACAAGCATTTTCCTATAAAGATTTTAGCTCCCATCTCGCAAGTTTTGACATCCAGTAATAGTGTGTCATGAAATCTACATGGTAGAATAGAACATACCTCCCCTCGGGTGGTACAGTGTCCAATGCAAAGCTTCCTATCATACTCCATCTCTGGTGACTGCAATGCAGCATAATTAAGCACATTCTCAGAAAAGCAGAAAAACTTATTTGAATCATAAGTATCAGGTTGTATATTGAGTGATAAGTCAGTTAATAACTATCGCATATTTGTAAACCAAAATAATAAGCGATGATGAATGTTACCTGACCGAAAATGTGAGCATTAGAATGCCAAAAGATGCAGTGCCCTTCATCACTGTCAAATGTAAACCCTTGAGTTCACAATCACTCTCTAATGGTTTGTTAATGTCCCTTAAGGTCCCATTAACTTGAGCGATCAAGGCCTCCTTCACCGCCCCATCTGCCAAAGTAATCCTACAAACCAAAAGAATTCACAATCAGGATACAGATTAAATGCATTACTAACTGCCTAAGGGTTTTCGATGTTTTACTCGACAGGGTCATGGTCGAGAGATTCAAGACGAGAGAGTTGCCGTGACTTGGCGCTTCTTGATAATTGCTTTGAGATAGGCTTGTGCTTGTCTTTCCGATAAGAGACTGCCATTATGGTGGCCAAGGAGGAGGCAAAGCGACGATATTGCGAAGCCTGAATGGCTAAGAAGGCTGATGTTCGGGCTATCTTCATGCTTGGATCCGAAAAGAGATCCATTCATAACATCAATGAATTTTAAAGAGAGATAATTATAAAGGTCTCAAACAAGTATGAATGATTTTTTTTTTATTTTGATAAAAGTATGAGCGATTTAATATCGAATAAAATTGAAAATGGATTGAATAATATTTGAATGATTTAATACTAAGAAAAATTGGAAGTGCATATTGATGTGGGCGAAAAATTGAACAATTTCTCTTGAAGAAAAGTATCGTTTATCACATTGCTTTAATTGGCAATTTGTTCGGACTTCGATTAGGTATCTGCACACGTTTTCACATCCGTATTATCATCTATGTAAAAGTAAAGTTTAGATTTAGAAATATAGACTTGAGAGTAAATAGGTAAGTATTTTACGATGTCATAAAAACAACCAGTCACTACAAGTACATTCACTCAGATCAAAGATACAACAGAGAAAAATTAAACGAATTTTATTTGTTTGGGGATTTCACCTTTTCTGAGGACGGAAAGATCATTTTCAGCAGTTTCAATAAGATCATTGATATTATGAATGGATCTCTCTTCGGATCCAAGCATGAAGATGGCCCGAAATTCAGCCTTCTTAGCCAGTCTCGCTGCTAAATTCAGGGGCAAACTTGGAGAATTCAGGCTTCGCAATATTTGGCGATATAAAGAAAGAACACGGACTCTATTCCTTGCCAAATCTTCCGCCGTTGCCCATATCAGACCTTTCGCCATCAGTGACTGAAAGATTTAGAAAACTTTCTAAGAGTTTCCGGAGTTTGGTGGAGGCAGCAATATCTGAAGACGCCGAGTAGGGAAGAGGAACAGAGTGATCACGCTTTTTATAACTCCCTGGTCGCGGTGATTTACCAATAAGGCAGTAACTCACAGTTCAAAGAAAAAAAAAAAGGTCCTCAAAACTCCTCCTCCTATCTCTTTTTAGAAACCCATGAACTCCCTCAACTTCTAATTCCACAACCACTACTGAAATCGTTACTTAATAGAACACCCCACTCGAGAAATTCCTGACCGCAAACTGTAAGTCGGGTAATATATCTCTCCGAAGCACTTTACTTCTTTAATCTGATAATCAAGATGAAGCACTACATTGAAGTTGTTTCGCTGTTCTAACAAATGAATTCAATTGCGCTGTTGAGGCAAGGTTGAGAAAGAGAGAGAATCGAGAAGGATATCGAGGCTAGTGGTCATGGCTGACGTAAAATGAAGAATTTGTGGCGTTGACCGTTGAAAAATTAGGGTTGACGTGGTCCACACTCGAATATTAATTTTACAAGCCACTGCGTCATTTACAAAATTAATATGCTATATTTCATATTTTAAATTTTAAATTATTTTTTTTATCAAAAAAAAATTATATAATCGTGAGTTCGTCACAGAATAACATGGGATAAAAGGCTTAAAAGCTAACAACTATAGAAGTTAATATAAACATTAAATGGTAAATTGATTTACTCGTCAATCTTATTTAAGACATAATTTTAATGATTAATGTTTAAATTTTTAATGCATTCTTTAAAGTGGTCGGTTGAGAAAAAATAGAAAATATATATCACTTAAAAAATAAAGAAAAAAAGGTAATTAGCAATCCTCATGTATTTTTAACTGTGAATAAATATTATTCAGTCATTAATTAAAGAAAAATTAGTAGAGCTCATAAAAAGGGGATAAATAAATATTTCCAATAGGTTTTTTTTTCCCTAAAAAATAAAACAATTTAAACACATATTCTCAGCTTGTTTAAGATATTATGCTGTTTTGATCACATTTTTTCCCACTTTCTTGAAATTCTAAAAACAGTCAATATATAGCATCAATTTTTTTTTACCAAGAATATATAGCATCAATTAATTGTAAGTAAATGTCCCAAAAAATGAATGTAAGAAAGAAAGTTAAACTAGAAAAATTTGATAACCTTTTGATGAGGTTTCCAATTTCAAAAATTAAGAATGCAGTTTATTTTAGTCCCTAGAATTATAAGACTAATGACAGAACTTGAAAAGATATTTGAGAAATGGAAAAGGAACATTTTTAAATTTTTGGAAACTAGTTTTAGACTTCGGGTTAATTTTTACAAAAGCTAATTTAGTTTATCCTTAATGTAATTAAGTCAAGTCGAATCGATATAGTGTTAGGCTCGAGCTCAATTCGATTAAAAACTCGAAGATCAAACTCGATCGATCTCTTTTTTAATTGTTCAAAATTCGATTCGAAAAATATTTGAGCCGCTCAAACTCAATTCAATAAAATTTGAATCAACCAAAAAATTTAATAAATAGTTTATTTAATTCGAAATCAATTCAAATTAATTCGACTCAATTAAATTCAATATATTTAAATATTAAGGGGATAAAAATAATTTAATAAATAATAAAAATAACAATTATTCGATTAAACTCACGAGACTTACAAATCGGGTATTATGATATTTGAATTTTAGTCGATAAACTGCTCGAACTTGATTAATTTTGAATCGAATTTGAATATTTTACAAGTTAAATTAAAGTAGTTCACAAATAGTTTGATTTATTTAAGTCTAGTTTATCTTATAGAATGACAAATCTAGGGGTTATCGCCTGGTCTTCCAGGCGCCTTTGAACCAGCTTTCATCTAAACCCGGAAAATAGCTTGGCCTATTTACGGCCAGCAGTCGAAGTCATCCGCTTTTTCCCATATCTTCTGTCAATAGAATCCATTTTTCAATCTTTTTCCCTACCGCAACCTTGTCCTGGCGAAGTTTTATATATGGCCTTGTAATTTGGTAATTGTAATAGGCCCAAAAAATCCTATAAATTTTTGGGCTTAATGGGCCCCTAACAATGTCCAAAATAATAAAAAAACTGTAAAACAAGTCCACTTAGGAGCAAAACTTCCATACTACTTTCATTCATGCACCTTTAATTCATTTCCTAATACACAGCTTACAACTAAATTATGGCCTGTTAAACTCAATATAACCAATCCATTATAAGGTGGATTAGTAGGCAAGCAGTACCATAAACATTTTCGAATACATTTCCAGAAAACACTTATTTTCTTCTGCCACTGAGTTCTTACTTTGGCCGGTACGCAGTCTGAGCAGGCCCAACTTGCCTTGCTAGCTGAATAATTAAGGTAAAAGATTTTCTTAAAAGCAGATTATTAGTATGGAGATTTTTATGCCTAAACTTCATAAAAAAAATTATAAAAGGAGATTAGATAGCTTGGCAAGAACCTGAAAATAGACCTCAAGCTTCTTTTTCAGTACTGTATATTCTTTCTTGAGTTGTTGGAATCCCCTCATGCAGCTGTTTGTTTACCAGGAAAACCATCAAAAAAACGTTGCATAAATTTCATGGCATCTAATGGGTGCATATATGAAATTTGTTAAAATGGGCCCAAACTATCTTGGCGATTTCAGTAGAGTAGATTTCAAGAAATAAAGTGGAAGATGGATCGTTACCCTTCTCCATTTCCTGCCCTGCAATATTCCCTAAATAGGGTGCACTCAGCTTTCACCTTTTTTGCTCCAATGCTGCACCGAATAGTAACGAATAGAGATCCCTTAAAGAAAAGATTGTTGTGCTAAAACAACATACAAGACACCTAATGATACCTTCAATAAATTCACTATTAATCTTAAATGCTATTTTGGTTTGTCTTTATCTCCTTTACCTTGTGGTACTTCCCTTAAATTGATGCATAAGGCTGTCTAACTTGTTAAAATCAAGAGGATTTCTCTCCCTGTAAAGACACAAGAATGATGCCACTGTCAACACCATAATTACCTGTAATTATTTGGACAAGAAAACAGAAAACTGATTGTAAATTGAAGGGGAAGTTTTCTACTAACAATGCTTGCTCTATGTTAAGGATTAGCCTAGCCGAATCCCTGTAGTACAATGTGACAACTTCTTCAACAAAATTAGGATTAGCATCATCTTGGAGTTCCTCAAGCTGTAGAAATTGTTCATCAAGTAATCCCTGCAAAATGGTCTGCCATTTTAGATTTCCATCACAAGCATTTATAGAAGTAAAGTTGAAAGAGAACCTATCTGAGTTTTAAATCATATAGACATACAACTAAAAAATTTCATGTGTTTTTACCCTGTATAAGCAGTATTAAACCTCATGGTAACTCAGATGCATGCAGCCACCGACTATAGTAAATGAATCCAAATTTGCACTAGCTACTACATAAACACAAATATGAAATGCACCTCTACCATCCTAGACTCAAATATTTACTATTAGGCCAACCCGTTCAGATGTTCTTCACTCTCCTTGAATGCAGCTGATATAGCAGATGATTAAAGCAATTAAAACAAGTTCCCTAGAGGAAATTTTGAGATCATGAGGTGAGAATTTGCAACTTACTGAAACAGAGCTGGAGAAGATTATTTAAAATTAATCTTTGATAGGAAAGGAGAGAAAAATATAGTTTAAGCCATGCTCTGATAATTAGCATTTTAAGGAATGAAAACCTGATCAAAAAGAGCCTGCCTTGTGAGAGCAACCTGCCTATGCAATTGGCTTCTTTCCATTATCTGAGAAAGGATATTAGATAAAGCAAACAGACAAAGAAAGAAGAAATGGGAAAGAGAACACGTCTAAGGCTTGTGAGGTTATGCAATATGGCAAGGACTTTATATAGTAGAGAAGAGAGATACTGTCTGCCAACTTTCTGCCTAGAAAGAGCAAGAACTGGGAAGATCGCAATGCATGTAGACAAGTGTACTGTGAAGGAGGAAATGCTGATTTTAGTATCTGAGCAATATTAATGTGGGTATCAGAGTGGTGGCATTCTGATTCTATCATAAAAAAGTTCGGTTCTTTAAAATTATTTACATAAAATCTTAGGCTAAATAACATGCAGATTCTTAATGTGCTCATTTTTTTTCAATGCAAGAACATTTTTCTAAAAGATATTTAAGCACACAAACCTGGCTATGATTCTTTCAGTATTTCTGAATAACGATGAGATCAATGTCCAATGACCAATTACCTTGAAATGCAAATTTACCCAATCTTACTTTTCAAGTTCTTTCAGAAGCACCTTGAAAAGTTTCTAATAATAAGACATTGTTGATTATTCTTGATTTTATATTTTATTTAATCATAAATTTACCCACTAACTTCTTCATTCACCACATGGAATCCACTATGATACCATCCCTACCGCTTGAGAACATAACAATTACAACCCAATTGCTAGGATATTTTGGAGGTGTATTTGAGTATATATATTCTCCCATTTACTTTGAAGCTTTTTATCCATGTATCCTATTTGCTCTATCGATAGGAGCCAAGAACCCAAAACCGGAAATTCTTGGCATATCTATATTCTGCTTCTGTTTAACTATGTGGCTTGCACCAATTAAGAAATAAAACATCCTTTTAAAGTTAATGGGCATCGCATGAGGAAGAGAATTTATCCTGGAAAAGGTGAAAGCTAGAAAGCTAGCATATATAACTAATTAAATCCAAGGAATTGAAATTAATTAATTCTTATACTGTAAGGTTGTCTCCTAATCAATTGATGTTACTTTTAGGACATTAAATGAATTTTTTCTTATAGAAAGCATATGCTTTGGAAGCTAAATTTAACAGCTGATTCTATAAATTGATGGCTGATGATAATATATGATTGATGAGATTTTGTTCGAAGGAGACCCCAATTGCTTTGGATGGTATCAAAGCTATAAAATTATAATTTCCTCAATCAAAATGTTCATCCTCATAGATAATTGTCTTCTAATTTCTCTACTGTTAAGACAGAAAGGGGAAACCAATTCATGACAAGGTGAAGTGGACATTTTGATTCTATGAAAAGACCATGTACGGACAAGTTTTATACTTTCAGTTTAATAAACTTTTAACATCTCATTCCATAAAAGGATATTGTTTAATAATGCTCTTTACTAGGGTATTTACCCCTTCCTTTAAGAAGTCATATCAACTATATCCCAAGCACCGAAATTAATATACGGACAATATCATATTACTTTCCTCTTTTCTAAGCAATTTAATTTTTCATCATGCAGATTAACAATTCATATATACATTTGAGTATGATACATTTGTAATAGTTAATTATTCCTCTATAAATGCAAACAAAGATGGCTATAAAAATGGGAAACCACCCCTTACTCAGCAATACCTAAGGTTAGTTCGAGGAATTAATCTCTCTAATTTTATACAAAGAGGGATACTATAAGTTGATCTCATGTATAAAATATACACAACTTTCAAGAGCAAGTAATACACTGTTATTTTTCAATAATACAGATGATTTACTTGTCTTGTTTGTATTTTAATGGGTAATTGAATTTTGTGACCTAAAAAATGTATATTTGATGGTTGCTCATGCAAAATAATAAGGGAAACAAATTCAGATTGTACATTAATCACATAATAATATTATGCATACAACGTGTTTTTAGTGGTTCTGAAATGAATTTTGCATATCAACTGTGACCATTTTATTCTCATAGCCTAACTCCCCCCACAGATTTTCGAACAAAAAAAAAAAGCATCAAGAATGGGTCCCCCATGCTGTCATTCAATTTTACCATGATGAAAAGACTGACATGATGTGAACACGACATCATTTCATGTCATGTACTCCATATAGCTAAGATTTCTTCACACTAAACAAATCAAGTCAACCCTTTCCAAGTTTTACGGGGTCACTTGACAAAATGAGAGCCTGATCTTCGCACCATTCTGTTCTCCAGTAGTGAGTTTATTTGGTGTCTAGAACTTTGACAATCATGTGAGAAAAATTTTGGTTGCCCCCTACTAACGAAATAAAACGTCAAGGAACCGATAGTATTACCCTATTTTGGTGGCCGGAGATTCTAAGGTCAATAATTGATCCTAATGATGCTTTCTTTTTAGCTACAAAATGACTAGTGACCAAAATGCATATTTAAAAGTTGCAACCTTTTAGTTTAATAATCCAGAAGCATTATCTTAAGATAAGTATAAATATATAATGCTTTCAGTAAAGATAACAAAAGAAGGATTCAAATTGACTTTGGATGAAAATCGTAAAAAGAGCCCAAATGGAATTTGAATTTCGTCAAATCAACATGCTTTAATTGGCTCTACACAGATAATATAAGAAAACGATCTTGGAAACCAAACCAAACTAATTTTTGTCCCCTTGAAATAAAGAAAATAAGTTACTGATTAAAATTACTTGAATGGAGATGAAATCTAAAAAACCGAAAAAAGGGTATAAAGCTGCAGCCTCTGCTTACTTAGAAGAATTATGCAGCTGCTTAACTAAATGAAATGTTCTTAGTTATAGCTTCCAGTTACATTCTGTAAAGCTGCTTGTAAATAGAGAGGTCACTTATCAAGAAGATGCATACATATTAAGCTAAATGGAATATTTTTTTATGGGTTTCTTCAGAGGGCAAAAAATTATTTGCTCATTTAATTATGTCAAAAAGATACGGTAATTAGTAAGATATAGTGGGCGGAGAATATTAACAAGAGCACACACCAGCAAGAAGAGAATAATTAACGACTAAAAAAGGAAAAAATGTGGCATAAAAAAATACAAAAATAGAAAAATTCCCAATGATGATTTACATCAGAACTCACCTTGCAGGCAGTGGTCATGCCTTTCTCTATATCTACCTGGCAAATTTAGCAAGATGTTAAAAGGGGAAAAAGTGTTTATGAAGAGATTCTCCCTTTATTCCTCTGCCACAGCAAAGTGAGAGGAGAAGAGATGTTTTACAGTGCCTCAACACATTTTCTTTTGCTATTGTGTGGTCACATCTGGTCCTTTAGTATAACAGTTAAAAAGCTGAGGGTATGGGTGGCTGGAGTGGGATCAGAATATGGTTTTGTGTTGTTTTCTGGCATAGATTGTGATTCTGTTTTCCTATCACTGTCTCCTATGTTGATAAGAATCACACCCTGGACAATGATCAATCCAAGCAGGTATTATGGGTTTTTGCTTTGGAATGAAACTCGATTTCTTTTTAATCAAATCATGATATAAATTACATCAGCAAATCAGTTTTGGCATGCTAGTTTGGTTCTTTCTTTTCCCTGCCAAATGAGTGAATATTTAGATTTTTGACTATTCTAACACTCAAAATCATCTTAAGGAGTAGCCACTTGGTTGTGGCTCAACGCTAGGGGTTTCTTAGGATCACAGGTTCAAGTTGAAGTATTCTCCTCCATTATGGAACAAGAAAATCTCAGATGTTTTTTATTATAATCGCTGCTTCATCTCCACTAACATAATATTATATAAGCTGGAATAGAAAGTGGTAACACCTCAGCCCACAAAGTTGAAGATTAAGACTTTGTTGGGTAAAATTGAGTTGTCAACATTATAGATTACATTTTAAAGCATTCAGTAGTTAGGTTTATCATCTCCTTGCCACAATTGTCATTCTGTCTGTAGCACATATTGATAAATCTACATGCCAATAGCTAGATGCAGAACAAAATTATTTAAATTATCATATTGAGACAAATAACTTGTGGCTTCCACCACAAAGTGAAAAGACAATAAATATAAACTGACGATATTCTTCCAATTAATGCTGCGTCTAAAATCACGAAGAGACAATAATATTTCAGGCAGTCATGTCACTATAAAAGCTGATTCCAATTCTAAACGGTCACTATTAGAAATTATTTTATCAAAATTATTATAAGAATAGGTTCTCTTGTTAATTGAAAGGGAAATCCTATGCAGAAATCAGTTATAGTCAATAATCAATTTTTTTCCAGCTGCACGAAGAGAAATACTAGGAAGAAAAATCAAGGAGTTTAATATGAACAATTGTCAATGTAAACATAACCAAAAAGGATCCGAGAGAAAAGAAACAAAACATAAAGCTTATGTAATACTAGTGCGGGCATTGGTAAAAAAGTAACTAGTAGATTCAAGTGCAAAAAAAAAAAAAAAAAGGCATACTGCCATACCTCTGAGTGAAGTAAGTGGAGGGTTGCGATATTAAAAAACTAACAGCTTGCAGTACCTTCTAGGGAAAATGTCACTTCTCCCTCATCAAGAATGTGCTCAGGCGAATAATCTAAAAGCTTGTGGGCATCGATGAAATCATGCAAGAAAATAGCTTTGAGGTTGCTTTCTCACTAACCTTTTCACAGATATTCTTCTTACAGCATCAATGCTGCTCATCCCCATAAGAATCCTATTGCATGGTAGACACTACATTAAAAGCAGCAGCCCCCACAATAAGCAACTTTTGTTCAGTCTGCCAAAATTTATCCAAATAAACTAAATAAGACAGTGATCCTCATATCAATCGTGGAAAGCAATAAACAATTGACCATAGAACCACCAAATCACTGATGACAGAACACAAAAATAGGAGAAAATCATAAACTTTTAAGGGAGAGAACAAAAATGTTGCCAAGTAAATGGAGATCATAGTTTTGTGACTCATAATAAGTTAAATTTTCACCAGGAAAGTTGTTTTGCTACTTGAAGAGAAACATTCACGGCAAGACTATCTAGGAATATCTGGGAAAAAGCCAACAAGTTCCGCACCATCTAGACTTACCCATACTAATTATGTGCATGGAGATAACCAGAATAGTTAGAACATATACAGGATTATATGTTGCAATGAAAAGGTAGGTGTGATGAACAAGTAAAATCAACAATAATCAAGACCAAAAACTACTAGGACAGCAATTAACCAAGGGGTGGTATAGACGGAAAACTACTGAAGGCATTAATCATTTATGAATCTTTATGAGAAAACCAGACACCTTCAAAATATAGTAATGCATAACTGAAATTTGGAGTTAGGATTCTATTCCATCTGTTTCCAACAACGAGAAACCCTACTTCCCAGCTTCCTCTACTTACATGGAATTATGTAGCGTTTTTTCAAAGTTACAACAGCATAACTACAAACAAAAGAAAAATTACAAATTAGTGGAAAGCAGATTTCATGAATCATTACAATCTTCTCAAATCCTCTAAAAGCTTGTATAATACTCATTGGCATGTATAAATATAACGGTGTCTCACAAAGCATCATTGGTGCAAAATAGGCTTATCAATATTCAATATCAAAACTACTTAAAAATAAAAATACATATGCATTTCGAAATTCATAAAAGCATTTATCGTATTGCAATGTGAATTTTAAAAAGAAAAGTCATGTTACTAATACCTAGAAAAAGAGATCATAAAACTTCAATGGCTTTTAAAAGAATCGTATTGACATTGAGAGAAGCTTTTTGAGATATAAATATGAAAGCTGAAATTTGCATGGGATATAATAAAGGTAAAAATGTTGTACAAAAAACTATCATGATTTACAATATCTCCACCATCAAAGCCTACAAAAAACTTCAGAAGAGAAATGAGATTTTATTATGCCAAGAAGAGAGAGGTGACTTCAAAATTTTACTATCTTGTAAAGTCTGGTTATTAATTGCCGAAAGAGGCTCATTGTCTTATAAATAGGAGGCAAAAATTGGGGCATGTGATAGAAATAAAAATGGAGGTTGGAATGCCTAACATATCTTGATCAGATCTCTCAGTGTTGCCCCTCACTCCCAATAATGAATTATCACTAAATTGGAAATATTTGCTCAAACGAAGCCAAATTCAATTCGAACTTCTCTAGAACTTGAATGAATTTTAGCAAACTGTTATTTTTAGAGGGGAGGGGGGGGGGGGGGGTGAGAAGGAAAGAAAAGGTCATTGCCTAGATAGATGCCCTCCAAAAAGGGAAGTCAAGATATTTGCATATGTGCATATGAAAGAAAATAATTAAATATTGAATATTATTCAGTGTGAGATAGATATCACTAATTCGAAACATATAGTAGTCGACCAAAAGAAGGAGAAATATAAGAGCGTTTATGATCAGTGATATGGTGAGACCACCAAGGAAAATTTTTAACCAAAGCAAAAGTCAATAAAAAATTGTCAAACTATGTTTTCTGATGAATGATGACTGCAAGATAGTTTCAAACATTATTCAGCATAAATAAATGGAGTCCAAAATGACAAATGAGTTAAATAAAATAATGTCCATTTCGCAGTTTCTTATGAGCCTGCTCGAGGAGGCAGCATGTTAATTCCGCAACCAATAAAGCAGTAGAGTTCTTTAGTCTCCAGTTCACCTCCCACGCTATTTCATGAAATGAAGAAGAAAATTTTACCACATTATAAATATCCACTTAACATACATGAGGAAGCCTAGTAATGTCTTACTTGATTGCAGTCTAGTATCAAGCCATTTCTGTCTTACTATCTCATGATTTACTCTTATGCTATTTATTTCAATTTTTTTGCTCGTATTGATTGCTATAGTGATGCATTGATGCTTGTGCATCCATTCTCATTGGAAATTGACAAAAGTTAGGTTCACCACCATATTTGGGAAAAAATTATTCACCAAAGAAATTAACTGAGCTTAATATATATTAGGAATGGCATTATTAAATTTGAACGAAATGGACTCAGAAACCACTTCATGACAACTTATTCTGGTTTTCACCTATTCTTAGCATGTGGAAAGCCAAAGCTAGAATAAAGAAATATGTAACAATTGCAGTTCTCTTCAAATCATTCCCGCTTCTCTTTCCCCACTGTAGTATATGGATAACTGAATAAACCTAAACAATTTCCAATTTCTTAACTTTGCTACTGCGAGTAGGAAAAATTTTGAAAACTAAGCTTTAAAAATTCTACCACTTTCGATTTGCTCTGGTAGATCATGTTACAAAACCTCTCACATATTACTTGTAGGTCATTGTTTTCCAACTAGGTCACCTAAATTAACCTGCCAACACCAGAACAAGCCAAGGAGAAAATCAAATAACATACCAATACCAACTAATTGAATAAGCTCTAGGCACTATGATGCAACAACAAACATTGAAATTCTACAATATATAACATTGTTGGAGACAAAAGAATTTCACGTCAAAAAAACTCAACAAAAATGGGCAACTTATAAAACTTAAGGGAGTCAAACTAAAATGTCTTAAGGCATTTTTGTGAAAAGAATTCTCCAACAATTTTTAAATTCATAAATTCGCATTCTTCTCATTTGCAATGGACCGGGTCGGTCAATTTCAATATGGTATCAAAGTTAATTGCTAAAATATCAATGAAGATCTAATTGATTTAAGAGTACAAATCCAAGTAAAGTAAAATAGAGATCTGAGACCTCTGAAACTCAAAATGACTTGCAAACTCTGAGATTCAAAAGAGTACAAGCACAAGTAAAACAAAATAGAGACTTGAAGTTTTTGAGATTCAATGAATACAAGTCTAAAACCTTTGAGAATCAATGAATATAAGTCTAAAATGTAAAAATGATGATAAATTACAACTGAACCAATCTAGTTAAACTTGAGGGAAGTATTAGAGATAAAAGAATTACACATCGGAAAAACTCAACAAAAATGAGTAACTTATAAGACTCGAGGGAACCAAGTGAAAAGGTCTCTCCAATAATTTTTCAAATCCATAAAATTCATACTCTTCTCATTTACAATGGACCGAATCCGTCAATTTCAACAAACATTTTTTTTCTTATATTTTTTTCATTTCCTTACTTCTCCCATGGCAAGTGATATTAATTGTAGGTGCAAATATAAGAATATAGTGCTCTCACACTATTTCCAAGACGCTGAGAGGTCAATATTAATAAGTGGAAGACTTCAATATCTATCATTTACAATTTCGAAAACAATGTCTGTTTTTTAAGAAAAAGAGAATGAAGAAAAACTCCCTTCAGCATTAAGTGTACAATTAAGGAACGATTAGTGAACTATTTTAATTTCTCCAATCAAATATGTAAAGGATGAAAATATTTTGTAGGAGACATCGGCTCAGGGTAAAAGAACATTGGCAAAAATCTAGCCCAGGCCTTTAAAGAACTAGAATTTCTACTACATGGAGCCCTTGACTGGTAAGTGGAAACTATTCATTAAAAACACTAAGCAGAATAGCAACATCAGTTCCAAAGACACAGAACTCACGGTCTTCCATTCTCCATTGGAAGCTACCTATAACTATTTCATTGAAACATTTACTCTAAAAAAAACAACGCTATTCAACGTAGTCAATGATTAAGCAGTGAACAAATCGGCAATTTAATTCACCTAACAGCAGAATTGCTTCTCGTTGTGACCAGAAAGATAGCAATTGGCAAGTAATTAACTCAAGTCTGATCATGAAGCAAACAGAAGGCCGGCCATGCAGAACTCAACATACACATAAACGAGAGCGCGGCAACAATAAAAAATCAACTAGTAAAGATAAATCAAAGTACAAAATCAATCAGTCATCAACAAACAAGTAAAATGAAAATCAAAACCTCAAAAAAGAAGAAAATAATGCTATGCGAGGCCGGGTTCAGGCTTTGATCGTTTCAATCGAATAAACATTAAGGGAGCGGTACCTTTTTCTATGTTTGGTGTATCAGGCAGAATGATTTGCATAATTTTGCGCCGATTTCTTTAGGTTACTGTCAGGATTCTTCCGAACTGACAGCCAGATAGTTAATGGGAAGCCCGGGAGCGAGTGAGACGAGGGACGTTTTTTGGTTTATTTAGTTGATTTGAGCTACTGGCAGATCATCATCCCGATAGGGGTCATAAGTACAACCAAACTGAAACCAAAAATCAAATTCAACCGATCATACTTGGATTTGATTTTTATTTTTTAGGAATTAATTATATAATTTAAATTTGATCCAATCAACTAATCAAAATCTTCTTATCATTTTATCGAATTAAATCTAGCTAAAACTTTTAACTTCTTCCTTTCCATTATAATTCTCATTAAAAGTTGGGTTCGATTAAACCAAATGCTCCCCTCTTTACAACTTTCACATGACACTATCCCTTACAAGCACATATATATGAGGAAAAAAAAAGAAGTCATTCCGGAGTATCGAAGCAACATTTGACACCATTCTTGAATATATTCTGATGTAAAAAAAATGGCAATTTGTTGCCATACATATTCAATTATTTAACATTTCTAGCTGATTACAGTTAGAAAGAATAAATATTTCGAACCAAAATCACCCTATGTTATAAGAATAAGAAAACTTGACACTGTCAGCAAGGAAAATAAGGCAGACAGAAACTTTGATTGTACAGGGGAGGAAAAAAAATTAAGAAAGATACTATTATACTGCTCCCTTTCTGCAATTCAAACTGCTTGTATAGGACTACCCTTGCCCTGGCTCAACTCTGACCCACTCACTGGAGCATTGGGATGAAATGCAGACTGCCTCGATGGCTCACCTATCAATTTCAGGGAGAGCGGCGAAGGCTCTCTCTGCCCTCTCTCAGTTTCTCCTATAGAAAGGTGAGACATGCCAACTAGCTCATCTACATTGACAGGCTCCTTCGGCAAGATTGGAACTGGCTTTAGGACCTCGTGACTTGAGGTCTCTGCACCCTTTGCTTCTTCAAAAGGCGCAGTGTTTGGTGGCCAAAATGAATACGGGATTGGCATATATGCAGGGTAGAATCCAGGAATAGATGATTTGAATTCACTTAGCTGAGGAACAGCTGATGCGTATTCATTTAATTGGAGGATAGTTTCTTTGGATTCATTAGAAGCAGCAGGTGCTGCGTCATCAGGTTCTTCAGATGCAGTTTCCATGGGTTCATATTCTGGCTTCAGAGAAAGGTCCAGCGAAGGCAGTGCATCTGCATTATCTGTTTCTCCAGGCTGACAAGATGGCAATTCTTGTTCTTCTGGTACTGACTGGGGTTCGATGGCCTGCAAAACACATTGTGAAGCACAGAAATAATTTGGTCAATTCCTAAAGATGAACAATAATACAGATGTAAATCCATCTAGTCCTGACAGAGTCTATACAGATCAGGAAGATACACATGGCAATATTAATGGAAATTTTGATTTGCAACCATCCTGCATTTTGTCATGCCATGAAGAGCATTGCACTACTTCTAATGAAAAACACATCTTTGATTTTCAGCACTAAGGGATTACTTCCATATAAATGGAATATAATTTGGTAATTGGCATGCGCAAAAACATAACTGCCAAGTTGAAGCCAGTTGTCATTGGTGCATCATAATCAATCAGTACATGAAGATGCAGGTGTTAGCGTTTAAATATTTCTATAACAAATAAACAAACATTAAAAATGACAAACCATGTCAGGAACCATGTCAAAAAGGCTAGATCGTCTCTTCCTTCGTATGGCATTGTTCTGGCGGATGAAATACTTCTGAGCATGGCTTGCTACCTGAGTAGGAGTTCTAGAAACCACATAGGTTCGAGCTATTCCACGCCAGTCTCCTTTCCCCAATTTCTGAAGACCAATTAAGAACAGCCGATGCTCCTCTTCTGTCCATGGGACACCTAAAATCCAAATATAAAATAAACTGATACAATATGCAAGTAATATGAAAGTTGGACTGCACAGCCAACTCTTACATTGTTGACTGAAGAGTGATCATTATATTATAATCATCATTCCAATATCAGACAAAATACAGCACTTTATGCTATTTCTGACTTCCTAATACAAGTGGATTGGCGATTTCTGTCATCCTAAAGAACGGACAGTGAAGAAACAATGACGAGTGAGAAAGTTACCCATTTGAAGGTTCAGTTCCTTGTACTATGGAAAGCAAAAATTGCATGAAACAATACATCAACCTCAAAGTGCCAATTGAACATTAATCTAATCACTCCAGTAGTCAAAAGAAATAGGAACCTGGGGTTTACTACATCAAAGGCAAAAGAAGGAAAAATATATGTTTTGACAGAAATCACCTTAAAATGCAGAGCTTAAGTCCAATGAAAATGGTTGCTCCTACAGATTAATCCAGTTGGAGTGAATGTCCGCCAATGGATCCAACACTTCACGTAATTTAATGCCATCCCAACAATCGCAATGCAAACTAAAAGTTTCCATCTTCCAAGAAAGTTTATTTTTAATTGATGGTATATGTTTTCTCCAAATACATAAGTAGAAAAAGACTTCTTTCCTTTTGATAGATTATGGTCAGCAAAAGCCACTATCAGAGGATTTCAAGCAGGAATATATTCCACACAGGTATGGAGAAAAAAATAATAACAGCTAAAGCTTGAAGCACCTGATCCTCTGAATCAAATAGTGCACTCTGCTTTCTCAATAGTAATAATAATAATGCACTCTGACTTTATTGAACTTATATATTGAAGATAACTAGTAAACTTCATGCCCTGTGGTCAGAATTGAGTCAATGAAAATATTTGCAGAACACAACACATTCCAAAAATATATTATAAAACACAACTATCTGTTGTGTGAGAAACTAGCAATGACAAATAAACAAAATCAGCACTTTTCCCAATAATATGAAAGCTCTCAAGAGCATTTTTGAAGCTGCTACTCCAGCAAGAAGCCAACGCAGTAAAAGAAGGTCTAGAAAAAAGTGATAACTGTAGTGGCAATATATCAAACAGTCATCATTCCCTTTCTTCCTTCCATCACTCCTTTACATCTCTGCCGAAATCATCCTTAACATCATTTTGAAGGAGATCAGGAATCCAAGTTAAGCAACATGCTAAACTCTTCCCTTACAATTTAGTAGACAACAGTGATACTTCTAGACCATTGAATCTTTGCTGAGAAAACTGCCTAATAAATATTCTAACTTCCAGTTCAGTGGCATCAACAAATTTATTTAACTCAATGTAATACAAACAAGATTTCCTATAAAGTCCAAGAAAAAGGGAAGAAAAGCCAGGCCAGAACAAGAAATTTCCACGAGAAGACTAAGTAAGAAGATGATTTCAGAAAACTATGTCCAGGCACTTTCATTTTAAGAACAGAATACAGAACAAGAAATGACATATTTTTCCTTAATCATAAATGGTACATATATGTGATGCACGAAACATATAAAAAGTTGCGTACTAGTAGAACAAAAATTTTAAAATAGCACCAAATTACAACTTCCGTCTTCAGCCATGAAGTCCCGCACGAGATTCTCTCTAAAATTTATCAACAATTAAATTAACTGAAGTTGTTGAGGACATTTATTAACAAATAATATACAAATTTTTAGCTAATTTGAGAACATAGGATTCCAATCCATTAGTATAAAAAGCACAAAATAACACTACATTATTTAGGAATTTAAGATTTTCAAGCAGTAATCCATCTTTAGGTTCTTAAAAACACTTCGAGCAGATAAAGAGTATATAACTACCTTCAGAATTAATTATGATTCAGATAACAGAAGAATATGATTAGTAACTAACAAGACCTAACTGTCACCAATTAACTGAAGTCGTTGAGGACATTTATTAACAAATAATATACAAATTTTTAGCTAATTTGAGAACATAAGATTCCAATTCCATTTAGTATAAAAAACACAAAATGGCACTACAATCTTTAGGAATTTAAGATTTTCGAGCAGTAATCCATCCTTAGGTTCTTAAAAACACTTCGAGCAGATAAAGAGCATATAACTACATTCAGAATTAATTATGATTCAGATAACAGAAGAAAATGATTAGTAACTAACAAGAACAACTAATTGTCACCAATAACGTCATATCCCGTACTTCATCCGAAAATCATTTAAACAAGCATCGTCATGATCACCCAAAACGAGATTAAGAACCAAAATAAATACTTTGTGTTTCGAATCTTTCGATTAACAGCAGATTATTCAACTTTGTCAAAAATTTAAAGAAAACTGGATTATCAACTGAAAAGAAAAAAAAAACTTATGAAAAAGAAAAAGGAAAAATAAAATGATTATTATCTTTTGCCGCGGAAATAATAAAAAGCTTACCTTTTTTCCTCTCTCCGCGTCGATTGGTGGAGCAGCTAGCATGGGCCGGGTCATCGGACAAGTACCCGTCAGGAACGTTACCCGAATCTCGGACATGATCAGACAAGGGAGAATCGGGATTGGGAGAAGCAGCGGCGGATGATGAGGAATGATAGTGCGCAGACAAGTTGCCCATACTAGCACTCTTCTTAATAATGGAGCCATCAGTTAGTCTGACGCCAAAAAGCTTCACGCCTGCCGCCGCCGAAGCAGATGAGGAGGAGGCACCGGTGGAGCGCGTGGGGCAGGTGCGGGTGTTGTGACCGTTGTTGCTGCAATGCGAGCACCGTCGAGTCATGGTAAATGACTCAGCCGAATCACCGCCGTGTTCGCCGGAGTTAGGATAATACCAGAAACCAGTAAATGGGTAATTTTAGTAAAGCTTATAAATATAGAGGTATTTAGAGAGAGATAAGAGAGAGAATGAGAGAAAGGGGGGTTGCATGGAAGGAGAGGAGACTGGGGGGAGGGATTTATTTGGGAGAGAGAGAGATGGTGAGAGTAGGGGTAGTTTGGGAATTTAGGATTCTATGTGAGAATTTAGGAGGTGATTAGAGGATAGCGGGAGATTGTTTACCGGAGAATTAATGGATTGACTTTTTATCCTTTTGAGGATAATAACTTTATTTCGACCACGATTAGGAATGAGTTCATAACCAACGATTTGCATTTAATGAACGAAATATATCCAACGATAAAAAAAAAAAACGTAAAATTGAAAAATAAAAAAATTATTTTCAAGATAAGTATAAGTAAAAGATAAAAATACATTATTTCAAGTTAAATTTTAATTTATATATGAATACAAGTAAAATTGAAAAATAAAAAATTTATATATTAACATAAGTAAAAGGTAAATATATTATATCATGTTAAATTTTAATTAAGCAATATCGATATATAAAATTTATTAATTATGTAGACCATATATAATCTTAAAACAAGATACTCAATTTTCATTTTTATTTTTGAGTTTATATTATCTTTAACTAAACGCAGCTCAGCCAACCTCTTAAACGAGTTGATATAAATCTAGTTTAGTTTAACTATTGAATATAAATAATAATAATAATAGATAGTTGATTAATATTAATATTTAGTAAAAATTAATTGAATTTTTGCTTAAATTTTTTAATAAATAATTAATTTATTTTATTCAAAAAATAGATTTTTATATAATATATGGATAAATAAAATAATTATTTGATAGAATTATTTATTATAATTAAAACTGATAAAAATAATCAATTATAAATAAATGAATGTATATTTATAATTTATAAATATAATTAATTAATTAAATATAATTTATGCTTAATATATTAAATAACATATATAGCAATTTAAAATATATTATATATTTTTTATCATTTAAAAATAAATAATATTACTAGTTTAATTATTATTTATAATATTTTTATATTTGTAATTATAAATTATTTTTTTATTCAACAAATAAATTTAAAGGAAATAAGTATTTTGAAATTAATAAAATTTATAAGGATAATATAATATAAAATAAAAAAATTAAATCAATTGATAGAAAAAAAAACTCTAAAATAAAGTTTTTTCTATCAGCAATTGATTAAACTTAAAATCAATTATCAATTATTGATTGAAATATTTTCTTAAATATAATTTTAATAACCGTTGGATACAAAATAATTGAGAAAAATTATTCCGATTTACTAAAATTTGGTTAAATATACTAATTTATTAATCTATTTTTTGAAATATATTATGACACTCTTAAAATTTAATTAAATACACTATATAATTATTCTGTTTATTTTTATCGTTCATATGAATAAAATTATAATAAGTTAGAAACTAAACGCCCTTATACATAAATAATACAGTTTTTGAGAAAAAAAATAATTTTGGGACTTAAGTGCTGTTGATGACATTTATTAAGCGAGAAGGGAGGAGGGCATATCTGGAAGTACATAATTTATAGAAATTGATCGGCGATTTATTAATTCAATAGAAAAAAAAAAATAAAATCAATAAGGATTACTGGAGTGTCGTCAGCCAATCATAATCATCCACTTCGGATAAGCATGGTCCACGCGCACTTATGTGTGGGGTCCGGATCCATGGATGACAGAACACGTGTAGACATAATAAGAATTGAAATTCCACTTTTTGATGATTATCGTAATCCTAACCTCTAATTATTATGTCTTTCAAAGGGGTCATTTGCTTCAAATGGCTTTAAACAAATAACAAAAGTAAAAAATAAAAAGAAGGTATTTGATTGGATGTCACTGTCAGTTAAAGCTCCATCCCAGCTTTTCAGTTCAAAATAAAGAGAAAAAATTATTTTTTTCTTTTCGTTCATTAATCAAAAAAATGATATGAATGTTAAACACATTTACTATTTTTTTTATATTTTTTAATTAGTTAGTTAAAAAAATAGAAAAATAAATTTATACCTCTTCACTAAGAGAGGAATGTTAGAAAAGGAACAATTTCTCATGTCACATAATTTCACATTCTCAAAAATAAAATCAATTCAGAGCATGTTATCATTTGAGCAATTCCGAATGTCACTTTCTAAAAATAAGTTGGAATTCTTTTGTTTTTTCTTTATAAAAGCCATTTTTAATAAGAGTGAATGTGTCAAATCATTTATTACAATAGTGGTTATGCTGTAGGTTATTTGCCAAGAGGGATGATGACGTTAATCCCACCAAATGATACGTCTATTTAATAAGAAAAGTAAAAAAGGAAAATGATGCTGAATAAATTAATGTTGAAAAACAGTGAAGATTAAGATTTTTTTAGTAAAATTAATTGATTAATTTAATTGTAATTAGTTAAAAATTTTGTTGTTGATTTAATTGAAAATATTTAGTAAAATTAATAGAAAATTATAAAATAATATATTTATATTATTCAAAAAATATTACATAAAAACTATTTAAATATATAATATAAACGAATTATATAATACACATATATATTAAATAATATAAAAATTATATAAATATCTCATGATAAATATATTTATTTTTATCATATAACATTTCATTATTATTATTATGGACAAATTACTTATGTAAAATCTAAAAATTATAAAGAAACAAAATTCTAATAATATAATCCTACAATTTTGAATTATAGACTAATAAAAATACTAGCCATATTCTCTATATTTTCTTATCTTTTCAGTTATATATATTTTTTAATTTTTTATATGAGTTTATAATATTAAAAATAAAGATATTTATCATTTAAAAAATAAATAAAATATTTAGAAGGTATTTAGTTATCTTTTAAAATAAAGTTTGCAATTAAGTCGGTTAGTGTGAAAAATTAAAATGAGTAATCTTTTTTTTAACATTAAATAAACTATTTAATGAGTTGAAGGATTAAGTTGTTTCTCGAATCTCTATACAGTGATTAATTTTTAGACTTAACTGGTAGCTTTTTTCTTTAATTTTTCATATTCATCTAAATAAGTTTTTTCTTTTTTTTTTAATATTTTTATCTATCATTAATTTTTATTATAATTCTATAGTAATTGTGCATATATTTTAAAATGAATTCAGAAACAAAAAAAAATAAAAAATAAATTTAATGTAAAAAATAAATATCATATTAATTATATAAACAATTAATTTTTAATTAAATTAATAATTGTAGTAATTTGTAATTAATTGATAATTTTTTCACGTATTTTTTGTTTTTCTATAAAAAATGAATCAAACTTTCTAGATGACTAGATATCTATTATTCATGCTTTGGCGGTTGGGACCATGAATTGGGCAATTGGTAAAGTATTTTCAAAGATCAATACGTTTTAGCTTTAATACATCTAATTATCATACTGGCAATAACCTAATAATATTTAAATAAAAATGATGGAACCAAATTTTTTTCTTTTCACTCATATGACACATTTGGTTCAGCATTTTGAAAATGTTTGGTAAATCAACTATTGCTAAAATGATATTTTGTAAAATATTGTAATTAGATGTTCATAATTGATTAGCTGTTGATTAAAAAATTTTATTTTAATTTTTTTTATCTGTTAATAGTTGATTTATTTTTATTTTTATTTGGAGTATATTAACCTTTGTAAATTTTATTAGTTAAACTATTTACTCCAAATTACTTTTTTCAATTAATAAATTATCTATAATTACAAATAATAAAATATTATAAATAATAGTTAAACTAGTAATATTATTTATTTTTAAATGATAAAAATATATAATATATTTTTAATTGTTTAAAATATTTAGCATAAATTATTTCAAATTAATTAATTTTATTTAAATTTTTATTTATAGTTGATTATATTTTATTGTTTTAATTATAATGAATAATTATATCAAATAACTATTTTATTTATCCATACATTATATAAAAATATATATTTTTAATAAAATAAATTATATTCAATTTGATAATTTTACATTTCAAGAGTAATATTTCAATGAAGGATATCTTACTTATATGACAAGGAAAATAATACAACTAGAATTAAAATAAGTTTGTTATTCATTTTCAACACAACTTCATATCTTAAATTATCCATTATTTAAAAAACAATAAAATATATTATCAATTCTAACTGAAGAACTCATAATCTGTGTTGTGATGATCTTTAATTGATATATTAAAATTAATTTAAAAAATTATAAATTCAATTATAGTATAAATTGAGTATAGTCCACATTTATTGGTTGAACATACAAGACAAGAAAATGATGTATATACCTAAAGGAGTTTAGCATAATACTATAATCATTATTTACCACTTGATTTATATCATAAATAAAGAACCTTATCTCAAGCTGGAAAAAAAAAATAATCTAAAAAATGAAGTTTTGGTTATCTTTTAAAATAATGTGAAACTTGTACGGACATGTGATAGCATTTGAATAGGCTATCTGTGATGTCTGCTACGTGGCAGATTCTTTTATTATTATTATTATTATAAACAAAGGTGGAGATAAAGTCAAATTTTTTATTTTATTTTATTTTATTTTATCTCTTCCTATCGAAGAAAATGAAATAAAGCATGCTATCTTCAATGAGGATTTTCCAGGAATCTCTGATTCGCTAATAATCAACTTTAAGCCTTCTTCTTTTTTAGGTTATCAGTGCTAATTAACAATTAATTACAAATTGCCTTGTGCAGAAGTTTCACCAGACAAGCAATATAAAACATTAAGCAAATACTCCACTACATCAAGTTTTTTTTTTCTTTCTAATTTTTGTCTGTGACGATGAATTTATCTTAAAATTAACTTTGAGATCTAATTAATTATAATTTTCATTTTGGTTTCTTCATAAATAATTTTTTCAATATAATTATTAGAATATATATAGTTCTAGTTTTCTTTGCTCACTATTATTTTCTAATATTGAGATGCCAAGTTGCCAATCATTTTTAGCTATCACTACTAAACCCACCCCTCCTCCCACCCCAAAAAAAAAAAAAAAAAAAAAGAAACTTGCAAGAATATATATATTTATCGGATTTAAAAATAAAAATTTAGATATAGCCTTAATAAATTTACTTTTTTCAAATTATTTTTGTTCCCTCGTGATAAGAACTCCACAAAATTAATTAGAGCTTTATCAAACTGTATATAGGAATCATCCACACAAATTTTGAGCATTGACTTGTGGATAAGAGAGTTGAGGGAGGGAGGAAGTGACTGACTTGTATTGTATTGGCATAACCTTTAATCTCTCTTTAGGATGTCGGATAACCTTTCGGTTTTGGATGTGGAATATTTTTTTTTAAAATAAATAGAAATTAATTATTGAAGTTTTCACTAAAAAAAAGTTGTCCTATAATTCATAGATTTTTTTATATTTATATTGTTATATGAAAAATAATAATTACATCTCAATTTTTTAATATTCTTCAATGCTCATTTCGTTATTAGTAGGAAAGAAAAATTTTAAAAATAAATTTTCATTTATCTCTTATTATTCTTTCATCTTATCTTACCCACTAATCAAAAAATAAATATTGAAAAATAAAAAATATATTTAACATTCCTTTTGTGTACCCAACTTTCTATTATACTGTACAATAAATAAACAATTTCAGATCTTTTGTCCCAAAAAAGTTTGGATTATTATTATTATTATTATTATTATTATTATTATTATTATTATTATTATTATTATTATTATTATTACTTGTAGAATTCAAAATATCTTTTCGAATTTAATTCACAAGGATAACATTATCATACAATTGGAATCTTAATTATTAACGTTGAAAATTTTATATTTTTAATTTTATAAAATTAAACTATTTAATGTTTTGATATTTTCTAGACAAACATGTATCTGCTTTCCACGACTATTGCTCGAATTTCTCCTTACTTTTAATATATGCTTAATTAGATCTTGGCTTTGAGTACTTTTATCAATTTTAGTATGAGAACTATTAAATGAAAATGAACATTAATTATTTATAATTATAAAATATATATTATTATATATTTATGTGGATTTGGGTAGTCAATCTCACAAAAATAAGTCCATATATATTTTTATTTTAATATATCTTGGCATCAACAAATATGAAGCATTATATTTTTTTTATTTTTAATTAATATAAGAGCATATTGAATAAAAAAACATTACCGAAATTTAGAGTCAATTAACATTTTTAAAATCTGTATGAAAATATAATTGAGTCCACTTTACAGAGGGAATAGTTCAGATGAAATGATACTACCTAAGTCATAAATTAGTCCGCACACTGATTGTCATCCAGACATTAAATTACAAATTTTGTATTAAAAAAAATCAGAAAGAAGACATTAAATCACAAATTAAAAAAGTCAATAATAGTAAGGAAATAATTTACAGAATAATATCTAAAATTTTCTAAAACTTGGGTCCGAATGCCCAAAAACTCCATTGAACTATTTCAGTTCAGTTATCCAATCCAAACATGTCCAGCTATTAGTTTAGGAAAAACACATTATTAAAAAAAACTAATAATATAAAAATTTAATAAAATAAATAGAACTAAATCGATAAATTAATAATAATTTATAACTTAACGAAGTTAAAGATTTGCACCAACGCTAGCACATGAAATCAAATCTAACCCAAAAATCTTAAATTAATGAAATTACGGTTCCTTGCATGCTTCAATTTGGGTTTTCATTGAATGAATAATTATTAGATTAATATTTTAGTGATTGAGAATTGTATGTTGCATAAAGAAAATAAAATCCGTTTTGCCTTCATGAGAGATTTTGATCAAGTGTTAACAATAATTCAATACCATTATTGTGAGGCTTCTCGGTCTGGTCAACTTATTCAATTCGGGGATGAATACAAAAGTCTCTCTAAGTAGCGTTTGGTTTAGCATAATTGATAGCTAATTAACACTAATATTTAATAAATTAATTAAATTATTACTATTATAATATAAAATTATTATTAGGAATATATTTTATTTCAAAAAATATACTCTTTTTATAATATATAAATAAACAACATAATAAAATATTAGATATTACTATATATAATTATATATTTTATTAATTAAAATATATAAAATTTTTTATTATGTTGTTTATTTATATAATTAATTATAAATAAATTTTTTTACAAATACATATCATATAATTTATGAATATAATCAATTAATTCAATATATTTTATACTGTAATTTTGTTTTAAATAAAAAGATTTATAATATGACATTTTATTATAAAAAAATTAATTTAGCATTTTATAATAAAAAACATAAGTAGTTTCAAAAAAATTTCAAAATAAAACTTTTTCAAATTTTTTATTAAATTTAGAAACTTTTTCAATCAACAGTTATTAGCTATCAACTGAGATTTGAAGATCAAAAAACTATCAACTACAGCCGAATCAAACTCCTCTTAAGTAGCTAAAATTCTTAGCTTCCACATTCCAATCAATTCTATTTTATTCAAGAGAAGGCACGAGATTGGATTGGGTTCCACCACCGTTTATAACGACAGCCCTTTATGGGCTGGATTCAATTGGCTGAGTAATCATTTTCCTGGATTAGTAAATTTCCCATTCTGGCTTACAGATGAGAAGATAAGTCAAAGAACACTATTGAACTTCATTTTCATGTGAGATTTTTCCAAGTCCACAACATTTTCATCCTATGTACTCAACTGCATTCGTCCAACTACTAGCACCTTTCCTGTGCTTCTTCTTACCCACCAAATAACTTAAGGACAACATATAAATAAAAGATAAACAATAAAAATAACAGAAAGGAGGAAAAAAAATAACAAATTGTAATACATCTGATCGTGTGACTAAAAACTTTTTTTTTTTTTTTTTAGGGATGGGGCGGAGGCTTAATTTAGGGTGAGAAAGGGGTAAAGCTTCCGATCACTTCACCGGTAGCTTCTGTAGACAGGGCTGTACATACAGCTTTCAGCAAACTTCACAAGATCCTTAGGTTGAGGGAGGCGAGTAGCTAAACCTGTAGCAAGGTGATTGCAAGATGGTTAATTTATGTATAAATATCATATGCAATGTATCTTATATGCATATCCTGGATGAGCTAGAATATAAATATACAGGACTAACCGAGTTCATAAGCTTTGGCAGCCACATTGGCCGCAATATGCGCTGAAATCTTTCTGATGTTAGTGAATGGTGGGTATACGAGTCCCTCGTCAAAGTTTTCCTGGGTCACCTGTGCAGCCAAAGCTTCCGCTGCGAGGAAACGCATTAACACCCAACTAATTAAAACATCCAGAAATAAAACCTCCATACTATCTTCGAGAATATCATGGCTTTCAAGCAGTTAAAAGACAAGAATATTAAGAGCCAATATTGGTAAACACAACGCCCAATTCTAAATGATGGCGAAGAGGAAACTTTTTATAGGCTTAGTTAACACTTGAGGTCAAGTTTCCCCCCAGTCTCCTTTCCATCAATAGCAACTTAAGGTAAACTTGCAAGTATTCCAAATTTTTGTTCACTTACATGCTGCCAGAAGCATATCATCATGAACACGGATTGTACCAGACATGATTAAACCAAGACCAAGTCCAGGAAAAATGTATGCATTGTTTGCCTGAATGATAGGAAAAGTTAAACCAAAGTCATTCTCCAATGTATTCAATATTTGAACTTGGCAAATCATTCACAATGTCGAGACTTCCTACCTGACCAGGCGCATAAACTTTGCCCTCATATTCAACAGGGGGAAATGGGCTTCCACTAGCAAAAATGGCACGGCCCTACAAGTTATGAAGGGAAAGAACTATTAGGCTATTGATAACCCAGCAGTCCTCTAAAAAGAAGGCAGCTAATAACACAAAAAAACACATGATACTCTACCACATGAAAGTGCTGATGATAATTAATTTCCCTAAAATACACACACAAGCTATAGGTTTGAATACCTTACTCCACGTATAAGCTTCTTCAGCAGTACATTCAGACTGTGAAGTTGGATTAGATAGAGCAAGAATTATAGGTTTCTGCATGCAAACATACATAATATGGTTAACTTAGAATTCACTGTCCAACAGCAAAACAGGTGGAGAGACAGACTCGTACCTCATTGAAGGAGGCCATAGCCTCAACCACTTCTTTAGTGAATGTTCTTCCTACTCCAGATGTTCCAATCAGCACTGTTGGCTTAAGGTCCTGATGAAATAAGTCAAGGAAATAAAGAGAATAAAGTGAATAAGGGGATTTTTTGTCTTGCACAACAAGAGGGGACACAGAGAGAGAGAGAGAGAGAGCAAGAAACACATACATTGACAGCATCCAGAAGTGTCTTCATAGGTTCATGCTCATGGGCCCATGGCTTCTTGAAATGTTGGAGGGATTCCTTGCGGGAACTAACAATCAACCCCTGCACAGGAATTTGAGCACAAATTTGACTGACAAAACAAAACAAATCTTCAAATGCTAGAAGTTCAATGCAACAATGAGTTAGAATTAGAACAGGTTTTAGTTACCTTCGAGTCTACGAGCCAAATCTTCTTGCGAGTCTCTTCCACTGGCATGTTTGTCTGCATAGAACATAACAAACTTCCAATTGTTCAGATTATTTAAGATCTAGTGATTTAACAATCCTAAAGAAGGAAAGTAAGGATAAATCAAATCCACAATAAAGTGCTATACCTGTTTGGACATCTCTAGGGCTATGAGTTCTGCAATTCCAGTGCCAGCCTATAATCAAGCAATCAGCAATTCAGTAGGACAAAATCAGAGTAGCAGAGACACAACACTAGAAAATGAAGATTGGGGTTCATGGGAGCAGGGAGACACAAATGAAAGAATGTTACTTATAGCAAGAGTCATTAACCAGCAAATTAAGTATTACAAACACAACTAGCATCCATTCACCTCTCCAGCACCAAGGAATAAAAATTTGTGGTCAGCTAAGGTGCCACCAACTAATTTTAGTGCTGCAACAAGCCCAGCAAGTACCACAGATGCTGTGCCCTGGCATGAAAAAAATTAGACTTAGAATTGTCCATCCTAATTATTACAAATACAAAATCAAAATTTACCTGAATATCATCATTGAAAACAAGATGTGTTGTACCATATTTTGCAAGCAGATCAAAAGCATTGTGGTTCGCAAAATCTTCGAACTGCAGTTTTTACCCATAGATTAAAATCACATTCAAAAGGTGTATAAGGAAACTTATAAAAAGGGAATCCTGGTAAACCAAACCAATGAACGGATTAAGTAATGCAGTAATCAAGAGAGAGATCAGCAATGCATTCGCCTGTGACTAACTACCTGAATGAGGACTTTCTCACCATAAGTCTGCTTGACAACTGTCATGAATTCATGCAGTAATTCAGCATATTCCTGAAATGAAGAAATTATGTTGGAAAATCACAAATAGCATCTACAAATGAACCTCCTGAGCATAAAAGAATTCCAGCCAAGTTAGGTTTACATATTTCACGCACCTGTCCAGTAGCCCTTCTTTGCCTGAGCCCTATGTAGAACTCATCATTCAACAAGTTCTCATTGTTGGTTCCCACATCAATTGTCACAGGCAAGCACTGCAATCATTTACATATTTAATATATATTTGTCAAAGATATCAGGCATGTCCAAAGAAAAAAGGAACAAAAGGAAATAAATTTGTAAGAGAAAATAATGTTTTTAAATTTTACTTACAGCTGATGGACGAACTCCACCAAGTGCTGTATATAAAGAAAGTTTCCCCACAGGTATCCCCATACCCTAAGAAAATTATGTCAAAAACAATTCAGTCAACTACATTTGCATATATGCATGCACACGTGGGCGTACGTATGAGAAGGACATCAATGGGGCAAAATCCATGGCAGGACTTTTGACAATGTACTCAGATAATCATATTCCTCACCTGACAGCCAAGGTCCCCCAGCCCCAAAATACGTTCACCATCAGTGACAACAATGACTTGAATATTCTTCTCAGGCCAGTTCCTTAATACCTCGAGAATTCTACCCCTGTAAAAGACAATTTATCAGCTCCATCATAGATAGGAAGAAAGCATTCGAATAAAAATTGTGACACCAAAAACAAGAGGAACTACAAATAGATTCTGTGACATTTACTTTTCTTTTAAGCTGATGTAAAGACCCTGAGGACGACTAAAGATACTTCCATATTTTTGGCATGCCTCACCAACAGTAGGAGTGTACACAATAGGGAGCATCTCCTCAACATTGTCAATAAGAAGCTTGTAGAATAATTTTTCATTTCTTTCCTGCAACAACAATGTATTAATTTCATATTTTCCAGTGCTAGCAGTAAAAGTAGTAATGCTACAATGGGGCTCTTCTCATTGAGCATGCAGTCAACTATACTAACAAAATGAGCAATGCAAGCTTTGGAGGAAAATATGCTGTTATTCTAGAATATTCTGAAACACTGAGATAATAAATTATCATCCACTAAATCATTTGGCAAGCAAAGTATGAATTAATGACATATTTTTGAACTTAAAGATGATTACAAGTAGACTAATTTAACCCCTAAGATTAAGGAAAACTTTGCAGATACCTGAAGATCCATCATGGCCATGTACTTTTGCAGTGGAAGTTGATACTGGCGAATTATGTGCATCATTTTCTTCACCTGGAAAGTAGTAGGGCCAGTAGCTTCATCAGCATTTCATATAGGATCAAAATCTATAAAGCAAAGACAGGCAACAAGTAAATAACCTGGAGCTCTTGAGGAACAACTGCTGGGGGTAGAAGGCCACGCAAGTAGTGGGCATCTCTTTCTTTATCCTTGAAGGCAAGCCCTTTGTTGTGGTGTGGATCTCGCAACAAAGAATACCCGCTGTAGCATAATAAAGGAACCAATGAGTAAGAAAGTATAAGACTGCACAAGAGATCTCACAATCCATCAATGATTCACTAGCACTAGCGCATAATAGGAGAAACCACTTCAATAATAAGGCAGTAGTATGCTCAATAAATATATGAAATTTTCTCTACACGAGAGAAGATAAATGCAATTACAAAAAGAAATTAACTTATCTAATCATATGTATAATATTTATCGATCTTACTATATAATCAATCGTTGCCTATTGTTTTCAGAAAGAAAACAAGAAAAAATCGAAGGTGCTAAAAAAAAAAACTCAAACATGAACAAATTACATAAAACAACATAAGAAGCCAAAAACATCAATGTCATGGATATGCAAAATTGATATAAAAATGAACAACCAAAAAGAAAAGCAAAAAGCAAATACTGAAAAAAAAAATCTATATTCGCATAAAACAATTATTTGTAAAACTTGCCTAGCAACAGAGAGGGACCAAGGGGTGACGAGCTGGTCCTCGGTGGCGGTATCCTCCCCGTATACATCTCGCACCCCACCAGCAACGGTGGATTTCGGTTCCAAGTCGAGCACAGTGGCTTCATCCCTCAATTCTTGCAGCGTACTTTCCATCAGAACGCTGCCGTTTCGGTCGGGATTCATCGCGACTATTTTCAATGAAGAAGGAGCAGTAGGGACTAGCCCTCTCTGCTTCGCCGACAATCGGCTGCATGAGCCTGAGATGCCGGCGTTGCCCTGTTCAATACCCAAAAGATCAATCATCAATGAATTATCAACATTAAAAGTTCTATACACTTTGGTGTAAAATGAAAATTACAGAAACCCATAAATCGAAAATGGTCAAGAGGGGTCTTACATCATTGTGTATAAAACAATTCAATCAAAATGTTACAGAAATACATAGAAATGGAAGAGGATACTAACGAAACACATAAGCAGACTACGCCTAGACGTAGCTAATTTACAGGATCAATAAATTTTATATCTTAAATTCGAGCAATGTACAATCTTTAAGAACCCAGATAAGGAAAGCTAATCTACAACACGTCCATGTAATTTCATATGTAAACTAAGCTGGAAAGGAAAAATACCCAAAATTGCAAATCAGCTAAAAAGAAGCACAAAAGGGGAGAATAATCTACAAACAACTAACTAGCAATGTGATAACTGTGATGCTAGATTCTAAAACGATGAAGTGTGTGAGCTTAAAATCGCAAAAAAGAGAAATGGGTGCGATTTTAAATTACCAAAAAAGTGCTTTTCAACGAGATCATGGCGAAAGAAATAAAGGATGAAAAGTCTTTCGCGTTCTATAAACACAAACACTCTTCCTCCCTCCTTAGAGAAAGAAAATGAGGGAACAGAGGAGGGAGAGGGAGAGAGAGAGAGAGAGAGAGAGAACAGAGAGAGCTGAAAGGGAAAATATGAGCTTCTTATAGCTCTGGTATCTCCCTCTTTCTCCCCCTCTCTCTCTATACTTAAACAGATTCAAAGAGATGATAGATAGATAGAGGGGATTCAGAGAAATGACGACGAAGGAGGCCAAAAACGTGTCTCAGCACACTTTCTCACTGTACAATAACTTTTCATTCTGGAAATGACATGTGTGCAACCGATTTTGTCCAAATATTACCAATGTGTCCTGAAAGCTTTAATGTGGGACCCTGTTTTATGTGTGGGCCATTACTAGCACTAGGTCTCTAGATCTTCTGGTTCTGATTACTGATGGCGTAAGGCTTAGAAACAATACTGACAATAAGCTGGTTTTCTATCCAAGGACAGATTCCATGTGCCCATTCATTCTTATTATGCTTTTTATCAGTGATTAACTAACAATAAATTATTATATAAAAAATTATTTTTATTGTTAATTCTACGTTTAAACAATAATTAATTTTTTTCCATATCAGTTTATTACTATTATGTTGCTGTAATTGGCCATGACATCTGTCTACTTCTCTTCAAAACTCTATGGTTTTATTCATGATTTTGGATGAATTCATTGGATTTACAACTATAAATAACTCTATTCTTTTATAATTTTATTAAATTTCTTAATCATAAAATAACACTTGAGTCTTGAGTCTCTTCAGCCTGAAAACTGACTCTTTCTCTTTGTGGAAAAAATACATTTTCGTACTCGCATTTTATGGATTTGTGTAATTAAATCATTCATATTCAATTGATATTTGAATCTCTTGATTATTAAATGAATTAAATTAATTCTCTTAACTATTAATTTTAAATTAATTTAGACTGTGCATATTATTTACCAATTGAATCAATTAATTTTATATAATATTTAACTTTTGATTTATTAGTTGAAAAAAAAAATTAATGATAAGCAATTAAATAAAATGTTAGTTAAAAAAATTAAATAAGTTTAAAATTAATAAATAAGAAAGTTAAATGAATAAAAAATCAGTTTAAATAACTCAATTACATAATTTCATTAAACTTTGATTCTCTGACCTCAAATATATATATTTTTTAATTTCATTTATTTATAACATAAAAGTAATAATTTTCCTTCAGAAACACCAAATTGAGTGGATATGGAGATTTGGATCCTTTTATTATTATTATTATTATTATTATTATTATTATTATTATTATTATTATTATTTTGCATTCGGTTAAAACTGAATTGAACTTACAACGGTTCTAATAATTATATATTAATTAAATAAGTTGGCGAATATGCACAACAAAAACTGAATTGCTCTTTTTTCTCAATTTTTTTTATTTTAGTTATTATGATTAGAATTTTTATTTTTTTTATTTTTTTTCAAAATGATGTATTTCGTTTTGGCTTTGTTAGAGATGTTTATGCTACAAGTTGGATTATCTAAGGAGAAATATTATGAATAGGAAGATCAGAGAGCAAAGTCAATGGGATGTTGGATAATAGCCGTAGGATGGGTGTGCTTTGAGACTCGCATAAAGAGCATTGTCTTCTTCCTTATAAACACATAAGATTCTGCATCAAGAGGATTTTCATGGCCATTATGCAAAAATGTCATGAATGAGATTGGAATTTGGAGATAGACACAATTACCATAGATATCAGAAATTCCCCACCTACATTTGTGGGAATGCGACTCCTTCAACAACATATTCCCAACAAAAAAAAAATGCATGCCTTTTATTCTAAATTTATCCAAATTATTCAATTAAATCTCTCCATTAATTTTGTTTCTATTCCATTAAACTTTATAATTTTTAATTTTAATCCTATTATAAGCACTTAATTAAAATTATTCACTTAATGTTCATGTCATTAACACATCTCAATCTTCAAATTTTTTTAAATAGAATATGGGATAGCTCTTAATATCTGTTTTTATTGAAATTAAAAAATATATATATGTGATTTTTAGATTTTACATGTTTGTATGTACAATATGTATTAACATTTTTTGTCAAAAAAGTCTTTAATGGAATAAAAATTAAAAATTTAGGAATTCAATAGAATAAAAATTTAAATGATGACCTCATTAAATAGTTGGACAAGTTTAAGAGCTAGGAAAAAAATACATTTTGTGTATCTAACAAATAATTATTGATTTAAAGTAGTAGTCTCATCCCATAAAAACATTGTGCATAAAATCTTGTAATATGTATGAATTTAAGTCTAGGAAAAATTTTCATTGATTTGATGTTCTTAATTTAAACATTAAGCAGTAGGCAAAATAATTAAGATGATATATAATATAAAAGATAATTCTTTTTTTTTTGTTCATTTTGATATCAAAGTGGTTGATGTGTACATGAAAATGTTGAGACAAATTTTGTGGGTGAGGCTTATGCGAGCCCATCATGTGAACTTTTCCTTCTCCCTCCACTTGCTTACCCTAATTATATCGTAAAACTATATTCATTGCATTGTATAAAAAAAAATTATTTTTTAAAATACATAAAAAATAAAAATATATTTATATTTGTAAAGGAGATTGGAACGATAATGTAATACGACTCTCGCATAAAATCAACCATCCAGATCTTGCCAACTGTGGAGAAACAGTGAAATGACAAGTGTCATTTTGCTAAATATGCGAGGATATTTTTGACATTTTCTTTTACTTTAATCATCAATCAAAGTAATAACAAAGTGGCACCTCCGTCATCTCCTTTTAAGATTGATTGGTTTCACGTGCATAATTAATTATTCTTTCTATGGTCAACTATGTCTGAAAATCGAAAATTTTCAAGATATTGAAAATAATAGTTATTCTTTTGGTTCTAAATAAGTATTATTTTTATTTCCCAATATTTAATATTTAATATTATTTATAAATATTAATTATTTTTTATCTATTTATACGATATATATTTAGTAATATTTAATTATGATTTTTCAATTTAAATTAAATTTATACATTTTCTCATTAATTAGATAAAATATTATATTTTTCATATGAAAATTTAATTTTTGATATATAAATATAAAATTTATTATAATTAATTTAATTTACAAAAAAATGATGCAAATAAGAAATATGTTCTTAATTATTAAATAATATTTGCATGGCAATTAACAAGAGTAGTTGAGAGTTGGCCTTCTTCAGCTTGTAAACAAAGTTCAATCTGCGTGCAAGTCAGCAAGTGCAACAAGAAACCTCCTATTCTAGTGGCTGTGGTAGTTCTACTGTATCCTTCTATTTTCCTTATTTTATTAATGAAAGCAATTTATAACAATATTAAGTATTAATTATTTATTTATTTCAAAAAAAACATATTTTTTAAAAAATAAAATTTTTCAATACGTATGAAAATAAAAAAGAACTTATATTTTTTAACAAAAATAGTAATTTATTCGTACAATAAAAAAAAAAATTCACGTTTTGCATGATATTGACTAGTAGTTGCTTAATGGGAATAATCATGTTCCCGTAAATTTTCAGTCACGAAACTGAGTTTATATAGTTTATGACAGTTGCTTGATAAAAAAAAATAATTACAAAAATAATTTAAATTTGGTCTTAAAAGGATATATGCTCTTCCTATGTGATAGTTATAGTTAGTCAGATTATACTCCGAACATTTATCTCAACTTACTACATATTACAACCTTTTTTTTCTATGAAGAAAAAAAAATGGGAAGTTTTGTACACGTGATTGTTAAAAAGAAAATTGTACACGTGATTGTTGGTTGTCACCAAATTCTCTCCTTTCGCGAAATTGGAATAGACATCTTTTAATTGAATAAAATGCGTCAGTAGAATATTTTCTGATATTTGCTAAATCTCACAAAATGCTTCTTCACAGGTTTGTTACTATTTATTAATACAAAATTATATTATAATCTATATTATAATATAATTTGACCAATAATTTTTGTTTAGTAAAATAGATTATTGAAAAAATAAATAAATTATAATCTTGCTCATAAAAAGCTAGTACAGCATAGTAGAATATGATATTTGTTTCTTATCATACTTTTTTTTGGTCAAATGACATATTATATCCTTTTTAACTCAAAACTCCTGAATAATTATATATAATATAATTATTAAATTATTTAATATGTATGTATCTATAATAATTGAATATTAGATAACAAAGGTAAATGCGGTTATTATATTGAGTTGAACTATTTAATATAATTTTTATATTATTTAATATGCATATATATTATATAATTCGTTTATATTATATATTTAAATATATTTTGTATATAATTTTTAATTAATATAAGCATATATTTTCATATCATTTTATATTTTTCAACATTTTTTTTCTTAATTTCCCATCTCCCTCTTTTTTTGTTCTTTAACTATTTTTCTTAATGTAATTATAATATTAATAATAAATTTGTAGGAATTTATTGAAGGTCGTTCTCTAATTGGCTCTGCTCCTTTTATATATATATATATATATATATATATATATATATATATATATATATATATATATATATATATATATTCCAGAAGGATGCTTTATTAATTTGATTGAATTACATCCACATGACATCATATGTGAATGATAGAGTTAAAAAAATTATATTCATGTTTTTTTTATTCACTTATACTTTGCATTGAGAATTGGATTCACAAATTATTTCTGATAAAAAAATTGTATTTTTTTTTAATCCTAACGTATATATATAAAGAATAAATTATATATTGTTAGAAAAATATACCCACTGTAAATGCATATACGTACCGGTGAAAGCGTATTTGGTTGCTTGCCGTAAAGTAAATTAATTGTAATACAAAAATCGATTTCCATTTTCCAGTTGTTAGTTGCTCTGAAATCAAGTCTAAGATTGAATAAATTTTCGTCTACAAAAAGATACGGGTAATTTACTTATGTATGAATTCATCTTTTAGTTATTTATATTTATATTTTTAATGACTTTTCCACCAACTTCTGCCACTCAAGAAATTGGCGGCAACACCAAAGAAAATAACAGACAGAGGGAGTTCAATATTTAAGTGAATTTTCCATCCACCATTATGACAAAACCAACAAAGACATTAAAAAAGCCATTATCAATCATACAAAGAACATAAATTATCATCACAATATGATAATAATTGGATTTTAACTGGTAAATATAAATTAAGTTCTACAAAAATATGCTAATATTAATCTATATCATTAGTCTATATATATATATATATATATAAATGGTTTTTTACTTTGTTTTCCCTTTTTTTCTTAAACATCGTCTTGTTCAAGTCTTTTTCATATTTAATTAGGTTGGGAGTGGTTCATGTTTTGGCACAGAAAAATTTCATATAATTAGTAAAAATCATTCGTAACTTGTTTTAAAATTTGAATATAAAAATTATACCATTTGTCACTTTATTACAAGCATATCATTAAAAAAAGAACAAATAAATGTGTTGATATAAATAAATAAATAAATTTTAAACTAAAATTTTAAAAATTATACTAAGTTTATAAAAATTCATATATGAAGGAAATATAATTAATTTGAAAAATTGTAAGTGGAAAGTAGCATTAGCATACATAAAAAGCTCCGCTTGCGAGGAAGGGTGAACAAGGAAATAGGTGATAGAAGATGGTGTGTAGGTGTAGCCATATGCTTTGTGGCTTTGGCGGCTCTAAAGACTAAAATAAATGAAATCACACAATTTCAACGTGGCATCCCACCTGCCCACCTCTCCTTCCTTACTTGTGCTTAAAACAATTTCCTTTTTATTATTATTCTTAATTCATTAAATAATAATAAATATAGAACACATGGATATAAACAGGTTGAACCTCATTATCAAGAAAAATTGGATTAGGATTGGATTTAAATTATAAAAATGGACCATTTCTTTTTGTGTATTAAATGCCCCATTGGCAGCCTCAACCTTCTTCTTCCTGCACACACACATGTTTTCACCCAAAGGCTAAAATTTAGAGATCCTTAATTTGTTACCCCATTTGATTCGCAATCATATAAATTTTTTTATTTTTTTAAAATAAACACAAAATAATATATTTTAATTGAGTTCTATATAAGAACTTTTTCAATATTTTTCTAAACAAAAATTAACTCTGACCTTTTAATAATAAATTAATTAAAAATTTTATATTTAAATATAATTAAAAAATATAAATTCGATTTGTAAATAAAAAATAAATTTAACCTAAATAAAATAAATTTTACATGAATAATATCCACAAATTTAACCCTTCAATCAGGAAGGGAACTCAAATTTGCACAGTCCAATTTTGCAAGATTGGACGAAAAATAAATAATACCAGGGTGCAATGATTTTATCAATTGAAATCAAAACATACTAATAATTTAAGCATGCGAGTCCTTGTTTGTCTCCAAAAATTGTTTTCATCAAAATAAATAATTAAGTTAGGATATGACATCATTACGACTCAATTATATTGTCAAATCTTTGATACACTTTAATTACCGATTTTTTTGTGTTTGATTTTTTTTTATCTCAATTGGCATCCACATGATATTTCTAATGAGTAAGAGTTATTATTTTTATTTTCTAAGTTATGTTTTTTAATGTGTTTCATATATGTATTTATACATTATATTAACATTTTATTATTATATAAAATTGTTGTAATTTTTTTATATTTCTAAAATAAAAATTAATTTATAAATTTAATATATTTATCATATTTTTATATGCATAAATCAAACTAATAATGTATTATTGCAACATTGATTTCTATAATAGACTTATTTAGATAAAGTTTTTTTGTGAAGCTAAAGACCGACTACACGTGGATGGATAGATGTTGTAAAATTAATAAATGTACTTTTTTAAAAAAAATCCAAAATCCCCTTTTTTCAATTTTTTGTTTAACAAAGAGGAAAACAGACAGCCGCAAAAGAAGCACTATTTAAACCAAAAAGAAATCCAAATTCCAAAATAAATAAATGAGCATGTGCAACATAGTAATTTTATACCAAATTGAAATTGGATAATTATCAAACACGTGTCTCCACGTTCTAGGGACGCTAGGACACGCTGTTGAATGAAGAGGAAAAAGGCAGACATGGACATCAGTGTTTGTTTCACTGCACGGGGCTTCTGTCCCCACAGTATATTTATCCCCTCTTTCCTTCTTAAGGCCCAAATAAAAAATAACATATTATTTTCTTCCCAAGTTTGATATATTTGCTTCTATTTTTACACAATAAGAAAATGAAATTAATATAGTTAAGAATATATTTTAAAAAAATTTTAATACATATACATGACTACATTTTTAAAAAAGAAAGTGAATTATCTTTCTCAGCAAATTAAGAATGAAAATAAACCTATCAAATTCGGTTGGGTTGGAGGGAGTAAACAGTCAGTTCTATCTGTTTTGGAAGTTGAGTTTTTTAATGCAGATGGCAAACATGAGTGCCAAAAAGGCGGCGAAAGCAACTAAGATAACAGCAGTCGGGCCCATGAAATTCACATCATACCCAAAATGGTTTTCTACATACCATTTGATGCTTGGATCTTCCTTCATCCCTTCCACTTTTATTCTATCTTCAATGTCCCCATATTGTGTCACTATTAATCCATACACGGTCCATGCCACAGGGCATATGTAGTAGTACCATATCCACCACTTTGGAATTCTCTGCAATTTTGCAAAGAGGAAAAAAAAAACCATTATGTTAGGATTGAAAATGAAAAATATTAATTAATTACAATCTTATTAAAAGATAAAATGCTCACAGGTTTGGGGATGAAAAAGCCCGAGAAGAGGGTGAAGAAAGCAAAAAATGCTGAAGAGAAGATAGCTGCTGCTTGGTGATTAGGTGTGATGGAAACAGTCATCATGCCATAGTATGTGAAGTATAAGAAGGAGAAGAAGGTGATGAAGAAGAACCAGCAGAACTTAGCTACCCTCCATTCGAAGCTCACCATTGAATATACTATCAGAGAATAGTATGTTGTTTGGATGAATATATACGGTATTTCTACTACCACCTACATATACAACAAACACCAAAAATATTTGTCACTCTCTTTGGTGGATCTCTCTCTTCATTTTTTCTTAAATTTGTACTCACCTGTGCTAATGCATATGGCAAAGCTGAATACATCCCCGCAGCTCTTTCTCTGTAAAATACAGTTCTTTCAACAGCTACAATCGGCTGCACTGTTGAGCAATTGTTAATTCCCACGAACAAAACTGCCACATACATGGCTCCGATAATCATGGTTAGATCAGTTGCGTCCTCTCTAGTTACAAAATACGAGTCAATTAAATAAGAAAAATAAAAGGAAAAAAGAAAAGAAGGAAAGTTAGAGCGGTAGCTTATCTGACCTTTTGGTTCCAACCTGCCAAAAAATTGTGCCTAGTATAAGAGCTGCAACTAAGGTGAAAAAATACCGGACAAGATTATAATCAGGACTTCTCCAATAAGTCCACCACTGTTTCCACAGGCAGAATTTGAATTGCCCCCATGTAGATTGCGAATATTGACTATTGAAGTAGATATCTTTAGCATCTGCTGCTGGCCTACTTAACTCTTCCACCAGGGCCTTGGTTTGTCTGTAAAACAGACAGGCATATGTCACTGAAAACCCAGAAATTTTCCTGACAAGATGAAACTAGTGTTACAAAATATGTTTTATGGTAGTTACTGGCACAAGGGTGATGATTTATAATGTTCAGAAAAATCAATTCCGAGTCGAACTTCAGTTGCTGCTGAGCTTGCTTCCAGCATCCATGCTGCTGGATTTTGACTGTCTCTAATTCTAGGCACTCCTGGAATTGCCTGAAATCAATTTTAAGTGATTGTGTAAGTTATTTTTATGTTCAATTAATTGTCATAAGTAGTTTCCAGGATATTATGCATGTACCTCAAAATATTCAATGATCTTGTGAGAATGCTGGCCTAATGGTCCTGAGTAGATCAGTTTCCCCCCTGTCTTCATTAATAGGAGCTCATCAAATGCCTCGAAGATGTCGATGCTTGGCTGGTGAATTGTGCAGACAACAGTTCTTCCTGTGTCCACAGTATTTCTTACAGTCCTCATAACAATGGCTGCTGCTCTTGCATCCAGACCGGATGTCGGTTCGTCCATGAATATAACTGAAGGGTTTGCTACTAATTCCACTGCTATTGTCAATCTTTTTCTTTGTTCTGTGGTTAACCCTGTTAACCCTGGTAGCCCAACTATGACATTTTTCAGGTTGGTGAGCTCAACCAATTCCATCACTTCATCTACAAAAACCTGAAAGCAAAACCCAATCGACAGACTTGTCAGAAAATTAAAACAAACACCTGAATTTCATTGAAAATGAATTTGGATTCGTACCCTCTTTTCTTTGTCACTGACTTCTTTAGGAAGTCTGAGAAAAGCTGAATACATCAATGACTCTTTAACAGTAACTTGAGGGGAGTGAATGTCAGTCTGCTCACAATAACCAGAAATTCTTGCAAATGTTTCTTGATTCTTTTGGAATCCAGAGATTCTGATATCGCCTTCGATGTATCCTCCTGTTTTCCTGCCTGCTAGAACATCCATTAAGGTTGTCTTACCAGCTCCGCTCACTCCCATTAAGGCTGTCAGAAAACCCGGCCTAAATGCTCCTGTCACTTCTCGAAGCAATTGCAGCCTGTCCTCTGTCACTCCCTGACTCTTCATTTCCTGCAATTTTGACCATTGAGGTGGTTAAATTAGTTGCTACTCAAAAGATTATCTAAAACATGTATAGACAGAAAAATATAGATTCTTACTTTGGGCATATCCACATAATAATTTACACTGTCGAAGGACATATACAAAGGTGTAAATGGAAGAATCATCCCTCTCCTAGAAACAGCCTCAGTGCTGTGTTCACTGGCAATAGATTGACTGCTTATATATGACATTTCGATTTCCTCTGCAATATTACAGGTTTATTAAATCTAATCAAACTTAGGCAGATGCAGAAATTGGAGAGAGATAATCTGAATTCAGAATTCTAACCTTCATTGTTTCCATTTATTGATACCTTCATTTTGGGTTTCTCGTTTCTCTGTGATCCTTCCTTACCAGATTGCTGGTTAGCTACGTCTTCAGATATTATAGTTTGTTGCTTTCCAAGTGCTGTTACCAAGAAACAGTGTTAAAAATTTGGTAGCAGTCATTGTCAAAAGATGAAAGAAAGACTACAGTTAAGCCTAGAAACAATTCGATTTAACAGGTTTAGATGAAAGAAACTTACGATTCAGATACATAAGTGCCAAAGTGAAGAGAACATTGAAGAGAATGATGAACCCAGTAAGGGCTGCAACTCCAATCCAGTACCAGTTTCTATTGTGGTCTACGTCAAAGTTATTCAGCACTGCTACACCCAGAGCTGTAACATTGTCGGATGCCTGCAATAGCGATAAAATATATATCTTCTTTTCGATATTGATATTTCTCTTGCTTTTGCTATCAATTTTGGTTTGTGTTTGTGTGCCTAACATATTGCATACTAGTTGCAAAATTGCAGAAAAATAAAGTAAAATTTCTGTTGGTGATGACGTACCAGTGGATTCATCCACCTTGGAGAAAGCAGTTCATTCACTGTCAAGGCTTTGAAGCCATAAGAAAGAGGTGAAATCCAATTTGCCCATGACCACCATACAGGTATTCTTCCTATTGCAGTAAGAGTTCAATGATGTAAGCTCAATATACCAGAATAATTGTTGTAGAGTTTTCATAAGGAGATGAATATTTAGATTTCATTATGATGGTTGATTTTTATGTTTTTTTTTTTTAAAAAAAGAAAAAAAATCACAAACCTTTTGGAAGGATAAATCCTCCTAGCAGGAATAAAATGAGGAGAGAAAGCGCCCCTCCAGTATGTGCAATGATCATAGTCCTGCACACTCCAGCCATGAGCCTAAATAATCCGGCAGCCATTTGTTGAATTAAGAATATTACCAGCCAGTGCTTGGAAAAGCTGACAATGGTCAAAAAGCACAAAATTATATAACTTACTTATGATCATAGGAGCGAATTATATAATTAACCTATAATAGGAGCAGAATTATATAATTAACCCATATAGTAGGAGCAGGTTTATTATGTTAAATTATAATAAGACATTGACATGTTAAACTCACCTGCTTGCTCCAGGAGCAAATCCAATGCTAAAGTATGTGACTAAAGTCCACACAGCAGACCCCCAAATGGAAATTGGTACCCTGAGCAGGAAATTTGGAAGGGTGAAAGCCCAAGCAGGATAAAAAAGCAGATCTCTATGCTTGTAAAACACTGGAAGCCTCATTACGGTTATAGAGAGCTCTGCAAAGCCATTGAACATGTTTACAATCATGGCAAATATCATTGCACCAACATACAACGATCCATCATTGTACGAAATGCCCATTGTTGTCTTCAAAAACACAGTTGATGCAACGAAGGCAATGACCAAAATTTGAACAGCCTTGAAGATATACACAGGGGCAGTTCTTTTCATTAAAAGCAATTCTCTATCAATTGAGGTTTTCAGGAGCTGCAGTTTTTGAATTGTGTATTTTTTCAATACCAGAGTTGCTTCATGACTTGTAGCCTTATCATATGGAGTTTCCAGCTCATTTTGAAGCTGAATGCCAACATGAAATGCCTTAAAATGGCTTGCAAACTCGGTTACTGATATGTATCGATAGGGCTTGCTCTCATCTGCCCAGTATTGCTCTTGATCTTTCTTTGATGTAACCTATAAAAGAATGTCCATATTACAAGATTAGATCCAAGAACACAATTATATGCATCCTGATATCATCTTTCAGGATAAAGATCTCAGCATTCTGCATTAGTAAGCCTTGTTACCTCTTGCAAGAAATCAGCAGTGCCTTTCCTGTCAGGGCACTTGAATCCACAGCTCTTGAAGAATGCAAGTACAAGCTCTCGAGGGCCCTGATACACTATCTGTCCTTCCGACAACAGAATAATATCATCGAAGAGTTCGAAAGTCTCAGGATCCAGTTGTAGGAGGGACATCAAGACAGTAGCCTCAGTAAGGTGAACAATTTGCTGCATACACTTGACAATTTGATATGTTGTAGAGCTGTCTAGACCAGTTGATATCTCATCCATAAATAAAGTTTTTGTAGGTCCAACAATCATTTCCCCTGGAATTAATCAATTAAAATCCATTTATGACAATCATCATACAAATCCATGAGACAGTCATCTAGTTTTTGTAAAATAATTAACCTGTTGTGACTCTCTTCTTTTGTCCACCAGAAATTCCTCTTCTCATTTCATCTCCAACAACAGTATCCTTACATATGTCAAGCCCCAAGAGCTGTAAATAATCAAATATGCAAGTAGTTAGTTCACGCACTAATCATTGATTAATAATAATAATAATAATAATAATAATAATAATAATAAAACAGTAGTTATCACGCACTTTGAGAGTGTAATCAGTAATTAAACTGCTTTTAGCCCCTTCCATTGCAGTTGCCTGGACAAATAAAACACCAGCATTTACATGTATCTTATATAGTTTCAATTAATTTTAGTTTTTAAAATTTGAAAATTCTCTCTATTTTAAGTTTCTTCTGAATATAGGTACCTTCATGTAAAGATCAAGGTCTGTGTCAGGGACAACACCAGCATCCCTCTCCCTCCTATCAATCTCAGTTAGTAGGTCTGAGATTAAAAAATTGGATTAGCTCTTTAATTAAATAACATTTTCAAGATTGCTAATTACAGTTATATTAATGATATAATTAATAACTACCATATCTATGACCGACTCCTTGGAAGCTTGCTGAATAATCAAAAGTTTCTTTAACTGTTAGATCTCCTAAGTGAACATCATTCTGGCTAATATATGCTGAAGTTTTCCTCGGCTCAAATTCATCAAGCCTGAGACCATTGTAGCTTATTTTTCCTTTCACCTAAATTTCAAGTACAAATATACGGAACTTAGTGATAAACTCATTTAATTACATCAATTAATTTCCAAATTATTGGAATTTAACTAACCTTTAAAGTGGAATCTAACTTTCCAGCCAGAGCAAGCAAAAGGGTTGTTTTCCCAGATGAAGGGGGGCCTAACAATAAGGTCATCCTGCAACAAGGTTGCTAATTACGTTTAATTAAATATTTAAAAGTTCTTTTGAAATGGCATATATAAATAAACAAATATGTACCTTGACGGTTTTAGAATTCCTGAAATATCCTTGAGGATGGTGTAGTTTATTTTCTTATTAAATTTGATTCCAATCAAGGCAAGAGCTGATTCCAAAATATTTCTAGAAGTGTTCAAAAGAGTTGGAAGAGCTCTGCTTCCAACGTAGCAATCTGCTTCTGCTCGTAGAAGCTCAAATCTAACTTCAACTCTTGGTATTTGGATTCCAACCCTAAAATCACAATGCAAAATGACAGCTTATTATTTTATATATTAAAAAAAATGAAGCAGAAAAAGCAAGGGGCCCATTAATGAAAACGTACTTATCTATACGATCTCTCCATTTTCTGAGGAAAATGTCATTATCTTCTTCAGGAACCTTAAAATTTCTTTCAAGTAACTGGTTCCTGTCATTTATATCTAGCTTACTAACATCAACAATCTTGGTGTCTCGTGTTCCATCATCCGCTAATGTCTTGAACAGACTAATTCTTAGCCGATTGTAGGTTGGCAATCTTTGTATTGCAGCCCATTTTAGGTCTCCTTCATCGCCGTTTCTCAATCGAAAAGGGCTTGAAAACCCATTTTCCGCAGCTTCCATGGCTCGATATTACATGCACTACGTCCTTATTTTGCTGTGTAAAATCTAAACAACGATAAGTTTTCTCTTTTTCTCTAGCCCTCTAGAGAGAAAACTATGATTTGCTATATAGGATGAGAGGGAGAGATTGACTAAAACTAAAATTCTACTGGTTTAAAGCAATATAACTACGAAATATACACAAAAAAGGGAAATTACTATGAACATCAACTGGTTCAATATAAATTAACTAGAAGTCCTAATCAGAATTAAATTACGTATACTAAGTGGTTAATTTTAGTGGTTTAATTATTAATCTGTGAGGAAGTCAAACTTTCAAATCATGTTAGAGTCCTAATATATATATATATTTTCTCTGTAAGAATCTAATAACTACCCTCTTCTCTTTTCTAGGATATACCGGACAGAGAGTGAGTTAAACTAGAGTTCTATGAAGTTGTAACAACATTTTACACCAAATCATAAATATCGAAAAATTATGCTTTTAGATTAATAGACCAACCTTATTTTTCTTTAAAGAAAAAAAACGAGAGAATTTTGATTGATAGTCTTAACCTTAATGATAATATGAACTTGAAAATAAAAACAAAAGAAAAAGAAAAAGGAAATTTATTGGTGGTCTATATATTTATTCAAGAAGCAAACAAACAGTAAATTAATTAAAGACAAACAATGGGCAGAGTCAAACAGTAAATAAATCCGAGTTACAATCTACAGAATTTAAACATATTGAACAATAAGTTTCAACTTCAAAATGATAAAGGGCAACAGATGGCAATACCAAATCCATCCATGGTCAAGAGGAACAGCCAAATCCATCCATGGTTGTCCTCCTGCATCAGCTGCACAGCTATCCTTATCACCAGTCGCAACCTCCTGTTTGACACCACCAGCAGCTGATGCAGCTGCTGCCACCTCCTGCTTCCTAGATCTTCTTTCAACATACATCTTCTATCTAAATGGAATATCATGATGTTCCTGGCAAAACCTCCATGAGTCTTGGAACCATTGGCATCCTGCAACACAAATTACGATAATTTAAAAGCTCTTCCAAGAAATGAAAATACAGCAGATTCTGCTTGAAAAATTTTCCCAATTTCAAAGTGGTGCTGACCATTGAATTTATCAAATGAAAGAATTGATAATCTTTTTCTTTTCATTAGTACAGCGTTGTTGCTGTCATGTTTTAAAGAGAAACCAGATGGAAGTGGAAATGAAGAAATACTTTTGCCATATACATCCTTCATTTCCGTTTGTGGAATGGAGACAGATAACAAAATTTTTCTATCCCGTATCTTTATCCTCTTCCCACATCTGCAGGCATGGATTCCCTAGGAAGTTTAAAGTGGATGGAAGTCCGTGCTATAACCCTTTAAAAGGGTGAAGAAAACGATCATTTTCCAACTGTGAAGTTTTAAATAGACGAAAGTTTCTAAAAGGAAAGATCATCATTTTATGTCAATTAAATAATTGAAAATCAATTGGAATTATTCTGGTGTCTAAAATATTGTTGCAAAAATAAATTTTTCTAGGACTAATTTTCCCATGCGCCCAAAACTAGAAGATTCAAAAAGTAATTTCCTTGAAACAGACAGAAATGTTGTTTTTGGACTTAATTACATCTTCAGAAGAAAATATGGATATTCAAGTAAAAGAAAATAATTCATGGAAACTACCTGAATATTGTGGGTACAGAGAATACAAGTCTTTTGATCTATAAGATCACCACATATAGCATTGTGTAAGTCTGTAAGATAAGATCCATCTTGCAACTTCGACATCAACTGAACTGAGGACATCATGAAGTATATTATACATCTGATCCCTGTTAAATTGCTAACATTATTTTTCATATCATACAAACAATTATTGAAGATCAAGAAATAAAAATACATTAACAATACAAACAATTAATGATACACCATCTACTCATTAAAGTAGCTAAAAGTAAACTTCAGCAGCTGCTTGCTGTGAAGAAGGTAGAATGGAAAATGAACATGAATTGAATATAACCTCACCAAAGCAGACTTCTGCGTCCACCAGACAAGTTGACTCTTTTCTGTCCATTAATGAAAATATCGACATCTAGCACACATGCCTTTACAGTATCTGAATACCTGCCGAGCAAGGAAAATAAATTAAGAAAAAAAGGATATCCACCATTGCAGATCAAGAGAATCTCCTTCCGGACTCCTACAAAATATGCTGTAGCTGTCACCTATAACAACGTTTTCCGGATTCCATCTGATTCCTCTTTAATAATTGCAGTTCCATCCATCATCTACAGCTCATCATTGGCAAAGTCAAAACATTGTAATGGCCATTTGCTTGGAATAAAAAAAATATAAATGAATGTGTCAGATTCTATTATGGATATGTTGACAAATCAAGTAGCTAGTAAAACCCGCTCAACACCACGATTGAGTTCACCAATTGATGGTGTCAAGGTAAGGGGTCTTTCCTGATCAGGGGTAAAGCAAAAAAGGAGTGATAAGAGAAATCAAAAGAACTGAACATCGTATTTTTAAAATGTAACTACCTCATTTTAATTCGTTTTAGATGCATACATTATAAACTGCCCATTAAACCAAGCACATTTTCCGCTGTACCTCAATTAACAGCATAATTAACATAAAACAGTTAAAAGGTGGAAAAAATAATCATTTTTTGAGTATCGAATATATTGACTCCTATCCAATGCAAATCCTGCAGAAACAGCACAGCCCTCCCTTCCAAGCACATCATCACCTCCACTTCTTCGGTCCATTTCACCCTGAAAAAGAATTATATTCACGAGCACCTGCCCTCAATCACATATACATGAGGGAGAATCTCATAATACAACCTAATGCTGCACAATGCTCCATGTGATAACAAGTTATACAATCAGCAGTTAATGTCAGAACATTGTGGGGTAATTTTCACTAATGGTACTACATTTATATGACTTGTAACAATTCAGTACCTTAAATTTTATTTGTAAAATTAAACCCCTTTTAAATTGATTTTGTAACACAAAATTACTTCCGTTCATATCCGTTAACTGGGTTAACGATTTGCTGATTTACACATCATTTGACAATTTTCCACCTCACCTCCCTCATTATTTCACTCTCCTCTCAAACTCCCTCCTTATTATTTCTCTCTCCTCTCTCTTCCGAAACTCCTTACTACAATTCATTTTCTAGATTTATGAGGCTATACATTTTCTCAACATCCAAACAGATTATTATGGAACAATTTTTTGTTGAAAAAACTAAATAAATAAAAGAAGTTCACAAAGCAACCAATTACAACATCTGAATTGAAAACAAAATCTCAAAATTAACATGTGAAGAGATCAAAAATAAAATTAAAAACATAACCATATGGGTACATGGAGATCTTTCTCATCTGGGTATCTCTCCCATTTGGCAACAATATAAAAATAAAAAATTTCAAAAAATTGAGCTCAAACTGTTGACTTAGATTTCAAAACGCAGAAGAAATCTTTGCAAAATATAAACCCAGCAAATAGAAAAGAAATCTTTGTAAAGTATAAAATGAATTTTTTAAGAAAACAAAAATAATCCTAGAAGACAACATGGAATTTTTGCAAAGTGTAAACTAAGCAAATAGAAGAGAGACCCAAAAGAAATCTTTGCATAATATAAACCCAACAAAGAGAAAAGAAATCTTTGCAAAGTATAAACTAAATTTTTTTAAGAAAATAAAATAATCCCAAAAGACAACATCAAATTTTTGCATAGTATAAATCCACGTTCTTCATTTCTTGAATTTTTGGCACCAACAAATTAATCTCAGCAAAAGAGACCCAAATGGAAAGTTCTTATTTTTATTGATTCTTTTGCAACCCGTGTTCTTCATTTCTTGAATCAACTGCCGTTCACTCTATTGCTTACCTCCCTTGTGCCGCCTAAATGGATTTCTGTATTCTGCATTGTCAACTTCTTCTTGGGTGTTCTTTGTTGTCAACAGGTTTTCTTCTCTCCCTTCCCTCCCCTCTCCCCTTTGAAATGCTCAAGATCTTGCCTTTGAAATGATCAGTTATTAGATTTGCAACCACTAATTCTAAAGTTCAAAGCTTTTAACAGTTTTTTAAGTGCTATTTTGCTTCTTTTGTCCCCTTTAGTACAGGATGAAGAATTTTAGATTGTGGATTACAAAAACATGTGCATAGCGTCAGCTTTCTTTATAGATTTTAGTCGTTGCCCGTGAATTTCAGGCTTACTCTAGTCCCTATTTCTCGGTTTTCTGCGTTGGACACAGTTACTCTCTCGCCATGTGCTTTCGGCTTCAAGGTGTAAAATGCTTGTTTTGGGAATTGTTAGTAGATCTGCATCGTTGAGTCGTTTGGCTAGAGATTATGAAGGAGATAATTAAAAAAAAAAAAGATTGTAGTGGATTATTTGATTGGCTTGTTTGGTTGCGTAAAGTGTGAAACCATATATGATTTTTAGAAAATTAGAGGAAATTTGTAATTAAAAAGAATATTATCGTCTTTTTATTCTTTAAAATTCCATGTATTTTTTTTAATTAGATAGAAATTACACGTAAGCATTCCGTTAAACCGGATTGTAAGACTTAGACATAACAAATTTTGTATTAAGAAATCAATTTAAAAAGGGTCTAGGATTATAAATAAAACTTAAGATACTGAATTATTACGAGTATTATAGCTGGAATACCATCAGTAACCTTCAAGATTAAAAAGTTTACCAAATTATCTTGCAATGCCATCAAGCCAACTGAAAAATAAGCAAGCTTTTTTTTTTTCTTTTGTCTAGTTCAAAAAAATACAGTTTAGTGGCTGTATCATTCATAATTTTCTAATGCAAAACAGTTATGTATAAAGTACCCATGCTGCAAGCGTCTGAAAAGCATACAAGCATATGACAGACATACAATAATTTATGTGCATTTGCATTATACAAATAGCACAATCAATTTTCACAAGGACCAATGAGTATTGATCAAATGAGGAACAATCATAGATCAAACCAAATCCTTCAAAAGAGAAAAACACTAGAAAGATTTCATCAAAACAATCACACTGATTGATAGAAAAGAAGAATCAAGTAACATATGATGCTACTTTTATATTACGGGTTGCATTTTTCCGCTTTAACAAACAGCCAGGGTGAGCATTATCCTACAGTTCCGCTCTAACGTACCTATTACGAGGGAGTATCAAGACAGCAGGAGACCAAAAAACGAAGAAATATAAGAAGATATCACATAGAATAAGATAAAGCAAAAGGGCACCCATTAGTTGGGAGTCACCATTTTATCGCTCAATCTCTTTCTCACTCTCTCTTCCAAATTGCATCTATGGGACATGAAGGTTAGAGAAAAGCTTGCCAAACACAATAGAATCCTACAAACAACGAAACCTAAAGAAAACTATATCCAAAAATAAAAAGAAAATAAGGAAAATAGGGCTCAGACCTGTGTGAAATAGGTGTAACAAAACATGCTAATATCCATGTAATCTCGAAGCAAGAAGAAGTCCAGCATGAATAACATTTGGTTCCTCAGGTTTATTATATATAATCCATGTTCTTGGCACTTTTCCATGCCGGTAAAAGGGTAAAATATTTAACATAAAATTTATGAAAAAACTATTTTAACCTTGAACTTACACTTACTGCAACTAAGCTAACCACATGACCCCTTAGTGCAAAATAATCCAAAAAACCAGAGATAATCCGTTTGTTTAACAAGAAAATGAAAAGAAAAGGAAGGGAAATGTTAGTTCTTGCACATATAAAAGGGGTTCATGACGTACCTTGGAAGCTATCGATGTCAGGGATCGGCGGTGCCATGTGATAATCGACTGAGACGATTAGGCTGAAAATTTTCGAATCCGACAGCGAATTCGCCATCGATTTTCCCTCAATTAATCAATTTTTAGATAATATACCATATCTATTTTTCAAAACAAAAAACACACAGAATATAAGATTTAGCCCACTGTTTGTTTTAGAGAAATGAAGAGAAAAGAAAGGAAAAAAAAAACTAGAAATCACCACATTTCATGGTTTGGATAAGAAGAGAAATAAGATTTAGCGCAGAACGTTTTGATTTGGCGCCAGGACTAGCTTTAGTGGTTTCTCCCTCCATGAAAGAAAAAGCTTCTGTTGTGCGCTTCTGATCCCAAGGCGGCATGTGGTTTAACCTAGAATGACGATCCTTCGCTCCAACAGCAGCTTGTAAACCTAACTTTTATATGGTGAAATTAGGGGAGGGAAAAGTAATTTGATCGCTAAATTGTAAGAACCAGATCGAGAATAAGAATACAATATCAGATCGTTCAAAAGACATGAAAAATCTTGCTCGAATCTGACTGCTCAATTTGATAATTTTCTGCAATGTTGGCAATGTGGGTTCTTAAGAGAGAGGAACGTTGAACTTAAGGATTTTGAGAGTGTAAATTTGGGGTGCACCATTTTCCAATTTGGCGGGAGGATCAGAATTGCTTCGATTTGGCGCTACGATGTGAATAACTCCTCCCAGGCTCCTTTTATACCAGGAGCGTGTTGCCTTATTTTCCCATCCTTTGCTTAAAATTAATGCCTAACGGTCACACTGTTGCTTGTATTTTATGCCAACGGTGGTAATTATCCACTGTGAATGCTAATAATATCGGTATTCTCTCGTCTCCAAATAAATTGATTTATTTTTAATTTTTTTTTCTATTATCATACCAATCAAGAAATAAATATTAAAAAAATACTTCGACATTCTTTTTATACTACTTAGCATTTATTGTTAACCACATTCTTTTTATACTAGGCACAGTCCTTTCTTAATAAGTAATTAACACAACAGTAAAATTTGCTTATAATTAATGGCATCCTTTCTTACTCAAGGTTGGTTATAATTAATGCAAAAGGTAAGGCTGTTTATAATTAATAACACAATTAGAGAAAAAAATATAACTGTTTATTTAAATCATATTTTTTCATTTTATTTTAAATTTTTTACTGAATTATCATATAATTTTGCCAAATCTTTAAATAAACGTTTTAGTTTATATTGAATTCTTATTTGACCTATTAATTAATTATTTAAGATTTAATATGTCATCAAATTTGAACATAATATATACTAAAACAATTGTTTAGAACCCAATATAATAAATATAATTTTATATATTCAGCAAAGAAAATGCTATAATATTAAATCAAAAAATGTATTTTGTCAAAAATTATTTATCCAATCTTCATTAACGGATCAAGTAAATTTAGAAGGTACGTACAGACTTACAACTATTTCTAACAACTATATATCTAATATTTTTAGCACTATAATCGAAGTTTGAATATTTTATATTTAAATTATTAGACTGCGAATGTTAAGCCCACAGTTGCTAGAAAGTAGAACTTTTGTAAATTCATTAATATATTTCAATCTTTTTCAAATTTTATAAAGTTTTTATTGTACCAAAAAAATTATAATTTTTTTAATAGAAGAAGCTAACATAAATATTATAATTAATTTTTTTTATGATGTGGTTTAATTTATGAGAACACATAAATATTTATTTTTTAAATAAACACAAAACTATTTCCAATATAATATATTTTGTTATTAATTTCATATCTATTAAATTTTGTAATCATATATCTATATTTTGTTTATATCACTCATTTTATTTTTATTTTTATTTTTTATATATTTTTCATTTAATTTATTTTTTCTTATAACCTAATCCAAACTGTTTTTACAATAATTTATACCACGCTAAATATACTCCCATGATCAATAAATAAAATCACTCTTTAGATATAAACAAGTAAATAGTTAGCAAAATAAGTTTAAAGTTTCATCACCGAATTTGATGGGTCAAACTAGCATAGCTGGGCAAGTTTTTGATGCTCTTAGGTCAATTTCTCCCCACTGCGTTTTCTAATGAAGCGTCAGTTGGTCAATATGAAGATTTGAAACATCATTTACCAATTTTATTGTCTTAATCAAAGACATTATCCCTCCCATGATATACATAGAGAGACATATACGGGTGCTTAAATGTCCATATAATTTTTGTGGAGAAACATCGAATGGGTTCGTTAGGAATTCCCCGACTAGTAAGTCCAACATCGCTGCTACGAACTAACAAGGTGTAAGGCATCAGAACTGGACCAACCCTGTTCTTCAATTTCTCATCCATAATCCTATCCTCAATCTTCTCTAGGTTCTACCGAAATTCCTTAAATTGCCTCTAATGTCTTAGCAGTTAGCATATGTTGTCCATTCAGGCATGAGTCGCTAGCTTGGTACACTTCATCTAGTGCATGCCTTGACAGAATGTCAATTAGGAAATGCTAATTAGAACAGTCTGTAACTGGGCAGTCATTGTTTTGAAGAAAGCCTTTTCTAGGTTGGACTTAAGATCATCATATTCAAGAGTGACATATTAGAATGATGTTATCTTGGCTTGGTTTGAATCTTGGGTGGTCAGTGCCAAGACAATGAGCAACGACTTTGAGAAATCCATTCTGAAACACATAGCTTTTAACTACTAATATGTACTGGGAAATGATTTTTAGTATGCACTAGGATGTGGGTTATCTCTGTAACATACACAGTATACGTTTCTTTTTTTAACCCCTAGACAGACACTCTCCTTACTTTCATCCTTTTGTCCTTTGACACAAATTTATATATACATATACAGACCTTACCAAGATCTGTACACCCATAATTCTTAATAAAACAATAAAAGAATATTCAACGCAACTTCGTCTTCTTGAATAAACATTAGAAACACGAGAAACACCAAACAAGCTCCCATCAGAGCGCCATGCATGCATAACCATCACAAACCTCTCCGGCTTGGATCAACTATGTACTTTCCGACGTAGGCAGAGTTATAAAAAAAAAAAATTCAAGCAATGACAAACGATAGGAAAGATATATCACTCTCATTAAAAGCAATGATTCCAGACAAAGCAACGACTAGGTTGTAATTTGAAGGAAACGGAGGAAACAGTAATTTCCTATCTAGTTTGCCTTTCTGGTTTTAGTTTTCAGTTCTCATCCAAACGACAATATAATTAGTTGTCGTTTTATTCCAAGTCCAATTCATTTGGCCTTATTTGAAGAAAATTTGTCCTTTTTGCTCCCGCTAGACTAGATTGTAATTTCTTCATTCCCCATTTGTGTAATGGATTAATACTTTATCAAAAATTAATTTATATATATTAATTCAATACATTACCAGAAATTAATAATTGTATTTATAGGACAGTGTGTTACTAACTTGATTATAAAAGATCCGATCCAAAAGCTAATACTTTTTTCTTTATTAGATAGTCTATAATGAACACAGCTTATAAAATAAAAGAATTTTCCCTCATAACATTGGTTGTTTTGTGCCATTTTCTATTTTTTGCGGATATTAAACTCGTATACGTATTTAAAATTGTCTCAATTTTATTGTCTCTTAGTTGACTATTGTGTGATCAACTGAATATAAACTTGATGATAAAATCTTTTTTTCTTTTTTCTATAAAATTTAAATTAATTTTGATGCGAGTTTAGTTTCTCTTTTGCATTAGAATAATAATATGCAATTTTAATTTATTAATCTGCAAAAATAGGTCAATCAATAAATGTAAATTAAATACAATAAAAATTATATATATATATATATATATATTAATTAAATATGTTGTAAGTACTAAATATTAAAGTTTAGTTCATGTTTTATTTAGTTTAAATGTTAGTTATGTAAGTGGTATTTGTCCGATTTAAAAATTTTGAAAATTCTATGTTTGTAACTTATAATTAAATTTAACATTTAAATGGTGAATCCATGTAAGGTTAATAATAATTTATAGTTTAGTTTGATTAAATTTGGGTTGGGCAGGATGAGCAAAATTGTGATAATTAATTATTAATAAATTAAGAAAATGTAGAAGGAAAGAGAGTATTGAGTTTTTTTTTTTAATTGAAAGGAACTATGACTCGGAAAATGGAATCCAATTTTCAGAAGGGAGATAGATGCCAACACTTCTTTCTTTCTTTTTTTCCATCAAAACTAGCTATTTAAGATTTTTACTTTACAATGATATCAAGTTCAAAAATTCTCTTTTATTCTAAACTTAAGTTTAAGATCAAATTCCATAATTTGAGACTTAACAGGAAAAAAATATCCGCTAGATAGATCGCTTACAAACCAAACCCTTACGAGTAACTATTAGTTCAATAGTTATATGAAATGTCTATAGCAAATTAGAAATTCATACAAATAATAAGATTCTCATGATAATTATTAAAATGTGTGCAAAATTTCTGTTGTTGTTATACGGGATAAAACTATAAATTTTCATAATTATTGCGCACACAAATGAATTTCTTTAAATTTATAATTTACATATCGCACCTTTATATTTACAAAATACACCTTGTTACTTAAAATTTTCCTCATTATCTTCACATAAAAACCCAGAATAAAATATCTATGTTATTCATCTATATAATACTATTATTTATCCATACATTTTATATCTACAAATTAAATCCGAAAACTGTGTAATGAAGCATCATGTCTCTCACTCTCTACCTAGTTTGGAAGTTGAGGGTCTTTATGGCATAGGCATAAACCAAAGCAAAAAAGACAGTGAAGCCAACAAGAACAGCAGCAACTGGCCCCATAAAGTCAGGATCATACCCATAATGATCTTGAATATACCCTTTAATTGTAGTTTGATTGAAACCGGCTAGACCATTAATGGGGTCTTCAATATCACGGTACTGTGATAAAATTAGTCCATATACTGTATATGCCAGAGGACAAATCCAATAGTACCACACCCACCATTTTGGAATTCTCTGAAATTTCACAAAAAAAAAGAAATTTAGCAAATTGCATTTATATGACTTAAATTTCCATAGATAGAAGTCAGTAAAAAGAGATGAGTTTTACCGGTCGGGGAATGAAGAAGCCAGAGAAGAGATTGAAGAGTGAATAGAATGTTGCTGCAAGGACGGTTGCTACTTGAAGATTTGGGGTGATAGAAACTATCATCATTCCATAGTATGTGAAGTAGAGGAAAGAAAAGAAGGAGATAAAGAAGAACCAGAAGAATTTTGCTGCTGTCCATTCAAAGGCAATCATAGCATACACAATAAGTGTATAGTATGATGTCTGAAATAGCACATACGGTATTTCACAGACAACCTGTGCTAGTGCATAAGGTAATGCAGAGTACATTCCGGCTGCTCTTTCGCGGTAAAACACACTTCTTTCTGTGGAGATTATAGGCAGTACTGTGGAGCAGTTATTGACACCGACAAATAAAACAGCAGCATACATGGCTCCAAGGATCGTGCCCAGGTCGGTTGTGCTATCTCTGAATTCCAGAAGTCATTTTTTAGGTACTGAATATTTTAACTTTCAAGTAGGAAAAAAATGAGAGATGAGTTTTTTGAGTTTTTTTTTACTTACTTTTTAGTGCCAACTTTCCAGAAAATAGTCCCCATCATAAGGGCAGTAGCCAATGTGAAGCAGTATCTAACAAGGTTATAATCTGGACTTCTCCAGTAAGTCCACCATTGTTTCCACAGGCAAGACTTGAATTGTCCCCATGAAGATTGAGAAAATTGAGAGGTAAAGTAAAGGTCTTTTGCTTCAGCTGGTGGTGTGCTTAACTCTTTCACTAATGCCTTGTTCCTCCTGCTCATTTTGAAAAGATCATGAGATTTTTGGGATATGATAAGAGTGAAATTGTTTGCAGTTAGTTTGATTCTTCACTTACTGGTGCAAGGACGATGACTTGTAGTGTTCCGCAAAGTCTATTCCGAGACGGACTTCTGCTGCTATGGAGCTCACTTCTAGCATCCATGTTGCTGGATTGTACTTATCTTTGATTTTAGGAACTCCAGGGATTGCCTGCAACGCGCAAATGGGGATAATATATCATATGCTTATGTTGTTAGGATTTTCAATTGCTGGTTAAAGAAAATTTGAGGTCTTCAAGATACCTCAAAGTATTCAATGATTTTGTGGGAATTGCGACCCAATGGTCCTGAGTATATAACTTGTCCTCCTCTCTTCATCAGTAACAACTCATCGAAGGCTTCAAAGATATCAATGCTGGGTTGATGGATTGTGCAGACCACAGTTCTTCCTGTATCGACAGTGTTTCTTACAGTTCTCATTACGATGGCTGCTGCTCTTGCATCAAGACCAGAAGTTGGTTCATCCATGAAAATGATTGAAGGATTAGCAACAAGTTCCACTGCTATTGTCAATCTTTTTCTCTGCTCTGTTGACAACCCTGTAACTCCTTGAAGCCCAACAATAGCATCCTTAAGATTGTCTAGCTCCACCAACTCCATTACTTGATCCACAAAAATCTGATAAAAAAAACACAAAAATGAATTTTAGCATTTACAATCATTTAATTACCATGGGTATTTTGTTTTTGAAATTAGTGAGTTTACCATCTTATCCTTTTTGCTGACTTCTTTAGGAAGTCGGAGGAAGGCTGAGTAGATCAAGGATTCTCTAACAGTGACTTGAGGTGAGTGGATATCATTTTGTTCACAATATCCTGAAATTCTTGCAAAGGTTTCTTGCTTCTTTGGGAATCCTGAAATTCTAACATCACCTTCAATGTATCCACCTGTTTTTCTTCCTGCCAAAACATCCATCAATGTTGTCTTTCCAGCTCCACTGACTCCCATTAGTGCTGTTAGAACTCCAGGCCTAAATGCTCCTGTTACTTCCCTCAATAGTTGAAGCCTGTCTTCAGCAACTCCTTGCTGCTTCATTTCCTATTTACCATCAATTTGATTAATATATGCAAATGGATTTTGGTTTTAGGAGAAAACATAATTGGAAAGCCAAAGGGATTGATACTTACAGCAGGCATGTCAACGTAATATTTCACACTGTCAAAAGACATGGCTAAAGGAGTGAAAGGAAGGACCATCCCTCTCTTAGGAGCAACACCATTAGCTACCTCAAGAGATGAATCAGCATTCCTGCTTAACCCATTGGGATTTGATCGGCTACTCATCCTTCGAATATCCATTTCTCCTGTGATAATATTTGAGTTTCAAGTCTCTATCAGGAATTTCAACCATCTAATTACTAGAATATGTGAAATTGAATCATCTAGTGTTCCTAATTACTTGTATTGTTTCCATCAGCAGAAGACAATGAGCGAGGGAATGAATCTCTCTGCGACTTTGTCATTCTTAATCTGGGTTGACCCTTTGAGTCTTCTTCACCTTCCATTTCTTTTGCAGCTTCCTCAGAGATTATTGCTTGTTTCTTTCCAGGAGCTGTTATAACATCAACCAAAGTATAATTAAGATTAAGAACAGAGCTCTAAGAAGAGAAAAAATCCAAAAACAATCATTGACAAGGGAATGGCAAAACTTACGGCTCATGTACGCAAGGGCAAAGGTGAATAGGACATTAAAGAGAACTGCAAATCCTAAAAGGGCAGCAACACCAATCCAATACCAGTTCTTATTTTGGAAAACATCGAAGCCCTTAAGCACTGCTATGCCCAAGCTAGTACTATTGTCTGAAGCCTGCAATGCAATTTTTCAAATATTTTACTAATTAAGTAAATCAATTTTCACCTATCAAACACAAGTCTGAACTCGATTCAATCAATAAATCTAAACTTACCTGCTTGTTCATCCACCTTGGAGCATACATTTCATTCACAGTTAAGGCATTGTAACAGTAGGTCATCGGCGAAATCCAGTATGCCCACTCCCACCAGTTTGGAATTTGACCTATTACCAATGCAACAATAGTTAAGTACATATACGCAGATATTTTTCTTTAAATTGTAGCTTCAAAGGCAGGTTAGAAGTTAACCTTTAGGAATAATGAAGCCTCCAAGCAAGAAAATAAGAAGAAGAACAAGTGATCCACCAGTGTTAGCAATGATCATAGTCTTGCAGACTCCGGAAATGAGTCTAAAGATTCCGTAAGCCATTTGTTGGAGCAGAAATACCAGTAGCAGATGCTTGAAAAACCTAAAGAAGATCCACCCAATTAATGTTTAATGTTATATATAACTATTAATTAAACAAAATATGGGTTATCATCATAATTAAATGTACCTGCTAGCCTCAGGTGCAAATCCGATGGAGTAATAAGTTATACAAACCCAAAGAACAGATTCGATGAGGGATATAGGCAATGTTAACAGGAAAGTTGGGAGAGTGAAAGTCCAAGCAGGGTGGAAAAGAAGGTCTCTTTGTTTGTAAAACACAGGAAGCCTTGAGATCATAAGTGAAAGTTCAGCCAAACCATTAAACATGTTGATGAGTATAGTAAACAAAATTGCACCAACAAAAATTGCCCCATCTTCTTCGTTCCTGGTATGCATTCTGGGCTTTATAAACACTGTAGAAGCCATGATTGCCACAAGAATGATTTGGACAGTCTTGGTGACGAAAACTACAGAGTTTCTCTTAATGAAAAGCTTTTCCTTATCCAAGCAAGCCTTGAGAAGTTCCATCTTTGAAACTGGATATTTTGAAAATGCTAAAGCTGCTGTATGCCCTTGAGACTTATCAAATGGTACTGAGAGCTCATTGTTTAGCTGCATCCCCATATGGAATTTCTTGAACTTTTCAGCAAATTCAGGCACTGATACGTATCTGTATGGGTTGCTTTTGTCTGCCCAGTATTGCTCTTGATCTTTCTTTGAAGTTACCTGTAAAAATTGACCAGCATTATTTTTTCACCTTAACTAATAAATTTTAATTTAGCAGTATTCATCTCATAATCAGAATCATGAAATTTTAAGTTGGAATTCAATCCAATCCAAAAGTAAAAAGGCCCATCTTTTGGAAATTAATGGGCCGAGGTTTTTATTATTAGTTGTTATTACCTCTTGCAAGAAATCAGCAGTGCCTTTTCTCTCAGGACAGCGAAACCCACAGGTGTGAAAGAATTCAAGAACGTGTTCCCGTGGACCTTGGTAGACGATTTTGCCTTCCGATAAAAGGATCACATCATCAAAAAGATCAAACGTCTCGGGGGCAGGCTGGAGTAGGGACATCAACACAGTAGCTTCAGTGAGGTGCGCTATCTGCTGCAGGCACCTCACTATTTGATAAGTTGTAGAGCTATCAAGACCCGTTGATATCTCATCCATGAATAATGTTTTTGTGGGCCCAACTATCATTTCTCCTGTATTTTCCAATTAAAAAAAAATTATGTTATTATGAAACTTCAACTTCCATTACCCATCCCATCCCAACTACATTATATTTTAAAGACTAAGAAGTTTAACCTGTTGTTACTCTCTTTTTCTGTCCTCCAGATACCCCTCTAATCATTTCATCTCCAACAATTGTGTCCTTGCAGATATCAAGCCCTAACAGCTGTTTCATTCAAGATCAAGAGAAATTAATTATGAAAAAGATTAAGAAAAATTAATAAATGTTAATAACTAAAGCACCTTCTTCAAATAATGTTAATTAGTTAATCAGAACCCTTTCCGTCCACTAGACAAGCAAAAGACTGTACTTAGTAGGTGGTGGTTTAATTATTCATTAACAAAATTAAAATTAGTTCACCAGCCAAAAAGAGATTAAGAAAATTAAACAATTTTATGGTTACGGAAAAGAATTAAAAACTTACTTTAAGAGTATAGTCTGTAAACAGATTATTTTCAGCTCCTTTCACAGCAGTTGCCTGAAAATTACAAGAAAGAAAAAAAAATTAAAACTTTTATTTTAAAAAAAAAATGCACTGTTAATTGGGGATTTTTGGTTTTTCCGTTTACCTTCATGAAAAGGTCTACTTCCGCCTCTGGGAATATTCCTGCAGCCTTTTCTCTTCTTGCAAGTTCACTTAGGAGATCTACATGATATAACATAAATAATTAATTTTAGTTCATTTCTTGATTAATTAGTTAATCATATCCACAGATTATCTAATTACACTGTTAACAATTTATAGTTACCATATCGGGTGCCGACTCCTTGGCATCTCGCAGAGAAATCAAGGGTTTCTTTGACTGTCATCGTTGCAACATGAACATCATTTTGGCTTATGTATGCAGACGTCTTTCTTGGAACAAATTCATTAAGCCTACACCCATTATATGTTATATCTCCAGTAACCTGTTCAATAATAAAATTTAAAACCATTATTATTATTGGTAAAAATTATCATTTTTTATATATTTAAAAAAAAAAAAACTTGATTGCTGACCTTTAGGCTTGGGTCCAACTTTCCGGCCAATGCTAACAGGAGTGTCGTTTTGCCAGAGGATGGTGGACCTAATAATAGAGTCATCCTACATAATAATATCAGCCACGTTAATTTATGTGAATTTTTTATTGCTGAAAACTGGATATAATATATAAGAGCTCTCAATGGTTTTAATGTTATAATTCTTGTAGAACTAAATAATACCCATAATAAATAAATAATGTAATAACTATTAAAAATTATATATATATATATATATATATATAAAGTTTAAATACTATTTCTTGATAGTGACTTAATTACCTTGATGGTTTGATAATACCAGAGGCATCTTGAAGGATTGTGAGCTTTGTTCTTTTAGATAAATTAATCCCAAGCAAACCAATGGCAAATTCTACCATATTTCTTGCGGCATTTGGAAGGGTAGGAAGAGCTCTGCTGCCAATTTGACATTCTGCTTCAACTGTCAAATGCTCATACCTTACTTCTACAGTTGGAAGTCGAATTCCAACCCTGTAATTAAAAAGTTAAGATATTACCATATATTAATTAATTAATTAATTACAAAGCCTAAACTTGCATGATAAGAGTGAAAAAATAAAATTAAAGGACTCACCTATCAATTCTGTCTCTAAATTTTGTCAAGAATTTCCCGTTGTCCTCTTCAGCAACATTGAAAACCATATCAATGAATTTCTGCCTATCATTCATATCAAGGTTTCTGACATCAATTTCTTTATGCACTAATTTGGCTCCTTGAAGTTCACTTTCCACAAAGGATTTCATGATAGTTGTTCTCAATCTATCATAAGTTGGTAATTTCTCAATGGCAGCCCATTTTAGAGCTTCTTCATCCTCTTCAGCACGACGGCTACTTCTCCTCGAATTCCTCCCACCTGAGAATACCTCTTCCACGCTCCTGCTGAAGCTTCTGCTCATCTTTTGACTTGCTCGTCTACTCGAAGCTATTCCATCCATCTTCTGCATTTTTCTGGATTCAATTTAACCAAAACATTGAACATACCAAGTTCGTTAAAACTTCAAAAGTAAAAGAACAGATAAAAAGGTAGTGATGCTGTTTAGTTCTTATGAACTAGGCTTCTTCTTATGATTTTCTCATAAACTAGACAAATTAAACATATATATCACTAAGCCAAAGTTCAATAATATTAGAAATGCCTTCAAAACTCTGAGATTGTAAGTTTTAACTGAGTTCACCATGTGAATCAAAAAAGAAACGTACCAAATTAAACAAAGGGTGAGAATTAATCAAAGTGGAACTCAGGCTGAAGTACTCTCTGCGTTGGAGGAAATTAACAGTAAAAGAGTAGAGGAAAATGGTGGGTTTATTAATAATTTCTTTCCAAAAGAAAAAAATGAAAAGGTGTCACTCCCTCTTTCCCTCTGCTATATCGGCTCTGGTTTTTGGTTGCCGAGAGAGCAATGGAAGTTCTTCGAAGAAGGTTGTGGATATATATATATATATATATATATATAACCTGGAAGAGAGAGAGAGTTGCCAAGTAAGACTTTAAAGGGTCTTGCATTACAGCATCAAATAGAGGATTCTTGTTTAGTTTGAATTTTGTGGTCGCTGTTTTTGACGGTCGTTGTTCTTTAATTATATACTATAAAACTCAATATCAACGTAAGTTAGAGTATGTGGGTAATAGTTTTGGGAGTTGGATTCTTACTAAATGTATTTTTAAACAAAAAAAAATATAGTTGTATGTATGCTCCGAAAAAAATTAATTCACAATATTTAAAATATATATATATATATACACTATAAAAATTTAGATCTTTAAGGACAAAAAAAAAAAGAGAGAGAAATTAACAGTTAGAATTTACAAGTCTTAATTCTTCATTCCTATAAACTTCATTCAAACATGATTTGCCGTACCCTCTTTCTTCTCTCCTTCCTGCATTTTTATTCAACCATTACAAGCGGTTGCTTTTATCTTCTAATGCAATCATATTATATATTTTCAAATAAAACAGAGTCAAGTAAATGCTCATTTGGAAATAACTTCTTTTTATTTATCATTTTATTATAAAATTTTGATTTTTTTTTATAATTTTAGCAATTAAACTAATAGTTTTAGCAATTATATGGCACCCATATCTCTTCTTTTATATTTTTTTTAAAAGAATTACAATTTTTTGTTTTAAGAATTTTAGTTTGATTAGTAATATTATTTTTAAATTTTAATATTTATTTTTTTGAAGGAATTATTAATAGGGATTATATTTATAAAAATAATATTTATTCTAAAATTAAATAATTTTATTTTTTTTATTATTGACTATAGTATTGCGCTAATTATTTATAGATAGAAAATAATAAGTTGGGACCAAAGAAATTAATAAGTTGATCATAATTAAATAATTTATTGGATAACTAATATTTTCTTGGGGCCCTCAAGAGATTTTTTTCTTCCTTATATTTTGTCAGTATATGTCGGGCCATTTCCCAGAAAAGGAAAACAATTATTAAAAAACTGCGAATAATGCAGCCAAGTGCCAAGGCTGCTAACAAGAAGTCTGTTGGATGAGCTGTCCAACTAGTATAGTATGGCGCCAATTATTTTTAGATGAATGTGAGATTAAAACAAATGAAATCATTATTCACTATATGACAAGACAGAATAGCGGTAAGGTTGGAAGTGTTGCATTAAAGATAGATATTAGCAAGACCTACGATAGTATCATGTGGTCCTTTTTAAGAGCAGTTTTGTTAAAAATGGATTTTGATAGCGTATAGGTTGAGTGGATTATGTTTTGTGTTTCCTAAGTAAGATATTATGTAGTCGTGAATAGTCTTCAGTTTGGTTATATTTTGCTCTCGCGAGCTCTTAGACAATGTTACCATTTATCGCCTTATTTTTATATTCTTTGTGCTTATGGATTGTCCAATCTTATTTAAAAATTTGAAAGACAATGTTTGATTCATAATTGTAGGATCCGTTTGATATTATGTTTGGTAAAAATATTTTTAAAAAAATTTATTTTAAAATTTTTGAGTTTTGAAAACTGTTTTTAAATAGAAGCAGGTAAATATATTTTTTTTCAAACCTGCTTTTGGGACAAACTATTTAGATGTCAATTAAATAAAAAAAATTCAATTTACTTTTTGGACAATCAATAACAATCTCAAACACTACTGTAGAGTTTATAGAAGGGCTCTAACGATTTCATATCTCTTTTTTGCAAATGATAGTTTGTTTTTCTTTCAAGCTACAATGGAAGAATGCTCCTCTATATTTTATGTTTTACAAAAGTTTGAATAGGATTGAGGTTAGACTATAAATTATCATAAGTTTGGTATCTTCTTCAATTCATCCGATCCTTAATAGTATAAAAGGTGTCATAGGTGTGTCAGCTCCTCTTAAGAAAGGAAAGTATATTGGTTTGTCTCCCTCATTGGCAAGCATAGCATATTAGTGTTTGCATATTATGGGACAAACTATTTAGATGGTATGATAAATTGCTTTCTTAAGAGGGTAAAGAGGTTCTCATTACACTACAAAAAAAGAATTAAATAGCGACGAAATTTAGCGATAGATTGACATCCGTAGCAGTTAGCTTCGGATCAGTGACGGATTAACGAGTGAAATTAATAAAAAAATTTGAAAAAAAAGGTCAAAAATAGCGACAATTTAGCGAGGAAATTTTGCTACAGATTAAGACCGTAGCTAAATATCGTAGCTAATATGGCGGAAAAATATGCCGCCAAAAAATTGCGACGATTTAGAGACAAATTTGCGAGCGCCAATTAGCGACGGATAGAAACCATCGCAAAATTGACATAATAGTGACGGAATTACGTCCATCGCAAAGGTTGCTACGAAAAATATCGTCGCTAAATCATTAGGTGAGTTTAATTAACAATAGTGACGGAACATGTCGTCGCTAAAAATAGCGACGAAATTTTCCGCCGCTATACATTGCGACGACAAAGTTGTCGTAGCAATTTATAGCGACGGAAAAGTCCGTCGTTATTGTTAGCGACGGAAAATTTCGTCGCTATAAATTGCCACGCGACTTTGTCATCGCAATGTATAGCGACGATTACTTACCGTCGCTAAAATAGCGATGGTGACTTTGTCGTTGCAATGTATAGCGACGGAAAATTCTGTCGCTAAAAATGAAAGAAAAAAATAACCCATGAAACGACGTCGTTTTTACTGTGTATGTTATAACCCTGCAAACCAAAAAAAATTTCTCATTTTTCCCCCCCAGCCGGCATTTTCCCCCTCCCTGCTACCCAAATTTCTAGCTCAGGTATCTCCTTCCTATGCTCCGATCGTGGTCTTCTTCTGCTCCGGTCGTGGTCTTCCTCTGCTCCGGTCCTCTCTCTCCTCTGCTTTGGTCCTCTCTCTCCTCTGCTCTAGTCTTCCCTCTCCTCTGCTTTGGTCCTTTACTGTTGTCTCCCACTGGATTCGGTCCTTGTTGCTGTCTCCGAGCTCCGGTCAAGTCCCAGCCCCGGTCTTCCTCTGCTCTGGTCCCTCCCTTCCAGCACCAGTCACCTCCCAGCGAAGGTAGCTGTTGTTTGTTTTTTTTTTTTGCAGATTTTGTTATTTTACTTGTTTTTATTTTTTTATTAATTTAATTTTGTTATGTGGTAACATATTACATGACTTATTATTAATTATTTATTAATTAGATGACTTATTAATTATTATTAATTAGATGACTTATTATTAATTAATTATATGCATAAGTTACATATATATTTATGTAAATAATATAAAGTTAGAACATAATATAGATAATTTAGGCAAAAAATTATAAAATAGTTAAATTTAATAAAATAAATAAGTTGAGTTACTAATTTTAATAAAATAGCTATTTAGCTATTAAGTTTGATTAAAATTATAAAATATCTAAGTTTATTTACCAAGTTTAATAAAATAGTTTAATTACTAAGTTTAATATAAAGCTAGAACATAATATAGATAATTTAAGCAAAAAATTATAAAATAGTTAGCAACAATAAAATAACTAAGTTTAATTACTAAATTTAATAAAATAGCTATTAAGCTATTAAGTTTGATTAAAATTATAAAATTATAAAGTTTATTTACTATGTTTAATAAAATAATTTTAATAAAATAGTTTAATTACTAAGTTTAATATAAAGCTATAACATAATATAGATAATTTAGGCAAAAAATTATAAAATAACTAAGTTTAATAAAATAGTTAAGTTTAGTTACTAACTCTAATAAAATAGCTATTTAGCTATTAAGTTTGATTAAAATTATAAAATAGTTAAGTTTATTTACTAAGTTGAATAAAATAGTTTAATTACTAAGTTTAATATAAAGCTAGAACATAATATACATAATTTAAGTAAAAAATTATAAAATAGTTAAAATTATTAAAATAGTTAAATTTATTTACTAAGTTTAATAAAATAGCTATTTAGCTATTAAGTTTTATTAAAATTATAAAATTATAAAGTTTATTTACTAAGTTTAATAAAATAAGTTTATTAAAATAGTTTAATTACTAAATTTAATATAAATCTAGAACATAATATAGATAATTTAGGCAAAAAATTATAAAATAGTTAAGTTCATTAAAATAGCTAAGTTTATTTACTAAGTTTAATAAAATAGCTATTTAGCTATTAAGTTTTATTAAAATTATAAAGTTTATTTACAAAGTTTAATAAAATAAGTTTAATAAAATAGTTTAATTACTAAGTTTAATATAAAGCTATAACATAATATAGATAATTTAGGCAAAAAATTATAAAATAATTAACTAGTTTACGATCAATACCAATTATATAAATTCTAATTAGGACCTTAGAATATTAAATAATAGTTTCGTATGTGTTACGAGCTAATATGTGCTTACATAATATTAGTATATTAATGAAATTATCGTTCACTTGAAAGAATAGTTAAGTTTGATTTCATTATGATTTATCAATTACAATTTCATACTTCAAATTGATTTTAATGTTTTCCTTGATTTAATAGAGATAATAAAAAATGAGACCAGATCGTCAATGAATGTATAAATGGTTGAAAGATGGACTTTTGAACCCAGAGTTCATGACTGGTATTAGACAATTCATAGAATTTGCAGGCAGTCACCCGGAAATAATGGACAATGATAGGATAAGGTGTCCATGTTTTCATCGCAAGTGTCAGAATCGCATGTTTCATCACGTGGATACAGTTAAGTTGCATTTGTATAGAAATGATTTTATACCGGATTATTATTTTTGGACTTTGCACGGGAAACAAGCAGTTAGAATTAACTTGAATAACAATGTTAATTATATGAGTGAAGGTTCTGCTGCATTTGATTATGCAAAATCATCCAGTCGGTATCATTCCATGGTTATGGATGCTGATAGCAGAGATGACTAATTCTACCCACATTTCATCAACTCCACATAACGATCCACCACAATCTAACAGGATGTAGGACTATATAATAACAATATTGTAGTATTTTCAATTATTGAATATTTTTTATGTTGGACTAAAAAATTTTAATATTTATTTAATGAATTCCGTTACAAAAAATATTTATTTTCATTTATTTGAATTTTAAAATTACAAAAATAATTAAATTAAAAAAATTTAATATATAAAAAATAGATCTGCGACGGAATGTAGTCCTCACTGAAAATTAGTCGCAAATTGTATGGAGTAAATGCACTACAAAAATTAGCGACGGAACATATTTGTAGCTACATAGCGACGGTTATAAATCTGTCGCAACATAGTGATGGATTTATATATGTCACTATGTAGCGACGACATTTTCGTTGCAAAATTCCTCATTGATTTTGTCGCCATCACAATTCCTGCGAATACACGTCAGTGAAAGATAGTTCGTCATTAATTCCGTCGCTAAATTTAGCAACAAAATTATTATTCGTCGCTATTGGACTTGCGATGAGCTTTTCTGAGACGGATTAAATCCGTCGCAATTCTGTCGCTAATATAATTTAGCGACAGAATTCTTAAATTTAGTGACGGATTTATTCGTTGCTAAAATGCATTTTTCTTGTAGTGTTAAATATGGTGTTCAAGCGGTTCCAATGTATTACATGAATACTTTTCTTTTTCATATCTCTTTAGGCGATGAGCTTCAAAAAATGATAAATTTGTCTTGGTGGAGTTCAAATCCAAATGGTTCATCAAAAATCCATTAGCAATCTTGAGAAAGGCAATGTGTTAGGAAAGATAAAGATGGTATGTGTTTTATACACACTTGCTCTTTTAATTTAGCAATGCTTGGAAGCTTATTTTTAATCATATTGTTTTTCTAGCCTGATTCTCAAAGCTATATTATTCGGATAAAAATTTCTTTTCAACTTAATTAAGGACTAACCTAAGTTTTGTCTAGAAAAGCATTTGGAATGTTAAATTTGTTATGGAGAAGGGTTATCGTCAGAGGATTGGGAATGAGTTACAGATCAAGGTTTGGAAAGATCTTTTGTTATGTAGGGAATTGAATTTCAGAGTTATGTCTTTAGTTGTTCTTAACTTGGAGAATTTAATTATTAGTGATTTAAGAATTTTTGGGTACTTTGGAGTGGGATGTTAAATTGTATGAGTCTTTTGAAGAGTAAGAAGTTGATGAGATTTTGAAGCTTACGTTTAATTGTTTGAGATGTGCCTATAAAAAAATCTGGCATTATGATAAGCAATGGTTTTGGGCTACAAAGTAGCAAACAATAATATAATACCCCTTACTTACTCGTCTACATTATCGTACACGGTTAGATAAGAAATGTTACGGAATATATTTATTTAAAATAATACATTATTAAAACTTATATTTATATATTAGCATGAATAAAATTTAATAAAATAATATATTACATCAACAAAATAAGATAAAATTTTGTTCTCGCTATTTTTATACCATGACCTTAATTTATATGCTCTTGCAAATAATTTATATATGAAATGGATAAAATACATATATAGCAAAACTCACCCTAGTGAGGTGACTATCATTGCTGCTTGGCTCCATATGTGAGATCTACTAATGCCAGCAACAACTATTATATACATATTTGTCACCGTTTAGCTTTACTAAAATCTAAGAGAAAGAAAACAAACTCTCGCGCTGAGTATAAAATTTAGTGGTGCAAAAATTTATAATAAAAATCACTCTAAATAAAAATATACATTTCAAAATCAACAAAATTCTGAAAAAAAATTATTGTATCAAAAAAATTAATAAATCATTTACTTATACATAAAAGTATATATAAATCATTAAACAAAATTTACCGAAATTAAGTCATTAATATTAATATTACAAGTATGTAATAAATGCAATAAGATTTTAATCATTCATTAAAATAAAAATTTTATCCAACCTATATATTAATAGACCATAGACTTACCCTTATAGAAATAAAGGGTACCGTCAAACGAAGAAAATTTTGGGATCCAAAATAATCACTTGACTAAGGTTAAAGATAATCACATAACTCCAATTAATATCATCTGATCCAAGATAATTATAAAACTAGTCTCGATTCAAGATAACTACATAATCAGTAATTAAATAATGTATGGTCCAAGATAACCACATGAACTATACAATACCTCTCATAACTAAGATAACCATAGGCCAAAGAGTTTCTACTCTATTGGTATGCCAATAATTCTCTAACTTACTGTCCAGGCTAATATATGGATTTATCGATATATATAAAATATTAAAGCATTTATTTTACCAAAATTCTTATAGACATAAAAATTTACCACATGAAAAAAAAAATTATTTCATTAAAATTTCATATCAACATATTTATTTCATACCAATACATTTTTTTTACCAAAATATTTTATTTTATTTTTATTATAAAATACATTTTCAAATATTTAATATTTTCATAAATGTTATATATAATTATTTTCTAAAATGTAATTTCATTTCATGCCAAAAAACATATAAAAGTTAATTTAATCACTATTAACATATATTATAAGTTAATTCACAAACATTTTTAGTAATTTGCCAAAGACTGTCGGCTCTCTCCCTCTACTTATTCCTAGTGTCTGCTTTGACGGTGCACCTGAATAATTATTAAATTCCTAATTGATTACCGAACCAATAAAAATTATCAAATTAAAATAGAAATAAAACTATCCATTTGATTTTTTCAGCTCTCATGTTTATGAATATTTTTTTACCTATCTTATTTCATGTTATATACTACTAATGCAAAATTTTCAAATTAATTAAATATTTCTCTTCTCTTCTAATTTTTCCCTTCAATTTATTTAATTTTTCCTTTGTATCTTTATTTTCCATTTTTTTCTCCAAAAATTTACTTCCAACTCAAAATTTCTATTAATTCAATAAATGGTCTAAAAATTCTAACTAAATTTATATAATTATTCTGACTCATTATCTTCCATTTTCCATCACCAATTTCACCAAAATCACATTCAACAATTTCCAATAAATTTTTCAATAATTATGCCAAAATCCAAAAATTTACGAACATTCATTTTAAAATTTTCTCCATACCAAAAATTAATTTCGATTTCCAAACACTCCATATAACTCAATTATCATCATTTTAAGGTACAAATCATTCAAAATAATTTTTTCAAAATTTTGGCCATAATTATAAAAATTTCCAATAATTCCATAAAAATTTCTAAAAAATTTTCTCATCAATTTTTCATCATCTCCATCATCCTCAAACCTCATTTTACTCATTTTCTATTTTTTTCTAATATTTTCATAATTTTCCTATAAAATCTTAAATTTTTCATAATACTAATTCAACTCCAAATCATCATCAAACTTAAAATAAACTTACAACAATTATTCAAATCAACTTAGTTTCATGGAAATTTGAAAGAAAAGTAAAGAAAATCTCACCGCAAATTTTGTTGAAATTTTTAGCCAATAGTTGATTTTTCTCAAAAAAAATATTTTTTTAACTCCCACATAATTTCTTATATTTTCTTATACCTTAATGATGGTAATTTATGAGAAAAAAATTAAAAATAATAAAGTAAATGGCTATGATAGTCGTGCAAAGGAAGAAGAAGAATAAGAGATTTTTTTAATATTATAAAATTATTGATTTTTTGTCCATTTTTTACTTTATATACTTAATTAATGCTTAATTAATCTTAATTAAACTTAATCCTTAGTTCAATTGGTCAATTAAAATTACTCAAGAAGATATTTTGGTTTTTATCCCATTTAATTCAAAAGAAAATTTGACTTTAGACTTTTTTTACCAAATTTTCCAATTTAATCCTTGAATAAATTTATTTTTTTAAAATTTCATACCCTAAATGATCTTATCTTCTCAAATTGAATGTGTCAATATACTCAGAATAATTTTCTCTTCAAAATTGTCTTACCGATTTTGCAAAACAATTATCAGTACGAAAATTATATTTTTGCGATTTAATCATTTTTCTAAATCATGCCCCTAAAAATTCATACATAGTCCAATTTATAAATTATCAGTGATAAAAATCTTAGAATTCAAAAGCGACTGTATCGTCACCCTCGCAATCATAAACACATCTTTCTAACTCCTAATAAGAAAATCGAACTATAAACTTGCACTATATACCATATTTTTACCTTTTGGACCATAAATCTTAAAATCTTATATTATAACTCCATATATTGCCTTAAAATGATATTTTCTACATTTTGATATGCTTAAATCATATTTTTATCATCAGACAAAAATTACATATATCAAATCTGATATGTTGTCTCAATTTGCGTGTCAAATATGAAATCACAACAATTGATCAATTGAATTAAACTTTCATATTATATATTTTTATTATCATATGAAAATATTTTTTTTCTTACACTTATTTATGCGTATTTAGACTCTGATTGGAACGCATATGTATTGAGCTATAAATGATTGAATTATGCGTTTATGGTTAAGGTCTAAATTGTGGACGTAACAAATAAACTTTTGGATACAGATAAATCCACTATTGGTTTTAATTGGGCAAGATTTTAGGATATTCAGATTCCTCCTAGAGTTAAGATTTTTATGTGGAGATTGTGTAAGGATTTGCTTTCTGCTAGAGATCACTAATTATGAAAGCGATGTATGTGGATAACATTTGTGCTTTATGTGGCTAATATAGTGAGCATGTCTTGCATCTTTTTTTGAATTGTTGTTTGACATCAGATTGTTGGGCTCTGTTGGGTTTGGATGTTCAAGTGTCAATGCTATAAGTTTTCAGGAGTGATTTAATTATGTTATGTAAATTTTTTATTCTTCTTAAATTTCTAAGATTTGCATGATGCTCTAAGTTATCTAGCAGCAAATAACTGACTGACTTTTGGCGTAAGGAAGTGTTTTCGGCTCCGAACATAATTACATCTGCTTTTTCTTTCCTTGCAGAAGGGAGAAGAGCAAATATAGTACAATAAATGCCTTATTCAATTGTTCATTCAGTAAGATGGCATGTACCTCCTTCTTTTTGCTTGAAATGTAATTTTGATGCAGCTTTGTTCCCTAACAATTACTTGATTGGAATAAAAGTTGTCATTCCAAATGATCAAGGTAGGTTTGTAGCTACTTACTCAAGAGTGTGGTATGGTTTGGTTCATCCTTATGTGACTGAAGTTTTGTGTCTTAGAGAGATTCTTGGTTGGCTCAAGCTAGAAAGTTATTCTGGTATGAGGTTGGAATCTGATACTAAGATGGTTGTTGATACAATTCTCCATCCTAAGACAGATTTGTTTAAATTTAGTGTGATTATCTCGAACTATTTAGTTTTAATGTCTTCTAATGTTGATTTTAATCACTTTTGTGAAAAGGTAGCTTAAAGCATTAATATCGGCTTACTAATGGAATTTCAAAAGATGAGGTGGCAATTGCTATGAATTTGCACGTAGTGGTGAATCTTAATTCTAAAATTTAAGAAGATCAAATTAAACGTATATAGACTACTATACTAAAAGTAAAAAAAAGGAGAACAATAGATAACTTATAAATTAACAAAAAAAAATGATCAAATTTAAAGTGTTATTTTACATTTTTTTCAAGATTTTAAAATTATCAATGATAAAATTTGAATCAAAAGTTTTAACAATTTCTTTTTTAATATAAACCACTATACTATCTGTAAGATATTACGTTTTATTTTTCTATTGGAAATATAGTTGGTAAGTTTTGAATAATTTTGGAAGTTTAAAGTACTTAATTTATTAGGAATTATAATCATACATAATTGTAACTTAATAAAAATTAAAATCATGTAAAAATTTTCAATAAAAATAAGGTAACTACATGTCACTTTAATATTGATATTTTTCTCCATTGACTTTATAATAAGAGGACCAAATATTAAAAATATATCAAAAATATTTCTTATAATTTATAAATATTATATATATATATATAAATTAAATTAAATATAATTAAATTAATATATTATTAAATTAAATAATTTAAAAATTATTATATTTATTTATATAATTAATATCAATAAATTTTTAAATATAATTATATATTTTAATTAATATAATTATAATTCATAATATATTAAAAATATAATATTTTAATTGTTAATAGTGAATAAAATATATTAAAATATTAATTGTGTTCCACAAATTAAAATTGCTGTGAATTATAAGGATAAAATGTCGAAAGTGTAATTAAAATTTTATTGATGTGGCAGGACCAAATTTTAAAATTGTAAAACAATTTTAAGAATAAGGATGCCCTAATAGTGTGGCTTATAATTTAGTTAGAGCTGCTGTTTCACATGTTTCTTCTTCTATTTGGAGAAATTATCTTTTGTTCTTGGAAAAAATCCCTTAATTAATTTGATGTATTTCGTTTGGTTTAATAATATCTTTACTTTCTTTTAAAAAAACAAATGAAATCATTATTATAAATTAATAAATTTATATTAATTAAAGAATTTATTGGATTAAAAAATATTTTCTACAGGCCCTAGAGGAAATTTTTCTTCCTTTTATTTTGACAGTAATATAGGTCCTTTCCCATGTTTTTTGACCAAAGGAAAACATTTAGTGAAGACTAAAGAATATGCAGCCAAGGCTGCTAATAGAAGTCTGCAGGTGGATGAAAGTCCAACAGCTATAGAAGAATTCAAAGAACATATTTGTTACGTATATATGAAATGTATATTTTGGTTCTAAATATGAATTAGGAGAATGGAGTTCGTCGATCAACTTTTCACTAATTATGTATACTACAATTATTTTTCTTTTATTAATTATGAGAAAAAACAAGAAAGAAAATTTATAGATTAATCCCATGCAATGTGGATTAGATGAGTTTTGAACTTAATTTTTTTTAAAGTTAGTTTAAAAAAGAGGATATTGATATATTTCAATACATCTTTTTACACTTAGAACTGAATATATATTGAAAATATATAACATAAAATTTGAAATATGGACATATATGAGTGATTCAATATCGTAAATTTAAAGTGAAATTTATAGGACTGGACAATATTATAAGACTGGAAACTCTAATATTATATTAAATAAATGGAATTTAGACCTAATTATTCTAAAAAACATTTAATATAAAGTTATTACGCAAATTTGGTAGAAGACATATCATGCCGAACGAATAATCCAATAATATTTTTTTGGTACAAATAGCCCTATAATATTACTAGTTAATAAATATCATCTTAACCAACTAAGATAAGTTAGAAAATTAGAATCGTGACAAGAAACAGTTGGGTGGGGAATATTATAATATCAATTTTGTCATCATTGTACAGTGACATTTCTACACAAAAATCCATTTGGTTTGGTAAAATGGCCCTCTCATTTATTTATTTATTTTTTGTTTCAATTTCACATATTGCACGCAAGTGGTGTATTTCGGTCTATTCTTGTTTGTTTGAAACTCAGGACACCGATGAGGACTATGGCCAAGTGGCTGAGGCGAGTTGTTTTTTTTATTTTTATTGCCAAAACAGATTTTTCAAGTCTCTAAAAGTTTTAATAGTTATTTTATTAAACTCTTTATAATTTCAAATTAGTTAATTTTAATATATTTTGAAATCTAGTAGAAGAATTTTACATATAAATATAATTTTTTATTAAGCTCTAAAAAGTAATTATTATTAGTTAAATTCAAATTTAAAGAATTTAATAAAATTACAATTTATTTGATGGAATCAATAAATAAAATAATAAATTCAGGAGACAAAAAAATATATGCACTTTTTTTTTTCTCCAATAGACTTTTTAAATTAGTTATATTCTTTATTTTAAAAAGTTATTTCATAAAAAAATCTTCAATACACTTTTTCTTTCTTAAACTGAGAGTATAACATCTGTTTGAGTTTCTAAATCTAAAAAAATAAATTTTATTTTCGATTCTAATAATAATTAATGTATTTTTATTTTCTATGTATATTTTAAATTTTTGTTAGTGTGCTTTTTTAAAAATAAATATATTTTTATTTATAATAAAAGTCATTTTAATTTATATAGAATAAAATAAAATAAATCTATTAGACTTATAAAAAAATTAACTTTACTTTTTTTTTATACAAACAAATGTTCTTTAAAATAAAAAATGGAGATGCCTTAATAATTGTTATGCTAATTAAATTGCTAACGATTTTGACTTTCACCTACGGGAATTCTTACCGAAGTGGTTTGTTGATATATATATGCACTGTGTACATCTTAAGGAAATGAATGGCAGGGGCCACACGTGTTTGTCTGCATGTTGTTTAAAATAAAAAATTGAAGAAAAGAATTATAATTCCGTTGAGATAAGGGTCTTCCTAGCCGCCTTAAGTCAATTTTTTCAAATTTTTAATTATTTTTCTAAACAAATTATAGAAAATAGTTTTAAAAATTTTTAATAAATTACCATTAAAAATAAATTTTAAAAAAACTATCAATTTACTCATATTGTTTAAAATAATATCAATTCATTTGATATTATATAAATTTCAAATATTACAATATAATATATCATATAATTTTTTTATATTTGAGATATTTTTATGTGAAATCTTTAAAATTTTTATATATATTTTAATAATATTTTATAAGAATTTAAAATTTATACTCATTACTGTAACTGCAGAGCAATGATAATATTTCTAATTATTATTTTAAATAATATTTTTATAAAAATATGAAAGGATAAACTATTATTTTTTAAAAATTTTGTTTCTAATAATAATTTGTGGATTGTGTTTACTGCAGCACTTCCCACATTTCTTTAATATTATTTATTTTTCCTCTTCTACGCCGCTCTAATTTCTCTCTAATAATTTCTTCACGTGATCCATTTAATTGCTCTCTAATGTCAAGGTACCAATTAAATCCTTTTATTTCCATTTTTAGCTTAATTTTCAATATCTCAATTCCAATTAAACTAAAGCATTTGTAAGTGATGTTTTTAATTAAATTCTTTAGTCAGTAACCTTTATTTTCAGTATTTGTTTTAAGGGCAAAGAACACCTGCTAACAAAAATTTATTAATCATGAACTTTTGCATTTGAATTTTCAGTCCATGCATGCAATCAATGAACTTTTTTTAGTTGCTTATTTGGTGTTTGATTATTATTTTAATAGCTATAATTTTGGTTTAATCAGTGGGAGATGGTGTGTTGGGATAAACAGTAGGTAGTTCGATGCTAATTAAGTTTTTTAAGGCTATTATTTCAGGTGAATGGATAAATATATAACATTAATTTTGCGATATATAATATATAGTTTCAAATATTTTTATGAAATTATTGTTTTTAAAATATGTAATTTTTGAAATATTATGTTGATATTAAAGTTGGGAACAAATAATGGGAGGTAAATTTTATTATTGAAATATTTGTTAAGACAGCTAAATATACCATATACTCGTACTACATGCTATTAGATCATAATTTGACAACGAATGTTTTAAAATCAAATAAATTGTCTTTTGAAACAGTACTTAATATACACCTGTTTTTTCTTCCTGCCAAAACATCCATCAATGTTGTCTTTCCAGCTCCACTGACTCCCATTAGTGCTGTTAGAACTCTAAGCCTAAATGCTCCTGTTACTTTCCTCAGTAGCTAAAGTCTGTCTTCAGCAACTCCTTGTTGCTTCATTTCCTGTTTACCATCAATTTGATTAATAGATGCAGATGGATTTTGGTTTCAGGAGTTCACAGAATTGGAAAGCTAAAGGGATTGATACTTACAGCTGGTATGTTGACGTAATATTTCACATTGTCAAAAGACATGGCTGAGGCCTACGGGGGTAAAAGGAAGGACCATCCATGTTTAACCCATTGGGATTTGATCGCCTCCTCATCCTTCGAATATCCATTTCTCCTGTAATAATATTTCAGTTTCAAGTCTCTGTCAGGAATTTCAACCATCTAATTAACTAGAATATGTGAAACTGAATCATCTGGTGTTCCTAATTACTTGTATTGTTTCCATCAGCAGAAGACAATGAGCGAGGGAATGAATCTCTTTATGACTTTGTCATTCTTAATCTGGGTTGACCCTTTGAGTCTTCTTCACTTCCATTTCTTTTGCAATTTCCTTAGAGATTACTGCTTGTTTATTCCAGGAGTTGTTATAACATCAGCTAAAGTAGAATTATGATTAGGAATAGAGCTCAAGGAAGAGAAAGAATCCAAAAACAAGGAAAATTTGACAAGGGAATTGCAAAACTTACGGCTCATGTACGCAAGGGCAAAGGTGAAGAAGACATTGTAGAGAACTGCAAATCCTAAAAGGGCACCAGCACTAATCCAATACCAGTTCTTATTTTGGAAAACATCGAATCCTTTAAGCACTGCTATATATGCTCAAGCTAGTATTATATAGACTGAAGCCTGCAATGCAATTTTTCAAATATTTACTAATTAAGTATATCAATTTTCACCTATGAAACACAAGTTTGAACCCGATTCGATCGATAAATCTAAACATACCCGTTTATCCATCCACCTTGGTGCATACATTTCGTTCACAACAAAGGCATTGTAACTGTAGCTCATAGGCAAAATCCAGTAAGCCCACTCCCACCAGCTTGAAATTTGACATGTCACCAATAATTCAACAGAATAAGTATATATGGATACATTTTTCTGTCAATTACAGCTTGAAAGGTATGGTTTGAATCTAACTCTTAGGTAGAATGAAGCCTCCAAACGAGAAAATAAGAAGAACAAGTACTCCACCAGTTTTGGCAATGATCATAGTCTTGCAGACTCCAGCTACGAGTCTAAAGATCCTAGCAACCATTTGTTGGGATAGAAATACCAGTAGCAGATGGTTGAAAAATCTGAAGATGTTCCATTCAATTAATGTTTAATGCTATAGATATCTAACTATTAATTAAACAAAAATATAGGTTATGATCGTAATTAAATTTATCTACTTAGCTTCAGGTGCAAATCCGATGGAGTAATAAGTTATACATACCCAAACAACAAATTCTATGATGGACAAAGGCAATGTTAACAGGAAAGTTGGGAGAGTGAAAGTCCAAGTAGGGTGGAAAAGAAGGTCTATTTGCTTGTAAAACACAGGAAGCCTTGAGATCATAAGCGAAAGCTTAGCAAAGCCATTAAACATATGTTAATGATCGATCGTAGTAAGCAAAAGTGCACCAATAAAAATTGCCCCATTTTCTTCGTTCTTGGTATGCTTTCTGGCTTTATAAATAATACATTTGTAAACAAAACCTGACGATGTTTCATTCAATTAATGTTTAATGCTACATTTGTATTGTCAAAAATTAAACAATAACACTTAATAAAAATCTTATTGAAATAATAAATAATACGTTTTTAGCTTAAAGTATATATAATTATCTGTATTTGACATGATTTATAATTATAATTTTTTTTTTTATAAATCTCACGCATTATTGATGTCAATATTCATAGATATTTAAATGTTAAAAAATAGTATACATATATTTAATTATAATAAAAATTTAAGTACATGTATCTATGAAATTCAAAACTAAATTTTGAAAAATTATATAAATTTCAGATATAATAAATATTCTCAAAACCTAATTTATTTTGTTATTTAAGAAAAAAACTAATTTTTTGTTCATATAACATAAAAGGTCATGTTAAGACCAACATACCGGTTTAAATAACATGAAAGAGTGGATATGCACATTAATTATTTTAAAATAGCAGGAAAAGGATAACAAAGGAAGAGATCGTCGGGGCTGATGGTTTATTTTCTTTTTACTAGCATATATAAATTATTTCCTCTTTTCTAAAATAATTAATCTTGAATGATATTTTCTTAGAAAGCATTTTGCTATCTTTCTTTTCTCCCAAATAGAATTTCTCCAAGTATGAATGAATTAGAAAACATGTTTATATCTCTCTCTCTGTTCACATGTTTATGCTGCTCTTGCCATCATTCGTTAGTTAATAGCTGACTTTGTTGCATCATTAGTAGGATTATAAATATGCTTTTCACTTATATATAAACATTTTATAACAAACATACGTTAAAGGGTTGGGTTGCATTGCAGAAAATTTATAAATATTGAATTCAAATTGTCTGTAGAAGAACCTTTTTTTAGTGCAAAGGGAAGAAGAATGGAGTGCATCAATGTCCTAATTAATCATACTTCTTTTTCATATATATACACACATTCCCTTTTTAGTTTTGTTATTTAGAACGGACATTATTGGTTCGATGCCTATCAATATTTTCAAAGTGTGAGTTTAAAATTTTTCTCACAGACTGAAGAATTCATTCGTTGATAATGTTACTTAGATTATGAAATTTCTAGAAAGAAAACAAATTTTTTAGATTTCGCATGTTGTTTTTTTTTCCCCGATTTAATATGTCCACATCTCAGTTGCCGATCCCTCAACTTTATGCAGAGGCTATTCATCAAGCTAAATTCAGTGCTTATTCTCTACAACGATCTATGTGTGATATGTCTTCCCCCTACCGGCAGACCATTGAAGTTCATTGGAAATGCCCCCCAGAGAATTTCTTTAGACTAAACTCGGATGCATCCATTTCTCATAACAGCGGCATTTCTTTTGGGTTATTCGAGACAGCATGGGAACCTGGAAATCTGGATTTGTTTCTAATATTGAGGTTTGCTCGATTTTGAAGGCTGAGTTATGGGCTGTCCTTCATGGAATTCAAATTGCCAAGGAGCAAGGCATTTCTAGGTTACTCATTGAAAGTGATAATAGCATATATATAGCAGTGGGTCTCTATAATTTGAATGCTACCTGTGCATCTAATATTATTTACAGCATCAGAAGTTGCTTGGCTAGTTTTACTTCCTGTGAGATAATGCGCGTCCATAGAGAGGCCAATTTTGTGGCAGACTTTCTCTTCCATCATGATTATGACTTCTCGCCTGGTGTTCACTCGCTTACTTATCCTCCAGCTGGATTAAAATATTGGCTGCTCCATGATGTTACAGAAGTATCCTATTCTAGATAGTTTTGTTTGTTTTTTGTGGGGTTATCCCATTTTCCTTGCCAAAAAAAAAAAAGATTTATGAATACATTAACTAAAATTCTTTAATTATGCTCATAAGATTCCCAAATTATGATTCCAAGTAGATCATATTAGAGGGTAACTGTGTCTACTCCAACCAAGGCTTTCATTTGGATTTTAATGTGATTTTGGAGTTTTCTATCTTTCTTCTTTCATCAATATGGATTTTGGGAATCTTTTCTTCAATGATAATTTCACATCCTATTCATTCCTTGAATAATAAAATATAGCAATTATTGATTCCAATTTCCACATTTAGTGAAAATCCAAATATATCTAAATGTACAACAGCGCTTGAACATAACTGATCAATCATTATCACTACAATAACATATAAACAAAAAAAAAGAAAGAAATAAAGCGAAACAATAATAATACCAAAACAGTCATTTTCTTGTTAATACAACTTCCTGTTTATGTGGACGAAAACAAGAGTATTATTAATCAACCGCAGAGAAATTATTATTATTATTATCATTAAATGATGTTGCGAAATTTTTGGGTTTCTTTATCAATGAAAGAAGACCCCATTTGTAAAATTAGTCATAAATGCTTGATTTATGAGTACTAATTTCCATGGTTTGAAATTAATTCGTCTTCTTGAATATCTCTTCGACTAAAATTCAGAATCCATTATAAATTGAGTGCCACAATAATTGTAGGGATATATTTAAAGTTCAAATTGCTCTGTAGGGCCAAATCACTAGTTGGGTCATGAGTTGATGTCTTGATTAACTATGTCCAAAGTCTGTCTCATGCCTCATCCAACCTATCCATGTTGCTCAAAATCTCTTCTTCTTTTTTTTAATTGCAGTTTTAAAGGTCAAACAAGTTTTTTATGGACTAGTCTATATTTTTAAATGTAATTCATAATATGCTGTACAAATTAAAATACATTCAAAGAAAAAAATACATTATCTTGCGTGAAAATATTAAACTAAATATATATAGAGAAAGAGTTAAAAATTCTCTCTACTTGACTGAAAAAGAAAATACAAAATTATTGCCTAAATCATATCCATGCATTCATTTATCGTTTTATTAACAAACTAATAACACTCTCTCAAATAAATAAAAAATTAAAAAAAATGATTCTCTCAACCCTCAAGTCTGATTTATTTGGGCCTGTCTTCTTTTGCTGACGAAATCCAAAACCAACATGCGACTTTCCTTCTTTTTGTTTCATTTTTTTCTGTCTCGGTGTCTCCTCTTTTTGAATTTTTTTTTAAAAGAGGTTCATTAGCATATATATATATATATATAAATTAAGAACTTAAAAACCTCAAAATTCAAGTGTTACAGATTTGGTGGAATACATATATTGGCTATTGTTACTTTGTCTCTGCTTCAAGAGGATATACTTAGTGTGTCTTAACCTAGGATCTTAATTTTTTTCTTTTGTTTTTATCTTTTTAGGTCTCTCCCTCCCTCCTAATCTCAAAATTCAAGTGTTATAATTACTTCTTTACAAGGGTTAATAGGTTAAAACGAAACAAGTAACCTTACAAATAAAAATAGATACATCAACTTATCAGGAAAAAAAAATCAAATTTTGAGATCATATTAATAAATTTAAAATTAACCTCAAAATACAAATATTAAAACTAAACATAATAAATGATTAAAAGAAAATAACTCTTAACTGGGGGATGTGAAATTTATAAAAAAAAAAAAATTGATAAAGAATAATGACTGGACAGGCCCAGTGTAGAGTCGACTTTAGTCCTAGATTTGAGACCCTGATGGAGCTGAGATTAGAAACAGAGGGCCAAACCCTTTGAAGAAGGCCCCCCACTTAATTGTATATTGTCAACTTAAATATGAGATGTAAAACCACCAATTAACACCCTCACGTTTATCATCATTACTTTATCTTTGTGGAGCATCCATGCAATGCAAGTGCTTTTATTTTTTTAAAACAATTATATATATATATATATATATATATATATATTCGGAGAAAGAGAATGAGATTCAAATCTGAATTGTTTAGAAAATTTATAAATTTTTTAATTAATTGGACGCAAATTATTTTCCTTTTACCCATTTTCATTATTCTTAGGTTATCATAAAATATCTCTCTTATTTTTTTTATATAAATGTAAATCTAATATTTAATATAAAGCTGAGTCAAATAGTATTGACATAACGTACTCTAGGAAGAGTACTTGACATCTTTTATATTTATTTTTTTCACAAAATTTTAATTTTTTAAAAATTTTTAGCAATTAAATTAATAGTTGAGTTTTAATTAAAAAAATTATAAATTATTATTTTGAAGGATAACGTGAAGTGCGAAAACACCTACAAATATAATACAACACTCATCTATAGTGAATACACTCTAGGCTGAATATTTACGATGCGTATTGTAAAATTGATTTTAGACACATAATAGAGTGAAAGTTGTAAGTAATGGGGAAAAAAAGAAAGTAAAACCTTGATTAGTGATGAATGATGATTCTTGATCTGTCTACAATGCGCTTGACATCCCATATTGCCACCATTATTACTGCCCCTTCCGCGCTTCCTTTCCTTTCTTTTCTTTTTCGTTTTCTTTAATTATGTATAAAGAAAAAGAAAAAGAAAAAGAAATTGTACCCAAAAATATATCTGTCAAGTAAATTAACAAGAATTACTAGTGCTATTAGCTAGCTAGCCAGTGGCTTTCTTTCACTTTTAAATAGTATCCATCACACTCATGGCATTTTCACCTCAACCAATGCCTGAATATCCCATTGACTTCCGTGCACCGCCGCCATCCCCAATTGCCTCTGCCCGGAGATCTTCTGTGGCTAATGATGATGTGCTCACTGAATTTCTTGAGCACTCACTGCGTGTTCCTGATTTAGTTTTGCCTGACAAGATTTTCCCCAGACAAAAAATTTTTGAAACCCCACCAATAATTGATTTCCAGTTGCTGAATTCTGCTCACACTGATTCGATTATTAGGATGTTGGATTCACTCTCAAGAATTGGGTGCTTTCAATTGGTGAACTACGAGATTCCAAGTGATTTGATCAAGCTGGTTCTGGCCATGGCTGCCGGTATTTTTTCATTGCCGCCGAAGAAAAGGGCCGCCGTGACCAGGTCGCTGGATAAGCCTTATGGGTTTGAGGAAGTTCACGGGGAGGAAGAAAGTGAAGTTAGTGAAGAATTTGTGTGGTGTAGAGACAAGAAGTTGAAGTTAGATATGGAGGGAATATGGCCTTCTGGATATTCAAATTTCAGGTATTAACTAGTTTTCAATATTTAAGTTTAATGGGTAATGTCCATTTCCTTTCTTAGTATTATTAAAAGTTTTTTTTTCTCCATTTCTTCAGTACTAATTAATGTGAGATACTGTTGATCGTTTACATTTTTCTTTAGTAGATTTCTTTTTGCTTAATTACATAAAAAAAAAAAAGGAATGTGTGAATTTAGCAGATTTTAATTAATTACATACTCAAAAGTCTCAATAAGCAATCTTATAATTTTAAGATTTTTTTTATATTATTAAGGAAAATTATTGATGATACAATTTCATACTAAAGAAATCTATGTATTATAAGAAAATTAATCCACCACTATTGAGGGTGGTAATATTAACATCTTACTTAATGATATTAATCTGGTAATTAAGACTGAAAAGTCTCAAATTCGAACTTCAATTAGATCTTATAAATCCAAAAAAAATGCTGATATGTAGTTTTGAACAACATATATAACTAATGGCAAATGATATAATTTGCAGTGAGAAAATGGAAATCCTGGAATCAAGTATGGAAAATGTGGCAGAGAAAATTCTGAAAGTTGTGCAGGAAAATTCAGTGCAAAAGACAATTATGTATAGAGGTGAAAGTGAAGAGATTGCTGGAGTTGGGTCGGTGTGTTATCTTGAGAGGCATAAGCATAAGGTCTCAAGTGAAGGAAGGGCAAACGCCATAGGATATGATGTGATAAGAATGCTGATAAGAGGAACTGATTATTCTCATGCCTTGTCTTTGCACATATGTGACGCCTCTTCTCAGTTTCATGTTTACTCCAAGAAAGGTTGGGTCTCTTTCTGCCTAGATCAAGATGCCATCATTGTCACTGTTGGCGATCAATTACAGGTATTGTTAAACTCACATTACCAAATAGGCATATATGCATTTCAATTATTTTTGAGGGAGTAGGCAGACACACAATCTAATAATTTCTCTACAATTTATAATTTTAAATAATTGATGATGGTAGTAACTTAGTGTGCCATTGAAGTAATCACATGGGCCAACAACGATAGTGCTAATTTCAGAACCCAAATAATTACTGCGAAGCTTAAAAGGTATTTGTAATTATAAATCTACCTTTTCAGATTCTTAGCAATGATATAAATCACAAGTCATTATCCACTTTACAACTGTTAACAGTAATCATAAGTGTGAAAAACTCAACAATTGTACTAACTTTTTTAAAGCTTATTTCAGTAGCATTTAAGGGTTTTTTTTTCTTTTGATAATAAATTAAATTGAATATTTGATCCATTGGCTGATCTCTCACAGAATCAAAGTGGAGGGCATTACAAGCAAGTGTTAGGGAAGCCAATATCCAAAAATGAGAAAGAGGACAGCATTTCAATGGCATATCTCTACTCTCCTTCATTAAGCAGAAACAACACCAGCGTTACCATTAATCCTGAGAAGGAAAAAACTATTTCCCTTGGCCAACAACTTGTATTGGCAATTGTCTTCACTCTTTTGTACCATTTTTTTGTTTATGTTTACAAGAAATTTTGATGTTGTCAATCTTAATTATTTTGTTTATCAAGCAATGAAATAACACATTTTTATACTAATTTTTGATATTCAACATTTTTTGAAGAAAATTTTAAGTGGCAAATTAGTTTTAACTCAATAAGTATTAAAATTATCTTTAGAATTGAAATTGCAAATTCAACTTACGAGAAAAGAAAGTTATATTGCAAATTAGACTTACAAGAAATTTTTTTTTTTTACCTAATTAAACCCCAAAAATTATGGAAAAATTAAAAACAAAATTAAACGCCAAAAACTTAATATTCTTTCCTTTAATGGAAAAAAGAAACGGTAGCTTAATGAGATTAGTATTTTAAGAGCATTTCGGATAGACTATTTATTTGAGTTATAATTTTTATTTTAAAAAATTATTTCATAAAAAGTGTTTTCAATGACTTTTTATCTTTAAAATTTAGAATAGATAATGAGTTTAACTCTCTAAATTTCATTATTTATTTTAATTGTAATTAATGTTCCTTATTTTTTTATGCATATTTTGTCTTTTTATTGATATATTTCTCTAAAAATACTTTTCTTTTTTTTCTTATAAAAAAGTCATTTATTTTTTTTTATAAATATTGATTTGTATGAGATAGTAAAAATATAAAAGTCTATTGAACTTATAAAAAAAATTATTCTACATATTTAAAAATGCTCTGATATTTTTTATTCTATCAAATATACTCTTTAAAATAATGAGCAGAGCATTTTCAGTAGATTCTTTATTTAAATTATAATGTTTATTTTAAAAAATTATTTCATAAAAAAAATATCTAATAAATTTTCTATTTTTAAAATTTAGAATATAAATTGAGTTTAACTTTCTATATTTAGAAAATCAAATTTCATTATCTATTCTAATTGTAATTAATAAACATTCATTTTCTAAGTATATTCTATTTTTTATTTATGTATTTCTCTAAAAAAAATATTTATTTTTATTTATAATAAAATCATTTACTTTTCCTTTTGATAAATATTTACTTAAGAGCAAAAATATAAAGAGTTTATTGGACTAGTAAAAAAAATTACTCTCTATATTTAAATATATTTTAAAATTTTTTATATTATCAAAAATACTATTTAAAATAAAGAAGATACTCTAATTTCATAAAAAAGAATTGATAGAAGAAATTAAATTATATCTTTTGTTATGTCTATTTTTGTGAAGAACATTAAATTAAAACTTAATACATAAATAGAGACTTCAATTTGGTAATATAATTTATTTTAATATTTTTTTAGTATAAGAATTCAACAGTAAATCCGAACTCGAAAATTCAAAAGATCAACCGACCAGTATCTGAAACTTATTGTGGGATGAAGAGTGAAAAACATTTACCTCTGGCGCCTGAATGGTTGACAAGAGAAGAAAGGAAAATTAAAAAAGCTAAATATTAAATTGCAACCACAAAAAGCTAATTCCCAAATTTCTTCCTCCTTCCCTTCTTCCATAATCCCCAAATTTATTGTTTTTAATCTCTTCCTCTTCTCTTCCTCCGCTGCAATATTTGAAGAAGAATTTTGTGGCAGAGAACGACGCTGGTGAGTTCCGGTAAGGTGCCTATAGAGTGAGGAATATCTCCGGTGAGCTGATTGTAGGTAAGACTAAGGGTTCTGAGATTGTGCAGCTGGCCTAGAGTTGCCGGAATATTGCCGGAGAGGAAATTTCAGCTGACGGCGAGGAAAGAAATTTATAGGATCCAAAATTGATTACGGAGCTTCAAAATTGCATCCATAGAGATTTTACATTCAAGAACAATAACGATTACAGAGCTAAGAAATTAATAGGATCCAAAATTGCATGCATGAAGAAGTTACATTCAAGAACAAAAACAGTTGACGAAATGCAAGATACTGTAACTCTCTGATTCTGTTCCGCCATTTTGATTTTGTTGCTGTTTTTGTGGGTTTCTTCTGGTTCTCCTTTGGGTGTTTATTTTTACTATTATCCCCTTCTTCCTCCTCCTCGCTTGCTGGTTTCGACTCCGTTGTCGTGCTTTTGCTGGGTTCAGTGGTTTTCTTCCAGCGAATTAAAGGCATTTTTGCATTTGAAACTTCCAATTCGATTACCTTTGCTTGATAACTTTGTAAAGAAATCAAATTCAAAAGGCTAATAGGAGAAACCCAAGAAAAAAAACAAAAAAAAAACAAAAATATTATAATGGTATTACAAACAGAACCCACAAGAAAAAAAAATTGAAAAAAAAAAAACAGAAGCAGAGCAATACTAGTGAAGCGAAGGAGAAAGCGGTTTTGAAGACAAACATCAAGATGAAATCTTTTACTCTTTATTTTTATCCTCTGAATCTTGTTCTTGAATCTTTCACACTCTCAATGACTTTGCTTTTTCTACTCTGTAGTTGGTCTCTGCTATGTATTGCTCTGTAGTTATTCTTGAAATCTTTTTTGTAAGAATATTTCACTATACTGGTGAACTTGTAAGAATATTCCACTATACTGATAGATACTGATATACATCTTTAGTCATGCCAATTTGTTCTAAGTACTTGGTGCATTTCATGCAATTCTGCTCACAAAAGAAATCAGAATAGCTAGTTCTTTATATATATATATATGTGTGATTTTTCTTTCCTTGTTATATCACATCATATAATGTTCGATCTGACAAATGTTTTGAATATTTTTTTTCTGCATTGTAGGAAGCCCGTGTAAGATTTGCTGGCTTTCGTAATACAGATGATGAATGGGTGAATGTGAAAAAAGCAGTAAGAGAACGATCTATTCCTTTAGAAGCTTCAGAATGTCACAAGGTGAAAGTTGGAGACCTCGTATTGTGCTTTAGGGCACATTCCTATTCTCATTGCTTGTTTTAAGAGAGAACACTCAAGAGCTAGATAGCAAGGAACCAAAAATTGATTTAGGGGTCGAACGGAGAGATTGTTTTTGGTATGTTTACCCAAACTGGGAAAACAATATATAATTGACATTTAGAGAATCCACTTATGGATAAACATAAACAATGCAAGTCTTCAATTCCCAGTTTCACCCATAAAAGATCAGTGCTATATGCATTCCTTCCTTTGAATAGATGGAAAAGGATGAATGTCCATATTTACACTCATTCATTTACTTTGTAGTTATATTATGGTGTTGCTGGGTCGGGCCAAGCTCTGTCAATTACATTTGTTTAGTGCCTGCAGCCTCCTAGTGCAGTTGCCCATGTATTGACGGGGGTTCTCACCAGCATGTAGGGGCATTAGAACTTGGGATTTTTTTTTGTGTGCTTGTTATGAGTCTTGGCTTATGGTACTCGTGTCTGGTTTGCAGGAACACCAAGGTCAAGCGATCTACTGTGATGCCGTTGTAGTAGGAGTCCAGATCTCACCAGCAGGCAGAATGATGTACAGATGTAGGGTATTAGAACCTTTTTTTTTTTTTTTGAGTCTTGGCTTATTATGGTACTCGTGTCTGGCTTACAGGAACACCAAGATCAAGCGATTACTGTGATGCCCATGGAGTAGGAGTCCAAAGGCGACAACATAATTTATCAGCTTGCATATGCATTTTTATGGTTCGTTTCAACTACGATAATGCTGAGGTAAATCTACTACAACTACATGCCAGCTATGGGTTTCTCTGTGTTGGAATTATTTAGCATCAACTATCTTAAACCCACAGGCAGAATACCCTGCCTGTTGAGGAAAACTTGAAAATGTTTGTTTGACTGACTAAATCATCATGTGCCATAACAGGAAGCTGTCCAGTTGCAGACCAACATATGATATCCTTGGGCTGCTGCTCATTTTCCAAATTACTGTATGATATCTGATTTACGGAATTGAAATCTGTTTCGTGGAATGATTTCTTATTCTATTGATTTATTAGATATTAATTACAAATTGCAAGGTGCTAATCAATTTCTCCACATACTGACGTGGTGCCCTCTTTTTTGTGGTATTGTCACCAAAAGACGAAAAGTTTTAGGATAATTTTGAGAATGTAATTTTTTTTTAAATTTTTGGAACTAGGACATAACATTTTATTAACTAAAATAATCATAAAAAATGCCTTGTTATAATTTGTTCTCCCTCTTTCGGCTAATAACATCTCAAACAATTTAGCATAGTTAACGGAGAAAAAATCTTCTTGTCAAGTCGAAATTTCACTTGGATGTTACCAGGCAGAGAATTTTGACTTTTCATTGTCTATTAGTTTTTTTATCTATTGTAATCATCAACACATTTATACCATTACCTTAACAGAAATGGACTGTTTAACCAAGTAACCAACAAATTATTCCCCCAAATATCACCAACCATAGAGTGTGTGCTTCATAAGTCCGACATCGTGATTTGGAATATACCAAAAATCAGTAAAAATAATGGAAGATACAATCTGAAAATCCATATGCATCAAAGGTAATGAAATCACCTGCAAAATAACTCTGTTTGATAGGCACCTTCGTGTGACAACAAATGACTATATTGGATCGTTATCCTCCACGGCACTGATAAAACTGGTTAGGGGTTAAAAAAAAACCATCACTAACATAACTAGAGCAAAAGCAACAGTCAACACAATGCTGTCCTACTAAAGAGTAATTGTTCAAAGACTGTACAAAAGTTGAACAAAGACGCCCATCATCCTTTTGGGCTTTGGCTGGTCAGACATTGGGAGGAGAAATTTTTCACATAAACATCAGACATAACCCAAAGCCTCTACACTTAGATTACAATTGATAAAAAACTATTTACTTATCAAAATTTTTCTATGCCTAGATAAACCGATTTCAGAAAACCTGGGCTTTTCACTTGTCAAGCAGATAGCTGAATAGAGACAGAAGCAGGTAGCTCATGAAACCGTTCGCCCATAACAAATAGATGCAATATATAGATTCTTTGCCCACTTCTCCTGCAAGACCCATCTAGGATTTTAGACATCAATGCAGGTGTATCGGTAAATAAAAATAGATGGTACATAAATATAGAATCTTACCTTGACATGAGTACTAGGGAAAGCAGAAGTTCGTAGTGTTTCCTGTGTTTCATCTGGAGGCTTCCTTCTTGGTATGCTAAGAACAAAAGCAGCCTGGTCACATGTTGCTGCAGTTGCTGTTATACGATACCCCTTATCCCACCGACGATGTATACCTTCACTTGGATAGAGGAAATCAAGTTCAACAACCTGAAATTAGTAACACAAACTGTCAGTTGTTCATGCCATTTCTACCTGAGAATTTACCGCAATGCAACATTTGAAAGGATGACCTGGTGTGCAAATCCTGCACCACGAGACATAACAACTCCCCATCTACTCCCCGAGGTGGCCATTGCAGTAACATGGAAGCCCTCCTTCCATTTTTTGTTAATCCATTTAAAAGGGAATGAATCACTAACTTTATATGACTGCTGCAAAAACAATGTACCTGTGCGCAAATAGAACAGTCAGTCAAATAGACCCAAGCATATGTCACATAAAAATAAAAAAATATGACACTTAGACTAACCTTTAGACATTACAACTAATGAGCTTCCATTAGCAGCTCCAGCAATGGCATTTATATAATAATTCTTCTCCCACTGTTCCATTATCCACTCCTTCACAGACAAGACAAAATTTAGTCACATTGCTGTTACACACATTTAGACATCGTGAACAACAGGACAAACCACTAAAGAACAATTTCAGCATGACTAAAGTAGACAAGTCCTTCAAAGAGAAGCATGAACCTTGTGAAGAAAATGTGGTGATAGTACATAGACTTGTGCAGTGTAACCAGTTCCAGCATCCATAATCAGGGCCCATAGATTTTGACATGAAGCTATGCTGCTAATAAATAATCCATCCTCATTTCCTTTTTCAATGTGCTGGGAAAGCCTTGTGTCAGCTACATTGTAGTGATACCTACAAAAGCACATGAAACAAGCTTCTCAACATTGCCTGATCTTCATCTTACAAAAGCTTTTAACACTCCATTGTTGTAAGATCACAAACAAAAGAAACCAGGATGAACAAGAAAGGAAAATCAAAATTTTTCTGAAAAAAGAATGGAAGAAACAAGAAACTCCTGATTTCTGAAGCATATAAACCCAATTTTATAAAAAATTTGAGATGAAAGAAGAAAGAAACATTATAGATCCAACTGTATCAATAAAACAGCTTTAAAAACACTAGTAGACCATAACTAATGACTTGATGCATACTTTATACCTTTGCTTCATAGGTCTACGCGAATTGTACACACTAATCCACTGTGTTGCTGCCATGCCCATGCGGACCTTCTTCTTGGGCTGTTCATCATCCTCTTCTTCAATATTCAATCGGCCTCTCTTTTGACCAACCTGACAAATAAGCTTCACATGACACAACTTCAATGGCCTAATGAAGGAACCTGAAGTCATGAGCCATTAATAGATGAAAAGATAACTACAAACTCACATACCTTTTTAGCACCCTCTGTGTTAATTGGCCTGATATCTAGATTTTGACCAGCAATCCCATCAAAAAGGGAAATGCATTTAGCATAATTAGGTTCTTCATCAAACTTTAAGTTCACCACATACTCAACAAACTGTTTGAAAGGCTGTGGACAGAAGCAACAGATGGCCTCAGGAGATGTTGCCATCTTTTTCTTACAAACAAGAAACCCCTTATTCTCTCCCTAAGAAAACCATCATGCTAAAAGAATTAGTACACATATGCAAGCATATTTGGTGAGTGTACATGTAGATCTGAAAAAGAGTGACAAAAAAAGACCACAATGGCACAAGTTCTCATGCAAGTCAGGAAAAAGGACCAACCTGGTATCCCTGCCAAGGTAAACGACCTCGCAGAAGGAAAATGAGGGTATAAGCAAGAGATTCTAAATCATCTCTCCTACTTGCTGTTCTTCCCAAATGGGCATGCACACTAGCATAACGAACTGTTCCTCTGTAAAAATTAAATAATTACAACCCATTGTTGTTAACATAACAAATCTATAAAATCACATAAATATATTTATATCAAAAGGAAATATAATTAAAAGCAATACCTAAAAACATCTGGCCTTTGATCATAATCAACATGACGACTGTTTGAAGTCTCTCGCCATCTTGTAGCTGATTCCCCAAAGGGATTCATTAAATTAATAGGTAAACACTAAAATGAATACAACTTACAGTTAAAAGAAAAATAAAAGTAAGCTGGATTAACAATTACCTAGTCCAAGATCAACAAGAAACAACTTCTTCTCATCAGGAGTTCCAGGAGGTCCAAGCAGAAAATTCTCTGGCTTTACATCTCCATGCACATAACTGAAGAAGCTTTTTGTTTAGTTTGAGAGTCACAATTCTTTTGAAATTTGAAAATAAGATTAAAGGAATTTTGAATGATTATCTCACCAAACCAAACCAACCCATTATAACAAGACTACACTAATAAATTGGGGCATTAATCTAGAAACAGCAACAAAAATGGGGGAAAAAATAAAAATGAAAAACCTACCCTCTAGAGTGCATATTCTCCAATATTGATAGAGCTTCGACGGCAATACAGGAAACCATTTCGGTGGACATTCTGCAGTTCACAAATGTCTTGATATAAGCACCCCTAATGTAAAAAAGTGCAGATAATAGATAGCAGAAAGATGATAAATTGAACTCACGAGTGAGAATTATTATTCCAAACATCCCACAGGCTTGGCCCAAGCATATCCATAACCTACCAGAATAAAGATTTTCCGTCAAAAACAATCATATAATGCAGGAATGGTAGAATAATTTTAAATAGAGTTCTACAATCTTGAACCGCCAAATAAAGCCAAGGACAGCGTACCATGACATAATAGTCACCTTGGCGACCCTTGTAGTGTACTCGTGGTATACCATGACTCCCCCCAAGAAAGCTGTTAAAGTGATAAAAAAAAACATAAAGTTGATTCAGAAAGCTGTTTTGGGGTTGGGGGTGGGGAAGGACTTTGAAATATTAATAATATGACTCAACAATGACAACTATAATCATATTCACCTGTAAACTTGCCACTCATATGGCGGTCCATAATTACATCCCTTGCTACTTCTATGCTCAAATTTTAAGGCCACCTAAAACCAAAGCTTGCACGCAGTCAATAAATATAAGGTAGAAAAATAAGCGAAGACATATCAAACTCAATAATCCTAATATAGCGATGGTGGCAGCTATACCTCTACAGCTCCAGGGCCAGCAGAAACACGTCGACCAACATAAACTTGACCAAAGCCACCTTTGCCTAATTTCTTTTCTAATTTGTATGAAGGGGAACCCCCAACCTGAACCTGTGGCACATAACAAGGAACTCAAACTTTATAACTACAGAATAAAGAGGCCATCAATGGGTGTTTTTGGGGGTTTTTTTTTTGGGGGGGGGGGGCATGGAAGCTTATAAGTGCAGAGGATATTCAACAACCAGGGGAAATAGACAACACTTGCCAAGATATAAAGATTAAGAGGAAAAACTTTGTATGGAAAGATAGACGTGCAAATGGGGAGGAAGAAAACACATTGAAACTTAATAGGTGCAGAGAATACTCAACCAAGGGAAATAGACAAGAAATACTCCTGCGGATAGAGAGATTAAAAAGAAAAACCCTGCATGGAAAGCTAGCTGTGCAAAAAGATATGATGCATATGAATAATGAATGACATGTGCATATGAGGTCTGCTCATCTAAGAATACTCCAATGCACAATTGAATAGTTTAAGAAGTTCTATATTCAGTATACACCAATGGTAGAAAAGGTCAGATCAACTAAAGCATTTCACAAACTTCAGATAAAACAAAACATATGCCTTGTTGAGAAGAAAAACCAAATTATATAAAAAAACATTAAAAAGAAGAAGAAAAAGAAGAAAAAATCTTTCTCCATATTCAAAATTAATAGCTACAGTAAGTACTACATCAAATAACTTTTTATGGTAATTTAAAAATTGAACTGCTTTTGCTGAGCTCCTAAACTAAACAAGTCCATCACATACAGCCATTCAATTATTAATTTGTGCAGGACATCATTGCACATTGCATATGAACAACTAGTCACATGTATCAAGGGTTGCAGCAATTCTAATTCATAATAGTAAACAGTTAGCATAAATTACATAAAGTGAGGACGCCATATTCAGCTCAAGAGAATTTTAAGCATCTAACATCAAGACAGCAGAGTCTAACTTATAATTTACCCTCCGCACATTTTTTTCATAATAAGTCTTTCTTTTCCTTAATAGTTGATCGGTATTCGGTACTGCTCTATTTCTGACCAGCTTCTTATGTGTTTGATTCATGATCTGCCCCATTATCATCAACAGTTCATGATTCTCAATGGAATTTATAATAAGTGCAAAGGGTAATCGCAAATAGAGAATTGCTTAATGCCAAACTTAGAGCCAGTCAAACCAGATACTGGTATTCAGGTTCTATGTTGCTTATTACTTCATAGACGCAAAGCTAAACTAGGCCTCCACATTTTTGGGCCATTAACCTTAAAGATTTAAAAGCACCGTATGCATTATTCTTGAACAGTAGGATACTGAGAACTGAATTTTCCATATTCTACAATGTAACCATGTGTGCTACCACTTAATTAATCCAAAATATAATTCAATAGATGAGATTGCATAAAATATATTCTCGGATTTGATTGATTGAAAATATGAGCATGCCAAAACCTGGAAGGCAACTGGATCTGAAATACTATAATTCAAACCAAGATCGGCTATCCCATAACCAACAAGAACACACAAAGTAACACTCACAATTATATGTAGATCTCATTCAAGTCCCCCATGTACATGGAAAACAGCATAACAATAGATACTTAGAGACTTCACAATGCTATAATCAGAAACAAGCATTTTTCCGCACAGAAAAACCCAAATAGTTGCATAAAAGGCCAACTGGAAAGTCCAGAGCGGACATCGTTCATAATGTAAATAAGCCACATCCCTTCCATAACAGTCAAATAACTCATTCTTAGCTTCAAACCTCAAACTAAATAAACAATATTTTTCCTACGATAACACACAATCCCATATCATTAGAGACAGCTCACCACGGCCACTCTCATCCCAATGTCAAAAATAAACTCAATATCCTAAGAAACAATATAAATAATATATAAATGCATATATCCATAAAAAAAAGCACTTAGAATGGATGTAGATTAAAACTCAACAAACCTTTTCAGGAAGCGGAGCAGTGCTCCCCTCATCTTCACCGGCATTGCCTTTATCATTACCCTTCCCGCCACTATCGTAGTCATCCATCGGTTTCTCTCCTACCTCCTCCTTTTCCGCCCCTACCACAACAGCCACTCCCTCCCCTAAACCCTTATTATCCTCTGGGTTCTCCGCCGCTGGCCCCGCTGCCACAGCAGCAGCTATGTTTTCATCTACTGGCTGCTGTTGCTCCTTATCGTTATTGTTGGTTGAAGTATTGTTTTTAGGAGCAGCCTCTGCGGCCGCTGCTGCCGCACGCCTTCTGCGTGTCCTTGTCGCGATCGCCTCCTCCGGCACCGTTGGATTCTCCAGCTGCTTTGCTGCTGTTGTAGCTCCACGGCCCCTGCGCGCTCCACTACGCAGCACCGGCATCGTTCATCCTCCGATTACAATTTTCATCACAAAATCAAAAGATAATTCACAACAAAAAAAATTCCTAACAATCCACACACTGAATCCGTAGAGAATACCCCTCTGTCTCCACAGACAACTACAATCGATAAACTCAAGAACCACCAAAACCAAATGAAATCGCTCCGTATAACTGGCAAGAAAGACGCGCTGCCGATCACAAGAATCGAAAAACCCAAAAAACTTTCAGTCAATCAAATCATGGAGTAGCTCAACACAGCAAAGGAAGCGATTGAATGTGAGTAGAAGCAGAATGTAACAAAATTAAGAATCTTTTAGCGCAATAAATTAGAGAATAAGAAAATTAGGTTATTGTATTAGGGATCGCCTCACAGAAAGATAAACTGACTAACTCGGAGAGAAGCAATCTAGAGAGAGAAAAACAAGACTGCTTTCCAGGAAGAAAAGGAAGAGAGAGATGCAGTGTAAAATTATTGTGTTTCGAGGTAATTGGTAGATTATTACGACACAGATTGTGGACCGTTGATGAGGAGGAAATGCACGGGCAGATTAGGGTTTCAAGGGGAAATTTTATTTTGCTGCAAATTATATAATACGGAATTACGATAATGGGCTTGACTTTCCAGTGGGGTTTGCTCTGACAAAACAGTGTTTGAACTTTTTGGAATGTTTCAGTGTGATTCAGTAATGTTTTCTGCAGTTGGAGTCTCTATTTTAAGCCGTTCGATCTGATTAACTGGCAAATGATTGTAAGTTTGGTTGATTTTGACCGCTTTGATCGGGCACGGAAATTGATTTTGGCATTAATGACACGGGATTCATTTGAGAATATTTTCTTCCGATTGTGCCTTAACTTAAAATGGGGCGAGGGAGGGAGTTTTCCAGCAATGAATTAATACAAATTTTTAGCATTACTATGGAATTGGGTTCTCATAAATGGTAACTAAAATTTTATTTTCCACACATTTTTTAGATATTTATTTTATAATTAATATATATTATCAAATTTAATTTATTAAATAAAATAATAAATTTAACGATATGGAACAATTATAAGATACGTGTCAAATAAAATATTGGTAGCATTTGTAAAGTAAATATTATAAAAATAATATGAAAAAAAAGTGTTATTATATCCTCCAATAAAGCTCAAATAAATATACACCTGGAATTTCATTCCTTAATGCCAGTTTGCATGTGAGCTTTTCCAAAATGATACATATAAATAAAAAAAAAAAAAAAGAAGCCACTAGCCAACCATTTATTTACATCAACAAATTAATTGAAGTTTACATATTTGTAAACACACATTTTAAATATTCACTAAACATCCATTTGGTTTGTGAATGGAAATGGAAATGGAAATGAAAATAAAGGAAATAGGAATATGAATTATTGATTTATCATATTGTTTGATTCATTTTTATTTATTAAGAAATAAAAATGAAATTTCACTTACATATATTTGGTTAAACATTATAATAAGAATAATAAATTTATTTTATATTTTATATTTATTTTTAATATGTATGCTTTTAAAAATTATAATAATTGGAAAAATATAATTTATTAAAAAATAATTACAAATATAAAATTATTATTGTTAATCACTTTTATATGTATTAAAAATTAAAAACTACGATTAAAATAATAATTAAAAAAATAAATTATTTTTTTTATCTTTTTTTTTGAAAAATTCTTGTATAATCAGGATTTTTATTGCAATTTAATTGTAAATTATACATTTAGTTCTATATTTAAAATAAAAACAAAAATAATTGTAAAAATATATTTATAGAAATAAAATAAGGTAATTTGTTTGTAAATAAAAATTGAATTTCAAATATATTCACAAATATGTGTTTGTGTACATAACTCATGATTTATTGAAAAAATAGAAATTTCACCATTTTTTATATAGTTTAACTTGATCTCCATAATAATGAAATATTCATTCACTTCAAGAGAGTGAAATGTGTTATTTTCATTTATGAAAAAATTTTATTCCCATTATATTTTATTTTTTTGCCAACAAAATATTAATAATGAGAATCATTCATTTTCATTTTTACTCCATTTTTTCATAAACCAAACACTACATTAGAGTTAATCAGATTTCAATGTCAACATATTACATGTCGGGCTAGTCGATTATTGTAATTATTGAACAAATAGACTCTTAAATTTAATTATTGGAGTTTATAATCTACATTTTATTTAATATTTAAGAAGCAAATATTCTGTTACAAGCATAAAATAAACTAAAAGTTCATCAATTTCTTCAAGGACCCTTTAAATGGATTAATTTAAATAAAATAAAAAAGGGATTAAATGGATTCTCTCATTAATTTAGTTTTCTTTTTCTTTTTTCTTTCTTTTGTTATTACACAAATTTAGATGCGAAACTTCATCAGTGTCTCAAAAAAGTAAATATTTGACCCATGAAAATATGAATCTTTTGATTCATTTGGTTCTCACGCTCAATTATTTCAATTAAATCTGACAAGTAACAGTATTCAGATTAGAATTCTCAGATTATTTAGTAATTAATTTTTTTTATATAGTATTGTAGGCTTACAATTATACCTGATATAACACTATCCCTTTGGACCCGAAAAAGTGGCCGTCTAGCTCTGTCGGTAGAGCGCAAGAACCTTGCGGTCGTGGGTCCGAGCCCCTTCAATTTTTTTTCTTTTTTTATTGATGAATAAATAAAAATAATACTATTTATCCCAATTTATTTTGTATTGATACTTTAATATAGTTGAGTAATATAGGTAGATAAATTAATAAAATATAAATATTTTAATGTATATTTATTTTGTACCAACTTATTATTCCAACCGTATTAAAATTTATAACACAAGTATATAGATTAATAAAATATAAATACTTTAATACATATTGAGCAAAAATTGAAAAAATTAGTCATTTTCCATAAATAAAACTCCACCAACAAAATAATTAATTTTTATTTATTTTCTGGAATAAGGAGATTTTAACGCTAATCTAAAATCACAGCAACCCTTTCGAGGAAGATTGAATTTGATTCCTCATATTTGGACAAAAATTTTGGTTTTTCGCAATTCTTACATCATGCATCCATAATATGGATCCGATCATTTTTCTAAGTTCTATATTTCAAAAAATAAAAATTTTTATTATTAAATAAACAGATGTTTTATTGATAGAAGTCCATTATATAATTTCCGGATTTCTGTTAAAAGACTTCTTGAGTTTGCCCACCTAGAGCATGGGCTTGATTAATGGGTTGTTATCCAATTGTTTGGTTCACACTAATGGGCCTGTCTAGCCCATTTTCTTAAATTATTTTTCTTTCTTTATTTTTGGAGTTTCGACTACGGTTCAAACTTCCTAAACTTATAATTCTCAACTCTAAAAATGATTAGAGTCCATTAAATTATAATTAACTAATTATTAAAGTCTTGTTTTTGCTTGCATCTAATTGAAAAGTAGGGTATTGTAGATTTGGACTTTGGAGTTATCATATAAGAAGAAATTATTTATATTTGGGATTAGTGTGAAATTTTAGTAGCTTTCAGGATGTGCATGGTTTTTCTTCAAGATCGAGGATAGATAAAGAAAAAAAAAATCCACTTGCATGATGCCATGTTATTAACTATATTAAGCAAACTAATATAGGTAGATTAAGATGCTAAAACACATTATCACATTAGCTACAAAAACAATGATATTTTTTTCCAAGTGTGATTAAATTAAGGACATCCAAATTGAGAAATCAACAAGAGAAAAATCAATTTCTTGGGATAGAAAGAAAGAGAGAATTTAGGAAATGAATGGAAGGGAAGGGATGGCAAAATAAGATTCTAAACTAGGTGAAATGGCAACCCAAAAATGGTATGCGTTGCAATAAAATTTCAACTCCATTATCACATTAGCAAAATTCAATTACATTTACAAACGCATTTTATATATGCAATTGACATCAAATTTAATTTGTGAGACCCAATTAATATTTTAGTATATTATATTAATTATTAACAATTAAAATGTTAGTAATTATATAATAATACATAAAAAAATTAATATATATCTGTCAAAAATTATACGAGGAACATAATAAAAATCATATTAATTATATGATTATATATGAAATATGACATGTATCTACTAACAATTATATGAAAAAATAGAGCAAAAACTGTATAATTGTCAACAATTATATGAAGAGATATAAAAATAACATATAACTATTAGCATTTATATGAGAAATATAGTAGAAAACATATAATTAATTATATAAAATTAATTTTATAATATATTTTATATTAATATAGAAACTTAATTAATTAATTAATTATGTTAATTATCAATTACACTTTAATTATTTAATTGAAGAAAATATTTGATATATTAAATATGTGAGTGGAAAGATAAATTTGAGTACGAAGGAAAATATATATATATATATATATATATAGTCTTTTCTAGCTTTTGATTAGTCAGGCAAGTGCCCCCACTACCCCATATAAATCCGTCCCTGGTCCCTAATGTTACAAATCATAATGTGTATTATTATATATTACAAATATAAGAGGTCTAGGGAGTTTTATACACAAAATATCATAAGTTAAACAATTGTTTCATTTAAAAGCCAAAGAAATAATGTTGCTTTATTTGAGAACTCAAGATATTCACTGCCAAGGATCAATATGCAAGTTCAAAATTCAAGTTTCAGGAGGGGGGAACAAAGATGGAATACCCTAAAGTTCTTAATTCACAAAACTAATCAATAAAAAAAATTATAGGTCAAGCCAGAAATCAACTTGAAATAAGATAAACAAGGATCACCGATGGAGAAGGAAATAATAACGTGAAAAAAGCTCAGATTGACTTTAGGTCTGATAGAGAACACAAGCACCTGCAAAGATGCCCACAGTTGTCAAATTCCCTACGGCCATTGTCTCATATACAAGGTATTCAGTCAAGAAGTGTCCAATGGCATAGACGAAAGATAAAAAGGTAGCCAAATAAAGTCGCTTGTTATCAAGATTGAATGCACACAGAAAGCAAAGAGTGCAAGTTAAAAGCGTCCAAACTCCAAATGTCCTCCCATGAACTTCAGTCACTGCAATACAGTGAGCAACAGAGAGTTGAGAAAGGTAAGACAGAAAAAAAATTAAAAGTGCCAATTATCACAAAATAAATAGACATTTCTTTTCAAAAATCTTAATAATGAGGGATAAGATTATTTCACTCTTCTTCCTGCTAGTGCTGTATCTTGCATTGTCCCGTGTCATTGTTTTGATGAGTGTTTTCACTTTGTTTAGCAATTTGTTTGTCAAAATTCAGCATTAAAGGAAAAAAAATTGCATTCATACAGAAGAGACATATTATGTTTATTTTCAAAACACAATGCGAGCAATATCTAAGAGCCAACGTCATGAAGTTGATAGTATTTGCATTTTGTCAGTGATTGTTGCTCTCCCTCTGCATTGAACACCCCTTATCTAGACTCATTGTGAGAAAGGTTAAATGTTCTCCTCTTGTTCTTTTTTTAGGTCAGTTCTTTTACATTATTGTACAATATTTTGGAACTTTTCCAATCTCAAGTTAATTAAGGATGCAGGATAACAGAAGTTTAACACACTCTTCTATTGCAGATGTAACAAATCTTACACATTTCTTGATGTAACACATGTGGACATGTGTAGGAAGCCTTTGTAAAAACTATGATATGATCATTAGTAAGCACATGATCAAAACTTTAAACTTCGGAAACCACCCTCTCATTGCTCTCTTTACTTCTAACATAATCTTTCACTACTAATACACAACAGATCATGAATACACCCAAAATAACAATTATATCAAAAATCCTTGGGACAAAATCTACATAGTGCTTAAAAACTCCTTTTTTAGCTGTTACACTCAAATTGGACAATTTATATATTTTTTAGCAATACGCCTAAACCATATCCTTAATGACCACACTTCATCCTTTAGGTCTCAATACACAGCATTCTACAGATGTTGTTTAGGCGCCTCCCTATAAAGCGGACAGCATTAATTATTTAGCTGTAAAATCCAAAGATCACAGTCGCTCCTGTACCCAAATATCTTTCACTTCAGAAAATATGTTCTGAGTATTGGAAACAAATCCACATTGTGCTAATCAAACTTACATATTCGCTGTTTCACTCAAAATCAAACATATTCATCTTTCTTAACCATTGGACTCTAAGAATCCACCATTTCTTCTCGAACTCAAAGCCATCTATCCACCCTCCCTCTCCTAACACCACGTTATTATCTTCATAAGAAGCATTATTGAATGTTTTACTGGGATCTTCCACTTGAATCAAGATCCATTAATTGTATCCAACTGCACTACTGTCATGGGTTGAAGTTGATGACATTTTTTCACTTAATGGGAGTTGGTAAGATATTTTTGTAAAAGGAATGGTGGTGCTTAATGTAAGTGTACTTGACATGAATTTAAGAAAGGCTTTTATGGACTTAAAGAAGCCATACTTTGGCTACAAATTTGGGAGCTGATAGAGAATAGTTAAAGAATATTCCAGAAATAAAGATGGAGGACACGTGGAAGGGTTGAGGTTTTGGAATTCTGTTATAAATAGGCAGTGAAGCAAAGGAAATAGGGAGATTTTTTGGCAATAGGAATCTTTAGGTCTTCAAGCCTTGGGCAAGAAGAAGGGGAGTGAGTCCCTGGGCTCTGTGTTTCTACACAGAGAGTTTTCTTTCATTTCTTGTTTGTTTCTTGCTTATTGTTCTTTGTTTCCAGCCTTAGATTATTCCATTTCATCATTGAGCTTTGCCATTTCTTAACAGGAGCTGCCGTGCATGTTTTGTAGAGTTTTATGTGAACTTTTGCATTTAGAGTTGCAGAATTTTAGAGAGTTTTTGGGAGAGGATATTTGTATGAAATGTATATAAGATATGAAGAAGAAAAAGAAAACCCTATTTTGCGAAAGAAAATTTTCAGCTTATGTGTTCATGTATTTGAGTTAATGCATTAGATTTTATTTGTTTATGTTTTAATATTTGTTCTTTGTTTCTTCCTCTCACAAAACTCGAACAGTCATCATTATTGGTTTTAACACTTTCACAAAAAATCACTTTAAATTATTAAATCTCACGCAGTTGAATCCACCAATGCTTATACCTAACCAACACTTAATCAAAAGACAAAATCTTCTATCTTCCACCTTAAGGAAAGCAATTCATCTAACTCCATTAACAACTTCAATGAAAACTTAACACATATATTCACCTTCAAAAGATATACTAACATTCGAACACCGACATCATAACATTGGGATCTGAGATTGATATTTATTCAGAAACGAAGAGGGAGGGAAAGCTTACTGGTAGTTTTGGAGAAAACAGCGAGCCTTAGAGCCCAAATGTTTAAGAAACCGAACCATTCGGAAGCTAATCGAAATGAACCCACTAGCATCAAGTAGGGGTGTAAACGAGTCAAGCTACTCGTGAGATACTCGAGATTGACTCGAAAAATACTCGAATTTGACTTGTAGTTAATCGAGTCGATCTCAAGCTCGAGTAACTCGAGTAGTTAGTCGAGTCAAGTATCATAATACTCAACTCGTAAGACTCGCGAGCTTAATCGAACTTAATCGAGTTCAATTAAATTACATTTATACTCTTATATTCGAGTTTAATTGAGTCGAATCAATTGCGAGTCGAGTATATTATTTATTAATTTTTATTGATTCGAGTTTTATCGAGTCGAGTTCGAGTAGTTCGAATTTTTGTCGAGTCGAGTTTCGAACATTTAAAAAAAAACTCGATCGAGTTCGAGTTTCGAGTATTTTAATCGAGTCGAACTCGAGCCTGACACTTTATCGACTCGACTCGACTCAATTACACCCCTAGCATCAACCACTGTCCTAATGCTTTTATTTTCTTCCCCTTTTTCCCCGATTCTTCGAAATCGCCGAGTTTCTCTGCGATTCAGGTCGACAAAAGAAAATCTTTAATCCCACCGAACTACGCCATTTTATTAGCCGCGCTGTTTTTCTCACCAACTCCGTCCATTCCATCTTTGATAATAGAAAAATTATAGAGTCCAGGAAAATTAAAAAAAAAAAAAAGGGGCAAGTGACGGAAATTGAAGAAATAAAAAAAAATAAAAAGAGAGAAAGAGAAACCAGATTTTTACCTTCCAAGTTTGCAGGTTTAACGACTAGCTATGGTACGGTGCAACAATCTTATATCATGTCAGAAATGATATAATCTCCATATATTGAAATTTCAATTAAAAAATTTGAAATTAAAATTTAATCAAAATTTTTTTAATGATTTAGAATTCATTTTAAAAAATATTCTATTTATTCTATTTAATAAATCTAGAATCAATAAAAAAATTAATAAATAATATATTCGACTTGAATCAATTAAATTTAAATATATCTTATAAGTAATTTAACAAATAATAAAAAATAACTACTAAATTAAATTTGTGAGTCATACAATTCGGATATTGTAATACTCGAAGTCGAGTCGACAAACTATTCGAACTCAACTCGATTAACTCCTAATTGAATTTAAATATTTTACTAATAAGTAGTTTAAATCGTTTACGCCTCTACATAGATTTAGGTGTATATTGCATTATGAATTCAACATTTTTCACAAGTGCAAGAATGCATTTATTATATATATATATATATATATATATATTTTTTTTTTAAAAAAAAATAAATTTTTTAATTATTTAAATAAATGATACACGATATATCATGAACACAAGTTTATGACATAATTTACATCTGTCAATTCGTATATCATAGATCTAGATCTATATTATATTATGGATCTAACTTTCTCTATAAGTGTAAAAATATTTTTATTTTTATATATATATTTTAAAAAATATAATTTTTTATTATTTAAATTAATAATATATAATGGATCGTGATATAATTTTCGCATAGGGAAAAGAGTCTTTTGAAGGAGAAAAGGGCTTGATTAATGGCTTCTTGTTAGCCAACCCAATGGCTTCATGTCAGCCAATTATTTGGTTCACATTAATGGGCCTATCTAGCCCATTTTATTAAGTTCTTATTCATTTCTTCCTCATTTTTTGGAGTAAAAACTCATAATTCTCAACCCTGAAAATGATTAAACAACCATTAAATTATAATTAATTATTAAAATCTAGTTTTTTATATATTGAAAAGTAGAGTACTGTAGATTTTGATTTTGGAGTTTTCGTATAAGAATAAATTATTGATATTTAGGATTAGTGTGAAATTTGTGTAGCATTCAGGATAAACATGGATTTTCTTCAGGATTGAGGATATATAAGAGAAAAAAAAAAAATTCTAGGTACATGATGCCATGCTTTATTGTTATTTTTTTTTATTTTTTTCTAATTTGTTCATGACATCCTGAAGCCCTTTAAGCAACCGAACCTAATTGTTCAAAATTTGTAAAGGTTTTTTTCTTTTTTTCTTCTGAAGTGGGAAAAGTCAGTTAGAATATTATCGTTATTTTTTAAAAAAAATTAATAATAAATGGTGAATACTAATCCTTACTTGCTAAGCCTTTATTAGGTAGCTATAGCTACACTTTTCGCATGTAGCACACCATCAAACAAATAATATTTTTTAAAATTCAGTCTATTTATGTAGGGTTGGATCCTAAAGCTACAGATTCCTTGCAGTGGACGTATTTGGATATGCACAATATGAGGACACTTGTATTTTCTGGCTGGGGAAACAACTGATCATTATAACTAGCACAAAAGAAAAAAATCAGAGGGACGAGGCTGGGCTCCGTTACTCAATTTCTATGATTCTATCTTGTTTTTCATGCTTTTAAATGAAAAATAAGCAGAGAGTTCAATTAAAGATTAATTAAGTATAATCAACTAATGAGAATGTGAGTGAGATAGTATGAGTTTCCGTTTAATTAAAAATATCGAAATCAAAAATTGAATATGCATCTATCTTAAAATTCATGAGTAAATATTTTTCCGGCAATAAAATTTTACCCGGTACGAATATGATTAGTTTTAGTATGTGATTTGTTGAGGATACATGTGGTCTAACTAAAAATTAATTATAATCACACCATATCTGATGTTGTAAGAATCTCAACTCTGAACCATTTTCATTTTTGAGAATTCGACAAATATGGATGATGTATTAATTTATCTGTTAATTTTTTTTTGAGATGATTAATTCATTTTAAAATTAATTTATACGTAAATTTTATTTTTTTACTATTTTATTTCATCTTATCATAAAAATAATGTTCTTAAATTTCTTTTGCATAGATTCTAAAAATGATTTTCGTAAATTAACTGTAAAATTACAATAAAAATTTTTGATAAATGAAATTTTCAAAACAAAATTAAAAACATATTTTAAAAAATCAAAATAGGATAATATATATTTAAAATTAAAAATTATGTAATGATTTGAGATGTCTGTCACCTTTGTCTCCAACAAAGTTCCTTAGTGACTAATTAAAAGAAAGCAAAAGAACGTTATCCTTAATTATTTATGCATTGTTTGGATGAGCACGAGATTTAAGACTTCCATGTGTCTTAGTTTAGTTTAGACAGGCATATAGCAATTCTTTCTTTAAGCACCAACCTTCTTTTTTTTCTGCTTTAGAATTCTAAAAGCACTGCCCTTTACAATTTTTAATGTTGAATCATATAATCAAAAAGAAAGTCAATACGATCTATTTAAATTGTGTTCTATATATGTCCCTTCCAAATTCCAATAATTTAATGCATAAATGAGAGAATTCTCTTTAGATTTTTTTGTTTTTTCTAAATTCGATTTAGGCATGATGAATTAAATTAATAAAAAATATTATATAAATTATTATTTTTCATTGATTTGTGTCCTATATATATTATGCAAATATTCCGTATTAATTATATCCCTCATATTCCATTTTATGCTACGAATTCGACATATTTGGAAACTATTGTAATATTATTAAATTAAAACTTTTAATATTATTATTAACTTTTAATTAATTACATTGCGTGACAATATCAATAAAAAATTTAGTAATTAGCAGTTTCAAATTAAGTAAAAAAGGTATATATATATATATATATATATATATATATATATATATATATATATATATATATATATTATACTTATATTTTTATTTATAAAACGATTCAATAATTATTGTCATGTGTTAAGAAGTAATTTTATATTTATAAAGTAAATTACATATATAAATATCATTTATGCTTAATCAATTAAGCTTTAAAGCTACGAGCAGAGAAAATACGTGTCAAATAATAGTTTGTTATTAATTACTTGATTTAACCTTGGGATATCTTTTGAACATGTTGAATGGTCGCCCCTCGATGGAACTATAGTCTTTTTTTTTTTCGGTTTTTATGGAACTATAGTCTTTATATAAAAAATATTAAGATGCAATTCCACGTGTCAGAAATCAAATTGTTGCATGGCTCCATCAACTAATTCTAGAATATTAAAAAAAAAAAAAATCCAACAGCCACAAGATCATATGAAGTATGTGATTGGCATGAAGAAAGAGTTCAATAATTGAGCACTAGTAAATTAAATAGCAGCCTTTCACCCACCCACTACTCTCTGTTTCAATGACTTACTTTTCTTTCAGATTCAAAATCCAACAAAAGTTTATGTGATTATTAATTTATTATTATTTTACTCTAAAACCAAAAACTCATTTGCAATATAAAAAGTTGATTGAATCCATTTCTCTCATCCACCTCCACATTACATGCAAATAAATCCATCCATATTCCATTTTCAGTAGCTTTTTATTTTTATTTTTTATTAATATGTATATATATAAAAAATTGTACTTAATTAATTTCTTAAAATCCAACAACAATGAACTAGCTAGATAATAGATATGTTATCTTTAACATATCCCCTTTATCATTTGCAAACTACTTTGTTGCCAATGAATATTTGTTTTAAGAGCAGTTGGTTCGGAGTTTCTTATGGGAAAAATGTGAAGGGGAGAATAAGATGCATCTAGTAAAGTGGGATGTAGTTATTAAGCCTAAATCTATGGGTAGTATTGACATTAGAAGAATGCATAATATAAATCTGACGTTTTTAGCTAAAGTGGGTTGGTGTTTTATGGAGGAGTACAGTAGTTTATGGGCTCGTATGATTATTAATAAACACATTCATAAATATGTGGATGTGCTTAGCTCTAGCCTTAAATATAGTGTTTCTAATCTTTGGCAAGGGCTGGTTAAATTGGCTCCTATCTTGTTGAAAGATTTTAATGTCTTGAGGAATAATGGATCAACTACGTGTTTCTAGTTGGATAATTAGGTTTTTTTCATCTTATACTAGCTAGGGATATCAGTCTTATTGATATGCGTCGAAAGGTCAGGGATTATTGGATTAATATATTGGGTTGGAATTGAAATGTGTTCAATAACCTTCTTTCTACTTCAATGCAAAATAGGCATGCTACTTGTTAGAGAAGAAGAAATGGAAGCTAATGTTTGTTGGGATTTGACAAACAATGGACTTTTCTGGCTAAAATTTGCCTATTTAGTGACTAATGGGTTTTATAATGAGCAACAATCTCGTATTTGGAAGAAAATATAGAAAATTAATGTGTCGCATAGAATGAAAGCTTTTTTTTGTGGTTGGTCGTTTGTGAAAAAGTACGTGTAACGCTTATGGCCATAAATCAACCAAGTTGTTTACGAACTATTCAGATTCCAACTTGAAATTTTTTTTTTCGAAATCGTTTAATACTGTTAATGACTCAAGTTTCAGCTTAATACTATTTGGTTCATTAACTCGCGAACATATTCGTTTACGAGCTCATAAGCATGTTCATTTAAAATTTTGCGAGCGTATTTATTTATGACTCGTTTATATTTTATTTTGTTATCGAACTCAAGTTCAGATACGAGCTTTTGTCATTATTAGTTAACAAGTCGAATTTGAGTTAAACTCATTAAGCATAATAAACGAGTTTTTTACAAGTCAAACTCGAGTCGCTTGCAAACTTATTATGCATATTATATATTTGTCTTATGTTATACTTGTATGTTGTTATGTACTACTATGCACAAATTGCTTAGTATATGGACTTCTCATGTACATGTTTGGAGCTTAGGGGATGATCGACAGAAAAGGACATTCAATGATCAGAGCTTTAAATATAGATTTGGGGTAGGTGATACACGATTATACTTTATAATTGTTTTATGGATTGAAATAATTATAGTTTTACATGTTGTATTTTAGAAACGTGTAATTTTATAACTACTCGTTTTGTATAAATTTTGGGTTAGCATTATCTGTTTAATTTATGTATTTAACTTTAATTTTATTCAAGTTTTTTATGAAGTTTTATTTTATTTAAGTCATCATAATCATAGTGCATAAAAATTTTAAATTTGTATCGCTTTAAGTTATGTGTATTATAGTATCTTTTAGTATAATTTAGATTATTCTTAATTATATCAAATAATGTTGCACACCAACCTTAGGCTTCATCCATTTTCTTACAACTTGAACATTGATACTAGCCAGTTGACTACTGTTATTCCTCTTAGCAACTGTGTTTTTCTATTGAACTAGAAAATTCATGTTTTTTTGAATAATAAAAGTGGAAGACTATTATAATTGAATAAATATAGGCAATTGGACTGAAATTAGTTACATCATAATTATAAAACTTTTTTTCTATCTCTTAAACTTTCGATATGAGATTCTCCTTAATATTTTCCCTCAATTGTAACTGGTTTTGGCCTAATTGTCATTTGTTTAATTCAATATTTTTATGTTTTGATTTTTCTCCTTTATTGAGTCACAAACTTATTTATTATTTGATATGGATCTTTCTATTTTTTGGACATAGAGTTCATGGTTATGCAACAATTAGTTATCTCATGGCTCTGATACTATATTAGAAATAAATGAGTCTAAACAGTTAAATTTGATAATTATGGATTCACTATTATTTCAAAATGATTTAAATGAAGTTAATTGCACCACGTTTATTAACTAATAAACTAATGACCCTTGATAAGGTTGAGCTATATCCTTCAAGCTTTTATAGAAGTGGTATCCTGACTTCACTTCATAAGTATTTTTTTTTTCGTAAAATGTTGGATCGACTTATCCTTCTCAAATGGGAGTACATTGAATCAATCGAGCCTCATCCTCATTGAAAAAAGTATGCACTTTGTTAAAAATCCCAATCAGTCCCATCATCATTCATAAGCCATTTCACCAGCCAATATACTAATTCATGTGGAATCGAGCTATGCACATAAAAATTATGATCTTCTAGGAGCCAAGGGTTATTCCCAATACACACTAATCTTTCATCTCTGATCCTCCATTGAACTCTCATTTGCAATAGCTCATGAGAGTGCAACAAGCTCTTCCAAACATAGCGAGGATTGTTACCCAACCTAGCTCTTAGAAAAGTCCCTGTATGGAAATTTTTAGCTTCAAATACCCTAGAAAGAAAAGCATGAGGATTAGACACTAGTCTCCATCGATCCTTGCTTACCGAGCATTGCAGTGTTAAAATAATGAAGATCCTGAAAACCCATTTCACCCATATTTTTTCTCTCTACTAATCTTTCCCAAGACGTCTAATAATAGACATGTCTACTAGCATTCTATTTAGAACCCACCATAAACTATTCACCATATGTTGTAGCTTTTCACAATTAGACAAGGAAATTGAAAAAACTCTCATATAAGAAGATATCGCCTAAGTTATAGATTTCAAAAGGATCTATTTCCCTGCACGAAAAAGGAACTTCTTATTCCACCTTGATAAGCTTTTCCATAGCATATCCTTGAGCAGAGATTGAGTTTAATGAGGCATGAAAGGTTCATAGCATCTTCAAAATTTTGAAACTTCCTTATATATATAATATAATTAAAAATTATGAGAAATATTTATCATATATTTTTAATGTTTGACACTCATATAATAAAATAATCAAGTAAAAGTAGCATTTTAGATTGGACAATTTTATTTGCTAATTTGTAAGTAATTTTTTTTATTTATTTTGAGAATTGTTAGTATTTGGATGTTTTTAGTTTGACTCCATAAAAATTTGGAGTCAAACTCTGTCACTATCGTTAAGAAACCTGAAAATTTGCCTCTTGTTTTTTCCTATCAGAGAAGGTAAGCCAAGATACTTATCGTTAGCAAGAGAATTTTGAACCCTGAACGCCTCTTTAATAGTCGACTGCACATCATGACTAACTTTTTTCTAAAGAAACTTATGGACTTGGTAAAATTCACTACCTGACCTGAAGTCTTCTCCTGTTTACCCAAAATTTTCCTAATTGCATTACTCTGCCTGAAATTATTTTTGAAAAAAAAAAAGAGTCATCGACAAGGAGTAAATGCGATGTACTCAGTGCCTTTATACAAACTTAAATGCATGAATGTCACTGATAGAATCAGCATACTTAAACATAGTTGTAAGATCCTCAGCGCACAAAATAAAAAGATATAGAGAGAACGAATCTTCTTGCCTCAAGCCTTTACTCGGAATAATAGAGTCTGCCTCCATGCTATTAACAACAACCGAATAAGCGACTTATTTAACACAAAACATAATCAAATCAACCTAGTCAAGACTAAAACCCATTTTAATTATGATATTTTCCAGGAAATCCCAATCTACCCGATCATAGGCTTTACTGATATCCACTTTCAATGCCACCTCACCTAGAATTCTTTGTGTTCTGCAATTCATGAAGTGAATAATTTCAAAACCTAACAACACATTATTTGTAGTTAATAGGTCAAGCACAACAGCGGACTGATGGCTGGAAATAATTCTAGGAAGAAGAACCTTCAATCTGTTAGCTAAAACTTTCGCTGCAATTATATTCAAAATATTACACAAGGAGATAGGTCGGAGATCTTTAAATTATCTGGATCATTCTTATGAATAAGGACAATAATAGTTTCACACAAAGTGGGTGGGAAGGGTTTATTCTCTAGCCATGTCTTACAAGTAGAAATAACATCTAGACCAATTAAATGCCAAAACTTTTGAAATAACACATAGTTCATACCATCTGGTCTCGGTGCTTTGTCAGGATACATATGAAACTGTGTTTTCTTGAACTTCCCATCTGGAAAAGGAACTAATTAACAGACTCTCATTGTCTTCTAGAGAAGCATAAATTGAAATCATTTATAATTATAATTGCCATTTATAATTATTTTTGTATGGTCAAAAACAATTTTTTTTATTTACAATACAGTATATATTTTTTTAAGTCAGTGACTGGAACCCACTTTTATATATATATATATATATGGTAATGATTTGAAAGTGAAAGCATTATTTGAATATAAAGAAGATGTTTGTTTTCTTAATGGAGGAAAATAAAGAAAGCTTGGCATGAAAGAAATTGAACTTTTGTTAAAGCAAAACCTCAATTTCATAATTGCCACATGTTTCAAGCAAACTTCCAAACGCATATATAGCACCTTGTTTTCTTTCAAGTGCAAAGGACAATTAATAAGGATTGGATCCTTTTCTTCATCACACTCTAGCTTACTAATTGAATTCTGATGAAGAAAAAATAAATTCCAATCAATACCAAAATTAATGAAAAAGTTTTAATGAAGTTATAATTTTCAGGAACAATGTTACAAATCATAATATCTAGTCCTTGTGTTTAATTAATTAATTTATAAACAGAACAAAATTAGGACTCTACATTTTCCTTTTTTTTTAAAAAAAAAATGTAAGTTTAGGTATTGGCTTTGATATTTCTAATTATTAAGTATATATAATATAATAAGAGTTTGAAATTGAAAGAACTTATTATTTTAAATATTCAACCGTAGTGTGAAAATATTATTCCTAAAGTTCAAAGATGTCAAACTTGTAACATGTGCTTTACAAATTGGTAACTTTTCTTAAAGTTAATTTTTGCTTCTTTGGTGCGCTAAGGTGTCTGTAAATTATTGTCTAACCACTTCCAAAAAATAAAACAACGAAGACTTACCAGATAAATAATTATATTCTCAGATAATAAATAATTCAGGTTTAAAGAATTATATTAATTTTTCATTTATCAACTGCCTAAACTATTTAATCACGACAAGAAAATTAGCAGTGTTAGAGATCTTAAAGGGATAAAATAAGATATTACAATTGTGGCAAAGTTAAATTCAAATTACCTTAAATCATTTTGAGAAAGTGATAAATATATAATTATTAAATCTTATTTTTAATTCCATATATATATGGTTGATGAATAAATATATAATCTAAATAATTAAAAAAAATCTAAAATTTTTATGAAGGTTAATTGTAATTTGCATCTCATGAGAACTATTATATATATATATATATATATATATATATATATATATATATATATATATATATATATATATATATATATATATATATATATATGAATCAAAGATAGATAGGAATTTTTTACAAATTTTACTCCATATTACGCTTGAAAATACTTGTTATTAAATAATTTTTTTTTAAAAATGGTAAGGTTATACTTTCAGGGGGAAATCAATCAATAATGCCAATAATTATGAGAGAGTATACATATGCTTGAGAAAATTCCACGTGAATAACGTAGAAAGAAGGCAAAAGCAACGGTAAGTTCAAAAAGTGACACCTGGCTCCCAATTTCCCTAACATTTCACCTAAACTTTTGGCTTTAAGGATCTTTTTATAGTGTCCACTGTCCGCCCACATAAACTAAAACTAAAAGTTAAAAACATCTGCGTGCATGTTTATTAGATATCTTGCCCCACTTTGCTTACCTTACTCAAAGATCTTGCCCGCAAGTAATAACACTCCAGCTCATCATTTCTATTTTTAATTACAATTATTTAATTTTATTTATGCATACAATTTGATATTCTTCTAGCCTTTCTCTTGTAATTTTTCCATGATAATCATCCGTTTCTTTCATTGATAGTCAGTTAGCTTAAAATTCTAACAAAATTTTGAACTATGTATAAGTAATTAAGTAGGCAGGACTTCGTTAGGGCAAGTCAATTTATCAGACAGGGCAGTTCAATATTTCGCTCTGCCATACCTCATTAACTTAACCAACATATTCAAATTGGTAAACATCTACAGTTTATGGGTTTATGAAAAAAAAGTAAAAAAAAAAAATCTATTATTTAGGGGTGCTTCGATGGCTAATATACAGTAAAAGGTAATTTCAAGTCGACCCATATATAGTACTGTTTTATGTTGCCCCAAGTTACTGGTTTTACTCTATAGCTGGATAGTAAACTTACGTGTAAAACAAATTTTTGAAAAAAATTCTTGTTACCACAAGTGTCATAATTAATAAATTCAAATCCATATATTATTAGCAACTGATAAAATCTTAAAATAATTTGGAAAAAAAACTAAAATTGATGGAATCGTTATTTTTATCCAGGCGCCAATTTATTGGTGTCACATTTCATTAGTGATGAATACTTATCTGTTGCAAAACTTAATTTTTTTTTATTAAGGTAATAGTGAGTGCGATGCTGATCCACTAATTAGCGACGGATCAATGTCCGTCGCTAATTTATGTCCCTATTTTACTCTCTGCTGTGGTATGAGAATTTCAGATATATATAAACTTTTGCATTATATAAATTTGATAAATACAGAAAACAATCAAATAATAGTATTAATACCCTTTTTATGATCATTATAATTAATGCTTAGTGCTATATATGAGAATGATTTTTAGGGTGTGCCCATAAATTAATTCAACTTCCAAAATAATCAATTGATGACCTAATTACAAAAGGGAAGTTTGGTATAAAATTTCAAAGTAGGAAACCAGTAAAGAGAAGGTTAAAGAAAGAAATGAAAAGTATGAAAAGGTTTGATTTTATTTAGTAGGAGGAGGGGCCAGCTAATGTGTGGTTGCTTTAACTCAGTGGAATCATATCAGGACAGATAAGTGGAGTTGTTAGGCAAAAAAAGGCAGTAAAAAAGCTGCTTAATTCCGAGAGTTAATCTGGGAAATACTTAATATCATATCATAAGAAATGGGCATTTTGATTAATTTAAGCACTCAAATGCAATAAATTTTTAATTTTTTTTATTACACGCAATATTCATAACATATATATAACCATGAAATTAAATGAGCAGAAAAGAAATCGATTAAACTCGCGCAAAAATAAAACTTAAATTTTTTGCTATATGTCTAAAAAGATTATTTTTTTCATAGATTTCAATTAAGATTAAAATTTATTAATTGTAACTTTAGCACCATTATTATTAATTACTAAGCAATACTCAATTATTTTTATTAAATTTTTGAGCAAAATAACATGCCTCCATAAATTAAGTAGAAACAAAATCAAATAAACACCTATGTATTAGGTAGCTGAAATTAACTGCTATATATAGAAATAGATATTCTGAAATCTGAATTCATTTTCAAGATGACTTTTTTTTAAAATAAAAAAGAAAATGAAAATGAAAATGAAAAGAAGGAGAAGCTGGTTCAACTTGTAATTCCCTGTAAATATACACCTCTTTTTTTCTTTTTCTTTTTTTTTCTTTACTTAATTACAACCTCCTTCAAGAACATACTAGCTAATTAAAAACACAAAATCCCAAACCCTTTTTATTTTCATATAAACAACAATAATTATAACAAAGAAAACATTAAAATTCAATAAGTAAATTAACCGCTCGTTTGCTTTCTCAATTCCTTGTAGAATTTCTGTATGAACTCTTCAGCTTTCTGATCAACAATACCATTATCGCCATCATCTCTTAACGGAAAAGGTGAGTCTGTGATCCTCAGCTGCCTCACCATTGGGCTCCGACCAAACCCCGGCAACATAGGCGACGCCTCCACCATCCCCGGCACCTCATTGTTGTTATTATGCAGCATCTCCAAAGCCATCTTGACAGAGTTCACAGTGTTTGCATCGTCATCCAGAGTGGGCGGCGCGTGGAAAGCACATGAAAAGAAATTGCTGCTATGGTGGTGGTGGCGACCCCGCTTGTTGAGATGGAAAGGAAGTGTGTAGTTGGGGGTGTTGCTGCAGCTGAACTCGTACTCTTGAGGCGGGGCAGTAAAGGATGAGATGCCGACGTGGTGGTGGTGGTGGTTGTGGTGATAGTAGTGGAACATGAGATTCCTAATGGCTTTGGCTTTGGTGGCAATCTTGTTGCCTCGTTTAAGCATCATATTGAGATCAAGAAGAAGCTTTCTCTTTGATATGCCTCTTCTTAGCATGAAGAAGATGACTCGTACTGTTTCCCACATCCTTTCAGCTATCACTGGCAGATTTTGTTCCATTTTTTACTTCTTTTTTTTTTAATGATTCTCTATATATGGATTTCTAGAGAGTGAGAGAAAGGAGAAAGATTTAATACAGAGTTGTTTGGGATGCGAGAGAGAAGTGAGGTGGGTGCCTATATAAAGGGGGTGGAGGAGGACGGTGACACATAATAATTGAGAAATAATTAATTAATAAAAAAGAATTGTACAACGTGTACTATAATAACCAATGGGTGCATCGATAGATAGGGTTTCTTTGCTAGTTAAGGAATTGGTGCTGTTGTCATTCAATCCAGAATGACAAATATCACCCTAACATTTTTAATCATATTATTGTTGGAGTAATGATCAAGTGTGCTTAGCCTTTTGTGAGCCTGGGTGGTACTAACATAAACGGCGATCTATTGGACTTCAATATCCAAGCCTATCCAAATCTGGATATAAGAAGGATTATATTACGATTCGTATCAGCCTCCAACTAGACTGATAAGGGCTTATCTAGGCTTATTATAATATATAGCCAATTTATATCGCAATGGATTGAATTGTAAATTAAATCGTATATCCGATGTGTTATTTATTTAAATAATAAAAATATTTTATTTTTTAAAATATGTATATATATATATATAATTATTCTTGTACTTATAAAAAAAATTAGATGTATAATGCAATATAAGTCTGTATTCATAATATAAGAATTTGATTAAATAATATATTATATAATATTGGTAATATATATATATATATATATATTATAAATTTCATCCCTTAATCTTTTATTGTATTTTATTGAATTTCTAAATAATTATCTTGATAAATATTGTGTTATTGACTTAACATATTTAATAAAATTACAATAATTTACTAAAACGCTTTTAATTATAATGATATAAAATTCTTAGTATTTTTTGGTGGATTGAAATGACAAGTTTCTTTTTAATTAATAAATTCTTATTTATTAAAATGTATTTTATAACTCAGTAGCTCTTTTAATTAAAAAAAGTATTAATTTTATCCTTATTTAAAACAAAAAAAATATTAATTTTGATATGTGATTTTTGGTTTGCTTAATAGATGTGATAGTTTCTTCAAATACGATATGATAGGCTGTTTTAAGTCACAGAATCCAATAACAAGAAACTGAGTCTTAATGCGGCCCTCCCTCTCACCAAGGCTCTTACACTTTTCAGAAGTATCATCAGCCTCATTGGCAGACCTAAGAGAAACTGGGCTTCATATTGGCCTTTAGTTCCAATTCTTGAGACAGATAAATATCGAATCACCTATACATTAAATACATGATTTTGATTATATATAAAGTTATATTTTGAATATAAGATTGAATTATTGTTTGATCTAGCAATGGAGATCTCCACCAAGTTTACGCGGACAATAGAGAGAAGGAAAGAAACGGCTATCATTTATGTGTGATTGAGCATAGATAGCCACTGTCAAGTTGGACAGCCGCTGTACAAGGAGGTGTGCTGCGGCACTGCAGACACCGTTTTGCCGCCGCCGACTAAAATCGCGGGATCCCATCATCACAGTGTTTTTCCATGTCAGCTTCCAGCTAAGCTAAGCACGGATTAGATTTTCAAAGTCCATTTCTTGTCGGACCGCACCAATCTCTGTCGGATCATGCTTGTCCCGTTGTCCGCTCACTTCTACTGAAAAGTGAAGACTCCCTCCTCCCTGACCCTCCCTCTACCTCTACGTGAACCAACCATGTTTTTGTATCATGTGCATGCCACGTGACATAAAATGCAATGATGATAGCCTATATATATATATAATGCATTGTCTCACATTGCATATAAACCAATAACTTTTTTTTTATTTATATTTAAAACTGAAGTTATTATTGATGAAGCTAAGTTTACGAACAATGGACTATTGGAGGGGGCAATTGAAATTTTTTAATTATATATCTAACCCATTTCATGTGAATAATGTCATCTACTTTTTTCATCAAATACTATTTTTTTTTTTAAAAAAAAATATTAACTTGTATATATGAAACAAAATTTTAAAGCATGTTTTTCATACTCTCGGCGTATATTGGAGTTAACTCGTGAGAGCCAATCATAAATATTATCCATAAAATAACTTACACTGGAAATTTACATATATGGTAAGTAAATCTGCAATAAGCCCTTTATTCATTGAATAATATAAATGAAATATAAGACTAATATTATCAGCAAATTCACTTGATATTAAGTCAATAAATTAATTGAAATTATCAATGATAATTGCATTTTTATGTTCTTGTTCTTATCAATAAGTTATTTTTAATTAAAATATAATTAGGTTGATTTTTAATAGACCATTAAAAAATTCTTTTATCACGCTTTATGAGTTGAGCTGTGTAGCTGTTGGATTATTGCTTATTAATTACGTGGGCATCAATATAATTTCAAATAACAAGAGATGCATATCAGTTTGTAGAATTAAGGAAAACCGAAGCAGGAGAGGGTGCAAATGGTGGACTTCTTTTTAAATTTATTTTTGGTAGATAAAATGGTGGATAATTTGATGAAGTAGATACGAGCGTGATCTAAGACTGTCAGCAATATAGACGGTGGATATGATTGCGATCTCCCAAATATTAAGGAGATCTGAACAGCACCGGATGACGACAAGTAATGATTCATGATGGACGCTCTGATCACCAGTTCTCCATCCTGCTTTGATTTTCAACGTCTCACTCTCACCCAGTCTAGCTTCATAGGCCCCTCGCACCCATTGTCTTCTTTACCTTCTTAATTAATAATATATCTTTTTCTCATCATTATATTTATTAAAAAATTAAGTTAATATTAAAGAATGCTTCAAAAATTAAAAACAAAATTTGGGTGCATTTATTTGTGGATTAATTATAATTATCTAAAAAAATAGTTAAATTATTTCATTTCAACATTTTTTATTCGTTCTATTATAATTTGCAAAAAAATACAAATTTTCAATTTTTAAAAAAAAATAACTTCCGACCAGAAAAAGCCAATCCTATGTAGTTGTCTGAAATTTTTTTTTGTTAAAAAAAAATGAGTCAACTTAAATTTATTGACTTATCAAAACAGTGAAACCAAATTTATAATTTAAAAAATCTGAAGATTAAGTTAAAAAAAAAGATAAAAAAAATCCTCCATCTCTTATTCTCTTGCTTAACCATATCGTACTCATCTTTTTTCTTATTGCAGAAGTAAAAAAAATAAATTTAATTTTTTTTATTTAATTAACTGATTTTTTTAATATTTTATAAACTATTTTTTTTAATTCTGCAAAAAAATACATATTTAACTGGTTTTTTCTAAAATCAGTTTCATAATTCAAAAAATTTAAAAATAATTTTTTTTCTCAAAAAACTATTTTACTAAACATGAAATGCGACCTTAATCTCGGTCAAATTTATTAGCGATGGTGAAGATGAATTAGTTTGATTTTATAATTGAGGACCAGGGTCATTAGGTTGCCCTTCTACACCCACTAGCTCCAACTGCACTTCTCCCTTTTATGGATAACCCCCTCTCTCCCCCAGCCAAACACAGGTTTTAAAACCTTAAATAATATAACACGAAATTCTCAAATATCACCAAAATCGGAATTTGAAGAAACCATGGACAAAGAGAGTTAAAAACTAAAAAATAGACGAAAGCCCTAAAATCTAGTTGTTATATTTAAACTCCAAACATCATAAAAGTATTGAAAAATTTTCAATTAAATTTCAAAATTTTCACTATTTGATTTGTAAGTTTAAGTTTGATAACTAAACGAGGCATTTTCTATACTGCCATAACACAGAGTTAATAATCTATCAAGAGAGCTAATTTCAAAGAAATTAATTTTTCTAAAAAAAATAGAAATCAAAATTTCTTTTTTCATATGAAAAATTATAACAATATTTTTTTTTCAAAATTAGAAAAACTTACAAAGAAATGCATTTCTTCTTGTCAAAATCAAATATTTGCCTTCATATTTCTACTCAGTCTTGCAATTGCAAAAACTGGCAAAATTAATTAGTATTTTTAATATTAAATATGGTTTTGGGGAGAATATGACCTTACCGCACAAGGAGATGGATTGATAATGGATATAATAAGATTGCTAAACTTAGGGGAAAAAAAGATTGCTAACAGTGAATAATTAATTATTTATTTCTCAATTCACAAATTTTTTTTAATTTATAATTCAGATTTATTATATTCTATTTGTTTCTAAAAAATAATCTCAAAATTTTTTATATGTCTTAAAGTATAATCACATTACTATTTTTATATTATAATTAATTTATGAATTATCTTTCCTAACTCTATTTAATTAATTGTCTTATAATCAACAATTTTTTATTTTTTTTAAAATAAAAATATTTGTAACTCATGTGATCTTTAATATTATTGATTTAAGTTTTTCCATTTATCAAATTCATTGATATCAATTTAGATTTTTCATTTTTTATATAATTTAATTGAAAATATAATAAAAATTGTTCATTTAACTACAGCACTTACTTTTCTTTAATATATGTGGAAAAAAACTACCTTTTTTGGAATAAAAGAAAATATTATATATTTCCAGAAAAGGTACAATTATGTATTTTTTAATGGTAAATTAAAATTTGTTTTCTAAGATTGTATTTATTTGTACGTAGAATTCTTATTCAAATAAAAAATAACTGCACACCTGAAAATTGAAGGAATTCAACATCTAAACGGAAAAAAAAAATCTTATTGAATTGTGAATCTAGAAAATATGAGATTTGTTTCATTAGATATTATTATTTTGATTGTATGCTTTTTATTAAAATGCTGGAGAGCTATAAAAAAATAAAAAATAATGTAATTTTTTGTGAAATTGTTGCTCATATTCTTTTAATTTGAAGCTTGAGACTTATCAGGACAAGCAATTTATTTAAATACATATTCATTTTTTCACAAGCAATTTGATTGTAGATTCGAATTTGAAATCTTAATCATTAGACCTTAAGTTGAGTTTAAACTTATTGATTACATAAAAAACAGTTATAATATAATTAAAATCACATCATAAAAACATATGACTACTCTGGAAAAAATGGGATTTAATTTTTTTTTTATTTGTTGGTAAAATGATGAAAAGGGTTTAAAGACCAAATTAGAAATTCAAGCTACAAACTTACATGGAAATGTTACCCCACCTGCATGATGTAAGAGTAGCATCCTCTAGAATCCTGAATCAAAAACCTGCAGCTTGTCTTAAATCAAAATTTCTCTTTTTTTAAGTTCAAAATATTAGTTATTATTTTTATGTATATCACTACAATTAACAAAAATATTCATTAATTGTATTTAAATAAACGTATACCACATTTGACTTAAAAAATCATATAATCCATCGAGCTCATAATTATTTTTTTTAAGGAAAAGCTTAATTTTACTCAAATGTATTTTAACATTATTAATTTTTTTAAGGAAAAGCTTATTGTATATATTAATTTTTTTTTTGCGTTTAAGTCATTGCATTTTTATTTTATATAATATTGAACTTTTATATTATTATATTATTATTTATTAAACTACTTTTAAAAATTAGACCGACATTGCTAAATTGCTATTATTAATTTTTTGTTATCTAATATGGATAATAAAAAAATCATGAAAATAAAACTGAATTCATTTTAGCCAAAAAAAAAATAAATTCATAAGAATCATATTATATTTCGTTTTTGAAGATCCGTAAACCGATCAAAATTTTATTTTATAATCAATTATTATGTTAATTAGATTTTTTTTCAAAAATAAATAAATAAACAATCAAGTAATAATATAAGATTCCAATATTATTAAATAAAAGAAGAGGAAAATAATTTGAAAAATAAAAGGGGTAAATTTAATTATCAGTTTTGCGTCAATTATATAAGAAATGAATGAAATGGAGTAGGAAATTATGATGGTTTTGCACTCGTCAGTCGTCTCCTTCCCTACTACACACAATAAGTGTAAGACACAGACAAATGCATCAAACGACAAGCTTCAGCTAACACCTTATCTGTCTCTACCCCTCACATTACATCACACACCCACCTTATACTATATATATCCATTTCACATGTCAAGTCACGTCATTTCCCATTCTTTTTCTTCTTTTTTTTTTTTTAATTTTAAATATTTTAATTTTATTTTTTTAAATAAAATAAAAAAATTAGGGATTAATTGAATAATATAAATAAAATATATTATTTACGGATTTTCAGTATTTTTTTCAAATAAAATAATGAAGTTACGGATTGGAGGTTTATCTCCCATATTACGTGGCATTATTTTATTGGATGAATGGAAAAAGATAATTCTTTTAAATTATTTATTTATTTATTTGGATTCGGCTTTAAAATCGAGACGCATGCAAGAAAACCATCATGGTGTCCTCTGTGTCCCACGCAAGCCTCTCTCTCTTCTCTCTCCCTGCCTTTGCCTTTCACAAATTACAAGCTCCCTATTCCACTTCGAAAAAAAAAAAAAAACTTTTAACCGCCTGGCATGACATTTTATTCATAAAGGCAAAGCCAAGGGCAAGTAGGTCATTTCAGACACTCACTAATGCAAAAGAATATTAAAGAAATTTAAAACTAGCCCTCCCATTTCCTCACACAGTGGAGCTTAAAGACAATACACCCTCTGTTTCTCTCTTCTCTCTCTGTCTCTGTAGCCGAAAGCGACAAATCAATGAAAAAACCACTCACACAAAAACAGAGCAAAATCCTCATAAAAACAAAACAAAAAACAAGCAACAAAAGCGAAACCGAAGTACTTTTTTACTAACATTGGTTCTAGCTTTTTTATTTTTATTAACCACTGAGGTTGTTCTTTCTCTTAATTTGCTCTCTAAAAATTTCGAAAACCGCTTTATCTTTTTCTGTTGTTTTTTTGGGTTGTTTTGGGTTCTAAATCCTTCACATGATACGAAAGTTTCAACTTTTCCCAAAAACTGAAACGCTTTCTTTTTTTTTTTTTACTTGTTGATATGAGCCACTTGTGGTAGGAAATGTTTCCGAGGCTGGGGACGACTGTGTTCGGAGCTTGGATCGGTAATACGGTGCCGTTCTGGTTGGTTCTTTGGCCTTGAAAGGGGAGATCTTTTATTCAAATACTCTGATTTCGAGTTCTTATTTCATTGCCAACGCGTTTAATCGGTTGAATCGAGAGAAACGTTTATGGGTGGTGTTTGTTTAATTGTATCCGGTGGTTTCTGGTAACATTTTCAGTGTTTTTGTGACATAGATCGTTTGGTGTTGAGCTCTGATCTCGAAAGGTTTATGCTTTTCTTGTGTTTAGGGATTGTCTAATTATAGCCAAAACGAGGATAACGATGTCTCCAATCTGGATATCGCTGTCTCTGGTGGCTTTATCTTTATCCTGGCGCTTTACGATGCATTAAAGAAATTCATAAGTTTGAAGATTTACAGTTGCGCCCATTTTCAGTGCTAGATGGTTTTATGAGATTGTGATTGAGGAGGATAAACTCCCTGGATTTGTTTTAGATTTTTGCGGGAACTGTGAATTTGTGCTTGTAGGCTCCAGTAAGTGCTTTCTTGTATCAGTTTTACCCCTTTCTTGAGCTGCATAAAGTTTTCTTAGCTTTGCTTCAGGAAGCTCCTAGGGTTTCCTTAGTTTGATTTTGTGCAATTACAGTTTCATTTGTATAAACCTAAGTGCGGTTAAGGGAAGGAAGCTACTCGGTTGTTGCTTTGGTTATGCCTGGATTTTTTGAAATTGCAGCTTAGATTATCCCCTAGGTCTCATTTTGCGCCTTTTTTCGTGGTGCTAACAAGCTCTGCAAATATTTTGAACTGGATTGAAGGAAGTGAAGAGCTACACAGGTTTTGTTTAGATTCTGGGTTTCTTGGGTTGCATTTCTTCGGGTAATTTTGAAGATTTTTAAAGAAATTGAATTTGGAGATGGCAATGTCCTGCAAGGATGGTAAGCAACCGTTGAATAATATTGACAATGGTAAGTATGTCCGCTACACGCCTGAGCAGGTCGAAGCCCTCGAGAGGCTCTATCATGAGTGCCCGAAACCCAGCTCTATTCGCCGCCAACAGTTCATTAGGGAGTGCCCAATTCTCTCCAACATTGAACCCAAACAAATCAAAGTTTGGTTCCAAAATAGAAGGTATAATTTTTAATCCCCTCTCCAAGGAATTATATTTTTGTTTCTTTTGTTTTGTTCAATTTTTTTTAATAATTTGTAATGGCAATATAATCTGTCTTCTGATTTTTGAAGCTTTTTCTTGTTTGGGGAAACGGAGTTGAACGGCTTAAGATTGTCTGAGCGAGGAAATCGTTTAGCGCTAAATTTGAATTTTACAATTGAAACTAATGTATTGTCTTAGTGCATCCACCTCTGATTTTGGGTGTTGAGAGTATTTAAGAAAAGACTATAATTTGCTATTGCTTAAGAAAGTAACTGAAACAGAATGAAAGGATTCTTCTTTCTATTTTTAGTTTTCTTTGATACCTCTTGCAATTAACAATGTGGTCTTTCCAATCTTTAAATTGTTTATTATAGTTGGTAACAATGTATTTTGCATTTTGTTTAACTTTTTCAGATGCAGAGAGAAGCAGAGAAAGGAGGCATCACGTCTTCAAGCTGTGAATAGGAAGCTGACTGCAATGAACAAGCTCCTTATGGAGGAAAATGACAGGTTGCAGAAGCAGGTGTCGCAGCTGGTGTATGAGAATGGCTACTTTCGCCAACATACCCAGAGCGTAAGAATTTAATCGTTTATTGCCATATTTTGATTTTCTTCATATCATAGGCTATCTGGTTAATAGTGAGTTGATTAAAGGAAAAGAACCAAAAAAAAACGTGGAAATTATTTTTTCCACTCCATTTCTCTTGAGACCAAAATAAAAATTGACGTTTGTTTTTTGTATTTTGTGACAGCAACCAAGAGAATGTGAATGCTTATTTATATTAAAATTATTAGTGAGCTGTATGGGAATTGAGATAGAATGGTTCTTTTCTTACAGACAACGCTTGCAACCAAAGATACAAGTTGTGAATCAGTGGTGACAAGCGGTCAACACCACTTGACACCTCAGCATCCGCCAAGGGATGCGAGTCCTGCAGGGTTAGTGGGGATACGGTTGTTGGGTCCTTTTCTCTTATCGTGCTTTGTGACCCCTTTGTTGTGTGTGCATGTGTATGCGTGAGGAATATTGAATTCAAGCTTGTATTTTTTCCAGACTTTTGTCCATTGCAGAAGAGACTTTAACAGAGTTTCTTTCAAAGGCCACTGGAACTGCTGTGGAGTGGGTCCAAATGCCTGGAATGAAGGTACCTTTTTCCACTTATTTATGATTTTTCAATTTTTTTATTAATTAACAATTCTTTTCTCTTGTATCATGTACTCATATTTTTTGTTTTTCATTTTTTTAATTCCGAAGGAGAAATAAATGAAAATGTAAAAACAATTAATATCCTTAATGTTAGTTGAGGAAGCCTTGATAATGTTGGGCTCCTGAATATCTTAGTTTTCTGCTGTTCAATTTGCACATGCAAGAATATTTATCTCTTCTTGATTTTTTACTTTATTGTTGACTAGAGTAGCTGGATGGAATCTGTTGTTTTAACTAATTTATGTTGTACTGACCAAATGCTTTTGTTTTGTGCAGCCTGGTCCGGATTCCATTGGAATCATTGCTATTTCTCATGGTTGCGCTGGCATGGCAGCACGAGCCTGCGGCCTGGTGGGTCTAGAACCTACAAGGGTAAGTTCATTTTATTTCTTTCCTTCTCTGTCATTATCGTATTTGGAGCTACTATGGCTAATGCATTGCACTGTATTCCTTACAGGTTGCAGAAATCCTCAAGGATCGGCCATCATGGTTCCGTGATTGCCGAGCTGTGGATGTGCTGAATGTGCTGCCCACTGCCAATGGTGGAACCATTGAGCTGCTGTACATGCAGGTTAGAAGTAATCAATATTTTACTTATACTGTTGAAGTACTCTGGCATGCATTTTGGTAATACCTCATTATATCTATATTACAGCTCTATGCTCCAACAACTTTGGCCCCTGCCCGTGACTTCTGGTTGTTGCGCTATACTTCCGTTTTAGAAGATGGCAGCCTTGTGGTATGTTCTCGAAATATATCAATTTTTGATTCATTACTTGTGCTCAGTTTGCTTCTTTTGTTAATTATTTTTTATTTTTAAAAGATAACATCTCTTTTCTATCCCGAGGGAAATTTAGATCTGTGAGAGATCACTTAAAAATACTCAAAATGGCCCGACCATGCCACCGGTGCAGCATTTTGTGAGAGCAGAAATGCTGCCAAGTGGATACCTCATAAGACCTTGTGAAGGAGGTGGTTCGATCATACACATAGTAGATCATATGGATTTAGAGGTAGGCTGTTTTTTATGTTATATTTATTCCATTTTATTGTCTGTAAGATGTGAAGTTTCTAATTACCAAAACATGGGTGATAATTCTGAGTATTCATTTTGTCAACTAGCCCTGGAGTGTGCCTGAGGTGCTGCGGCCACTGTATGAATCGTCAACAGTGCTTGCTCAGAAGACAACAATGGCGGTGAGATTATAATTCTATTTTCATTGTTTTTCCACTGCCATTTCTGTACTTCCTGAAATTTGAAAAAATTAGATTGCATATATGCTTCATAACTATGCAATTGTAAACTATGAAGGGTACAGGAACTAATTTTCAAACATGCCTTTTGCATTATCATTCAGGCACTGCGCCAACTGAGGCAGATAGCTCAGGAGGTTTCTCAGAGTAATATAACCAACTGGGGCAGACGACCAGCAGCACTGCGAGGCTTGAGTCAGAGGTTGAGCAGGTTAGTACCTCCTACTATTTTACTGAATCTAAGTCTATTATGGTTAACTTCAATTTAGAATCTTATTATGTGAGCATGGCAGGGGTTTTAATGAGGCTCTTAATGGATTTACTGATGAGGGATGGTCAATAATGGGAAATGATGGCATGGATGATGTGACTATTCTTGTGAATTCATCTCCAGAGAAGTTAATGGGTTTAAATCTTTCCTTTACTAATGGATTTCCTGCTGTCAGCAATGCGGTTTTATGTGCTAAGGCATCAATGCTTTTACAGGTTAGGATATATTTTTGTTTTATTCCTTAAGTTCTATGGGACACTGTTGGAAATCAATGCAGCTTTAATGTTCATTTCATTCAGTTTTAAACATGCTATCTTTTAATCATTCTACGGAGCATTTAGCCATTTTCTTTAGGAAATTATCTTTCCAATCCTTCATTTATCTATACTCTATTCTAACTTAAATAATTAGGTTCTTGTGATTGACAATGCTGTTTCCATAGATATTTAACTTTTATTTTGTTGACTTGTCACATGTTTTTGGGGTTCACTTTTTAAAATGAAATTGTGTAGAATAGAAATGTTTTTTTTTTTGAAATCATACTTCCAAATCTTGTTGCATCTTGCGTCAGTGTTAATACTCTTTTCCATCTTCAGAATGTTCCTCCAGCAATCCTTATTAGATTTTTGAGGGAGCATAGGTCAGAATGGGCAGACAACAATATTGATGCTTACTCAGCTGCAGCAATTAAAGTTGGTCCTTGTAGCTTACCGGGGTCTCGAGTTGGAAGCTTTGGAGGTCAAGTCATACTTCCACTAGCTCATACTATTGAGCATGAAGAGGTGAGCAAGTTGGATATTGTATAGCTGTCATGTCATGAAGTTAAGCAGGCTACTTTCTTATTATCTCCTCTCTCTCTCTCTCTCTCTTACATGTTAAATTGTCTCTGTGCTTATTAGTTCTTGGAGGTCATTAAATTGGAAGGTGTGGGCCATTCTCCTGAGGATCCAATAATGCCCAAGGACATGTTTCTTTTGCAAGTAAGTGTAGTTTCTTTATGCTTCTTTGTGGTTATGTTACTCAACTTGAAATCTATTTTGGGGTTGACATGAAGGCTACTTTAGAATAACTCTTTTTCTTTGATTCAAGTTTTTTCTTATCATTTCCTTTCTTTTCTTTTATTATTAATATTTTTATTTTTTTTTAACTTAGGAAATGATTTAACCTTTTAGCTATCAGAAAGGCATGCACAGTTTATCAATATTTCCTGTGGGTGAAAATGGGTCAAAGTGGTGGTTGGAGTTTGGAGTAAATTTTCATTATTATGTTACTCTGAAGAATCTGCATCAATTTGAGAAACAATATTTAACAAGATATGTGAAAACTAGTACTGAAGTGTATCAGGAGAAAGGGTAAGCTGTTGAACTGGGGAAGTAGATTTACCAGAGGAAGTTCATGGAATAAAATATTATAATGACTGGATCTAAGTAGTTTTGGCTGGGAAGATGCTGCTTGCCTATCATTGTATATTTTCTACCATGATAGCATGTGTTACTTTTTGCATGGCCTTCTTCTTCGTGGTGCTATTACTTAGTTTACCTGTTTGAAATGGTTTTGACAGCTCTGCAGTGGAATGGATGAGAATGCTGTTGGCACCTGTGCTGAACTAATTTTTGCTCCCATTGATGCATCTTTTGCTGATGATGCACCACTTCTGCCTTCTGGTTTTCGTATCATTCCCCTTGATTCTGCAAAGGTACTCTAATTGTTTACACATTCATGTATTTCTCCATACCTATCTCTTATGTGTTATTTTTGATGAACTATAAAAATGGCGCAGGAAGCTTCCAGTCCAAATCGCACACTGGATCTTGCTTCTGCTTTAGAAATTGGACCGGCTGGAAACAGATCTTCCACTGATTACTCTTCTAATTCTAGCTGCATGAGATCTGTCATGACAATTGCATTTGAATTTGCATATGAGAGCCATATGCAAGAACATGTAGCATCTATGGCTCGGCAATATGTCCGCAGCATTATTTCATCTGTTCAGAGAGTGGCATTAGCACTCTCTCCTTCTCATATGGGGTCGCATGCTGGACTTCATTTGCCACATGGCACTCCTGAAGCTCAGACACTTGCTCGTTGGATCTGCCAGAGCTATAGGTCTGTCACTTAAACTTCCCATGATATCATCTGTATCAGACAGTATTTTGCTGTGGTGCTAATTTGCAGGCTTGGGTGATCGAGCTACATTTTAGTTGAATGCATTGATTTTATAGAAAACTGATATTTTCAGCTTATGATGCCAGTGTCTTCCTCATCACATGAAATTCTGCGTGCACATTTCTTTTTCAAGAAATCAATTTCTAAGGGGATATAGTTAATTGATTTTCCTGCATTATAACAGGATTTTGTTATTTGAAATAAAAAGATTGTGAACCTGAAAAATATAAAGCAACATTGGTTCTTAATAGCTATAGATTTGATTACAACCTACTAATGCAACTTTATTATATTATTGAGCATGAACTTTTGGTATAGAGAAAGGAAGAGTTAGATTGCTTCTGACTTTTTCACTTGTATGATGTCTGATTCTGCGACATTAATATGCATTCTGAATTGGTATAATATTTCAGAAGTTTTTGACTTGAAGCATTTAATTGAATGTTGGTTTCCCGATTAGTTTCATTGGATGGTCATAACTTAGCAGGTGCTACATGGGTGTGGAACTGCTCAAATCCAGCAGTGAAGGAAGTGAACCCATCCTTAAAACTCTTTGGCACCACTCAGATGCTATTATGTGCTGCTCTATGAAGGTTTGTGCGCAGAACTATAATACTTCTTTTTATTTTTTTCAGCAATATGGATACTGAATTGGGAATCTTTATAATCGGGCTTACTACTCTCATGAGCCCTTCTAATATCTCTTACCAGGGATCATTGAAGAGTGATTGTATTATATGTTGCTTTTGAGGTGCATTGGATATAATTTGTTTTATGCATCTTCTTTGTAGCATTGTTTGTCTTAGAAATTAAATACATAGGAGTCCAGATATACTTTCAGAATATTTCCCTGCTTTACTACTAGAAGAATGCATTGAACCAATGATATGTTATTTGTTTCCATCATCATCGTCTTCGAAACATCAATCTAATAATTTTAATTCTCTAGAAATGCACAAGTTGAATAAATATTTTCACTTATTTTCCTTTAGATGCATTTGCAATTATGTAGATATAGCGATTCTTCCAAGTAATTTCTTGAGTATATTTGAGAAAGTCTGCTCTAAAACTATTGCAAATACAGGCCTTGCCAGTCTTCACTTTTGCAAACCAAGCAGGGCTTGACATGTTGGAAACTACTTTGGTTGCTTTACAAGACATTATGTTGGAAAAGATATTTGATGATCATGGCCGAAAGACTCTCTGCTCAGAGTTCCCACAGATAATGCAACAGGTTTGTATTTCTCTCACAAATCTGATCAAAATTAGAAAAGGGAGTAAGGCAGGCGTATAGAATTGACAACTTAAGCTCAGTATAGCAAGGATTAGCCACATTACTGATATTAACAGGTTTTGCTGCTGTCTGATAAGTTATTTTTTCTCTTAGGGTTTTGCTTGTCTTCAAGGTGGCATCTGTTTGTCAAGTATGGGCAGACCAGTTTCATATGAGAGAGCAGTTGCCTGGAAGGTGTTAAATGAAGAAGAAAATGCACACTGCATCTGCTTTATGTTTATAAACTGGTCTTTTGTCTGAGGTTTAGGACAGATTCCAGTGAAGTCCAAAGAGATAACTCTTAAAAGCTGTTTTGTTTTGTTGGCTTGTTTCTCTTACAACAACTTCAAAAATACTTCGTAGAACCTATAAGTGCCATACCTTGGTGCATTTGCTATGTTCTAAACTATGTTGTGTGTACGAACAGTCCTAGAAATTACTTGGATGTTTGTGTTTGACATTATAATTTCTAGGGTTGCAATAACCTTGTTATCAGCTGGTTTGTTAATTGACCCCCGTTTCATTTTATTTTTCTTGCTGAAAGGTCCCCAAAATGGTGCAGTTCAACTCGGTTTGGTTCTGTGTCATTGAAAATGGACTTTAACCCACTAGATCACTTTGAGGATGCAATTTGCTGTCTCTAATACCAATAAGCTAACTCAAATTTAGAAGAAACATGAAGTATATTTTTGAAATCATAATTTGATTGGTGAATTTACATTGCCAATATAGCCATCATCTTTTTGTACTTTGTTTTGTAAATAAAAATAGAATTGGCTTGAACTTTCTTGCACATTGATTGAGTGCATATCTTGATATTATTAACTGTGAATTTCAGGTTAATATGTTATATTTCCATAGCAAAATCATAATTTGATTGGTTAATTTATATTAGCAAATTAACCATCATTTTTTCGTATTTTTTTTTTGTAAATAAAAATAGAATTGGTTTTTGATGCAAGCAAAGTAGTTTATTCTTAGCTATAGAAACCTAGTTACCAAATAAACGGGTTCATATGTTTTAACACCATGAGGATTATTAAGCTGAACGATGCACATATTGTATTTCATTTCTTGTCTGTAGTGTTGAAAAAGGAGGTTAATAAGCAGCCCAGGTGTCTGTTTGAAGTTTAAAAGAGCATCGCCTCCCCTGCTAGCTGTAATTACCTTATTTGTGCTAAAGCGCGAGTGCTAACTGTGTTCTCTTCACTGCAAAAGACGTTCTCAGTTACTGTTTCTTTTATTAATCATCGTTCTTCATACTTGGGGTTCGCTAAATTTTGAAAATATTTTGTGGGTTAAATCCTTGAATGGTTGGTGTTTTTGTTCTCTTATTATTGTATCTTGGCATTTCCTGTTTTATATTTTTATTTTTTTCATTGGGGTAATCACAATATTATTGAGTTTTTTTGTTTATAACCAACTTCACTTCTTCTTTTTTTTTTTTTAAAAAAAAACAATCGTCTTAGACTATTTTTGTTAGAAGTTTTGACTCCGTTGTTGGTTTCCACGTCTAATGTTTGTCTCCTCCTGAATTAATGCATGCTAGAATTTTATTAAAAGTGTTAGCTTTGAGCTTTAAATATATATATGCAGAAGGAAATTTTAAAGGTATCAATACAAACTGAGTTCTAATTTTAGTTGTCATTTTGCTTTTGGAGATGATGGGATTTGCAAGAAAACAATGTAAAATTTAGCAACGGTGATTTCCGTTTGCCAATTTACCAAGAATGAGTCATTTGACAGAGATATGTACGAAAACTTCAGCGACAGGAAAATGCGATGCCATTCCATATTCAGCGTCGGATGTCTGTCGCCATTAAGATATTAGCGGTTAGGAGAGCAAACATTCCGCCGCCATAATCTGGCGACACGTTTTTAAGAAGATGCATGTATTTTGTAACTATTTCTTATTTGCTTCAAAAATTATTAAGGTTACAATAATAAAAAAAATATTTACCTAATGATTAGTCTTGATAAGGTATCAGATGAACTGAATTTATGTCAAGCTTTGTTAGTTTGTAAATCCAAGATATAATTTTGTTGCATTATGTTGTTTATATATAGTACAAAAGAGAGAACATATTCTCTATGGTTTTTCCCATTGAGTTTATGGGATTTAATTACAAAACCAAAACTCACAATTTCATAATTTTGAAAACTATTTCATTATCTCAAAAACCAAACTAGTCTCCTCATGTAATTTAAATAGTAATTTTACTGCCATTTTACTTATCAGTTATAAACTCGTTTAAAGATAGCTCCTCTAACCTTAATTAGAGTTAATTCCCTGTTGATTTGTCATATATTTGGAACTTTAACTTTCTTTGTCATTTATGTTTATTCAGGTTTCTCTTTATTTTCATAGCAAATATCAAATGCCATAGATAATGCAAAGCCTCTTCCAACATTGTTACAAAAAAAAGAGGATATTTTCATATTAAATTATCAAAAAATGTATATAGTATATATTTGTTTAATTTTATTACCATACTGTAAGTTACGTTTTTTGGTTTGAATGGAGAATTGGGAAGAAAACAATATATATATATATATATATATATTGTTTTATTTTATTTTGTTAGAATACTATAATTAGCAACAGGAGAGAAAAGGAAGGAAAATTGAAATATAAGTTCTCTAAAAGTCCATTTATTTATTTGTAATTTTTTTTAAGGAAAATCAAGAAAAATAGGAAAAATTAAGTCATTACAAAATTCTGATGGTTTAGATTCACTTTTTAATGGGTTTAAATTATAGCAATTTATTTTAAAAAAATAATGATAAAAAAAGATTGGCTCTATTATTTGCTGACAAACCAAACACGCCCTAGGTGCTCCGCTTTTAAGGCGCGTTGTGCCTTTTCAAACTGGAGGCTCACTCCCTTTTCTGTTTCTTCAAAACGATCAAACAGTTCACAGCCAATCCATTCAAAAAATTTAAACTTCAAAGAAATGGAAGCCATTTTGGTGAAATGCGTAGAGAATAGTCTCAACCAGTTGTTGCTCAAAAACGCCATTTTTCTCTGCGAACGCCTCTGCGCTGAGTTCCCCTCCGAGGTTTTCCTCTTTTCCCTCTATTTTTTTTTTCTTTTCAGTTCTATTTTAAATTTACTTACTTATTCGAAATTCAATTTTTGTTTTAGGGGTTTTCTTACTGCATGATTCTATTGGTTGGTTATAATGTAGGTGAACTTACAATTACTGGCTAGATGTTACCTGAATAATAATCAAGCTTATTGTGCATATCAGATTCTTAAAGGTACTAGTTCATGGCTTATATTATTTTGATTAGGCCCCTTTTTTTTACGTGAACTCTGTACTTGAGGTTCATCATATATGGAATTCTCATTCTTTGTTTTCTTGTGAATTGAAGGCACGTATATGCCTCAGTCTCGCTATTTGTTTGCAATGTCGTGCTTTCAAATGGATCTTCTTAGTGAAGCTGAAGCGGCACTGGTGCCTAGTAAAAAGCCTGATGCAGAGGTAATTTTAATTTTTAAAATTTTAAATTTTTTTATAATGCTGTTATGCTCATCATTATCTCATGTGTTTCCTTCTTCAAGACACTAAGCATGTACTGCTTTAAAATGGGAATACGGTTTATAGATTGTCACCACAGCAGATGACAATATACGTTTTTATTGGTTATTTATGCATGTCATGCATTCAGGATCTTTTGTTGGGTTAGTGCTGATGTGATCTCTGTTGTTAAGTCAGGCTTATTTTCATTATTTTTTTGTTTGTAGGTTCCAAATGGTGCAGCTGGTCACTACCTTCTTGGCCTTGTATACAAGTTAATGGAAATTTTTATTATTTTATTATCTCTAAGTTAAAAATTTTAGTTCTTATTGTTTTTACCTGGTTATTCTCTTAAGCTTTGAGAAATATTTCATGGCATTACATTCTACTAGGGTGACTTAATTCTAAGATTTTATCAGAATTAAAATCAGAACCCTTTAAGTTCTGTTTCATCTTTAGAGGAGGGCTCACATTTTGTTAGGCAGAAGATGTTGCACAGTTATTAGATAAATTGATACTTGCTCACCTGTGCCAGTCTAATTTGGATGTTTGTTACTGTTTTATTCCTTGATTGATCAACCGGAATGGGCAAAGGTTAATGCGCAGAATCATGCTGAATCTGATTTAACTTGGTTCGTTTTCAATATACATAATTAACTGTCAATTCATCAAGAGAAAAAAAAGGCTTTACTCGTTACTTCTTGTGAATATCACGTTTATCTGCTGTAAGCTTCTAGGTTGTAACTTTGCATATTAATTAGAATGGATGATCAATTCATCAGGTAGTTATGCTAGTGCAACTGTCCTTTTTCCACATTCCTTTGCCAGGAAGACTACAATGCATTTTAGTTCATTAATTTGTTGAACATATCAGCTTCTGACATGGTATTAATAATCTACATCAACTCCCTTTAGGTACACCGATAGGAAGGAAAATTCAGTCAAACACTTAAAGAAGGCCTTGTCAATTGATCCATTATTTTGGACAGCATACGAGGAACTGTGTACTTTAGGTCAGTGCAAATAACATACTTGCTTCTGACTTTTCTAAGACAATGCAAAAATGCATGTGATCTTGGACACTGTAGGCAGATTGCAATTATTTTCTGTAACTTCTTGTTGTCATATGAGTTCGCTACTGTAGTTTGTAAGGTTCTTTTTTGGAATGGAATTAATATCGTTTTATCTGTTGGATTGCCTGGCCCATTAATTCTAAATTTCATGTAATTCTTTAATATAATATCTAAAGAGGCGATATCCAAGTGTCTTTACAATTGCTAATGGAAATGAAATGAGATTATCAATTTTTGGTGTTATGATATATTCCTGTGGCTAAATGAGATGATAGATGCTTGTTGTGAGTTGTCACCTGGAGATTGTCTCAATTGGTATCTGCTTTTTGTTTTGAATCTTTTCACTTCTGTTACAATTATACTTGGTGCCACTTTTTGTTCTGTCCATTTTTTTTCACTATTGCACATGAAGTATAGGCCTTCATGCAAACTGATATAAAACCAACAATTAAAGCATTATTTTGTGTGATGTTTCACATATATATTTTATGTGACACCTTAGTGAGTTGTCTTAGATATTTTCAATTTTACCACTTCTATAATATAGTAAATATTCATTTGATTTGAACTTATACAATAGACCATATTCATATTTTGGAGTATTTCTTTCATATTCTATTTGCTTTTGTCCGGAGGTCTAACTCTATACTTTTCAGGTGCTGCAGAAGAAGTAACCTCTGTTTTTAGCAATGCAGCTGTTAGTTATGTTCAAGAGTATTACTCGGGTAATGAATCAAAAAATTTGCAAACAATCTATGAGGATCAATGTTCAGATGGGAATGTAACGCACTTGAAGCATTTGCAAGAGCACAATCTCAGAGATTTTTCTCGAAATTGTCCTGAGACAGAATTTTTGGCCGGATCAACTGGCATTTCTTCTCCTAAATTGCCATTATGCAGTATGCCTTCAGCAGTGCTTACACAGGTAAGTTCCTAAATTGATTAGAACGGAAGATTCTACTTTATGTTTACCCAAATTACTGTTTTCCATATTTCTTTATTTAAAATCTTCTTTTATCTTAAACACGTTTTGCATATTAAATCCAAGTCTCCCAAGACACTTTTGTTTTTTTTTTTTACCATTTCATTTGAGAACGAACAGTGGGAACAGCAGCATAAAGTTTGGGGAATTTTTGACCTGCTCTGCTGAACTTGAGTAGCATATCAGAATAAGAATCTCTTTTCTGACAATGTCATAAACTTTTTATGGCATTTTATATCCCATTTGGTCTTCCAAAGATGGCTTTAGCTGTTAATCTCTATATTTCTTATGTTATATTCTAAAAGACTTATGCATCTGTTATTCAAGAAAAAAGTACCATAAGCCATAAAAAGGCACTTGCTGACTGCAATTTTTTTAAAAAAAAAATTCAATATCATCTAGGAGAGTCAAATCTGATTGATTAGAAGCGACTTTAGTTGTTAGAAATACGTAGTGGATAAAATCAATATTGAATCTTCTAAGTCATGAGAGACAAGTTGATGGTCCATCATCTGAATCGTTGACTTGTGAAGTAGGATGTTAGAAGTTAGCATATGATACACACAAATAATATGCATACGCTCATAATATTGGATTACTCAAATTTAAGCTTTTCTCAGCTGTTGGAAAATAATGTTCCTGAATTTTATTGATTGAGTGTATGATACTCTCTCTTCTTATTGGTGGTTTTTAGTGAAAATATAAATTAATACAGAAAACATCTTAACAATTTATTTGTATTGGATAGGTAACGAGTTTGTTCCTTAGATTCCATAGTCTTCTTATTATTCAGCTTCTGCAGAATGCTTGAGCTGTCTGAAGTCAGCAGCAATATTCTCTCAATATCATGCTCTTTAGTTATGTTTGTGTCTTTGAGCATGTCATGAACTGAAAGGATTCTGAAATCTAACATCTCACTTATTAATTGAATCCCCATGCCAGTTTCATTGTGGAAATGTGGAACCTAATTCAAACTCTTTGGGAGGCAAAAAATTTCCAAATACTACAGCTCAGGATCCTCAAAGAAAATCTGTTGCTGATGGCAAATCAGGGAAGGTTGTACCTGAATTTTAATGCAAATGACTGTCATGGTGTCACCTTCATTCATATTGTGATTGTCAATTACATCGTTGATGTAATAGGAAATATGTTTGGCTTCAATGCACCACTTTTTTTAGTAAGATGTTGTTTTGTGGCCTTCAGGCATATGTCAATTGCATGAAGTGCTTTCTTGCTTTTTTACTTCTGAAGAAATTAGTCTTGAGATGCAGGCTGTTTACCTAAATAATCTTGCGTGTTAAATCCTTCCCAATAAGCATATTGCTATTGCAAACTTTGCGTGCTTGACCACCAGTTTTGGTTTAATTTAGATATCCAATTTCATCATTTGAATAAAACAGTTCAATCGTATTCAATCATATTTCAATTTTTTGTATGTCATCTTGAAGGTTTGGAGCAGATTATTTTCAGATTCTGGGCTACGTCGAAGTCCAAGACTTGCTGCCATGCGTGCGAACTCAAATGTTATGCAAGTAGGTATTGGAAGAGGTCTTCCATTATCATCTAAATCCAACTCTATGTTGTTTGATTCCTCAGTGGTTTGCAGAGACCAAAATGAAGGTAATAACTTAATTGAGCAAATTCTCTGCATGTACAATGGTGAAACCAAATAATGATTTTTTATTGGTTGCCCATCCTGAAAAAGAATAAGTCTTTTAAAAGTTGGTAGCCACTTTGCATTCTCTTTTTATTGTTCATATTAATCTTTAAACCCATCAAACTGGGGCAGAAATGGAGACCAACTTGATACTGGTCGTCTCTTTTTAGCTTTAATTTGTGCTCATTTGTTGTGGATTTGATATAATATTTGCGTGACTGATAATAACTGGAGACAAATAAGAAATTCTAGTTCCTCCTTGTAAACTGAGCGGTGGCAATTGACACACATAAAGGTAAATATCGGTGATTGAATCAAGTCTGAAGGCTATTTGCTCCATGTTCTATATTAGCTGATGAATGCCTCTCCTAGACTTCTAGTTTTAGTCTTTTGGGTAATTAAGCAAAAAGTTATTGATTTGGCTTTAAAAAAAAATATGTTCATTCACCCTATAGTTGGTCAATGTCTTTATCATATTTAAAAGTCAATTTGGGTACTTTATCAAATCTAATTTGTTCTGCATTGATCTGAATGTGAATATGTTCCAACATTACATTTGAATTTCAAATATAAATTTCTCTCTTTTGTGATGAGTTTGGTTGGCTCAAATTTCTTTTTCAAGAAACCCACTCTGAACTTGTATGCAGGGAAATGTGCAGATACTTGTGATGATGCTTCTTCTCAGCATACAACTACTTCACATGTTTCTTCCTTGGGCAGTGACAGATTCCTTGAGCATGAGAGAACAAGCATGAAACTGAGCGGCTTAACAAGAAATGGGACAACAATCTTATCTGGCATTTCAGATGCTCTTTGCCTGTTGAGTCTTCTTGGGGAGGGTTACAGGCTTTTGTCTATGTATAGGTGCCAGGTATTTCTTATCAAGAGAAAAATATGTTTTCTGCAACTGATTCATAATATTCTGATCTTAATGATGCTATAAATAGATGAACACACTTAATACTGCAGGATGCTTTGGAAGCCTATCAAAAACTTTCCCAGAAGCAGTATAATACAGCTTGGGTTCTTTCCCAGGTAATTAAGCTGTAGTTATTGGTTTTCAATATTGGTGTTGGTTTTACCATATTTCATCTTTCAATGCAATGTAGACAACAATAATGTCTTTTAATTCCTTGTGGCTGCTCATATTATTTTGTTTGGCGTATTTGCTTGTGTTAAAAAATAATAAGATATAAGTTTTATATTTCCATTATGCAGTTATTTTTGTGACTCTGCTAAGCATAAAAATAATATGTAGATATATTGCTTAGCCAGTGGCCAATGGAAATCTTGCATCACATATGCTTAAAGTTAGAAAAACTTAACAGTCCCAGCATGGTAACCCTACGTGCATGTATAGAAAATATTTCCAGAAGTTTGTTTATTACAAAGAATGCAAGAAAATCAGAGATCTCATGGCATTGATTTTGAGAAGAATGATAACTTTAACTTATGATTTTGTTTTCAAGAATCCTATAGTTAATTTTCTCAAAATTTTAATGCGTATTAGTTCTCATATCTTTATATAAATTCTTTAACTCTTGGCTTTGCTTCTTATCTCTTGATGAAGGTTGGAAGAGCATACTATGAGCTAGTAGAATACATGAATGCTGATTATGCTTTTAGTCTCGCACGTCAATATTTCCCTTGCATTTTGGAAGGAATGGATATTTACTCCACCGTTCTTTATGTGAGTAATTTTTCTCCAGTCCAGTCACTGGTAGATATGTAGCTAGCATGCATTCTCCAGCCCAGTCATTAATACACTAGTAGCCAGTTTGCATATAATTTTTGCTGTCTCATTTCTGGTGCAATTTGGTCCCTTTTTTTCCACCTCTCTTAAATTGGCATTTAGAATTTTTGTTGTTTTTTTTTCACCTTCAGCCTATGTTTTTTTGTGGGAAAAGCGGATTCTTGAGAGGAGTTGTGCTCTATTTCTTACAACTTTTGTTCATAGATTGTTTTGGGAAAAGTTGTTTTATCTATTAGAACCATTATATTGTACACTTGCTCAGCTTACATTGTAATACCATTATCACCCAGTATATGTTCACTGACAAGCAAATGAATAAGAACATGAAGCTTCTCATGTTTTAGAATGATATATTTATTATGGTTATCCTTGGCCGAAATTTATGATAAATAAAAGCCTTAATTTAATTAGGGCATTTATTTGATTAAAAAATCGTGATTAATATTTCAACATGATTGTATGTGGAGTACAATAATTACTAAGACCTTTTTTCATGGTTGACATTGTACATTCATATATGTTTTATATTAATCTTGCAAAAACTTCCTAAGCTGAAAACTGTTATCCTGTCATTTTGCAGCATTTGCAGGAAGATATGAAGTTGAGCCACCTAGCTCAGGAGTTGATATTAATAGACCGTTTAGCTCCCCAGTCCTGGTACCTCCTTCAGACCTGTTCTTGAACCCAGTTTACGAGAAATTTACTTTCCTTCATATTGCTGTCAGCAAGCTGAAAATGACTGAATGCTACAGTTCAAATGGAACGGCCATTGCAGGTGTGCTATTGGAAACTGCTATAGTCTACAAAAAGACCATGAAATTGCTCTCAAAAGTTTTTCTCGAGCTGTACAGCTTAATTCAAGACACGCATATGCTTTCACCCTTTTGGGTCATGAGTATGGCATTTCTTCAAAACAGTCTGCAATGTGATTGAATAGTTCAAAGGAAGGGGCCAGGTTTATTATTATGCGCAATCTTATTGGCAGGTGTACAGCACTGGAGGAGTATGAAAATGGAGTGAAGTGCTACCAGAGGGCCCTCATTGTAGATCCAAGACACTATAATGCCTGGTATGGTCTTGGGATGATCTATCTCTGCCAAGAGAAACTCGAATTTGCTCAGCACCACTTTCAAAATGCTTTCTATATAAATCCTGGCTCATCAGTTATCCTTTGTTATATCGGAATCACTTTACATGAACTAAAGGTTGGGTCACTTTCTTAATTTCTTCTAATATCATGTGAAAGTGAAGTATTATTTATATATAGCTCACTGAACATGGCAATAATTTGACATAGCATTCTTAAATGTCAACCTGAATCAACTTAGTTTAGTTGCTGTAAGTTTGATATTACATCCTTAAATGGTTTTCGGATTTGGAAGATGTCTCTGTGCTATTACAAACTTAAGATGGGCTTGGTTATGCACAGGAAAATTCTGGCATGCTTTGAATTTGCAAAAAAACTTGAAGTTAAATATGCAAAGTTTGGAGTCTTACAAGTTATAATTGGATTTTGGCTCACTGCTTTTTTCTGTTTGTGCTTCTCTTCTATAATCTTTAAGAGAAATGAGGAAGCTTTGGAGGTGATGGAGAAAGCCATTGTTGCGGATACGAAAAACCCTCTACCATTGTACCAAAAGGCAAAAATATTGGTGGGCCTTGAGAAGTTTGATGAAGCGTTGAAAGTTTTAGAAGAACTTAAGGAGTATGCTCCTCGTGAAAGTAGCATCTATGCCATGATTGGTAAAATTTGTGAACATCGCAAGATGTACGATACAGCAATTCTTCATTTTGGACTTGCACTAGATCTAAATCCAAATGCCCTTGATGTCGCCGCCACAAAGGTAGTTTATCTTGTCTCTATAAAATGCACTTAATGTTTGATTAAGTTACCTAACATTTTTGGGATCCAAGAAGTATTCTATTTTATTTTATTTATTAAGTAGTGCTTGCACTCTTGAAGAATGATCATAGCCACATGGCCCCACATTAAATGTATTTGTCGATATACACCTTTTCTGGCTAGCTGAGTCCAAAAATGAATTGTGCATCCTATCAGTTAGAATGTTTAAAGCATTGCTTCATTTTTCGTTGGAATTTCAAGTAGTGGTTTATGCGTTGAATTTTCCTATCTTATCATGTGTTTTTGATAACCTAATCCTTTCTCTGGTTTGTCACACATTGAATCAGATTTTAATAACCAGAGTCAAGTTTTGAATTAAAGACTATTTTTTTACTGTCCAAAACATTTCTGTGGAGGCATTTCGGAGTTAGTGTTGCATTAGTTAACCGTGACTGAAATCAAATTAGCAATTTTGTCAATTTTCTTGCTTTATATGTATATTGCAGGCAAATTACTTTTCTCTAAGGAAATAAGAAAAAAATACGACTCATAAATTAATAATCTTTATTGGCAAGTGTAATACTCCAATAAGCAGAATACGGCTTAAACCTTGTCTTGGTTGTATTTCTGTTGAGGAGAGACTATGCTGACTTGAGATCATGAGTCTTTCTTTATATGTTATAGATGAGCTAAGAGTTACGCTCATAATGATATTTGCGGAAACTCTCTCCTCATCTTTGATTTACAATTATTAATACATTCCAATACTGCTAGTTCCTTGCCTAGATTCATTTCGTCAGACCTTTGCTCTCATAAAAATAATAACTTGGACCATTTTACGAAGGGACTTTGGATTCAAGAGCACTTGGAAGGACGTTTCAGACCTCAAAAAATTAAAACATGCTATTCATCGAGATATTGCATACACTATACAGCCACATTAGTGAAGTATTTGCTACATGGCAAACATCGGTCACGGGAGCTGCGGCTATCAAGAATACTGTGTAGCTTAGAATCAATTTACATGTTGTTATTAACTTGTCATTTTTAGTGTATGCCACGTCGTACTAGTGTAATGATTTCCAAATTCTTCATTATTGTGCAGGTCGCCATCGAGAACTTGCTTGTACATAGTGAGATTGACAACAACTTGTAAATTAAATTGTCTGGCAGGAAAGTATACATGGAAGTTCTGGGACAAACCTTTGATACTAGAGATGCTTGACTTGCAGGATCATTTAATGAAAGCCACTAGTAACCGTATAGCTTCATATATTTTGAGGTTTACTCTATCCCAGTTTCTCCATCTTGGACTTGGTGAGATTTCAACGCTATACCATGTCCTTTTCAAAAATTCTCTCTTTTTGTTATCCATCTTAACCTTCTTTATTGAATTGATAGAAAATAGCAATTTCTTTAATGAGAAAAAAAATGTATTTTGCATCTTTTTCATCTTTTTTAGCTTCCAAAATGTTATATTTATATATTGGTCATTGCAAGCAGGACAACATAAGCTAGGGCAATGCGAGAAGGTTCGGATACCTTGTGCTAGGCTGCCAGACTATTGTTTTAGGGCAGGTCTTGAATATAACAAAATTTGTTCATTAGAACCCTGGCCTCAGTCGTTCATGTCATATTAATGCCAAGAGGCATAAAAACTCGGACTTCACTTTCTAAATCCCTAACCAACATTACTGAGAGCAGATATCACGTGATAAACAACAATTGAACTGAAAAGCTTTTGCACTCATTTTATTTCTATTCGTTGACAATGTGTTTAATATTCAATTTTATTGATTTCTTCTTCACAAGTTTCATGTTAAGCCATAATATAATTTCTCATAACATCTGAAGTTGATTCGATCATCAAGTTCCTAAACCGTCGCATGTTGGAACTCCTATTTCTGCACAGATCACAGCAGCTTTGAGTTGAACTAGACGCTATACAACATCCTGTAAGTATATATCTTATAAATGGCTCAACTCCTACGGGGTTGTTAATATGTTGGCTTGCTAGCCTGTGATGATAATCTTTTTTGAGCATTTATTTGATCATCTTGTATTTCAGTGGGGTTGGTCGACTCATTTTGACTCGAGTCAAGATTCTTCAGCCCAACTCCTCTAGGCTCATATAGAGTCGAATTGATAAAATAGGTGGCGTCTGGTGGAATTCCATTCTCATCAAGAAACACCTCAACTCTGTGAACATCTTCACCATTATCATCTAGAATCTCCGTTTTGGAGTCTTTGTTTGCAAAGTTGACCTCTGAGATATTGGACAATTGTTTCACAAGAAACTTTGCTGAATCTGTTGCTTCATCTTCGCCATTCAGTACCGTAGATTCTTCTTGTTCAAGTTCCCATAGAAAATCGTCATGAATGTTCACATCAAACTCATCGTCTCCTACTCCATTTTCTCTTTTTTCAAGTTCCCTTAGAGCATTTTTATCTTGGGTTTCTGCTTGAGCTCCACTAACATAGTCCACCATCCCCTTGCGCCCCAAAGCGATGGTTAAGTTCCTTTCACTAAGATTTTCAGGATTCCCTAAATTCTCATGTTTGTGGTGTGAGTTTTTGATGAGGTATACCAACCACATGCAAATTGCTAAAAGTAAAACAGCCTGAAGAATCCTCTTTCTATCTAATCCTTTAGGTCTGCAATAACGCACACTTGCATGGTGGGATATGAGATTCTGTTCCATGAAAATAATCCCTGTGATGAATTTTAGGGAAATTTTATCAACTAAGTAGTGGATAGATGGAAATAGTATGGACTGAAAGTAATTAAAAAAAAAAAGATGTGAGGTTGTTGAGGGAAGATCAAAATAGGGTAATACTAAATCATATTTGTCCTTACAAAACAACTACAGGCCAAACAATTATATGATCCAAATCACTACTTATTTTCGGTGCTTTTGACTTTAGCACACTTCATATGTATTGCTTCCTTTGCAATTTCAAGAACCAGATTTCAGCATTTGATCAAGCCATAGTCACCGAACAAAGTAAATTGGTTATCAAACATTTAACAAAAAATACAAATCTAATCAAGTTTTGAATTCAGGTTCGAATTCTTATGAAAGCTTATTTCAAGAACACAGGCCTTGTACTTCTACTTAGCTCACATGCAAACAAGGGAAAGTTATTTCTAATGGAGAAACATAATCTAGTAACGATCAAAGTATATCAAGAAAACATGTCACAAGGAGAAAGAGAACCTGAAAATTAAAACTTGGATACCGACGAACAAGGATGATGATGACGGGGCAAAATGTATTCGAGTTGTAACCTGGTGAAGTATCAGATGAGAGAACCACTTCAGTATGAAGAAAATTAAAACCTGAAACAGAAGTTGATTGAATTGGTAACGAAGAAACACTAATACTGGAAATTCTTGAAAAGGGTATCAAGTAAAGAACTCGAAGAAGGCAAAAGTAAATGCCTTTGTGCAAGAAAATTCTTTAAAGACAGCCAGCGTTGAAAATCGAATGTTGAAATTCCAATGAGCAGATTACATTTCCCCAAATACCCCTGCATGTACCATTCTCTGGTTGATTCAACTGAGGGTATTTCATGGAAATAAAAATGTCTTTCTACTGTCTAGTTTCCTTGTTAGTCGGCTTTTTCAAAGTTGAGAAAGGCAATGAAATTTTGACTCATGAGGCATAAAAATCCGGCAATTCGGCTAAAGAGCTTCATTTGACATAACGGAGAAATTAAATCTTCTGAATTGTACCTTTTAAGTTTAAAGCACAATAAGAATAGATATAAATAATATTCATATAATTAATGTATCAAATCTTCCTATAGAATATATATATATATATATATATATATATATATATATATATATATATATATATATATATATATTCGAACATAAATTTAATACCTAATTAGGATTACAATTCCTTTCTCTTAAAGGTGGAATCGTGAAGGAATATAATTTCATATCATCATGAATTTGATGGAAAAATTCTCAAAAATAGCCAGACAGATGTGTCTTCTGAAAATATCGCATAATTAAATGTACAACATAGTGGGAATATAATAAAAATAGAAAGAAGAATCAAATTTTGAAATTTTTGTCAGATTTAATTATAATAAATTTGTAAAAAAACAAGTATTTAAAAATAGAATCAAGAGAACAACGAAACAAAAAGAATCAAGAAACTAGTATAGAGAGTGAAAAAGGGATCCAAATCTTTTCTTCTACAGATCATTCAGTAGACATAACCGACACATATATACCATATATATACGAAATATACATCAAACATATACTGGTTATATACCGTCCATATATGATGGTGGAAAGTAAAATTTTAAATAATAAAAAAAAAATTAGTTCGGCACAATAAAGGCCCATTTATAGATTAAATATAAAAAATTTTGAACATTTGGCCTTGCGGCCTAATTACGGCTTTCCCAACATCCATTCACCAGCAGTGTTCTTTCCTTGTTCTCGACGGTGTCGTTTCTGCTTCATCCAAGTCTGATTTCCACTTTTAACTCATTTTTGTGAATTAACGCATGCGTTTATACGCAATTTGCTCGATATTGCATTTGCTTTGTATATGATCCGATGCATGTCGTCAGTCATTTAAAATTCATATATGTGCATTTGTTTTGTATTTTTCACCGGTCAATTTTTGATATTTGAGATCGAGAAAGTGAGTTCTCGGTTAAATTTATTGGCAATTGATGGATATTGAATTTGTATCAAAATTTAGGGTTTTGTGCTTTGATTCGATCTAGTCTTTATAGATCAGTCATTCGAAATTTTCATGTATGTATATTTCTGGTATTATGTGCACTTTTCATAATTGATATTTCATTCGAATATTGTTGTTTTTGCTTATTTTTTAATAATGAATTATTGGGATCTGTAATATTTTATAAAAATTAAGGTTTTAGTGATTGTTGTAAGTTATTATTTTGTCGATTTTAGTTATTGGGCAGTTTAGAAATGTTGGTCAGAAGAGAAATTGAAATTTTTAAGTGGGGAACACATCATGGATTGGATAGTTTTGTAACTTCTATTCATTGGTTTAAAAAAAAAAAAAGCTTGATTCATTTGTTCTTTTGGAGCTGGAAATTTTATGTACTATTCATTTGGCTTAATGGATTGTAGAGTTAGTTCAAAAAATGCTACTATCCATCCAAACCAATCGGATCAATTCAAATCAATCAAATATTTTAATTTGTAGTGCTTTTTAGTCGGATCGGATAAAATTTATCCACCTAACTTGTAGTGTGGATTAAGTTGGTATAAAACCATCGGATTGTGGTTTATTTAGGTTAAATTTATTTCATTCTTTTCTCTCTCTCAATCACTACTTTTCTCACCATCAACATCTCAACCAGATTGCAGATCATTACATCATCAACATCGGATTGAATCGCCATAGCTGTTGCTCGCTAGTATCCAACGGGTGTAAATATCGTCTACTTCCTTATGTGCTTTTATAATCTGTTTCAATAAGAGGTGTTTTCTTTTTGATTTGATGATGTTTTGGTGTATAGATCTAAGGGTCTTTACTAGAAAAATATCTAGGGTAGGCTTTTGTTGTATTTCTACGGATTGTGTCAATCGATTGTGCTTCTACAAACCCAGTTTACCATAGTTATTGTGCATGTAATTTTATTTTACAAACTTAGCAAAATGCGTCTAACAAAGAAATGCAAAGGTTTTGGGGGAAGTTTCCCTTCTGTTGATGATAGAAATAATTATGCTATAAAGCCCAAACTCTTAAATTCAATAAAATTCACATATAATATACCAATAATGTATGAATCATAAATGATTCAATGCAAAAACCAACCCAAATAACTAAAAGATCTAACCCATTACCTATAGATCAAAGAACTGAAACAACACATATGATCAGCAGCCAAAAACCCACCTGTTTCCCCATTTTTTAACATAAAAAAAAAGGATCAACCCTCAAGAACTATTAATCCATCAAACTAAGAAAGTGATAAATGAAAGTAAGTAAAAAAAGTAATTAGAAATTGGAATAAATGAAAGAAAAAAACTAAGAAAGTGATAAATGAAATTGGATTATTTCTCTTCAGTTTGTAGGTGAAAATAGGTTTCCTTAATTTGTTTATTTTCAATTAATTTCTCTCTCTCTCTCTCTTTCTCTTGCTCATTTCTTTTTCGTAATGGGCTCTAATAGTTCTGTTATATTATGGTGATGAAGGAAAATGCACTAAAAAGCATGAAAAAGAAAGAATATTACCATCACTTTTATGACAGGGCAATAGTTGAAATCAACTTTAAAAACTGTTCTTTTTTTTTTTTTAAATAAAAGGTTGTATTATAAAATAAAAATGATAGGGTTATCTTAAAATAAAAAAAGCAACTCCAACTATTAAAATTAGTTTTTATTTATTATTGTGATACAAAATGATCATTATAATAATTAAGACCGGAGATAATTATTAGTTGATTATTACTTAATAATATTAAATATGTTTTTCCTTTTATTATTGAAATTATTTTTTTCTATAGTTCAAAATTATAGGACCTATTTATTATTATCCAAAAGCAGAAGTGGGTTGGATTGGATTCTCTTATTGATAAGTGTATCTAAGTGTCTGGTAGAATTTTAAATGAAACATTCCTTGGTTAGGCATAAAAGACAATTTTGTTTAGGATATGTCTGCGGTTGGAAAGTCCTTTCAGGTTTTGGATCAAATTTGTCTTCTTTCTTTCTGAAAATGTGTATGATGCTAGTCAAGTTATTATCAAAGTTAATTATCTTAGTAGTAATAATGTATGTATTTTCTGTGGCATATATATGTATAAATATTCTGACAAAGCTCTGCTACAAGAGCTTTGAACACTATTTGATGACTCAGTTCTTGACACTCTTCGAAGAAATTTGATGTTATATATTAATATATATACAAACCTGATGTCTGGTCTGCTCATAATTTTTCTCCCCAAATCATTTGAATTTGTGAAAATTAGGCATATTAGATAACAATATTTCTCCATTCCTTAGAAGGTCAGACTCTGGTAAAAACAGAATTTACCCAGAGCTTTTAACAATGAAATTAGGATCACCACCTACCTTACGTAGATGCATTATAAACATGCATCGTTCAGAATTTTATCTGGATAAGTCACATCGTTGTTCGGCTTTATCCCCATGTTAAATTTCTAAATAATTCTCACTCACTTATCATGTAAAAGATTGCAAAACCAATTTTTTTTAAGTTTGCAACTCTTCCTACTTAGTATCCATAATAACTGCCATTTAAAAACAACCCATAACTCAAATCGGACTCTCCTTCCAAAAGAAGTGAGTATGTCATCGGACAGAAAATGAAGTATGAATTGAAGTTGACTCAAACCACTGCCAGAAAACCTATTCTCTTGTTTCAAGATTCAGCCACATAAATCTATGTACGCCACTTCACAAGAGGAATTGCCGGTAAAGATGTACAGAATCAGCGGGTTGTGGTTAGTGGATTAGCAGCTTCCATTCAGTTTCCCCATCATAAAATGCTTATTCACTCCCATTTAGCAACCTTCAGTATTGTCAATAACCACTAATATGCCCTGTTCCAACCGAAAGCGCTAGTTGATAACCATTTTCCTCGAAGGAATGACTCGCCAACCTTCTTTATCCACTTGGCCCTCGTTGAACAGATAACATTGAAAAACATCAAGTACAACATCTATATAGATCATGGAAATTTAGTGTCAACAGGCAGACATAAAAAGAGACACTAAAAGAAAAGCACAGCAAAACCTCGCTCATCATACATTATGGTGGGAAAAGGGAAAAGAAAATAATTAGAGTAATACAGCCACAGTGGTCCACCAACTCACATAAATATCAAAAGACTCTGACAGAAGAAACATTGCAACAGAAAATGACACGAACAGAAGAAAAAAAAAGATCCAGAGATGATCTATGCATTAACAAAACAAAATTAATGAAAGTTGCAAACTACATGCACTGTCTTGCAAAATAACGTATTACAATGGAAGCTAATGTCCAAAACCCTTAGTCTGACATATCCGACAAATAAAAGCTATGGAATAATATCAAGGAAACAGGTTCTCAAGAAATGAAGACGTAAAGGAACTAAAACAACATCAAGTATTTAAACAAAAAATTTCAAAGACTCGAGCTCTAGGGATCAACTGTCGTAACCTGTTGCCACTCCCCATCAACTGCTTCTTTCCATAACGTCACATTGTTATTCCCATCAGCAACAGCCAAGATATTTCCGGTGAGTGACCATGTGACTCGCCAGACAGCAGTCTTGAAATCATTTAAGACCTTACCTTCCCACTGATCCCCTTCCTTTGCAACAGTCCATATAATAACCTTCCCATCCTGAGAGGCACTAGCAATAGTAGATTTAGGAAGGCCCAAGTTGGGAGCCCATGCCACATCCCTTACCCAGTCAGTATGCATTTGAAGAGCTGGAAAGCAGTCCATCTTCCAGAGCCCATTGTAGAGCTTCCACACTTTCACAGTATTGTCACAACCTCCTGAGCAAAGCTTCTGAACAGGGTCAAGCAGACCGGAACCAACAAGAGCACCAGGTGCAGTTGATGGAGCCCATGAAACTGAAGTTACACCAACAGGGTGAGCTTGATCAATCCTGGATGTGTCCCAACCACCATCTGCTCGTGCAGTAAAAACTGATATATTTCCATCTGAAGAGCCACAAGCCAAACAGAGTCCAACCTCGTGAGGTGCCCAGGCAATGGAATTGACTGATGATTTGTGGTCATCAAAAACATGAGCTTGGGTCCATTCATTCTGATTGCCCTCCTTCCATATTATCACACGCCCATCATAGGAACATGAAGCAAGCAAGGAACCAAACTTTGGGTGAGCCCAGGCTACCTGCCACACAGCTCCTTGGTGCCCAGTCAACTTAGCAAGATGCTGAGAGGCATTGTTGCCAACCCCAATTATATTGATTGAGTGGTCTGATGAAGCAGTTGCAATACGCTTACCATAGTAATCCATTTGCACATCATGAACAGTATCCTCATGACCTGTCTCAATCTTTTGAGCAGGCATTTTCTCTGATGGATATATACTACTTTAGAGTGCCCTTAAGATAAATTTGCTAGTTCACCTGAATAAGAACCAAAATTAGTTAAACAGCCAGTCTACTGATGCAACCACTTGTAATACCACCAGCATGCAGTACAATCCATTAAGCCAAATGAATAGTACGTAAAATTCCCAGCTCCAAAAGAACAAATGAATCAGGCGTTCTTTTTAAACCAATGAATAGAAGCTGCAAAACTATCGAATCCATGATGTGTTCCCCACTTGAAAATTTCAATCTCTTCTGACCAACCTTTCTAAACTACCTAATAACTAAAATCGACAAAATAAAATCTTACAACAATCACCAAAACCTTAATTTTCATAAAATATTCCAGATCGCAATAATTCATGATTAAAAAAAATAAGCAAAAACAAACATATTCGAATAAAATATCAGTTATAAAAAGTGCACAAAACACCAGATATACATACGTGAAACTTTCGAATAAGACCAGATCGAACAAAGCACAAAACCCTAAATCTTTATGCAAATTCCAGATCCATCAATTGCCAATTAAATTAACCGAGACCTCAATTTCTCGACGTCAAATATCAAAAATCAACTGGTGAAAAATACAAAACAAATGCACATATATGAATTTTAAATGACTGACGACACGTATCGGATCATATATAAAGCAAATGCAATATCGAGCAAATTGCGTATAAACGCATGTATTAATGCACAAAGATGAGTTAAAAGTGGAAATCAGACCTGGTTGAAGCAGAAACGACACTGTCGAGAACCAAGGAAAAAACACTGCTAGTGAATGGGACGGAAGAAGAATTCGAGTTTCAAATTTTTCTATGATGCGAGCAAAAATGTCATTACATATCGGATACGACTTCTGTTGTGCATGCTGGGAAAGCCGCAATTGAGCCGAAAGGCCCAAATATTCAAATTTATTTATATTTAATCTATAAAGAGGCCCTTACTGGGCCGAACTAAATTTTTTTTATTTAAATTTTTACTTTCCACAATCATATATGGACGGTATATAACCAGTATATGTTTGGTGTATACTTCATATATGTTTGTCGGTTATGTCTACTGAATGATCTGTAGAAGAAAAGATTTGGATCCCTTTTTTACTCTCTATACTAGTTTCTTCATTCTTTTTGTTTCGTTGTTCTCTTGACTTTATTTTTAAATAATTGTTTTTACAAATTTAGTTATATTTAAATCTAACAAAAATCTCAAAATTTGATTCTTCTTTCTATTTCTATTATATTCCCACTATGTTGTACATTTAATTATGCGATATTTTCAGAAGACACATCTGTCTGGCCATTTATGAGAATTTTTCCATCAAATTCACGATGATACGAAATTATATTCCTTCACGATTCCACCCTTAAGAGAAAGGAATTGTAATCCTAATTAGGTATTAAATTTATGTTCGAATATATATATATATATATATATATATATATATATATATATATAGGAAGATTTGATACATTAATTATATGAATATTATTTATAACTATTCTTATTGTGCTTTAAACTCCTTAAAAGGGACAGTTCAGAATATTTAATTTCTCCGTTATGTCAAATGAAGCTCTTTAGCCGAATTGCCGGATTTTTATGCCTCATGAGTCAAAATTTCATTGCCTTTCTCAACTTTGAAAAAGCCGACTAACAAGGAAACTAGACGGCAGAGAAACATTTATATTTCCATGAAATACCCTCAGATGAATCAACCAGAGAATTGTAAATGCAGGGGTATTTGGGGAAATGTAATCTGTTCATTGGAATTTCAACATTCGATTTTCAACGCTGGCTGTCTTTAAAGATTTTTCTTACACAAACAAAGGCATTTACTTTTGCCTTCTTCGAGTTCGTTACTTGATATACCCTTCTCAAGAATTTCAAGTATTAGTGTTTCTTCATTACCAATTCAATCAACTTCTGTTTCAGGTTCTAATATTCTTCATACTGAAGTGGTTCTCTTATCTGTTACTTCACTAGGTTACACCTCCAATACATTTTGCCCCGTCATCATCATCCTCGTTCGTCGGTATCCAAGTTTTAATCTTCAGGTTCTCTTTCTCCTTGTGACATGTTTTCTTGATATACTTCGATCGTTACTAGATTATGTTTCTCCATTAGAAATAACTTTCCCTTGTTTGCATGTGAGCTAAGTAGAAGTACAAGGCCTGTGTTCTTGAAATAAGCATTCATAAGAATTCGAAACTGAATTCAAACCTTGATTAGATTTGTATTTTTTGTTAAATGCTTGATAACCAATTTACTTTGTTCGGTGACTATGGCTTGATAAAATGCTGAAATCTGGTTCTTGAAATTGCCCAGGAAGCAATACATATGAAGTGTACTAAAGTCAAAAGCACCGAAAATAATTAGTGAATTGGATCATATAATTGTTTGGCCTGTAGTTGTTTTGTAAGGACAAATATGATTTTGTATTACCCTATTTTGATCTTCCCTCAACAACCTCACATCTTTTTTTAATTACTTTTGGTTCATACTATTTCCATCTATCCACCACTTATTTGATAAAATTTCCCTAAAATTCATCACAGGGATTATTTTCATGGAACAAAATCTCATATTTCAGTAAACCAAACTCTTCTCTACTCCAAGTCGTCCAACATGCACTGTTGATGGTTTTTCAGGTTCGCCATTGCTGTTTTTCGACCAAAAATACATCACTCAGAAAAACCCCCATGACAAAGTATCAGAAGCTTGTTAGCTTAAGAAAAATAAAGGATTAAAGCATGATCTCTACCTTATTCTGCATCGCATTTCATCAGAGCAGAAGCGAGAGTAGAAGCTTTCAGAGTCAACACCCTTTTTCCAAAGGCGAATCTTATTAGCTGGGAAAATTAGCAAAACCAATCAATGTAATGCAGTGCTAAGTGGGCACTAAATCAAATCCTAATATCTCGCTACTATCTCGTGTAGAATAGCTGCAATCAATTCTAACCAAATCCTCCAAAAGCGATCTAAGATCTCCGATTTCTGGACAAATGGAACAAAAAAGTTATGGATCTGAGTTTAACCCAAACCTAGAACAAGAAAAAATCAAAACAAAAAAATTAAGATCAACAAAGTGAAAATGACTTGTCAAAACCAGAAGAAAAGAAGGCGATAAGGAGAGGGGAATAGGGTCTTACCGAAAGAATAAAAAAGGCAACCACCGATTAGTCTCGGGAATTGGATTTCCTTGAATGGAGCAACGGCGGAGTGCTGTCGTGGTGCTCGTGGAGGAAAAATGAAGATATTAGAGGAGAGGCTGAGGTTGAGGTTCACAGATTGCAGTTGCGGGTAGAAAGAGCAGCGATGGTGAAAGTGAGAGAAAGAAGAAAACTGGAAACCTAACCCGATTTTTGTGTGGCCCAATAATTTTTATACCAAACCGACCCGTAACCATACAAATTGGTTAAATAAATTTTACCAAATCCAATAAAAAATGACTTAAAATCCATATATTGATTTGATTTGGGTTGGGCGATTTGATTTGGCTGAATAATCATTTATTCAGAGCAGCCCTAAAGGAAGGGAGAAAAAAATAAAGAAAACTAGATAAATTGTGTTTTTGTATTTCATCACAGTGGGCCCAATTTTAGTTATATGATTTAGAGTGTTTGAGATTTAGTTATATGATTTAGAGTGTGTTTGACATTGGTGGTGTTAGGCGTTGAAAAATGAGATTTAGAATTTTTTTAATTTTTTGTAAACTGATTTTTCCAAATATGCTTATGACAAAAATATCTATTTACCTGCTTCTATCCAAAAACAGTTTTCAAAACTCAAAAAACTTAAAAATAAAATTTTTTTCTCCAAAATCGCTTTTGACAAACTCAATATCAAACGAGCTCTTAATGGGTCCCAAAGTAGGATTAGCTTCGTAATTTTTGTATCTTCTATTTGAATTTGTAGTTTTTTCGTTCATTGGGGAAAAAAGAAGTAGAATTATTGGAGAAACGGGAAGATTAAAGAGGGGAAGATAAAGAAATTATTATTTTGTAGACTCTACAATGCAACTCTTTTTTTTTTTTTTGATGCCAAAATGGACAAACATTAAAACTAATATTATTTTAGTGGGAGATATTCCCCCCGTTCAATGAAAACTTTGATAGAAAAAAAAAACTCAGATTAGTACTATTGAATCAAATAAATAGAATAATAATATTTTATAATCTATCTTATTAAAATACAATTTTTTTCAAAAAAAAATAATTATTTCAATGTAATTGATTTGATTCATATAAGAGAGTACAATACAATACAAGTTGACTAAACAAAAATTTCCCAACAAAAAAAAAGGAATAAAAATAGCTTGATTCATACACTAGATATTAATTAAGTTTAATTAAATAAGAGATTTATGGAATTAATCAAACAGTGTTAACACTTTATTGAGACATGTGGCCCATAGAAAATATGGCGTGTCCATACCTAAAATACACTTGTACATGAAGAGTTAGTTGGCAAATTCATGGTCTTTGATAGCCAATTTTTATTTCCTTTGTTTCAAAGTTAAGTTATAGTTTGATTGCCATTGATGTTCATATGTTCATTATATGTAAATTAAAAAATTAATTAAGTTGTGTGAATCTTAAGTTTCTTATTTTTTAAAACATTTTCATGCTCATACATTTTCATGCTCAAACATCTTAAGTTTCTTATAATGGAGGGATAAGATTTCTATACAAGGCAGGAACGGAGTGGGAACAAATTTAATTTAATAAATTAAAAATTATTTAAATACAACTAATATATATAAAAAATGTGAATACTTATATATGTTTGTTATAAAAAAAAAGTTGAACATTCATAATGATATAATAATATAAATTCTAAATTATTATAATTGTTCATTTTTTTAATATTTTTATATAATTTTTCATTGTTAATAATTGCAATACTAAGAAATTTTTTTTAAAGATTAAAAGAAGTACTATGAAATATTTTAGAGGGCATCCGTCCCTGATACAGGGGATTTGTTAATTTTTTTAGTGTTTATTATTTATTGCTTTAATTGTTTTTTTAGTTAATTAATTAATTTTTTTTTTCTAATGAGGGAGGAGCAAAACTAACTAGGCATGGATTTCAGTGAACAATAATCAAAATGGGGATTATACAGCAAGCTAAACGTCGTACTCTATACGTACTATCTACATTGGAGTAAGGTGAATTTTATATATATTTGAAATCAAATGTATGATAAGAACGAGAAAGATTAAAAGAAAAAAGAAAAAAGAAACCCAATGAAAAGTTTGAAAGGAATTAGCTACTTAGCTTGCAAAGTGGTGCACGAGGTCAAGTGAATAAGAAGTGATCAAAATTTTTGTAGAATTAGATTAATAAAATAAAATTACTAATTAAGCATTTAGGTGTTGCATTAGGGAGTAATATGTAACTGTCCACTTGATCCAAGACATTTGATCTTTCTTATGGTCCGACGTTGTAAATGTGTACGTCAAATCTTGAATATTTTTCCTAGGTTCTGATTAATTAAGGGAGTGGTCATTGCTCAATTTCTTTATTTTTTTTTCGGTTTGAATTATTAATTAATGTTCAACTTAATCTCACTTATATAGCTAACTAAGCTAGCATTTTATCGTGCCAATATTTTCTTGTGCCTCTACTCTTACAAGTCAAAGATTTTATTATGTAGGATCGATCATTTCGAGTTTGGGAAATTCTAAATTACTATTATAATATATATGCATAAAAATAGTTAAATAATCACATTATCAGTATTTTAATTTTTTTTTCTGAACTTATCTATATTTTAATCTAAAATAAATTATAAAATAAAACTCGAATAATTATTATTTTATTAGTTTGGTTAATTTGATTTAGTCTAAAAATAAAAAATTATTGAATTAAAAGAGTTTAGGTCATCTAATGTATCATGTTTACATTATTAATTATTCGATACGAACTTCAAATATTATATTTTTCACATATTTAAAAAATATTAACTAGTCCATTAAGTTTAAAAGGCAAAATATTATGTGTTCATGAACGTCCATGTTGCTTTGAAGTTAATTATGAATATTTTGTAATTTTTTTAGATCTAATACATTTTGAATTTAATTTGTAATAATTTATAATTAGCACTTAAAAATTGATATGTTTCTTTAAAAAAAATATAAACTATATATAAAAGCATGAATGGATCTATAATTTATTTTTAGTGAGGACGAATTTAATTTAATAGATAATAAATTAAAAATTATATAAAAACAACTGATATAAAAAATATAAATTTTTAAATACTCATATATATTTTAGTATAAAAAATATTGTATATTTATAATAATATAAATTCTAAATTATTATAATTATTCTATTTAAATACTCATAAGAGGAAAATATTATATACATATAAAAAACAATATGTTATAGGGACAATATTTTAAGTAAGTGTCTCTATTACTTCCACTCCACATCCGTCACTTTATCAAAGAGTGCACATTAAAGTTGGAGCGAGAATGAGTTTAAATGTGAATATGACGTAAGGTGCAGTCTACATTAAACTACGTGGGTCTATCCCATGCAAAAAAAAAAAAAAGTACAGCGTATATATCTATAAGAGAAATTGTCGGTATCCTAATTGGCTAATTGCTTGCATGCATAGACATGTGATCAGTTTATACAGGAATATGCATGTGACGAAGAAAGGCAAGCACATGATCTACATGACGTGCTTCCCTGTTTATTTTTATCTTATTTAAAAAAATAAAAAAATATTAATTTTTTTGGGATAATATATCCAAATTCCACAATGGCTCTGTTTTCCAAAGTGTAGGTATCTTGGCATGTTTATTAGCTAAGATGAAGATATATGTATATATATATATATATATATATATATATATATATATAGGATTATTGTATTTGTCGCCTCCCCATCCCACCATGTGCCACTCCCCCCTTACTATTTATTTCATCTTTAGGCTTCCCTTTTTTATTTGAGGTAATTAATAATTACCTCTCTTTTTATTATTAATTAGTTCCTTCTTGTTCTCAAACTTTGTTAAACTTAGAATTTCTTTTGACTTTTTTTTGTTATTAAGTGTTTTAAATTTGTCTTTTCATTTTTTAACTTTAGATTTTTTGGTCAACTTTTCATCATATATATGTGTGTGCGAAATTAGAATATTTGGACTGTAAAATTATGAGAAATTCTGATTTCGTTTGGGTTCATATCATTATCTATGAACCGAATTAATAAATTGTGACTATGTCACAGGACGATGCATTATTAGTTTGGTCAATTACTAGATAGAAAATTCTTGCTCGTACATACTTAATACGTATTTTTTTCATAAACCAAATTAATCACTATATATAAAATAATAACTAATTTATATATTAATTTCATGAATAATATCTAGATAAGTCTTATCAATTATCATTAATAGATATATGAATTTAGTTTGAGTGAGAAACTTTTTTGTAAATCAAAGGGTATAATTTAACTAGGATATCTATTTATTTTCAAATACTATACTGGCAGGCAATTTTAAATCCTCCTTTAAAAAAAATGTTCGAATCGATGTGAATTTTAGACTAATATACATAATTCATTAATTTCGATTTTTTTTTTGTTACAAAAAATGTTAAATTTCTACTGCCGAAAGTGTCGATCCCTAAAGATAACTAATATATATAAGTGAAAAATTGTAGAATTGATGGAAATTTTGAGACTTGAGAAAATGGATAGTGAGGTAATAATAAGGTTGTGAATTGGCAGATTTCATTTCATGACTGATTTGGCTCCAACCTAATGAAACAAATGTGAAGCTGATTGCAACCTAAGATATTCATCTTTAATTTGAATTGGTTATTTGAAATTATTGTTAGGTATACAAAAAGTAGGTTTAAAATATTTTTGATTTAATTGACTGATTTTTTTAATTTTTATAAATTATTTTTCTCAAACCTACTTATGGGAAAAATATTTATTTACCTACTTTTTTCATAAAGCAGTTTTCAAAATTTAAAAAACTTTAAAATAAAAAAATTTTCTCCAATTTTTGCTAAACGCAATACCAAACGGAGGCTTCTATATATTCGGTGTCAGGAAAATATTAATTATTTATGACAAAAAAATTATTTGATCTTTTGTTTTCTTTATGTGGTGGATATACATATATGTAATGAATTCAGAGATGGAGACACATTGGGGCAAGGGGACATTGTTCTCCTTTAAGAGTAGTTTAGTCAAATTGACATTCATTTAAAAAAAAAAATCTAATATATCACTTTATTTCAACAACATTCTATATTCTTCTACTTTTTACCTTATTTTTGTTATACGTTCAATATTCTCTCAATATCTACTATTTTTCATTAAATTCTCATAGAAGAAATCAATATTTAAGAATTTTAAAATAAATTCTTTATATTTATACTTTGTAATTTTTTATAGGGTTTTTTTAATTTATTTAACTATCAATTGTTATGTCAATAATTATAGAGTAAAAATTTCTTGTTTTGTCTAAAATGATAGTGAGTAAAAATTATTTATTTCAATTTTCTTTCTTATTTTCATGACTATTTAGTTATTTATTATGGGAATAGCTATCATTGCTGATTATTTGATTGTAGTTCATGTGTATTATTACCTTGAGCTATTCTTATTCATAATTTTTAATTTGTTTCATTTTTTTTATATATTATACAAAATTTAGAGTGAATTACGCAACCGAATGAGATATAAACTATGTAATAATTGTTTGGTAACTTATATCGAAAAATATGTATTTCTAAGTATTATCAATGAAACTTTTACGCAACAATTTAAAAATATAAAAAACCTAATTGTGTTAGGTTATTGTTTTTGAATGTTAATATGTAATGAAGTTAATATATTGACTTTATCAATATTGTTACTAATTTAAAATTTTATCTTTGATATATATTATTTTATTTTTATATTTTTCTAATTCAACCCTAACTAAAATTTAGGGCTACTTCACTGTATATGATCATCTATCCCAATCTTTTTAAGATTCGATCTGTGGCTCCAAATTATGAGTAAGGACTTTCTTTTGTGGACTTGAGAATGTCACTAATGCTTACTTTCTATTAGATTCTCACCCCTACCTTCTCTAGTATATGTTTTCTCTTCCTTTCCCTTTTCTACTTTCGTTTTCTCAAATTGTAAAGGAAACCAAAATTGCACTTATCAATTTCAATATTTGAATTCAAACATAAATTTATCATCAATTCAAAGTCACCTCATAATGTGTTTCAACAAACATGTAATTAATGGTAAGAATAAGGCTCCATTTTCCTACAGAAGTAGCTTTGAAATATATATAGTTAACCTCCATTCCATTTCTGTGAGCTTCGTCTTCACGTGGCCAAGAAGATAATTTTGCCTTTTTTTTTTAATTAAATAAGTATTGGGTTCTTTTGGAAGAGGAGTGGGAAGCCTTGAGCCCTTGACAGGTGGCATGTACGTAGGAAATTAAAGCGAAAAGACAATTAACACACCAACTTTTAAATTTCAATGGGCGACATATATGGTGAGGCCCGGACGGTTCTTTGGATAACAATTTTTATTTGGTTCAATGATGATACCATTATTAATTAAACAAGTGGGCATATATAGGGTTTAATAGCTTCATCTTTGATACTTCTCCTCCATAACGTTGTATAGCTTCATCTTTGATTCTAGAAAAAGAAACATAAATAACAATTAATGTCCAACTTATTTATTATTGATCTAGAGGTTTGATATTTCAATTTCCAGAGTGTTTGAGGGCGAAAAACAGAGAAGATTTTATCATATAATATATATGTATTCAGGGATATTTTGATTATGCAGTGAAAATTATATATATACACATAATGTGCATTTTGTCATAATCACCAAATAAATTTCTATATAATGGAGAATTTGTTGAGTTAAATAGATTTAGCCTTTAAGGCACATGGGTATCCAGAAATGCTAGCTAGCTAGTTTGGTTTTCTAAGGTTAACTAGGCTCCACTTCATCTCCTTGACTGAATATATTTGCTTTTGCAAACCTCCGAGCATATATATACGCGCGCATAATATTATAATGTCTCTAACACTTTAATGAATATGGCTAAAGTATTATTTATTTTACCGTTTGGAAACACCAAATTTTATTTTTATATAGTTTAGCAAAAAAAATAATTTAATTTGACCAATAAAATATGTTCAGTATTAAATTAGAATCTTAAAAAAAACGCTAATAAAACTAATGTTTTAAAAAAAACTAGTACATTATGATTTTTTTATATATTTTTTTTATCAAATGACATCTTATATTCTTTAACTTTAAATTTGAATTTTTAATTTTTGATACTAAATATGCAATTATTTTATTATTTTAGGTTGTTTAATATTTTGGATTAATATATATATATATATATTTAAATTTTTTTTATTTTTTATTAATATAAATATGTCATTTTATATATTTTTACAGTTACTTTTTTAACTAAATTTACTAAATTCTTTTAATTTAATCAGATAAATTATCAGTTACTAGATTTTTTAGTTAGTAGATTATCAATTACAACTAAATTATTAACTTGTAACTATATTACCAGCTAATTTTAACAAACAAAGCTTATATATGCTTGCTTGCTACCCCAATATAAACCCCCATTGGACCGTATCAGGTTTTTGAATCTTTGTTTTATTTTATTTTTTTTAATATAACAAGTTATTAACTAAGTTTATAAATAAAAATACCAAACGGGTTTAATCAATTTTCTTTTATTTTTATACTTACTTTCCTCTTGTAGTATTTATACTGTAATATAATTTTTATATAAATTCAAAACCTATATAACTAACTGCATGAGATGTTGAATTAGATTAAAATTCTACTGATTAATTTTTGGAATGGGTTTCGAATTTCAATCGTTTTTATTATTATTATTATTATTATTATTATTATTATTATTATTGCTTAATCTGTGATCCAAATAAACCATTATTGGGGTGTTGGACACAGATCCATCTCACTTTACTAACAGTAAAGAAGTCCATTGCCGTGTGATCAGAGGCCGAATTAAGAAGTTTTAGGCCCAAATTCAGAAGAAAAAAAGAAAGAAGATAATTTAATTTTTTTCTCCAAAATTGTACAGCTAATATTAATTATAAAGTGAAGGGTCAGCCAGTTGAGAAAGGTAAAATGTAAAATTGAGTCCGTGAAATACAGTACAATGGCACGAGAATTCAATAAGAAAGATGGGTTTCTTTGATTTACAACCTCAAGTTTCTAAGTCAATCTTAAACAAAAATCAAACCGTGATTATCTGTAAAAAAGAGCAAAATATCAGCATGTCTTCAGCTATTTATGATCAAGTACATAAATGCATGAAAGAAGATCGATAAGAACATCACTGAAGGTGATGGGATTCAAATACAATTCAACTTGTTTGCTTCATAGATTTTGGTTTCTTCATCTTCTATGGCTAACGTTTGTTGCTCTATTGAAATGGAGCCTAGAACCTTGAGAGAAGGCCAGCTTAACCATGCTAGGGTATCTCCTTCTTTCTTCTTGGATTAATCTCTTTTACTTCATATTAATTTCTTCTCCTTTAATTCAACTTTAATATTTCAATAAGCAGGAGGTAGCAGCAGTTGTAGTCCAAAAGCTGGAAGCAAAAGAAGCATCAACAATATTCGTTAAGGTGTTCAATTAATTCTGTCAAATTTATAAATTCAAAATAAATATGTTGGAAATAAATATATAAAATTAATGTGTATTTTGCAGGGGTTAAGACCTGTTAATCCAGTGAAGGAAATGGAGCAATTAGAGGAATTAGATAAAAATCAACAAGATCATGAGCTTGTTGATTGTAAAGCGAAGGCTGCTGAAACAACGTTAGAAAGTCCATGCCAATGCTCTATCGTCACAACCAACATTGACTCCCCAGATAACTTGAAGCTTAAGGAACCATTTTCTGCTCCATTTTGATGTTTTTTTCTTCTTCTTAATTTTCATGATTATCCTAATAAGACTAGGAGACTTTGTCTGACTGTATACGTGTAATTATCATATTCTTGGACTTGATCAGTTAATGGAAAATAAATTGTTCTGTCAATAATCTTGCCATTTATTTGTTCTATCAGAAGCAATTATGCATTAACAGCCTTGAAAAAAAGATAATTGCAACATGGATATAAACGGAAACCATTAAAAAGAACATATATATGGACTCGTCAGTAGCTGAATTTAACTAAAATATTTTGAAATATATATATATATATTTGGGGATCATGTCCCTTTATGTCTCTCTGTAAAACTCTGCCAAAGATACACTTAAAAATATAAATAAACCAGGTCATGATATTTGAAATTCGAAATTATTTATTATTTTTAATGAGTTGAACTCAATCTTAAAATTCGAGTTCGAATTTAATACTACTTGGTTAATTTATTAATTTGCGAACATATTTATTTTATGAGCTCATGAATATATTCGTTTAAAAAGTCGTAAATAGATTCATTTAAAAACTCACAAACGTATTAGTTTAAAAGCTCGCGAACATCTTCATTTAAAAATTTACAAAATTATTCATTTAAAACTCGATTATATTATATTTTATTATCGATTTTGAGTTTAAACTAGAATTTTTGTCATTATAATTCGAATTTAAACTAAATTTATTAAATATAATAAACAGATTTTTTATGAGTCAATTTTAAATTTAAGTATAAAAGTTTATACAATAAATTTAAATGCATCTATCTTAAATTTATTAATATTCAGTCCAGTTTAATAGGTGAGTCTTCTCGGAGGGGAATTTTTTAACCTATAAAATTATTTAAATCTTTTTTTTATTTTTCGCAAAAGACTCCAGTGGGCCAGTGGATAGTTCAAAAGGATGATTAACCTCGTTGAGTGAGTTATTTATGTTAAAGAAATACGTGTCATTCATCGGTTTGGAGCGAACATTCTATCCTTTAGTAAAAAATGACTGATCGTTTATGGCCATTGGGCCTGTCGTTTAGGAGAATCCAATAAACTGATTTGAGACCGTACGACTTGCACCATCACTTCATAGCCCATGTTAGAAGAATTAGGGAAATTTTCGTCATTTCATTGCAAATTGAAAATTTTTGGGTTGAGCCAGAAGTAAAATTTTGAATCACAGCAGATCGAGGGTTTAGGGTTTGAAATTATTGTTTTCCATCCTACTCCATTTTAGTGGAGTGCTTCTTGCTCAGTTTCGAGGAAGGAAAATTCTGTAGAAACCCTCAATTCAGCGGGTACTCTCTCTCTCTCTCTCTCTCTCTCTCACACACACACACACACACACTTTGCGTACGTACATATGCACATATATTGAAGCGTTTATGTTTTGTTTGTCTAATGATATTCAATTATTGATGGGAACCTGAATTCTCAAGGAAACAGTGCATCTCTGTTTTATTGCGGAGAAAATAAGCGGAACATGAGTTTTTGTTTTTGAGCCCCTTGGTTTTTATTGGAAAACATACACAAAATGAAGTTCGATTATTTGATATTTGTTGTTTTGGGCTTGATCATTTAATTTTCTTACTGATTTGGGTTTGGTAATTTTGAATGCAATTTAATCTAACTTAGTTTTAAATTTCATTGAAACTGAATGATATAACTAATACGACCCTATGGTGGATTTAGTAGTTGCTATTATCTCTCTGTTATTAACTTCTCTGTAGCTTAATGGATGATTTGCTTGGAACTTATAATTGGAATTTCTTCTGCAAAATTAGTTTTCAGTATAGAAGAATTTTGTTGTCATGTCACTCATTTCTGATGATGAATTACATGCTTGTTGCTTTTGAGCTGTTGTTGTCATTTTATTTTCAAGTTTATCTCCTAAGGCTAATTATTTTGTTGCTTATGGGGAAATGGTCAGATTATCTCGGAAAGGCATTATCAGATGAACACTATTGTACAGAAGAGGACTCCCAAATCATCTGGGAGTCGATTGCTGTTTTACCAAGATTTGGCATCGCCAGTCTCTGCAAGTAAAGGAAAATTCTCCAGTCCTGGTCAAGCAGCAGCAGTATCTGCTCTACGGCGTGAGAATTTTGGGAGTTCAGATATTCCACCTCCTCCCATGTATACCTTGGAGGACCGTTCAGATTTCTCTCCTGAATCTGGAATTCCTGATTATCCTCTCTCCCCAGAACTCAAATCAGACCCGAGAACTCCATTCCAAAGTTCTAGGAGAGATTTCATGACTTCAGCAAAGAGCAAATCAGAAGCGAGCACTTCGTTTGCTTTGATGAGTGGGCATCAGAATCAACAGGGTTCAACAAGTTCAACTTGGTGGTCGCCAACTAAGGCTACTAGCAGTGAGCAAGAAGATAAGGGAAAAGGTTCTCCAGTTGAGGGTGTGGTCCAGCCTGGTGCTTTAATCACACTTCCTCCACCTAGGGAAGTTGCAAGACCAGAGATGCAGAGGAACAGTTTTCCTGCAGGGAATCTTGATGATGAAGAATGGGTTACTGTTTATGGGTATGGTTTCATCTTTCTTTTTAATATGTACTTGTTGCTATATTCATTACTTTTTCCAGTATTTTGTAATCTTGTCTATGACATCTTTGATCACTTTTTCTTTGCTATCTCTATGCATTTTTTTCTCTAAATTCTGATATATGCATTAGTTCAGTAATAAATCTCAAGTTTGGTTGGACAAGTGATACAAATCTGGCAACATTTTCTTTGAGGTTGTAGAAAATTTAGCTTAGTACTGCAAAATATTTATTCACTGATGTACTTCTGATGCCCCTCTGATCATTAGAGGAAAAACATATTAAGGGGAGCCTACATATGAATTAGGGATATATTCTGTGTGCTGGTTTCATTTAACATGCTGTGACTATTGCTTGTATATTATATGGTTGATTGAAAACTTGATGAAACCCGATTCAATACCCTGAATCAGGGATATATTCTGTGTTCTGGTTGGATCTGTAGAGATGCTAGTGTTGCTAAAGCTGTGTATACATTGTGGGAAAACTAAGTGCATAATAATATAGTTTTTTACATTTTTCTGGAGTTGAGGCAATTTGTTTGTACTGTTTCTGGCAATATTGTGCTTGAACATTACCTGAATATAGATATGTTTTGCAGCAACTAAAAGCATCTATCTCTTTGACATTTGAAAGTTTCTGCATATTACTCTTCTCTCTGAAAGAATGTGAACTCATTTGTAGTATGCTGCCATCCAGAAAATATTGTCTTTTGGGATTTGAGACTTGTCCAGTTTTTTATTCTTTTGATGCTTTCTTTGCAATATACTTACACTCTTGAGCATTTGAACCTCTGTTTTATTCTTAATTTACATGTTACAGATAGAGGCAATTATCTCAACCCAGATGATCTTTCTGAAACTAATCACTGCTATTTCTTTTGGTGAATGTGAATGTCAAGAGTGGCTTTGTAACTTGTGTTGTTCTACCTATCTTACAAGTTGAGATTTTTATTTCTTTTTTTTACCCTTCCCACTCTGTCTTGTCTTTGACATTGCAGATCTAGTCAAATGATGCTAATATTTCTTTCAGGTTCCCTCCTGGTGATACCAATTTAGTTTTGCGGGAGTTTGAGAAATGTGGTGTGATCTTGAAGCATGTTCCTGGTCCAAGGGATGCTAATTGGATGCACATTCTCTATCAGGTTCTAGTTCCACTTGTATGCTACAGTATGTAACTTGGTTTTGGAGGTCCTGATTTTTGTACATTGTAATTAAATCATTGCCCTGCTGTATTTCCATTACAATTCCTTCAGTGGCCTGTGGCACTTATATCTTTTTGTCAGTTCAAGTGCTATTGTTACCTAAAACAAGCTTGTCACAAGGGTTTAGCTTAAAGGTTGATACGGTGTTGTTATGTTGAAATTAGTTGGGAACTGAGAAGTGCAGGAGGACTTGAGGGGTTCGATAAAATATAGTGGAAAAGTTCAGGGGCTGGAAAATGTGTTTTGCCTTTTACTATTATTAAAAAGTTCAGAAATTTTACTTCTGCAGTATTTGCTAGCCAGCTATTTTGCTGTTAGTTTTAGCAGATGAAGTCAAGGTGTGATATAATTATGAGTCTGTTGTTGATATATGGTGGTAAAACAAATTATAATTACTGGTGTGTCATTTTGCTGGTGCAGAGTCGATCTGATGCTCAAAAGGCTCTCAGCAAGAGTGGTATGCAAATAAATGGTGTACTGATAGTAGGTGTGAAGCCAGTGGATCCAATGCAACGCCAGGCTTTGAACGACAGACTTAACAATCAGGGATTCATGACCTTACCCCCAGCACCATCATTTAGAATCTCAGAGCTGAACACATTAAAAGGTTCCTCTCGCCCATATTATCTGCAAAATGGCAGTAGCAGCACCCGGCAGTCAGGAGGTGCCATAGCTGCCCCAACAAAGTCTCTAGTCTCCAAAATCTTTGATGTGACGTTTGGCATTTAGGTTAATATTTTGTTCGTCTTGTTACCTTTTGATGCACCATTGTTTTCGACAATTCAAATATAACATTGAGAGCCTTTACTAATCTCTCGAGCTTGTTGTAATATCTTTATTATGCGAGTATGAGAGGTATTATATTCCTAACATTAAATTTCAAGGACCGCTCTAATAGTTGCTCACTTGCTCGGATGGTGGCATATTGTCATAACCATCCGCTTCTCTCTCCTTTCACCTCTTATTCTTCCTTGCAACCGGCGTGCACTGTGCACATGCATATGTGATAAGTAGATCGGATTCTTTGTTATTTTCTTTTTTGAATATATTTTTGGCATCCTTTTATATGCCTGATATTCCAGAATTAGTTTCCTAAGATCAGATATCTGGAAATGGAAAGAGATTGTAGGATGGCAATTTTGAGTTTCAATTTTTTCAATATTCTCTAGTATTGATCAGTGCTGAATCAAGTGACATGGTAGAGTGTTTTGCTATTCAACAAGTACTGCATAGTTCAAAGCTCGAACTAAATATCATTTCAAATAAACAGGCTCTTTTATGTGCAAAAATTACAGGAGTGGTTTTTCTCTATTTTTCAATTGGTTTCGCAATTTTTAATTTAATACAAGAAAACAAAACCCATAGTAGTACTATGATGAGCTTTAATTGGAAAGAATGAATGAACAAGAGATGAACAGAACAGAAAAAGGGCAATAAGTGGCTGCCTTGATTTCAGGCTGCATTCATGGGAACGCATTTATGAATTATGACTGTGATAACCAAACTGCAATATAGTACTTCTGGGCAGTTATTGAAGGAAAACCTCATGCTTGCCTTACACTATCCTGCAAATTTTGTTCCATTTATTTTTTTTCCTAGACATTAATTTATTTTCTAGGGGTAGATAACTAGACACCCAAAAACAGGAATAGCTATTTTTAAATTGAACCCCTTTTCCATCTGTTAGAATAGCATCATCCATTACAGGATCTGAAGGCCAAATAGCTTCATCTGTAACTAAATGAAATGAGAAAATACTTTCAAGGCTTCTGTTATAGACAGTAGTAGCAGATCATTAAAATTGTCTAAATGTACATCATAAATGCCTTAAAGAAAATGTTGTAAAAGGGTGAGTGTCAGTGTGGATGCTCTGGCAATAGTTGTCTTCTCCCTGAATTTGGTGTGGTGAGGAATATTACTATGAACATGATGTATGCCATCTTCATGTAAAAATTCAACTTTGATGCCTTTGTGTAAGCTATTTTGTTCAAGGTTGTCAAAAACGAGTTCCTACTTAAAAGGGTTAGGGGTTTAGTTAAAGCTAGGCATAAAAACTTGCTCCTACTTTTCACATATAGCTTTTTAAAATATACAAGTTATGCATAAGTTTGTAATTTAAAATTAAGTTTCAGTGATTGAATTTCATGTGAATATCAATTTAACTTATTGCATCATAAAAAATATCTAAACTTCTATTAATAGTATCCAAATATAATTAAAAAAATATAAGAGTTATGCATAATTAAATATATCTTATTTCTAACCCAACAATATATAAACTACCAAATACGTTCTTGTTCATTATAATCTAAAAATAAAATCAAAATATGAGATTAAAAAAAATATTAATCACTCATATAATCATCAAAATCTTTCCTATATCATGTATCATCCTCATCGTTTCCTTCATCATAATCTTCTTCAAAATCATTATTTTCACTTTCAAAATTTAAAATCTCTATCAGCATCATCGTCCTACACAATCATTTTTTCCATCAACCACCTATTCTCTAAGTCACTATCAATTGGATCACCCTCACTAATAATTTTTGTGTACTCTCATGACATATTTGGTTCATCAAAAGAATAGAATTTCATGAGAAATAGAATTTTATTCATAGATTAGTATTTTGGAATTCCAATATTTATTTTTAGTATGTTCATATAGTAGGAATTAATATCTTAGTTTTATATTCGGTCTAATTTTATTGAGGGTATTTTTAGAAATAAAAAAATTAAATACCAATAAATTTGATATATTAAAATATTTTATATAAGAATCAAAATTATATTCTCAAATATTTTAACTATCAAATTCAAATTTGAAATGATAATTCCATTTTTATTCCAAAATAAAGTATATCAAACTTACTTACGATGCACACAATTGAGAATAATTAGAACATTTACAAGCCAAAAAAATTTAGCTTATGGGTCAAAATTCATAGTTTTAGTAGAAGCAGTTTGAAACATTTTAAAGCGGAATAAAACTATTGATAAGATCTTGCCCACGCATTTAAGAAGTACTCAGCCTGCATACAATATAAAAAGACACATTTGTTTTAACTCCTTACTTTTTTTTTTTAAAGAAGTTCCAATTGAAAGCCGTGTTAAATTTTTGTATTGGAAAATGGAAATTTGGAAATGGATGAATGCAAGGCAATTGGATTGTATTTGAATTGGCAAGGGGGTTTTTGAGCTAGTGAACTCCCATATTTTACAATATTATTTCCGTCTTTAATATTCTCATTGAAATGTTACATATTGGATTAAATTGACCATAAAATAAAAGATGGGTTTAATATAATCATAAAATTAATTTAATTTGTGATAAATTAAAATTTCAGACAAATTAGTTAGCCTTGGACATCCAACAAGCAAATTACTCAGCCTTAGACTTTTTGGATGCAATGCATGACTAGAAAACTCCCTTTTATACCAAATTAGGATCACTAATATTTATATTGATAATTTTAAAAATTCAAATATATTTTTATACTTCTTTCATTCCATAAAAAAAGATTCATTTTTCTTATTCGAATAGAGCACTTTTATTTTTTTTAAGAATTCTTAATTGGTTAAATTTCTATATATATTCTTTATTTAATATATTTTATTATCAACATATATAAATTCTTAATTCTTAATTTTTTAAATATGTGTCTAATTGATGTAAGGTTGTATTTGTGATAACGTTAAGTCCAAATTGTATATATTCTCCAATCAGCGGTTCAACCATATGAGGTATTTATGGTTCATATAATAGACAATACCTTCACCATCTGACCACTATGAAAATGGGTCACGCTGGGCAATTATAAGGCCACTCTCCCACTTCCCCCTAGTCCACTAGCATGGACAAAACCCAAAGAAAAGAAAACGTTTTCAACATACAGGAAATGCTTTGGCACTGAAAGCCATCAGAAATTTCACATCTTACTATCCTGGCTGACAAGCTATTGAAAATTTTCCGGATTGAGTCATTTAGCTTAAAATGGCCTTCACTTTATACTTAGTTACTGAATATTGTGAGACTTTCATTGTGCTTAATTAACTCGGGCATCTTTTAAGACATCTGCGTTTTTTTTGCATTTAGAACTTGTGAATACTTGGCATCTTTCAAGCAAAACTTGTCCCTTGTAAGAGTCTGATCGATCTTCGAGTTTGCAGGTGTTTGCGTCTGCCATGATAAGCCCTGGAGCTGCTGCATCAGGGGTCACCAACCTGAACTTCACGTGAATCTAACATACAGCTTTACCCATATTTTTCTGCAAGCCTTTGCACTACTTCCGTGATCATGTTACTGTCTCTGTAGCTTTCACTTTCTTCAGCTGTTTCTTGCTTGCTGGGTTGGCCGTCCAGGAGGTTATTTGGCTCTCCAAGTCAAAGTATTGAAGTAGATCGTCTTTCACATTGAATGTCTGCACACCTCTATGAGCATGTAGGCTTTTAGGAAATATGGGTGTGATCTGAATTAGTTCTGGCGATGGAAATTTGTAGTTTACCTAGTTTAAGTTGCCTATTCATGGCATATCTTATTAAGATAAAATGTTCTTATCCGTTGATTTATAATCAGCAAGTTCAAACTTTTGTGCTAATGGGACTGGTAAGCGGTAAGCAAGGAGGTGACTGCTGTCTACTGTTTTTAGTAACGATGTGGGTTTGCATATTTATAGCTGAAAAACTGAAATTGTGCACATAATGTCACTTAACAAACCAAAAGAGCAAAAGTAAATGATTTTTAGTGCAGTAATATGAAGAGTTATTTGTTAGGATTAAGTTGCGGCTCGAACTCCCATTGAAGCGGTTATACCAAGCAATGAAATCATTTAATACCAAATCGATTTTTTTTTTCTTTTTTGTGTGGATAGAATTCGATATCCACTTTCCATTATACATTTAAGAATGATGCTTCTTATGAATACTGTTCCAAAATGCATAGCCATTAATTGGCCTTTTAAGCAGACAGTAATTCCTTGCTATTAACAACACAGCCAGATTCTATTTTCACTCCCTCAAGTTGTTGAAGGGCTTTCTAATTTCTTCGTACTATATGTTGAATTGAAATCCAATTTGTCGTTTTCCTGTTTTGGTTGTCGTTCGCTTGAATGTTTTCTCCTTTCTCGCATTTTTCAACGAGACATGAATCCGCCTGTCGTTTCACCCATTCTCCGGAAACGGTGCGTTTAGCACTGCCTCGTTTCCTCTGAAAACTGCACGGCCATCTCTCTCCTCTATCTAAATCCCTCTCTGAAATTTCAATTTGACTCGGGGCAAGGAAGCACTGTCTTGACACGCTAACAGCTTCTACACTGTAAGTTTCTCTCCGTTCCTCTAAATTCATTTTTAACTTTTATCTTTAAATTTTCCACAACCATGGCCACCTATTTTCCTTTTAGCTCTTCACTCTTTCCCAAAACCCAAAGCCCCCACAAATTTCTGCTGAAACCATTCTCTTATCCTTTGATTTCATGCCAAAGAAAGGACCCAGATAATGAAAACTATGAAGCTACTAAAACCCATTTCAATTTTCTCACTGTACCCATTACTCTCACCGTAATCTCCACCTCTATGGCGTCACAATCCGCCCTCGCAGTAGCCGTGAAGACAACCAATAAAAAGAAAACCCAAAAAAGGCCATTACAAGAATTGACCCCAGACCAACTTAAACAATGGTTTAAAGATCTTCCAACCGTAGCGAATAGGATACCATATACTGAAATATTGAATTATAAAGAAGCCAACAAGCTTAAACACGTAATTAAAACTCCCAAGGCCAATTTGAAACAACAGCCGGAGCCTGTTTTAGTTGTTTTGGATGATAATCAAGTGTTTAGGACGGTTTTGCCTTCATTGGAGAGTAATAAGAGGTTTTGGGATTCATGGGATGAGTTAAAGATTGATTCAATGTGTGTTAATGCATATACTCCTCCGGTTAAGAAACCAGAGCTGCCTAAGCCATATTTAGGGTTTCTGTGGAAAGTTCCCGAGTTTATGTTAGCTAAATTTAAGCCTAAGAAGGAATCAAAGAGAGCTATGGAGTTGAGGAAAACAAGAGAGGAATTTAAGAGGCAAAAAAAGGAGCAATTGGAAAATATGAGAGAAGAACGAGAGATGATTGAGAAGGCAATGAAATTACAAAAGAAAGAAGAGCAGAGAAGGATAAAGAAGGAGATTAGGAAAAAGAAGTACGAGGAGTCATTGCGTGACGCCCAAGAGGATTATACACGAATGGCAAATATGTGGGCCGATTTAGCGCAGGACTCGAATGTTTCCACATTGTTAGGATTGGTGTTTTTTGTGATATTTTATCGGACGGTGGTGCTTAGCTATCGAAAGCAGAAGAAGGACTATGAAGATAGGCTAAAGATTGAGAAGGCAGAGGCAGAGGAGAGGAAGAAGATGAGAGAGTTGGAGAGAGAGATGATGGGACTTGTGGAAGAGGAGGAGGATGAGAATGAGCAAGGGAAAGGGGAGCAGAATGCTTACCTAAAGATGGCTATGCAGTTCATGAAGTCAGGTGCACGTGTTAGGCGTGCACATAATAGGAGATTACCTCAGTATTTGGAGAGGGGTGTGGATGTCAAATTCTCAGATGTTGCAGGGCTTGGGAAGATAAGACTTGAACTTGAGGAGATTGTAAAATTTTTCACTCACGGGGAGATGTATCGGCGGAGGGGAGTGAGGATACCAGGTCAGATTTTGAAAACCATTATAATTTATTCTCACATGTTTTGCGTTGTTTGAACTTTGCAGGATGTATTAGCTAACATAAGTTTGACTAAATTTGAATATGTTAGTCTCGCATGGAGGCCTAATCAAAATAGCCTTCAAAGCTATCACGTTTATCTTAATTGCTTGAAATAGTGCTTTTTACTTTACTTCTTGTGGGGTGGCATTAATGCAGAAGTTTAGGAATGAAATTGTTCAAATAGCATTCTCTTGGCATGTTATGAATCTATAGTAGGCATATTATCAAAATTATGAAATGGTACTGCCACTGTACTTTGACTTACAACATTTACATTCCTCCAATATTTTGTTTAAAAGTATTTTAGTAGCATCTTGTTGCATTTGTTCATATTATGTTCTGCGCCTGATTAGAACATGCTGTGTATTTAGTGATTTAATAAAACACTTTGCCTTTTTGTCTTTTGTGAGATCACTTCTACTCATAAATTTAATATAATTTAGTTACCTAAAATATTTTTGGAAGAAATTTATGGTATGATAAAATTATTGAGAGGGAGAGAAAAATAGGGATTTGAAGAAGAATGACAACATTTAACCGTGCCATGCTTTCTCTAACCATTTATTCTTGCCTTGTTCCAATTGTAAAGCTATTTATACTTTCTACAGTTCCATTTTTGTAACATTTTTTGCCTTTTGTGGATGGTTTATTCTGCTTTTTTTGGTTTTATGATCAGGTGGCATACTTCTTTGTGGGCCTCCTGGTGTGGGGAAAACTTTACTGGCAAAGGCTGTGGCTGGTGAGGCAGGTGTGAACTTCTTCTCTATTTCTGCCTCTCAGTTTGTGGAAATATATGTTGGAGTTGGTGCTTCTCGTGTCCGGTCACTTTACCAGGAAGCAAAGGAAAATGTAAGTGTTGTCTTTGTCTATTCAGTTTTTTTCTCTTTTGACCACTTATGAATGAGATCCTCTGTATCATAGTTTGCAGTTGCTGAACTGATTTCTATTTCTGAATCCATCACTGATTTCCCTTAATATCTTTGAATACTGAATATAATGCTAGACTTTTACATCTAACCTTTTTCCCCCATGATTGTTCTCAAAAATTCAAATGAGAGTATGTTTCAGATTTTACAAATTTATCTAAAACCCTAATCCTTTCACTTAACTCATTTACTTTCACAAGCTTCTGATGCTTCTTTTTGGAGTAGGCAAGTTTCAACCTGCCACCATACTGATTCTTGTTTGCATAGGCTCCATCTGTTGTTTTTATTGATGAACTGGATGCTGTTGGTAGAGAACGTGGCTTGATTAAAGGTTCTGGTGGACAAGAACGTGATGCTACTCTTAATCAGGTTGGTTGGGGCATTAACCATGTTAATAATTTAGCATCATCAATGTCTTTGTTGCAAGTTAAACCTACATCAGGAGATTAATGTTTAGGGTTCTTTATAAATTCCAGCTCCTTGTATGTTTGGATGGGTTTGAAGGACGAGGAGAAGTTATTACTATTGCTTCGACCAATCGGCCAGACATTCTTGATCCGGCACTTGTGAGACCTGGACGATTTGACAGAAAAATTTTTATTCCAAAACCTGGCCTTATAGGCCGCATGGAAATTCTGAAGGTGATGATACTACTGTTAAGGCTTTTGCTAGGCTTTGTAGCTCGCTAGCCTGTTTTCTCCTGTTTTGATTTTTTTCTTTTTTAAATCATATTAGGTTCATGCTCGTAAGAAACCTATGGCTGAAGATGTAGACTACATGGCTGTTGCGAGTATGACAGATGGAATGGTTGGTGCTGAGCTGGCAAACATAGTTGAGGTTGCTGCAATTAACATGATGAGGGATGGAAGGACTGAGGTATTGCCTATTCTTATAAATTGAATAGCCTTCTTCATTTTTCAACATTATTTAGATTTCCTTTGACCCAACTCTGTGAAGAGAAGTAGTGAGAAATGTGTTAGAACTTGCATAGTTGCATAATATTCGGTGATAATAGGTAACTATTTGCATAAGATACCAAGTCTTGAATAAGGCTTGCTTTTGAGCTCATCTCCATTTTGTTTGTGGGATATCATTTTCAGTCTGAAACATTCTTTTGAGAGTATGAATTTTACAGTCATGTCTTGTTCTAAGATAATCTTCAGGTATTGGCATTTGATGACACCAGGAAAATATTTTTTCTGTATGCCTTTAAGTTATATTAGTTATTAAGCGCATAACTGATTAGTGTTGGAACCTTTTCTTTATCGGTATTCTTTTGAAGGTTGAGATTTTCTTATTCCTCATGATTATATAAAATAATCACCTTTTGATTGGACCTCAAAGTTTGGAATCTAACTGTATGGATTAACCACCCACTTGACCATTAAGCCAATAGCTTGGTGGTCAAGTGCCTAACTTGCAGTGTAGGGAAGTAGGGGTTTAGACTTGATGTCTGCTTCTCCCTCCTTTCCCCTCCTAATCTACTTCTTGGGTGCCAAAAAATTAGCCTATGCCAAATATATATTGTTAGGCACTTTTGGGCCATCTAATTTTTGAACATTTTCTCCACCTTATGTTTGTATATAGTTTACAAAAATTATGGTTGATTATATTTGTTATATATGATCGCTTATGCAAATGAAACAAGCTATCCAACAATTGTATTTATAATAATTTCATCCAGCTGATTGTTGATGACTATATTATACAATTCATATGCATATAGTTAATACTTTTACTCTAATGTTTTGATCCGTAGTCTTAACTTTCTATAATTGTCCTTGCCTATGCAGATCACAACTGATGACTTATTACAAGCCGCACAAATAGAAGAGAGAGGAATGCTAGATAGGAAGGAACGGAGTCCTGAGACATGGAAGCAAGTGGCCATAAACGAAGCTGCCATGGCTGTTGTAGCTGTGAATTTTCCAGATCTTAAAAATATTGAATTTGTATGGTCTTTAACTTGTTTATTAAAGCCTTTTCTTACACTTGGTCATGCTTGAATGTGGCTGTTACATTATTTGGAGTGAGATTTTATGTCAACTCCTTATATATATATAGGACTTAATCAATTGACCAATTGGCCCCTAAGACTTTCATTTTAGGACTAGTGCCTGCCCTCTGCTTTTACTCTTTGAAAGCTTGGTCCAAAAATCTGAGTCTTAAGTGAAGAAGCTAGAGGAACTGCATGTGAAAGTTTGCTTAGAACTCAAATTGGGTTCTCCTTTCACTTTGACTTTGATAATATGTATATGTATGTCTATGTCTATGTCTATCTAAAGCTAAGGAAAAAGAGGCACAATTTAATGCTTGTTTATAAAATTAAAGGTACAAAAATAACCCGTAATTATGACTGACAATTGTTGTCTACTGCATTAGCCTTCCTCCTGCATATTGCTTTCATCAATGAGTTTTTGCTAGGTTGTGCTCTGGAAATAACTAAATTTCATAGTAGAGTGGGAAAAATGTAATGAACATGCGCAAAATGCAGAACATAATCAAATTTATTGATATCAATTTTTGCTTTCAGGTCACTATTGCTCCTAGAGCTGGTAGGGAACTTGGTTATGTTCGGATGAAAATGGATCATGTCAAATTTAAGGAGGGATTGCTTAGGTATATCTTTCTATGAGTAATTGTTTAATTCCTTTTATTATTTAATGTGCTATAAAAATGACGGTAACCATTGCAAGATTGTCTCAATCTAAAGCAACTACACTGAAATGGTGATTTGATATTGTAATCCCAAAGAATTTGGAGAATTTGATAAATTATATTGATAGACAAGGAACACTATATATTCAGCTTTAAGGAATACAATTTAGGAAACAAATCTACCTAATGAAGCTAATTACATAAAATTTGCTAATTAGAAATATTTACAGAAGATTTACAGCTAAGTAATTAGGAATAATATCTTATAATATTCACAACACTCCCCCTGAAGTTGAATGGATATTGATTATGCTTAACTTGTTGCAAATATAAGAAACCTGAGCTCCATTAAGAGTTTTGTAAAGATATCTCCTAACTGCTCTCCAGTCTTTAGATAAACTATAAAAATCAAGTTTTGTTAAACTTTTTCACAAACAAAATGGTAGTTTATCTCAATATGTTTAGTTCATTCATGAAAAATTGGATTTGAAGTAATATGAATAGTGGCCTGATTATCACACCATAGTTTTGCTAGAACTGAGACTTTAACACCAATTTCAATTAAGAGTTGAGAAATCCACACAACCTCACATGAACCTTGTGTCATTGCTCTATACTCAGATTTTGCACTAGATCGTGACATCACATTTTGCTTCTTACTTTTCCATGAAACCAAATTACTATCAACAAAAACACAATAGCCAATAGTAGACCTTCAATCAATCTTGGTATTTGTCCAATCCGCATCAATGAAACACTCAATATTACTGTGACCATGATTCTGATACAGTATCCCTTGTCCAAGAGCTCCTTTCAAGTAATATAAGATTTGTTCTAAGGCTACCCAATGATGCACTGTAGGAGAAGACATAAATTGACTTACAGTACTAACTGAATAAGCAATGTCTGGGCGGATTACTGTGAGATAATTCAACTTCCCAACTAGTCTTCTATATCGTTCAAGATCTTCAAAAACATCTCTCTCCTTTGTGAATTGTTGGTTAGGAAGCATTGGAGTACTGCATGGTTTGATTCCCAGTTTTCCAGTTCCTTTTAACAAATCCAAAACATACTTCTTCTGAGACATGAAAATGCCTCTTTTGCTTCTTGACACCTCAATCTCCAAGAAGTATTTTAGGTACCCCAAATATTTAGTATTGAATTGGCTTTGCAAGAAGAATTTCAAGGATGGAATTCCCTGTTTGTCACTTCCAATGATAACAATATCATCTACATATACAACAAGTATAATAATACCAAATGTAGACTGCTTATAGAATACAATATGATCAAATTTGCTCTTTCTCATCCCAAATCTTTTTACTGCCTAACTGAATTTCCCAAACCAAGCTTAAAGACTTTGTTTTAGTCCATACAATAATTTCCGAAGACGACAGACCTTTCTAAACTCCCCCTGAGCAACAAATTCGGTAGATTGCTCCTTCTAGGGCAGGCGGTGGTAACAAACCGATTACTCACAGGGGTGATTTTAAGAAGCAGATAGTTCTGCTCTTTAGGGCAGAAAGAAAACGATTCAACCAACAATCAGAAACTGAAAAATTTCACAACCTAGCTTTAATACCATGTAATCACAAAGAATTTGGAGAATTTGATAAATTATATTGATAGGCAATAAGTGCTATATATACAACCCTAAGGAATACAATTTACAAAACAAATCTACCTAATTAATCTAATTACATAATCTTTGCTAATTAGGAATATTTATAGAAGATTTACAGCTAACTAATTTGCAATAATATCTTATAATATTCACAACAGATATAACAAAATTATCTGTCCTGATTCCTGAACACTATTGTGTTTCCCCCTAATTAAATAATTTTCACTCAGGTGGTGGCTTGTTGGAATTGCTTCAAGGAATTGCATTTTTTACTTTACCATCTAATTATATCTTATAATGCAGTCGGCAGTCCCTCTTGGATCATATAACTGTTCAACTAGCACCACGTGCAGCTGATGAGCTTTGGAATGGTGAGGGTCAGGTAAAGATCCTTATTATCATATACATGTTCATGCATGTATGACTAAACCTTCTTTGAGAGAACTCTAGTGTAGAAAGTGGTCAGTACATGGTTTTTTTTGGCTTTGACTACCTTGTTCTTCACTGCATTCTTGCGTTGCCTAAAAGATGATGGAAGTGATATTTTGCTGATCTGCCGATGAGCTTTCCCTAATGCTTTTGAAATTTTGATTATTTATAGAATAGTGACTTACCATCTTGATTGCTTTATATTGTGTCAAGATCATTGACAAAATGGTTCAGTTTTTCTGAGGACTGGTGTGCAAAGTATTAGTCTTAGGTGGTTTGCCCCATGTACAAAATTGATTTTCTTTGCTCTGTCCGTCTAGAATGTGCTTTTTTGCAAAACAAGGAATGTTTATATTGCCAAAAGGAAATAATGGAATTTGACAGCTAGCAATTTTTGTAATATCAGTTTCTTGAGCAAATGATTTCTTAGTCCAAAACATGAGAAGCAATTAAGGAGATGAGGATGTCTGGAGGAATTATTGTAGATATTCTTGTGTCTATTTAAGCAGAATCAGTTCTGTGAGTTTCAACCTGCTTCATATACTTTGAACGCTGCATGTTTATATATTTTTTTGCTATTGCTTTCAGTATGACACCCTGTTAGTCATCTTAGTTGTTTTTAATTTGTTTATGGGCTCTGCATTCTTTAGATTTATGTAATCTTTCATTGTGGGGCCTTCGGTCTAAAATGATTATTCAAAATTTCCTTACCATGTGGAGTTGTTTCAGTTGAGCACAATATGGGCAGAAACAGCTGATAATGCTAGGTCAGCAGCACGAACTTATGTTCTTGGTGGCCTTTCTGAGAGACATCATGGTTTGTCTGATTTTTGGGTTGAAGATAGAATCAATGTAAGTCTACATGCTCATTTCTGGCCTTCATTATGGTTGCGGGAACTACTGGACCAAATTTTCCTGCCTGTTTTTATTTATTAATGTTGTGAAAATTTTTATTTGTTAATGTTGCGATAATTTTGTTTTGCCATTTCTGCCAAGCTGCATGTGAATTGAAAACAATCTGAAATGCACACGCACCATGCCTGTCCTTAGTTTTTTAAAAATCTCTGTGTCATGTGGACATTATTGTATATTCCTTTAAGCATTATCTGATGGAAGTTCGCGAATTGCAGGAAATTGATCTAGAGGCACTGCGGGTTTTGAATTTATGTTATGAGCATTCAAAAGAGGTATTCCATGTTACAGTAAAAAATAAATCTGCAGCTTTGTAATATCCTTGCTCAAATGATCTGCTTCTGTGTCAGATTCTGCAGCGGAACCGAAAGCTAATGGAGGCTGTTGTTGATGAGCTTGTTCAGAAGAAAAGTTTGACCAAGCAAGAATTTTTTCACCTTGTTGAGTTGCATGGCTCTATTAAACCTATGCCGCCAAGTATACTTGATCTCAGAGTTGCCAAGCGTGCAGAGTTGCAAGAAATGTTGATGAACCAGAAGGAAACAACCACGAGCAATTTATAAGCAAAGATGCCCGGAAAACCATCCAGCAAGGTGTTTGATCCTTGTTTGAGATTGCAATGGGACAATTAGCCATGGGAAGCAGCTTTTGCCTCAAGTTATCATGCAAATTGCAGAATGGCTATGGCTGAGAAATCTAAACACCGAATTGATCAGTTGCTTGTAAGCTGGTTTCATGGGCATATGCATAGTAATGGGAGTTGCACAAGGGAAAATTTGGACACTGCTTTACCGTTATAGGTTGTTACCACATTGAGAAAATGTTAAGTGGCATCAGTCAATTTTTGACCTTTTGACATGATTGGAAATTTTTGTATCAGTCTTATTTAATAAATACACTATATAATAAAGGGAATTTTGAAATTTTTATGCATATATATAATAAAATTTTCTTTTAATTTTTACGAATCAAAGCAATTATGGTTGGAGAGATTCAAATTGTGAAGCTTTTAACTATGTAAGTTCACCTTTACCGATAGTAAATTACCTAGTAGTAAGGTTGATGGACTACTGTTGGTAATATAAAAGAACAAAAATGTCAAGTTTCTTTTTTCAACCGTAACTGTCAAAACCCCCAGAAAATTCCCTTTTGAAAATGTCAAACACCTTGTACTACTTTTCCAACTGCCACGACTTATGAACACGTTCCCTCTCTAACGATCCACAGCAACAATTAACCGCCAAAAGCCACCACGTTTCTTGACCAGTAACTGCCCACTACTACTCAGTATTCACCTTAACTAAACTCTCTTTCTTTTCATCACTTACGGCTCACGTTACGTTAATCTCCACCAACCTGCGAACCTTAATTCTCACATTGTCTCAAATTTTCCGTTGGATTTTCTAGGAGAGGAAAAGAATAGAGAAGAATGAAGATTACAAACATGGCATTCCTTATGGGTCTTTTCTGCACTTGCTTTCTGGTCTTTCTGGTTTCCATGAATGGCTTGGCTGATGCAGCAAGGGTGTTCAAGGTGGGTGATGAGCTAGGATGGCAAGAGCCAGAAGGCAACAACACTCATTTCTACAGCCAGTGGGCTGAAAGGAACAGATTTCGAGTTGGAGATTCTCTTTGTCAGTTTCCTACAATTGATTCTGTCTTGTTTTTGCACCGGTCAGATTGCTGATATTTTCTACTGTTTCTGTTTTGCAGTATTTGAGTACCAGAATGACTCTGTTGTTCAAGTGGATAAATGGGGTTATTACCACTGCAACACAAGCAATCCTTTAGTTGCCTTCAACAATGGCAGAAGTAGTATCAATCTTGACAAGTCAGGACCATTCTTCTTCATCAGTGGAGCTCCTAATCACTGCAGGAAGGGCCAGCGTTTGATTGTTGAAGTGATGGGTCTGCACCATCAGAGATCAAATTCCCCTCCATCAATTGCGAATCCACCTGAATCTTACCTCGCACCATCGCCACACCCACTGAAGAAAAGTTCCGGATCACTAGTTTCGGTTAGACTTGGTTCAGTCTCAGTTGTTCTCCTTGCTACATTATTAGCATAAGTAGGGTCAGCTTAAATAGTTTTTGCTTACGTTTGTTCCAGTTATTTGGTAATGGTATTAATTCTTTGTAGCTGAACAATTTGTTTTTAGTCATTGGTTTATATCTGTTGAACATTATCTGGTTTTAATGTTGTTGGATTTTTTTATGCTTAATTATTCTAAAGCTTGTTAATGCAATTTAATGTTAATGTGTGCACTGAGTTCATCAGTATTTACTACCTTTGTTCCCATATGAACAAAAAATACCATGACCAGCAAATTTTATTGCTGAAAATGAAATTTTACTAATTGGATTCATAACACAATCTTCATTGCTAAATTTCAGTCCATTTCCTTAATAAGTATGTATGATACCCAATGGATCAGAGTTTGATGATTCTGATTGAATATCACATTCATAGTTGAATCGATCTTCTTGAGGCTTGCTTCCAGCTCCAACATTGGGCTTTAATTCAAGGTAGTGCTTTTATTTCTAAATTGGATGTGGCTACGTTTTTCTTCCTGAGTTTCTCCTTTTTCCATTGGGGTGGGGCTGAAAATGAAATAGGCCGACATCAAATCAGATTCTTGTTTGCATAGAATTATAATAGAATGTCGGACAATTTCTTCAAATCTTGATAGTGATTTGATGTGTTTTTATGAGAATTCTTCAGGAAATGTTTGCTGTCTGAATAAATCACCAATATATGTTAGCCATGTTGGGTGGGGATCTTATTCCTGATTGTTTCGCAGACATTTCCACCCATTTTTTATCCTTGCTGAAGGCTGACCAAAACTGATCTTCTGAAATACCCTTATAACATTTATTTTAGCTTCCCATGTCTTAGGTGACATACGTAGTTGCATTTGCAAGGCAGAATCAAAACTATTATCAGCAGGATCGAATCCCTCCCTATAATTTTTTTAACTGCTCCATTTATCTTGTCAACTTTTTTGGCACAAATCATTGGGACCGACAGTAACTTAGAGATAGTAGGTTCAGGCACTCACGCCAAGCCCTCGTAAGGTGGATATGTTGACTGCCAATTCGTTCTTCAGATAGGAAAGACCAATTGGTTTCAAGCGGAGCAAAAAACTCAACTACTTTATCATCAGAAAGAATAAAACTTTTGAGAACATTATGACACTGGATAATATATTGCTTCAAGTCTCGACCCAATATAGCTGGATTCCCAAGTAGGGCTGTTCAAAGAATGTAATTATCCAACCAAATCATTTAGCCCAATTCAATTCAATCCAATATTTTGGTTTAAAATGGTTTTTTTTTTATTGGGTTGGGTGAAATTTATCTACCCAATTTGTTATTGGTGTTGGGTATAATCCAGGTGGGCTGGACAGAAAAATTAATGAATGTTTAGTGCAATTAATTATGCGATTCAATACATTAGGCTCCACTTTCGCAATTGTATAACAACTGACCTTTTATGAATTTTGAATGTCAAAACGTATTAATGGTCCAAAACTTTTAATTGTTTTTTTTTTCTATTCCCTACAATTTCCATTTTTTGAATTCTCAAATTTTTATTTTTAAATATGTTAATGTTAAACCCCTTTTATTTCTCTAATTGTTTTTCAGAAATTAAAGATGGGAGGTTATAGATTCATCACTAAATTTCTAATTTTTTTTTTGTAATATTATACTAAAAAGAACAACAGGAAAATCCATAATAGTTTTATTTAAGGAATTAAAAAAAAAAGGAAAGAAGAAGAAGAAAAAGAAAATTCAGTAGTTAATTTAAATTAAGCTAATATTTTAATGAGCTTTTATTCCTAATTGTAATGGTTCTTTTTTGTTTTTAATAATTGTAATGGTTCAATAAAACAAAAGTTTAAAATGTATAGAATAAAATAAAAATTAACTTTTTTTTAATGAAATGCTGAAAATTTTAACGTTTAAAATTATTTTTAATATATTTAATATTTAAAATATTTTTTATTATTAATTTATACTTATATATTAGTAATGGCTAAAAAGGTTTATCTTCTTTTATAATTTTATATTTAGTTAATTATTTATTATATCATGCATGGTATACATATGATAAATAAGACGTTATTACATATATTACATAAATGATATTATAGAAAATTATTAATAGTTATTTCAAAGATTAAATTTGATTTATAAGTATATAATTTTTCATTTTTTTTCCATTTTGAATTTAAAATCTGAATATACTGATTTGGCATTAGGTTTTTATGTCATTTCCACCTATTTAATGCCTTCCAGAACCTTCTCTTGGTGGCATCAATAAGAAAAAAGAATAACAACATGATTTAAAGAAAAAAACAATCAAAATATAAATAATGACATAGTAAAATTCTTGTATGCCACTTGGGCTAAGCTGGATGCAAATGCAATAACAATAAGTAAACTATTATATTATATACAAGAAGCCAAAATTGTGTTATCTATTAGTTTATTAGTTTATATTGATTTTTGATATGGCAGAAAATTTTGGAATTTGCTAATGTAATTTGATTTAAAAAATAAAAAAGTGAAAATATATACTATTATTTTATTTATCTATTTAATTATTTAAAAAATTGATTGAATGAAAAAAAATTGCTAAATTATAATAATGTGTAAAAAAAATGATAAACTAATAAGTTGAAATTTGGTAGAAAAATAAAGGTAAAAATTAGTCTTGGGCTGCAATTATAAGAAAAATTACTTTTAAAAAAATCAGTTGTTGCCTTGCTGCATTAATAAACCAATCCAAATTGGAATCCAATTCAATCTAGTTATATTTACTTTTTGGATTGATTTGGTTTTCAACAAATAATTCATTCATTAATTACCATAGAGGGTTGGGTTGGATTGGGTTTATAACAAAATTTTAACCAATTTGACCCATGAACAGCCCTATTCCCAATGATAATCTTTGGAAGGTCTTCTCTGAAACCACAATAGAAAGTAAAAAAATTCACTCTCGGGCAAGATGGTTTTGTTAAAATTAGCCATTAGCACCCGTGGCATTTTTCTAACTACCATCGAGATTTGGTTATCGGTGAATCCATTGTCCCTAAAAAGGCCAAGGAAAGAGTGATTTTTCTAGGGTTTTGAAATTTATTCTCTTAGAAGCAGATGCAACAGCTTTTGGGGATAAATCTCATGAATTTACAAGGTATGAAATAGTAGAAGAGTGTTCCTCATTTGAATGTAGTGATATCTCAAAAGATAAGCATCTAGAGAGACAATTTGGACTGTCTTGACTCGATACTGTACTAAATGAAATGGTTTTTATGTAATTTTTTCCCATTTTGATTTCAAAATTTTTTCATCAGAGATAAAACATGAATAATATATACATACACCGTCTCGATTTTATATACATATAATTAATATTTTTTAAAATAATAAAATAAAAATAGAATAATCATTTAAAATAAAAAATATATTTTTTTTACTTAAATAATTATATATTTAACTAATTAATTAAAAAAATATTTTAATATTAAAATAAAATAAAAAATTTTAATAAAAATCGAGAGAACGGAGCAGAGTCGGTGATCTCTTTCCCTGTATGGTACAGAGATAAGAACTCTAAAATTTTTTTTTGCTAGGATCAGGGTTGGGAACAAAAAACTCATTTCCAAATCCGTCTTGTTATTATTCCTATAAGTATCTAACTAAGTACAATGCTTTAAAAAGAAATATAAGCAATTGGATATTTTAATCTAATAGAGTAAGACTCCTCTGATTTAATCATAATCTTGTGCAGAGGAAAGCAATTACATTATGATACCGGAAGGGAAATTGAACCATTTTCTAAGTGCAAGAGATGTTCTTGCGGCCATCTAAAACAATATACTTTAAATATAAAATTTCAGACGATAGGTAAATAAAACCGTCAATGAAGCTATAGGAATTGCCTTGACATCCTCTAGTTCTGCTACCGAAGACATAATTAAGGCTATGCAACAAAGGGTATGAATGGAAATGGGGTAGAATTTTTCGTTCTTGTCCCGGTCTCTATAGAAAAAAATTTAGGGTTCCCGTCCTTGCACTATATGGAAACGGGGATTATCGACCCTGTCCTGTTCCCCTTATTTTTATTAAATTTTATTTATTTTATTTTAATGTAAAAAATATTTTTTATTTTAAATGAATGTTATAGTTTTATTTTATTATTTTAAAAAAATATTAATTATATTAAAATATAAATAATTGTTTATATATATATATATATATATAAATATATAAATTGGGGCAGAGTATGTATAGACCATCCCAGTTTCCGGCAATAAAATTTTGGGATTGGAGTGAAAAATCAATACAAAAAATTCGCTTCATTCGAAATAGGATTGAGATAGAGTATCGCGCATCAGATCCAAATTACCGTCCCTAACATAGGGATATTAATATTTGGGAAAAAGAGACTGTCGTTCTGCTGGTTTAGAAAATCTTTGAGAATTGAAAAAATTAATGGACTGTTAATGGGTTTTGTATATAATATAGGTGCATCTCTCTTAACAATTTTGGTTCATATATTAATGGGCTTTATATAGTTTCAGGTTACAGCCTTTTGGGTTACTATGGTATCCTAATATCGTGTGCTTATATCTTCATATTTTCGTGACATTGACAAAAACACACATGTAATTAATTTATAAAAATGCATACAAAATCAAACTCTAATTCTAGCACTTGTGCATAAGCATATCAAAAAAGACCTTACAATAAATATCAAAAACTATAAATAAATAAAAATTCATAACTTATAATAGACAAGAATGCTAGCTCAAGCGATGAAGTGGTTTCATGGGAATAAACAAAATTCATTAACACAATTCATTCCACCATTTAATAATAATAATAATAATAATAATAATAATAATAATAATAATAATAATAATAATAATAATAATAAAACAAAGGAAATGAATTAACTAGTAATGTAAAACATAGGCATTATACTCAACAACAGCATCTCCCGAAGTTTCACTAAAACTATAAGTGTTTGCCAGAACGTACCCCCTAGCGAACCGGAAAAGACCGCTTCCGCCGATCACCGGCATCTCTCTAACCTTGGAAAGAGCTTTATTCCTTCCTAATATACTCAAGGTGCTACCATTATACTTGCCTTCAAGGAACACAAAATTCATAACCATCAACAGCCCTACTTCTTCCTGAGCTGCAGCCCCATAAAGACCTTGACATTTTCCTATCAATTTCGAGCTCAGATGTGGGCCTTGGGTCAACGGGTCATCCAACATGCTTATGAAACCAAATCCAGCAGTTGAGTTAGTGGGTGATTTTACGATGGGGATGACAGTGGGGTTTGACCCGCTGTATATATCGTGCCAATAGAGGCGGAAATGGGTGAGCTTTTCTTTTCGGAACCCATACAATTTCCGGTCAAGGGTTCGTACAAAATCATGATTTTCTGCGGAGGAGAAGAGGGTGAAGAAGATGAGGAGATGAGAAGCTATAATAAACGTAACAACTCTACTCATTGTTTATTGCTATAGCTTGCTTAGTATTGTTGTTTTTATAGCGAGGGGGCTGTGGCAAATTGGAAAAGTTTCCTTTCCTAAGGTCTGCCCAACACAAATTTTAATAAGATGATTAGAAAATCTGGTTGTTATATTATTTTGGAATAGTTCAGACAAAAGCATCCTACCTTCTACACCTAAATCATTTTAAAAGTATATATATGGAGACATGCTTGTGGTAGAACAAGGAAGTCATGAAGTTGGTATACCAAACTTCAAAGTTAAGTTAAGAATCAAATCAATGATTCAAGCCACTATCAATGTTAAATTATTCTGCAGTGCACCAACATTTTCCCACGCCTGGGCGAAGAAATTGTCGAATTATTATTATTTTATTTTTTAATAAAAATTATCACTGCTTTGGTGTTTTCAATTTTTGAAAATTGCGATTGGGGTCCCAAGTTTAAATCCTAATTTTACGCTCAGAGATTATGATTTATTAAAATAAAACCAATAAGTTTAATTTATTATTCAATTCAAATTCCTATTGTATTATAAATCGAATTTTCTTTATATGTACAATTGTGTTTTTATTTTATATATTTTTTTTAAAAAAATTCTTATCTAAATGACAGTCAATATATTATCAACCATGTAATATAATTTGTGGTCTACTTACGAGAGCTGTAAAAATTTGAATTTCCAGTCGTTCGCGTGTGCCAAAAAAAAACATTAATAGGAGTGTGTCTACTTTTAATGATGCTTCACAGTTTTGAAAACGTTTCAAAATTCGTTAAGCCCAATGGGCCGTGGGAGTGTCTCCCTCAATTTCAGCTCATTTATGAACGGGCTTTTTATTTCTGTGACATTCCATACACAAAATGGACAAGATTAAAAATGTGGGCACTTCTTTCTTTTATTATTAATTTCTTTCCTAAAATTATAGACAAGAATAAAATGAAATAAGTGAAAACGCTAATTTTCTCTAAATTCCACATATTGTCTTTCAACTTAGTATAATATTATCTCTCAACTTTTAATTTGTAACACTAAAATTTTTTAATTTTTATTTGTGTAGTCAAAATATCCGTCTAAACTATTTTTACAAATTTATAAGTTATCACTAAACGCTACATCATTGTTTACATATAATATATTTGATGATTAGGTCACACATCACCACCCATATAAAATATATAAATATTTTTTAAGAATCGTATTTAAATGATTTTTTTTTTGTAATTTTGATAGGGTGATATTATGATAATTACACAATACAACGTATTAAAAAAATTATCTAAGCACAATTCCATAGTTATAAAAAGAAAATATTTAAACACAATTGTTTAAAGAAATTGTATAATTTATAGGTGATGATATATAACAGATAAAAGAAAATTTTTTATTATATAAATTAAATTTGGAAATATTAGTATTGTTAAAAATATTACGTTGATACTAAGTTTACATAAATTCCTATTAGTAAGCAGAATCAAAGGCCGGTTGATAATGTGAAACAGAGCAACTAAATGAATTACCTACTTCGTATACGGCCAAAAACCAGCTCAATGGGCTGAAATGGCCTAAGGGGCCACATTTATTGTAGTTTTCCTTTCTGGAGCAGAACCCAATAGATTGGCATATTTGGAAATTTGGAATACCTTCACCCAAAAGTTTCAACTGCGATTTATATCCTGGAAGGTTTTTTTTTATTTATTTTTAATTTCATTATATGGATTTCTCCTTCGTTCTCAAAAGATATATAGTTTTACATAAAAGAACTTTCCCCGTTAGAATGCATCTACGAATAAACATTTTGTTATGGATTGTAACTATGAATTGTAGCTGCCAATGATTTCAGTGCCTCCATGTGGCGTAAGCTTAAACAGATATATTTTTCTTAAATTAAAAAAAAAATAGCACAAATTTCGATCTAACAAATGAGGCAGATCGAACAGATTCTGATCATTTATTGAGATAAATTTGGATTAATTTTTTAAACGTGTTCGCCATGACATATATGGATTATGCAGCTTCCAATAATAAAAAAGAAACTCAAAAGTTTTGAAAAAAAAAATTATCAAAAGATCAAAAGTTTTTTTTAATATTAAAATGAATCGATTTAAATTCGATTCAGGAATTATGGAATCAATTCAAATCAAATTTAATTTAATTTTTGAATAAATTGAATTCAAATTCTTGAGCCAAATTGACTAAGCACAAACATACAAAGGAGATAGTGAGAAAAAGAAGGGCTCTATTTCCTTTTGGACAGGAAATATCGACCCACTAATTAAGATAAATCAAAAAAACTTTTCTATATTAAAAGTTAAAGCAGAAATGGAATAAGAAAAATATCACATGAATCACAATTTTAAAATAACATACATTTAAAAAAAAAAAAAGTGCCAACCTAAAAGGGGTGACTTAAAATTGTTTTTTAGGGGGAATATATAAAGATTCACATATAATCCTTCATTTCTAAAATATCCATTAGATTCAAAAAAAAGTGAGTGATTGTGAGTTATACTATCATAATTATTACAACTTGTTTGCCATCCTAATTTCTTTCTTCAGTAATTAAAGGAAAATTTATATAATGACCCATATGAAGCAAACATTAAGGTTGTAATCAATCATGATCTTAGTCTAAAATGTGACAATAACTTTAATTCACATGATCTAGCTTGTAGCATACAAATGGGTTATGTTCAAGTAATCAATTTTATTAAAGTATCTTATTAGTAAACAAAATTAAATAATTAGGTACAACTACCAAAAGTGCCATATGTATATAATTCACAAAAAAAGCTAAGTTAAACATATTTAATGGTATATATTACAATTCACCAGCTGCTTAGTTAACTTGAAGACAATAGCACAAGCCTAAATAGGGATTGAGCAAGCCGTACGATACTACACCTCACCAAACTTCTTTGCACTCAGGGAGCTTTTGCTTCATTAATGCAGCTAGACAAGAAGAGACATCTCATGAGATTACATTGATTTCATTTGATTGGTATAATAGTAGGATGTGGGGTAAATTTGCCTCTCAATTTTTTTTTTGTGATGATTAATATATCTCTAATATTTGAATTTCATTATTACATATAATTTTCACTTTGTGATTATTTTATTCCATTCCATCTTTAAAATATTTTTGTGAGATTGTGACATTTTTCAATTAAGCATCTCATGGTAAAAAAAAAATTGAATAGAAAATTGGCTATAATAGGAGCATAATTATGGGGCAATAACAGATCTAGATTATGTTCTTAGTGACAATGTACTAATGATGATATATGAAATGAAATGATGATTTTTTAGCTTCAAAATTTTAGTTTAGGAGTATTTGTCTATTTGTGTGATGTTGCTTTTACATTTGGATGAAGCATTAAGCATTTTTAATTGGGTATCCATAAGGGATTTGTCTAAAAAAGAGTTTAATATATGGGGCAAAACGGCACACATGCATCATCACTTGCTTTTTCTTTTTCTGATTTAGGAACATATGATAAACAAACACAGACCCACCATAATTGGTAATATTAATTTCTCAATGTGAAAATGGGTCTTGTCTTTTTTTATTTTTCCTTTTTTTTTCAGCCTGAATAAATAACTAAAAGCATCAAAAAGACTAAAGCAGTAAATAGACTATTAATATCAATTGTTCCACAAGTTCAATTCACTAATGGGCTCGTTTTATTATGGATATATTTCTCTGCACTAGGAAAAAAGACACAAGTTAATTAATAGAGAGCGAATGAAAATCTTAAGCACGCCCAGTGGGACTCGAACCCACAATCGCCTGATTAGAAGTCAGGCGCCTTATCCATTAGGCCATGGGCGCTTGCTGTTTACAATTTTCGTTTTATCAAGAGGCTAGCTTAAAAAAATGATAGTAACAAAATAAGAAATTTTAGTGAATTTGAATCTTTTTCTAGCTAGATTAGATAAGAATAAGAAAATTATATGAAAAGTAGGGTGGGGTTTGAATTTAAACTTAAAAGTAAAAATATTGTTAAAGGGCTTATATAGATTCTTAGGGCAAGGCACTAAAACATTAATAAAGGCAACAAGTTGATTCCAGCTATAATCTAAATAGTTAAGGACCTATAAATAAAATAAAATTGAAAAAACCATCTTAACCACCAAATCTGCTCCATTCTATCGGATTTTAGTACAAACTTCAAAGTTTCCAGCCAGCAAGGCAGCAAATATTACCATGCACTACTTGGGATAAGACATCCCTTAAGCTCTTATACATTGATGGGATTGCAAACTTGGCTGCTTCTTATAATTTTACTTCTTTATGATATCCCAACATAAAAGTGGATAAATTATAAATTTTTGTCACTAAATGTTTATGGAAATTTAATTTGTTTAATTCAAGTATATTAACTTTATTTATTGTTTTGGTTGAGAATAAATACAATAAACCGATAAAATTGTATACAGATATACATTTATACATTACACTTTCACTAATTTTTTAAGTTACGAGCATTAACAAAATGCCTTTGAGAATCCCATATAGAGAACATTCTGCCACTTTTTATGATAGTGCATCAAAAAAAAAAAGTAGAAATCTAAATTCAAGTAGTGATTCAATATCAAGGAGTCCTTGAATGCAAAGAAAACAAGTTTTTTTTCCTGTTTTTTGGACCAAGAAGTAGGTGAAGAGGGGTCGATTTTGTTAATGCCATTCCCTCAAGAAATGGAAAAAAAATCATAAACATCAATAGCATATAAACCTCATATTTATCATGCACAACTAAGACCCACCATCACTATTGGCTATTGCCATCTTAGTTGTCTGCAACCACATAGGAGAATTGAGAATTAATCATCTGCCCGATGCAACTGTATCATTAAGCACATGTCCTTAAATTGTCCACCATTGGGTGCCAATCAAGGTAGGGGCTGTAGGGCAACTGCCCTTTATGGAGATGGGCCTCATGCCCTATTTGCCATCACACACTCATGTATATGAAATCATTCCAACCACCTTGAAAATACACTGCCAAATGAACAGAAATCAATGAAGATTTGACTATTATTACCTTTAATAATTAAAAAGAAAAAAGATGATAGTTCAATACCTTAAAGTTATATAATGACTGAATATGTTTATTATAAATTTCTTGTATATTTTAAACAAGTTACTTGTAGGCATAGGGAAAGAAATGTCATTAATTAAGCAAAACCCAAGATTTCATTGATTTTCAACTTAAGTTTAGTTTTACTAATACAAAATAATTTGTAGGAGATGAGAACCTAAAAGGTTCACTTCTTTTTGTAGATGGATAAACAAAATATATTTCAAAATCTTATGTATAAAATACACTTAAAATTTGGGGCGAGCGGTTTATCCTCTTAATAAATCTATTTAGTATAAATTTAGATTACTAAATAATTAAAAAAAATACATGTCAAATTGCCGATCATTTTATATGTCAAGCTGATTCACCTCAGTATATAATAGTTTGTGAATCTTGCGGCTTAATTTGCAGCGTTGTTACAGTTGTCTAGTCTTTTTCCCCTATGAATATTTGTTTTATTTTGTCAAAATGGGAACCCACAAGCTATTACAGAGAAAGCCTACCAATAATTAATAATTTTTTTTTAATTATTTCTCTTGCCTATGTCTGTTTGTTTTAAAATAAAATAAAATCTCACTCTCTCATTGCATTCCAAAGATAAATGGATAATGCCCTTCACTAAATGGAGAAATGGGTGGCCAATCACGAACTAATATAAAGAAAAAGAAATTATAGAATTTTATTTGCTTGTTTTTTCATTGTCATTTTTAACCAACCATCTGTCTAGATCTCCATTTCTTGTGAATCTACCTAATTGACAATTTGTCATTGATAAACATTCTCACTCTGACTTAATCATGATTATCAAGATCAAATGGGAAATTATTGCTCTTTTCAACATGTGGAGATCACATGTTTATTTCTGGTTGAATAAATGGATCTTAAATATAATTATTCTCAAAAACTAGTTTAAGAGAAGAGAATTATTTAAATTATTATAAGAATCACTTATATATTATAATCGGCTGATGTGGGATATCTCAACACACATTTTTTATGCTCAGAACCGAATGCATGCAAAAAACTAAGCTAGCTTAATAAAGAAAAATTATTCAAATCATTATAAGAAACATTTATATATTATGATCGGCCAATGTGAAATATCTCAACAGTCAACACCTCCACGCTTAAAGCTGAAAATATGAAAAAAGTCTCGAGTGTGAAGTTTGCGGGATTAAATATATGTGAATGGTCCAATATTGCAAGACTAATAACTCTGTACTATGTTAATAAATTGAAATTAGACTTGAGTGTTTCTAAAAGTTAGCTAAAAAAAATGATTGTCCAGACCATTATAAAAGACACTTAAATATTATAATTAGCGGATGTTGCTCAACATTTCTTTTTCATATGTTTGCCAGTATTAGTATATCTTTCTTTTTCATTGATTTTTTTTTCTTTTCTTACTTTAGCATACGATGCAAATCACAAACCAATTTTCTATATTATATTTGATATTTAAGAAGGCAAAGATGCTATTATTTAATTCTCATTAATCGCCAATGTTATTCTTGAAAATTTTTAAAAATTGATTTGGTTAAACCGTGGGAATTTGTTTATGTAGAAAATGCAAAAATGTCATGATGCGGGTGGTCTCAAAAATAAATTAAGAAAGAAAAAGCGATACAGAGATTTCTAGAGATATTATCAACAGATTAATATATACGCAGCGACCACGAACTCAATTTTTTCTTTATTTAAAAAAAAAAAACTAATCTCCAAAAAAGGTTTGACATTGTGTTAAAAGAATTTTATAAGAACAGAATGCTCAATATATTAACAATATATGTAAATATAGTGGGTATATATATATTAGCTTTCAAATTTGACAACAAACGTTAGTTGCATTTCTAAACTTATAAGGAGTACAAATGCACCATGAAGTAGTCATAAATCTATGAATATGAGATTAATTATATAAATAGTGTCTCAAATTAACACCAAATCACATAAATTATCTTTTTTCTCTTTTAACTCCCTCTATTAGTTCATTTTCTCTTGCCTCTCTCTCTCTTTTATTTTTCCATCAAATTGCTTAACATTCCAAATTTTTCACTAGAAACAGACCCATTTATTCATCCTTTTTTTTTTTTTGCCAAATCCCATTAATTTCAATCCCTGAATTAAAACTCATTTATTTATCTTATTTGACAAAATCCATCTTCGATTTATCTTATTTGTTTCTGTATTTTTATCTTTGTAGTGCTATAAAAGATGAAAAAAATGGAGTGTGAACAAAAATTCTTAAATGCAAAAAGAGTGTGAGGAAGAGGGTAAAAAAGAAGAAAATCAAATTAATAGGATAAAAAGTAATAAAAAGAAGAAGAAGGACCAAATTGATATGAGCTAACAAATTTTACCATACTTCATACACTTAAGAATTTTCTTCATTCTCGAGTCAGGTATCAAAAAGGGTTTAAATATGTCACTTATGCCTTGATTAAGAGTGTAATTGTACACTTTATAAGTTTGATGCTCAATTGACATTTTTTGCCAAATTTAGAGTTCATATATATATATGTATTAAATCAATATAAATACAATAAGTTCAGTTTATAATCGTTCAATTTTTGAGCTTTTAGAGTCTGTTAATTCTTTCTATGATGACCGAAAGTAAACTATTTCTGTTAAGAGTAGTTAAAAAGACAAACTGGTTAAAACTAAAACACAATCCTATAGCTGTACGAATACGATTATTATCAAAGTCAACAAACCTCATGTTTTAAAAGAGGACATTGCACATAGTATTATGACAATAACACAAACCTCCGAAGAATATGTTATAAAGAGTTTCATCTGACCAAGTACTCTTGAGTTATTGGATTATACGAACAAAAGGAGTGAAACTATACTAGAATAGTACAATTATAAGATTGTGACTGAGATGAAAAGGAAAATGACTACTTAACTGTTACAACATTGGTAAATAAATAAATAAGTTTGCTATTGAAAAGAAAATAATAACTATAAGACTATATATAATCTAAAATTAAAAATCATAAAATGTCTCTATCGTCCTACCCAAACAGATATGTCATTTTCGTATGTTAATTAACCCACCAATGTCCCAATGTCTACCTAAAGTAAAGCCCGAAATGCAAGGACTAAGGTTCTTGATTTTGACATGTGAATCTTAGCTATCAAAGTTTCATCAAGATTTTTTCATTGTGGTTGAGAGTATGCCATTAGTATATGGCCTAGATCTATGTGCATTAATTTTATCGATTTCAATTTCAATTTTTGAAGCTTCTCTAAAGTTTAGGTATAACACTTAACCAATATATAAATACGGATTAAGTGTTAGTTTTTTAAAAAGTTTCTTTCTAATTGTAATTTGCTAAAATTTTTTTGAATTTTCTGTAATTTGTTATAATAATAGTAATAATGCTTTCATTTTCTTGGATTAAGCTTTAAAAAATTACAAATGGGTATGAGCTAGTTTACTTGTTTTTAATTTTAAAATTCCTCATTTGGTCTTTGTTTATGTGTATTAAAGAAAAATAATTTATTATGCTTAACATAAATTAATAAAATAAGGAGATGTTTAATTTGGATGTCACTAAATTAAACAATTCATATATGAAATAAATGTAGGAATAGAATAACATGATGTACAATGACTTAGACTTGAAATGGCTTAAAATAGAAGCTTAATTTATTGATCTTCCAACTTGGTGACAATATCAACAATGGATTAATTTAAGTTACTAATATTTTTTCTATAAACTTCTGACTTTGTTAATAAGTGTTGCTAATTGTTTTCTTAACAAAATTGAAATTAGTGTTGATAATAGCCAACAGTCAAGCAGCACGTATGGTTATCCCTATCTTCTAGCAAAGATTTCTTGCCGCCTAAGCTCAAGTCTGAAAGAGGCAGTGTTGTTGGTTGAAAATGATAGAATTTTAGTGATTGTTAGATGAAAATGACTGTATATATTAAGCATTTAACGAGTTAATTCACCGCTGATTATCGTGGTTAGCTAGCTAGTCACTTTAATTAATTGGCTGGTGATGAAGGTGAAGATCCAATATTTGATCAAAATTCTTGATTTCTTTCGTGTAGTTTTCTCTTTGTTTTTAATTACCTACTTTCATAGTTAATTAGTATGTAATTTACCTCATTATATTTTCAAAAACATTTTCTATTTACCTTCAATTAATATCCTAATAATTATTTTTCATGAATTTTCATTATATGAGAATTAATGTGCCTTAAAATCAACTTTCGGACCCAATTAATACCGAACTTTAAATTTGCAATTAATTAATTAACCTTATTTTATCCTCAAAACACTTTTGTATCTCCAAAATTCTTGCAAACTTACTGCGAATTGGGAATTTAAATCTATGTCTAATCAAAAGATTCAAAATAAATAAGATGAGAAAATGTTTTTTTATTACAAGGGAGGGAAAAATCTAAATACACAACATAAAGAGACTATATCCCCACCATTTTTGGCAAAAAATTCCCTATTATATCGTCCATTTGGATCGGCAAAATTCTATAGGAGGCTCCATAAAATCCGTAACACCTCTACCAAAAGAAGGTTTTTTTTTTAGGAACTTGATTTTTATTAACTTTTAATATTGAATATTTAAATAAATATTTTAGTTTTTAAGAACTCTCACACACTAAGACCGAAGTCTTATGCATTTGTAGATGACAGGCCAATCAGCAGCCCTATTCTATATTTCAAATTAATGATAATGGAGTGTTGTCCTTTTTTTTTCTTTTTGTTAGAAAAAAAAATGAAATTTTCGTTTTGAAAATAATAAGAAGAAAAAGAGTACTGTATGAAAAACGCTGTTATTTGACCAATTATCGTGGAATTAGTGTGCTGTGATTCTTGTGAACCAGAGTTACTTACAAGTAATGACAGTTATCCGTCCCACTTGTCACCGTGTTCGTTGGAAAATCATTTAAAAAAAAAACATATAGAATCACTCAATTACAAGAATTGAAATTAATTTCTTAGGGAAAATAATCTTAAATTTTACTAATGCTTAAAATTAAGTCACTCAATTAAAAATTTATTCAATTTAATTGATTTTCTTAATTACTGTCAGTTTTGAACTGGATAAGTCTCTATTTATTAAATACTCAACATCTAATTAATTGTGGGACTATATTTACAAATTAAAATATTTAGTATCTAATTAATAATATAATTATTAAATAAATAAAATTTCAGTTAAGATACTTAACTGCATAAATTCAAAAAGTCTTAGAACAAAAGTATATTTTTATTCCTTTTAAATTATATATATTACTAAATAATTAATACACTATTATGTAAAAATAACCAATGCTGGGTTGGGAGAAAAAAATAATATTTTTAAAAAATATGAAATGTAATTACTGACTTGAAAAAAATTAAGTTGAAAATAGCAATAAAAATTTATGTTGACGGTAAATTTATCAGCATGAAAAAAATCGGATAAAAATGACAAAAATCAAAAAGAAACAAAGGTTCATGAATTTCATAAAGGAAAAACAAGAACACACAAAGAACAAAACCTTGGTTTAAGAGTTGATAATGAATCCTTTAAATTTTGAGATTGGTTATTGAGTTGTTAAGAAAAAATACTCTTACCAAAAAAAATCTAGAACAAAACTTTTGAAATTGAAAAAAATATATATTTTAAAATTTTTTTCAGTTTTAAAAAATAATTTTAAAGAAAAATAATTAAATAGATATTTTTATATTTGAGGGGATCACCTATAAAAAATTAAAAAAAATTCAGTTAATTAATTGAAAAAAAAAATTCTAAACTAACTTTTTTATTTATTCAGTTCCAAAACTCCCTTAACCTTGGCGCCTCTATGTCCACATATATCCCATCTCAAAGTCAATGAAACTCATTATTATTATTTTTTTTAAAAATATTGTAACGGTACATTCTGCTGATGTCATGCTAAACAAGAAGTTGCAATCTTTCCAACGGTACATTTTTCATTTTTCATTTTTCATTTTTAATCAATTGAGACTTGAGAAAAATTAAAATTGGTTAAAGACAGATAGATATGAAATGCATTTTCGTATCCTAAATTTTGTATTTCGTTCTATTAAATTCTTTTTAACTGAATTTTTATTTTGTTTTACTATTTAACATCGAATTTGAATTTTAACTTTACAATGAATATTTTTGAGATACTAATTACATATAATCTAATTACGTGTTCTTAATATGTTTTATTAGATTTCAAAACTCTTCAATATTAATTAAATTTAAAATTAGAGAGTTTAATAAAATAAAATAAAATCGATAAATAAAGTAGAAAATTTACGTTGAGCTTGATGTAATACAAACACTTAATGGTCCCAAAAATATTTTATCTCATTCGATTTTTAGATCCAAAATTGAATCAACAATTTGGGAGTGTAATTTATTTATTTATTTTAAGAATTAATTGAATATAGAATTTAATGTAAATTGCAATATAATATTATATCATTTTGCCTATGATCTATATATGTAAATTTTAGAAAAGAAATCCGAAATCAAAACTTAGGAAAAGTAAAAAAAAAAAGAAAAAAGAAAACGAAGGTTCTTTGAAATTTGTAGGGAGATATGTGTACTTACCATTGTTTATAATTCATAGAGTCTTGTCTTAGATAATTTTGATTTTGTCCACTTTGAACTTATTGCTAATTAACAACAGATGTACTATTAATAATTTATTACTACATAATTAAATAAATAATTAAGGATGCCATTATTATGAAAAGATTGTAAGATTCTCACAGCTGTCTATTACTTACAAAAAATTATCTATTCATCTGTGATAAGATACCCCAGTAATTCATAGTCCATGCAAAATATTATATATGTTTAAATTTATTTAAACATAATCCAATTGGAAATAAATAAATATTTTTATTTTTTTAATTTGACATAAAAATAAATATAATATGGTTTATCATCTATAATTCATTTTTTATTTTTCTAATATATATACTTTCAATTAATTCAGAGATACATTAAAATAATAAATCAAATTTATATATAGTACCGAAAAAATACATCAACTTATTTTAAAAATAAAATAGGTTTATTTTTACAATTTTACTGGAAAAAGGAAGCATTATTTTTCTTAATTAACAAAATTTCTTAACTCACAAGAGATTCGATACAAAATTAAAATTGAAATAACAAGAAAAAGCAACAACCTCTCAATTTTTATTTATGACTAATTAAATGCAACTAAATAAAAAAATTACTTATGTATAATAATGATGTGCATAAATATAACGAATTTTTTTTAATAAAAAAACTACTAGTAAATAAACGATTCTATTATTGCAGGAAGCAGAATCAAGTGACCAGTCAGCAAAAGTAGCGTAACATTTGGCATCTTCTCAAAAAGTTAAAAATAACCATAATTATATTAATAAGAGAAAAATATTCCAAAAATTAAGAAATTGTTATATGGAAAAAAAAAAGTACACCAAATTAATCCTTAATTCCATACTGAAGATTCAAAGTTGGTGGAAATTGAAGTCTCCAATCCCAACAATTGATCAGAAAATTCTCCACAGATATGTCCTCTGGTGGATAACCCCACCTATCCACTGAGTCAAACATTATGAACTCGGTCTGCAATTCTGGCAACTCAAAACTCCCTTCTATGTTCGGTAATTCGACAATTTCGCTTAATTCCTCGGATTCTGATACATCATCGGACACTGACACCGAGGATGTCGATGTTGATGAAGACTCTGATGATAATAATGTCGACGATGAAGAAGAAGATGAAGATGATGATGATGAGTCGAACTCGACCATTGCAGCAGCTTTAGCAGCTGCAGCTTGAATATCTCGTGGCATTAACGAAACTGGACGAGGCAGTGAGTCGACGAGTTCTGGAAAATTCAGAATGGCGGAGTTGCCTTTAATGCTCATGGAGGCGACATCATGTGCACGCGCCGCCATTTCGGCGGTGGGGAAAGTTCCGAGCCAAATACGTGACTTCTTTCTGGGTTCACGAATTTCAGATACCCATTTGCCCCAGCTTCTCATCCTAACACCTCTATAAACCGGGTGATTACTATTGCTATTGCTATTATCTCGTGATCTTTTTGACGATCTTTTGTCCATTGGATCTTGAGTAGCTTTTGACTTGGTGGTGGGCAAAGATGGTGATGGTGATGATGGCTTTTGAGATGATGAAGAAGAAGAGATGCTGCAGCAACTACTTTCTTCTGACATTGTTAAGTAGATGATAGTTCTTGAAGATATATGGAGTACAAAAAGAAGAAGAGGCAGACAGAAATGAGTAATTTTAAGAGAGAGAGAGAGAGAGATGAGATATTAAAAAATATTGGAGAGGAGAATAATGGGAGTGGGTTTTTCATTTTTGTAGGAAGAGAGTATACGCTCCTTTATAGTGACCCCTAACCTACCGTATATATTTTCCACGCCAACACATATGGTTAATAGAAACTGTAAAAAAAAAAAAGAAAAGGAAAAAAAAGTAATTATTAAGAGAAGAGAAGAATATTATACTGTCTGATTATGGTATTAATATGATATTACGTTAAAATTTATTGATGGAATTAATAGTAACTATTAAAAAAAATGAAAGTGGGAAGGAAGAGACGAAAATGGGGAAGTTTCGTGAAGAGAAAGGGTTAAGGCCTTAGGGGTGGTAGGGCAGTGTGGGACCCAAGGAAGAATGGGTCTCCTATGTAGAAGGGGAACAAGTGGTGGGGCCTACAGATTCACTTAGCACTATTAATGTAACCAAACAACGTTCATTTAACTTTAATCTTTTCATAAAGTATTTGAAAATAAATTATTAGTGGGATTATTTCTCTGTTTTTAAGTTTGTTCTCTTCTCTCCTGCGACTTTGTCCAGTCCCGTCTTCATATCTTTCTTTCTTATATTTTGTCCGTTAAGGATTTGGTACCTCTTCTGTTATTATGAGTTTTTATCTTTTAAATAATTATTTATGTATCATCAACAAATAAATGCCTATGCCAATCAAATCATAACCCACCCCATTTTTACCATTTATTTTCAAAGAGAATTTGTGCTGTCATATAATTGGCAAAATTTAAAAGTTAAATTGGAGGAGAAAGGCAAAAAAAAAAAAAAAAGAAGCAATATTATCATAGATTCTATGTAAAGTTGGAAGCTAACCCATCCTCAGCTTTTTGGGTTTTTCTTCTAATATATATATATTGACAAATCTCTCTCTCTCTCTCTCTCTCTCTCTCTCTCTCTCTCGCAAAGAACAGAACATTTTACGTGTAATTATATGAATCCATAAAATTGTTGTTTCTTTTATGGGAATACATAAAGATTTCAACACCTTAATGTAATGCTAATATTTTGATGGCTCCTCAATGCAAGAAAAAGGCAATAATTATTCAAGTTCTTGGGATAATTCTATCTACTAGCTAGTAGCTATTTTGAGTTAATTCTCTCTCTCTCTCTCTGCAATTTTTTAAAATACTGTTATTCTATATGCCAATAATTTGAAAACAAAAGAATGATATCATTGCACTATCATCATCATATCATTGTCAATATATATATATATATATATATATATATATATATATATATATATATATATATAAATAACCAATAATCCTCTTTTGCCATCACAAAAGCATGTGACACCTTAAATTCTTATATAAAAAAAAAAACTCACATGGTTATTGAACCCTGAAAGTTCTTTAGCAGGCAGTTGATGATCTAGTTACCGATACTTCAGAATCAGAAAAGTTAATACAAATTAACAATTATATTTCTTATTCTCTCGCATTTTATTTTCAGTTGTGAGATAAATATAAACATTTGCACTTGCACATACATTTGCTTCACAGTCAGCCAATTTAATAATATGCCACTGCCACGTTGATCGGAAACTAATTGATTAAAATCTCTATTAAAACCTCAAATTAAGGTTTCAAGCAAGAATAGCAATACTAATAATTAATCTACATAAGATAACTGGAAATAATTAATTACATAAATAATGTAAAGAATAATTAATTTGGTAACTAAGAATTATAAAATACGAACAAAATCTATATTTTTATCTTCTACAAGAGTGAAGAAGCTTCAAGGAGCACTAGGCAGAGAAATGCATTCATTTTTCAAATCTGCCAGCACAATTCATAAAAAAAAAAACAACTCAAAGATTTGTTCAAATGGGTCCTTTCAGCCAATTATTGGATTTCCCACGCTTATTTTAGATATTTTGTCTCATAAATTAATATTTTAATTTAGTTTCTTACCTATTTTTTGTCAAGTTGTTATTTTTTAGACTTTCTAGATACTTCAATTTTTATACCTCAACTAGCTTATTTTTTAACTCTTAGGATTCCATAATAATAATAATAATAATAATAATAATAATATAGTATTGTGAGATTTGGATTATGAAACAATAAATAAAAATTGCATGTGCGTACTTGAGTTGAAATTTCGTACTTCTGTCTTATTAGTCTTAGTTTTTAGAACCCAAATCTACATAGTTGTTTTAAGTAAGCCTTTCATTGAAAAAAAACAAGGGATTGAAGATGTTTGATGTTTGTTGCTTATTATCCATCTATTTATCATTATCATAATCTCTTTGTTCATATACAGCTTATTTGTATAATTAATGCTGGCAGAATTTTTTTTGGCCTCCTATCATTTATTGATTTGTAATCTTAATTTCAGAGACACCATGAATATTGGTTTAGGATCGGCTTTTTCTTATTCTTAAAAATAAGAAAATGAAAAAAATTGGCTAGTTTTTCACTTTATGATATATATAAGCACTAGCATTTATTTGGAAGAAATGCTTTCATTTTTTTAATTTTTTTAATAAAATTGATTTATTTATTTTACTCAATATACATATTATTTATACCTGTAAAAATCTCCTTAAAAGGGTAAAATGTGTTTATTTTACCACATGGCTTTTGAATAGTCTATATGTAGGCTTTTACTTCTCTTTTTGGAAATGTAATTACTTATTTTGCTGCTTTAATTTTTACTTGCGCTTTAGGAGTAATGTAACTTAGCCTATTTCTATTTCCACTCTCTCTTGTAAATTTTATTTTCTTCTTCCTCTTTTCATCATATTGGCTTTTTAGCCATTTTTTCTTCATTGGACTAAAATCTTGTTAAATCATATCAACAAATTTTTTAATTATATTTTCTTTTTGTGGAAAGACACATATATTGAACAGCAATATATAATTCTTTCATCCAAGTTAGAATTAATTTGTTATAATATTGAACAACAATATTCATCTTTTTTCTTTCGAACAAAAAGTAATTTCACTTGTTAAGTTAATTATTTGTGAGAAACAAATGCAAAAACATAATATGATAATATTAATTTATTTCGCATGATGACCAATTAAGGGATGTCCTCACTTTTGGACTAATTAATATTAATCTTGAATTATTCCACAACAACAAATTTCTCTAGTTAAACTTTTATTGTTTTATTCTTTTTTTTTCTTAAAATATTCATCTAATTAAGACTAATTCCTTATCGGCGTGGCTTTGAAACTGGAGGCTATATCCGCTAGAAGACGGTGGTAGTTCTCACGAATGCGAAGCCATTAATTAGCCAATCAGATCTTAAATTTTGTTAATTAGTGGAATACGGTGTTAGCAAGTGATTCTTTTATATACCCCTTAATGGTTTAGTTACAATGAAAACAAAATTATTATATAGTACATTAAATTATATGTATAGTAGGGTACACATGTGATCTGTAGTGATCCATACAAAATAAATTATCAATAAAAATTTGCCTTTAGAAAATCCGTTAATTATTTTACAAAATTATAACAAAGTTATATCGGTCTATGTCAGGAAATTTAAAATCAACTTCAAAATTACAGAGAGATACTTTAATTTTATAAGCAAATAATGTGAAATTTTTGAAAAAGAACAAAGAAAAATAACAGTTAGGATGTTATATGTTGAAATTATGAGTTGAGGAAGGAGGGGTTGTCTCCATCTGTAGTGTTGGGAAAAATTCCAAATTGGAGAGTTAAATATAACACGTGTCATGTTGAATCCACAGAGTTGGGAGAGTAAATAGGGTAAGTAATTAATGTATTAAAACGAAAATGAACAACGACAACATAATAATTATTATACGAGGAATGCTAATTATACTTTCCATTTTTTTAATATTTTCTGACACTCATTTTTTAATTAGTTGGTGATGAGAGAGTAAAAAAATATTTTTAAAAATTTATCTCTTCTCACTATCCAATGTAAGTAATAAAGAGTATTATTAATATTTCTCTTATTGTATTGTCAATTGAATATATACATCTGGAAATAATGATGATATCTTTATTATTGGTATAGTATATATGTTGAAAATGAGGATTAAAATAATCACATGATATAATTGAATAGTTAGGCATCAAACTTATTGCAGAATTCATATAAGTTAATAGTTGGTACTGTTGGTCAAACTACACATGCATTAGAAATAAATGACAATAAAGATGGACGATGCATCTTTTGTTGACAAAATATTTGGTAGATAAGATAGTAGTTGAAGATTAATCTTGACCATCCATTTGATGAGTTGGGGATTAATCTTAACCATTTATTTGGTTGGTAAGATAGTAGGTGAATATTAATTTTGACCATCCATTTGGTGGGTGAGGATTAATCTTGACCATTTATTTGGTTGCTAAGATGGTAGGTAAGAAATGATCTCAACTATTCATCAAAGTAGGTGAGAATTAATATTGATCGTCCATTGAGAAGGTGTAGGCCTATATATAGCCTTAGAAATTCATTTGTAAGACATTCCATCAAAAAGTGAGAGAGAAACATTAGTGAGAGGTTGTGAGTTGTGAGGTGTGAGTGTTTGTAAACACTTTGTAAATTTCTCTTCCTTCAATAAAAAATCTACAGCAGTCCGGAGACGTAGACATAATTGGCCGAACTCCGTTATCAACTTGTGTGTCTTATTAGTCCGCATTTTCTTCGCTTTCTTATAAATCTGATTATAAAAAAATTAGCGTCATTTCTCAACAACTGGTATCAGAGCATTGGTTGCGTTTTTCTTTCTTTTTTCGGGCGATTACTATTTACGTGAATAATGAAATTGTGAATAGTAAAATTTGGTCAGTTGTACCAAATTATCCACGGAGGTGTTCTAATACACGGTGATTTGCAATAATTGTCAGAAACGATCCAAAAGGAAGTTAGATTCGAGTGGAAGCGATGGCCGCAGACGAAGAAAATGTGAAAATTGAAAAGTTCGATGGAGCATACTTTGGCTTTTGGAAAATGCAAATAGAAGATTATTTGTATCAAAGAAATTTGTATCAACCTCTCTCAGAGAAGAAGCCAGAGGCTATGAAGGAAGAAGACTGGAGTCTTCTCGACAGACAAGCTCTTGGAGTTATTCGATTGACGTTATCCCGCAATGTTGCTTTCAACATAGCAAAGGAAAAAAACCACGACAGGTCTTATGACGGCTCTCTCTAGTATGTATGAGAAACCTTCAGCCTCAAACAAAGTGCACCTCATGAGGCGCTTATTCAACTTGCGAATGACAAAAGGTGCATTGGTAGCTCAACATCTCAATGAGCTCAATACAGTCACAACCCAATTGAGTTCGGTTGGAATTGAATTTGATGAAGAAGTACGAGAATTAATACTTTTGTCTTCTCTACCAGAAAGTTGGAATGCTACTGTCACGGCTGTGAGTAGCTCGTCGGGAAGCACTAAGTTGAAATTTGATGATGTTCGTGATTTGGTTCTCAGTAAAGAGATCCGACGGAGAAAGTCGGGCGAATCATCAACTTCTTCAGTTTTGCATACAAAATCAAGAGGAAGAAATTCAACCAGAGGCAATGGACGAGGCAAGTCAAACTACCGAGGTAAATCAAAGGACATGAGGTCCAAATCCAGGAATCCAAGTAATTTTCATAGTTCGAAAACTGTCGAATGTTGGAATTGTGGAAAGACTGGGCACTACAAAAATCAGTGCAAGAGTGCACCGAAGAACCAGAAAGCAAAGGTAGAGGCAAATGTTGCTTCCACCTCTGGAGGCAATGACGCATTGATATGCTCTTTGGAAAGCAAAGAGGAGTCTTGGGTGTTAGACTCTGGAGCATCGTTCCATGCTACTTCACAGAAAGAATTCTTCGAAAGGTATGTCCCTGGAAACCTTGGAAAGGTATATCTTGATGATGATCAACCTTGTGCTATTATTGGCAAAGGTGTAATAAAGATTAAGTTGAACGGATCTGTTTGGGAGCTGAAGGATATCAGACATATTCCCGACCTGAGAAAGAACTTAATCTCAGTAGGGCAGTTGGCTAGCGAAGGCTACACTACGATCTTCCATGGTGATAATTGGAAGATTTCAAAGGGAGCAATAACGGTTGCTCGAGGTAAAAAGAATGGCACTCTTTACATGATAACGGGAGCACACTGTTCAATCATAGTTGCAGCTAGCAATGAAAATCTCAATCTATGGCACCAGAGACTAGGCCATATGAGTGAAAAAGGAATGAAGATTATGCATTCGAAGGGGAAACTTCCAGGTCTACAGTCAGTGGAGATAGACACGTGCTAAGATTGCATACTTGGAAAGCAGAAAATGGTCAGCTTTCAAACAAGTGGCAGAACCCCAAAGAAAGAAAGGCTAGAGATAGTTCACTCTGATGTTTGGGGACCAACGACTGTCTCATCCATTGGTGGGAAACACTACTTCATGACTTTCATCGATGATCACTCTAGGAAGGTATGTATTTACTTTCTAAAATATAAGTCCGAAGTGTTCGAGGCTTTCAGAAGATGGAAAGCTATGGTTGAAAATGAGACAGGTCTGAAAATTAAAAAGCTCATAACTGACAATGGTGGTGAATATGAAAACACTAGATTCAAGAAGTTTTGCTATGAGCATGGCATCAGAATGGAGAGAACCGTGCCAGGTACACCTCAACACAATGGTGTAACTGAACGTATGAACCGAACGTTGACAGAAAGAGCCAGAAGCATTCGTATACAATCAGGTCTACCGAAGCAGTTCTGGACAGAAGCAGTCAACACAACAACTTACTTAATCAATCGAGGACCATCGGTTCCATTGGAGCACAAAATACCAGAAGAGGTATGGAGCCAAAAAGAGATAAAACTATCACATTTAAAAGTTTTTGGTTGTGTAGCATATGTGCATATCAGTGATCAAGGAAGGAATAAGCTTGATCCCAAATCCAAAAAATGCACTCTCATCGGCTATGGTGAGGATGAGTTTGGCTACCGTATTTGGGATGACGAAAACAAAAAGGTCATCCGTAGCAGATATGTGATTTTTGACAAAAGGGTGATGTACAAGAACATGCATAAAACAGTCGCCAACAACTCAGAACAGAATGAGTCAGTATTTGCAGATGCAGATGATGTCCCAGTTAGTTCCATGACGGAACCCATTGTAGCAAATCCTCAGCCATAGGAACTTGTTGGACCAAGCAGTGCGCATCAATCCGACACACCACAGCCTCCTACTTCATCTCCTGTATTAAGAAGGTCTTCTCGGCCTCATGTGCCTAACAGGAGATACATGAACTATCTGTTATTGACTGATGGAGGAGAGCCTGAATGCTATGATGAAACTTGTCAGAATGGAGATGCTAGTAAGTGGGAGCTTGCCATGAAAGACGAGATGAAATCTCTGATCTCCAACCAGACATGGGAACTAGCTGAGTTACCCATGGGAAAGAAGATATTTCATAACAAATGGGTGTATCAGGTAAAAGAGGAAGATGATGTGTTAGTACTGGAGAAGATTTAAGGAAGCAGGAATCCAGCAGATATGTTGACAAATGTGGTGACTATCGATAAACTGAAGTTGTGCTCAACTTCAGTTGGTCTGCTAAAGTAACAAGACCAGAAATACTGTTGCATTGATCGAGGTGTGAAGACAGATTGAAATCAGTCTTCAAGTGGGAGATTGTTGGTCAAACTACACATGCATTTGAAATAAATGACAATAAAGATGGACAATGCATCTTTTGTTGACAAAATATTTGGTAGGTAAGATAGTAGTTGAAGATTAATCTTGACCATCCATTTGGTGGGTAAGGATTAATCTTGATAATTTATTTGGTTGGTAAGATGGTAGGTGAATATTAATCTTGACCATCCATTTGGTGGGTGGAGATTAATCTTGACCATTTATTTGGTTGGTAAGATGGTAGGTGAGAAATGATCTCAACCATTCATCAAAATAGGTGATAATTAATCTTGATCGTCCATTGAGAAGGTGTAAGCCTATATATAGTCTTAGAAATTCATTTGTAAAGCATTCCATCAAAAAGTGAGAGAGAAGCATTAGTGAGAGGTTGTGAGTTGTGAGTGTTTGTAAATACTTTGTAAATTTTTCTTCCTTCAGTAAAAGATCTGCAGCAGTTCGGAGACGTATGCATAATTGGCCAAACTCCGTTATCAACTTGTGTGTCTTATTAGTCCGCATTTTCTTCGCTTTCTTATAAATCTGATTATAGGGAAATTAACGTCATTTTCCAGCAGATACGTATATAAAATTTACAAAATTCGTAGATTTTTGTGTCTAATTAAAAACCCAACATTGTCATCATGTAAATATTTGAAAATTCTCCATCAAAATTTGAATACACTTTATATTTATAAAAATAGTTTATCAAATATGGCAACGCATTTATAAGCATCTAAAAATTGGCCACAATTTTATTTTATTTTTTTTTAAAAAAAGGTTGCATATTAGCCACACACAGATTATATTTGTCGCTAATTTTAAAGATTGAAAAATAAAACTGCATATCTCGTCCCTACTGCATTTGTTGATTCGAAAAAAAGATAAGTTAAATTAAATGGCTATATTTTTTTAAAAAAAATTGCAGTGTTTTGTATTTTAACTGAAGTGCGTGAAAATTACTAATTTATAATGATTAGTTTACTCCAAAATTAATTTTAAAATTTAATTAATACATAATTTTATTTTTGACTATTTTATTCTATTTCCTCCAAATAACTAATTTTTTTCTTATTTATATTTTGATTGTAAAATTTAGCAAATTGAGTTTGATTTCTTGTATCGAACTTTCTACTAGGACAGTAGGCCTAGGCCATTGGCTTTGGGCCTTTCACTAACAAATTCTTGTGATAGCCTAACAAAGTAACAGCTGGTTAATTAGCTGAACCTGAGTTCTGCAGTTTTTGTTGGGCTTTTTTATGTAATTGCCATGCATCTGATTTCGCTTAGACCCCAAGAACCAAGTTTGGAGGTTAACTATAAGCCCATCTATGAAATACTAATATAAATTAATTACACCTCAAGCCCAAGAAATTTCCATAATTAGGATAATATAAATTGTTGGAGGTCTCAAACTTTGGTGAAATGGAGTAGGAAAAGGTAGTTTTGTTAATGAGTTTGTTCACCCAATGTTGCATTGTTTTTTCATGTACGCTTCTTTCGAACCTTTTCAAGATCGTCAAAAAAACCAGTTGCCTAAACCTTTTAGTGGGTCATCTATTAATAATTACTCAAATCTTTATTCAAGTTGAAATAAAGAGTTTGTTCACCTTGCATGCTTCTTTTGTCTCCTTCCTGCTCATTTCTCATGGTTACTGCATCATGTGCGAGCGTCTTTCAGTAACTGAGAGCCGCGCTATGGCTGCATTGGGATGTGTCTTTTACTTGACTCTTGTAGGATGCAGGGCTTCAGTGCCATACTTCAGAGTAGGTCTCTTGGCTTGTTTTCGTCCACTACTGTTAAATTGCTATACATTTCTGATTTTAAGGAATTATTTTTCGAATCTCATTTTCCTGTAATAAACATTGAGATTGAGTTCTTTCGGTATGCTCTTGTCCAGGTCCTGCTGCTGCTGAATTATTTAGTTTTAATTCTATCTGATTTTCTACCAGATATCTCAAAATCTATTAGTGTTGAGAGAGCAATTAACTTTCATAGAGGATCAGGATGTTCGAGATATGCATGATCCAGTGTATACAAAGTACATTATGTTCAAGTATGTTGTTAATAAAAAAAATAGTTCGTTATTATATTGTTAACCGCGTAATATTAAACCCATCTCTAATGGAGACATCTTGATTTTAGACTGTTTCTATTATTCTGTATGAAATTTCAAGCTGCAATGCAAATAGTAGCCATGGCTGAAACTGTGGTATGCATCTATCAATTCTGGTAATTATTATATTTTCTTTGGAATATGCAATGTTTAGCATTGATCAATAAGGCTATTAAGTAAATTAATTTTCAGATACACATTAATATTGATACCTCTTCGGAAAATTACTAGCTGAGGTTATTAATTAAAGAGTGGGCTCAGTTCTGCATATTGCTGTACATTGGGTATATATGTTTGAACAATCTTGTCGTATAGTGTAACCTCCTTGAGATTGTTTCAATAGCTGCATATAAATAAAAGTATATTATAGAACTAACACTTGAGTTTTATTTTTTGTCATTCCAATGGAAAAATTCTTTTTTCCCTCTGTTCTTCTTATACAGGTGGACTTATCTGTGTCAAGACCTGGCGGCCCCATTTTTTGTGATATATCCACTGTGAAATCAGAAAGAGAGATAGTGGTGCCTCCAATTTACAGTATTGTAAGTTTATTTTCCCTGTCTTTGGCCTTGCAGAAGACGCCTCACTAAGTCTTACTTACGAATTTTTTGCAGTTTTATGGTAGACTTTTAGAGCTATAGATTGCATTTGTCTTGCCCTGCATGCTGTAGAACCATTAAATTGGCTGTTAGGAGCTTGTTTGGATCTCACTAGATTGATGATTAATTCTAATTGGGCTCTGAATTTCTGTTTGTTGCTTTCATCATTCATATCATATGATTTTCTCTGCTACAATCCAACAACATGCATGAGAAGAGGTCACCTTTTTTGCCTGTTGACCATTCTAAATACCTCATGAATTTTGGCACTCGTAGATGGCTGTAGTCCAGACATCCAGTTCAACCTAGACACTATCGAAGACTGTTGTCTAAATGCTTGCCTTATGTCTTAATTACTTGTCCTATAACCCACCAACGAAAACTAGCTTCTAAGATGGGTTTAAGTCCCCCGCCTAAAAGATGGGAAATTTACAGTCTTAGGTTCACTAACATGTTTACAAATCTGCTAATAATCTGGAGTCCTTTATTTTTAAGAAATGGATGCAGCAACTTTTAAAGATTTCCGTTGTCATGAATGGAAAATTGGAGTAGTAAGTGAACTAATTTAGGCTTCTCTTCATATATGACGGTAATAAGCAAACTAGATTTCTCTACTGAGACAGCTTTATACTTGTGCAGCCAATTTGTTCTTCTTGTGATAAAGCCTCCCTGGATTCAATTGTTGTAGTGATTCAGCATCCTCATCAACTCAGACAGTAAAATACAACTGTGTCTTCTTCTTGCCTGCAGCTTGCGTAGCTTCTTATACTGCAGATTTTGATATGGATTTTATGTTCAAGCCAGAGGAACAGGTACAGCAACTGCAGCTTTAAAATGGCTCCATTTACTGGTGCAAGACAAGATATAGCAGCAAATTCGATTTTAAATTTAAGCGCACACAGTTTAGCCTCCATAGAATTTTGATAAGGCAGCTAAGTGATTCATTCGCTTGTGTTGGTCCCTGTAGTCTGCAGCCAGAGACCTTGCTTTTGCCTTTTTTAAGATTAGAGGTGGAGTGGGGATTTACTTAAATATCGTAAAACTGTCAGGAAAAAAAAAAAAAGAAAGAAAATGCGTATATTTCCCTTTTTTTTTGCGATTTCCCATTTTTTGATTATCAACAGTTAAAGACTTAAAATTTATGAAATTTTTTGAAAGATTTATTATTATTATTATTATTATTTTGTTGGTGGTGGTGAATCTTTCTTTTAAAAAGTCTATAAATACCAATACAATATACTGATTTCACAAAAAAAAAAAAAAAGATACTAAACATGTACGGAATGGAGAATCCTTTTAGTTTTTAGAAAATTTATGGAATTAGAGTGTGATGTTGAGTGGGGTAATTTGAAGACTAACAATGAATGTCTACTTTGGATGATTTTTGTTCAACTTGACAATCTATTCAATTTTATAGTTGGAATGTGGAATTGGATTGGAGATGAGCTCTTTTTTTATTAGATTTTGTAAATTATGCTAAATTTATTAATTATGTTAAAATTAGATTTTGTAAATCATAATGTGTGTTACCATCGTATTTATTTATATCTGCTTCGATTGAATGATTTACCAATTTTCATGTAAATTGAGATATCTATAGTATAAAATTCTAGTTTAGTTATACAAATTGGTAGTCCCATAATGGCAATAAATAAATTCAGGGTACTTTTTTTTATTATTTCTTTCTGAAATCGAACAATCAAAGCCAAGATCAATCACATTCAGTATTTGAATTCTTATTCAATTTAACAGAAATCAGCAGTATATGCTCAACATATGCATCTCATCTTCGAAAACTAAACATCTAAAACAGATACATAGTTCCTTATTTGAGAAACCCAACAGTGTCCAAAAATAATAAAAAAAGAAATCAAGACTCTGATTTGAAAGAGTTGGCAATGTCGATTACAAAACCATATCTAACATTGGACTCGAGCATGCGATCCATGGCAGTGTTCACATAGTCAACAGTTATAACTCTAATATCTGCAGTTATGCCATGTTTGGCTGCGCAATTAATCATCTCCTGTGTCTCCCTTCATTCCTCCAATGTTACTTCCACCCACCATCTTCCTCTCTGTTCATATAAATATAATATAATATATATAAGCTGCTAGTTTAATACAAGTTCATTGATGGATAGAAAAATTAGTCATAAAAGAAAAAGATAGCTTACTTGAGAACAATGGCATGGCAGGAAGCTCAAGTGGCTTTTCTGGACACCAACCAAAACCAACGTTCCTTGAGTTTTTAACAGACCGATCAAAGGCAAAAGATAATGCTGTGCTGATACTGTATCAATTATACCATCCATTGTGCTCATTGCTTCCTATATCAAAACAATTCATAGTAATTAAGTTGAGAAATTTGAACTCAATAATGAATATGCAGGGGCAACCTTGTTAATTATAAGTTTAATTACCTTCATCTGATGCTGTTCACGGCTGACCAAAAATGAATCAGCAAACCAAGATGCTTAATTGCCTCCTGTTTGTTGTTAGCAGAGGTACTAATCACTGCAACCTTCACCCCCATTGCCTTTGCGAATTTCACCGCCATGTGACCCAGCCCCCCAAGACCCACCACGCCAACATGCATGCCTGATTTATCCAGTCCATAATATTTCAAGGGGCTGTACACTGTAATCCCAGCACATAACAGAGGGGCTGTAGCATCAAGAGGTAGATTGTCTGGGATTCCGACAACGAAGTGTTCATCTGCAACCATGATGTCTGAATATCCTCCTTATGTAGAGGTTCCATCGTAGTACTTTGCCCCATATGTTAGAATCCTTTGCAGGCAATAATCTCAAGATGGTTGCTGCAACTCTCGCGGGACCTGCATGATCCAATCATGCAGCCCGCACCCACTTTGTCTCCAACCTTGAATTTTTGTACCTTGCTCCCCACCTCTGTCACAACTCCCAAAAACTCGTGCCCGTATTGTGTCCATAACATGCGGAGAAAATTAATTAAGTCAATAATATTTAATTAACGATTAGAAAAGATGCTAATTAATCATATATATGATAAAATGCTTAATTACCCAGGTAGAAGTGGATGAGTAGAAAAACCCTGTTGGAGATAGTCTCACATCAGTAGAAAATGAAAAATTGATTCAATTTATAACCAAATGACTCATCCAATTTCAAGTCAATTTCACAATTTAGTCTTCACTTCTCCAATTTAATTTGGACTGGGCCTATCATGCTTCAATAAGTGATACTAGAGTTAATTGTCAAACAGTACATGAAAATCCAATGAATTTAAGAATATTCGCCCAGATAAATTAAAAATAGAGATATGGAGTATTTGAGACTCTAATTTAATTTGCAACATCTGAAATTCAAAGAGTACAAGCTCAAACAAAGCAAATTAGAGACTTGAAGACTTTGAGACTCGGATGAATATAAGTTCAGACATAAAAATGATGACAAGTCACAACTAAACCAATATAGTTAGACTTGAAGGAGAGTGTTAGAGATAGTCCCACATCGATAAGAAACAAAAAATTGATTCAATTTATAATCAAACGAGACAAATAACCAAAATGACATAAGCCATTTTAGAAATTAGCCCTCCAATTTCAAGTCAATTTCACAATTTGATATTTACTCCTTTCATTTAATTTGGACGGGACCTATCATACTCCAACAAGCCCCATTCATTTTTGGCCATGTGAAGGTTGGAGTGGCACATCCCACAGCAGAGGACTTTAAAAAACGCTGCGTAAACAAGTAATTTAATCACGAATATATGCATTATGAAATAAAAAAAGGGTTACCAGAGAACAGGAAAAAGAAAACCAATCTTTTGGAGAATCGGAAAGGAGAGAGGATACCATATAGGTCTCTAGCTGGCCATCCAAAGGCCTTTTGGGATGCTTTTAGGGTTGTTCAAATAATTCAACTATCCATCCAAACCAATCAGACTAATTCAAATCAACACAATATTTTAGTTTGTAATGTGTTTTAGTCTAGTCAAATAAAATTTATCCACCTAAATTGTAGTTTGTGGATCGGATTGGTATAAAATTATCAGGTTGGTATAAAACCATTGGGTTGTGGTTGATTTAGGCTAAATTGATTTCATTATTTTCTCTCTGTCAGTCGCTACTTTTCTCATCATCAACATCTCAACATGATCACAGATCGCTACACCATCAACATTGAGTCGAATCACCATAACTGTTGCTCACTCGTATCCATTAGATGTGAATATCGTCTACTTTATTATATGTTTTTATAATCTGTTTCGATAAGAGGTGTTTTCTTTTTGATTCAATGTTGTTTTGGTGTATAGATCTAAGGGTTTTTACTAGAAAAATATCTAGGCTAGGCTTTTGTTGTATTTCTACAACTTGTGTGTCAATCAATTGTGCTTCTATAAACTCAATTTACCATAGTTATTGTGCATGTAATTTTATTTTACAAACTCAGCAAAATGCATGTCTAACAAAGAAATGCAAAGATTTTAGGGATGTTTCCCTTCCTGTTGATGATAAAAATAATTATGCTATAAAACTCAGATTCTTAAATTCAACAAAATTCATATATAATATAATAATAATGTATGAATCATAAATGATTCAATGCAAAAACCAACCCAAACAACTAAAAGATCAAACCCATTACCTATAGATCCAAGAACTAAAACAATACATATGATCAACAGCCAAAAACCCACGTGCTTTCCCATTTTCAAACCTAAAAAAAAGAAGTCAACTTTCAAGATCTATTAATCCATCAAACTAAGTGATAAATGAAAGAAAGTAAAGAAAGTAATTGGAAATTGGAATAAATGAAAGAAAGAAACTAAGAAATTGATAAATGAAATTGAATTATTTCTCTTCAGTTTTGTGAGTGAAAATTGGTTTCCTTAATTTGTTTATTTTCAATTAATTTCTCTCTCTCTCTTGTTCTTTTCTTTTTCGTAGTGAACTCTAATAGTTCAGTTCTATTATGACGATGAAGGAAAATGCACTAAAAAATATATAAAGTAAAGAATATTATCATCACTTTTATGACAGAACAATAGTTTAAATCAACTTTAAAAACTGTTTTTTTATTACTATTTTTTTAATAAAAGGTTGTATTATAAAACAAAAATGAGAGAGTTATCTTAAAAAAAAAAGAGCAACTCCACCTTGTTAAATTAATTTTTATTTATTATTGTGAGACAAAATGATCATTATAATAATTAAGGCAAGAGATAATTATTATTTGATTGTTACTTAATAATATTAAATATGAATTTTCTTTTATTATTGAAATTATTTTTTTCTATAGTTGAAAATTATAGGGCTTCTTTATTATTATCTAAATGTAGTAGTGGGTTGCATTGGATTCTCTGGTTGAAAAGTGTATCTAAGTGTGAGGTAGAATTTTAAATGAAACATTCTTTGGTTAGGCATAAAAGAAAATTTTGTTTAGAATATATCTGCTGTTGGAAAGTCTTTTCAGGTTTTGGATTAAATTTGTCTTCTTTTTTATCTGAAAATATGTATGATGTTGGTTAAAACTAATTATTCAAGTTATTATTAAAGTTAATTATCTTAATAGTAATAATGATTGTATTTTCTATGGCATATATATGTATAAATATGTGTAAAAGTTGATCTGTTATATTTATAATGTTAATATATATGTATAAAGGTTGATGTGATTGTAGATATGAAGGTTAAAGGGTGATTGCATTCAATGCATAATTGATTTTGGTATTGTTTTATGGTTTTAGATGGATAGCCAAAGTAACCAAAGTTCTTCATCACATGTTAAAAATGAAGATGTTGAAAGTAGAAGTACTTTTTGTCGTTGTCCGACTTCTAGAAAATAAGTTAGTAAGCTGCATTCTAGAAGAAGTTCAGTTGTTTGGGATCACTTTAAATTAATAAAATATGGTGATAGAATTAGGACAACTTGTATTTATCGTGAAAAGACATATGCATGTGAACCTAGAAATCATGGAACTTGTAACCTATGGACACATTTGAATAATCAATGCTCGGAGTATCCATATGAACTTAAAAATGTGAAGAAGGGTTCTAGTTCTAGGTCTCAAAGTGGGGAAAATGGTTCTAGTGATAGCCCTAGAGTAAAAGTTTTAATGTCAGGAGCTTAGAAGGGAGCTTGCAACAACAATAATAAAAGATGAATTACCTTTTAGGATTGTGGAAGGGGGGATTTAAAAGAATCTTAAATGCTTTAAAATCAAGATTTCAAGTTTCATCTCGCATTACTGTTGTAGGAATATCCTGTCCTTGAGCTCGAACCATACCCCATCATTCTGACTTTACTCCAATCTTTGCTTGAAAATTTTTTAGGATTTCCGTTCTTGCACTGTATGGGAATGAGAATCTTCAATTCCGTCAATTTTTCTTTAATTTTTATTAAATTTTTTAAATTTTATTTTAATATTAAAAATATTTTATTTTTTATTTTAATTAGTTAAATATATAATTATTTAAGTAAAAAAAATATTTTATTATTTTAAAAAATATTAATTATATTAAAATATAAATAATTATATATATATATATATATATATATATATATTTAAATCGGATGGGGTCGGAGTGAAGTACTTTTATACTATACCACTCTATCTCCGATAAAAAAAAATTTGGAATCATATTAGAAAAAAAAATTCTTCCTATGACAGCGCAGAACGGATCCAAATTGCCGTCCTGCTAGAGATTGCTGGAAAATCTTTGAGGAGGAGAAATTAAAGTTAAAGAGTGTCTTACAGTCTCAACGTATATGTCTTACCACCAACGCTTGGACATCATTCCCTTTCCTTTCTCTACCAATTCGTCCCCCATTGTGCATAGTACGGCATTCCTGTGATTATTCCAGTCACGTGCGACGGCAATTCCACAGGTAGAATCTCATCACACTTCGAATTTTTCTATCAGATGGCATCTCTCTGTCAAAGATTTGTAATATTAATCGTTATTAGGTTGTGATTCCTTTACACAAAAATAATCTTGTTTCTAAACTTGTGTAAATGAGTGGAATAAAATTATCCCACTTGAATTGTTCTTCATTTTTTTCAATCTTTCTTTGAACTCATATGATTTCCGCTGATTGTTTTTTATTGGTTAATGGTTGGATCAGCTTGCTGAGATTTGGGGGATTCTGCTTTATCCTTTTCATTTTTGTTTGTCTGAAGGCTGTAGCAAAGTCTTAGTGGGAAACAATGCCCTGTAAATTGTTGCAAATTGACAGCTGCCTCATTTTTTTTTTCTTTTGAAGCTCTCTACAAAAGGAAAAGCTTCACGGTCCATTCTTAATGAGTGTGCTGCTTGCTAATGATCCTTGCATTTCCTATCCCGCAGCTTGCTTCTCCTGGTTCATTCTTCATGTGCTTTACTGTTCATATATCCTCCTTCGATGTGGCACTGACCAACCTAGCTTTGATTTAGTATTATAATTATAATGAGTGCGGGTAAGATCTCTCCCTATGTTTTTTTTATGCATCTATGTGTAAGCATTATTGGATTCTTTAGGTCTCTCGTTGATTTATGCTTTTCTCTGATCTTGACTTGGTTGACCTACTGTCAGCTACAGCTCTAAGCAGCTTCTAAATGGGAAGTCCAATTTTTTATAGAGTCTTAACAGTATTTATTAGCATCCAAAATAAATAATGAGACAGAAGCTCTGCTCTTCTTATGGAGAAAATTTTGCTTTCAGTTCTTCATTTGCTTATTTGATTGGGATTTCATTTTTTGTTTAGCTTTTTGTTGTGTTAGTGATTTATGCGTTAAGGTTCTTTGAAGTACATTGGAAAGGTTTTCCTATCATATGTAGTAGTTGTCCTTCAACATATTATGATTACGAGATGATTGGATAATTTAAGATTTTGTTAGGGTTGTGCTTACTAGATTAAATCTGAAGTCTTTTTAAGTGCTTATGTCTTGGTTCAATTTGTACACAAAATATTGTAAGAGGAAGCAGTGAATTGCACAAATGAGAGATTACTGTCTTTCAACTGAAAGCCAGAATCAAGAAATTGTACTTTTGAAGTTGTAGGAGTAAAATTACAAGTTTAAAGATTTGTTCATTTTATGAGGTCTAACCCAGCTTTTATGTTATAGATTATACATTATTTTGTCCGGACCATTTTTCCTTCAAAATCATTATTGATATTTTTTCTCGTCTAAATCTCATATTTGGGTTACCTCTAAAGCAGAAAAAAAAGCAGACATTTTGCACATGCTTTATTTCATATATTGTGTGTTCAAGTGAAATTATAAAAAGTCTTTCAGGTGGTGCATTTGGTGGAAATAGAGGACTAAGACCCGTACCTCCAGAAAAAGGAGTCTTCCCTTTGGACCACATGCATGAATGTGACTTGGTAAGTTTCTCTGAAGAGTCCATAAATTTGTGATTTTGTGGAAGAAACATTTCGTTATTGTGATAGTGGATTAGAAAGAAATATTGATCTTCTTTTATTATTATTCATCATCAATCTTCCTACTAGTATTTTGGTTTTCTTAGTTACTGTGTTGGCTTGGTAACAGGAAAAGAAAGAGTATCTTAATTGTCTCAAATCTTCTGGCCATCAATCTGAAAAATGCAGACATTTCTCCAAAAAATACTTGGAGTGTCGCATGGAAAAGTAAGTTTGTGATAATATAGTTAAGATGGATGTTTATGCTTTCGATGAACATTTAATGGTTCACAGTTAAATTCTTTGGTTTTTGCATATCTCTATGTTTATTTTGGGGGAAATCCATGCCAATGCCAGAGAAATGCCTAAATTTAATGTTTAATCTTCCTATGGCAGGAAATTTATTTGTGATACACTACATAATGTTTATCATTAGATGATTGGTGATAAACACCATTTCACCTGTTTTTTTTACCTTTTCCTTTCCACTTCTTTTGTGAAACCCGAATGACAATAAACTGTGGTTTTATTGTTGCATACAAGAGCACATCACAAGGTGTCAATGTAATCGAAGAAAGAAATACCAAGTTAAAAGCAGCTAAAACACAGTCTATGAGGTGGAGAACTCTTTATTTTTCTATTCCCCCCCTCAAACCTTACTTTATCTGCCTAGTACATATTGGAGATGATACAGGCAAAGTTTATGAGCAACATGGTATCAATTTTTTAAACTTTATCGTATGGTCCTTTTATCAGTTGATGGCATGTCTGACCCCATTTTTAAAGACATTTTCAAAGCAGTTAAATGCTTTTAACTTCATTGTAAATGAAATTCTTCTATGCATCGGGCACTCTGCTTTTTAGGCATGAGGGCATAGTTGTCATGGTGTCAGGGCATAGTTGTCATGGTGTCTAGTTTTCAAGATTTGTATGGGATCTATTCTTTGCATTTCTGCCAACATTTTTTATGACATTTACAATGGAGATCAATGCTTTTAACTTTATTACAAAACACATTCTTCTATGCATGAGGCATCTGCATTTCAAGCACTGACAATAGTTGTCTATTTATGCAGCATTCCTCCTGCGTTTTTGTTAGGAAGTAGTGTCCACAACTTGAACTCATAATCTTTTGGCCACAGGGGGCAATAGTACCGTTGCACTAAAGCTGGCCATTAGTTGATTCATTTCTGTTTGTTTGTGTTAAGAGATTTAAATTGATCTAGAATGTTTTGGCTGCAAGTTTAATGAAATATGACTATGCATGCTGATATATTTGTATCAAATTCTGTTAATTCTGTGAATAGGTGATTAAACTTGTATATCCTCTTCAAAAGAATGTCGTCATATGAGCTGCATGCATAGGCATGACACAAGCATGATAAGAATTATGAACTGGAAGAGAAATCGCCATGGTTTTGATAGTGTTTATATTTATTTATGTTTTCTTAGGAAGTAGTTAGTTACATTTCTATAATCCCTTTTTCATTGCTATCTAAGATGTTGTAATCCACAGTACGAATACGCGAATAGAATTGACTCCCACATCATAATATTTTTAAAGTACTTTCGGGTTTGCAAAAATGAAAATAATAATAGAAATTCTGTCATCCTATCTGACTATAGTACTATTTGATGTAGTATGGCTGAGATGGAGAAGAAAAATCTATAAATATTGGAATTACTATTAGCTGATAATTTCTTGATTTATCATTTATATTTTATTGCCTTGTTTAATAATTCTTAGTTTATCATTTATTTGTTGTTGCCATTTTTCCTACCAGTTTGTTGTTACATGGAGTTTTTGCTTTGTTACCGGAAACCTCTATTGCAGTTTGTTGGTGTTACATGAAGATTTGCTTTGTTACCCCAAACCTCTATTGGTTTTGCGCAGAAACTTGATGGCAAGGCAAGAAATGTCAGAGCTCGGATTTGGAAAGGAATCCAATTTGGAAGCATCTGGAGAGAAAAAACAATGAGAGGATTAGAAACTGAAAGTGATCCTAGATGTGTTGTACAACAAAAATGCACAATTTTGGGAAGCCGGAAGAGCTTTGCAGGTGGTGCTTGAGGAGTTAAAAGAAAATTTTTCGTATTCATACGGAAAGAGCATTTTTGTTTGTTATGATACACGGCACAATAAGAAACAGAGAAGGTTTGGTTAAAACCCTCAGAAAAAACCTTGTTTATGTTGTTCCCTGAAGTTGTAAGAATCTATCTATTTTCTATTGGTAATTTATAAGCCAAAATATGCTCTTGAATTCCTTCTTCGTCTACTAATTTTCTTGAAACTTTCTTTTAGCAAATGATATTTTACAACTTACAAAGCACATCAGCTTATGGATAAGGTGATGATGTTCGATCGTAGATGTTAAACTCTCTTTGTAACTAACAATTAAAATTCTAGCAAGTGGCAAAGTTTGAGCTGTTAGATTCAAGATTTTCGGCTGTATTTTGAGGCTGAGATGCTAATAATAATAATAATAATAATAATTTCTTGTGAAACTATATTTGTTTCGTTTGTTTTTGGTAGATTCCTTAACGGTAATCAAGTTGGCCTCTCTGAAAAATTATATATGCACTCACTTATGGTGAGATCAATTTCAATATTTTTAATTATTAATTATTATAGATTGATATACATATAAATAATAAATAATACAAAATATTAATTTTAGATTATAATACTAAAAAGTGAACTTTTAAAATTTTAATTATGAAAAATTAAAAATTTTTAAATTTTTGTAAAAATTAGCGATTAAAATCTTTATTAGGTGTGGATTATAAGGAAAAGCAAATTGTAGATTATAATTTCAAAGCAAAGTAGACAACCGAATACAAGTAATTGACCTACAAAATACAAGTATATAAATCCACGGCTCGCGGGAGATAAACCCTATGACAGCTCCATTTATTATTGATTTTTTTTCTCATATCTGGATTAGTTTAACTAATCCAGATTTATAGATAGAGTTTTTAGAAGCGGAAAAATAATACCTCAAAGAAAAAGATTAGAAGTGGATAAATTTTTAAAAAACGGAAAATCACTATTTCAATAAAGAAAATTGAAAGGTACTAAGTAGCACGAATGTTACTATCAGGATTCTACTCAGACTCGAACTCAATACAAATGGTTAAAATGTCCCTTAACAACGGTTCTTTCTCTTCTCTTTTTTCGAATGCTACACTAACCAGCTGCTCTCTTTCCTGTAAAAGCTTCAATGCCTTCCTATTATCCTCTTTTCAACATTTTTTTTTTCTTTTCTTCTTATATGGCTTCCAATTGCTCTCTGCAACCCTCCAAACAATTTCATTTCTTGTAAGCTTTCTCAGTCTTTTGTCTATATACGTTAGTGTACCGGTGACTTTCTGCCATAAGTATATGAATAGGATTGTAAATGAACTAAACTGCTTGTGAGCTATTCAAGTCTCAGTTCAGAAAAAAACTCATTGGAAATCGTTTATTATTATTAACGAGTCGAGCTCGAAAATCTTATTGGGCTTGAACTTAATACTGTTTGATTTGTCAACTCGTGAACATGTTCGTTTATGAGTTCATGAATATGTTCATTTAAAAAGCTTGTGAACATATTCGTTTATAAGTTCTCGAATATGTTGGCGAACGTGTTTGTTTAAAAGCTCGCGAACGTGTTTGTTTAAAAACTCGCAAACATGTTTATTTAAAAACTCGTGAATGTGTTCGTTTAAAAGCTCACAAACATATTAATTTAGGGTTCGTTTATGTTATATTTTGTTATCGACCTCAAACTTTTGTCATTATTAGTTAACGAGCTGAATTCGAGTTTTTGTCATTATTAATTAACATGCTGAACTCGAGTTTTTTTCAATATTAGTTAACCAGCCGAACTCAAACTAAACTCATTAAGTATAATAAATGAGTTTTTTATTAGTCGGGTTCAAGCCGCTCACGAACTTGATAATTTTCAAGCGAGCCAAGTTCGAACTTGTAATAAACTTAAACGAGCTGAGTTCGAGCTCACAATATTTGGCTCGGCTCGGTTGGTCTACAACCCTATATATGAGAGTTTTAATAAATATTGATAAAAAGAAATTGACTCTTGTTTAGTTAGAATATGTGACCTTAGATCTAATCATTCGTGTTCTGAGTTTTCTTTTGATTCATGCTTCTGTTTTATAATTTCCATTATTTTATGTATATTTGAGGTTATGGTTGGACCGGACGTATTGCGTATCAGTTACATGCATAACATATCAGGACATACATTATAGAACTATCCTGCAATAATGTCAGTTTATACCTGAATTCTTCTTCTTAATTCTGATGTGCTAGGCTTTTAGACTGATCAATATGTACATTCATTCCCATGTTTTCCACTCCTATTTGTTGTTTGCCACTTTGCCTTTAACAACAATCACAGATATAATTTAATTGAGTGAAGGTGGAACAATCTTTATGAATCACTAGAAGACATGAAAAATTGGAACAAGAATCATTGACTACTATAGCTTTCCAGGTAGGTCTTTATGCTTTGTTGAAAACGGCAATTGAAGTAGAGATATTGCTTTCTCTTGATCGTCACAAGAATGCATCCCCGGTTAAACAAATGTGAGTGATTTTCTTCCTCTTGTCCTAATATGCTTCAACTAATGGAGTGATGTATAACCAGAAGATATTTATCACTTCATATAATATTTTGATCAGTTGCTTCATCGGGCATTTCATTATTTTATTGCAACCACTGATACTATCGACTAAGTCTAATGCTTTTGCTCCTCCTTTTACTTTAGCTTGACCCCAAAGATAAACTTGGTGGGAGGAGTACATTGAAATTGAAGCGTGCAGACTTAGTGCAATGGTTTAGAGAGGTGGAATTGCCTCGCATAGCAGATTTTTTAATTCCCTTACTGAGGAAGTGGTCCATGGAATATGCTGGAAGGTTTGTTCAGAGAATTCTTTTCCATATAGTTATTGAGTTGTGAATTTAGCACCTAGATATATGTACTCAGTGGTGTTGCAGGAATCATTGTTGCAATACGTTGCTGTGCTGCTGTTGGGAAGCTGGGTTCTGGAAGAATTTCTTGTCCTATGTTTGCATTATCAATTGATGATGTACTAGTAGAGCTGATGGATCTTTCACATAGTCTTGTTGAAGTGGATAAATTGCACCAGTTAGCAACTGAGGCAGGATTTGAACTTAATTTCCTTCCACATTTTGGAGCAAAGGTTCTGCCTTGCTATGAAATTGAGGAACTAGAATTCTGGATTGGCCTGGCTAAGCAAAAACTTTCAGCAGCATTCTGCAAAGAAGTTGTATTTAGAGGAACAGAGAACTATCTTCCAAAGATCATTTCTTTGGCTCATAAGACAGTAGTTTTATCTGAAAACTCATTTCTAGGAGAGTAGTTCTTAGACACATCAAACAATGATTAAATCCAAATCCTAATTTGATGCTTACAGCTATGTGTCTGATATATTAATTCCTCAATGTGTTGTTACAAAACTTTCAACAGTTAGTAGTTTCAAGCATAAAGTAGATTATCATTCTTCATCACTTGGACAATAAATTACAAAATATTAACATTTTCAGGCGGATAGTTTGGCTATTCTTGGATTTTTTGCCTATCTGGAAAGAAAGACTAGAGTGTTCTTGTCAAGAGTGAGAAGGATCTTGATGAGCTGGTTAAAGACTTCCTCAAGTAACTTCACATTTTTGCTGGGGTGCAAAATATTTGATATATTTTTCAATATACAAGTTCTATAACAGGTCAAATGCTTTGCCAGAAGTTATCTGGAGTGTGGCATCCTCTTTATTTACCCTGAATGTACTTCTATATCAACATATGAATATTTCATGGAGGTAATTGGGTCCTTATCATAATTTTGTTGGAAATGAATTATATGATGTGTCCTGATGTAGAGTGCATCTTTAGGTAGTAGTTGAGGAAATTGGGATGGCTTGATTTTTATGATACGTATTGTCCTCTGAGCAATCACGAAAGAAAAAGGTCAAAGCAGCATCCAATTCAAGCAGGGAAAGATATTATGTTATCCACAGTGTTTACTGTTAGCTACGATGTTTTTTCTGGGTTTGCTCACTTCAGCCGATCAGCTCAACGGCCCTTAGATGCAGAATCACTAGAATTCTTGCTCCGGAGGTTGTAAACAATGTCTCAACTTCAACTTAACTTGTTTGTTCGACTCTTTGATCAGTTTAATTTTATGACGTTGTGCTCGCAATTTTTTCAGCCAGAGCCTGTTAACTGTGTGCCTGGAAGATTGCCTGGCAGTTTATGCTAGATCTTGGTAATGCTGTCTCTTTTGAATGATCAATGATATAGTATTATTCAAGCATTTAAAAATTGATTTACAATACAAATGTTGGCAATAACTGGATTTTGTTAATTTTATTCCAGTGAATTACGGAAGATTGCAGAAGCAGGTGCCTCTGATCACATCCTGGCTGTGGGAATAAAGGGCACAAACAGATTTTCTGTCGTATTGGAAGTACAACAAAAGCCAAGTGAGTTTGTGCCACAGGAATGCCTAAAAGTCGAAAGTAAAGAAGAAATAGGATATATGTATGGGAACTCAGTTGTTCTTTCAAGACATCATGGATGCTTTGGAACTACTTTTAAAGCAATTGAGGGGCCAAAAAGTTTCAAGAAGGGAAAGAAGGAAGTTGAAGAGAACAATAAAGGACATTGCTTTGTTTATTCCAATTACAATTCTGATGCTACTTCCTGTAAGCTACTATCCACTTTTCCTCTTTGCAAATTTGGCTCTTGATAAAACTGGGTACAGCAAGTAATTGCTCACGTAAGACATTTTACTGAAAAATTGGCTTGCCAAAATTTTCTAGTACTAATGCTTCAACAATGTCCATGTATGGGACTTTAGTTTCTGACCGGCCAAGCGGGTACAACTTCCAAGCTATCTTTAGAAGTTTTGCAAGATTACCTGAATCACAAATATTATTTGAAAAAAAAAATACTTTGGAAACCTTCACTCTATACTAGATTCTCCGGCTTGACAGCCAATTACGGTGTTGTGCAGCATAAGTGGTATCACTGAGGGTAGCAAAGTGTCATATGTCCAGAGAGAGACAAAATATACAAATTTGGTTGAATCCTAGTTTCTTTATAGCATGAAATGTCCATGGAACTATAGAAGGGGTCGCAATCCTTGACACCTAATTTAAGATCTTGCATGTTTTCTTCCTAAAAATGCATATACATCGAACATGAAATTAGTATTGTTTGCTATACAGTTAGTTGAAGATTACTATATTTTCATAGCCAACTACAATGCCTTCATAAGATCAGCTCTCACTCTTGGCTAATATGTTCACAATAGTGAAACGGACAAAGCCATGTATCTGCATACCTGTACTCATAACTACCAAAATTCGTATCAAATGAGTTCACAAAGAGTGGAGTCCATCAAAGCAGCAAGAGAACAATTTTTGAAAAGAACTGATTGGCATATTTCTCTTATAACCAGGTTTCTGCTGGAGGCCATGCAGCCATGCTAGCAGCCATCAACAAATACATGCCACAATTGGTATCCTTCGTTTACTTGTTCCTATTGTGCTAGTTTTTTTAACCTCTGCTAATCCTGTTTTCGTTTACTGTGGTTAGATCCCTTCTCCATACTCCTCCGACCGGCTTGATATTGTGAAACAAATTAATAGAACTAAGAAGATGGAAGTTCAATAATGGAGCAACCTTCAAGATCCATCTTCCAGAATCAACTTCGAGGATCGATCTTCTAATTCTAACGTCCAGTAAAATTTCTGTAATTGTTGCTAATTAAATTGCAAATACTACATAATTGTACCATGCAGAGTTTGAAAATGCATTGCTAATCCATACTGAATTATAATGCAAAGTCGAAGCTTAAAGCATCTTACATCCATTATTCTTCGGGTCTCTGCTTGCGTGCATTCTTTAACAGCTACTTTATGAACATGCTTGATGTTAAATAAAATATCCTTATCGCCAAACATAACCTGAACTTCCAAACTAGCTCCTCGAACTAAAATAGGTGGAAATTAAGGGCTCGTTTGGTATAATTTTTATTTATTTATTTATTTTCAAAATCTGAAAATTTATTTAGTTAAGGAAACGGAAACAAGAAGAAAAGTCAAAAGAGATTCTTCTCTATTTTATGGGCATAGATGAAGTAAAACCTGGGTTGCGCAATGGCCCTATGCCCCAGCGAATATGTTTTAGATTAGAATCACAAAAATGAAGATGCCTACAACCGCATCATATTCCAGGGCAATAAATCATAGGGCTCCATCAGAGACAATGATGAATGACATGGCTTTTTATTGACCGACTATGTTAAAAAAAAATTACCACAAGCATTCTTGTGTGTGGGGAAATACAAAAACACAAGCTGACAAGAAAAGAAAAACACTCTACAAATCCACGAGGGAAAAAAAATACACTTGATGATTGCATTACTGAACAAAAACACTAAAAAACACATCTCTCTTCATAATCTCAAATGCAGATAATCTAGTCCCCGGATCTCCCCACACCATCATTTGCAATCCCATTTCATGGAAACATGCCAGTGTATTAGTCCACTATTGGCAAGTAATGTTTTATCTGGTTCAATCTATGCCTCAAATAAATAGTGGAACCAAATACTAAGGAAGCCCATGAAGGTCAAGCATACAAAGCTCAAAGGTTCAAGCCGCTCTTTTTGGGTCACGTGCTGCTGAAAGATGATCCTACAAGCCACAATGCATAGAAATGCATTAATTACCAAGCATAATTCATCAGTTTGCTTCAAAATAGACCACCCAGAACTCGTTTAACATTAAAATGAAAAATTGGGAAGAAGAAATTCACAACTGCACAGCTGAAACATAGTAAAAAACAGAAAAGAAGACACTGCACTTTACAACATAATGCAAATACCTACCGCAATAGCAATGGCATTGAGAAGGTTACACCCAGGCAAACCCTGCTATGGACATCACATGATGTCCCATAGACAATGTTGTAATTTTCAGGAATTGTGCCATCGAGGCTTCTGCCATATTGTTGATAATACTTCAAACCAATTCCAATCAGAACCACTCCCACCCCCCCACATTAGATAATAAAAGGTGTTTTTCTTCAATCTTCTCCAATGCTCTTTCCTCACCATCCCATTTTCAACTACAAGAATCTCAGCACTTCTATAGAAATTAAAAATGTGAACGCATATGCACTTGAATGACCAAGCAGGCATTTTGTCTGTCAGTTGAAACTAATCACAATTTTAAAATATTCTAAAAAAAACAGCAGAGAGCGACAATCTCAAATTACCATTATGACTACCAACTTAAGGAAAAATCACAGCTATTTATGAACATAAAGAGAAAATTCAAGTCACGATCAAGTTTGGAACTCAAACTTACTGAGATAAAATCAAAAGCTCTAGTTTCTTCTTTCTTCGAGTTGTTAATCATTGAAGTAGGAGCTTGATTTGGATAATTTGACTGGAAAATGTTAGGAAGTGGTGAAGAATATCCATCTCCAGAAGTTCCAATGGCGTGAGTAACTCCAGGATTTTGTGCACTGAGGTTATTTAAGTGTTGGAAGTTGGACATTGTTGCCAAAAATTGCTGTTGAGTAAGGAAACTTCCCATAGCAGCATAATTTATTGGCTGAGTATGATAAGCTGGATTTAACATGAAGCCAGGAGGTATATTATATGGCATAATACTAGAAGGAAACATTGGATTTGCATTCATCCCAGTCACTTGAGAACCTAGTATGCTAGTTAAAGCATCATTTGAGAGCTGATGTCCAGAATGATTAATTGAAGCAGAAAATATACTATCTGGGCGCACCTCAGAAGTGGTTCCTGGCTGCTTCATCTTTGAAACATTTTCATTAATGGACATGGCAGCCATTAAATCATCAACATTCGTTTTACGATTTTGTTCCTGCAGAAGTTCAGAACTTGATCCAAATATATCAAATGGCTCTTGTCCGCCTTTACTTGTTGGCATATGATTCTCGTTAGCAACTGGCTTATCATCCACGGTCATCCCAGAAAAGATATCATTTTTATGTTCTTTATTCTCATTAGTGTGGAATGAGACATCTGCAAAGGGATTATCATCATTTTTTTGTTCCCTGGAGCTCAAATCAGCACTAGTATAACTATCTCCAAATAGATCATCTATTAAAGGATTTGCCACAGTTGCTGTCAGATTTTCTGTGTTTTGATCACTTGGCTTCTTTGTACTATGATCTGTTTCAAAGAAATCATCTGGATCTCTTGTGTCTATTAAGTCAGGCATTTGAACAGAAGTGGTCTCAGCCTTTACAGACTTTTCTAAATTGCTCAGCAGGCCACCTGCCGGTTCCCCATCCAAAAGTCTCAGTACCTGTTAAAAATTAGTATTCAATTAGAAGTGAGCTTTGCTTATTTCTTCTAAGCGAGAAGCACAACTAGAAATCCAGATATTCCATAAAGAAGCTGAAAGATAGAAGTTACATGGCAGGAATCCAGAAAGCAATTGGGCTATCAAACATATCATGCTACTCTATTATTAAAATTTAGATCTTCATGAACTAACAACAGTTATCATAATCATTGAAATGGAGTTGATAAGCAACATTTGAATATGGAGAAATATGTATTTACTCCATAACTTATCGTGCCCATGCATTAACTCCAGTTTTCCCTCTCTTTACCCCCGTGGCAAATGAAAAAGAAGGAAAATTGGGACCAAAATCAGTAACATAAGGGATACTTACCTTCACAGACTTTTCTCTAAGTGAAGATTGCGGTGACTCCGAACATCTGAAAACAGTATCTTTATTTTCACTAAAATATGAAGCTACAATTGCAAAATGTTCATCTTCCTTTTTCCTTAGAATTGACTCAAGTACACACACAGCTTTCATGCGAACCTGATAAACAATGATCACCAGGAAAAATTAAGAAAATAATAAACAGCATATGAGAAAATTAAAAGCAGATAATAACTCATTTTTATTTTCGCAAGAAAAATAAAATACCATACCAAAACACTACACAACAATATCTCAAGAAATTGATAAAATTTTTAACAGGTATGGAAAACAGTACAACACTAAGTAAATTTGTTTAGAAGTTCAAGAAAAAAGGGAGGTATTTCAAATTATCAATTTATCATTAATAGGGAATGGAACAAGGATCATGCCTGCCACACAGGAGATTGGAGCTTAGACTCCAGAGCATGACTTAGGGTCAATGCGTCCAACTTTGCTGCCTCCACTAGAAAAACTTGAACGGCATCACGGGTAGGCTGTAGACGAACTCCACCAGATGTTACAATAGTCTCCAACAACCTCTCCTCACGAGTCTTACCCTCTGTGTAACTTGAACCAGAGACCCCATTTTTTGTCTCTGAGCTCAACACCCTACTATCTTGACCCCAGGGTCCACCTGCCTCACTCTTTGAAACTCCAAAACTACCCTGAGTTTCATTGCATAACTGAACAGGTTCATATCTATCTGAATGATCATTTTCTATGGTCAATGACCTCCGAAGATTTGGACTTTTGTAGCTCCCATTGTCATTCTTTTTAAACGAATTGCCTTGGGCAAAGCTACTGAGCCCCTGTTTAATTGATGCACTTCCCACACTAACTACCTCGCTAAGAAATGATTTCCTATCTTCTGATGGCATTTCATAATTTGTATTCCCAAACCCTTGTATCCGTCTGTTAAGATCTTCTGTAGTTGATGGCTTATTCTCCTCTGAGAAAATGGCAGATATAGCTTCATGAGCTGTGTCCCTCACAGCTTTATTAAGAGCATCCCCCTTCAAAGGATCTGACTGACCCCTGTAATGAAGTAACTGACGAACAGCAGCTGAATGTCTTTGCATTTCTCTCCTGAACTCCACACCAGACTTACCCACTGCGTATTTTATCAACCTCAGAGCCTGCAAAGATTCAAGCATCAAAGGATCATATAGTCTGAATGATTTATTATTGAGGGTCGCAACTTAAAACTTATATGACATGCTATTCACCTCAATAATGGGATAGGCAATTTTTTCCAGAATTAATGGTATCTGGAGAAAGCTATTCACCACAACATTTGAATATGGAGAAACATTCAATACTTTGATAACTTCAGTAGAAATCGTATTAACCCCTATTTTATGCACAATTGAACAGACTGAAGCGTATTAAAAAAGAACTTCAAAAACTTTGGGTCTTACAGAAACAGCTCATGCACTCAAGTAAGCCCGAGAGCTTTCCTAATTCCTAATAATATAAAACAACTTGCAGACACAATTTCCAGTGCCCATAGTTAACTATTTATAACATTTTACAGAAGCCCAAAGGGCAAATAACTATACCTACTACTAAACCACAATAACTCATGTTTCCATCCACCATTCCTCACACAAGATGAACAATATGTTAAAAGATTCATTATCTTCTCTTTTTAACCTTCAGAAGAAAGGATCACTTGGCCAAAACAACCATTCAAAATAAGTTTCTAAATACAATCGACTTGAAAATTTTTAGCAAATTTATTACAATTGCACTGTAACATAAAAATCAATGCCTCATCGCATAACTCCACACTAAAACAGTATAATATTAACAATCTGAAGACGAAAAATAACATACCTTTTGTTTAACAATAGGACTCTTATTCTCAAGCCGCTTCAAGATAAATCCCGACACCTCTTTAACGATACTGACATGAGAAGACCGCAAGAGCTCGCAAATCTCTTCCAATTTGTAAACAGGCGTAACCTTGTTTTCGTCAGAGGTTGCACCGTCGATCATCTTCGATCTCCAGTACGATTCCACCGCCCTCCTACTCGAATCCATACCCCAAATTACCCTCTTAATTCAGACAAAAAAACCCTTGATTTCCGACAATCAATCAATTACTTAGCTCCTACTCAATCAAATTCAATTCACAGAACTCAACTTTCTTGTTTAAGTACAAAAATTGAGAAAATAAAACAATTTAATCGGATTCCATGGACAACGTGAGATTGCGATGGCAAACAATTCTAAAATCGGAGATCCAATACAGACCGTTTAAATTTGATCAAATAAAAAAGCCCAGAAAAAAAAAATCAAGCATGGAGTTGAAATTAAATTGAAACAGGGTTTTTGATTTATAGAGAGAGAGACTGGAATTTGGAAATGAAATGTGGAAGGAAGGAAAAGAGAGAGTAATAATCTATTCTATGGAGAAACAGGTCAGCAAGATGGGAGCGTGACGTGACTCGCCTACGCCGTGTGTGGTTCGGGCTGGTGTTGCCATATGCGCTGCCTGCGCATGTTAGCTTATGTCCTTTTCTCCATTATTTTTGTTTGATATGCATCGATGGTAGAATTTGTTGAAATTATTTCATTCGGGAAATTATTAGGCGTTTTAAACGCCAAAAGCTTTATAAATTAGAGTGGAGCCATCTTTATAGCATCTCTACATTTGTGGAATTAAATCCTTAACTTAAAAATTCATCCAATTATATTTTTGAATTATTAAATCTATTTAATAATTTTTTATCGTATTCAATTAACTTTTTTAATTATTAATTTTAAACTCAGCGAATCCTCATTTATAAAATATTTAAAAATTAATTAAACAAAATTTCAGATAGTTTGTATTTAAATATACAATTAATTGAATAAATTTTCAATTCAAGAAATAAATTAGTTCAAATTCATAATTGAATTTATTTCTTTTATAATTCAAGTGAATTAGTTAAATAAAATTCAATTTTATAAATTTGTAAAATTCACACAAAAAAATATACCTTTTATTTCTCCTAACATATGAATGGGAGAACATAATAAATATATAAAATTCTACCATTGAGAAAACAGTTAAATTCCAATTTATAGCAAACAACATCACAAATAATGGCTGATCAATTTTAAACTACATGACAATCATGAACTAATAAATTAAACCAATACATGATAATAATTGGCCATCATATTATTACTAATATAAAACAGAGTCAAAGCAGATACCGATAACAACATATTTTTTATATATTTTTTTCTATTTATATATAACAACAAAAATTAATAGATTACCAATGAAATTATAATACTAATTTTCCAAAATTCAAATAACAAAAATATTTAAAAATGATGTGTAATTATTTTTTTTCTATTATTAATAAAGTATTAGATATCTATAAATATCATCCTAATTTTTTGAACTTTAAAAATAAAAGTAACTAAAAATTATATGATCTTATCTTTCTTTTCTTTTCTTTTCTTTTTTTTACTAAAAGTTGATTTTTAACCACATTATAAATATCATATAAGTAGATAAATTTTTTACTGCAAGGAAAATGGAATTCTTTAATATCAATATATCTAATTCTTTTGAAAATTGATAATATATTACTTATTTTATGAGTATAATAAATGAAATTATATTTATAAAATAATATATATAAAAAATTAAATAATTTTATTTTTTTATCCATGCACGAAACGCGGATAGTCTACTACTAAATAATTTGATAAAAATATATACTAATGTATCATAAATACATAATCCGCAAAAATAAGATTTGGTAGGGTGGGAATTTACGAATATAAAACTATGAAACGCAAAAATATAATTTTGAGAAAATACATGCCGTTATGCAAGTAATATATACTATAATACAATCGAATGATTTATTAGACAAATGAAATGAATACATTCCTTCCTATGAATCATGAATATCCACGTGGGATTGACAACCCACTTGGCCCATCTCACCCAATTCTAACCCAACCAGCAAAAAGCTACCCATGATGGGCCGCTCAATGAATAGAGCTTGTCTTTTGGGACTTATTGGGCCTCACCTCACCTCACAATGACCATCAAGTCCCAACTAGCCAACAGCCCCAACACCAGCAATCTTCCCTTGAGATTCTCAGTAGAAAAGGAACTCAATTTAATGGATTATCAAGACACTGCACTTACAGCATCTCTAACATCATCCAATTCATCAGCCATCATCTCATTTTTAAAAAGCAATTTCAGGTATGGAAGCACTTTTGGAAGCACAGGCAAATCTGCTATGTTAATGCTCATCATGTCAAAAGCAATGCATGTTTTGTGCATGTGTGTCTCATCAAAAACAGGTATCTTTGGATATCTCTGGCTGAAGTGGGTGAGGATGATTCGATACGCACCGGCTGTCTCCCCTACTTCTATGGCTTCCTTTGTTGTGCTGTGGTTTCTAGCTACAGCTTCCTCCACCAAGTCATCCTCAAAAGTAGCCTGCAAAACACTCAAAAACATAACAATTTAACCACATTATAAGGATTATCATAAAAAAATTCCAAATTAAATACTATCGAATTTGACTACTTGCCTCGTGTATAAGAACTGTTGCTCCATGAGATGCTTCTACCAATTCTGGACAGGGCCTAGTGTCACCAGAGTAGACAATTTTCCACCCTGGTATAATTTTTCCAGCAGAGTTGACTCTTTCTGCTGCCTTTAATGTGACACCGAATGCCTGAGGACAATGCACCACAGGAAAACTGATCAAAATTTCTAACCCTGCTTCACTGAGCACTTTCTTCAAACTCTCCAACAATGGAAAAGCCATGCTCAGGTCAAATGTGCCTGGTCTCTTCCAATAGTTTTGCATAAGATTACTTCTGGCAAATAAAGTTGATTCAGTGTTCACTGTGGGTTTCTTCGTATCCTCAAGATTATTTGCACTTCCCGTTGATGAATGATCCTTATTCAATTCACTATTGTTCTCACAAGCTTCCCATGAAGCTCTACTGGTGCTCCTACAATCAAGGAACTGCATATCTAGGTTCTCCAATCTTTGATATGCATCTAGAAATCTCTTAAGCTGCCTTGGTCCCACAACAATAATTGGCTCATGAGCTATGTTCCTCAACAATTCACATCGCAGAGCAAGTATTCTCGCTAGTCCTGTATGGTGATCAGAATGAATATGAGAAATCCAAATACACTTCAGATTTCTCACGACATTATCAGCACCCTCCACACCATACCTGTCGTCAGAGAACACCGACCATTACGTGTTAAAAAGGAACAAAAGTGCTTAATATAAAATAATATTAGAATCATAAGTTTGCATGATGTTACCTTCTTTTCAGTTGTCCTTGCGTGCCTTCCCCACAGTCTAGGAGCAAACCTCCTTTAGAGAAGAGATTAATATAGACGGCACTAACATTTCGATATTTAGATGGCTGGGATGAACCAGTCCCAAGAAGGACAATCTCCATATCATCTCTCCTTATGTTTTCCAAACAACTAGGAAGAATATTTTCTCCAAGCCATGGCTCCTCAATCATAACGTTACTATTTCCAAGAATTATGTCTACCTTATTTTCTCCAGATCCATGCCAGAACTGGCGGACATGTAGGGCAGCATCTACAATTCCAGGAATCTCTGTAAGTAACTCCTCAATGACTTCCGCCGGAGTCATTGTTGAACTTGGAATATTAGACTTGTCCAGCCCCAAATGAGCATGGGGACGCAAAGTGAACTGCTCAGCATCAAATTAAGAAAAATATTCATTATCCAGAGCACTTCTCTTTATATATATATATATATATATATATATATATATAATAAAAAAAAAATTGAGATGAGCACTTTTCAAAGATTTCGATGTAAAAAATTTACTCCAAAAATATTTTTTTTAATGGTCTCCAATCTACATATTCGAGATGATGCTTTTCTCAACAGCAGCTACAACAACATTGCCAAAACAGACCCTTTATAAGTCCAGCATTCCACTTTAAAGAGCCCCAAATAATTTATCCATTTTCCATACATGATATTCTTGCAATACACGACTGTTCATCGTTGCCCTCATTTATTTTGATCCAATAATGATACCAGTTCTCCATGATAGCACCCCAAATGCATACTAAATCAAAACAATGATAACTAAGAAACCAAAAATGAATTAAAATTCCAGAAAGGAAGATAACAGTCTGGGAAGGGAGGGCAAAACATTATTGAATTCCAGCAGAATGTAAAGAATTTCGTTGGCAGCCCATGTATCTCCAAGGTTCAAAACAGCATTTGCAAACAAATTAATACTTAACGATGTTGAACCAACTTAACAAAATTTTATATGAAAAAAAACTTGCATCAACTTAGGAACATTCAATAGAAATCAAAGTTGAGTTCCAACATGAAATTTAAAGACTTGAATAGACAGTTTCTATCATTAAATTTAAGATTAGGCATCATAAGGAGCATCCCCTTGTGCTAGGATTAAGTAGAAAAACCAAATGAAAGAGTAATTTGAATTCTGCAAGTATCAAAACACTGAAAATGGTATTTTAAAAAAAAAAGATTTTCATACCTTGAGAAGATTTTCAGCCGATATGCTTTCAGGAGACTTTAAGACACAACCCTGGTACAAGGAAGCAAAACGAACTTTTTAGCTATGTTGTACTTTCAAATGATAATTTAAGATCAGTAGAATTACTACAGATGTTGAACAAACCTCTCCTGGAAGAACGGAGACAACCTTTGAGCTGTCAAGGTTCTTAAGCGACCAAAAGCCTGGAGCTGGAAAGAACTGTGGACATAGGTAATTAAGCCTTGAGGCAATTCTTGCACTGGATTTAAGAATAGGAATTTCCACATTCTTCCTGTAGGGAGCACAAGTACCCAAGAGTGACTATCAAGTAAGCCAATACCATCATCCCTTCAGAAGAAGAACAGTTAATAAAAGTTCCTTACATTTCATGTCCTGCCATAATGTGTTGGGCTGAACCAAATTTCTTCATCCACTCCTGGTAACTGGGACTGCTTACAACAGAAGTAGGACTCAAATGAATTATACAAGCCACAGATTTCACATTCTCTGGTGGGTTATCTGAGTAATCTAAATAGTAACTATGAAGTGATTGTATGGATAATAACTCCTTCGCATGAGATTCTGTTGGGCAGTCAACAAGAAATACAATTGGACCAGGAATTGAAGGACCCATTACATCGCTTGGACAAACCTACATGATGGAATAAACAAATCTCATGCATCAAAATTCAGAGCAACATTTACAAATACAAAAATGCAGATATTTTATTAATTTTGGACCCACCATGATATTCTGCCTATCAGACTTCACTGATTTTCCTGATTGCAGTTCGCCAAATTTTGGCCCAGGTCTGAGACCAAGGGCTTTTGCTTTTTCTGGGTCAAATTTCCCGATAATTTCAGGCAGTTCACAAAGATATATCACAGACATATCACCAGGCTTTACTGCAGATCCCTCCGAGCAGTTTGGCCTTACGAGGATAGCTGATATTTTGACGACCTCATTGTTGACAAGGACAATGGGATCCAAAGAGTTATTTCCACTAAACTGAGAAGCAGCATCAGAACCAAAGCTTGTCGTGTGAACCATGGCAGCATGTGGGATGAATGACTTCATTGCATCAACCAAATACTGAAGATCTGAAGGACCCCATATGTTGACCTTCACAACATCAAAAAATTTACTTTTAATTCACAAGTGTCATTGCACTTGTCAGATTAGGAGAATAGGGTGTTTATGTATATACATAAATTCAATTTGACACTCACCGACATTCCTTCTTCTCCCATGCCAGCCAAAGTCAACAACAAACCTGTCAGGGAAATAAAATCCAAGCAATTTAGAAGTTCAAACTTATTGCATGACCATCTGAATATCAAAATTTTGATGATATTATAAATTTTTGCAGTTATGAGAAAAGGAATATTTTTATGTACAAGATTGCAATTAATATATAACGATACAAACCTGGAATTCCACCTGCTGTTTCTGAGCACACACGAGAGAGAAATATGTGATCTATCTGAAAAGAGATTCGTAAAGTCCAAAGTTTGATCGAACATTAGATTTTCTTCACAAATTGAATATAAGAAGTATGTGTGTCTATTTTTCTGTTTCGAGATACTCATACCTTTGACAGCTTAATCTTATGCTCCGTGCAGAATCGTTGCAATCCCTGCATGACAGTGGTAGATTAAGGGGAAAAACAGATCTATAGTACAACATAAACCATACTGCTACTGACAAAGAAAAAAGCTATGCAACAATTTAGGCTTTCTGTCCTAAAATGAGTGTCATAGTCACACTCAAGTATGCAGTTATCAAGTAGCAAGAGGAACTGAGTGCTTTGCCTTTGTCAAAAGGTCTTTGAAGTTACCTCAACTAAAATACTTACCAAAAGGAGAAAACATTGGAAATTAAGAAAAAAATTCTCAACCCTTTTAATATGATACTCATATTGGGACAAATAAATAAATAAACACACACATACACACGCACACGCACACTCAGAGAGAGAGAAAGAGGAAGTAATAAGCATCATACATTATTGACACAGTATGATTACCTCACCAGCATTAAAAATGAACCTTTGCTTGTCAAAGAAAAGCAATACTGAAGGTGAAGTATCTTGAGTGTCCATCCCAGTTCCTAGAATCTAGAAAACATAGGAATAGAGTCAGTATCACTAAATTTAAGGACAAACTAACATAAAAATGTATACATTGCGGAAATTTTACAACGATGAATGCAGTTCAATTAAGGACAACCAATGAAATGTATCCCAGTAAACTCGAGTCCCCTAACATATTTAAATTAATAGACCAATAGAAGCCAAACAAAAAGATATTGAAGTACATAATGAAAAAACCCCAAATAAAATTCCAATATAACTATCAAAAATTCTTCCGTCATTTTCCGCTCATGCAAGTAAATTAGTTTATTAAGAAAATAAAATAAAGCATGAAACAATAAAAGTTTACTCAATATAAGTCATTCTCTTGTTAATAATTTTGCCAGAGAAAACACTTCCAAATGCAATACAGCATAGGTATAGAAAACCAGATGCTACAAACCAGTGTAATTAAAAAAAGAATTTGGTCTCTCCTCAACTGTTCTCCGTCCAAACTCCGGTTTGCCAAATCAAAATTCCAAAAGAACATTAAAACTACAGTGCAAGGAATTGAGTCATTCTCTAATGCTCACTTCTTAATCCAAAAACAAAAAATGAAAATTAGTTCATCAACACAATAACTAAGAGATCTCCGCAAAGTCAGCATCCAGAACATCTATAAACCGCTTACATATACATTAAGTGAAAAAGAAATTTTGAACCAAGCGATGGTCATATGATTCTGACTTTCTCAACTCGGTTCTTCACTCTCGAATAGTTAAAAGAAACGGAATTGAAATAGTAAATGCACTTAACATTCTCTGCTATTGTCAATTCAATTAGTCACTTACAAACATGTTCAACTGAGAAATTGGGGGGAAAAAACTTTTTTGCCTCCAAAAAAAGGTTACCTGAACATAAGAGATTGTATTGGTAGGATTGAGCTTTCGAACTTTCAACTGCAGATTCTTTTTGGGTTTATCACTATTATCTCTACCCTCGGCCCTTCGTTTATTAAACCCAAAAGTTTCATTACCACTTTCTTCCATAGGAATCCCTTTATCCCTTTCTCTACTCTTGTTATCAGTTTCTCCAGTAAAAGTAGTATTCCTTCTGCTTCTGAAATTGAGAGACTGATGGTTCGGCGTGGTACGGTGCCTTCTTGATGAGGAAGAGGAAGAACAGAGAACGGCGAAGAGGGAATCCGATCTGGATTTAGTGAAAGAGAGAGGTAAAGAGGGTTTCAAAGGCGAGAAAAGAAGGCGCAGACTTGAAATTTGGGGCATTTGCAAGATTGGAACTTTTTTAATGCTCTATTTCTAGATAGAGATTTTGCAAGGGTTTTAGGAGCTGAAGATTGAGGACATTTGCTCAATATCCCATCTTTAATTTTATTAGGAAATTTTGCAAAAAATAAATAAAGATTCAAACTTGGACACATTTTACAATTTTATTCCTGGATTCTACCCCAACACCAAGTAAAGAGAAGCACAAGGGAATTAGCGATAGGACCCAAATTCATTATGCAAAAAAAAAAAAGGACAGGGCCCAAAATGGCCCACGACAATTTTTCTGTTCGCAGTTGCACAGCAGGCACATTATTTATTGGATAAGATAAATAAAAGCCACCGCACAGTCAAAGCTAAAAACCTTTTCTATGCAAATATCCAATCACACAACTCCCTTTGAGAAACTGAAATATATCCAACAAAAAAGAAAAAAAAATGGTCACTCTTCAACTTAACTCTTATGGTTTAGGATCAACAATCATTGAAACCTTGTTTCTCAAGATTGACAAATCAGAGCGGTCGGCACCGCCCCCGAGCGTATATCCAACGAAAAGTAGCCGGAAGAACCACCTTATGTCAATTTTGCATTTGTTCATGTAAGTTAATATACTAAAGTAACCATTGATGCGATGTTCGTAGAATTATGAAATATTAATTTTGTTAAAATTGTGGGTGTTTTAGTCGGTGTTATTACCATATGGAACTCCTGATGTGCATTTTCGGACAGCCCATGGAGGACAAAAATTTAGGGATGTAATGTTAGATTCAAATACTGAGTTGTATGGACCTTACGTAAGTTAATTTTATTTCACTTAATAATACATGTATGCATTTTTTTATTTATATTTGATAATTATGTACTTGATTTCTTTAATTTTTCAGGCTAGACCTCTGCTAAATTGTGCAGGAGGAGGAACCTGTGGGACTTGCATGGTGGAAGTAAATATATATTTTCATTTTCAAATAAATTTAGTGGAATTAACCCAATTTTGATTAATTTTCAAACTTTTACTACTTCATGTTCCTCCCTTTAGCTACCCCCTTTCCAGATTTTTCTTTTTCTTTTATGTACTTTGATAATGAATACCATTAAACTTTGCTATTTTTCATATCAGATTATAAGACAAAGAGAAGGAGATACTCAAAAAGGTAGAATGGTCATTATATGATGATAAATATTTACTAGTATTATAATTATTTTTATTAATTTCTCATATTTAACTATAAATATTACTATGATAATCTCATTTTCTAGGACTATTGATTTAATAGAAAAATAGACATACACACATATATTTTTATTTTGCATTGCCTTTTTCTCTAAAATGCAATGCAAAATAGTAATTGAAATTGCAATCCTAATTGTAGGTGCAAATGTTATTTTATAATTTATACCATGTTAAAAGGCTGAAATTGATTTTCAATTTCTCAGAAACCAAAAAACTGGAGACTTGCTTGCCAAACAACTGTTGGTAATCCAAAATCTAGAGGACTGGTTTGTGTGCTCTCCCAGTCTCCTTCTAAGTCTCATAGTTCCACAATCATACTTTAAACAAATTACAGATGCAAAAATGAAATTTTCAAAATAAGAAATTGAATAACCATCTTTACTTTTCACTTAATGCAGGTTGTCATACAGCAACTGCCCGAGTGGAAGGCTCGTGAATGGAAATATGAGATAATATTACCTTCTGAATTATGACAATAAAAACTTTTTTTTTATGTAAGGTTACTATTATAAGTTTGAATTCTTAGAATCCTCGAAGTAGTCACCATGAGAAGTTCTCCTGACTATTGGGCAACCAGCCTTAATATTTGAGTCTCTTTGTCAAGGATTCAAATCTTAATATTTTAATAATAATAACTACAACAAACCATCATCCAAACAAGGGATAAGACAACAAAAAAAGGGGCAAAATTTAAAGCTGCACATCATCAAATTTCATTCATTAATTTCTCATCAAGCAATTAAAAGTTAACCACAACAGAGGCTTTACAACAACGAAAGACAAAAGTGGAACTAAAAACGAAGAGAAGAAACAAAAGAAAGAAAAGCATATACGTAATATCTGTTTCTCTTTCTTTTATTACAAAGACAAATGGGGTGAAGAACACAAAGAAATTACGCTTGATTTAGAAGTCATTGGACAAGGGGGAGTGATCAGAGGGCATGTACAAGATTCCATAGATGAGCCCAGCCAGCCCACCACCAATTAGAGGGCCAACCCAGTAGATCCAGTTGTCGTGGAAGTCGCCGCTGGCCACGGCCGGGCCGAAGGATCGGGCTGGGTTCATGGATCCACCGGAGAATGGGCCTGCAGCCAGGATGTTGGCACCCACAATGAAACCAATAGCAATAGGGGCAATGGTGCCAAGGGATCCCTTCTTTGGGTCAGCTGCTGTTGCATACACTGTGTATACCAACCCAAATGTTATCACTATCTCCATTACCACTCCTTCAATAGCACCCACTCCGGCCGCCACGCTGTGGGTCGGGATTGCCTGACAAATTAAGTCAACACAAAGTCGTACCAATTGCTTAGTTTTATCAGATATAAATTCATTTCAACTAATTAAAATACAAAATGTATTCTTTTCTTCTTTTTTTGTAGACGCAGTCAACGATATTAACTACGGAATGATTTTCATATTAAACACGTACTTCAACCAGTGAACCCATATATCACCTGAAATCCTAAACAGATTTAACTGGAAATTTTTTGGCTATACCAGATCTATATCTCTATTTCTATTTGTAATATAAAATAACTAATTTTTATTTTTATAAATATTAGAATTATTGTAAATTTATTTTTAAAAATAGAGTATTTTATTAACTCAATAGTCTTGTTGGTTTGTGAATGCTAGAAAATCTTAAATTATTGGCCAATCAAAATGGCAAAATCATCCCTCCCACACTCACGCAGATCAGGATAAGAAAGTTATTTCAATTAACTTAATTAATAGAGATCGTACGTGTTCAATAATAACTCGGAAAAAAACATACCAAACCTCCAGTGACAACTTTGAGAAGGAAGGAAGCAACAATGGCGCCGAGAAGCTGAGCAATCCAGTAGAAGATGCCGGTAAGAATGGTGATTTGGCCACCAAGAGCCAATCCAAAGGTAACAGCAGGGTTCACATGGCCACCGGAGATGTTAGCTCCGACGGCAACTGCCACAAACAGAGCAAAACCATGGCAAATAGCAACTGCTACTAAACCAGCAGGATCAAGAGCTGCACCCCCTGTCAATTTATCTGCACCACACAAAAATATGCATGGTTGAACCAACCAATAGTACTTGGCTTAGTTAAAAGCCATACATATACTTATCTAGAGATATAGCTAGAGATAGGGAGAGAGGAACTAACCGTAAGCAATAGCAGAACCAACACCAGCAAAAACAAAGAGAAGGGTTGAGATAAATTCAGCAAGGTAGGCCTTAAAAGATCCTAAGCTAAAAGAATCATCAAAGCGACCAAAGTCAATGGCCATTTTCGAAAGAAGAAGATTATTGCTAGCTCACAGAGAGGGAAGTGACCGAGCTCAGAAAAATTATAAGTGGAGGAGATAGAAAGGTAAGAATATTGAATTATAGATCCGTAGCACAAAAATGCCTTTATCAGACCACATATTTATATACAAGGAATTAGAGATATAAAAATTAATATGAGTATTAATATATAAGGTTAATGATTATTGAAAAGCAATATTCATGGGTTGTTGGATGGTATTATTGATTTAGTATATGTATTTTTTTAATTATTATTATGGGAGGATAAAAAGGAATATTATATGGAGAAGGGTACATACATATCCTATTGGTTGCTATCCTTGCTGTCATTAGCTTACTTTATTAGACTTGTCTGGATGCTCATCAATGATTCTTCCATGTTAGTATATTATGAGAGAGAGAGAGAGAGAGAGGGACTGAGGAAAATTGGAAAAATAGTGATAACAGAAAGAGAGATTATTAGAGTGGCTTTGGTCCACAAAAGGCACCGACCATGTTCTAAAAATAGGATGGAGGTTGTAAATTTTTCTTTTCGTTCAAAAAAATTGAGTGGATAGATTTAATGGGTTATTATTATTATTATTATTATTATTATTATTATTTTATTTTATGAATATAGTAATTGAGAAATTGGGTTTTTTTTTTTAATTTGAAAAATGGGAGGAATCTCTACTCTCTAGGACTTTTTCTTTTGGCCTTCAAGGGGAAGGGACATTCCAAAAAGAAGGGGTTTTTGTTTGCTTTGTATTATTATCACTAATTATCTGTTGGTGTTTAAAACTTCAAATCGATGCAATTATTTTTTTCTCTAGCATTGCCTTTTCCACTTTTGAAATTTTTATTTTTATTTTTAAAATTTTTCCTTTGGCCTTTTCAGTTTTCACCTCTTGGAAAGAGGGGTTTGCATATCCACTATGTGATTCTAATCTTATATTGTCTTTTAAGGAATGGATTTTGAGGTTGAGGATTGGTGAAATGTGAATGATGCCATTCGGCATTCTTCTTCTATTTCGCGGTTGAAATAGACAATTTATTACATCACCTTTGATAAAGACACTTTTTCTTTATATAATCATTATATTTGGTAGAGCAAAATCTAGATCTTTTTATTAGAAAATATTGAACAGTTTCAAGGTAAATATATAGCTGTATAATTGGATTAATTTATAAATAAAATAATAAACTGTAAAAATTTCTCCTCATATTTATTTGAAATATCAATTACTTAGATATTATCTACTAATCGAAAGTAATTTCATAATGAACTTATTACCAAAAACATGGAGTATATAGGCTTAATTGTGTCTAATTACATGTACATATAATACTACTTATATTCAATTTAGAAACATAATACTACTATCTACTTATACATTGGGAATCTACTAAACGAGGAGAATTTGTCACTTCTAATATCTTAATAATCTTTAACAGACTTCAAAAGAGTTATGCCAATGAGCTCTTCATGTGTTGATGAAATTATTTTCAATTATTTTTAAGGAAAAAAAAAAGTTTTTCAATGTTATCATGATATATGAGGAGCACGAAATTTATTTTCACAAAATCATTCAAGCAAATCGATAAATTGACAAGAAAATTGATGGACAGAGTCCTCGTAATATTTACAAATGTGTATGAATATATTCTGGCAGGAGGATGGTAGAAGCACAATTAGATCACTAAGAAACTGTGTTTAACTCTCATTAAGCAAATTGCTGATACCTAATGCTATCAATATAATGTCAGGTGTTACTGTAGTTTAGAATAAGTTTACTATGTAACAGAGAGATGTTCAACTAGATTGAGAGAGAGATAAACAAAAGGGAGAATGATATTAACCAGTTTCATGATGAGAAAAGGCTTGATATAAAAGAAAACTAACCTTCTATTGAACTGGCTTGAGTAGAGATTGGCCTGCATACATGAGTTGCAGTCTTATGTTTCTTGTAAGTTCCTATCAATGACACCCAACCTAACTTTTGGCCCCGTCATCTTCTTATTAAAGCTCAAGCAATAATAAGAACAGTGTCCCTGTTATACCAGTTATAGCAAAAAAACTAAGCCAGCTCCACACTCCAGTAAATTCCACACTGCCATTTGTGCATCTAAAATCTTCAAATTAAGTTGGGCAGGAACCAAAAAATTTGGAAATTCAGCTCTAGATTTTGACAGAAGAAAGTGTTGTCCTAATAATTCAAATTAAGCTTCATTTTTCATATTTCTTCCTTTTTTGTGCATCCAAATGTGAAATGAGTTACAGAAATAAGAGGTATATATACCATTCTCGTAAACCTCTCTATCTCACCCCGCAATATTCAAACTTGAGTCTTGCCGATGGAAGGTCCAAGTTTTTCCAGCTGGTTTATCTCCTAGGATGATGTACAAGAATTGTTTTTTCTTCGTCAACATGAGTAGTTATTCTCTTTCATTATCTGTAAATATTTATAAAAGGCGGCTTCCTTTTGACTTTTTCTTTTCTTTTCAAACTAGTTCACGCTTTTGTTTTTCCCTCTCCATCCTTTTAATCAACAATCAATAACCATAGAAGAAAAGTGAAATACTTAAAGCTTTTTTAGCTCTAGCAGTGCGATTAAAGACATGGAATGCTAAATGCAAACAAGAATACATGAAGCCAAAAGCTTATTGAACTTCTGTACTTGCATAATATGCAAAGTAAAAACTCAAACTCACTTTGAGTGTGTATCAAGAGATACACCGATGAAAGCTTATAGTACCGGAAAGTAATCGGCTGGCCTCAAGTGCACATGAGAATTCACGCTCTGCAACGATAATAACGCAAAATCAAACAACTCAATTTAACAATCAAGCGAGAGAATAAAGAAAAGCAGTTGATAAAAGCTCCGGTAAGTAATTGGTTGGTTTCAGTAAATAAATTAGTCAACAATCAACATTATCGAAATAATCACTTGAACTCTAGCAATAACAGTAGATTTACTTCAAAAATTGGAGCTAATCATCAAATCTAATCTACAAACTATTACTATGAGTAGCATCAAGAGTAAGCGAGAAAGCCTAATTATTTTTATATGAAGTTCATATCACTCAGAGTATTTTTCCTTTTTGGGCCCATGCTAACATGAGAGCTGGACCAAATACAATAAGAGAACTGATGGGGCTTATTTCAAAATTTCGGCCTCTAAGGCTTATAGAGGTATATGTTTAAACGGGTCTGTATAATCAAGCTAGCGGCTAATGAGATGTTGTGATGCTTTGAAAAAATGATGGGTGGTTTTTGCCTCTTTAGTATCAAATATATACCAAACTTGAAAAAGTAGCGATCAAACAATTTCAACTCTTAAGGCAAGAATACACACAAACAAACCTCGTATATATTCCAAGTTTACCCCTTGAAGGCCTGAACCCTATATCTCCAACCAAGTTTACCCATGGAAGGAACCTTGATTAAAATAAATATATATTATTCCCAGGCTTCAACATCCAATTCCAGGGAACGTACGTACGTAGCCGTGGACCGTGGTGTGTCTAACCATTATATTTGGGTACAAACGATATCGTTCCTTGGCATTTCTCATTATCGACTGCTGAAGAAGGTTGAGCCGCAGGTTCATTAGGGGATGGAAATACAGCATGGGACAACATATTGATTAATTCCGCATCAAGGGCAAGTTTCTGATCTTGGCTACCTAAATATTCATCTTAATCATAGTTTCTTGTTGAAATTGTATTTTCTTATGGTCTATGTAGATTCGTCCAATAAGAAAATATCATGTAAATTATTTTATTTAAGTGACACTCTCTTATTGATTTGATCTACATAGATTAAATTTATGTAAGAATTTTACTTTCTTTTATATAGTTTTATGATTCGAAAGAGTCTATACAAGAATTTCACTTTCTTTTCTTATTCTAGAGAGGAAGACAGAAGTCTGAAAGTTCATTTAATGTATTAAGAGAATTTTATAAAATACACAAGTATTAAACTCACAATTTCACCTACTACCAAGTTTTATATACGGACATATTTGTAATTGAATGTATCATAAAAATAGATAAAAAGTAAAGCTGCTTCAAATTACATTCTATTAGCACCACATGTTCAAATGGTTTCAATTTTTAAACCTTAATTCCCTCATATTTGACTTTATTTTGGTTTTGTGAGAATTTTCTTTTTTCTATGAGAGAAATTAAAAAATAAACTTAAACTTTAAGTTTAAATATTATTAACATTAAAACTTATTTCCTCCCGACTAATAAATTAAAAGTCTAGAAGGAAGGAAGAAATTAAGACGAGAAAAAAAAAAACTAGAATTTTTACATTTAACAGAAAAATTCTTATTTATATTTAGTATTTTAGGTTCATAACTGGTCATTAATTTCGAGTTAGATTAATTGGGCCAGTAACTGAGTCAATTTTTTTTAAAGACAAAAAAATTCAATTAATTTTGGGACTTCAATTAATTTCAATTTGAATTTCATTTCATTTCTAGATTAAATTTTCACATAGACTAGAAAATTAATTGCCATTATAGACACAAATTAATTATAAAAAAGAATAAGAAATATGGCATTCATTGAAAATTTATGGTGGCGTTAAAAACCTTATTCTTAATTATATACAATTATATTGAAAATATTTTTTATAATTAAATTCATATTCTAAAAAAAATTTCTAAAGCTGTCAGTGACAATAATCAATTAATTTATACATATAACTAGCAGTATATCCATACTTCATGAAAAAAAAATTAAATTTTTATGTAAAATTTTTATTTGTAGTTAAAATATTAATTTGAAAAAAAAAATCAAATAATTTCATGATATAAATAAACAATTCAAATTTAATGAAATAACAAATTATTGATAACTATAAATAAATAAAATTTATTTTGGAGATTGATTCCATAGTAGTGGTTAATTGGTGACATCGATTGATAGTTGCTCTAGTCCCTGCTGAAATTTAATTGAGGCTGACTATGATTTTTTGCAGGGAGATTCGATTATTCGAGTGCAACATGTTTATGGTGAGCTGACAGCCTTGCATCTCTTGCTCTTCTCCATGCGTGGGGGCGTTCAAGTGATGGCAACTTCCCCATAGCCACTATGCCACAAGTTGATTGCTGATGCAATGGGGATCTCTAGGCCAAGACTGATCTGGAGTCTCTGATTTGCTTTTGGCTGTTTTTGTTTTTGTGAATAGGGTTTCCCTCTTACCCTTTCATAAAAAAAAATAATAGAATTTTAGTGTTTTACTAAAATTCAATTATTGACTAAAGAAATAAGATAATATTTTAGTATAACTGAATTTTTAATATATTAATGGGAGATAATGTTAAATGTTAATAATTACTTAAAAATATCAAAATTCTATAAAAAAAATAAATAAGAAAAAAATCTCCATATGTCTATTTTATATTGTATTATTAATTATTATCAGGTGGGAAAAAATTGTAAGCAAAAAGAGGCAAAGCTCACAGCTGGATTTCCAGTTCCTGGTCTCAGTCGCAAACTCACAATAACAAGTCTCGCATAAAGGAGAAAAATATAACAGCCGTTGTTCGATTTACAATTTTCACACTATGCAATCATTGAAGCACCCGCTCAGTCCTAAAACTCCCACTGCCGCCTCTACGAAGATGCTGGAGCGAGCCCTCTCTTCCCGCCGCGCCTCTTCCTACGCAGATGACGCCTTTTCCGACTCCGACACCTCCCCCATCTCCGCCGACGAGTCCAAGACCAAGAAACAGAGTCTTTCCTTATTGGTTACCAATTACCTGTCCCGCTTGTCCCACCTCTGCCCCTGTCCCACCCCATGTCTCATCCTCTGCCTCCTTCTTGCATTTGGGTCCATTGCGTCTCTGCTCATTCATTCTCGAAACTTTGTCTGCATCTCCCCTTTTGATCCCGCTACGCGGGTCGGATTTTTTGGCTTCGATGGTCTCGAATCCGATTTTGGAGCTCTTGGTGTTCCTTGGTGTAAGTTTCTTTATCTCATCAATGGATTTATGTTCAAGGGTGTGATTCAGATCTGGGTGTGGTCTTGTTAATCGGTGCTAATTGGAAAATTTTGATATTTATGTTTGCTAATGTTCTATTTAGCTTAGTTTAGATGTGAACTGTGTCCTAATTCTCTCTCCCAGGACACATTATCATCATATTAAGACTCTGTAACGAGCAGCTTAACATACTTAGGTGTAGGCTTCAACATTGATTTTCCAGTTATTGATTCCTTTTTATCCTTTAACAATGCTTCCATTTTTGTGGTTAATTCCTTTTTATGCTTTTCTATTTGGTTTTAGCCCTTAGTCTCTTTCCCTCCTAGTTAACTGGGAGATGTATGTGATAGAGACCGTGGAGGATCTGGGAAATGTTGGGGGGTGGTGCTTTTGCTCCCACTAGAGCGATGACTGAAGTGAAAGCTACTTGCTAACTGCCATTTCGGCAGATGATTGAAAATTTTGTAATATTTTGGAGAATTGGTTAGTGCTTCCAATAGTTTACTTTTTTAACCTAAAAACTTTCGTGAAATTGGTTTGATGGAATGTTTGGTCTCAAAACTTTCATGTGTTTAGTGGCAATGATCTTATCCAATTGAAATTTATATGGTTATGTATTTCGCACTATGTGCTCTACTTAGAAGTTAAGCTGGTGTAGGGCCCTTGTTTTATTTTGGAACTTGGAATATTTTTTCATTCTTCTTATTACTCTCTTATAAGTTCATAAGAATTAGCTCTTATAATCTACTCCCATTTAATTCTTGTCCTTGTCAAAAGGCAGATCGAAACAGGGAAAAACAGTTGGCTGGACATCCAAGGATTTGCTAAAGGGCTTGGAAGAGTTTGTACCAATATATGAAACTAGGCCAATAAAAAACAACATGTATGGAATGGGTTTTGACCACAGCTTTGGGCTTTGGTTTATTGCAAGGTGGCTGAAGCCAGATCTGATGATCGAGAGTGGAGCTTTCAAGGGGCATTCTACCTGGGTTCTGCGGCAAGCAATGCCAGACAAGCCCATTATTTCAATTTCACCTAGACATCCTGAGAAATACCTAAAAAAGGGGCCTGCATATGTTGATGGAAACTGCACATACTTTGCTGGCAAAGATTTTGTGGATTTTGGAAGTATTGACTGGAAAAATGTGATGAAGAAACATGGGGTTACTGATCGCAGTCAAGTTCTAATCTTTTTTGATGACCATCAAAATGAGTTAAAAAGGTAATAACTTTTTCTCTTACTAATTCTCATTATCCCCGTTCAATCTGTGTATACCGATATAGTTTATTAAATGTATGCTGACTTTTCTTCATCAATGTTTTTGTGACAGAGTAAAACAGGCCTTGAATGCTGGTTTTCATCATCTTGTTTTTGAGGATAACTATGATACTGGAACTGGAGATCATTATTCCGTAAGGCAGATATGTGATCAGTTCTATATAAGAGGTGCATTTTCTTTTCTTTCTACTCCAGAAAGTTTCATGGTTGCATTCATTGTGTGGTTTCTTTACTGTGTATGTATATTTTAAAAGCTTAACTTCATCAAGATGGAAGAGGGCCAAAGATTGAATCTTCGACATCTATGTTCACACAGCGTTTGGCTAACTGATCTCAGTATTACATGATAAATAGATGGTATTAATTATCATTATATCTGGAAACTTTGGTGAGCATCATACCAAAGTGATAGCTCAGTTTCAGCCTTGCAGACTCTTAACACCCCACTAAAGTTCATTAGATGACACATTTTCCTATGCCAGCATTATGCGAAAATCAAAATAGTTGAAGTGCTTTTATCTCACCTGTTAAAACTGAGTCACAGTTGGATTAACAGTTGATAATGGCACCTTAATAAGCATGATTTTTAGCTTACTGCATTCCGTGAGTTAGTTGCTCTCTAGTCTACTCCAGGTCTCAGAACACATATGTGCATCTTGAACCAAAAAAAAATTTTACCTGTAGAAGTGAGGAACTTTCAATTATATGAAAAAAAGGAAAAGTGACGAATAATGAATTTGACAAAAATAAAAGATTAATATTTGGGGAAGATATTACAGGGTTCTACTCTCTTTTCCCAAAACAAATAAGCAAAATGAAAATAAAAATTAGTTTTTCATTTGATCGGACTAGGAAGACATAGTTTTATCTAGTTAGGTGTCATCTTGATCTATATTTCAGATTGAGCTGTAAATCATGTAACTTTGAGATTTTCTTTTTTCTTTTGCCTCTTGTTTATTGTAATAGTATAGGATCTCATTTACACATCATAAATCTAGTCAAGTAATGATGAATCACTTCATTTTGTAATGCCCTCTTTCCTGTGTTGTTTTTACTTTATTGAATCTAGGAGGTGGTCATAGCTGCTTTAGGGACAGTGATGAGAGCAGACTTAGATCAAGAAGGAAGAAATTTTGGGCAAAGGCTGTCGATATAGATGAACTATGTGGCCCAAATGAAGCATGGTGGGGCGCTAGAGGCTGGATGCGGGACAATTTTAATCACAGTAACAAGCCTATTTCCTACGAGGAACATTTTCAAAACAGCCGGTACATTGAATCTATTCTTGATGTTTATTGGGAGCTTCCGCCCGTTGCTGGTCCTTCCCTCACACATCAGACACGGTATGATCCTGCTCGAACTACTGTACCTATTATTGAAGATGGACGCTACAAACTGTTCCAGCGGCTTGGTCTAGGTAGACTAGAGACTTCTGTATTTAATGGCTATACCCAGATGGTGTATCTCCAAGTCTCTAAACAAGAATCCTAAAGCTGTTCCGAGTGGATGGTGGAGCTGTTAGTTTTGCCTAGATTGAAACACAAAAGTTAAAAGTTGTTAATATTATCTTTTCCCCAGATATTCAGAAAGAAAATTGCAATATTTGTTCCCCCATCTCCTCATTTTTAATTATGTTCATTCAATATTCTTAATCACTTCATCCTGATACAGTTCTCTAACATGTTTTAGCAATTTCTTGATATTTCTTCCTTCATTTGCGTTTGTCAAATTCCTGACCTCCTCGGATCAATTTATCCTGTCAAATGTCAAGAAAAGGAGCGACAAATGCGTTGAGAACACTTTTCTCTTGCTTAGCTGAGCAGAAAGAACAGTGTAATTGACAGTTGTGCACTGTGATTATACTCCTTTATTATTTTCCTCATTTCCTGACAGTTAACTTGAGATAGTGTATGCTATAGAATTTAACAGATTAATAGTATATGCTACAGAACTTGACAGTCGATTTTACGAATGAGTTGAATGAGATAAAACTGTGGTATTTAGGTTTCCTGTTTTCTGGAAAATAATGTTTTTGGAAAATATTTTTCAGTCCTATATTCACCTGTCACACTAGAAAAATAAAAAATAAAAAAAATGAAGTACTAATTTTTTCTTTAAATTTGATAAATTTTATAATGATTTTCCGTTATTAAAACAGAAAATTATTTTCTTTTGTTTTTGAGATATTTTTTTAAATACTTTTCTTTGACTTATTTTTCAGGAGTAAACCAAATATTAAAAAATAAGAGAATATTTTTTAGAAACAATCGGAACCTTAACAGATACATCAATTAAAAAATATGAGTTAAATTCATTTCGCATTGAAAAATCAAAAATATTTCTGGTCAAAATAATTTTATTATTGCATAATGATTTCAATCGAATTCTAACACTATAATTACTCCAATTGATACCTAACATAGGCAACTATAAGTTCTCTATTCTGAGAACATGGCTCTTGGTAATTTGGGAGAGAGAACAAAAATTATAATCAGGAAGCAATCCATTCATTTACACAAATTGGAAGTACACATAACAGAAGAAAAGCTAATAGAACATGTAAACTAAAGCAAACTTAGTCATTTGTCTTCAATAACATCCTGTGGAGTAGAGCCTTTTTTTTTCCAGTTGACTAAATACAGCAAACTTATGACAGTTCCAAACATATATTACTCATAAGCAAAATGCTCAACTTAACACAATCTTCAGGCTTCTCAGAATTTCAGAAAAGCTTCTGAGCTTCGTAGCTTTATTATGGTTGTACACTAATTGCGGTTCTTGCATTTCTCCATGGCCCTTGGAGCTGCAAACAAGGATTCAAAAAGAAAAAACATTTACTAATGTATTGTTGAAGTTCAAGATTAGCTATGTTAAAACAATGAAAGGTTTAAAGTGATAAGCTTGTAGACATAACATAATAAAACAAATAGACATACCCAGCCCTATTGCCTCTGACCCTTTCATGATCCTCAGTCTCTTACATGTGTCAGTAAACATTCTGTAATAACAAAGAACAAAATTAGAAGGGAATAACACTTAAAGTTACCATTAGAAAATAATATTTTAACACACCAGATCAGAAGATTTGGAGTGAGAATTATATATTAAAAGGCATTGCAAATCCAAGCTGCATGTAAGCTTATGCAAAGTGATTTCTGAAGATCAAATCAACAGCAATTCAGTTCAGTTTAGTTTAACCTTAACAAATTTACAACTATGGAAGCCAATTCCCATGAACTTTGTCAGGTAGGTTTTTATTATCTAATTTGTCTCGCCAAAGAAAAATTACTCATGGAATTCAAACAGATTGTTTAGAGTTAAATGCAAAGGAATTGAACTTACTCCCAAGGAACGTCTCCAACAAGCATCCAATCACCATCCTTGTCTTCATACGTGAGAACATATTCAGAACTGTGGAGAAGATCCTTTAAACAAGTCTCAGTAAGGTCATCTCGCACAGGAAGTCCATGAGAACCACATTGCCCTGAATCAAAAATACAAGTCAGCAACCCTCAACATCTTAAATCACCAGAACATGAATATATGCGGATAAAAATGTCATCAAGCATTCATTTTTGGAATTACCGAGGTAGATTGGAAATTGTATTTTCCCCAGGAACAAGTCAACTACATAATAACAAAAAGTCCCATTGGTGAGCATGCAATTACTGTTTAGTAGGCGGAATTTTCAAAAATTTCCCATCTGTGGTACAAATTTATTTGGTTTCTCATTTTGAACATTGTTTAGGCAACCAACCAGAAAAATCTACAACAAAAATTACATTATCAGAAATCTTCAAGAACAGGAAATTCTATCATACTGTATAGGAGGCAGATGCAGCAAACTGGATAACATTTTTGCTTTCAATCAAGAAAGAGTAGGTGGGTGCTTTACTTTTGTAGAGAGCTGAACAACTTTGGCTAAATGTAGTTATAATTACCTCTTTTCCAAGAAGAATATGCACTCTTATTTTATCATAAGCAATCACTCTCTTTTCACCATCAAACCAAAATAGAGCATACACCGGAAAATATACCAATCAACAGCTTTGTATGCAAGTGTATGCGTGAGATAGATAGAAGATAAGCATACCAATGGTAAAACAGCTGAACATCTTCTCAAGTGCAGCTGAGAGCTCCACATAGTTGCTGTAGATTTTGAGGTCTACCTTCCTGAGGTAAGGTGCACCATCCATGCTAACTTTTATATACAGGCACCCAACTCCTGATTTTGTTTCAGCATCTTCATTGTTCTTTGCCAAATTGGAAGCCATGGTGTTCTTCCGAAATGATCGAATAGGTGGCCATCCTACCACCTGTGCCCTGTTAGAGAAACATTTTGGGCAAAATTATCACATCATTCAAATTGAATATTTATTCTAAGATGGGCAAAAATAACAGCAACTAATGTGAAGAGAAGAGAAATCAAATGGAAGAACTGACATTGCATACCGATAACTCCTCGAAGACACTTAATTTTCAATTACAAGAACCATATAATAACACTGCAAAATTCTTCAAAGTAAATAACTGAACTTTAACATTATTGGGTACTACATAAGTAAAATAAAATAATGCTACCACTGATTGTATGAAAAAGGAAGTGAAACCTAAACAGAAATTATGTGTTTAGCAGAAAAGAATCATCAACCAAACGAGATGTGCATGAAAGGGTATGTGTACCAGTATAGCGGTGATTTTGAGCAGTGGGAAAAGAGAAGTAGATTAGACATCAATTAAACCAACAATAACAAAAAAAAAGGCAAAAACTGTGAAGAAATCAAATCAAGCAAGCACATGATAAGAAAAGTAAAAGAAATTGAAAATTTAAGTTGTTTTTCCATTCCGAGGTTCCCACAAACCTGAAAGGTAAGGAACAAACTATAAACGGTTTGATTTTCTCATTGTTTCTTGGAACCTATAATTTCCTTATCTTCCTTTTTCCACAATTTCCACAGCAACTAAAGATTGGTTAGGGCAACACAAAAACCAACAAACCAAAACAACCTAACAGAATTATTAAAAAAAAAAAACGACTTAAAGCAGTAAATTAGGTGAGCTTACTTAGCAGCAGGAGCACTACTGTTCTCATTTGCACCAGAGGCTTGACTAGTCTTCTGTTGAACCGGTTTTGGAGATTGAGCAATAATACCAGCAACCTCTTTCTTGTTCGGAACAGGTACACTAGATTTCTGGGTATTGCCATTATCACCTCTAGGAGAGAGCAAGCCAGCTACTTCACTTAAATCAACATCAGACCCATTATTGACAGAGAAAACCCATTTGGCGGAAGACCCATCAATAGTATCTGAGAAACCTCTCTTAACACCCGAGACTGAATTCTTTAATGGGCTAAGAGAATACCCATTAGTGTTGGTGTCGATATCTTTTCCAAAAAGAGAAACCCCCGCTGCAGGCAGTGGTGGTTTTCTCTTAGGAGACTGAGACCCAGGCAAACCGAGCCTGAGCTCAGTTTCTTTCAGATTGAGAGAAGTGTTGTGTTTGTTGCTGCTCTCTTCTGTTGAAAGGGTAGTGGAGGAAGACGAAGACGAAGAAGAGAGCTTTTCAGAGACTTTTTCCATAGGAGAAGTCTCTGATAAGCCTAAGTAATCATGTTCTTTTGGCATAAACATCAAAGTTGTTCTCAGTGGAAGAAGTTGAAAAATTAAAGACCAGCAAAAGATTGAGAAGTGTATAAAATGAACAAAACCAGAAAATAGTTGGGGGGAGAGAGAGAGAAAGAGAGAGAGAGTAAAGCAGCCTGGTTAGCTCTGCAAGAGGCTGGTTTTTGTTGATGCAGAAAATAAGCTTCTTTGGCCTTTCTGTAGCTGCTCTGCTTTTCATTTACATACATAAATATTATTTGATTTTTTTTTTAACAGAAAAAAAAATTAACCTTTAAATTTTTTATTTTTGGGTTCAAAAACATTTCCTAGCCAGCCTTAAATGTAAAGCCAAACCAGACTTTTAAGGCTGGATTATGGATGATTTATTCAGTTCAGTTTGTACAGTTAAACTATCTTCATTATTGAAAAGATAAAAATGAAAAAGAAAAAGAAAAAATATATTTTTTTTATTGAATAACATTCAAATGTAAGTGGAAAGATGTAGATCGTGAAATAATTTTAGAATTATAAATTTTTTTCATCATAAAAATTGAAAATTTTAGTAGCATAATAATTTAATATGATATGAAATTTAATTTTTGTTTTATAAGCATGAATGAATTATAAAAAATATTTTATTTTCATGATATAAATTATTAATTCAATTTGTAAATAAAATATGTATTAAATTTAGATAAAAGTTTTCAATAAATAAAAGATGTATAAATTTTTACTCACAAGATTGAATAAAATAATTCTTAAAAAATAATTTATTTTATTATATGACTGTAGGCTCTGTTTAAGTGTTACCTTTTCCTACAGAATAGTATAATATCTCGGCCAAGTCCACCGACAGCTGACTGAGTATTCCCCGGCAACCTTTTACACTGTTTCATGCTCTTAACATTATTTACTTACTAATCTTATTATTATTATTATAAGAAAATGAACATATAATAGATATAAGAAATGTCACTTAAAAAGAAAAAGAGAGAAAAGTGCATAGACAGAAACAGAGCAGAAAGTGATGGAACGAAAATGAACAACTGTGCTGTAAATATCAAATGCTGTGACAAAATTTCAGATCTGTTATGATAACTCTTCTTTTTCAAGATTTTCAATTGATTTTTCTTTTTCTCGGAAAAAAATTTATTATGATTTTCATAATTACATACAAATATAGTTTTGTTCTTGTGCTTTGTGTACGTGTAATGTGGGAAATTGCTGGAAAGCTAATATAGAACAATCAGAGCAACAGAGAAAGGTAAAAACTGAAAAGGGCAGCTCAATTTGGGATTTTATTTAGTTATATTCCATTTTTAACAAGGGAGAGCATGTAAAAAAATTATAAGATATATAAAATCAATTACTATTTCATGATATTATTATTATTAGGTTTTTCTACAACATTAAAAAACCCTATTTGATAAAAATTTTACAAGGCTATATATTTATCATCAAAAGATTAATGTTGTTACTAAATTTTTGTGCACAAATTGAGTTGAAAATTACCAATAAATTTTAGTGAATTAGTAACATTCGGTTGTTTTAAATATCAATTTCACATAACATATCAGTATTGAAAATAAGTGTAACAGTATCAGTTAATGCTGGACTGTATTATTTATCAACACCACAAATTTTAAAAAATAACGAGTAAAATCATCTAAATTAACAAAAAATAACAACAAAATTGAATACATAATATGTTTAAGGTGGTGTTTGGTTAAAGAAAAAATGGAAATAATAATGAAAATAAGTGATTCTCATTGTTAATGTTTTGTTAGCAAAAAAATAAAATGCAATAACAATGAAAATTTCTTGTCAATGAAAATCACTCATTCTCCTCTCTTCCCTATAAAATGAATATTTCATTTCCATATAAATCAAGTAAAACTTATTTTTCTTCATTTTTTTTGGCTTTGTTTTTTAAAAGTTATTTGTTTTAATTTTAAATGCATAATTAATTTATTTATTTTACATACATTTTTATTCAATTTATTTTATTATTTATTATTAATAAATATGTATAGTTATTTTTTATTTTTTTACCATATTTTGAATTAATTTACCTTATTAATTCAAAAATTAATATACCTTATTTAGTGTTATATTATTCTATTGACAATGAAACAATCATTCAATGCGATTTTTTTTTTGGAAAATAGTACATCAAAAATTATCAAAAACTTGCTGAAACCCTTGATCAAATTGTATATGTTGGGAACATGCCCCGTAACAAATAATTTTAATTTTTTTTATGGTATTCTTGGAGCTGCTAGAATATGACATATTTATTATGATAATATCTAGCATTTTACTTAAAATTTGATCATATTATATTTGATGAGTTTTTAACATTTACTTTTAAGTTGTACTTTTATTTTTGTTAGTGGATAATGTTATAACTGATAACTTTTTGGTATTTTACTTGAATTTAAAATTTTATTGCATTAGATAATATTGTGTTTTATGATTTTCTAATTTTTATTTAAATTTTAAATTTTATTTTTTTTGTTAGGTAACATTAGAATTTCACTATTGTTATTAATTTATATATTTTTAAATTAATATAATTATTTTTATCACAATAATTTTTCAAAGTTATATATACATTAAAATAAAATAAAATAATAAGTTGATTTTTATTTTCATTTTTATTATAATGTTTAACCAAATATACACAAATAAAATTTTATTATCATTCCTTAATAAATAAAAATGAACTAAATAGCATGCTAAAATTAATTATTCTCATTCACATTTCTTTTCATTTCCATTCATATTCACATTCACATTTTCATTTCCATTATTGAATCAAATGGATCCAAATAAATAAAAAATAAACAACAAAATTTAATATATTTTCATAATAATAAATATTTAAATAAATATTATTTTTATTTTAAAACTATAAATTACATAATATTTTTCATAATAATAGCATAATAAATACTATTGAGTTAAACTTTATTATAAAATATTTTTTTAATTTTTTGATAAGTAAATATATATTTTATTGAATATAAAATGAAAAACCATCTTTCACAAAAAAAATAATGAAAAAACTTATTCCTATAATTAAACAATATTAAACAGGATTAAAAATTACATTTGTAAAAATATATATAGTATTTAATTTAATTTAAAATAGCCAATGTTAACATATTAATTGTAAAATTCTATGAATCTGTGGGTATATATATATTGCAAGCATAGAAGTGACTGCACATATTATAACTAATATAATATAATTTAAGAAAATATAAAAAATAACTATATATTCATTTATGCAGTCTTAAAAAAATTTACAATAATAATTTAAATTAATAATATTAAAATATTTTATTTTATTTTTACTGTTATGTATAATATTCATATTAATTTATATCATCTGTACTCATTATAAGATATGATGTAACGATATTATATTACTATTTTCAATTAATAGGGATATAATAATTTTGTATCCTATCAAAACCCTAAAATAAATTACATAACAGATGATGCATTGTTTATGGAACGATATTCGAAACCCTGGTAACATCATATAATTGTGAGATTTTAATTATTCTACATTCTATTATGAAAATTGAGTTGCTCATTTATTGGTTATTTTACAATACAAGATAGAAAATGAATTTACAATAATTATCTTAATTTATTATTTATTTATGCATATTATTATTTTTAACTTTCATTATGTAAACATCCTCTAATTTATATTAATGTCACAATAAAATTATTTTTATTCTATTGCTGGTTTGACAAGTAAAACATATGACTATTCCTCTTATGTTGAGTTAATTTTTGTGGTGAATTAAATTCAAGACTCGTATTTTTTTTCCTTAATTTTTTATAGTATCAATGATGTTGAATTCCTATATAAATATAATTAATTTTACATAATTCCTAAGTTCGATGATATTCAGTTTCTGTAGAAATATAACTTTATTTGGCTGTAATTTTAGTTATTTATTTTATGAAAATTTGTAATTAAATAAAATTTAATATATTTAATTATATATTGACTCAATAAGATTTTTCATATGAAAAGTTAATTATTAGTGAAAAGCTAAAATCGACATAGCCTAAATCCATCAATAAAATAAAATTATATAATTTTGATATTCATTTATTTATTTATTTTTATTTGTTGGTGAATCTGAATTCATGAATTTTGTGAAAATACCAGTGTGGCAGTTCTCAAAACTACAAATGCAAGTCAGGGAAATGATCTCCGAATTGATTTATTACTTGTGAGTTTATATTTTTACTGATTGGGTCAGTGAAATGTCGGATGAATTTCTGGTTTTAAGGTTAATTATGTCGGGAAGTGAATCTTTTTGTTACCAAGCCAAGTATCTTATGGTAATTATTGTGCGTAATCCAAAAGTAGAAATCACGCACGACATATCGGATGGTCAATCAAAAAGTATGTAAACCGAACGCTTCAGATTCTCCCTCGCCTCCACCACTACCAGTCTTTTGGGAATAACGGCGTCTAAGTCGTTGTCGGAGTTGAAGTAAACCCGACATGGTTGGGAAATTCATTGACCCGTTGACGTTTGGTTGTAAACGGTCAGGTAAAGCAGTAACTTGACCGCATCGTTTACCATTTTTTACTTTCATTTTTTTTTCCATTTTACTTTTTAAATAGAACAAAAATGTCTCATTCAATTTTTTTTTATATAAGTTCAATGATTCATAAATTTATAATTTTAAAAAAAATCATCACTTATCTAAAACTTTTTGGCAGTATATTAGATATAAAATAATACTGTTTTCATTTATTCATTTTTTAATATATTAAGTAGAGTTTATATTTTTAATATATATAATGTGTAATTTTCAGTCATATTAATTAAATTTTAAATCTATAAATCTTCTTATAGTATATCAAATAGGGTAATAAATATTCTACACAGTAACATAAAAATTAATTATAATTATAAGAATGCGTTTAAAAATAAATATGCGAAATTGGGTACATTGCATCAATAGAGATTTTGAGAAGCCGCCAATTAATGGCGTTAAAAATTAAAAGATGCTACAAATATTTTATTTTTAATATTTTTTTGGATATTTAATTTATAATTAGTTCACATCTTACGTTAATTTATTAAATTAATAAAATAATACATTTTTAAATTAAAATTTTAATAAAGTGAACTAATTATAAAATAGAAAAAAAAATGTTGATAGCAAATTATAATAGTTACGGGTAGGTACACATCATTATTATTCTTTTTTTTTTGTGGATTGCAAATTTAAGAAAATGATCTCACTGTTGAATAATAAAATTAGAATTAAAAATGTGAAAATCAGCTTTTTAGGATTTTATTGAGTTTAAAAAAGGATGTGCAAACTATGCATAATCTTGACACCAAATATACCCAAAAAGTGTTATCTTAAACATCCAATCAACTTTAGAGAAAATCCCATTTCAAGCATGCTTGTAAGAACCTTATTTATATGAATAATATCTGTCACTAAACTATAATGTCCAAATTAACCACCCATTTTAGCCATGTAATGAGATCATTAATTATATATTAACAATTAATGGATTGACTGAATCACTTCAAATATTATGTTAGTTTGACCACATGTTACTTGATGACCTAACACATCAATGCTTATATAATTTAAATTCCAAAAACAACAAAGAAATCACCTTATCAAATAGAAAAATTAATTTAATAAACTTTGTAAAAGACAATATGTCACACCAATCACCATTGCTTCACCACATTGCTATAAATTTTTTATATTAATTTATTTATATAGATGGCTCTTACTTTTTATTTCTAGTGATGTCAATTTCGAGGTCTTTTTTCCTTTTTTTTTTTTTGAAATTGTCTACTATATATATGGGACTAAATCCATACTTTTCTGACCTTTTTTTCGAGTTAAAAATTGCTATTTTTTTTTGTAAAAAAATAGGTCAAATATGGAGCGATCTAAATTTTTAAACCCAATCATTTATATTTTTTCCTGCAATTCCAATTAAATTTCAGGTGAATATGAACACAAGTAAATGACCACCTGCTCGAAATTTTGTGTATTTGATGAATTTGCGTTGAGAGAGTTGACAATGCATGCTACATGCCATGGCTCTTTATAATGAGATTCTTATTGCAATTCCAGCTGTTGAATATTTTTAACGAGAAATGTGAATTACATTATTTATTATTAATAATTAAATTTTAATAAACAAATATTAATTTTGACTAAAATAATAAAAGTTGAAGTGGGTAGGTCAGTAAAAATAAGGTAGAAATTTGAGAGGCTGTCCATTAAACTTTCAACCTCTAAAGGATATATGGCTTTGTAAACATCACAAATGAATTAAAATGGTCCGTCGTCTTTGTATGATAGATGGCTTTTTGATTTTATAACACAAAAACAATTAATCTATTGAATCTCTTTCGGTTGTCTAAAGTTGCTTCTGATCATATTGAATGTTGTCTCCCTTTATTCCCTCTTCTTACTCATATCCCTATCCTTTCCTCTCCTCCAAATATTCAATATTCTTCTAAACAACTCCAACAAAGTTGCTAACCAATTTAAATTTCAACTATATTTCTTTCTTTCTTTTTTTTTTAATTATCCTTTTTTATCCCAAAAGTGGGAATTCCTGAATTAATTTTCTTTTATTCCTAATAGCATATATTTCAATTCAATAGATATTATATTCTAAACAAATTTTCTCTACTGATTTTTAAGAAATACTATTAATTAATATACTTAAAGTTTTACAATGTTAAAAAACAAAAGTTGGTTAGATAATTAAAGACGGCATATATATATATGTGTGTGTATGTATGTATAAATATGCATTTTGGAAATAAATTAATTTGTGGCAATTTGAATGGGGAGGTGCTTGAAGGAGAGCATGATGATGAGGTAGTTGTCCCCCACGCCCATATAAAAGGTATTATATTGGACTAGCACTATAATTAGTAGAATATGATTTGGTCCCTCCATGTGGATAACTACTTATACTGCATTTTGGACCTGCCATCTTTAACCCTTTTCTTAAATTTTCTTTTAGAATAAATACAAATTAAGATTAACCAAAGTCATTATCTCATTTTGCTAAATAATTATTTCCTTAATTACATCTTTAATTTGTTCCCCCCTTTATTCTCATGATAATCAACGAATAATAAATAACTTAACATGTATATATCATCTAATTAATTAACTCGATATAAGTTTCTTAGTGCCATTAAATTGTAAATCACTCATAAAAATTATTATTAATGTATGATCTATATCTTCATGTTTTTATATGAAAATTATGTTTTTGTGTCCTAAAGTATTGTATATATGTTTATACAAGTCCATGATTTTTGGAGAGAAAAATTCCCTTAAGCATGCAATTTCCTTTCATAGCAAAATGGGTGTATTATGTATAAGAATAAGATAAAACAAAACCATGTATTATGTCCCAAATTAATATTTTCATGTATATATATGGTGTACGTTTTAATTAAATCTATAAAGTACATAGCTAATTAAATTTGTTTCTCCTCAAATATGTATAGCTTCTTCAAATTAATAGCACATTTTTAATTACCGTAAAATAAGAGTTTTGATCATATTAATTTCGTATTTTTAACTTTATAAAGATTTACTTTAGGCTGATTTAATTATTTTTTATTTTCTTTGCATCTCTAAAATAAAAAGAAAAATCTTTATTAGGACATATACTCAACATTTTTTTCATTAATTAATAACATTAACAAGATTTGAGTTTAACGTTTCAAATTGTGATTTCTGTTTTAATTTACAATAAAGAGAATAAAAAATTCGAGAAATAGTTAAAATTACTTAAAACTTTAAATTTAAATTCTTCTATTTTTTTATACAAAATTATTCTAGTAAATTATGAATGACTAAATAAATATTGTGATTAATATTTTATGGTGTCTATAATATATATATATATATATATATATATATATATATATATATATATATATATATATATATATATATATATATATATATATATATATATATATATATATATATATATGATCATTAACCAACAAATAAGTAAATATTTTATTTCATTCATATTTTATAATGAACCTTTTTTCTTTATACGCATAATTATATATTGAAGAAATGATTAACATATAATTTATAATTCAATAAATTGAATAATCATCAAAAGAACACTCATATCATAAAGTTTGAGTTACAAAGTTTTTTTAAAATAAAACTTTGAGTTACACTTAATTTTTAAACAGGAGTAGTATTTCAGGTTTTTTTTTTTCCTTTTAAAATGAAAAAGAAAAAAAAAAAAAGAAGAATTCTCCATCGGCCATCGCGGCTTATTAGTTTGACTATGCGCAAAGAAAGGATGGTGGGTCCAAGTAACATCTGTGCCTGCCTGCCATCAGCAGTTGCTTGGCCCTACAAGAGGATAAGGAGGACCAAAAAGAATATAATAGTAAATATTTATAAAAGAAGAAGAACGTGATATATTTTTTCCTTGGGAAAAAAATTAATAATAATAATAATAATAATAATAATAATAATAATAAAAATACAGAATTGAAGGAAAAAATCCATTTGAGTTCTCATTGTTTTAATAACATTTATCAAAGTTTTAAAACTTCAGTCGTTAAAAAAATATTTATTTTTATATTTTTGAAATTTGAATTGTACAACAATTCACTGTTTAACATTTTGATATTTTATCAGTAATTTGAAAGTTATAAATCATAAATATTTTTATTTATTTATTAGAGCGGGACCATTGCTGCAGTGAGCGAGGAAAGCGCAAAGATGGGAATAATGTGAGGCGAAAAACCATAAAAGAGAGATTCAATCCGTTCCTGAAAAAGAAAATTCTGTTTGTTGTATCAAAAACTGTAAAAAATGATATCTTCCTCTCTGATTTTAGCTTGTGCATGAGAATGAACCACACGTTTCCACAAAAGGTATTCCAACCACATTACCATATTTGAGAACAAAGGAATAGTATGGATTGTAATTAATTCATTGTATTTCTTCTTCTTTAATTAATTAACCTTAATTACTATGATTGAGGGATACCTAAATTATCTGATCACATGTTTAATTTGAGGCCTTAATTAATTATATTTTGAGAAAATTCATTAGATAATTAAATTGATAATAGCTATGTATATCTTGCAAGCATATATATTTGGAGGCCCACATGGTTTTCATAATTATATAAGGTGACGGGGAATTTTCAATTTTTAGGAGCAGTGAAGTGAAGGCAAATGGGGAGGCATGCATTTTCAATTGTGGCTCTCAAAGTCTTAAAAAGCCATTGTCGTAGGCCACTTTCCTACTTAATTATTTACACTATCTTATTGCTTTTCTCTGAATTGGTTCTATCAATCAACAGTTTACTCTTATGTATGTTTAAACCATTTGAAACTCCTGCCTTACTATTGCTTGGGTTGTTTAATGCTCATGGCATCATCATAGATAGCCGTCCATTTATTTAAATCAACGGTCTACAATCCTGACCAGAAACAATGCACCTGCCATACATGTCATGCTCTTTTTATTGATTTATCTGCAACCTGTTGATCAGTCTGCACAATTGAAGCAATGATATAAATGGCTACATGCATTCTCCAAAGAGCAAAGGAATAATTAAAAGGACATGGAAATTTTTTTCTCATTTGATCGTGACTGCTGAGGGTGGCTTCACCTCCCATATACTATTTCCACATATTTGATCTACAAAATCATGATACATAAATACAAAATAAATACCACTATCAGTCCAAGATTTCAGGAACGAATCTATTCCCCTATTGCTACAAACCTTGACCAATATGCTCAAGAAACGCCAAAGCTATACTTATAGTGAACATGTGTCGAACCATGGTTTTGATATTCTTAGGTAAATTAATGAAGAGATACCTATAGAGAAATCTTTCATTCAAGAAATAAATGTGAAGGTTGTTATTTGATCACTACCACCAAAAACAAATATATGACAATAATATAAAACTGTTACAATTTGTATTGAGATTGTGTCTACAATAACAAAAATTAATAATCGCTATATTTACTTCCACTGCCTTAAATTATTATATTATATTATTATAACAGTTTGAACATGTAGTTGCAATAATTAAAATTTGAATTTGTTGCTAATATGTTGCCATATACAGTTAATATGACATCAATTTATTTATGTAATAGTGTTTTATCTCATGCAAACAGAAAGAATCAAGAGACAAAGGCTATACATCATATATTCTAGAGAAATTGATCTGGCAAATTTGGTTATTTCTAGCTAGCTAGCTAGCTAGCAAGATATAGCCTTCTGGTTTCCTAACATGTCAGCACCCTTAAGCCCACAAGATTGATCATCATCAATGTGGAATTTGTAGGGTAATTAATATTTAGGGATAAAATGCATTATTGGTGAGGTCCAATTGTAATTTCCAATTTATATCATTCAGTTGAGGTTACATGTATATATTGGTGTCACTAGTGAGACCTCATTTAGACAAGGACAATGGCAGGTCCCTTGATATACCTTGCAAAAGTATATCAAAGTATATTCTCGTAATGGTCATTGCATAAATTATGAATAACAACATCCCTAAAGTAAATTGGGATTAATTTTTCAAAGTATTTATATATATTCATAATAATAAAAACTTCCAAGTTGTTGTGGAGGTGATAATTAAAGGGCTATAATTAACTTTGTTCTGTAATATTTTAGCTAATTAAATGGCAGTAGTTACGTACAAAAAGGTTGATTTTATGAAAGAAAAATAATGATTAGTTTGTTGTTTTGATTAGTATGGTACTCAATCAATGTTTAAAACAAGTAAACATGAAAGATTTCGTAAAGCACAAGTTATAGATTTTAACTGAACATGTTCACTAATGTTTAGTAACAATGATGGGAACCTAATAATGTATTGCACCTGTTACGGAATATAATTGCATGCATTATCTTTTATCATCGCTAATTAAGGATTGTCCATAGAAATTAGCTCTAAGTTTCATAGTTTAGTTAATACATAGCATTAAAATGATGAAATATCTTTGTAAAATTTTTTTTTACTTATAAATTCAGATTCATGAATTAATTTATGAATCAAACTAAAAAATATATATGGTTATATGAAATTTTGATTTTTAATAGTTTCAAAAAAATGATTTTTATTTGTTCAGTGTAATTGAATTTTACTTAACAAATATAAAAAAAAAATGTATGATCGTATCAAAAAAGAAAAAAAAAATGCCAATTAACCCATTAAATCGGTGGTTTACATTTTCACTCCAATGAAAGTTCGAACTCAGAACTTGAAATATATTGTTGCAATTTCTCCTCAAAATTTTCTTGGTAGGAACAATCTAGTCCTTCATATAAACAAAGTGCATGATTTCTCTCCACTTATTGGTGTACTGAATCACAAGTATAAAAAATCACTGAAAATGAAGATATATATATTTCAAATTAGTTAATTAATTACTAGGCGGATTTGATGGATAATTTCAAAAGAAAATGTGAGAATTATCATAGTGGAACGTGGTTATGTCAAGAATTTTTCAATTTGATTTAAAAAAAAAAAGGTTCAAAGGGTGAAATCATATCAGCATGTTGGGTGTCGAAATACATTCGCTTGAACAATTGCATTTCCTTAACTTTTTAAACTGTATGTAATAGTATATAAATTTATACAATATTTTAAGATTTACTCTTCCTAACACTAGTATAAAAATATCTTTAAACGAAAATTATATGTGTCTATTGTAAAAATACCAGACACATAAAATAGAAGCGGTGATATTTTTGTAAATATATGATAAAATTACAAAACATATGTGTCTGTTAATATAAACGACAGACATATAAAATTCAACTTGTATTTTATGCGTCTGTCTTAATAAACAACAGACACATATGATATACTTTTAGTGTCTGTCTTAACAAACAACAGACAGCTATTGTTTATTAATAAACAATAATTTTTTTGAATTAATTATTGAAAAATATTTTTATTGGTATATACGTCTGTTAATATAAATGACAGACATGCAAAATTTAACTTATACTTTAAGTGTCTGTCTTAATAAAAAACAGACACGTATACCTTTTACTTTAAGTGTGTCATTAAAAAGGACAGAAGCGTAATATCTCTGCACTCATATGTGTCTGACATTAATAAAAGCAGACACATATACCTTTTACTTTAGGTGTCTGTCGTTAAAAAGAACAAAAGCGTAATATTTCTACACTCATATGCGTCTGACATTAATAAAAACAGACACATATTAGTATACAATAAGTGTCTGTTGTTTGTTAAGACAAATACCTATAGTTCATTTTTTAAAACCAAAAAATACGGTTTCTCTTTGTGCTCTTTTATTTGAAACTCAACTATATATATTTATTTCTTTTACTTTAGAGTTTGAAACCTAGTTGTATGCGCCGACCATCTCCTTTTTCAGCTCTCAACATAAAGTTGGCTTGTAATACCTTCATCACATTTTGGATCTGTCTTAGTGGCGACGATAATAACAAAAGCTATATTGTTCGTTGGTGGCCATAGATACGCATGAAAAAAGGTATTTTTTTCTTTTTAGCTTTTTTCTACATTTTTTGGCTACTATGTTCAAATTTGAGCCTCCATGTCGTAGCCACGACGATGACAAAAAAAATATTTTTTTATTGATTTCTAAAATGAAAGTGAGTTTCATGCATTGAGAGGTTGTCTAAGGCATTTGGTAAGGAGAAAACAAGTTGGTTATGTACATGTTAAAACTAATTTTTACCATCAATTAGCCAAAAAGTTGTATGTTTTCCACCTTATTACTATTGATATTTGATTTTCTACTTTTTTTATGCAAAAAAATTTATTTATCTTTTTTATTTTTTATGTATTTTATTTTTTTTAATTTTATGTTGTAATTTTTTTTTCACTTAGTAGTTGTTTTTTGTTATATAATTAGTTTTTTTTATGAGTTTAAGTAATTTTTACGATTTGCTGTATATTTATCAATTTATAATATTTTAAAAAAAATTAACTATAGGTGTCTGTTATTTTGTAATAACAGACACCTATAGTGAATTTTTTTTTAAAAAATGACTATAGGTGTCTGTTGTTTTATAACAACAGACACCTATAATGAATTTTTTTTTTCAAAAAAATGACTTTAAGTGTCTTTTATTTTATAACAACAGACGCCTATAGTCATTTTTTTAAAATATAGTTTATGCGTATGTCATTATATTTTAACAGACGCATAAAATAATTATATACGTCTGTTATTTTGACATACGTTTAAAATCCAACCCATATACATTTGTTTCATATGCGTCTATCATTTAACAGACACATAAAATTCAAAATAACAGACGCATATAAATCATTTTTGTACTAGTGTAAAAGATATTAAAAGTCTAATATATAAATTTTTGTACCTCAAGGAATTTTTATTTGCACCCTAACATAGGGTTTTGGCTCTGCCATTGTTTGTCATGATATTATTGAGTGACAAAAGTCAATCAAACAAATTTGGATTTTGAGCTGAGGATCACTTTGAAATTGTTGGGTTCCGACTTTGATTTTTAGTGCTATTAGTATTGGAGAATATGATGAAAATTGACTTCTATGCACAAAGTATGTAGATAATCATCCTTGAAAACATTAACCAAGATTTTGCAATTTGTTTTTAATTTACTTTTTTATTATGGAGTTTGATCTGCCAATCTCATATTTCTAGAGCGTAGACAGATAGCAAATCATCAAATATACCAGAAAATAAACTTACTTGGATTGTAAATTAACCTCTTCTAAGTTGTAACATTAGGACATATATAGAATTTAATTAATATAACATATATAAAAACTATTGACATAACACATTAATCACGATTACCGCACTTGAATAGATATTAAAGGCTGTTTATCGATATTAATATTCTTATAAATTCTAAGTTATAATAGTTTTGTGCTGCTGTCGTATATCATTTTTATAATAGTATAAAATTTCCTCTTTATTATTAAGTGAATTTTATTTAAGAATTATAATTAATTATAATTATATAATAGTACAATAAGAGTGACAAATAATGTTCAGAATTCAGATAAAATTAATTGATTAAATTGTATATATTTTTGATTCATGAAATTAATAAGAAGTTTTTATTTTTGTTTCCGAAAATGACAAAAAGGAAAGGAAAGAATAAGCAGTTGCATCACATTAATTTAAACGTTATTTAAAAAAATAATAATAATTTGGTAAACTTAATGGGACGGGTCGACCCATCATGAATGTTGGATCTATTTGTAATGCAATTTTAGAGATATAAGAAAAATAACAACGAAATTGGCTCATACCGACACGTATAAGAAATCAATCATAATCAGAAGGAATTAACATAAGTACAGTAGTTAAAAAGATTAATTAGAAGTTATGCTTATTGCTTAAAAGCTTTTAATGATAATGATGTAAACAGTAAACCTAATCATAGCTTATTGAATACAAGTTATGGCATGTGTATATATAAGGGAAAAACTAAACCACAAAATCCAGATTACATTGTCAAATCATTCTATCTATATACTAATAATGGTGGTGTTTAATATTTTATGATAATTATATTTAGCAATAATTTGATCGGATATTCGAATCAAATTTCAATTAACCGAATTGATTATAGTCGGTTAACCTTTTGGCCAATTTGCTTAGATTTACTAATTAATTAATATTTTATCCATAATTTTAAGAACCTATTCTAAAATTTAATTTCACATTTAACATGGATTAAATTTCAAAAAGCTAAAAATTAACATAATTCAAAATAAAATAATTTAACAATTACAATAGTAATTAAACATAAACAAAAATTTACAATATAAGCAAAAAATTGCAATACAAAATGCAATAAAAATAAAAATAATTAATAATTCTAAGTAAATCAGTTAATTCAGTTAACTACAAAATTAATTGAACTGAATCGAAAACCGAAATTCCATAAATCTATTAACCGTTGACCAAACTGTCAATAGTTTTGATACGTTCAATCAGTTAACAATAAAATCAGTTTGATTAATTTTTGATTGAAACGGTTTTAACCGAACCATTCCACACCCCTAACCCCATATCTCATTGAGTTTAGCTAAGTTTATGAATTAATATTAATGTGTTTATTCATTGTTAAGTGGTCCAGAACCACCCAACTAGTGGGAGTTTAATAAATTGAGCATTTAATTCTCCCCGAGAAAAGGGTGATGTTAATTGAAGGGCTATGCTAACTGGAGTTTTTATGGAGAATGTATTCTTATTAGGCATCATTCAATTGGGTAATATCTTTTGGGATTAATTATTAAGTATTTAATCAATTTGGGCATGAATTAATTTAATTGTGCATACTTGATCAGAGAAAGACAAAAATGTACATCTACATCTCTTTATGTGTTTGCACTATGATCATAAGAGATAATTGCAAATGGAAATCATAATTACTTGACCGTTTAAAATGCTTAACTCTTCCAATATGATAAGGGTGGGTTTGAAGGAAAAGAAAGTCCCTCCTTCCTATTAAATGGCAAAATTTTCATATTGGCACTGTCGACGTGTAGGTACCAATGAGGAATTGAGGACTGGTTTCCCAATATGATGGGCTTGGATAATCTTCTTGTTGGGATTTTCCAACTAGGCCTACTAAAGGCCTTTTTTTTTTTAAAGCATGATTTGTTTACATTTATAACATGGCTTTAGGCTCTAAGGAATTAAGCACACCAGCACCAACATGGCAACATGGAAGTCAACATTGATTTACCATCATTAGTAAAAAATTTAGCCCAGTATCAACGTCGTCCATTTACTCGAAATCTGCTGGGCTTTGCCTTCGCTGCTTCGAATCCTGCTGCGGACGTTTTTCCTTCTCTATAGTATTTCCCTTTTAAAGTAATGCATTCAAGGTATTTTTTGTATTTTTGAATCATCATCCAAGGGTAAACACGTCCTTTCGATTATTAAATGAAGTGCCCAATTGATAAATGTGTAACTTTGTCCGCTAAGACTTATACCCTAGCGGCATATGTAGCTTTACCCTGACGAAGGGTCCGAGATGCCCCAGAACAATTCCGTTTCGCCATGGCTGCCTCTCTTCACTCAACTTTCCTCTCACCAAAACCCACAATTAAAACCCTAACGAAACCTCTAACCAACACTAACGCCACCGGCATTACCATTCACATACACTGCCGTCCACGCTCCAACCGCGGGCCTCTCGTCAAAGACCGTATCTTAAGCACAGAAGCAATCATCGCCGTCCAATCTCTGAAGCGCGCCTCCAACAAATCACCATCCTTTTTCAAAAAATAAGTCCATAATGGTTTAATCAAACAAAAATTATGGTATAGATGTGAATGTTATGGATACTATTTTGGCCCAATTAAGTTATCATCTTCAGTTCAACCAAAATCAGGAAATAAATTTTTTCAATGACGCAAGTTCAGAATCTCAAGAAAAATAAATAAATAAATAAAATGCCACAAAATAAATAAACAAAGACCTGATGCCCTGTAGTTGCAATGGTCAATAGCTGCGAAACCACCCAAAATCCCCTTCTATTCTGTAGATCAAATACTAACTACCTTTCTATTCTATTCTAGAGAAAATTCAATGCCAATCATGTTCTAATTTTTCTATATATATATATATATATATGTATATTGTATTGATTTTTTTATCTTATCCTTAATATTTTATTCAGAAGAAATTAAATCTTATTTTTACAATTCAATAAAATAACATAAAAAAATTAATTTTAATATAAAAAATTAAAATTCAAAAACTTAATAGTAAAATACTATAAGTGATAAAATTTGCTAAAGATATTTATACAAATATATATACATATTTTTATTCTAACTTTTTTTTAGAATCCAACAATTGAAGATTTTTTTTTAGAATACTGCTGACTGAAATTGTTTCTTTTAAGTTTCCATTTAACTAGTGTTATTAAAATCGGACCAAATTGGTGGGTTCAACCAGTTGTTGGAATATAATCAAAAATTGCACTGAATGGAACCATTAGGCCACTCCTCAAGTTGTATTAATATTCCATTTCATTTTATATTAATAATTTTTAAAATCATTTTACTTTTAAAATTGAGAAAAATATATATTATAATGCAGTTTTTTATAAATTATTTTCTACTTAGATTTTAAAAATTAAAATACATAAATAAATAAAAAAATTTTATTGTATATTAAATTAATAATTATAAATATTAATTATATTTGAAAATATTTTTGAATATAATTATATATTAATTTAAATTGTGAATATTTATTAATACATGATTAATTTAATTATTCAATAAATTAGTGTTTTATCTCTCTGTAACCCCAGCAAGCAAGTCCCTGAAACATATCTTCATCAATTAACGGTTCCCAAATGAGTGGCAGCAGTAGTTAGCAACCGCCAATGGACCGCCGGAGGAAGATGCTTGGATTCAGTCTTACCATAAGTTTCTTCCTCATTGCCGAACTCTCACTCTCTCTCATCAGGTACCTCAGCTTCTTTAATTTTCCCCTCCATCCATATTATAGGGCGTTTCATCCACCTCCGATTGAGGTGCTTTTATATTTTATCCCAGTCGAGGGTAGAAAATATATTTTGACCTGTTAACTTTTAACTTGCTATAAATAAGTTTGAAATAGCTGAATATTGATATGTCTGCACTTGCCCTATTGGTTTGTCATCCACATATCCATCTGGGCTTTATATGAGCCTTTTTTGTAAAAAAAAAAGATTAACCTGGAAACTATTTATTGACATGGCTGAAGGAATTTGAATTGCCAGACGACAAATCAATGTCCAGTTTCTGTAATTCTACACATTTTTCTCTTTAGTTTCTAAACCAGTTTGTTCGTGTGATTTTTGGGTGTCAATTGATTTCTTTGGCAGTCAACGATACCAATCTCAATATCTAGAGTCAATCAATTCGATGCTGCGAGATTGGACATTGAAATGTCAGCAATGTTAAAAGAGCAATTGGTTGGTCTTCTCTCTAATGAAGGTATTTATTGGGTTATTTCACTTCCTGACTTTGACTTTTGAAGTATGTTCTCTTCTGTCTTATATATTGATCTGATGCAGCATGAAACCATGTTTAATTTGTTTCTCTCCCATTTATTGGGATTAGCCAGGGATGTTATTTCAATATGAGCCGGAACTTGATGCTTTCGTTGAGTTTCTTATTTGGAGGTTCTCTATTTGGGTAGATAAGACTACTCCAGGAAATGCTCTGATAAATCTAAGATATAGAGATGAACGTGCAGTGGAACCAAGAGAAAAAGGTAAGAAGGTCTGCACTTTTCCTGCTATTGCTGTTACTTTACTCATGAGCTCTGCCTCTAAGTCATGTTCTGATTGACAGTTTGAACCTATACTGCTATAAGTTTTAATCATGTAATAAACTTTTAGGTTGATCAATTAATGAATTGAATGGTTTGGTTTGGTTTTCATGTCTTTTACCATCTGCCACTGCATTTGATATGTCCTATTTTGCAAGATCAATGATTGCAGATGATTGTCAAATGTCAATTCTCTCATGAACCTTTCGATAAATATTGTTCGTGCTTTGTAAATATATTCTTAATCTTAGCTATTATTGCCATTTTCAGGTACCTTATAGGAATTTTTCACATATTGCCTGATGTTTTAAATTAGTTAAACAAAAGATTTTTAGCATTCTAAAATGCAAAAGAGTATAAGGCTTAATGATTTGCTCAGACTAGTTCCTTAATAATTCACTCATAAAGCATTATACAACCCATTTTATCTATGAGTAGCCTGAACTCCTTATCTTTTGACTTTTGCTTGCCATGTTGTGCTTCTTACAGTCAGAATGGGTTTGGAAGGACCTGGACTTACTATGGCCCAGAAAATTTGGTATTGCATCGCCATTGCTGGTGGTCACTGGTCAGTATCTCTGGGTGAGAGTACAGTCATTCTCCGCATTTCGTAGATGGGTTGATTCTGAGCAGGTACTACTTGTTATATTCTTTTAATGACATTTTTTTTCCATTCTGGAATGTTAAAGTTGGAATAAACTGGCTGTTGATTTGATTTTGCAGAGGCCATTAGCACTGTGTGTGTGGATTTTAATACAACGTATTGAGGGAATTTATAAGGCTGCTTCACTTGGCAACCTCCTCATATTTCTGTACGCAGGAACGCATGTTCTTTTGACTTGGTTTCTTTACACCGGAAGGCATCTTGTTTTTGACTTGGTTTCCTAAGGAAGGATCACAAATGTTAGTTAAAATCTGTTTTTATATAGGTGGTAGCATCCACGTTACTGGAAAAACATTATGCAACTCCAAATTTTGTCCAAGACGTCATTAAAAATCTTGAATGTTCTATTAAATGGCCATTCTTATGTTTTCCTACAGGTTTCTGCAAATATAACTCGTCAATGCATCCTTTTCCTTTTTATTTTAAAAGTACATATATCTGAATCCATTCAATGCCAAATAGAACAGATGGGCATGCTCTTCAATTGATGTATATTAAACAGTTTATTGTCTTTCTGTGTTGGGATTATGTTGATCCTTATTTCTATGATTTATTCTGAAGCAAAAGCTCTGTGTTTTGACTTTAATGACCGTGTAATAACCATTTATTCAGACTGAATCAATTAGTGTACTTTTTGATGCTCGTTAAGAATTGCTCTAGCAAGTTCATATCATTTGCAGATGCACGTATACGGGTCATTTCACCTACATGCTTATTTTGGAAATGGTATTGGCCTGTCTAATATAATTAAAGATATGTTGTTTTTCTCTTCTTTTATGTGCATAATTATATTGTTAGAAATAGATAACTAACAAAGGAATAGTTAGTTGATAATCTCTTTGGAGTTGATGAATCTTAATTTTCATGTATTGTCTTGATGCAGATTTAGGAACCTTGTTGAAAGAGTCTTAAGAGTAAGGCTTGTCTATGTTGAAAGAGTCTTAAGAGTAAGGCTTGTCTATGGAAGCCCTAATATGAACCAAGCCATCAGGTTTGAGTACATAAATCGCCAATTACTGTGGAATGAATTTTCAGTAATTGTTTCGTATTTCCTGGATTTATTACGATTTGATCTTAAGATATATTTTCTATCTAGTCTTTGTTGATTCAAAGCATGATATGTGGATATGCCCTTGAATAACCTGCTTTTTTTTTCGTATTCATCTTTGTGCTTCTGTTAGAGGTTTTTCCTTGCTGTTCTTATGAACTTTTTTTTTCAATTCCATATTATCTAATGTTATTCAATTTTTGCTTTTTAATAATGCCTTGCGTCATTCAGACTTGCCATTGCACTTGCTATTCATTTACAGACTTCTTTTTCAGACAAAAACTGGGGAAAAAAGGGAAAAAAAAAGAAATGCACACAAGGACAGAGGGAGAGGAAAATACCAATGAACTTGCTCCCACATGATATGAAATAAACTTTCTTCACCTTTTCTTTCCACTCTGGATTCTAGATTTAATTTCTTATGATCATTTTCTCATTTCCTTAATTTGATTTTTTGTAAGTTCTTCCCTAAGAGAGCCTTGCAAAGTAACAAATATCAAATGCCTTTAAATTTATATTTCTACCTCTCCAAGTTTAAAGTAGTAATGTGATGCCTTCTCTTTCTCTTTTGGCTGTCTTACCTCAGCTTTCTTCCTATCATGTTGGACATCTCATAGTAATTCAATTGTAGCTGAATATTTTCTTTCCAGTTGATATACAGAGTTAAGAACCATGTCTTTGTCTAAATTGGATGCATTGAAGTCATCTATGCTATTAATGAACTGAGCTTTGTAATTTTTGGACAAGTTTTTGTTTTGAAAATGATCCAAATACAATTGAGCTTGTTATAGTTATTAAAACTCCTGTAATTCATTTCAAATTGACTAGAAAAGGCTTCTTTCAGATTGCTTGCCATTAGAACTGTCCAATTTACTGATTAGTCTAATTTCAACTTGATTGGGTTATGAAGTTTTAAAAAAAAATGATGTGCCTCCACCATAGAATATACTACTACTTGTGGAGGATATGCACTAAGTGGTTAATGCTTCTGGAGTTGTGCATCTTCTGGCCACTGTTTGAAGTGCCAAATTGTCAATTACATCGCAACCTATCTTCAATAATTATGCACTGGAGCTTACATTTTTCGTTGGTGCACAGGAAATGTTGTTGTTGCTTCTTCCTCTTCTCAACTTATGATCTGTTAAAAACTTGCTTAGCCCATTTTCAAAGGAAAAATCCTCAAGTTTCAAAGAAGTCGATGGTACTTGCCCAATTTACCTTGCAAGTCCAACTACTACATTTATTGCTGTCCCCTGTCATCACAGGTATGTAAGTTTAAGTTAATTGTTGATCTAACTATTGCCCTTCTGTTTGGCTGATTGTTTGTTATATTCTAATAAACTTTTTTTTTCAAGGTTATCCTATTGTAAACACATCCGAGATCCTACTGCAATATACACATTATTTATATTCCTTCTAAAGTTGATCCTGACCTTTTCCTGTTGGCAGGTGCTGCTGTTACTGCCTTAGAACACGAGTCACTGCATCACCATCATTTCGGTGTCCTAGATGCAATGAACTAGTGGTAGCCGTGCAGCAGCATGGTGGTTTAGCCAATCACACAAATCCTAGTCAATGAATAATAGAATGCAGTAGAAGGAAGATGATCATAGAATACTGTATAAAGGAAAAGTGCCTGAAGTAGGCATACCATTTAATCAAGGAATTAAGATTTATCTGTAGAAGCGGTTTATTCCCATAATTGAGTTGGGAATCATTCTTTGTCATCATTCTGCAATTGAGAATTGTTTTTCCTCGATTTATAAACTCATCGAAAGCTCAACCGTTCATTTCTTCTTGATTGTTAGTCAGTCGGGTTTTGGTAATCCAGCAGTTCATGTAAACACAAAATAAGGCTAATGTGATGAGTGGGTGCAATAGTTATGAAGCGGTAGCAATTAAAGGATTTTGAATTTTGTGTGAATGGTTTTCATAGGAAATGCTTAATGTTATTGATAAGGTTTATGTCTCCAACACGGAGTCTTTTTTTTGAGTGGAAGCGTGGGCATAGGGTGATGTAATTTATATCTTTATAGTAACCAAACACGAGATTGGACGAAAAGATAAGAAAACATTAATGCTTTGGCTAGAAATGGCCTTTGCCTTCTTCTATCTATTATTGCCCTCTGAAATTTCTTCTTCGCCCAGTTTAGTGGCTTCTATAGTTATGGCACAGGATTCCCACTTGAAAGCAGGAGTTTCTGGGAATTATATATCTCATACTTTTTTTTTCCTTCGTAATTCCATTTTGGAAATATGGCAATATTCAGATTTATTAATTCATCCTTAAAAATAAATAACTTTAACGTGCCAAATAATAAAATCTTGCAAATTCAATCCCAGTATAGAAAATAGGATCCTATAAATTGAAACAGAAAATTTGAGTATTTTTCAAACACAAAATTCACCATTTTCAAATCCTTAAATTCGGCTAAACCCATCTGTTGGTGGTGGTTGCTGCAGCCAATACCATATGGATTTTCATCAATTTCTTAAATCGATGACGCAAAATCAAAATCTTCTTCCACTTCCATAAGTGCAATTGAAAACCAGACGCATCATTAGGTTGTGCATTATTATTACAAGCAGCATATTAATTACCAAGTCAAACACTTCATTGTCGAGGATTTGTCCCCTAATCTCATTACCTCAAACATTTCAAAATTAAAAAAAAAAAGAAAAAAAGAAAATGATAATCCCTTTAGTGGTCTATACCGGCAGCCAATACAGTATAGCAAAAGTAAATACGAAATTTTTTGATCTTGAAGTCTTTCTTTTACTTATAACTTTTACCATGAGATATTCTCTAAATAAACAATTCCATATAATCAAATATTTAGAAGTATATAATTTTATTCGATTTTATCCATGGTGTCTAATTGTAAATTGTTCATTGGCTCACCAGTCACCAATAATCAATTAAAAGAAAATTTAATTGAAGAGGACTTGCACATACACTGAGCATATTTCAAGTATTTAATAATATCATATTTCAAAATATTCTGATATAAATATTCCCTATATAAATGATTGAATGAATTCATCACAAGTGTCATTCGGTTATTTATGTACGTATAGATATTTCTGAGGAATATGGCAGATAATTAATAATAAGTACTTCTGTAATTAATCCTGTACAGAATTTTCATATTAATAGTACATTTGCATCCTTAATTTATGTTGGGATTCCACAAAACAATCATTTTCTTTCAATTACATGAATTCTGTGGGACCTTACAAACGTTGGACGCATTATCAGTCAAAGTATATCAATCCTCTGATTTTCACTGTTGGATATATATATTATCCCTTCTTCAACAGTTCAGTTCAACTCATCCTCTTGACTACTCTTTAAGAATTTGCTTCATCCTATAAAACAACAAATCAAAATCATCCAAAATCACATGCAAACACACACACACACACACATATACATGTATATAAGAAATAAGAAAGCATCTGATCACATTCAGTTTGTTCTTATCTTGGTGAGTACTATCTGTGAAAAGTACCATGCAAAACATTCTATTGTAAATCAAAATTAAAAAAATTGTAATTAAAAAAAAAAGAGAGAGTACTATTTGGCTCCATAAAGGTCAATCATTATATTTTGTCTCTCTGTTGAAGTCTAAATTAAATGAAAACCATCAAATTGGCTTATCTGACCTTTTTGGTTTGAAGCTAGCATGTGCACTTGGTGCAAAATTACAGCCTCCAACCATATATATATATATATAAAGCTAGCATGTGCACTTGGTGCAAAATTACAGCCTCCAACTATATATATATATATATATATATATATATATATATATATATATATATATATATAGTGGTGTTTGGGCTGAAATTTTTCTTTTGATTATCGTAACTTTAATTTCTAATTAACTCACATATGTTTAAAAAAAAATTATGGGAATTGTATGAGACTATTTATAGATAAACATCAGAACAACTTAATTAGCTACTTAATTTAGATTTTGTAAAATTTTTTCCTTGCTCAGTATAATTTTTTATATTAAATATATTTTTACCGGTTTATTTTTGTCATTCATTTCAAATCACTATTTATATATAATTAACCTGTTAATCTTTTAACTTCAACATCTGAATTTGGAGGCTGGCTGATGTTAAATTTACTAAAATGTAATTAAATTGTTTTTAAAGAAAAGAGAGAGCATGATAATGTGAAATAGACAATTATACCCTAACCCTGACTCAAAAACAATCCTAGTGGAGCACCCCAAATCAAGGAAATAAGTTACATGAGCTACTATAAAACCAATAGTTTATACTGCCCACCAGCTTTTCTTGTCTCACTTTATAATAAAGCAAAAGGCAAAGAATAAAAAAGGCTACTAAATAAATGAAAGAAATAAAGAAAGGGAAGCAAACACATATGCACAGGCTCCTTAATTAATCAACCCCACATCTCTCTAGCTATAGATTTTTTTTTTTTGAAGTAATAATGGTCTCAAAGTTTCTTCAACCTCATCTGGGAAAGCAAACACAACTTTGAAAGCTTTAGCAAAGGCCTTGTAAGGGTGCCAAAACGAGGAAAGATGACAAAGTAGTAAAGAAAGAAAGTGAAAGGAAAAAATAAAGGAAAAAAAAAAAAGAAGAGAAGGGAAAGAGAAATTTTATACTTAGTTTTTCCATATTCTTGTTTTTTTGAAGGCAGAAATTGAAGTGTTTTTTTTAGAGTAGAGAGAAAATTAAGCTAATGATGGCAGGAAACCCTAACCGGTGGAGCATGCATCCACCATCACAGTTTCAGCCTTCTGCTTTCTTTTCTTCTTCATCTCCATCTCTTTTCTCTTCTCAATATGTTATTGGATCTTCTTCTTCTTCTTCTTCTTCTTTTTCACTTCCTTTCAATTTTTTGCCTGATAGTCAAGAGCTTCCTCATCAGTCATGGAGCCAACTACTTTTGTAATTAACTCTCTTAGGATCACTTCTTATATTACTTATATCATGATACTGCTGATCTACAAACTATTTTTCACTTATCTCTCTGAATTGTCCATTATACATGATATGATACTTTCTTTATTGATTGTATATTATATGTTATCTGACATGGGTTTTCAGCTAAAGTTTTCAATTGACTGAAAAAATTTGATGGGTTGATTTTTCTTTTTTGCTTTTTTCTTATCAGAGGTGGCTTGTCAGGAGAAGAAGAAGAAGAAAGATATGGTCCGAGTCATTTTCAGCACAAAAAGGTGGAAAATTGGGAAGACCAAATCTTGAATCAACCGTCACATTCAAGGGTTTCTTCTGTAGTTGGTGGTGTAAAGCAAGAAGTTCCACAAAACAGCAACAATTTGTACGGTGGTCATGGAGATGAAGAATTTCAGCCGCCATCAGCAACAGCAAGGCCTACGTTGTCTCACTCTCATCATCATCACCAAGTCCTGCCTGTCTCTTCCCCTAGGTCTTGTGTTACAAGTCTAAGTAGTAACATACTCGACTTCTCATATAACAATAATAATAAAAAGAAGAATAACAACAAACCAGATGGGAGAAATCAGCATCCAGATCAATCATCTGAGGTGGGTTAAAAGTTCAAAGATTCAATCTTTCACCAAAATTGGATTGTCTAGTGAAGTTTTTTCATCTGGGTTTCTCAAATTAATTCTTTTTTTTGTTCGATCTTTAATTGCCCATTATTAGTGCAATAGCACAGCCACGGGTGGGGTGTGTAAGAAAGCTAGGGTTCAGGCCACCTCAAGCCAACCACCACTAAAGGTATTATTAACAACAAATATTCTGGCATCATGTGTTTGTGTATAATGTCTTTCCTGATTTTCTATTTGTTTGGTCATGTGTGATTCTTCTGCTATGTTTCATCTATTTATTAAATATACGTACGCACAAATTATTTTATAAACAAAATTAACCTTAACTGCCCTACCTCTATATAATATTCATTCTCTTATTATGTTACTATATATACTGAGCTAGGTGAGGAAGGAGAAGTTGGGTGATAGAATCACAGCCCTTCACCAGCTAGTTTCCCCTTTTGGAAAGGTAATTAATTAACCTTCTTGACTTCCTTATCCACAAAATTTGAACAAAAAACAGGTTTTTTTTTATCTAGTATAAAATCCATAAAAAAGAAATTTTTATATATATATGCATAGAAAGCTTTTTTTTTCTCCTCTCTGTGCTCTTTAGCCTTTATCTTTACTCTTCTCGCTCTCTTTTGACATTAAAAAAGATCATAAAGATGACTTAGGGTATGGTGATAACGTTCCTCTTTTGCAGACTGACACAGCTTCTGTCTTGTTAGAAGCTATTGGATACATCAGATTCCTTCAGGGTCAAATTGAGGTGATGTTTTTTCTACATTTTATACTCTCTGGTCTCTGCAACCCATAAAAAATTTAACTCAGAATAGAAGCATGCTGTTAAAGTCGCTCAATTATTCATTCATTCTTCAGTTATGGAACTCATCAAATCTTATATATATATATATATATAATATATATATATATATATATATATATATTCTCTCTCATTTGCTTCCCTTTGAATTTGCAGGCCCTTAGCTCTCCTTACTTGAGTGCTGCATCATCAAACATGAGGAATCGACATTCTGTAAGTACCTATTTCTCCTTTCCCAATGCAACACTGTATATGATCCTTATATAATTTCTTTTTCTGTTCTTTATTTTTTTAAAGAAGTTTTAAATTCTCTACTGCAACTCTACTCCACAAGAACCAATAATGGGTTCTCTGTCTTCTGAATATACACAAGTGAGTGTATATGGCTAATTGTGTATATTAATTAGAAGAATAATTGCTCAACTAATGGGAAATTTTTCTTTGTTAGGTTCAAGGAGAAAGGAATAGTGTATTTCCTGAAGACCCAGGTCAGGTATGCTTTATTGGATCCATCACTTTATATTAGTTTAAATGTTATTAATTTATAAACAATGCACATAGCCACTAAGGTTCTCAGCTTTATACAACTTTACCTTATTAAAAGTTAATTAAAAGCATAATTAGGGACTACTATAGTTATTGGTTATCCAAAAAAGTTTGAGAAAAAAAAAATGGAAAACACTAACATTTTTTTTTAAAATTTCATTTAGTTGTTGAATGACATCTGCCTGAAAAGAAAAGGATGTCCTAACCTGCAGGTACTCTTTTTATTTTCCTTTTTGTAAAATATTTCTTTATATTTACGAAGTTTCTCCTTCATTTGATTTGTGCATATGATTGTTCACTAATATATCTCTTTTCCTTGTATAATCATTATACCCTTATCCTCATCCTCATTATGCATTCTTGGATACTTTTTGCACATAGAAATTAGATGATTGGTATATAAAATTTATAAATATTCTGGAAATTTGGTACTTTATAAATTTTTAGATAATTTTTTTTTCTAAATTCAATTTATAATGAAACAATTTTAATAACAGAATGTCACATAAATAGTTAAATTTCACAAATTTAGATCTTTCGTAAATGGGATCTGAATAAGTTATGTCTAATTTTCAAAATTGTTTTAATTAAAGTTAGGATTTGTTTTTATCTTTAATTTTATTATTGGATGATATCAGGATGGCCAAGATAAGCCAAAGGATTTGAGGAGTAGAGGGCTATGCTTAGTTCCTGTATCCTGCACTCAGCACGTTGGAAGTGAAAATGGTGCTGACTATTGGGCTCCGGCCATTGGCGGAGGGTTCTGATGCAGTGTCCCGCCGGCATTTGTATGTTAACTTGGGAGCTTCAAGTGGATGATATAACATCATGAGCAGTCACTCTGCTGCAATTCAAGGCTGATTGCTCATGATGCTATGCATTCTAAAGATTATCACAAGTGCCCAATAATTAGGCAGTGTTATTGTATCCTCTAATTAACTTAATTGAGGTAATTAATCATGTACGTCTATTGATGTTCCCTTTTCTCTATGCTTTAGAGCTTCATGTCTGAAGTTCAGTTAGTATTAATTTTTGTTAATCATCGCCAGATGTTTAATTATTCAGGAGTTGCATTCTTTCTTCTTACATTGTGATAGGAAACAATGCATGATATCTACTCTTCTTGGTTGCAACAAGTCTCTTTTTTTTTTTAATTTATTTTCATTTCTTTAAGTTTGTAATTTATTTTATTTTCATTTGCTATGCATGCAGTTCGAAGTTTTATGAGGTTTGAATAGCAATTAATTACAAATATGTGATTTCAGCAAAAAAAAAAATTATAAATATGTGTGATAAGGTCATGCAACAAACTTACAATAATCAAATTAAATAATTAAATGGGTTTAACTAAAAATTTAATCACCATCAATCTAAAAGGGAGCAATGCTCTAATATTATATTACTAGCTGTCGTGGATCCAAATAAGTTTCGTTAGCCTAAAGAAGAATTAATGAACCACAAGTATGAGCTTACAAATGGTTTTATTTACTTATATATTTTTTGTAAGAGATCTGGGATATTAAATTGCATGTCTTTATGGTTTCTAATGAAAGTTGTAACTAATTGAAGTAATTAAACTAATCTATGTTCCTTGCTAACTTCAAGAAAGAACAGAAAACGATGTTGTATTTTTAGGTATATTAGTCCACTGACTAAATTTAATGAATATATATATATAATTCCTATTTGAAGAATCGAATTAAAACTTATAAGAATTTGGGTTCGTAGAATTCGTGTTTGCATGGATAGATTAGACCTACTATTTAATTTAATCACATCACTGCTTACCAATAACTTTTAGATTAATAATACTGAAGTTATCAGAATTAGTTTAAACCCTATTAATTAGAACCTTGAAACCAAAATAAATAAATGAATAATTGCTTTCTAATTATTAATTACTGTCTGAAGAATATGTGAATAATGTTTATTTAATATGATATGTTCGTAGCTATACTGTAATAGTATTTCAGCCTCGACGTTTCATGTGAATAACGATTAAAGCAATTTTTTTTTTTTTTTTACTTTTGGAGTTCCTTAATAATATAATATAATATGATATGTTGCATGTGCAAAAGGTGAAAAATTATAATCATGCTTAAAAGACTATATTTATGAGTGGATTTAAGCACATGATAAAATCATTAGTTATATCTTTCTTTTTGTGTTGAACGTACAATTAATTTTTGCTTTCTAATTCTTGCAAAAAAAAAAAAAAAAGGCTCCCTTATAATATATGAATATTGATTCAAATGAGATATATAAATCTGCAAACCACTCCATAAGTTGTTTTCATACAAACCAAGCGCATATGTCTTGAATTTTGCAATCCTAATTTTATGTTTAATTTGAATTTCTAACCATATAATATTACAATACTAAAACAAATCTTATTAACTATTCTAATTAAATCGATATAATATGGAAAAAATCGAATTTTGTGCTGTATTGTATTATAGGCTCCACGTATCAAGTTAATGTATTAACTAATTAATTGATTCCTTATTAATTCAATTCATTAATTACTAGTATTATATAAATTATAATTAGTTTTTAATTATCGGCTAATTAGTACCAATTCCTCGTAATTAGAAAAAGATGAATACTATATTACATTTTTCAACACTTTTTTTTTTATTGATTGATGAAAAGAGAAAAAAAATATAAAAATAAGAATAGAGATCAATAACCAATTATAAAATAAATGTTGGAAAGTATTTTTTAGGGTTTATTTTAAAAAAAAGAGGCGCAATTCTCGCTTTACTTTCTAACCTAATACTTATACAGAAAGCCCAGTGATAACTATTTTATTTGATGAATTGTAATTTGCAAATTTGAAATCACAAATAATTAAATGTAAATATAATAAAAATAAATGATAATTAAATATTTTAGAGCTGATAACTAATAAGAATCTTTATTATTATTATTATTATTATTATTATTATTATTATTATTATTAATTTAGATAAATTTACCATAAATTAAAAGTTGTGATCTAATTAGACCTAAAACTTAATTTTAGAACAAATTATTAATAAAAAAAAAATTATGTGAGAAAATTAATATTTAATCCCCCATTTTTAATAATAATAACAACAATAATAAACACTTAAAATATTTCCTTTTTAGTCATTTTGGAATGTTATTGTAACAAGCATCCGAAAAGGAAAAGAAATGAAATGAATCCATCAATTCATATAAAAATAAAGTCTGCAAGAACAGAACAAATACTACAAAATTTCCATCATATGCTTTCTTTTTCATATATCTCTCCAAAGTTTTGTAAAAAGATAAAAAGAAAATTTCAAAATTTTCTGCGAAACATTCCTTTTTCTTTCTTTCTTTCTTAAAGGCATTTTTTTTTTATTACTACTCATTATTGCAATCCATATTTGTTCTTTAACCATATCTATTATTATATATTGGGGAAAAAAATAGAAGAAATAAAAATTAAAAACCTAAAAAATTATTAAAATAAAATATGTGACAGGCACAGCACTGCATGTGGGGGGAACATATATGCTTAAATGGACCCCATCTCTCGGGTCTTTTTAGACCACTTCAATTTTTTTTCTTCTTACCCTCGAAGTGACATGGAGCTTCACGCCCCGTCTTTAACATGCGTCAGGCTTATGTGAAGCTGATGCTATATACTGTGTATTTATTTTTAGAATTAGTCTCTCATTTTCAAAACACTTTCCTTTCAAATATTTACGGTAAAAAAGAGAAAAATATTTTTTCTTTTTATTTCTAGATTATTCTTTTTTAGTGTTTGAGAAAGGAGAATTTTGTTTTTTCATACAAGAAGAAGTAGATAATACGAGTCAGTAAAGAATAAAGACAGTAGTAATAAAAAAATAATAATATAAGAGAAGTTCTCCGAATAATTTTGACTGCACTTTGTGTGATTAATGTTTTTCAGTTTCTGTAATAATTAATGGGTTTAACCTTTCACTTATCCCATATGTACATTGGGCTGGTCTGGTATGGGCTGGGCTGCGATGGCCCAGTCAATTTTATAAACTGTGTGCTTGTATCTAAATCTGCCCGAGCCCTAATATTTCAATCAAATCTGATCTAAATTGGAATAATACATAAAAAAAAAACTCTGACATAGATTCTTAGGTTACAATCAAATATTTTCTTAAACATTTTCTTTTGTTCAGAAGATAAATTTTAATCTTAAAAAAAATCATATTAATATAAAAATTTGTAGAGTATTGATCAAATCAGTGATGAAAAAAAAATGCTAAAAATTTGCAGGATTTGACTTCGATATTCTTTTTTGAGGAATAGTCTACATTACAGCAATAGAAATTAATCAAAAGCGAGTGCCAACACAATGCTTGCTGGATGGAATTGGAAGTTTGAACCCTACATTTAGTGATCCAAAACTTGAGGAATTAAACCTTGCGTGTTTAATTACTCACCCTACCTCCTTCCAAATAGAGTACCAAATATGACAAACATGAAATTGCAAGCGAGAGTGGAGTTTGGCAGATAAAATGGAAGCAGACTGCTCTCTTGGTCATTGTGATTAATTCTATTCACTCGCTTTCTCTGGGTATGTGTTTAAGTTTAAAATTCATGTGTGAAATTTACCCAATTCCGGATTGTAGAATGATTTTATACTTGATAATTCATCCATCAATAATGTGATCAGGGCTGTTGAAATCGCTAGGCAGCATGGTATTCTTGTTATCTGGGTAAACTTCCACCGCTGTTTTTACACTTCTTGTGTTCACCCACCTAAGTTCTCTTCTTCTTATAAACTCTGTTTGTTTCCTGGTAAATTTTTATCTGTGAAATTGTGAATTTGACCTAGAAAGTTGAAGGATTTCTAATAAACAAAAATTGTAGTATTCCCGGATTTCACCAAATTTTATTTGATTCGGTGACTATTCTGTGTGCTGTTTAAGTGAGGCACAAATACAAATTAATGTCAGAAAATTTAGGATGCATGGTTTCTATTTTGTGAGTGATGAAATTCATAGAAATAATTTAGGGTCTATTGAGTTTGTGCTTTTGAAAGCAATATCTTAATTGTCCATTGTTCAAAAAGGCGAGAGAAGATTGTGTGTGTGATTATCTGAGTTTATTTATTTATTTTATCTTGTGGGGCTCTCTCTTTGTATACTGTGTTTGTTATTCTCCTGTTCTATTCATTTTTGCTAAAGAAATTGATTTAGTCATTTTAATGTTATTAATAAGATATAAGTTCATAATGCTTCTTTATGAATTGAGGGTGAGGATGATTGGACTTTGTTGGTTTAGGTTGTTCGTGAATATGACCCACTAGGAAGAGATGTTGAACTTTTTCGCCGGCATTTGTACTCTGCTGGGAAAGGTGGTCCTATCTCTAAGGGAAGCAATGGTGCGGAACTGGTTGATGGTTTTGTGATCAAAGAAGGGGATTATAAGGTGGTGAAGACACGTTTCAGTGCATTTTTTTAACACCCACCCTCCATTCATTTCTTAACACTGAGGGAGTTGAACTTGGTGATGGTTGGTAAGGGCAACTGACTGGATTAATTTATTTAGGCGGTGTTCTTTCATGTTTGATTGGTTAGTTGCTGCATGTTTAGGTGTTCAAACTCCAAATTGCATTAGGCAGACCTGGATTATCAAAATGTGTTTGTCATTGCTGATGCTACGGCTGCTGCTACACCTGATATACATGCTGGTATGTATTCTTGGATTGCTTGAAGTCTGTAACGCTATTTTGTGCTTTGTTTTGACTAACAGTTTCGAGAATTTCCTAACCTAATTTGTTAGGTTAGGAAAAGGTAGAAAAACTCAAGATTAGAGAGGACGTTAAGGCAGATCACAATGCTTCAATTTTCCTTTTTTATATAAATCACTTATTAATTATTTTGCAATTGCATAGTTTCACGGTTTGATTTTTCAGTAGTCGGCTGATGGGATCATTCATTTTCTGGATTGATATATGTTTTGACGGAATAGACATCAACCCAGACAGAAACAAAATCTATCTGGTTTAAAATCTATCTTCACTTGATTAGGAATTGTGCATTTGTTACTTCATCATTTGATTGTTGCTTTATAGTATCTTCTTGTCCAAAATGTGTAATAGATGTGACTAGGCGGTATGCTTCAACTTCTTGTTAGAAGAGCATAATTGCACTTTCGAAATATATGTGGACAAAAAGAAAAACTATAATCAGTTTCTGTTTGGGCTTTACTGGAGAAAATTTGTCAGAATGCTTTTATTGATAACATATATTGCCCTCCTTTCCGGTATTACAAGGAGTTGAGTAGAAAAATATCTACATTGGGAGAATAAAATGTGCCAATAAAGCTGTGGCTGAACTACATTCACAAGAATAGGCTAAAATCTTGAATTGAAATTGGATGTTGCAGACTGACTTGTTGTTCAGTCAGAGAATTTAAATGCGTTCTCAAATGCATTTTACAAGATTATCTAAGGTGGTTTATATGATTGAAGTAAATACCTTAAATTTGGTACAAACTGTGCATGTAGAACCACGACAACTAATGTCTAAATTCATTTTAACAAAGTGTCTGCTTTCCTCATAGGTTGGATCTCCATATGAATTTAGGGATATTTAAATTGATGCCTGATTTCATTGCACAGAGATAGTGTACTAGGCAAAATTGAAATGGTAATTTTGCAGAGGGATAAAAGTAGATGAAATAGTTATGGATTTGTAAACAGTTGCTAGTTATTAGATAATTAATGCATGTCATGGTCATAGGGATTAGGGAAAGTATTTTCTGTTTTGCTGCAAAAATTTATAAGTTACAATATCATAATTCCTAATTGCTATTAACATTTTCATCACTTTCTGGAGAAACTTGAAAATATTAAAAACCCTATTTATAGCTTTGCTTGTAAAGGTTTTGCTAGTCTCGTCCTTGTACTGAAGGTACTAGAAGGAAAGATCAAAAGCTGAGATCTTCCATCCCCCTACAAAAGATAGAGCCTGCAATTTGGGCTTAAGGCCCACGCAACCGAATCTCCTTCATCAGACTGTAAACAATCTGTCTGTCTCATCTATATGTTATTTTTATAATTTATTTCATATTTGTAAAGTAAGAATTATTATTATTTTTATATTAACAGTGTATTAAAATTTCTGCATATTACTTTTTTTTTTCTGATTTGAATTTTCCATTTTGTTTATTTGTTTTTTGTTTTTTGTTTTTTTTGGGTATGTTTCAAGGGTGTGGAACCTGTGGAGATGTGAACTGTAGACCTTCAATTAAAATTTCTCAACTTACAATTATGATAGACAGTAATTAATGGAAGAAATATATTTGAATATGGCATGTTTGTTTATCAATTAAGCTGAAACTCAATTGATATATTTGTATTTGTAGCAATTATTAAATATTCAGATTTTTTTTTCTTTTTCAAAAGTCATATGTAGAGAAAAAGAATTGCAATTTTGTTTGAGAGAGAGAAGTGGGTGGGTGGAGTGAGAGGTGTTCCAAAATAGTAGAAGTGAAGAGTGAATAGTAGAGAAAAGTCCATAGAGAAGAATTGTCAGGCACGAGTTTTCTGCATGAATTCAAGGAAGTTCTGCCAAATGGTTGCAGCCATTTCGCGGTCGAAATTCATGATTGATATCTTTATCACCTGGGCTACGTGTTTCAATAATGTGGACACTATTATCATATTTTAATTATAGAATTCAATTCACGGTTAATTATAACATAATAATAAAAATTCGTTACAATTAATGATTTTAGGAAAAAAAAAAAAAAGAAGAAAAAAAAGATGAGATAAGATGCTTAACGAATTGATCATACAAAAAAAAAAGTTGAAATGCTCTTATTTTCTCCAAATAATTAATTTTCATACTTTTTTTTTTGTAAATTGAGAATGGTAAATGAATAGAAGCTAATTACAAGTAACTAGAAAACATGAACCGTGAATTTAATAAGGATGTGATGCGTTTATAGGCAAACAGCCGAGATGATGTTTTGGAATGAGCAATTGAGTTTGAAATTGAAATGATACGAATCTTTGAACATATTGATTTTCTAGGCTAAAAAGAGGCTTCTTAATTATATTGTTTGCCTAAGTTGCATGTTATTCATTAATTAGACATTGATAAGCAGCATCAAACAACAATTAATGCTGACTAATTAATAGGCATCATCATCATGTATGTATTCATATTCCATGAAGGGTCGGCCCCGCCATTATATGTTTAAACTTAAAATTCCATCTCGTACTAAGCCAAAAAAATAATGTATAAATCATAGTTTAGGTTTGTTGGTCAGCCTGTTACTTGGATACCAAGTATAGTCTCTGCCTGTGATGCTAAACTGAGCCCTAACTTGCCAAATATTATACTTGCCCAATCAGCAATAATTTTTTTTTCGAACTATCCAATAATTAGAATTCACACAAAAAAGACCCCTTATATATATATATATATATCACTTTAATTGGGATTTAAATAAATAGACTTATATGAGTAATAAAAATCCTTTCAAAAAAATTATTAGAAAGAAAGAAATGCTATTGGTTCTAAGCTTCTTATAATCCACGCATAACTTGGAGATTTTGCATAAGAATGGAAGTTGGTTCGAGAATTCGTCGACATAATCGTATTTCAGAATTTATTATTCTTCAGGTATATATATAGGAGTATTTGAAAATTGCAATTATCGCTTTAGTGGGTTTTAATAATTATTTTTTGCCCTGACATGGATAGCAATTATGTCACGTCCATTTGAGGTCGGAGAAGACAAATATCCACAAAAGCGGTGTCGTATCCTCCTCCTCCAGCAACAGCATTTGATCTGATTCAATGATATCATCATTCATCAATGCCATTTATCTTCTTTTTTTTTTTTTCCCCAGCAAAAGTAGCGATTAAATGGGCTAAACAATTCATAACAAATTGATTTTTTAATTTTTTGAGAACAGTCAGCATTTTCGCTTTTCTCTTCACATGAGAATTGAGATGTGGGTGGGTCAATTTAAATGAAATGAAATGCAACCACACGTAAAGGGGTAGAATTATTAAGGCCACTGAGTCTGAGGCTAAATAGAAGACCCACATTTCCATTTCATCACATCTTTTTCTTCTTGTCTTTATATCTCTTCATCTATTGACTTTTTGGGGCCTACTCTCTTCTTTTTTTTTTGGGACAAATTTCAAATTTTGAATTGAAATAGAACTGACGTCTGAGGTTACAGCTTGCCTAATTATTTGTTTTCCACAAAAAAAAAACATAAATTCCTTATTTACTAAAAATATTTCAACCGTGAACCTGCAGCCAAGGTATTTATTGAACTGATTAACTGATTTATCAGTTTTTCCAAATGAAGTAAATATTTTGTTGTTTTTTATATATTAAAAAAATATTTAAATCTAAACATAACTATTAAAATATTTTAACTATAATGGGTTAAGCGGTTCTAATGATTAGATTAAATTAATCAATTTTCATCATCATCTGCTTCTCTTATTCGTATGTGGTTTTTAATTTTTAGTGAATAAAAAAAAATCTCTCATATACATAATAGAGTTAATGATAAATATTTCATCCGTTTTATGTTCTTATACATATTGGTAGATGCATGCTGTTAGAGTTCATTATTTAATTCTTAAGATAATATTAACAAAGACTAAAGAGCAAACGAATTTGATTTACTTGTGAGATTATATATTATATTCAATTAATAATATAATTTTTTATTATAGAAACTTAATAATTAATTAACTAACTAAAGGATAAAGCTGAGTTTAATTTGTTTCTCTGTTTTTGGAAAAACTATCCTTCCTTTTCCTTCACCAACTCACTGTTGGAGAGTTTTTTTTTTAGGCAATTGATGGTTTTACAAATTTGAAAACTATGAATTTTTCTTATTCTTCATAAAGCTGGAGTGGTTGAGGGTATGATATTTTTGAATGAAATTTTATAGTTAACATCATCCCAATTTCAAAAGGTTAAGCTTATATAACCTGTATATATATATATATATATATATATATATATATATATATATTATGATTTATTTAAATTTTTACATAGAAATATAAAAGTATAGTTAATAGTGACATGGTGTTCCTGTTTCTTATTTTCATTTTTCAACAGAAAAAAAAAAACGTTAAGGTACATCTCTCTGTCTTTCTTCATGCTTTTTACATTTACTGTTTTATATGCATATTTCAAAAAAGAGAAAAAAAAAGTCAGAAATCATTTTTGTAAGAATGAAAATGGAGATTTCTGTCGTTTTGACAGCATTATATATTTTGTATGTAGAAACTATGACAAGACTATGTTATAAAAACATCAATACATTTTCTTTTAGAGTACCCAATTATTGTAAGAATAATCTTTTGTTTTGATTTGAATATATATATACAACTGAAAAAAAAATGAAAAAGTAAGGCAAATACATATGTTTAATGACGAGGAATAACATGAAATTTCGCCAATAATACGAGTGCTGATTGTATTTTATTTTTTAACTAATTAGGTGTTTTAACTCAGAAATTTTAATTCAAACAGTATTGAATTGAAGATCACCATTTTATTCATTTAAGTTTACAGTAATTAATAATGGGTCCACTCACAATCAAAAAATTATTTTTTTTATTTTTTTAATGGACATTGACATTTAAATTAAGGTAGCATTTATAAGAATGAAAAAAGACTGCATCTTCATTAAGCATTTATCAATGTGGCAAACCACCCAAATCAAAACGTACAGTATAACCAAACTGGTCACGAGTCACGACTACATGCAATAAATCACTGTACATTTCCTATATTTTGTGTCATCAACCTTTTTTTTTCAAAATAATTGCTTGCCAAGTTGTCAGATCAGTCTTTATTTTTATATTTTTTTGAAAGATAAGATATTATCATCTACCATAAAATTCATTTTGATATCAAAGATTTAACAATATAAAATAAATTAATATAAAACATTTTTTCCACAATTTTCTGCAAAATTTTGATATCTAACCATATTTTAAAAGTAAAACTCTTATAAATATTAGTTGATTTTGTTGAAAAATCATTTTTATCTTATATTATAAATTAAGAATAATCTGAGTCAACAAATACTAATACATAAAAAAAATCTTACAAAAACTAACAAAATATCCTATTAAAAAAATAATCAACAAAAAAGAAGACTGATGAAAAAAAACATACAAAGAGATAAATAGACTACATCTATAAAGATCTAACGTTATTAAAATTAACAAATAAAATAAATAAAAAAGAGGTTTTCCATACTATCCTTGGGTGCCCAATGGCAGCCTTAAACGAAGAAAAAAAAGAGGAGCTCGAGGAGAGAAAAGAGGAGAGAGAGGGGAGATTTTCCCTTATTTTTATATTTTTAGCATTAAAAAAGTGAAATTGAATAAAACTCTAGCGTGAGCTGATTACTACTAAATAGAATATCACAGAACAGTAACACTTTTTTTTTCAAAACTCTATAGAGTTCTTAAATTATAACTATTTTTGTACACAGACAATAAAACTGATGGAGTTACGATATTTCTCTTCTTTTGTCATTTATGTGTGCAATAATGAGTGCTTAAAGATTCAATAAAACAAAATAAAATAAATTTAGCAGAGTAAATACTTAAAAATTCAAAAATCAAATTATATATTTTTTTCCAAATTTAGAAAAAAATAGTCAGTGGGTACATTTTACTGATTTACACAAAACATGGATTCTTCCTCCGGAAAATGTCATCGTCCGGAAAGAAAAGTTCCTAATCTTTTTCATAAATAATTCACAGTTTCATAAGATTTCAATCAATGTACCTAGGAATTTGCAGTGGTGTTTCAGTAGATCAAACGGTCTAAAATCTCATGATTAAATAATAGTGTGGTAATGTATTTTTTAAAGAAAAAAGGTGGTACCTGAAATAATATTTAAAAGATAATCCACGTGCAGGGTGGCAGCCTATTTTCAACAAATTCTCTGAGCTCCAGAGAAAAATAATTGGAGTTTCCCTTTAACTGCTCACTTCTGTGCATTAATTGACCTAAGAGAGTTTTACAAGTAACAGCAAAACCAGCAAACTGTACCATATCTTACATTACTGTGGAGCCTATCCCCTCAAAACTGTTATTGTCAGTCTTCTCTCTCTCTCTCTCCCTTGTTTAGTTTTCATCTATTTTTATTACTTTAAAAATTAATTACTTATTATTTTATTTGAATAATTTTGCATAAACTGAAGTCAAATCCTACTTTATGATTATGAATATAGTCCAGTGGAGTAAGTCACTATGCAAAATAAGGAATACTAAGATTTGTTAATGATATGCCGTTTTAGATTGTTGTTAAATGTATATGTTAGTGAGGTTAGTATATTTATATATATGAATTATATTTTCTGGTGGATGGGAATTAATTTAGGAATAGCAACAACAAAATGGATTCGGATGAAATTTTTCGTTTTCGTCCAGATTTTCATAGATTTGTTTTTTTGAATTTCATTCCTAAATCTCGATCTGATTATAATTTTTATTAATTTTTTTGTTTTATTTTAATTTTAAAAATATTTTTTCTTTATTTAAATATTTTATTTTATTATTTTTTAAAATATTAATTATGTTAAAATATAAATATATATATATATAAAATAACTAGGATCATGGTATGTTCTCAATTCAATAATTTATCATCTTATGCATATGGATGCAAGAATAATAATCATTTTTATTTATATATTTTATTTATCATTTGTCACTGGTATAGTACGCAAAGATCTTTTTTTTTTTTCTCTGTCCAAATCCAATAAACCATATAAACCAAGCAACCTTAGAGAACAAAACATTTTGTAAGTCCTCTCTCTCTCTCTCGTGTTTCCTTCTTTAGTAGAAGGAAGCTACTTCGAGTGCAGCAATGGAGAAGATGGAAGAAGCCACTTCAGGCCAAAGAGAAGTCGTAATCACTACTACCCATAATCAACAGAGTTCAAAGAGAAGAAGGGGTGGCCTCATTACCATCCCTTTCATTTTAGGTATGTACATTTAGAATCAAAATGTAGCTTTAGACAATTGTTTTGGCTCAGTGATACTGGAGTGGTATTCATATTACGATGAGCCTGCAAATTGAAAACCCAAAAAGAAAACGTGTAGTTTCTTGGTTTTTTTGGTTCTTTTGTGAGAATTCTAATGGTGGGTTTGTGCTAAAGATTGGATCTTGATTTGTGGAATTTTGTGTTTATGGTTGACAGGGAATGAAACGTTTGAAAGGTTAACAGGCTATGGGCTTGTACCAAACATGATTTTTTACTTGATGACAGATTACAGAATTGGAGTAACTAAAGGTGCCAGCATAATCTTCATCTGGACTGCTGCTACCAATTTTATGCCTATTTTTGGTGCTTTCATCTCTGATTCTTTCTTGGGTCGGTATCTCACTATTGGCCTCGGTTCTATCTCCAGTCTAGCGGTATTTTTCTTTCTTTACTTCCTCTCAATATGATGATTTAGTGTTTTTAAGAATGCTAAAAACCTTTTAATTCTTAAATGATAATTAAGGACTTAAAATTTAATATCTCTTGGTTAATTCTTTTAACTTTTTTAATATTTTATTCATAATCTGGGATTAAATAAATACCTGTTCAACTAGTTACCTGTCAACTCCTTGAAGATCTTGAGCACTAAAAAGGTCAGACTGGACATTTGAGAACAGGACCACCTCGTACTGTTTCAACTTTGGTTGTGGGTTGAAGCGATTCAATCCTAATCCAATTTCTTTTTTTCTTAAGAATATCATTCAATTGCAATTAATTAACACAAAACATAATTATGAATCTTTTTGTCATTTATTTTTATTTTATGGATCTGATTATGTTCCTTTAACCTCGATCTGGAATCTGGAATTGGCAAGTGGGCCACTATTAATTTTTTTGGTGAACTCACTTATGTTGTCTGTGGTTCCTAGAATGAGCAGATTTTTTCACATGGAAGTTGCATAAAGTTTATGTCAATTGGTTTTAATTTCTAGTGCAACTGAATTTCACTTTTTTGTTTTTTCACATTTGACGTTGGTTAAAGGACTGATTTTCCAAGAACAAGAAGCCAAATTGAACTCTGAAAATTTTTATTTGTAGCAGAAAAAAGATTTAGAAACAAAGATTGGTCAAGTAGCTTGATCTTTGAACTAGCTTAGTTTCAATTGTTTTGTTATCCCTCCCTAAAAAATGCATGAAAATTGGCCACATGAACTTATATTGAATCAGGTTGGTTTCTGCTATATTAAAGGAAAGCAATAAAATTTTGATGCAGGGACAGATCTTACTGTGGTCAACAGCCATGATTCCACAAGCAAAGCCTCTCCCTTGCGATGTAGCAACTCAAAGCTGTGAAGCCCCAACGGCAGGCCAAATGACTATGCTCTTATCTTCAATGGCCTTAATATCCATAGGAGCTGGTGGTGTTAGGCCGTGTTCTTTAGCATTTGGAGCTGATCAATTGGACAACAGAGCTAATCCAAAAAATGACCGAGTATTGGAGAGTTTCTTTGGCTGGTACTATGCCTCGACATCTTTTGCTGTCGTGGTTGCTTTAACAGCTGTTGTTTATATTCAAGAACAACATGGTTGGAGAGTAGGTTTCGGAGTTCCTGCAATTATTATGCTCCTCGCAGTTTTATTGTTCTTCATTGCCACTCCGCTCTATGTTAGGCGGAAAGCTAGCAAGAGTTTACTCACTGGATTCGTGCAAGTTATTGTGGTTGCTTTCAAGAATAGAAAAGTTCCATTCCCTGTTAATAATTTAGATGGTAAATATCTTCGTGGGAAAAATTCTGAGTTTATTGTGCCAACTGAGAATCTAAGGTATGATTCTGGCATCATTTTGGTAATTAAAGAAAGTTTAATTGAAGAATATTAACATTTATATCTATTTTGTCATGTACTGTTAGGTTCTTGAACAAGGCATGCATCATAAGAAATGCGGAACATGATTTAGCCCTAGATGGATCAGCATCAAATCTGTGGAACCTTTGCACAATCGAGCAAGTAGAAGAGCTCAAAGCACTTATTAGGATTACGCCAATGTGGTCTACTGGGATTGCGATGTCAATAAGTACTGCCCAAGGCACATTTCAAATGCTTCAAGCTAATTCCATGGATCGACACCTTACCTCAAATTTTCAAATCCCAGCAGGCTCTTTTCCTGTGTTTCTAGTAATAACTATGGGATTATGGATAGTTTTCTACGACCGTGCCCTCCTACCTTTGGCATCAAAAATCAAGGGCAAGCCAGTAAGGGTAAGCGTTAAACTAAGGATGGGACTTGGCCTATTCATTTCGTGCTTGGCCATGACCATCGGAGGAATTGTTGAGAACATTCGAAGAAGAAAAGCAATTGATGAAGGGTATCTAAACAATCCTAAAGCAGTGGTGAAAATGTCTGCACTTTGGCTAGCACTGCAATTTTGCTTGAATGGCTTAGCTGAGGCACTTAATGCAATTGGCCAAACCGAGTTCTATTACACCGAGTTGCCTAGGAGTATGTCTAGCATCGCGGGTGCTTTGTTCGGGCTAGGAATGGGAGTGGCAAACTTGTTGGCAAGTGTGATTTTGAATGCTGTTAGCGAAATTACTTCAAAAGGAGGTAAAGATGGCTGGGTTCCAGATAACATTAACAAGGGTCATTATGACAATTACTACTGGCTTCTTGCCATCATGGGTTCTGTTAATTTGGTGTATTTTCTGTTGTGCTGTTGGGCATATGGACCTTGTAAGGAGCAAATAACAAAGGTTAGAGATGAAGGAAATAGATTCAAGAACGAGGAAGAAATGTCTATTCTACAATCTATGAATAAAGATTAAGGCAAATTTTGCTGAAAGAAGAAGATTTATCAAAAGTTTTAGAGTTTTTAGGTGATTTGCTGGCTTGATTTGTGTGATTCTTGTGTGATAATGAGAAGCATTATCATTTTTGCAACTATGTCTAATTATCCTTTAAACTACTTGCAAATGGGTATTTCGTTGTCTCTTTGTTATATATATATACATATATATATATAAAGAAAATTATATATTTCATTACACCATATAATATATATATGTCAACATACACATTTGTAAGCATTATATTTTCCTCTTCTTTTCAATGAAATTCAGTGTCTTGACTTCGAAAATTATGGTTGAATTTTTGTAATCTGTATTTGATTTTATATGATAGGATTATATATCCCCAAATCAAAATAGGCAAAATTTACAGAACATATGCTTAACTTTCTATAGACATTGTCAGTTAATTTTGCATCTGCTATTCATATCCATTGTTGAATTCTGAATTGATCGTATGAATCATTGCATTGTTATTTTAATGGTTTATACAGAAAACTTGGATAAAACCCTGCTATTGATGCTAATTAAGATGAGATTAGTGTATGATTTTAGTACAGATCTCCAATCATTTGTATCGAATTCTTATATTTCATTTAAACAATGTGATTGCATGATTGGGAAGGGAATTATTGAAGACTATCTTATTATACTTATACAATTTGCATTCCACTTGAGTACCAAAATAATTGTCTGATTAGTTTAATTTCTTTATCAATTGAAATTTAAAAAGTTATTTCCTCTCTCTTCTTTATATATAATTGAATAATTGAAGGAAAAATATATCATTTGGCTTCTCAATTAGCTGATTTTGTTTTATTAAATTTTCAGATTTTAATTATATTTCTTAACTAAATGTGAATAGTCAAGGACACAAGAAAATGGAGAAAAATAAAAAGAAAGTGAAATATTGAGTACCATTCTTAATCATTTTACTTAATTTTCTGACAATTAACATAGGAAATTGTGTTTTTTTTTTTAACTAATCATGTAAAAGGTTCTTTGCTAGGTTTCTTATAATCATTTGATAATGACAAAACACTTGAGCTTTTTAGATAACACTAGAACTAGAAGAGCATGCTAATTGCCATGCTTTATTTTTGCAACCTTTCAAATATATTTACTTTTTCTAGTTAAAGATGAATAAATTTGTTTATAAATTACATTCATTTAAATCACTCAAATATTAACTTTATTTACATCTTCTTGAAAGGAAATCAGAAATTCATTCTTTTTTTTTTCTTTTTATAATGCGAGAAAAATAATTGGCCTAATTAATTGTAAAATATATGCGCAATAGTTTTTTTTTTTTTAAATTGAATAGACTGAATTGTGAAAGAATATAAAATTGCTCACAAAAGTTTGAAGTTTTAACTTGATTTGATTTCATTTTCAACATAATAAAGAAATTATGGGATTATTGAAGTGATAATAGAAAAATTTATAATTATAGTTAACCAGAAATTAAAAACCTTAGCACATAGTATTTGAAAAGATCAATTCAGAGATTTTCAGTCAAATAATTGTCGTTTGGTAGACATGTTTTGATGATTAGAAAGATAGGCGAAAGAAGGAATTCATGAACCTTTCCTGCTGGATGATGATGGATCCACAACCAGCTTTTGGTGATTAATAATGGTAGGGCATAGGAATCTGTCCACATATATAGAAAAAAGAACCACTACTGTCTCTTTCTTTTTTCTTTTTTTTTTTCTTCCTTGTATATATATATATCTTACCATATGAATTTACATCAAAATAAAATTAAAGTTTTGTGAAATTAAAAATAATTAAAAGTCTTATAAACATTTAAAGTTCGTAACATGCAGTGTATATATATAAAGCAACTTTCAATTATTTATTTCCTTTTGAACATGACAGACATTGAGTATCGATTAATTGTCATAATTCTTCCTAAACGTTATTGCGTTTATTCAGTTGAGAAAACAAAGTGGAGCTCTGATTGGATTTTTGAGTTGGATCCTAAGTCCTAACTATATTATTAATTTGTATAGATAAATAAAAAGTAATAACTTTTTAGGTTGGACGAGGTTCAGTGCTTAACAGTTTTGTTTCATTCCTCCTTTTTATGAAAATTGAAAAATGGGACCAAAACAAAAAAGATTTTGAGTATAAAACGTTGGTTCCAGGCCCATGAAAGAAAAAACAAAGCTTTTCAAACAAACTACTCTTAATTCTAAAAAATAATATTACATAAATGAATTTCATTTAATAAATATTGTGATGAAGGAAAATTATGTTTAATTGGTTGGTAACTGTAAATGGTCGTAGTACCTTGATCTAAAGTCTAAAGACTAAAGGCACTGATGAGATTTTTTTGCTAAGTGCTATAAAAATAGAAAAATATATATATAGTTTTCTTAATTTTACTTCAATTTTTGTGGTTCATTTTACAGTGTAGATAACCCACAAAAAATGAAATGAAGATCTGCAATTCCAGAAAAGAGAAGCAGATTTTGCTAAAGAATTTGTGTTTGAGTTGGTCCAAAGGGATGGGCTTAAGGAGTAGCTTCGGGCCATGTTGATGAGTGGTACACATCAAATCAATAGCTTACCCATATCAAAGTTTGTAGGCCCACTACCTATAAAATGAATTGCATCAATGCCCATTATGGCTTATGCTTCTTTTTCCCCATATCCAATACATAATTTCATTGTGTTGTCTTTTTCACTTCTTCTTCTTCTTCTCTCTCTCTCTCTAGAACTTCTTCTTCTTCTTCTTCACATTTATCAATTTCTTTTGTTTTTCTTAATTTGTTGTTTTTTTTTTTCTTTTACCAAATTTCACGTCAAACTAGATTTGCTTTTTTTCGCCTATTGGTTTATCTTACATTTAGAGTTCCTGTTGTGATTTGAATTTGTAAATTTATGATTTAACAGAAAATAGGTATTAGCATATTAAAATTTATCAAATTATTTTTTGCTTATCATATGATGGGTTTTTTATTTTTATGAATTTATATAAAGCGGAGTTCATTAAAAAAATAAAATAAAAAACTAGGTTTCTGATGAAAAAAAAATTAAAAGGGTCACTCTTGTGTCGATGAATGTGCTCTTTTAACTTATCATTTTTTTTATCAATAGTTGGACAAAAAATATATATCCTTTATTACAATTAAAAAAAAAATCTCAAAATGACTAATTAAACCAATCGAAACTTTTATCACGTGCATGCAAACCCAGAATATCCACGATGCACGCAAGCAAAGTGATTTTACAGGTACCCACTTTGAAAATGACATACTGATTGACAGCAGAGTTCAAGTAATGCATACTGATTGTAAGCAACACATGCAAGTGGATAATTACTTATTTAAACTAAATTTATCAACAATTAATCCAATAATATATTTATCATGTAAATAAAATATTATTGCTTTTACATAGATATGACAGAATATATTATTAATTTGATTTATAAAAATATAATCTAAAAAAATTATAAATTCGATTAGAAATTTAAATTTGAAATTTTAAAGTTTTGGTAATGAGACTATTAAATCCTTTTTATGCGATTAACCAATTCTCCAATTGGAGAAGTTATGTGATGAAACTGCCCTTGCATTAATTACCAGTTAATATAGATGTGTTATGAATTATGATAGAAGGATTTGAATAACAAGATTTAAAAAGAAAAAAGGGCGCTGAGGATAAGAAAATAAAGTTTAAATTTTGCTGTTGAATAATAGGATTTGTTGCAATTAAGAGTTTGTTTAATTTTGGCAAGCAAAAGAATATACGGTTGCTCCTGCCAGAGCGTTCTAAACGAATCGAGGAAAATCGAATATTGATAAATTTGAGATCAATTAGTTTAAATTTATTATAGGTTCAACTTGATTCGAACTTTTATATTTAAATTTGAACTTGATTCATTTGAAAATTATCAAATTTGCAAGTGTCTCGAATCCAGTTTATAAAAATTTAGTTTATTATACTTAATGAGTTCAGCTTGTTAACTAATAATGACAAAATTTCGAGTTCGGCTCATTAATTAATAATAACAAAAATTTAAATTCGTTTCGTTAACTAAAAATATCAAAAGCTCGTGTTCAGCTCGTTAATTAATAATAATAAAAATTCGAGTTCAGTTTGTTAACTAATAATGACAAACGCCTAAATTCGATAATAAAATATAATATAAACGAGTTCTAAATAAACATGTTCGCCAATTTTTAAATGAATATATTCATAATCTTTTAAACGAACATGTTTGCGATCTTTTAAATGAATACGTTCATAAGTTTTTAATTGAATATATTCACGAGTTTTTAAATTATGTTCGCTAGCTAATGAATCAAACAATATTAAATTTGAGCTTGATAAATTTTTTAAGCTTAAATTTGAGTTTGAATTTGAGTTCGAGTTCGATTCGTTAACAGTAATAAACGATTTTGAACGAATTTTATTCCAAATCAAGACTCGAATAATTTGCGAGTGGATTGTTAATTTACCACCCTACTCCTACCATATTTTTAATCTGAGTTGCCATGAATCCAACGCCCCGATTTCCATCACCATCCTAAAATAAAAACATTCATGTGAGAAAATCGTAATAATAACACAGAAAAAAAATAAGATTATCTAAAAAATAAAATTAACTTTTAAACCATCCAAAACGAAGAAACGGCACCGGATAAGGCCCTTTTCTTTCTGCCTGCACTACTTCTAATCTTGGAGAGGTTAAGACATCAATTGGGCTACCTGCACCTTAATTTGGCAGTTGTTGAAGCCATTTCTTGGAAATCTTTGTTTAGTGTTTCTTGTAGTTTTGGAAATCTTCACTAAAATAATTGTTGTCACTTTAGCTTCCTGGCATGCAATACAACCTTCGAGTTTCACACTGATTTCCTATTATTTAAAGTTTGGTAATGGTGGAAATTAAAATTCCAAATCTAAGTAGAGCATTCGCTAATTGATTCCGGTCGATGGAATGATTCAGATATATATACATATCTAAGCAGCAAAATAAAAGAAAAAATTAATACATAATTGCCATTGCTCTGATGTGCCAGTTGCTCTTTTCATACAGTAGAGATTATTTTAATTTCAGACAGTCCAATAATTTGTTTCGAAGAAACGTTTTAAAGGTAAATTGAGAGTGCATTAATATGTTGTTAAGGTTAAGGACTAATGTTTGTTTTTATTGCTGATGATCAGAATCAGGTCGCCAACGCAACTCATTATAGGCGCTTGTATATTCATATACTCCATATTGATATTAGTACTATGTTTACTGGGTTTTTTTTCTTCTTCAGCAGATGCAGAAAAATGTAAACCCTCAAGTTCACAAGCTCCACGTTCATAACTGTCGTGTTAGAGATATAAGTTATTTTTGGTATCTTTATGTACAAGTTCAAATTTTTGATACGATATTAGAATTCTTCACGAGTTGAGCTACAGTTGATCTGTACTTGTCTGTGCTTCAAACTCACAAGATGAGTCTCGATATAAAGGGCAAGGGATTATTTTATATATTTCTTCTTTGATCTCTGACCTGAAACTTCATTGATTTCTAATTTTTTTTATCTTTTGAGAAAATCCTAAGAGGTTTATTGAACATACAAACAATCAAAGAGAACATAAAGACCATGAAAACAAAGTTTCAACAACTTAAACCTACAACCCCACCACCTAAGAATAGAATTATTACAATTCATTAAAGAATAAATTTGTATAAAACAAAATTTCTAACTCTTCTATATACAAAAGTCTCATCTAATTTATCCTGTTGAAAAAGCAAAGAATTCCTCACCTGCCAGATGTAGTAGACCGTAGCCTAAAGAGCAAATTTCCTTACTCTAGATAGAAGGTTTTTCCAGAACTCACAAATAGCAGGGGTACACAACTTTCAACGAACCAACCTATTCCTTGTATGAAGTTTATTATGCAAAGCCAGCCAAAACACAAAAACATGCTTAGGAATGTGTTTAAGAAACCAAACTAGCCTATATCAATAATCAACAGTAGACTGCAAAACTAGGTGTTTCCATAAACTAGAGACAAAAAAAAGATTGCCCCAGGGTCCACCTGATCACATTCTGCTTCTCCTGATTAAGCACAAAATTACTTTTTACAAAATTCCATATATGTAAGGTATCCACAGGGTCAGACAAACAATAAGAGTTATTTTTTCAAATATCATTGATCAGAGAGGACTTACTAATTTCAATTTTCTTAACATTTACATCAGGAAATCTGTTAACAAGAGAAGAACCATTGGCCCGAGGGTCGAACCAAAAAGAAAATTTGCAACCTTACCCAAATGAGAACTGAATAACCTTTTAACAACACTCGTCAAATTGAGTAATTGAGGCCAAAATAATTGATTTCTGGATTTCTATTTGAGTAGCAGTTGAAGCTGTGGCCTGTAATGTGTATGTTCTCGTAAATAGAATCAATTCTCAAGATAATTTGAAAGCCGAGTTAGAATTTCTAGTTCCGCATCAGATATAACTTAATTTTCACTGATAACATTCCTTCTCATTGAGGGCTAGACTAACTAATCTCGGTGATCAGGATTCTTGAATGATCATCAGTTAATTGTGTCACATAACTAAATGAAGTAACACTTAAGGCAGTTAATGTCATCTATTTAATGCACTATTCATTGATTTCCTCAATGGACAAGCAGGACCATCTTTAGATATGATTTAAAGCTTCCATTAACTGAATAAGATGTTCATCAATTATAACATGATTAGCTAAAAATTTTCTGACACTACTCTGGTGAGATGATAGGATTGAGCTAATGATCTTTCTTTTATGATCATTGAACGAAGATAAGAAAAGGAAGAAAACCACAAATTGAAAGTGGGTTTGTTCTGATTAATACAGCAACAGTAAATACAAGGCATGAACTACAGTTTTCAATTAGCTGAATTGAAAACTTAATGTACTAATTATTTGAAAGCAATAGCATAATATTACAAAATGTATGGTGACATAAATTTGAGAAAATATCTTATATTAATGGCCTAAAACTTCAAAGCTTACTTGGTTTATTTGCACTACTGTTAGAGGCCATCCATTGCTTACCCAAAGCAATTAGTTCCCCACTGTCCTTTCTCCTTACCTCTATTACTACTGACATTAGCTTTCCCTTCTCTCCTACAACCTTTGCCTCAATTTCCACTTCTTCCTGCAATATTGGAATCATAATTATTATTGCTTTCTCTACGGTGATTTAGAAATACAAGACTTTTTCTTCTAATGTCTAATTCCGCAAAAATTATTAGAAGTTACTTAATTAATTCCTCCTGATTAAATATTAAATAAGACAATAACACACACTTATTTTCTCACATATATGAGATTAGTGAAATTTTATTTAGATAAAATATCTATATGAACTGGGTAAATTATACTGCCATATAAAAAGTTCTTTCCTTAATTTACAAAGAACAATATTATAGAAAAATTTTCTTAATTTGCTATAATATTAAATATATTTAAAATGTAAGTAAAAAGTTTTTTTTCCATAAGATTTGATTATTTTGTTAAGAGAAAATGTTTGAAAATAGAATTTCTGAATTCTGAAAACACTGACTTCGGTGAGTTTTCTAATTGGTTGGACTTTTTTTTTCTTCATTTTTGGTTTTCATAAGTTGAAAACTTTTCAATAAAGTAAGTCAAATTAATTAATTGTGAATTATTGGTACAAATACAGACAACTAAGAAGCACAGAAAAAAATATATATCAAAAATGAGAAAACGAAGCACAGAAAACTAAACAAAAGAGAAGAAGAAGAAGATAGAAAGAAAGAGGGAGAGAGTACATGAATCTTAACCGGAGAAAAAAAGGAAATGCTGAAATCAAGGGATAATTTGATATGGCCAACCAAAGAGAAAATGGCAGCAGCACCTACATCATCAATCAAAGTAGCCAAGGCTCCAGGTTGCCAATTTCCATTTTCATCCTAATAAAATCATCAAACAGCACAATATTAACAAAATCATAATGTATTGAGTCTTAATCATGAAATCAAACAAGGAAAGATAATCAAAATCGAATAAAATTAACTGATATGCGATTCGAAACGACGAAATTACAGCGTACAAAACCCTGACGAGCCTGCAAAATTTGGAGGCCAGCAAGGCTTGACGCCTCTAGTCCGCGACTTGTGATGCCCTTTGACAGATCTTCCAGCCATTGATTCGATATTTTTACTCTTTCGTCTTCCATTTCTCTCTGTTTATCTTTTGGTAGAAGTTCTTCTGGCTATTGAATTTCTCACCTACCTTGAATGTTCTGTAAATTATAGGCTACATGTTCTGATAAAATATAAAAAATTGCAGGTCAGGCTTTTGACCAATGTGAGTTTTGGAGCGTTAAGAATATAAATTCTATCCATACCAAATTGTTGCAGTTTTATGTTTTGAAAATGCTGCAACATAATATCTAAATCAAAATTTGATAAAAATTAATAATATAATAACTGGAAAATATAATTTTTAGTGACGGTGATATATTAATTAGTTGCAATTAATTTTTTTAATAAAAATAATAATATAATAGCTGAAAAATATAATTTTTTTTAACTTGAAATACAAAATTATAATAATTAAAAGATTTAGCCGGCCCCTAACTATGCGAGTCTTCTAAATTGGAATTTCACGTTCAAATATAAATTCTCCCTTTATTCCCCAAATTTCCTTACCATTAAAATTTAATTTTTATGTCTAATTTGTTTATTTATTTCATTTTCTATATCCAAAATTCTTCTTCAATATTTATTCTATAAAAAAATAATTTTTATTGTATTCTTAAAGTTTATTATATACTTAATTATGGTATTTTTAAGTTTTTATACGTGATTGATTAGGATTAAAACCCATTCAAGTCTAATTTAACTAAAAACTTGTAAAATTGGATCCTCACATTTACTTTATGTCTAATTTAATCCTGATCAAGTTTAATTTGTACTTAAAAACAAGAAGGAATAAAATTAATTCTGAACTAAAACTGAATTTTATTGTTAAATTTAATCAGCAAAGTTGACTTTAGTCCATTTAGCTAATAAAAAGAAAAAAAAAAGATCCATCTGATGATTCGGTATCGTTTAACAGTGATTACAAGTAAATATGACCAAATCGTACTCGACAATCCCCTTGAACAAACACGTCCCTATTGTTCATTCAAAGTTCAAACCGGCCAACTAATTCTTCATATTAATTAAATCAGGTATAAGAACTTTAGTTAGCAGCTAACACTGAAATAATTAAATCAATGAGGCATGGATATAATTGCTAGCAAACAAACTCAATTGATTAAAGAATTGGAAAGTAAAACCAATAATCTTCGGTTTACTTTGGTATTGTTTGGTGACCAGGGCTTTGAGTTTACGAGTTTGAATTTACAGTTCAACTCTTTATACCGAAAAAAAAAAGGGAAAATAATGCTAAATTGCTTCTGATACTCTTCTCTTGCTACTTGCTACATCTATATCAACATGCGAGGGAAGAATAAGATAAGCAGCAAATCGGCACTTCCTCCAGATAAATCAAGCCGCTGCTTTTTGGCAGCATAAATTTACTGTTCAGCAGACAGCAGTTTTTTGAGCTCTCTCTTGTTCACCTGGTATTGACATGGAAAAGATTGTTAAATGATGAACATTACGTTCTCCTTCTGCAGAGTACATGATAATGAAATCTGGTGCAATGCATTATGAGGAAGTGAGTCCCACAAGAACAATTGTGTAGGTAGCTGGCAAAAAGAATACATGATGTAAATACTCAACTAGGGCTGTTATCATTTTGTGAATCAGAATAAAAGCTACACAAATAGTCGTAATCCTCAGATCATGTTTGAGCTATCGCTTGACTACCAACTACGGAAACAAGAAAATGACAAAAATCACCATAACCAAAAATAAAAAGAACCAGTACTGACAACTGGAGACCGGGACAGATAAATACAGAGATATATCGTCTGAAGACTCGGAATTTGGCTTGTATTTGGCCAGCTTAGGCAGAGAATTTCTTGCAGCTTGCTGCTTCAGATAAATGACTAATTAATGAGAGCTTTGTCCCATTAGAGAAAAGAGAGAACTCAAAGTAACAGTAACATATATAAGATAAACATTTTCAAGCCTCAGTACAATTTCATCGATCAAAAAATCGATGGAAAGATGGGTATGCTTCAATACCTTGTGTGGTGCAAGTTTATCTTTAGCCCATTCACAGAGTTCTTCCAAGGTTAGAGCAGGTTTTGAGTCTCTTCTCTCTCTCTTTAATGCTTTCTCTAGCACAATAATTGCGCAGACAGAATCTTCATAATCCTTGTCTGGCAAACCCAAAACACAGCATTCTGCAACAGCATGAGTGCTATACAACAGCATGAGATTGACAATCTCTGGGTTGAGAGTGATAACTTGGTGGCTATCAATATGATCAAGGGTAGTTACAATGTCAACGTAGCTTGTTCTTCCATTATCCGTGGTTCACCTTAGTCATGTGCTTTGCCAGGCAAATTTCTCTTTGGACTTCCTTTCACATTTTGCTTATCAGTTCTCTTCTGGAGTTCATGTCCTTCAGAGCCCCTATTCTGAGCTTTCTTATTGGTTTTTTCATGATGTAGTTGGAGTTTCTTATTTTAAATAGTTGTTTGTTTTTGCTTGTGGGTTTAGCCCACCTTCTTTCACCAAAAAAAATTATTCATGTTAGAAAAGATCACCAAACTGTTTTCCTCCCACATTATATATACTACAATATAATTTTTGCCATAGAAAATATGCTACAGAAGGAAGGCCATTTATGATCCAAGCTGAGAAATAATCACCTCCAAAAGAACTGATTCAATTTCTAAAGTAGATAATTTGTATCCTGAAACTTTCATAATATCAGCACTTGTACCTGAAATGTAAAGCCTTACAGGCTTCAAAAGGAAGCACCGAGAAAAAATAAGATATACTATAATTCTTTGGCCATAATACTTGCACAATGATACTAATTTCTTGTTCCATGTTCAAAGGAAAATTAAAGGAATGCAGTATTTGGAGTGAAATGAATATGAATGGGTAAATTACACCCGAAGGAGGATAGCAACAGCATGAACATGAACATACATATACTATAAGTTAAGGATCAGTTTGACACAGTCTTCTGCAAAAACACACTAAAGAAGACAGCAACAGCATCAGCAAGCTGCACATGTGACCCATTATCATAGCAATCCAGGCAAGTTGAAAACAAAGGATATGATGTAAGGGTAGACAGTGGAGAAATTGATCAGTAGATGCGTACTCCCAAGCTTCCGTCAAGGTTTGGACCTGCAAATTAACCCAAGTTATAGCATAATTGGCGCTGAAGTCAGACATTAAATCTAATACAGAACTGAAGAAAGCGATGCTCTGTGTTCACATTATCTGGCATCAGTATTCAGGCATACTATTTTGTATAGTTGTATCATAATAAATAATTATTATGGTAAAAACAAATTGATGTCTGGCGGCTATCCAGCATATGAAATTGCATGAGACAATTTAATTGTCTATTTGTACCTCCAATTATTGACAACATTGATTTGTAAGTGAATACACAACCTTATCAAAGGGACATTAATTAAAAGTTAAAACAGAAAAAGATGCTCTCAGACTTACGAGGTATACAGTTAGTTACCTGTGCAGTGATACTTTTATGAGTATGAACAACACCTTTAGGTCTACCTGTCATGCCACTTGTATAGACAATAAGTGCTGGATCTTCACCTGCACCATGAACATGACACAAAGTGTAAAAAGAGAAGGAGATGACGAAGATGAAGCAACAATTTTATGTATGTTTATGTGCCTGTTTGGTGGTACAAAACATAATTTTATATATTTCTCAAAATGATAAACCATCTGTTTTAAAGGAGTTCACCATATCCCTCAACAGACCTCTATTAATTGCATCCATTGCTCCAATTTGTGAATGATAATGGGCAGTTGACTCTGAAGCAATGGCAGGAAAAGATAGAACTAGTGAAAATTGAGCAGCACAACTTACGATGATCTTCAGTGTTCAATACCATAGAAATTTCTTATAAATCAAATATAAATGGGATATGTATAGGAATTAATTAAGAGTAAAGCAAAATAAGTTAATGAAGATTGTGCAGGATAGCACGAAAAAAAGAACTACTTTCAGTACATACAGCTTCCTCCCAAGAACATGCTACAATATATTATTGTAGTATGCTATTGGTTATTTAGTAATAAATACGAAGTCAACTAGCTGAAGGGAAAAGGAAAATCATGATCATAGACTAGAGCCCGATGCAGTAAAATACCAATTCAAAACTAAATGAGGGAAACAAAAGGAAATAGTCTGTGGGACTACCGAATGACACAGCGGATAAAATAACACAAATAAATATGAAATAAAATAATCAGTAAAAAATAATTTAACGTGATTCACCTTTTAATTTGAGCTACATCCACGAACAATACTCCGAATATTTTTCTTCCACTAATAAAAATTAATAGGTACAAAAAAAAGAGTCTTCCCTAGACACAAGTTAGAAGTAATATAACAATTTTGAAATAAACCAAAAAATAGCGGCACACAAGTGTGTCCCAAAAACACTCTCAAAATATTTTTCTCACTATTTTTGTCACTCCTTAATTTTTAGAAAAAATTCCAAAAATCTAACTTTCTCTTAAATTCTCTCAAACGAATTGAGATTATTGTAATTCAAATAAAAGTTATATAAAAAATATTCAGTGTTAAAACAAATCAAAAAAGTCAAAAATATTGGCTGGAGGAATTCAATTTGAAATTGAATTACTGCAACTTTTGACTTTTTTTATTTTATTTTATATGTGGTGGGATCCACATGTAGAGGGACTCACATCAAACTTTTTCAAAAATTTCGGTTATCAACAAATCTCCCCCTCCCGACAATGTAGGGGTTCCACCATTCCAACAGCCAATCGACAGTATTCAAAATATGATCTTGGTATAATTTTCGTTAACATGTATGATTCATTTTCTTCTGTATGGATCTTCTCAACCTGTAGTAGTTTTTTCTCCATCACATCTCTGATCCAGTGATATCTCACATTAATATGGTTTGATCTTGAGTGAAAGGAGACATTTTTTCCAAGATGGATAGCACTCTGACTATCACAAAAATAATTGATATCTGTCTTGCTGTAACCCAAGTTCTTTCAATAACTTTTTCATCCATAACAACTCTTTACATGCTTCTGTTGCTGCAATAAATTCTGCTTCAGTTGTAGATAGTTCAACGCACTTCTGTAACTTCGATTGTCATGACACAGCTTCCCCTGCAAAAGTGATTAGGTAACCTGACGTTGACTTTCTAGAGTCAACATCGCCAGTTATATTTGCATCTGTGTATTCAACCAACACAGGTTTGGTATCTCCAAAACATAAATATATTTTCGAAATACCTCGAAAATACCTGAAAATCCACTTTACTGCAGTCCAATGTTCCTTTCCAGGATTTGAAAGGAATCTGCTCACTACTCTAACTGCATGAGTGATATCAGGTCGTGTGCACACCATGACATACATAAAACTTCCAACTGCTGAAACATATGGAATCTTATTCATCTCATCTTTCTCTTCATCTATAGAAGGACTCTGTTTGTAACTCAGTTTAAAGTGATTAGTAAGAGGACAACTAACTATTTTAGCTTGATCCATTTGAAATCTCTGAAGTACTTTCTCAATGTACTTCTCCTGTGACAATCATAATTTCTTGACATTCCTATCTCTGATAATTTTCATGTTAAGAATTTGCTTTGCTGACCCCAAGTCTTTCATAGCAAAATACTTACTCAACTGCTTTTTCAAGTTGTTAATTTTGGAAACATTACGGCAATCAGCATGTCATCTATATAGAGCAGAAGAATGATGAAATCTTTATCAGAGAATTTTTGTACAAAAACACAATGGTCTGAAGTAGTCTTATAGTATCCTTGCTCTCCCGTAACAGACTCAAACTTCTTGTACAATTGTCTCGGTGCCTATTTCAAGTCGTAGATGTTTTTCTTCAATTTGCAAACATATTCCTCTTTTTCCTTATGTTCGAAACCCTCTAGTTGCTTCATGTATATCTACTCTTCCAAATCACCATGTAGGAAGACAGTTTTGACATCAATTTGCTCAACCTCCAGGTTAAGACTTGCTGCTAACCTCAGCACTATACGGATAGATGTCATTTTCACAATTGGTGAGAAAATTTTATCAAAGTCAATTCATTTTCTTTGACTGAATCATTTGACGACCAATCTGGATTTGAATATAAAATAAAATAAAATAAAAAAATTGAACTCTGGGATCCTTATGTGGTTCCATCTCGGGGTAGCTGAGCAAGTGGAACTGCAACATCTCCACTAAACCAAGTTGCAAGTATTCCAGCAACAAACTCAGTTAAAGCTTTAGCCACAATTCCGATTCGAGCTCCGCCAAGATTCCCATTTCCTCTAACATCATCAATCTACAAAAAAGACTTTAGAGTTGGCTACCTTCAGAAGTCCAAATAATAAAGGAACAATTTTAAAGAATAAAAGATAGGAACCACATAAGGATCCCAAAAGTGTTTGCTTCTATCTTCCCTGGTGAGCTAGTTCAGCAAAGAATTTCACTACGAAAAGAAACAAATTAAGAGTAACAGGCTTGAAATATGAACAAGTAATAATTTTTTTTTTTTGTAAATAACCTTCCAAAAGCTTAAAATCCAATAGGTAGTTTACAATGCTAATGAGAGATCAAACATTTGCTCTGCAAAATGACAAAAGCAAATGAAAATTTCTCTTTCAACCCACTGTCTTTAATCTAGCGCTGCACAGAAGATTAGAAATGTTCCACGCAGATGAAATGAGTTGCGCATAACTCTTCTGATCAGCTCTAATAGCAATGCTATCTGCAGCCGCGTTTCCCTTTTTATAATTAAACTGCTTCCTCCACCTCCACAAGTGTACCGAAATTTGGTGCAACAAAACTAGACTAAAATCAAAAGGGGATAATTTATTTATTTATTTTTTTAAAAAAAGGTTTGTTGAGAGTTTTAAATGAGCAACACATTTAGGTGAGAAGAAATTTTATTTTATTTAAAAAAAAAAAGGTTTGGTAATATGAGTAGTTAAAAGTGGTTGTGGTTGATGAAGTAACTACAGTTGGCGTACGCTTAACCTCTAATTGCTTTGGTTTAATTTATGTGTGTGCGGAAATGGTCGATGAAAAAAGAACATGGAAAAAGGCCTCAGACCCTCAAGTCCTAAGAGTCCTCTGCAGCTTCAGGCAGATTGTTTCTTTACTTCAAATTTTTTGTCATCGTATAATACACAGAAAATCTATTTTTTTTTAAATATCGCATTATTTTTAAAAACTAGACCGTTTAGTTGATCCATTGCAGGCCAAGTAGATGCACCATATGGGGTGGAAAAAATTATTTATATAAATGTAAATCAAATCAATAAAAAAAATATTTCATAAATTATTTGATTTATGTAATATTATTTTATTAGTTTAATTCACGTGGTTTGTATAAAAATTTTATATGGAGTGATATTGAGATTTTATGGTCTCAAACACAAACACGAGACCACCCATCAAGTATTTATAAATTCCTTACCATCTCTACAAGGTTTTTGAATTATTTAATTTTAATCCCTAATATTTTAAAATTTAATCACAACTTAACTCCTAAATTATTATATTAAAATATTTTAAATCTTCAAAATAAAATATTTTAACTTATCAATATCAAAATTGAAGCGGTGCACTTAAAAATAGATTAAATCTAAGAGATTTTCAAATTTAATTCTTTTCTTAAAAATTTACAATGTTATTGGGAATCACCTGTGGTAAAAAATCACTGTTTTCACTGCTCTATTATTTTATTTTATTTTGACAATTCACTTGTAAAATTAAAAACATTGCAATTTTAACAAAAAAAAATCCAAATTGCACTAAATATAGGTTTGATTTGTAAAGGAAATGAGATTAGAAGAAGAGAACGTGGTGGCATCCCCCAACAAATACCATGATATAATCCAATCCAATTCATTTTTTTGAATTTGACACATTTTGCTATTATGATTTTTAAACTTTTTAAAATAATTAGTTTTACACCTCTACTTGATTTTTTTACCTTTAGCAATCCTATAAGAGCAATTTTAAAAAATTAAGTTATTAATTGTGAATCACATACACGTTGATATGCAAACCTAATAAAATATATTATTAGCTTTCTCCCTTAAAGAAGGGGAATAAGGAATCACTCTCAGTCTAATTATTTTTCCATTCATACTCATTTCAAGTCCTTTTAGAAATAAATATGAATGCAAAAAGTTAAAGATTGTAATTACCATTCCAACAGAAAATAGAACATTAAAAAATTAAAAAAATTGTAAGATGAGATTGCCATTTGATTGATGTTCATAACCATGATAGTCGTCAAACAAACTTGCCTTCCATCGTTGGTGATCCAAGTCCCACATCGCTAATTTTAGACGGAAGCAAAGAGGAAGTGTGGTATAAATTAAAGAAACAAAAAATGTCTAAAGCATACCTTTCTCGGCCTTTTGGCTAAGATCAAGTGTAGTATCTGTTCTTATCAGTTTAATATCTGATACGTGGGCCAATGGCCCACATGATATTAAATTAATTTTTTTAGGGGGAGGGTCCACTACAGTAGCTTGCTGCTGGGATTCTCGCGCGTCGCCCATGCGTTGCACTATTGCACGGGCCTGGCGCACCCCACCAATCCTAGTATAATTATTTCTCGCCCGATTTTAAGATATAATTAAAATCGGTTTGTTTGCTTTCCCGTGTTCTTAGTGATTAATACAGTATTATCTTTGTTTCTCTTGTACGCATTAAATTTTTTAATCTTTTTTATTAGATTATATTTTATTTTCATTTGGTAGAAGAGAGGATTTTGAATGCAAATCAAATTAGAAGATTGACTAAAATGGCCGTAGGAGCTCCTGCCTTGTGTTTCAAATAAAGATTCTTCAAAGTTTCCTCCTTGACCATCTATTTCCAGAGCAGAGACATTAGATTATGTGCATCATTTTTCGGACATGAATTCGTGAATATGTCCTCCAAATTGGCAATTTTATGCTACATTTTACAAAATCATGATCTGCAGAAAATTTACAGCAAACAAATTTCATTCACAAAACAGAGATTCTTTTTTTCTTTTTCATGTTTTCTGCATAGCTTTGATATAACCCAAGTCAACAACTAACACATTTTGGGACAAACAAGTTTCATAAATTAAGGATTACCAAATCCTTTTTGCCTGAAGTAAAAATCTCAACACACTCCAATATCAATAATTTTCAGGAAACTGTTGATGCTTGTAATTAATTTGCACATGAATAATTCCTATTAAAAAAATTAAAAAAAAAAAACACAAAAGATCACTTCAAGTTTCTATAGAGTATAGAAACTAAACCTAGCTAGGTGTCTTTTTTGCTCCTGCTTCCTGATTTTGAGCTAAATATACAATCTTAACAGTATATGACACATATACAACAGGAATAAAAATAAGGTTTATAAACCCGACAGACCCTAAACTTTGAAAAAAAATTTTACTTGGACATGATTTGATTTGGAGGAGGAGAATTGAGTAGTTGACCATCACACTGTTCTCCCTGTTGTTGAGCAAAAATTCTATTCCACCCTACATTCAGTATTCAATATTAACTTTCAAGACTATACTCATTCAAATTTATTAAAAAAATAAATTCTAATAAATTGTTTTAGATCCTATTATTATTATTATTATTATATTTATTATTATTAAACACATTTAACTCCAATGTTATTGAAGGATAGAATGTGAAAATACCCAGAGAAGGGTCAAGTTGTCTGTTTTGAAGTTCTCTGAACTCTTGGCAAAGTGCACAACAAGGACAAAATATGTGAGTTGCTACATCTGTGCAAGGTTCTTCTTCCAATCTGAATTTCTTCCTCAGTTTAGTTCTGTACTCTGTACTCATTATCCACTGAGAGTATGAGGCCATTATCAGCAACAAGTAAATCAAACCCCTTCCGCCACCTGCTGCATTAATTCCGCTATTTTATATCTTACAATCAATTTTATATTTTTCAAATTAAACTATTATTTTTTTTTTCATGTTACAATGTATTATTAGCTCGGCCTACAAATGAATACATACTAATAAATTAAAATTATTTTAATATTATAATTAGCATTAAATTTTAATACAACATTTAAAAATATATATATATATATATATATATATATATATATATATTTTGATCGATCTATATATCAGAATATAAACTTGATTTACACAGAAAAATTCATGTGTTTTTATACTACTTACATGAATTTCCTTCATCCAGAACTTCTGCTATTTGTCCAAAAGTCAAGCAGGGAAAAAATGCTGTAACTACGGCTGTAAAAAAAAAAAGGTAATCAGGTTAGTATTTAGATTGGCTCTTTTGTTTTTATGCTCTAAAATGCAAAATCAACTAAGTGAAAGTTAAATTTACAAGGAAGGGAATGATGATTAGAGAGAAAAAGAGATTCTTGAATTTTTGAGAGAGGAGATTTACCATTTCTTGGATTTTCCCAACAGTCGAACAATCCAGTTGATGTCCAATATTAACCAGATCCTCAACTAACAGATCAGTAGAAGAATCCTGTGGAGTTTCACATTGCAGAATGCTCGCCTGAGATTGAAGCTGAGTTGGTGATGTTGTGACGGGTGTCGCTGAAGTCTCATCTGTTTCTGTTGTTCCATTAAGCTCTGTGATTTCAAGTTTACCCATTTGATTAGTTAATGCAACAAAACTAATTAACCTCCTATCTCCACCCATTCTTAATTTATGCATTGGTTATATCAAATGGGAAGAGAATTGGAAAAAGAAGCCAAAAAGGAGGATCATAATTTCATGAATATTTTGGTAGTTGCTCAAATTGGAATTTTCAAAAATTTGAAGTCAATGGCAATAGCTGCTCTCAATCTTAGACCAATCCAGTTCATGCAGACTTCTAGAATCTAGATGATTATTATGCATTCTTCATCGCCGTTAGTAATAAAATCAAAACTTTGCAATAATAGCTTGAGATGAATCCATATCTTCATTCATGGTTGACTCAAGAACTTGGTGCTATGTAATAATCAGTTTCCCTTCCAGGAACAAAGAATTTACCCTTTTTATGGGTGTGCTCTGGATTGATCTGGGTTGCTCTGGTGAAAAAGGTCAACACAGTTCCTGATTGGGAATTTGTAATTTCTGCTCGCTCACCAACTCCATCAATCCATGAGAAAGACCGTAAGGGCCATTAGTGTGGTAAAAAAGGCCTCTATGAGCCCAAGTTGAATGCACAATGGGCCTCATATAAGCCCAATATGACTGCTGCTGAATGCTGTGCTGCATATTTTCTCTGTACCTGATAGCTTTTAGAACTCCCGCCAAAGAAGCAACATCCTAATATCTTATTGGTTAGTTCAAAGAATACACGGATTGCCATCCTGGCCGTCCATAATGTTACTAATCAACGCTCCAGAATATTTTTTTAATGATCTCCAAATCGAAGTTACCAACAAATGCCTATATATACAGCCGAAACTATACTAATCAGAATCAGATATAGTAGCTGAGAAAAGTAATTCATTTTTCCCTCGTTTTCTCGAGAAAATGGCTCGTACTAAACAAACAGCTAGGAAATCAACCGGAGGAAAGGCGCCTCGGAAGCAGCTGGCAACAAAGGCAGCGAGGAAATCAGCTCCTGCGACCGGAGGAGTGAAGAAGCCTCACCGGTTCCGACCAGGGACAGTAGCATTGAGAGAGATTAGGAAATACCAGAAGAGCACAGAGCTATTGATCCGAAAGCTTCCATTCCAGAGGCTGGTGAGAGAAATAGCACAGGATTTTAAGACGGATCTAAGATTTCAAAGCAGTGCGGTGGCAGCTCTTCAAGAGGCAGCAGAAGCATATCTGGTGGGTCTTTTTGAGGACACTAATGTCTGTGCCATTCACGCTAAGAGGGTCACTATTATGCCTAAAGACATCCAGCTTGCTAGGAGGATTAGGGGTGAAAGGGCTTAGATCACTTCGTTTCTCTGTGACTCCCATTTTTTTTTTTTTGTTAAATTGTTTCAAATCTGTTACTAATTACTTAATTGGGTTTGATACTTCAAACTCCCATGTGTTTTTTGCTGAAGTCTAATTGCATTATTATTGTAGAGTGAGTTTAATTTTTATCGTTGATTGTTATCATTATCATTATTATTTAACTTGTCAAAAAACTTGAGAGGCGGCAAAAATAAAATTCCTCCAGCCATTTGAACGAGACAATAAAACTAAAAAAAATCCAAAAAAAAAAAAGGTTTCAATACTGGAAATTAGACTTGCAGTCCTTTTTACCAGGCAAATATCAGATATGCATGCTGGATGAGAATAATTTAAAGAGATTGTAGTTATCTACACTAATGGTTGAATTTAAGATAACTACAATTATCAATTATCTCAAAAAGTTCAATTATACACTCTCTAAGTTGGTACATGGGCAAAAAAGATTAAAATATAAAAAGACCACCGATTTTTTTCACCTAGACCATGTTATATACTACATTGGCAATTTCAGAAATTACCGTATATTTGCTACAAGCTCCAATGTCTCTATTTTAGGATAAAAGAAAAAAAAAATTGGCTCATATCATGTCAAAGACAGTGCAATAATTAAAATCAGTCTGGTTTTTTTTTTTTTTATCTGGGACTTAGAGCATGCAAGAAAAATTACGAGAAAAAAGAAAAAAGATATATTATTCGCTGCGCCACCTTCTCCACCAGAAGGAAGAAGTAGCTCTTTCAGGGGCTGGAGGCGTGAGAATGTCGAGCATAGTTTCCTTCTCTTTCGGGGTTAGTGGAACACCTCTAACAAGGTTTAAAGCCATTATGTGCACATTTGTCTTCTGTCTGTGCTTCTTGTAAGCCCAAATTCCACCAGCCGCACCTGCAACTATAAGCTACCCAAAATTCTGTCTTAGATTAAGCACAATTCTAAATGAATATAATCAACTCTTACTCTAGTCTAGGGTCTTAAACTAACCGGTGATAGCCATAAGGCCGCAGTCTGCAGATCAAACTTAGGAGCATAAAGTACCGTTTCCCCAAAGTCTTCCTCAAGCTTTTTGTAGATCTCTTTGTCAGTTTTTCCGGTGCGAATTTCATCACGAATAAGCTGCATATCCAGAGTTATTAAAATGCATACTACGAGAAACATAAAAGCAGACAGCTTGTATCTTGGAGACCGGATGACAAGAATTATAGCAGTCATTTGTTTATTCCCATGAGCACTTGTTGCAAAATCCCTATGTTGGATGGGAACTTACCATCATAAGGATCAAAGTGGTTCCAGTAGAGGTTGCCAATCAATTAAGGAGTTTTAAACAAGTAAATTTTATATGGACAGCAATATTTCCTTTCCACCCATAGTACGAACTGTTTTAAACCATTCATCAAGATTTCTCCATTCGAATAGATTTCTTGTTGACTTCACTATTTAAACCTGAGTAGAAACTACTATTGATTTTGAAAAGAACTTGGAAGCTTTGATAATAAAATAATCGCACTTTGTTTTTTAGGGGAAGGAACAAAAAATAATAAAAAAAAGAGAGTGAGAGAGAGAGAGATAAGTCTTAGGGTATGATTTTTGATGTGGCATTAACTGAAAAACTTGAATGAAGGGAAAAAGCAAGACATACAAACAATCAACCTTTAAAATTAACCCAAGTTCAAGCTCCTGAAAAGTACGCCTAAACCAGAAACCACATATTTTTTTTCCTCTTTCAAGAGTTCAAGAAACAGATAAAACCTAAAATAATCAAGCATTTACACCCTGATAAATGTTTCACAAACAACATATCACTAACAATTATAAATTCATCCACACCGCAGTCGAATAAATAAGTTTAGTATATAACCTAATATTTATTTTATACCTTCCTGAGGAGAATAGCAATATCTGCTTGAGAATCTTCAATGGATTGACTCCCACACTCAGTACACCGAACGTTATGACTAATATTTCTTGCCCGAGCCTCCAAAACCTGAGATTTCTTCACCTCATCGTCTTTGCTTTCCATTTTCAGTGGAGATCATCCAATTTCAAATCAACTGAAAGATTAAGAACTTTAGAACCACACCATCAAGTTCATTTTTAGTGAGGCAATTTATCAAACACCTGGTACACTTTGAAGTTAAGACGTATGTCACGTATGCAAGCTAATAGACCCACGCATCAAATCTAAATTGAATTCAAACACAACCGAAAGAGAGATCTTTGGATGAATACATTGTTTGAGTTTCTCGTAATTTTCTGTTTTACTATAAATTTCTCAATTGCCAAACATGCTGGGCCTAAATTAACAAAGAAATAACTGTCCATGATCATTTACCTGATAAACTGATTCTGATTGGTTTCTCGTGGATGGGTTTCGAGCGCTAGATCGGATGCTATCCAGACCTGAGAACCGAAATGAGTTGCGGCGGGAAACTTTTTCGTTATAGCGACGTCAGTTTCATCAAGGAAATAGAAAACGGATAAGGAAAACCAATCATTCTTATATTATGTATGGTTGATCATAACCTAAAAGCGTATCTATATTTTTTTTTTATATATTTCAAAAAAATAAATACAGATGTATATAATTTGTGAAAAACCACTGATAAAATTTTCTATATATTATTTTTATTTAATTATAAATTTATTTTATTTTATTTATAAATTGTCTTTGTTTATCGCTTGCCATTAAAAAAACTAAAGAAAAAAAGAAAAAAAAATTAAATCCAAATCAAATCTAAAAATAATCGAATCATCATTAACTTTTATTTTTAATTTTAATTTTCTGAATTTTGATTATGATTTATTTTTTGATTCTATTTTTTACAAATTGTATTGAGTGTGCGAACATAGTGAGACTGAAACCAAAAATTAAAAACAAACAAAATAATTTGCGGAAAAGAGCTAATTAGCCTTCACCTACTATTCAAATAAGTGGAGGAAAATTAACAATATTAACTTACATGAAACTACGAATTCATAATTTTATTTTTATACTATTTTGCTTATCATCTTATCAATTAATTAAATTCATCAATGATCTTTAAAATTTCGTGAATTTACTTCTGATTTTATATGCGAGACGCAGACATATGACTAATTAATTGTAAAAACCTTAAAACGGTTAAACCTAAAAAGAAGTCTCCATTATTGTAATTCTCTGCTCCATAATTTTTTACATGTCAGTATAAACTTTTCTTGCATGCCTGTTGAAATAGTAAGAATACTGATGGTCCTACTCCTACAGGGATAATCTTTCATCATTTTTTTTTTCGAACAAAGGGATAATCTTTCATCAAAGCATATAGAGCAGGAGTATGAACATTCTCTATTACACTTGCTACCGTTAACTTCAATAATTTCAGTTGCAAGAAACATCAATCTCAAAAAATATACTAATAAAGAAGGCCTTCCAGGATAAGCACCAGAAACGCATATGGGAGTAGTCAACAACCAACCTATCTGCTTATCTCCAGCTATCCATTTTCCAGCCAATCCTCTCACTGCCAAGCTAGAAATAAGCCAAAACCAATGCAGGAAATATGGGACTAATCAACAACAAACATATCTGCTTATCTCCCTGCAAATCATACGATCCTCATATTAAGATAAATTATGAAGTCGGTCAAAAATAAATCCCCATCTTAATCAGTAACTGTTTCAGCCATTTCTCCTTTTCCAATTTCCATCTTCCATACTGCAAATAAATGCAGGAAAAAGCTAAGGATACCCATGCTTGACCAATATGACGATGTATCTGAGTGGTCGCTTTTTTCTTCCCAAGTTGACAGTTAATCCATTCTCACCACGTTTTTTAAGGTGTTGTGTCCATTAAGGCAACTATTCCTGCATTTGCTTTATATCTAAAAGTCTAAACCTTCTCTCAGTTCTACTTCATCTTGGGACTTCTTGTTCGAAAAGTACAACACTGGAAGTAGAGTTGGAAAATGATAATTAGACAACAGTTTACTCTTGATCATCTGGGCTTCATTGGCAAAGTAAAATAGGTTGCAATTCCAATTTTATTACACCAGACATGGATGAATAAAGAAAAAATCTTTAAGATTAGCAGACAAGATTTTAAAAAAAATTAAAATATAAAATCCCCCATATGATCATTAGAATATGGACAATAGTAAGGGCACAGGGCAGGAAAGCACCCATATCAAAGTGAATGACAAGAGTAAAAGTCAGATACTTGTGTTAGAAATCAAGGTAAAGCTAGAAGCAGAAATACTCGTGTACTTGAGGAAGATAAGTTAAAGAGTCCACTACTCAATCCGAGATTATTTGTTGCATGGTATTCACCAATTCAGGAAATTGACTTGAAATATAAAATGAAACTAATAACAATGTATTAAGATGCCTTTTGATGCAATTGCTGTGTAGTAGGCACAGATAAAAGAAAAGGTAAAAAAAAAAAAATCGAACAGTATTAACAAACTAAAATATGAAACCCAATTATTTCCAACTTCCAAGTAATGATCAAGATCACTATAGTTGATTAAGTTTTCAATCATTTCAGTTGTTATGGTGAATATTATGGTGAAGAGGTAGGATGCCTAGAACCAAAAAAGAAGCTAGTAAAACTATTTTCAAGCAAAAAGCCTTTGAAATGGTATCTGACATATTTCATAACTGCCAAATATAAATTATTAGTAAACAACCACACTAAATTTCAAGAGATAGAGCTGATTATAATTAAACATCTGAACTTATTTCAAATGACCTTTAGATAAAAAATGGGGAAGTATTAAGAAAAAGACTTGCCTTTATTCTGATGGCAGAAGTGCAATCTCAATCTCTTGGAGTGATTTTCCTTTTGTTTCCAACACATTCTTCGTCACAAAAACTACTGCCAGCAAACAAAAGCTAGCAAATATTGTATACAAGACTTGTGGCCCAATTTGCTCCAGTAAACGTAGAAACAACAGACCAATAAAGAAATTTATAACCTGTAAGGCATACCGAGATTATATCAGCAACATAACAGTAGAATCTAAGTTTTAGAAACTAAAATTAAGTGAAACAAAAATGGAGTCAAAACATAAAATAGAGTAAGTATGCTTGTACATTCTAATTAATTTAAGCTGCAGCTCATAATGTAATACAACTGATTTACTCAGTAGCAAACAAATTAATTTCACATATTGAACAAAATAAACACCTACATTATCATAAATTGGGTGTTTTAAAAGTCACAACTGAAGACAGAGTAGTGTATCAAAATTTAAGCGCACATCAGCATGCAATTCAATATGTGAGGATGGGCTTCTTTAGTGTACATGCTCAAAATTAGCAAAATAATATGAACTATGAAAAATATTTAAAAATTGGTTATCTTTTCTTTACATAAATGCCAAACTTAAGATTGCTATTATGCATTCCTATCTTATTCCATTGGTTCATTAATCTATAATTTGATGCTATATTAGTTATACAGCAAGAAGGATTTGTATGATAGATATACCCACATACCTTTCCCACATTTGGTTAGATTTTCAAATATTGCATTTCAAATTCAAACCATTAATCATACCTATATTTTGGAAAATGGATCAAATTGCATTGATAATGTGAATCACAAACTATGCCAAGTTTGATTTGAAAGGGGAGTGTTGACAAGCAATAACTAATTCTATCTAGAATTCATTTGATCTATAAAACTAAATTTCACATGCATTGATTTTGGCTTCAGCAATGGAAATGAAGGGAAAGAGGAAAATATATTTGTCCATTAAAAAAATACAAGAGGGAGAGGAGAAGAAAATTACCCAATGGACAGCCATGCATACGGCCATTGCCTTTGCTCTAATTCGACTTGGAAATATTTCTGACAGAAGTAGACTAGGAACTGGACCAGCACCAAGAGCAAATGTGAAGACAAACCTGCATTATCAATTTCATGTTTCAAATAGCAGACATTAAGGAGCAAGTCCTGGTAAAAGAAAAGGATACCAAGAGAGAAGAGAGGCTTTTAAGGCTATTTGTCATCTTACTTTTTTCCATCTGACAATCTTTGTGAAAAAAAAAATTCCAGCAATTTAACATGTTTTTGCAACTTCCTCATGTTTACCTATCACACTTAGAATACTCCATTTGCTAAAGCATTTAATGTATACCCTAGAGATGCTAATTTTGGTTGCAATTATAAATGATGCCTTGTTCTAACAGATACAAACATAGAAGTTCCATTAACTCACAGTACCACGACTTAATAAATGATTTAAATCATCAAGTTGCCCTAAATTTGGTTGATTTTTATTTTTTCATAATGCTCATATATGCTTATCTTTGCTGGACAAGTTGAGGACTGACTACTTACATCAGCATGCCTCCAACAGAAAGATACAGTACAGCAGTTTTTGGTACATATGAACTAGAGGCAATAGCTTGAACACCCATTGACACCATCTGTAGATCAGAATGCAAAAGGTAACTATGCAAATAAGTGTCCATATTTAATTTTTCTGAATGCATAATCTGGGTCTGAACATCATAAATTGCAGTTACCACATATTTACACCATGGGAATAAAGCTTCAGAAGCAAATACAGACTAAAATAGACATGTTCAAATCTAAAATGTTACAGGCATAAATTATAACCTCATTCCTATTGGCTGATTTCCGGTATAATAACTCGTTAAGAAAGTTCCTATTACTCATGGACCTACCAGCTATCTGTTTAAAACCATAGAACAAAAAGGAAGAGCTGATTTTGTTATTCAATTGAACATCTGTCTATCCTATTCTGAAAATTTTCAAGTAGAAAAATTGAACGTAGGATTCTAAGTTAGATATATGTACACAAAAAAACTAAGAGTATTCTAACCATAAGATTGCACATATGTGTCTTAAAGGAAGCCACTTCATAAAAAACAAATGGTAGGACTATCTCCAAATACTCCCTCCTGAGTCACCTATTATGTACCTTAACTAAAAAATGACCATCTTAGAAAAAAGAATATTGTTTTAAGCATTTATTTTAGCTTAAAATGAACTCCTAATATTCCTCATACAACAGATATCAAATAATCTCCAAGTAGGTTTTTTGTTCTTTTTCCTTACCATTCCAGAAAAGCTCCCAATAAGAAGCACCTTTCTGCCCAGTTTATCCATCAAAAGCATTGCAATTATTGAGCCTGATGATATATAAACCACTTTGAAGAAATAATCAAATCATAATAGCCAAAGAAAACATGTACATTAAAGCCATCTTCATACCTAATAAGTTGCAGATTCCAACGCAAGTATTTGCAAAGTTTGAAGGAACACCAGCACTTCTAAAGACAGTGGAAGAAAAATAGAACACAGCATTTATGCCAGAAAGCTGTTGTAAGACAAAAAGTACAGACCCAATGAAAACCACTGCAGAAAGAGAAGTCAAAAGTAATTATCTGGAAGGAAACTAAACTAAGCTGTAAATGCAACCACAAATGAAAGAACATTTGTACCCTTGAAATGCCGACCATACAGCAATTCTAATAAATTTGCTTTGTCCACTTCATCTCCTCTGTCAAACTTGGACAATTCAGCCATTGCAGATTTGATATGTGGCCCTCCAAAAAGCTTCTCAAACTCAACTTCAGCTTCTGCACCTTTTCCCCTCTGAAGCAATTTCATAATAATCTTTTAGCATTACTTTAACAAAATTACCTTAAATTCAGAGATGGCTTACTGAGTCACACTGTTTAGAAACCTGCCCAGCTAGAATGTTTAACAATTAGTATATTGTTTATGGGCTTCCTGACAATATTGATAGCACAAAAGAAAAGCCAGTGTTAAGTTTTTTATGAATGTGCTGAACAGAGAAAAAGATATAAACATGAAGGAAAAAGAAATTCCAGCTTCACATGAATTATGTGCCTGTCCTGTAATGCGCTCCTTCATCATTGTTATTATGATTACCGCACATGCCATAACAGATGGATCTCCCAATTATTTCCATCAAATTAAATTAAGATCTGAATCCAATTGGAAAACCAATTCTTCATCAACTATTCACTTAATTGTTTACAAAATATTAAAACATCAGGGTGCGGGCCATTATATATATTTAAGCGTATCTTTGATTACAAAGTGGACTCAGAGCTATTCCTTTATGAAAGATCTATTTCCATGATGGTAAGCATATATAGATTTTTATCCCTAAAAAAATTAACACTGTTAAAGCTACTCTATGTGGTTAGATGCAACTAGATACGCAGATAGTTGAAGTTAAACTTTAGCAACATAATAAGCACAAGCCCATTCTAATGCAGATCCAAGTTCAAGAAAAAGATTACTATCTAAGATCCAAAGCTAAGAGTAGATTACCTTTAAAAGCCAATGAGGACTCTCAGCACAAAACTCCATGAATAAAGCAAGAGCTGCAGCTGGCATAGTAGACACCCAAAAACAAATGCGCCACCTGAAGAAAATTGTAAAAGTAATAAAATATCAAGTAAGCATCAATGTGCCTCAACAACTACAAGTGATCTTTCTTTTTTCAATCTCTTGTCGACATATCTTACCAACCAACAGTTTCCTTGGCTGGAAATCCTATAAATAGAGCCGCCATAAGTCCAAGGCATGTTGCAATTTGTGTCAAGCTACCATAAGTACCCCTAACATGAGCTGGAGAAACCTGATGTTGTCGAAACAAGAAATATTAGATGAATCAATGGATTAGAAGAGGAGGAAGATGGATTAGGAGATTCTGGAGTTTGAAGGACACATAAATTAAAAGATTTGTCATTTCTTATACCTCTGCCACATAGAGAGCAGCAACAGGTGGTCCAATACCCATTCCTGTTCCAACAAATAATCTTCCTAGAAGCATACCCCATAGATCCTTTGTCATGGCACTGTAACATCATGTTTCCATAATCAGAGAGTAAATACATATTAACAATTAAATAGTGATAAATATGCACGAGTTCTTTAAGCAAGAACACAAATACATTTATTGATCTAAGAGCAGTAACACAAGACGAAACAGCAGAACAAGGAAAATCAATATATAAACAAACCAATCCAGCCCCCATAAAATATTATTCCTTGATTTATGCATACTTCTGAGTTCTGATTATAACAAATTAGTAAAACGTAGAAGCCCAAAGTAGTAAAAAAAACACACTGAGTGAATGCAATGACAATGAATAAGTAAACTACTTAGATAATCTTCCAACGGTAAAGTTTAATATAATAATATACATGACTTTATTAGGTACCCAATTTGACTAAATAACTTGCAGAAAAGATTCACACCACCATACAAAACATTATGATGTATTCATAGATTATGAACTCCCCCATTTTTTAACAAGAAAACATGCATCTTGGAGTGAAAATTTATTTTCAACCAGTAATTTAATATCTTATGAACTGAAAAGGCACTGTTAATGTGCTCCAATGAATCAAATATCCTCAAAGACCAATGAGTATCAAAATTGACCAGATTAAAAGCATGAGACCATATGCATATACCTCATTGAAGCCCCTATTATCATTGGCAAAGCACACAACTGGAATGCCCTTCGTCGCCCAACTCCATCTGCAATCCAACCACTGAATATAGATCCCACAAAAGCACCCCCTAGGCATGTACTTACCACTAGTCCTTCATTTGATTAAAAGAGCCCATTAGAATAATTTTTCAAAGGAAGGTATTAAACTCAAAAAGTCCACAGAGGGATACCTTCAGCCATGGTATTCCCACTGAAGTGAAGGTCTAAAGCAATACTTTCAAGGGTCTCATTAACTACACTGCATTCATTATGGAAATCGTGAGAAGCTAAAATTCGTGAAATCTTGGAAACATGAAAATGAGAGCAAATGAGCATTGAGTTATGAACCCGAGATGGTAACCAAACAAGAATGAGGAAACAGTTGCCACCAATACATGTATTAGAGAACGCTTCCAGGACGGGTTTCCAATATCTTTGCCTATTCCGCTCTGCAAAAGCACTACAACCCACACCAGAAATCAGACAACTGGTAGTTATAGAATATATATCATTAAGAAAAAGACAAACCCAAATTTATAAACAAGTGACTAGGGTAAAAGAATGGAATGGAATTAGTTATACAAATTAAGAAGTGCTATTTTACAGTGTGTACTTCCTGCATATGTTTAAATATTAATTAGCAGAAGGAAACTTCGTTTGTTGTTATGTAGGGAAAAAGCGAAGTGATGATTCAATCAGATGTTCCAAAAAAAAAAAAAACTGAACTAAATTTACAACAGTGTTTATCTTTAAAAAAAAAAAAATACAACAGTGCTACAATGCCACTAGTTGAGCATTAAAATTATTGCAGATAACTGCAGAAAGCAAGAAATTCGAAATCTTCTGGTTCATTGAATTGAACTCTCACCTGACTGCTTTGGGAAATACCGAGCGAAAAAACATGAAAAGTATGCATAAAATAAAACGAAAATTCTCATTCCTGGCAACTTGCTTTATCTATATCATATGTTTATTGTATTCATAATCAAATCCAATCATAGTATAGAACCAGAAGTACAAACTACTGCCACATCAAAGAAAAATTAATAATTAAATATCAACTTCAAAAGTTATCTTAAACAAATAATTTCCAAACTCAATTGAGCCTAGTCTGGCTGAAATTGTTGATATGAACTTAGTTAGGCAAAATAATAACTGCCAAGTAAACAAAGAAAATCAAAATCATTACCCCTTCTAAATTGATAAATTCAATCGAATAACATAAATATAAGTTTTTCATTGTAAAAAATAACAGATTCTCAAAAACATTACAATAAAAAAGATATCTAAGAACATACTTGAACCTTCTTCTCTATCATATAAGTCCGTTGACGGAACACGCTTGGACCTCGAGGACGCAACGTCCACATGACGTCCTCTCATAGCGAACTTATAAAACCCTTCTCCAAAACCCACAAGTGGATTTTTAGCAACCAACTGCAATACCAACAGATCAGCCATAACTAACATCAAATTAGTATTTAAATTCCAAATCCACACTATTTAACCCACTGCAAATACATTGCAACTCAAAATATAAGAAATAAAAGAGATCTCCATTTTAGATCTGACACAGCCGTAGCAAGAAAAAAAAAAGATCTGACACAACAAACATCTACTCAGAAGGGAAAAAAATATTAAAAGAAAACAGAACCGCATTCTCAAATTATTATAATTATTTATTTATCTCAGAGAAAAAAAATAGAAAAGACAATAACATGACTAAAAGATCAGAGTTTAGGAAAAGAAAATCACCATTATGAATCAACCTAAGAATAAGGGGAAGAATATAAACAGCTTTTCAAAAAAAGTAAATACAAAATGAAGCCACACTTCTAATACATATACAGAGAGAGAAAGAATGCACCTATATCATTAGCTAGTGCGTCAAAATGAAGAGACAGAAAGTGATTACCGATTGAAAGGTGAACGTAGACAAGTAGCTAAAATGCGCCTGTTAGGTGATGATTTTCTGTTAATTAAAGGAAATCTCAATCACAATTCGATGATAAACTTTAAAGAAATTATAATTATATATATATATATATATATATATATATATATATATATATATATATATATATATATATATATAAATGATCAGTGTCAGCTTTCCACTGAGGATACCGGAATCTGAAGCGAGGATTTCGAAACCGCTTTTTAGGAAGAAGAAGAAACCTCCAGAATGAGATCAGTAGGAGAAGTACTAACGTGGGCATGTTGTTATATAATGGGGTTTTGATTTCACTGGCTCAGTAGAGGGGAAGCAAAGAGAGAGAAGTGAGGTAGGAGACGCTGCCTACGTAACACCTGTCACCTCTGCGTTGGTCGTTACTTGATTGCCTGCTCATCAGGAGTCGGATCTGCTGTTTTCTTTGTATGCTTCTTTAATTTGAGTTTCCAATTAAGTATTGCCACTGAGGTAAATTTGGAAGCTCAAGCCATTGCAAAAGTGTTTGATGGTTCAACATTATTAGAATTACATTTAAATTTTAAAATTTTGATCGGAGATGCTCTAATAAAAATGTTTTTACTATAAAATAAACTTATATAGGATAAAATTTTGATTTTTCAATTTCACATCAATAAAAACAATATTGTAACTAAAAATTAATTACAAAAATTACTGATATGATATTTTTATTAAGTAATTAAATCATAATCAGAATAAATAAAATATCGAATTTATACAAATTAGTTATATGAATTATATTTGAATATGATTTTAAATTTTATTAATGCTTTTAGATTTGAATATATAATAATAGATCAACATAATTAGAATTGCCAGTTAATTTTAAAATTTCTAATAAAAATGATTTTACGATAAATAAACTTATTTGGTATAATATAAATTTTGATTTTTTTTTAATTTCACATCAATACATGTAATATGATATTTTCTAAAAATAATTAAAATAAATAAAATATTGAATTTATATAAATTAGTATACGAATTATATTTGAATTTAAATTTAATGCTTTTAGTTTTGAATATATAGTAATATATCAATAGCTTATATATTTTTTATCCATATATTAATATAAATAAAAACAAACTGAAAAATAAGGTTATCAAGGCACTGAAGGTCTTAGACGCTCAATTTAAAAGTCGTCATCAGATATAAATCACGACAGCAATCAATCGTTCACAAGAATAATTCATAATTTTTTTTTCTACAAAATAATTCATAATTTAATTATAAGATATTTTCTAATTTGACAATTAAAACTTAATTTCAATTGCTGTTAAGAACATTCATATGACATGGTTTTAAAATTTTGCACCTTATACTTTTTACAAAAGGCACGATTGCCTTTTTACACTAATTTATTTACATTAATAAAATACATTATGGTGCACATTTTATTATGTAAAATAAAAACAATTAAAAAAATGAGAACATGTATATAATTATGAATAATAAATCAAACGAGTTAAGAACCATTGAGCCAAAAAGAAATTGAAAAATTCCCGTTCGTGTTTCTTCTGTACAACAAATTCACCAAAATTACAATACATTTCAACTTTTGATAAGAATACGTTGCCTGTGGACATCTCCCCTGTCAAGGTTTGAACAAACCACTAAATCAAAACGCGTATTGCAGGGGAAAAACTCTCGAATGACCACTTTGATCCACAGTGCTATTAAATTATACCGGCAACTTCGTAGCTAGTAGAGAATAACTTCTATTAAGTCGACTCCTTAGGCATTGCCAATTGATGAACTCAGTATTTGGATCTATCAACACATGCAGCAGCTATGAGTAATACAAGAATCATTGAGGAATGGAAAGTTTTGAACAATGGTTAAAGATTATTAACGAAAATTAAAGTAGGATAGATGATACCTTATTCACAAGCAAGTTTACTTGCTCCCTATACATTTCTTTCAAGTCTACAATATCGGCACGAAGTTCCTCCAACTAAAAATAAGCGAGCTTCGTCATGACATAATTACTAAAATGTACAAGAATATAACTAAAAGATCACATTCAAGTACACAAATCCGCAGTTAAGTGCCAACTATATCCCGATATTTGGTCTACAATATATGCCATAAAAACTCTCAAAGCACTTGCTGCAAGATATAATGAAACAAATAATGATGATCAACAATTCGAAAACAATAATTGGAGTTTGGCAATGTTACAACAAGCATAGTCATATAACTTCCACTCTTTAGCTCCTCACTGTTCACCATGTTTAACTACTTATACAACAATTGTTCAAGCCTGGTACAGAACCCTTCAAAACTATGAAAATAAGACAACACTTCGTTTAATGCATTACAATTTACTCCCATCCTTTTAGTTCACCAGACGTGTCAAAAACATTTTTTGATCCAGTAGGTGAGTAAAGAAACTCACAAGAAAGGCAAAGGAAAATTGAGGAAAGAATAAGAAACAAGATATGAAGCAATACAGCAGAGAAATGTGTAATTGCCTAGAACCAACACCCTCTAGCAGCTATGCAAGTGCAGCAGGAAACAAAAGCACGACTCATCTATCTGGTACAAAGGGAAACCTAACTAAATTTCAAAGCCGGTACTATGTTCATAGGCAGCGGTGGAAAAATAAAAACTGTATTTTGGCAACTCTATAATGCTGAAAGCTAGTTCTGTATTTCAGGAAAGGCTAATGTCAATGAATATGCAGGTTTAGCATACTTTGAGCATGTGTTGGGAGAAACTGAATATCTCAATCTACAAGAATTCAAGGCCAAAATTTTAGTTAGATCAAATCAGAAAATTCCAAACTGAATAATAATAAATACCTCCTCATCACGTTCCCCCATCAACTCTAGTGCAGCTGAGTGCCTTCGTCTCAGTGCTTCTAGCTCTGCTCGAATGCCAGGCAACAAGGCAGACTCTGCCTGCAACTTTTCACACTGCAGATAACAAGAATAAACTCAAAAAAATGGTAAAAGAACATAAAATGTGTGAAATCAACTTGCTCAGAATAACAGGTGGAAACTCGCCTGTGCTGTCATCTTGACCAACTCCTCTGCTAGAGAGTCACGAATTGATTCCATGGTTGTCTGAGCACATAAACATGTAAATAACTGATAAGGCTATGCATACATAATACAAGTGTTTCCATATAAACCCATATAATTCTCTAAACATATAAAACCATAGAAGCACATAATTGAAGGCACAAGAAATAAAGAAAAACAATGCATACCAAGCGAGACATGTATGAAGCAAGTTCACCCTCTTTCTGACGAAGGGCGGATTCAAAAGTACTAGGTGTCATACTCTTTATGTAGTACGGGCTCATGGTTACCTCTCCAGGATTTCTTCTTTCAGAAAAGCTGTCAGATGTGTCCAAAGATGCCTGTAGAAAATAGCTCTCCTCCAAGCTTCCTAGGCTGCTAGCACTTGAGAGCTTCCCGTTAAAGTTTCCTGAAAAATATCATAGCATATATGATCAAAAGCACAAAAGAATGAGCTGGTTCAAAGGTGCAAAGTGAAGAACGGTACCATTCTCAAAACCAGAACTGGCCTTTGCTATGGGGGTTTGATCAGATACAGCAGTAGAATGGGCACGAGCTGTCCTTTCCAAATCCAACCGAGCAGATTTTTCTCTTTCAATTTCCTGCAGTAATTTAATTGCTTAATTCATGAATCCTGTATGCAATATCGTACAGTCAACGATGTTACTAGATATGGAGACAATTTCTATTTCCAGTTTCAAGATACTGTCTTACATAATCCCAGTTTATTAAAGCAAAGGCTTCAAAATGGATTTAGATAAAGGTCAGAGAATCCCTTCTAGTGATGAAAAAATGAAGGTCACCTTATCATCGCATTCTGGGAATCCATTTAAATGAGAAAAATAAACATCTCCCTTTTCATTGGCTCATTTCATAAAAATATAAAGTTTCATGCTGCTTCAATGTATCAATGAGACTAAATCCGAGATGTAACATAGTTTTTGGCAAAGAAAACTTGAAAAGGAGGAGAGGTATTTTGAAACATAATCACGGAACCTGTAAAAAACTGGATAAATAATACAAAAACTAAAAGAACCTGCTGTAGAAGCTCCCTGTGCAACAATGCATCTTGCAACTCTTGCTTATGTTTCTGCCTGAGTTCTTTAATTTCTTCTTCAAGTTGGTTTGCACGACCTTGTTGAGTGTCAGCTTCCTCCTTAGCTGCAAGGTATTCCTGCCTATTTTCAGCTGCTCTCTGTCTCTCCTTTTCGAGGGACCTACTTAACTGTGTCTGTTCTGCTCTAAGACATGAAATCTGCAATGACAATTGATTTCAGTATATTTTTAACAGTAAAAACGTCAGCCACAACTAACAAAAGGTCACCCATAGTAAGACCTGTGCTTCAAGAACATTAATTCGAGATAAGGTTTGTGACAAGCGTTCATTCACAGATCTCTCTCTTTCTTCAGCATGAGCGGATTTGGCCTCTGCTTCCTGTTGAAGCAACAAAAAATTAATGGATAGAACATACTTACATGTTCCACATGTATTGTGTCATTACTAGAAATAAGTTTAGGGACCTGGAATCTAGAGTTTAAAGATCTCTCTACAGCAGACCAAGCTTCAGCCCTTCTGGCCATTGTTTCCTATAGAACAATTAAGAGTCATAACTTGGAAACAAAGCCACCTTAAGATTGAAGAGTGTAAAGATCACTATAGGAACTGTAAATATCAAAAAGAACTACAATCCACCTGCATTGCTTCTATCTGCCGTAATAAAGGCCTTGTAGACTCAGGAACTTGAGTGACCAACTCCTCACATCGGCGCTCACTTGCCTAGAAAGAACAAGCAAAACCACCTATAAGGACCAACGACAAAATATAGCTATATCAAAAACTAAAATCATTATTGCAGGAACTTCTACGCACTTGATAACGTTTTTGAAGGTCTGCAATGTCCCTACGAAGCATGTCTTCTCTAAAAACAGCCTACAAATTTGAAAGCAATTAAAGAAAAAAATCATCATTATTAATGGCATGTCAGTCAGATCTAATTAACAGTCTCGATAAACTGACAAAACCTGTTGTTCCGTTCTACTCAAAGTTTGCCTCAATTCTTCCAGTGCCTGAACTAGCATACTCTCACGCTCCTCAGCCTCTCTTAGATGACTCTCTAATTCAGTTCTGGCTTCATTATTGGCACGTGCCTCTGCTAATGCCTCTGCCTCCTTGGCTGCAGTCAAAGCATTCGTATAATATTCTTTTTGCACTGCAAGTTCAGCTTGGTGTTTCTCTATTGTCTCTTGCAGTAACTTTTCTGTAGCTGTCTTGTCTTTCTTGATACTCTCTACTTTATTCTCTTCAACCTGGAAGGGATCAGACAATTCAGACCAAACTCATAAAATTTAATTAATAAAAACAAAGCCAGCAAACAGTGACCATAAAAGTAAATACTTCAACAGAAGCACATTTTGTAAGTCATCTACTAAATGTATACTTACTGCAGTTTTTAGATAATTTATAACATTAAAGCAGAAGAAGGAATTCAGTATTTTTTTTACTTAAAAAACAGAAAGGACAACAGAAAAAACATATATACAAACATCTGATTTTAAAGAACGCAGCTCCACTTCCAAGGAATTGCATTTATTTTCAGGGGATACAGATCCATATCCAAATTAGCAGACATCAGAAATTATTCAGCAATAAGTGGAAAAAAATTTTAAACAATAACAACAAGCAACTTCAAAAGTAAAGTCTCATAGAAAAATATATAACATCAACGCTGTAATAATCCTCTACATAATGTCCGAGAAAAGTCCACCTTCATTTATATGGAAATTTTTCAGTTCATGGATACCAAACCCACACATGCACACACACAATAGCCAAATTTAACACAAATTCACAGTAGAGGGTGAAGCTCATCAGAAGAAATAACCAAGCCAAATTCCAGATTGAATCAGTTTACCTGAAGTTTTGTCATCAAGCCCTTTTTCTCTTCTTCAAGCTCTCTAATCTAAGCTTTCACAAAAAGTGCACAAATCAGAAAAAACTTTACCTAGATGAGAAAGGCAGTTGCACTACTATTCAATTTGAAAACTTGAAGAATCATTCAACCACTATAATACCTGAGCTCTTAATTTCCGAATTGTAGATTCTTGGGCAGCCTGCTTTTTCGAAAGCTCTTCACCTAAACTCACAGACAAATATGGTCAAACATCAAGCTTGTGCAAACCAAGAGCAACATTACTTTGCTAGGCAAGATATTGAAAATTTCTCATTAATCTGAAAGGTACTAATGAATGAAATATAGCCTTTTTTTTCTATGACAAAAACATAATACAGGACGGATATTTTTGCAGCTCTACCTTCAGCCATAACCTGACTGATAATTTCATCTTTTTCCTTCAGGAGAGCAGCCACATCACTTTTTCTATTCTGCTCTCTGCGGAGGGTATCCCTTTCCTTTGTAAGAGCATAAACCTGCAAGCAAACTTACAACGTTGCAATTATATCGCAACAGTGACAGAGATATCGGCAGCACAATTAGTTTCACCCAGAAAAACACATTTTCTTTCTTCATTTTTAAATGCATGCAGAATCATACCTCAAGCAACTTGAATTTAGTTCTATATACTTGAGGTTTGATAAATAAACCTTTTGAACATAGTGGCCTACCAAAATAAACAAGACACTTCTTAAAATTTCAAAAACTAAAAGATCACAAATATTCTGCATGAAACTCCTTTTCTCCATCATTTCTCATTTATCCTTTAAGATAATTATTACAGAAGGTATTCCAGAAATCAGTCAATACTTTTTCCCTTGGCCTTGGCAATGCAGAGAACAATCGTAGCAATTAACAGTCTTTCAAGAATACATGAATAACTACTGGCAAAAAATACCTTGCAGTACATAATCCACTAGTAGATAAAGTTTATACGCTGAGTAATATCTGTAGCTTGTAGACATCCAACTAGATTATATCTTGGGTTATGTATACAACAGGCAACAATAACAGCTCAATTTTTTCCTTTTTTTTCTTTTCATAGTTGCTGTTAAACAAAAGGCACATGTTCATGCATTCAAATTTTAAGAATGAACCTTCATTAAGAAAAGAACATCCTTATCAAGGAGAACCTAATAAAATCATACCTTTCTTTCAAGGGTTGCAAGCCTCTGATGGTATTCTTCCCTTAAAGATTCAATTTCAGCATCACTGGATTTTCTCTGCTCCATAAATTATGCCAATAGAATATAATATTCAGCCCAGAAAAGAAGGAGAATTTATTAGCATATTATAGAATGTGCCTGATAAGCTTCAAAATTGAGGGAGAGTTGATGTCGCTGTTGTCAGCACATAAAAAATTTAGAAAACCAAAAAGAGTTTCCTGGATGTAAACGATGTATCCCAACAAATGGGTAGCAGAAATCAGCTTCTTCAAAATTATACTAAGTGAAAAGTGTCAACCTTAACCAATATACTAGAATTTTTATTCTCCAATCTAAGAATGTGATAGTATTAGAAACATGGATAATAGAGATTGAAGTGTGTATTTAATTAAACATGAAAAAGTATGCAATGCATCATAAAATATTGGCAAGAGTATATAACTTGCCAAATCATTTAAAATAAAATTATTACACAAATGAAAAGCTGAGTATAAGCATTGTGCCTAATGCAGAGAGAAATGCAATTTCCATGGTTAATAATCACAAAAATTTCTACATATAATAACAGTATCAAAGAAATAATACACAAATGTGCATATATACCCAGTCCAGAGTAATTTAAAAGGGAAAAAAAAGAAAATAAGATTCATAATGACCTTCAAATCCTCAATCACAGCTTTCAGGTGCTCATTTTCATTCATCATCTTCGCGATCTCATCAGCCTTTGCCTGAAAAAGATTACAAGTAAAATTGAACTTAAAGCGCTTTAATCAAAATAAGATCAATCAATAAAATGTGCCCACGAGATGCATAAATAAACATGAAAGCGTAAACAGAATAAGCCCTGACACTGCATCAGGGATGAGGCAAAGTTTCAAGTCTTTTCCCAAATGACATTTTCTTGTGCTACATAAATTTCACAAAGTACCTGGGCTTGCCTTGCAGCGCCTTGCAATGCAGTTTCCATCATTTTCATCTCCATTTTCACCTTTTCTAATTCAACAATAGATACCATAGAGTCCGATGCACTTGATGCTGAGCTAAAGCGTTGCTCTTTAGCATCAATCTCACCATCATTGCCTTGCCTGTCCTCTTCAACTACCTTGATGTTTGCATCAAGCCCCTTAGAAATCGATTCAGAAACAATCTCTGAAGCCTCATCTGCAGGAAGTGCAGTGGGGAAAGAAACTTCACGAGTAATCTCTGTCTCTCTCACACTGACTGGCAAACCAGAGGGATCAATTGTAGCTCCAGCTTGGGTATCATTTACTGCCTCGGCTTGGGCATCATTTGAGACTTCAGCCTGAACAGAAGAACCTTCTTCTACAGTTTCCTCTGATTGTGTCTTCTGTTCATCTGTAGTTTCATGCCCATCAACCACTCTATCAGATTTATCATGGATAACACTGACATCCTCAACAAGACCAACTACAACAGCTCCTGACTTGACCTCCACTGACTCTGAATTTTCAGCAGGTTCTGCTGCTGAGATCTCTTTCTCCTGGAGAATGTCAACTGAATCCAGTGTCTTGACATCAAGGCCAACAGGTTCAGGAGGCTCAACAGGCAAAGATTGCGATTCAGACACAGGTTTGACAGGAACTGATATCACATCACCTTTTTCTTGTGCAGTCTCTGGTTGCTGATCTTCATTTTTGTTCTTGAGCACTTGATTTTCTTCTTCAACTGCCTGGTGTTCAACAGCAAAACTTTCTATCTCATTTCCCTCAACTGTAGATAATTTCTGAGGAGATACAGTTTTTTCTGAAGATTCAATATTATTATCCTCACTTTTATGTCCCATGAAGGACATGACAGGCCATAGTCCTGAAGCTAGCACACAAGCAAGGAGGAAATTCTAAACATAATCAGTCTCTAATTCATAACTTAAATATTAAAACATTTATTTATAGACATTCAAATGGTGTTGTTCATTAAGTCCTTCAAATTTCCATACATATCATTAATTCATGTTTGATAAGTAGTTTATACTAAGATGGACCAACAATCTATTGCGGCTACTTCAGATCCAGTCAACCAACTCAAAGACAGAATGATTTAGATCCATCATTCCACAAGTAACAAAACTATAGCCTTCCACTGATACAACAGTATTTCCTATCCACAGCCTAAAGTATGAACTCCTACCCAATTTCGCGTGCATGAAAATGTAGCTTGTACAAGGCATCAACAAATAAAGAGCCCTTTCAAATTGTTTACAACTAAGGGAACTAGAAACAAGATATATATAAGAGTGTACCTTCGCTGCTAGACTCGGACTTCTCCTCCAAGCCAAGAGCGCTATCGAAATTCTTCTCAATATTCTTGACACTCTCGCTGAGCTTATTCACCGCCCCAGCAAGATCCGAGAAGCCCCCTAAGGAGACCTTCCCACTAAACCACGCCATCTCTTAAGCACAACCAGATAAAAAATAACTCGATCCAATATTCATATCAAATACCCTGCATTTGCAACCCAAAACTTCAACAATAAAAAGATAAACAATCAAATGACAGATCGCAATTGACCTAACAAGTAACAAACCCAGAGAAAAAATAATAAAAATCAAAGAACTGAACCCTACCATTTATTCGAAGAGGAATATTTACATAGATAATGCACCAAAAGTAAAATGTCTACAAAGATCCGGAAACAACTTAATCGATGATAAACATCGTAAATCGGAAAGTTATTTAATTTTAATTAAAACATAAACCCAAATCTTGATGAAACAACAATACGTGAGTAACACCGCGCGTAACTAAACACAGCTTGATTAACTTAAAGAAAATTAAGGCATATAGAGGGGTTCAGATGCTAACATGATTACAGATAACGTGATCAATCTAACGAAATTCAAGTTAAAATAATAATAATAATAATAATAATAATAATAATAATAATAATAATAATAATAATAATAATAATATCAGAGAGGGAGAAATGAAACGTTAATAAATTAGGAATTGAAACCTTCTTATTAGAAATGTGATTGGATTGAATTTATGCTCTCTCTGCTTCAGGTCGAGCTATCTCGTACTGATTGTCCTTGAAAAAGAGAGGGAGGACAGGGGAAGGGAATCAAGATAGAGAGATGGCAAGTTAGGTGTGGAAATAAAACGAGGGTCGATCTGAATCATCTGGTTAAATCAGTAAGCCGCAGATTTTTATTTTTACCTAATGGTAAATTTACTAATCGGATATTAAAAACTCAAATCTCAAAACAGAAATTAACCTTTTAATTTTTTTTACAATTAACTTAGTTAAAATTAGGGTTGCAAAAAAATTAATCAAATCGAATCAATTCAATTTAATTTAAACTAAAACAATATGATTTAGCTAATTTCATTGGTGGTTATAGTTTTGAAAATTTTAAAATTTGAATTTTTTTATTAGTTTTTGATTGAGAAAATATAAATAAAATGAACAATAATATATATATATATATATATATTAATACTAATAAATTTTTAATTTTCTAAAATTATAAATTCTTTAATTGCATACATTCGTCAAATTCATTTGAAATATATAATTGAGCAAAAATTTATTTTTATTAATTTATAAATTATATTTTAATTTTTTTATAAGTAGAGTAGTGTATTAAATTTTTATATTTTGAATAATATTCCTTTTGTTATTTTGATTATATTTTTAAGTTAATAATTGTTGATTTTTTTTTATGATATTTTCATTTTTTTATTTATCAAATTGATCAAACCAATTATTTAAATAATATTGGTTTAGATATTTTTAATAATGTTTGATTTAGTAAAAAATTGAAGTTTTAAACAATACTGATTTTATTGATTTGATTATAAATTTTTAGTCTAAACCAATCAAACCAAACAATTAACACTCATAGTTTAAAGAAAACGAATTTTTGATTTTATGATTTTTTGGTGTTTTTTTTTTCTATTTTTATATAATTTAAATTAGGATTTAGGATTATATTAGCAATCATATAATTTTAAACATAATTATTGTATTATTAAATTAAATTTTTTAATCTAATAAATTTTGTTTACATCAAACATCAACAGGTAAAAAATATATATTTATGAGGATAATAATTTTATTATTAATTTTCAAAGCATCTTATATTATCATGTGGTTTTATATGTATCATTATTACTATAATATAATAGTTTCTAATGCATTCCTTTGTTTATTTTTATTTATACTTTTATTTACTATATTTTCAATTATAATTTAGAATTCATTGACATAATATCAATTATTGTTTTTGAATGGCATCTCACTTCCATTTCCTTTGCATAATAAGGATTACTGAAACCAAATAAAAAGGAAAAGAAAAAAAAAAACTAAATTCTTCTTAGGTCTCTTTTGGTATATTAAAAGAATAAGAAATGAAATCTTAGTTATAAAATAGTTGTTTGTAATTTCAATATTTTTATTTGATATGTCATACAATTGGAATTAAAATTATATTTTTATATTTGGTGTGATTACATAAATAATATATTTTACAATTAGTTTAATTTAGTTAAAACCAAAAATATTTTCAAGTTTAAAATTTATTTTATCAAAACTTTCAATTAAAAAATTTATTCTATCAAATATATTTAAATTTAAATTTTGATTATATTAAGAACTTATTTTATAAAAATAAATTAATAATTTTGAGCAATGTGAAATTAAATATGAATAAAATAATATTTCTATTTATAAATTTTTGGAGTTTATTTTATTGAATCCTCACACTCATTGCATTTTATAATGACAATCACATTTCTATTGATTGAGAGGGAGAATTTGTGTTTATTGATTGATATTTTTCTCTTTAGCCTTCATATAATTTTCACAGGTAAATTTTATTAATTTATAAGATAGAGGAATTATATATATCACAGGATTGGTATATTATTTCTCTCAAATTGAATTGCATAGTACGAGTACTTGTTTTACTATGTCATGATAATGATAGTGCCTACAGGTAATTTCATATTAATTTAACAACAAATAAAATTCATTAACATGTAATTCTTTAAAATTTTTGTAGTATATTTCTGATTTTATGCAAATATAAATGTTAAATAAATTGTTTATTAAATCCAGCACTAAGTGCGGGCTTTCGCCTAGTTTATGTAATTGAGTAGCAGCATTGAATTAACTCACTTGATGCTTCTTTCACAATAGTTTATTCCCAAAATGTGCTTTACTGTTCACCTACCTCCTTTACTGTACCACCGATCCACCTTGCTTTAGCATAACTTATAATTGGACTTGAAATTCAAATGGAGGATCTTTTAATTTGTTTAATCTTCTCCCTCGTAACATGATTTTTGCCCTTTTTCTTGATCAAGGCACATCACACATGGTTTCTCATTCTCCATTCTCTCTACTGGGTTTAAAAGGATAATAAGCAGCCAAGTGTTTGTTGTCCTTTGATCTGCTTTCTTGCTTCATAGCATTGTCTACCTCGCTATCTGTAATTACCCCTTCGTGCTAATGTGTGCGTGTTAATTGGTTCCCATTTCTTAAGGTAGACTTGTTTACAGAATTTTGTAAATTTGAACTCTTGGGGTTCTGTGAGGTTCGTACTTGAATTATTTTTGGACTGTGAATTAATTGGTGGAGGGTGGGTGGGAAATGAGTTTGCTGTTTGTTTGTATGATTTATGAGAGGCTAAAATTGATGATTATCAAATGGACGTGGAGGGGAATGAATTTTTTTGTATTAATTATGGCAGCTGGACTGCAAGGAAAGAAATGATTCAATTATTTTAGTAGTCTATTTATGTTGATGTTTAAGTTATAAATTTTATTTTCTATGATGAATGGGAATCATATGTTGTATATTGTGACCTTTGTATTTGCTTATATGAATGGTCCGAGAACTATATTGTAAGATTGAAGTATGGGATCTAATACTTATTTGAGTTTCATTTTCAGTTACGTTAACGAGTATCATTTCAATCTTCAATTGTCATGAGAATAATTATGATTTAAATTGGTGGTGCAAATAAATTAAAATGTTATATCTACTAGGGTTAAGTTGCAATTAGCTTCGTGTTTAAGTTGCAATTAAAATGTTATATCTACAGCCCAAGTGTTTGTAGTCATCTGAAATGCTTTCTTGCTTTAATTAAAGCTTACTTGCTAGCTGTAATTAACTCCTTTGTGCTAATGCGTGAGTGTTCATTGTGTTGTATTCAGTGCAAAAAGTACTTGGTAATTGTTTCTCTTTTGATACGTTGGTATTCGCACTTTGATTTATTAGTTTTTATTATTTTTTGTAGGTAAAATCCTTGAATGATTTGATGTTATAGTTATCTTATTGTTTTTGTGTTTTGGCATTTAATATTTTGTGCTTTTTAATTTTTGTTGGGTTCATCACAATGGTGTAAAGATTTTCTTAATGTATTGCTTATATTGGCTTAATTGTTTTTCGTAACAATTCTCTTTGCCTAAGCATCTATTTCTTATTTGATATCTTCTTTTGCAGAATCTCTTTCAACGTCGCCAGTTTTTGACTATTATTGGTTTTCTCATCTGTCGTTTTTTTTTTAAAATTTTAATATCTAGAGATTTTTAATGTTTTTGTTTTAATCTTAAACTATAAATACAAGAAGAAATATTACAGATAGTGATGGAAAATTGAGTTCTATATTGTAATGGGAGTGCATAATTTTTATAATGCCATGCTATTCAAGCTTTGAGGCACTGGGCTGTCTACTGCTGAGATCGTGAATTATTTTATACAGTGTTGGGGAGGTAAATTTTCAACGTTCCAAAACTTTTATCGACAGGCAAACTTGACGCCAAAAACTCTATACAGTGACGTGATCGTTGCCAAAACTCTCCCGCCCTATGTACTATATAGGTAGAAAAAAATCCTGTAGTGAAAGTATATCGCAGCCATAAGTTATATTAGGTGCCAAATTATTTCGTCGTCATATACATTTTCAAAAAATATTGCAAATAATTAAGTGAATATGAAACATTTTTAACTAATTTAAAAATTGCTAATGTTACGTTACTATTAAAAATAATTCATTTAAGTATAAGAATGTATTTAATAACAGACAAATTTTAATTTTTTCTCTAATTAAATTATTTAATCTGTATACGTTATATTTGTCGCTAATGCATTATTTATAATGATGAAATTGAAATGATTGCTATTCAGTTAATAAACATAATTAAATGTTATTCCAACATTAACTTTTAAAAATTTGGGTTTAATCTAATTCAATCTTAAAATTTTATAAACATTTATCAAAGTCTCTTTAAATTAAACTAGTATATTTTAGACAATTTGATGTGCTTTTGGATTTAGTAGAAAATTAAAAATTTTAAAGATATGGAAACAGGGTACTCTAACCTCTAAAATTAGAACTTCAATAAAAAAAAAAATTATCAATTCTTAAAGGCTTTTAGAATGTTTTGGCACGAAGTTGTTTATTTAGACAAATATGTGAATTTTTCTATTATTCTAAATAAAGAGTTTTTTTTTTAATGGAAAGCCAATCAATACCATGAACAGTTTTTTCAAAAGTAAAATAATTTATTTGCAATTAGGTGGAGTAGGAGGAAATAGGCTTCTATCACACTCAGATCCCTATATATATGTCGAGAACTTTAAGCCAATCGTTAGCATACACAAATCAGAAGTGAAAAAAAAAGGAGGTAATTACATTAACGTGTTAATGTGAATGTTAATTGTGTCCACAAAATTTTATTTTATTCAACTGGGTTCTGTCCACATTACGTATATTCAGTAGACAAAACAATGCTTAATTTGCCTTTTGTATAATAAATTCAAGATTAATTTCGTTTTCCTAATTAATGTCTGACAGTGATGCATAACATGAGGATCGTAGGGCTTTCCCCCACAAGTACACTTCCAATTAATACGATAATATTAAGCACTGCTGGGGTTTATAATGAAGCGATGGTGGGACTGGACCAGCTACTAAAATCGTTTTGCATGCAAAGCATTTTCCGCAAATGTGCTCACACTTTGTAGGTCATGAACCTATATATCAACTTTCTCCTCGCTTTCTCATACTCAAACCTCGAAATCTTTGACCCAATTGGTAATACATACACCACAATTCAATTGGAAACAACAAAGCCAAATAAGATTTGTTGTTAGTTTAGCATACAATAAGAGAAAAAATAAGCGGCTAGATAGTTCTCTTATCTGATATTAGATGGTTGCATCAGTAGGAGACAGAAGATTAGGACGGCAGCTGCCTTCACCGCACCTGGGTTCATCATAGACACAGATCTTCAATTCAATATAATTAAAATATACCATATTATGAAAGAAACTAATTAAACCAATATAAATGTGGCAACTTAATAATAATATATAGGTTTATTAGCTTCAGTAATAATATTGCTTGCTGAGAAGTTTGAGTCAAATTAACAACTTACTACCTTCCCATTGTCTCTATATATCGATTATCAATATAATTTCTGTTTTTTATGGAATAATTCTTTTTTATTAAAAAAAATTATTACTACATTTTTAAAACAATCTTTTATTTTATTTATGAACATATTAAAATTAATTATGAATTATTATGATTTAACAATAGTATTCATAAATCATATTTTATGTGGCATATGTTTATATTGGTTGGATTAATTTATGAGAAATTCTCTCATGTCATTGGGCCTCATCCTGATAGATTAAAATATGTGATGATTGAGTGAGTTGGTTCATCTTGGTCCAGACAGCACTGATGCTGGCTGCGGATCTGAAGATTTTTAAAACCATCACCACTTCTGCAAGAGCTTCCACCACTATAAATGTTAAGAACCCATAATCAGAGAAAGTTTACATTGTCATTCCACCCTCTAAAACCTTCACCAACATAGACATTGAAGGTCTTCTATTGGGATCATTATGCAAGCACCATATACCTATCTCATCATCTCCACACATTCTTCTGCGTGCTGCTGCATGTCTTCATTGCATTTATCCACCAAAATCAGTTAGCTGGTTCGCTTCTGCCTTTTGTTTAACAGTAGGTAGAAGCAGAACATCATCTTCCTCTGGCTGATGCAGGTCCAAATTTCTCCTTCCAGATATAATTACCAAGATAACAACACCAAAGCTATACACATCAACCTTCTCCATTATCTTTCTGCTCAACCATTGAGGGGCCATATAACCTCTCGTTCCTCGCATCTGGGTTGTAATTTGGCTTTGATTCCTCTCAATCAGCCTTGCCAAACCAAAATCAGATAGCTTAGCATTCAATTCTTCATCAAGAAGAATATTCTGAGGTTTGATGTCTAAGTAGGCTATTCTCATTTTGCAATTATATGCTATCCCCTTGGCAATTATTTAGGATTATTTTCTTCCTGATTTTCCATTCGAGAGCTGTTTGTAAATTCCTGATTTTCCATTCGAGATCCTTTTGTCTAAAGATCCATTGCTCATATAGACGTAGATTAACAGCTTGTGGGAATTTTCAGCACAGAATCCTACAAGTCTTATCAGGCTGAAATGGTATATGTTGCCTATCGTTTTTTACTTCTGCTAAAAAAAAATTTCTTCCTTGGCCAAACCGATCTAAGCGCTTTACTGCAACTTTCGTGCCATCACTCAAAGTCCCTTCAAACACCAATCCGAAACCCCCTCCACCAAGCTTTTTGTGGAAGTTCTGTTGCAGTTTTCAAATCTCGGTAAGTGAATATTTTGGGTAAGTTTGTAACATGAAGCAGTGAATTCTCCCATTCCTCATCTTCTCCGGGCTTTTGCTTTCTTATACAACGCAGACGTATCCAGAGGAAGAGAAGTGCTGCTGTTGCTGAAATGCCTACCAATACCAATAACAAAACTAACACAAAGGTTCTTGATTTCTTATTTGGAGGATCAGGTACTGAAGATTCCGGGCTAGGTGCAATTGATGGTGGGGCTGATGATATTGATGATCTTTGCACTTTAATAAATTATGTATAGTTATATGGAAGAAGTCCTTGTGAAGTTGCCATCAATGATAAAATCTGCGATGGTAAGTAGCAATTTCCTCTTGAAGTGCGGAAATGGTATTGAAAAAGAGCTGCTTTGCAAGAGAAATTATTCAGGCAGAATTTCTTGCAGGTGTCTACATCCATACCGGAATAATCTGTCACAAAACTGAAATAAGAAACCTCATCAAGTTGAATGAAGGAGTGCATATGGAGAGATTCACAGGACAACTGGGTTGCTTCCTTGCATCCAACACTTGAATTGGAATTCACAAAATACCTCTCATCACCATCCTTCCCAACAGGACAGCTGCAACTACCTCCATTTGAGCAGATACCATAGTTTCCACAAACCACTGGATAAGAACAGCTCCTGAGCAGGTTGTCAGTTAAGTTATCTGTTGTGGAAATCGGGTTAGTTTCCACCAAAATGAATAATTGTGCCAAAAATTAAGACAAAGAAAAATTCCCAGGTAGTTGGTGGAGTCACAAATGGTCTCACTTAAAAACCAACTTCCTTAGACTCTTGAGTCTTGGTGACAGAATTTTTCTAAGATAATTTAAAGCACAATATATCACAAAGTAAAAGACCCGACAATAGCTATTAAATAGAAATAAAAGGAACACCAGAATTTAACGAGGTTCGGCCAATTATGCCTACGTCCTCGGACACTACTAAAATAATATTTCACTATTTCAAAGAAATATTACAAAGTGAAATATTACAAGAGAGAGAGGAAAAATACAACCAATCTTAGAAGTAGAGAGATTGGTGGTTTTTGGGATGAATTGTTAAGAGGGGATGAAGTCCTTTTATAGCCTAATGCTATGGTGGAAAAATCATCTCTTTCCGATGTGGGATTGTCATATTTCAACAAATCTCCACCTTGACAATCTCACAATTCCAAACAAACATCCTCTAAACTCTTATATTACAAATTTCAGTAATGTCTCCAAATGCGCTTCAAAGCGCCCAATTTCAAATTCTAATAACATTTATCAAGTCCAAACAATGTTGGAACTTGACACTTGTCACAACTTTCGTTGCCATATCTGCGTGATTTTCAGCAGTCAAAATCTTCTGAAGAAGTATCCCACCATCTTCAAGAATTTCCCGTACAAAATGATATCGAACATCGATATGCTTCGTCCTTGTATGATAAACTTGATTCTTTGCTAAACAAATAGCACTTTGACTGTCACAATGCACTTTGACATGCTTCTGACCAATTCCCAAGTCATTCAATAACCCCTGAAGCCAAATTGCCTCCTTAACAGCTTCTGAAACTGCCATGTACTCTGCCTCTGTTGTAGACAAAGCAACTGTTGACTGTAAGGTGGACTTCCAACTAACCGGTGCCTTTGCAAGTGTGAACACATAACCGGTAGTAGATCGACGTTTGTCTAAATCACCTGCATAGTCGGAATCACAATATCCAACTATATACTGACCACTTTTCTCATCCCGCTCAAACATTATACCAACATCTACAGTATTATGAATATACCGTAGAATCCATTTCACAGCTTGCCAATGTCCTTTGCCAGGATCATGCATGTACCTGCTCACAACTCCAACTGCTTGTGAAATGTCAGGCCTCGTACACACCATTGCATACATCAAGCTACCAACAGCATTTGCATATGGAACCTTTGACATATATTCTCGTTCTTCATCACTTTTCGGAGATAAAGATGCACTGAGCTTAAAATGAGGAGCAAGTGGAGTACTAATTGGTTTTGTATTCTCATTTATCCCAAAACGCTTTAGTACTTTTCTCAGATATTGTTTCTGAGTCAAACAAAGTCTCCCCAATTTTCTGTCTCTGCATATCTCCATACCGAGAATCTTCTTAGCTTCCCCTAAATCCTTCATTTCAAATTCCTGATTTAGTTGAGCTTTTAACTTCTGAATCTCTCCTTCATCTTTTGAAGCTATCAGCATATCATCAACATAAAGGAGGAGATAGATAAAGGAACCATCCCGTAGCTTGCGTAAATATACACAATGATCATATTTGCTTCTTGTGTATTTCTGCCTTATCATAAACTTGTCAAATCGTTTGTACCACTGTCTTGGAGATTGCTTCAATCCATACAACGATTTGCTCAACTTGCACGCCAAATTTTCTTTTCCAGCAACTTTAAATCCTTCTGGCTGAGTCATGTAGATTTCTTCTTCTAAGTTTCCATGTAAAAATGCAGTTTTTACATCGAGCTGAACTAGTTCCAGATCAAATTGTGCTACCAAAGCCAGCAGTATTCTTATGGAGGAATGTTTTACAACTAGAGAAAATACTTCATTATAATCAATTCCCTCCTTCTGAGCGTAGCCTTTAGCTACCAATCTTGCCTTGTAGCGGATATCATTCTTATCAGGAAATCCGTCTTTCTTTGCATAAACCCATTTACAGCCAATCGTTTTCTTTCCCTTTGGCAGACTTGCTAGCTTCCATGTCTGATTCTTTTCAAGGGACTGCATCTCTTCTTCCATAGCCTTTCTCCACTTTTCTTCTTCTGAGCTTTGAATAGCTTCACAATAAGTGGAAGGAATCTCATCATCTACTGAAGATGTATAATTAGTCATATCTTCAAGTCGAGCAGGTTTCTTAATCTTCCTTTTCGGCTTTCGTAGTGCAATTGGCTCAAGTTGCTGAGGAGGTTCTTGTGCTGAAACCTCTGCTTCCTCATCTGATCCATTTTCTACCATTATCTCCTCTTCTTCCGTAGGAGTAATTTTATCAGACTCTACAATTGCTGGATCAACAATTCTTCTTCTATCAAACTCCACCTGTTTGGGAGTTTCCTCCACCTGCTGTGGAGAACCATCCGTCTGTTCCTTTGTTACCTTTAACATGGTAGACTCATCAAAGGTAACATCTCTACTAAATATTATTTTCTTCGTCTCTGGGCACCATAGTCGATATCCTTTGATACCAGAGGATATCCCCATAAAGATAGCTTTCTTTGCCCTTGGATCTAACTTTGATTCCTTAACATGATAGTATGCAGTGGAACCAAACACATGTAAGGAATTATAATCTGTAGCAGGTTTTCCATACCACACCTCCAAAGGTGTTTTGCCATTGATAGCAGTTGATGGCAAACGATTAATGAGATGACATGCGTATGTTACAGCCTCAGCCCAAAACTGTCTGCCTAATCCAGCATTAGACAACATACACCGAACTTTCTCCAGTAGAGTTCGGTTCATGCGTTCAGCCACCCCATTCTGTTGTGGTGTATTTCTGACAGTGAAATGTCGAACAATTCCTTCATTTCTGCAAACTTTCATGAAGGGATCACTTGTGTACTCTCCGCCATTGTCTGTTCGAAGACACTTGATCTTTCTGCCCGTCTGAGTTTCTACCATCTTCTTCCAGATGAGAAAAACTTCCAACACTTCATCCTTTGTCTTCATTGTATACACCCATACTCTTCTTGAACAATCATCAACAAAGGTAACATAGTAGTGTTTACCTCCCATTGAAGCAGTTTTGGAAGGACCCCATACATCTGAGTGAACATAATCCAGAATACCCTTGGTATCATGGATTGCAGTGCCAAACTTCACTCTCGTCTGCTTCCCTTTGATGCAATGCTCACAGAAGTCTAATTTGCAGGTTCGCACTCCTTGCAATAATCCTTGATTCGCCAGAAGTTTCAAGGATTTTTCGCCTGCATGCCCCAAGCGCATATGCCACAATCTGGTTATTTCTAGCTCATGGTCATCACTAGAAACTGCTGCTGTTGTTCCAACAACTGTATTGCCTTCATAGTAATACAAGTTGTTGCTCCTTTGAACTCCTTTCATCACCACAAGTGCTCCAGATATAACCTTCATTACTTCATTTTTAATGATTATAGTGAAACCCTTTCTCCCAAGGATTCCCATAGAAATGAGGTTTTTCGTCAGACTGGGCACATATCTTACGTCTGTCAGAGTTCTGATTGATCCATCACGATTCCTCAATTGGATTGAACCAATTCCAGTTGTTTTGCAAGGGCTGTCATTTGCTGTATAGACAACTCCACCTTCAATTTCTTTAAAATCGAAAAACCATTCCCGATTGGGACACATATGGTGGCTACAGCCTGAATCCAGGATCCAAGCAGTCGAACTGCTTATTGATGGCATCAATGCTAATGAAAAATCTGAATCATCACATTCAGCTACATTTGAATCTGCAACAGCCTTGCCTTTGCCAGATTTGCTTCTCAACTTAGGACAATCTTTCTTCCAGTGCCCTTTTTCTCGACAAAAGGCACATTCATCTTTGCCCACTCTGGACTTTGATCTGTCTTTCTTTCCCCTGTTCTTATTTTTCGAACGGCCTCTTACTATCAAAGCTTCAGCTGCTCCACTGGTGCTATCCTTCTTGTCTTTTCTCCTCAATTCATAGCTGTATAGTGCAGCACATACTTCACTAAGAGACACCTCAGCTTTCCCATGGAGTAGAGTAGTTTCTAGAAACTCAAACTCCTCAGGAAGGGATCCCAACAGCATTAGGGCCAAATCTTCATCTTCAAATGTCACATCCAAGTTCATCAGATCTGCTACAAGTTGATTGAAATTGGTGATGTGATCATTCATCGTGGTACCAGAAACATATGTGAATCTGAACAGTCTTTTCTTCATATGAAGCTTATTTTGACTGCTCTTTTTCAAGAATTTTTCCTCCAATGCCTTCCACAATTTACTTGCAGAAGTTTCTTTACAAAAGGCATACTTCTGCTCTCTGGACAGGCACGATCGAATTGTACCACATGCCAAACGATTGATTGTCTTCCATTCCTTCTCATCTGCACCTTCTGGCTTTTCTCCCTCAATGGCAATGTCTAAGCCTTGCTGAAATAAGGCGTCTAGAACTTCACCTTGCCACATGCCGAAATGGCCTGTACCATCAAAAATCTCCACTGCAATTCTCGTATTTGCCACAGCAGTTCTCGCCAAAATTGATGAAGTAGAAGCTGTTGTGTCCATTGTGGATTTTTGTCTGTCTCTTGCCATTTCCTTTTTAAGACTATTTAATAGCTTTCAAATGCGGAATACCCAAGAATCCAAGGAAACCTTTCTGATGTGGAAGATCAGCTTACACCGCAACCACAGAGCATATAACTCAGTAACCTTGGCTCTGATACCAATTGTTGTGGAAATCGAGTTAGTTTCCACCAAAATGAATAATTGTGCCAAAAATTAAGACAAAGAAAAATTCCCAGGTAGTTGGTGGAGTCACAAATGGTCTCCCTTAAAAACCAACTTCCTTAGACTCTTGAGTCTTGGTGACAGAATTTTTCTAAGATAATTTAAAGCACAATATATCACAAAGTAAAAGACCCGACAATAGCTATTAAATAGAAATAAAAGGAACACCAGAATTTAACGAGGTTCGGCCAATTATGCCTACGTCCTCGGACACTACTAAAATAATATTTCACTATTTCAAAGAAATATTACAAAGTGAAATATTACAAGAGAGAGAGGAAAAATACAACCAATCTTAGAAGTAGAGAGATTGGTGGTTTTTGGGATGAATTGTTAAGAGGGGATGAAGTCCTTTTATAGCCTAATGCTATGGTGGAAAAATCATCTCTTTCCGATGTGGGATTGTCATATTTCAACATTATCATCATCAACTTCTGACACCGACCCTCCATTCCATTCGTAAACTCTCAAATGCCCATCTGGATCTAGTCTTAGATACTGGAAGTTTCCCGTGTCAGGCACACACTAAACATTAGTGCCAAGTCTAACTGGGAAAACAATATCAAGTCTCCCAGTTTTAAATTATTTGGTTCTGTTCCCCTGCTGGAAAACTATATGGTACATCTTCGGCAGATCAGACTCTATATAAGTATGCAAATTATCATCCTCTATTGCCAAGTCAAATGATCCCTGTCTCAAATTTGAAGTTGAGATGCTGGATATGATTCGATTATGTGCAGTAATCTTTGCCCAGGGAGCCATGTGTCTGTAGGGAAATCCCAAGATTACCAAATTATAGAACTAAAGTCCCCATCAGCTATAACAAGCTGAAGATTGCCATTTCCGCTAACATTCATTGGATTGATAGATGAGGATGAAGTGTTAGAGGACCATATATACGTACCATTGAAATCAGACAGCACCAGATCCCCATCCTTAGTGAACTCAAGGGTAGCATCTTCTTTCACAGGATTGGCTCGGTTAGCTGTCCAAAGAACATGCGGGGGAGTTCCTCTGATAATCGTCTAATCACTTGTAGCCTGGACTGCGAACATTGAAAAGAAGAAAGAATTCGCTGTCTGATTCCCGTAGAATCCGCAACCAATAGCAGGGTGATTTACAGGATTGCTGTTGTTAAGCAGGACAGGTCTGATAGTGGAATCATCGATGAAATCTATGGTTCCTTTATCAATAAAGTCATTGTTGATCCAGGTAGTTGAGATGTTACCATAGGCATAATCCGTTCCTACAGCCTGCAGAAGAGGGAAGTTTATGACGAACAGAATCAGAAGAACCCCCATTTCATATCCATGGCTTGTGTCTCTTTCTAGTAGCCAAGAATAAGAGTTGAAGGATGACTCCAAGAAAAGTGAAATTAGTTAATGGAGAAAAGACTTCTTAGGTAGAGTGAGTTCAATTGAGAGGAATTTTCTTCCGTTTGCTTCAAAGTTCAAACTATAACTAAGTCTGTCAATCTTCATATTAAGTCAAAGAACGTACAACTGGATGATCACCATTTTCCTTTGCTTTTCCTTTTCTTTCTGTTAATTGAAATTTAAACCTTCTTGTTTCCTTTTTCTTTCTATCGATTAAGTTGTCAAACCCAAATATCGGCTTGTAATAAGCTAAGCTCCCCGTAATCCTGTTCGAATTAATAGTCAACTCAACCCCTTAAATTTCTTGACAAATTTCAACATGATCTAAATTTATGAAAACTTTAGATGAAACCTCTCAAAAACCTCGTATGAATTGATTTTAGATTAAATTAGCCATTTATAACGAGATTACTTACGTTGATCTATCGGAATTTGGTTAAATTGTCCATGAGTCCAAGTTGAAGATTAATTTGGTCATAAAGGTAATTTTTGTATTAAATTGACACTTAATCTGATCATAACCTAAGAGACGAGCCAGCTGAAGCATAAGGTTGCGGAGAGAACCAGTATCTGCCACACACGGAGCAGGCACTATCAATCACCACCATAAACTCGTCTGAGCAAACAAACCACTAAATACATGCACGCCCCTCAACTTGGAAAATGAAAAATTTCTAGGCAGGGTATCCTCTATAACCACCAAATACAATAAGAGCGCTCGTCTCAAGTTTTCCCAATAAGGCAACAACATAATCGAGTTTCGATAGCTCCAAGTTCAGACATGCTTTGCAATCTAGACAAGCTTATAGTTCCATGTATTAAGTGTAAGCAGGTCGAAGATGCAACGATGAAGTTTCCCAATGAGAAAACCTCTATTACATAAAATTACACACTTGCATTCTGTTTGGTAGCATGACTTACTGGCCCAAAATGTCAGATACTGACTTGTTGATGATCTGGAATAGCTCTTCCCTGTTAGCAAAGATGAATGCAGATTATTCCAGATTTAACTGTTAATGGGCCAGCAACCATATGAATGTAATGCACTAGGTACATTTTAACAACTTGACAAGCAAAACAAAGGGTTTATTTGAATTTACTTACCGATCAGGTTTGAATAAGAGATACCGATATACAAACCACTGGATTGGATAGAAAGTTTTGGTTAGTACGAACAAAGCAAGGAAAATGTAAATGCAGCAACTACAAATTGAAAGAAGATGGTAGGAATTTTTAAACTAGTCAATAGACAAGAAAGAAAAGACGGCAAATCATGCTTAAATACAACCAGGCCCATAAATTAGTGCTGCAAGTTTTACCCGTTTTCCTCTTACATTCTCAGAAACTCTTGGTAGATGTATATACTCACCGAAGAATAAAGTATGCCAACTAGTTCGAGTGCATTTGGAATGAGCGGCAATTTGTCAATGGCCTATTAAGATAAAGTAGAACATAGATTAAATAGAACTATCAGAACTCTCATTATGACAAAAGCAGTAAATGATAAGTTGCGATCCATAGGAATGTGCATTATGTGGTGCTGAGGGATGGGAACTAAATTTGAAGATCTCTACTACCATGATAATTAAAATAAGTAAAGGTATCCTGCATATGGCATAAAATTTCTGGCAGATAACAGTTCCACATGAGATATTGTAACTTTGAATTTTCTGAACTTATTCTGGTATGATATCTTAAATCTGGGGCTGGGTAACAGAGCCTTGCATCCCCCAGCTAGAAAAACATTGCTGCCAACCTCTAGCATGATCATTTCAAGACTTAAAAGAACAAAAGGAAAAGGTTGGCAAATGTATTGGACATTTCTATTATATTGACTACTACATCAGAACTCTTTGCATCGCCAATTCCCATAAAAATCACCTAATTGCATGATTAATTAATTTCTGATTGAGCATCTCTCCTCTAAATCAATTTTGCGAATAGTATTTCCCAAAAATTTAAAGGAGTGAACCAGAGTAATTACCGATATAAGATTTGCTGATGCCCATAAAGCTACTATAGCAGCAAACCCCAAACCAACAAGAGCCACCCGATCTTCAGGTTTATCCCACTGTTTCAGAACAATCCAGGAATATAACATTATATTCCAAAGAATATCCTAGAAAATATAGTATGTTCTAAATGCATAGGATGGCTTACTTTCCCTATAAGAGAAATGATGATTAAATTGAATAGATCAAGGATTCATCAATCTAAAATCAAGCATCTTGCTTGCAGTCAACAAAATGAAGATTTCAACTTTGCATTATAGTGATGCACAAATACAAGAAGCAATGATGAGTCAAGAATACCACTGGGAAAAAAACATATAGAGAGGGACTCACAACATTCTGGACAGACTTAATAACACTGAGGGAGTTCGAAGATTCGGAGCTTTCTCCAGCAGCCTTCACAACAATAGCAGCACGATTCTGTCTCTCTGCATTTCAAAGTGTTAGGCCGGCGAAAAATATATAAAAGAAAAAGTACAGATAGTAGAAGGAACCTAACCCATGTAATAAGCTGCATTTTTAAAATCACAAATTGAAAGATACACAGTACTTAAAATATATAGCACATAAACTTAAGAAAACAGACTCCACTGCATTTGTACAATTATCAATCAAAATCTTCAACATTCGACACCGCAAAAATTGAGTTCAGGATTCCAAACTTTTAGAACTGAAATTTAGAACTCATTGACAAATATTATATCTTAATATTTTGTAAGAAAAATAATCTACAGCTTAATATTTGGGAAGAAAAGGAATATGTTATTTCTTCATGAAAAAGTAATAGCAAATATTTTTTTTGTGTTCTGCTCATTATTGTAGACTTCCCCAGAAAAGCACCTACAGCTGAAAAAATATGATTCAATTCTCAATCAAGACAAATTCATTCATAGAGAGTCACAAGTATGACCAACAAATATTAGCATACCAGATTATGATTTTCTTCATTTTTGCATTCATAAGGAAACATTGAGTCTCAAATTGGATATAGCATTCTGTTCAAATCACTATTTCCACCATGAGGAACAGAAAGCAAAAGACAAAAATGTCTCCAAGGAAATAATTAAGTTCCAATAAATTACAGTTAAACTGAACCATAAAGCTTATAAACTTAAAGTGAAGCAATAGCCAAAATATATATTTTAGAATCCACAAAATGAAGCTCACCTCTAAAGGGAGAGAATGTAAGTTTTTGAAGAGGTCTGAAAAGGGCATTTCTACCAGTGGCCAGCAATGGCGGAGGAGGCAAGCTTGCTACAATGGAAGCCATGTCTACCTGGAAAAAAAATGTTACGATTAAAGAAAGAATATAGGTACGACAGCAAGAAAGATCAAACTTTGAGAAGTTTGTTTTTTTGAATTGAGAAATAGAGACAATAAATTATAGTTTAGAAACCAAAACTGGGTTTCTGTAAATTTTTACCTCTACGATTGCACAGAGAGAGAGAGAGAGAGAGAGCGAGGGAGACACTGAGCTATTAACACCACAGAAATGTTCGAGCTTTGTGGCCAGGAAGGCGGAAGTACTAACCTCATAGAAGGTTTATTCAAGTGCAGCCAAATACAAATAATAACTGTTGTTACCGGCTCTTATCCCATCCGTTTCAATGACTGGTGCTGCACCTTAAGAGGACCAACTTATTTCGCTTGATAATGGTTGTAATTTGAATACTACACATTAAAAAGGTTACTCTCACAAGCATTTCTCTTTAAATTTTAAATAAAAATAATTAATTTGAATTTTGCACATTCAAATCGGATTTTTTAAATGATTAATAAATTAAACTAATTATAAATTATTAATTTCTCATGTATAAATAATTATTCTTGTTATATAACAATTTATCTTTAATTAAATTCATGATTTAGACATTGTTTTTGTTAACAGTGGCCTCTTGAATCTTTTTGTAAGACTAAATATTAAACTCCTGAATCTTTAAAAATGCATACATTAAACATCAAAACTCTTAAAAATTTAATAATTTATATATTAATGTTTTTTCAATGTGTATATTTATAAAAATAAAGGAGCACAATGTAACATAATAAAATTATACAATTTTAATAGATAAAAAATTGAAAATTCAATACCTATTTTTCTTGAAGAAAATGAAAAAAAAATAGACACTGAATAATTTGTTTTGCTCATGATTTATTCATCAATCTACTTTAGATAAATATTTTTCAGTCTTTTCAAACTAAAACTCATTAGCAATGGGTCTTGTTTTCATGTCAAAATTCTCATTCTTGTTTCCCAATGATCTTTGATCCTCTTGCTCTTGGTGATGGAACAAGGAAATCACCCCCTTTAATCCTCTTGTTCTATAACTTAGTCTTTTTAATGGTGAGGGCTCAGCTAGCATCCATCAATGCCTCTTTCTCATACTAATTAGGGGTGAAAAAAATAAAAAATAAAAAATAAAAAGCCTCATCACCTGAAAGTTCAAATCGAGACTAAACTGAAAACTAGGTTAATCAAATGGGTGAATTAAAATTTTGGTTAAATTTTTATAGTTTTTTTTTTTTACTTGAACTCCAATGGTAACCATGATTAACCGGTCTATATACATAATTTTTTAAAATTATTTTTAAATATATATGAATTACTTTTTTATCCTTGCATATATTTTCTTATCTTCAATATTGATGATTAAAATGCTTTTAAGTATTTTGTATTTATTGTATTTTATATTTTGTCTTGTAATCTTGAGCTGAATTTAGAGAGTTAGAATATTTAACGTGTGAAATTATTAATTATTTTATTTTTAGCTAATATATTTTTATTAGTCATACATTTTTATACCTAAGTTGATTTTTTATTTTTATGTTAAATGACACTTCGTCATTTGTAATTAATATATATACAAGATGAATATTTTGTGATATGTTTAGGAATTGATTTTACATGCTATAATTTGAATGAATAACAATACATGTTTAATTGAAAATTAATAATTAACCGATCAAAATTGATAGTTAATTGATTAGCAGTTAATCAATAGATTGATTAAAATTATTTCTTCATTTTATACACAATAATATCAAATATTTCTTTATTTGTTAGATATCATGTGATTTTGTTTTGGTGATTTTTATCTATTTTTATTATTGAATTTTAGTATTTTTATCTGAGATTTGTTGTCTTTACCTATTGTGAGGTACGACACCTCTACAGATGTTTTAATAAAGCTCTATATTTAGATGAATATTTTTAAGCCGATAGTTATCAAATAATACTTATTTAAGAATACATTGAATTTACAATTCGATCAATCACAAATGATAACTAAAAAAAATATATTTTTTGTCATATCAATACTAAATTATTATTGTTATTGAAAAGTTTATTAAATTTAAAATTTTATTGGATAAATCATTTTATCTTTGATTTTAGATCCGGACTAATGTCATTCCATGCTATTATTAAAAAAAAAATAGATTGATTAGAATTTTAATTTTACAAATTTATGATTAATAGGTTTGGATTTGAAAAATTGGTCATGGACTCTTTAACATGCCTACACATATATTATGAATGGGGCCAAATTATATAAGAAATTATACTGTTACATGAGAAATTCTTTGATTGTATACATGATTATAGTAGGAATAGCAATGAGCCGTAACTGAAAATTTTATTTTGTTTCCAATTCCACTCTATTCTCCTATGGAGAAAATTTATTTTTTCCTATTTCCGCATTACATGCATATCTCTAATCCCACCCAATTTCGAATTTTATTAAAAAATATTTATTTATTTTAATATTACATTTTTTTAACTAAATATTATATTTTTATTTTATTATTTTTAAAAAATTATATATATATCGGGATGGGACAGCTATAGAAAACTTCTAGTTGGGAGTGAAACATAAATGGTAAGAAAACTATTCCTGTTCGGATCGAATTTAGATTAATAATTTTTGCATCCAATTATCATCCCAAAGTTTTATAGAATGAACCAACATAACATGCCACATCTAAAAATTATGAATAGCTAATATTAATTCATAATTAATATTAATTACACTGTTTAAACATGATTTCATCGTTGTACGCTTAAACCTGTTTTATGTACAGGGGAGATAATATGATTGTTAACATAATAAAGTCATTCAAGGCTCTTAGATGGCCTAAAAAATAAACTCTTTCTGCAAATCCGAAATCCTTAAACATAGTGGGACCAAGCTCAAGCAGACAATATTTTGATCTCTGAATACTGCTATTGGAGGGGGTGCATGGGCAAGTGCAGCATTTGACAGGCCTCCCCCCATAATAATTAGAAAACTACCATCGCAGGGAGGCGGCAGGCCTGCGCAGTAGTGCAACGCATGGTCGACACTCGGGGATCCCAGTAGCCAACTATTGCAGCGAACCCTCCGAGACAAAAGCTGCCACTACACTTGATCTTAGTTAAAAGGCTGAAAAATGTATGCATTTTAAAATAGTTGGTTCCTTTATTTATGCTATAGTTACCCATTGCTTCCGACTTAAAATAGCGGTGTGGGATTTGGGAAGATAAAATACAATGAACCACAAGAACCCCTATTCTAATAGAAAATGTTTCTTCTGTTTTCTACTCTACTTGTTATTTTATCGAACATTAAACATATGAATCTCTAGTCAAAAACAAAATTAGAACATCTCATTTCCCAATATTTTACTTATCTCAATTAGGAAATGTGAGAAAAACGATGACAGATAGGGGGAATGAAGAAAAGCACTGCTTGTATTTGTAGCTGGGTTGATGTGAAAAACAAAGCTGATGCATTTCTTTCTGGACCAAGCCAAATTTTTCATGATGTGGAATATTATGAGGAGAAAAATTATGATACGTAGTCACTGCGAAAAGCTACCCATTACCTTTAGATTGATCAGAACTGTCGTGGAACAAGATTGCTTGTCAAGATTGCAATGTTGGAATCAAGGTTATCTCAAAAATTACACACTGTTTAGAGGTGATTATTGGTGAACTGAACAAGGTAAATGCTTTTCTTGTAATTTGGTTTAACAGTATGATTTGCCAATTCTCATTGATAAGAATATTTTCTCACTTTTCCTAACTGAGCTATAAGTGAAAATGATTCGCACTCGGAAAAAGAAAAAGGATTTGGCCGGGGACTTGGCCTCCAACCTCTGCATCTGTCCAGTGGAAAGACAGGTTTTTCAACCCCCTTAAGCAGCGAAGCCCCAGAATACCATCCACTGATCGCTCAAGCAAGGGAATTTGTCTATAATTTCAGATTCTTGCTTTGGGTCACTGGCATGGTTGTAATTATGAGCTCATGAGTTCTTGTTTTAATCAGGTAAGAGACTCCTGACTCTTGGTTTCTAAGCAATAATGAGAGACGAGAAGTTTTAGTGGTGTACTTTATTTAATCAATGTGTATCATGTCCCCTGTACTTCATTCAATTGTTGGTCCAAGCTGATGAAAGATGTGCAATTAAAATGATTTTCCACAAAATGGTAAATGACGGTATAACTTCAACTTGTACAAATCTCTCCATTTTCAGATTCGGTCCTATCCAAATTTTTTATTGGATTGGACGTTTGTCACCCTAGTTTGTGTTCTATGTAGTATATACAATTTAACTTTGTGTTTTATCGTGTCGGTTTTGATGTGAATGTTGTCTTACAATTGTTTGATGTGGCTGTTTTCTCAGTTTGTTTGTTTTGAGGATTTGGGTGGAAAGAAAAGAAGGAAATCCAATTTCTTTAAGGGAAATCATTAAAAATATAATTTCCCTGCAAATGCCAAAATGATTTAAACAGGGGAGATCAGAATTCTTTTCTTTTCTGTGGCACCATTTAGTAACCAAAAAAGCTGTTAGTATCTATCGGAATTTAACTGGACATAGTATTTGGGCCATGAAGCAGTTTTAACTCTAGCTGCTGGCTCGGTTATGGGTTTTCAGTAGAGAACTTTGCACCTTATTTTGCAGACGTTTTTTTTTTCTTTTTCTTTCTTTCTGTAAGTCAATTTTTTCAGTGAATGTTTTTTTTTCAATAAGTTTCTGCATTACGTTGTTTCCTTTCCTGTCCTTCATATTGACGAGTAGTTCATTGTTGCCTTTGTCTGTTGCTAGGATAATGTTTCCTCTGCTATGATTGTTTGTCAGAGAGCTCTGACTTTCTTCGCATATTAAAATTGGTCATCAATTTTAGGTTGGCTCTTTGAAGATTTCGGGGGAAATGCAGGGCCCTCATCCCAAAGAAATTGCAACAGAGAAGTATTTGAATGAGAGTCCTAAGTTGATTCTTTAGTCGCAGCATCTATCATAATTAAATGGATCTGTAGTTATTGAGAATTGAGATCAGGGATGCATTGTGGTTCTAGACAATAGCAGCATCAGATTAGCATAATCTCAATCAGCATGTTGTTATCTCTCAGATAATACTTCATCTTGCTTAGATTGCTGAAAGTCTGTTAGAGAAAGAATATCTATGTTGTCAATGTGACTAAGTTTTGAATCCCCTCTTGCCATTTTCTGTGTTGAATCCATTAGTTCTGGTGATATCCATTTGACTTATCTCAATACTAAAATATGGGTTAGAATCATGAGTGGAAGAAGGAAAAAGAAAAATGTCATGGAAGATTGACAACTGCTTTTGCTGACTGAATAGATTAGTTCTTGTCTTTTCAACAGAATCTGAAAAAAATATTCAAATTATTTTTTTGGAAACCTCCAATTTTTGTAAGGACTTGTATTTTATCTATTCTTATGGCTTAGAATCTACAAATCTTAGTCTTTAGAAAGCAGTCATATATTTCTTCTTGAGCTTGCTTGCATTATATAGACTGCACGTCTATACAAAATATTTGAGTTGCTCTAGAGGATTTTGATGATAATGCTGAGCAGCACCTTCATGGCAAACACTATTAGGCAATGCTGTCAATCATTATCGGAAGGAGCAAAAACCATCAGAAAGTAAATAACTAATTTTACTTTCATTTTACTTCTCCAAAAGATAGCTTTTTCCACATACCAGAACAACAAAAACTAACCTGCTCACTCTAAGTTGCGAGAATAAGAGACCATGGCTTGCAAGTTCATCACAGTCATGCTGTGTTCATAATAAAAAGATGCATTCTCCTTAAGGGGCTTACCTCCCTCCCCTTCATTATCTCAGGTCACCACTCATACCGCTATCAAATTGAAGTTCCTATCAGTCTGCGGCTCCTTTGCCATTGAAATTGCTTTTTTAAAGGAAAATACAGATAAAGGCAGTGAATTGATAAGTACATTTTGCAGCATGTTATCACCATTTCCTGAACCTTATACTGTCCGGCAATGTGATTCCTAAGTATCTTGCAGGAATAATAATCTGGATCCATAAGTCTTAAAGATTTCTTCTGATATGCCCCACGAGCACAGGTTGTGCCTCCTCTATTTGGCATTTTTAGGCAATTATAAAAACAAAGAATTTAAAATATGCCGTGGTAGAGCTATTGCTGTAAATTACCCATATAAAAAATGAGGGATGAGAGCTCAGCTGCATGTAAACATTGCGATAAGTGAACTTATTTATAGGTATAAGGGTTGTGTCACTCCTTTACTCATATATTTTAAACCTTCCTGGGTAAGTTGCTTCTTTGCTCTTTTAGGTGGGGTTATTTTCTTGTAAACTCATTCTTTGATTTGTCCTCTAATCATTATTTTTTCAAGATTACCAGTTTTACAGTTAGATTTTGCACGTTAATGCACCTCTTTTGGTGCCTTTCTTGTTGTACCTTGTGGAGACATTTGGGGGAACAAGTGACCTCGGTTCCATTAATTTGGACACTATTGGATTGAGCTTAATCTCATCAAGATATATATTTTCTTAAGAAGGACATCATAGCAATGGAAGGCTGAAAGACGTTTGATCCCCCACTATATGTTCTAACTGATGAAGCCGCTCAAGTTTTAGCATGCCCTTAAGCATTATCTGTGAGAAACTTGTACTTGAAAAAAGGGCCATGGTTCTTCTAGAGAGAGTGCAAACATCAATCTTGCTGAATCATATGAAAAGGGATGGAAATTGCAACAGTTTGTTTTGATATGTCTTGTTCATGTATTAGTTTTAAAGTGTATTTCTTAAATGTTATGGAGCTGCTAATTGAATTTTATGATAATTTTCTAATATGCAAAATACGCCAACTAACCTTGTTAGCATGGACATTTATCCAACAATAAAACACTCTTCTTTATGGTTGGATACAATGCATATTTAAAAATATCTCAACTATTACTCCTGCTCAGCACTATTTTTCAAACTTAAATTCTTTCCTGTGAAAGCCCTTAATAGCAGAAATGGTATGTTTTGCAGTGCCCTATGTATGGATGTTGATTTAATGAACTAAAGGATGCTTTCCTAAATTTCCATATTCCTACTTGCTGTGTCAAACCATGTCCAATTGGTTTTACAGTCGGTATTCTGTGGTGGAAACCTTTGTGTGATTTTTTGTGCTGTTGATTGTCTCATCCTTACATGGGTTGCTTTGATATCTGTATGACTGTATTCAAGAATGTTGCATATATTATATTATACTTCTTTTGCAGGTCTCCAGAAACATTTTCCTTATTTCTCCATGTTACATTATAGTTTTGTTTGAAACCCCAAAATTTCCCCTCAAATGTATATCTGCTATTCCTTTGTGTGAATAAGATAGTTGGATAAGCTTATAGACAGTATTGATATAAATATTTATAATGTGTATCCATGTTTTTATTATTACTTAAATTTTTTAAGAATCATTTCGGCATTACTTTCACTGTTACTAGGGCAGGTATACCTGAGTTAGTTGTAGACTGGTAGTTATCTGCTCGATAGGAGATGAAATAATTTCAATGTTAATGAATTCTTCCATTTGTGTTTTATTATTATTATTATTATTTGGTATAGTCGTCTTCTTTGTGGTATAATATAGTTTTTTTTGCATAACTTCTAACCTCTATGTAGAATTTGAAGAAATCCTACCACGTATAGCCGTGCTTTCTGTGTATATATTGTTGTGATTGTAAGTTATGACTTTTTGGATAATGAGATATGCTTAATCTTATGCTTCGTTTCTTTTCTTTTATTTTTTTCCCAAGTCACGTGTTTGTTTCTCCAACAGACTCTAACTTTCTGAAGAGTTTGAGGTGGAGAGAGTACGTCTAAATTTCTTTAAGGACAATTACAAGTAATGGACAAGTAGAGTGGACACTATGTTCCCGCCTTGAATCTTGCTTGACATATTGCTAAGCAATGGGCATTCATGAATGAGTGACATAAAATTGTACAGATACACATCAAGTCTACTTGTGAGAAATCTGCTCAGTAAAATGTTGTCATCTTTTATTCGATTTTGTTTTATGTACCAAGTATATGCATTGAATTCTTTGATGGTAGTTATTTACCAGACTTCCAAAACCACGTTCATCCACTCTTCAACATCTAACTGTCTCACATAGTTGGACACAGGCTAGAATCCCATTTATATTGCAGGATTTTTCATGATTAATGATAATTGTGCTGTAACAGCCTGTCCCATCCTTATATTACTTTATTCCTAATGTGACATCATGCTTACAAGGATGGTCTTTCTGCTTTTGATGGCCCCAATATGTGGCATGGTGGTTTCATGCAGATTCCGTGGCGTGTTAGAATTACTGGCTGGCTTAGTGACTGGAAATTTCTAATTAAGTGTCAATTTATTAGTTATAGTTGTTGCAAATTACTATAGTGAAATGCTTCATTAATTTATATTGTGTTTATAGTATTAGAATTTGTTTGACATATGGTAACTTTAAAAATTGTAATTAATCAGATGTAGAAGAAAGGTATATGACATATATCGTTTTCATTCATTTAGAAGAAAGGTATATGACATATATCGTTTTCATTCATGAGAATGGTAGGACATGATAGTGATAGAGAACTTTAGGTAGGATGTGGTGGTATATTTCTGTGGTCTTGCTTTATTAAGTTCATTATCTGCGATTAGGAAAATTGAACGAGTAATTATTTTATTCAGATTTTTGACATACATGTTGAATTATCCCCAAGTATAATATTTCTGATAATATCAGGTCTATCATATGTCTTAATATGTGTTGTTTATATTCATATAGTATATCCATATTACATTTCAAGAACATGAAGCCAAGTTTCGAATTTTATATCTTTGGCTTACATATTTTTAAACTGGCCTCTACACATGTTTTCCTTTCGAGAATAAACGATTAATTGTTTCAACTAGAGTTAGATTAGAATGCACTTCTAGTAAAGAAATGAATCGGCAGAACTGAACAGAAATAGAGAAAAAAAAACCCTGGAAACTAAACATGATATATATGACTGCATGAGAAACATTCTTGTTACTCTTGCATTGTCTATATTTTATGATTTCATCTTCGTTTGTTTCCATTTTTTGTTGGGGGGACAATATGTTTTTTTCTCTGCTAAATGGAGTTACTGCTAATTTTGATTACCCATTTCTTTACCTTCTTAACTATCTATGATATGCAGCAAGGTAATAGATAGACGACTCTTCACTTTATTTTCAACGAAGACGAACTTTGTTGCCGTTATTATTATTATTATTATTATTTGGTTAAAGTAGTCATACTTGATGATATCTTTGTTTGCTGTACTAGTCTTATTCTTCTTTTTAATTGTGAGCTCCTTCATCATTCTCGTTTCATCATTTCGTGTGTATATATATAAATATATATTATTCTTTCCTCCTCCATAGATTTCTGATCATTCATCATTCTCATTTCATCTTTTTCAATCAACTATAATTATAATTCCTCAACTTCCTCTAGTCCCTTAGATATTAATTTTAAGATTCTTTTCTTTTCAACAGTTTTAATACTTGAAAATAAAGAACACAATTTATTTTTGATAAAATAAAGAACATAATTCTTGGCTCTTGCTTGTGAGATTTTCTTTCTTTCCTTTTCTTTTTCTTTTTTTAATTTGAATGAAATACTTGTAAGAATTCTTTCTTTCTTTTTTGATGGTGAATTTTAAATAAAATAAAATAAAAAAAGAAAATTAGAAGATATATGGAATGGGAAAAAAATGAAAAAGGAAAAGATAAAGGTAAAGAGAAAAATTCAAAAGGAACTCCAAAATTGATATAAAATTTTCTATTATGTTTTTGTTAGACATCATGCGATTGCTTCATATCATCTACCATTCCTAACTAACAACGCTCAAAACTGTAAATGGGAAAGAGAGAAACTTACAATAGAAATTAATAAATTATCAAAGAAGTTGTTTATATGAGATGGTTTGAACTGCGGATCAGCTCTCAATCATAACCTATATAGCACCAAAACTTTAATTATAATTGGTGATGGCTAATAATTGTTGTGGAAATCAGGTTAGATTCCACCAAAGTGAATAATTGTGCCAAAAATTAAGACAAAGAAAAACTCCTAGGTAGTTGGTGGAGTCACAAATGGTCTCCCTTAAAAACCAACTTCCTTAGACTCTTAGAGTCTTGGTAACAGAATTTTTCTCAGATAATTTAAAGCACAATATATCACAAAGTAAAAGAGCCGACAATAGCTATTAAATAGAAATAAAAAGAACACCAAAATTTAACGAGATTCGGCCAATTATGCCTACGTCCTCGGACACTACTAAAATAATATTTCACTATTTCAAAGAAATATTACAAAGTGAAATATTACAAGAGAGAGAGGAAAAATACAACAAATCTTAGAAGTAGAGGGATTGGTGTTTTTGGGATTTATTGTTAAAAAGGGGAAGAAGCCCTTTTATAGCCTAATGCTATTGGGGAGAAATACAATTTTTCCGATGTGGGATTGTCACATTTCAACAAATCTCCACCTTGGCGATCTCACAATTCCAAACAAATACTCTCTTAACTCTTATATTACAAATTTCAGTAATGTCTTCAAATGCGCTTCGAAGCGCCCAATTTCAAATTCTAATAACATTTATCAAGTCCAAACAATGTTGAAACTTGACACCTGTCACAACTTTTGTTGTCATATCTGCGGGATTTTCAGCAGTCAGAATATTCTGAAGTAGTATCCCACCATCTTCAAGAATTTCCCGTACAAAATGATATTGAACATCGATATGCTTCATCCTTGTATGATAAACTTGATTCTTTGCTAAACAAATAGCACTTTGACTGTCACAATGCACTTTGACATGCTTCTGACCAATTCTCAAGTCATTCAACAACCCCTGAAGCCAAATTGCCTCCTTAACAGCTTCTGAAACTGCCATGTACTCTGCCTCTGTTGTAGACAAAGCAACTGTTGACTGCAAGGTGGACTTCCAACTAACCGGTGTCTTTGCAAGTGTGAACACATAACCTGTAGTAGATCGACGTTTGTCTAAATCACCTGCATAGTCGGAATCACAATATCCAACTATATACTGACCATTTTTCTCATCCCGCTCAAACATTATACCAACATCTACAGTATTCTGAATATACCATAGAATCCATTTCACAGCTTGCCAATGTCCTTTACCAGGATCATGCATGTACCTGCTCACAACTCCAACTGCTTGTGAAATGTCAGGCCTCGTACACACCATTGCATACATCAAGCTACCAACAACATTTGCATATGGAACCTTTGACATATATTCTCGTTCTTCATCACTTTTCGGAGATAAAGATGCACTGAGCTTAAAATGAGGAGCAAGTGGAGTACTTACTGGTTTTGTCTTCTCATTTATCCTAAAACGCTTTAGTACTTTTCTCAGATATTGTTTCTGAGTCAAACAAAGTCTCTCCAATTTTCTGTCTCTGTATATCTCCATACCGAGAATCTTCTTAGCTTCCCCTAAATCCTTCATTTCAAATTCCTGATTTAGTTGAGCTTTTAACTTCTGAATCTCTCCTTCATCTTTTGAAGCTATCAGCATATCATCAACATAAAGGAGAAGATAGATAAAGGAACCATCCCGTAGCTTGCGTAAATATACACAATGATCATATTTGCTTCTTGTGTATTTTTGCCTTATCATAAACTTGTCAAATCGTTTGTACCACTGTCTTGGAGATTGCTTCAATCCATACAACGATTTGCTCAACTTGCACGCCAAATTTTCTTTTCCAGCAACTTTAAATCCTTCTTGCTGAGTCATGTAGATTTCTTCTTCTAAGTCTCCATGTAAAAATGCAGTTTTTACATCCAACTGAACTAGTTCCAGATCAAATTGTGCTACCAAGGCCAATAATATTCTTATGGAGGAATGTTTTACAACTGGAGAAAACACTTCATTATAGTCAATTCCCTCATTCTGAGCATAACCTTTAGCTACCAATCTTGCCTTGTAGTGGATATCATTCTTATCAGGAAATCCGTCTTTCTTTGTATAAACTCATTTACAGCCAATTGCTTTCTTTCCCTTTAGCAGACTTGATAGCTTCCATGTCTTATTCTTTTCAAGGGACTGCATCTTTTCTTCTATAGCCTTTCTCCACTTTTCTTCTTCTGAGCTTTGAATAGCTTCACAATAAGTGGAAGGAATCTCATCATCTACTGAAAATGTATAATTAGTCATATCTTCAAGTCGAGCAGGTTTCTTAATATTCCTTTTCGGCTTTCGTAATGCAATTGGCTCAAGTTGCTGAGCAGGTTCTTGTGCTGAAACCTCTGCTTCCTCATCTGATCCATTTTGTACCATTATCTCCTCTTCTTCCATAGGAGTAATTTTATCAGACTTTACAATTTCTGGATCAACAATTCTTCTTCTATCAAACTCCACCTGTTTGGGAGTTTCCTCCACCTGCTATGGAGAACCATCCGTCTGCTCCTTTGTTACCTTTAACATGGTAGACTCATCAAAGGTAACATCTTTACTAAAGATTATTTTCTTCGTCTCTGGGCACCATAGTCGATATCCTTTGATACCAGAGGATATCCCCATAAAGATAACTTTCTATGCCCTTGGATCTAACTTCGATTCCTTAACATGATAGTATGCAGTGGAACCAAACACATGTAAGGAATTATAATCTGTAGCAAGTTTTCCATACCACACCTCCAAAGGTGTTTTGCCATTGATAGCAGTTGATGGCAAACGATTAATGAGATGACATGTGTATGTTACAGCTTCAGCCCAAAACTGTCTGCCTAATCCAGCATTAGACAACATACACCGAACTTTCTCCAGTAGAATTCAGTTCATGCGTTCAACCACCCCATTCTTTTGTGGTGTATTTCTGATAGTGAAATGTCGAACAATTCCTTCATTTCTGCAAACTTTCATGAAGGGATCACTTGTGTACTCTCCGCCATTGTCTGTTCGAAGACACTTGATCTTTCTGCCCGTCTGAGTTTCTACCATCTTCTTCCATATGAGAAAAACTCCCAACACTTCATCCTTTGTCTTCATTGTATACACCCATACTCTTCTTGAATAATCATCAACAAAGGTAACATAATAGTGTTTACCTCCCATTGAAGCAGTTTTGGAAGGACCCCATACATCTGAGTGAACATAATCCAGAATACCCTTGGTATCATGGATTGCAGTGTCAAACTTCACTCTCGTCTGCTTCCCTTTGATGCAATGCTCACAGAAGTCTAATTTGCAGGTTCGCACTCCTTGCAATAATCTTTGATTCGCCAGAAGTTTCAAGAATTTTTCGCCTGCATGCCCCAAACGCATATGCCACAATCTAGTTATTTCTAGCTCATGGTCATCACTAGAAACTGCTGTTGTTGTTCCAACAACTGTATTGCCTTCATAGTAATACAAATTGTTGCTCCTTTGAACTCCTTTCATCACCACAAGTGCTCCAGATATAACCTTAATTACTTCATTTTTAATGATTATAGTGAAACCCTTTCTCCCAAGGATTCCCATAGAAATGAGATTTTTCGTCAGACTAGGCACATATCTTATGTCTGTCAGAGCTCTGATTAATCCATCACGATTCCTCAACTGGATTGAACCAATTCCAGTTGTTTTGCAAGGACTGTCATTTGCTGTATAGACAACTCCACCTTCAATTTTTTCTTTAAAATCGAAAAACCATTCCCAATTGGGACACATATGGTGGCTACAGCATGAATCCAGGATCCAAGCAGTCGAACTGCTTATTGATGGCATCAATGCTAATGAAAAATCTGAATCATCACATTCAGCTACATTTGAATCTGCAACAGCCTTGCCTTTGCCAGATTTGCTTCTCAACTTAGGACAATCTTTCTTCTAGTGCCCATTTTTTCGACAAAAGGCACATTCATCTTTGTCCACTATTAACTTTGATCTGTCTTTCTTTCCCCTGTTTTTATTTTTCGAACGGCCTCTTACTATCAAAGCTTCTGCTGCTCCACTAGTGCTATCCTTCTTGTCTTTTCTCCTCAATTCATAACTGTATAGTGCAACACATACTTCACTAAGAGACACCTCAACTTTCCCATAGAGTAGAGTAGTTTCTAGAAACTCAAACTCCTCAGGAAGGGATCCCAACAGCATTAGGGCCAAATCTTCATCTTCAAATATCACATCCAAGTTCATCAGATCTGCTACAAGTTGATTGAAATTGGTGATGTGATCATTCATCGTGGTACCAGGAACATATGTGAATCTGAACAGTCTTTTCTTCATATGAAGCTTATTTTGACTGCTATTTTTCAAGAATTTTTTCTCCAGTGTCTTCCACAATTTACTTGCAGAAGTTTTTTTACAAAAGGCATACTTCTGCTCTCTGGACAGACACGATCGAATTGTACCACATGCCAAACGATTGATTGTCTTCCATTTCTTCTCATCTGCACCTTCTGGCTTTTCTCCCTCAATGGCAATGTCTAAGCTTTGCTGAAATAAGGCGTCTAGAACTTCACCTTGCCACATGACGAAATGACCTGTACCATCAAAAATCTCCACTGCAATTCTCGTATTTGTCACAGCAGTTCTCGCCAAAATTGATGAAGTAGAAGCTGTTGTGTCCATCGTGGATTTTTGTTCGTCTCTTGTCATTTCCTCTTTAAGACTATTTAATAGCTTTCAAATGCGGAATACCCAATAATCCAAGGAAACATTTCTGATGTGGAAGATCAGCTTACGCCGTAACCAAAGAGCATATAACTCAGTAACCTTGGCTCTGATACCAATTGTTGTAGAAATCGGGTTAGATTCCACCAAAGTGAATAATTGTGCCAAAAATTAAGACAAAGAAAAATTCTCAGGTAGTTGGTGGAGTCACAAATGGTCTCCCTTAAAAACCAACTTCCTTAGACTCTTAGAGTCTTGGTGACAGAATTTTTTTTCAGATAATTTAAAACACAATATATCACAAAGTAAAAGACCCGACAATAGTTATTAAATAGAAATAAAAAGAACACCAAAATTTAACGAGATTCGGCCAATTATGCCTACGTCTTCGGACACTACTAAAATAATATTTCACTATTTCAAATAAATATTACAAAGTGAAATATTACAAGAGAGAGAGGAAAAATACAACCAATCTTAGAAGTAGAATGATTGATGTTTTTGGGATGAATTGTTAAGAAGGGGATGAAGCCCTTTTATAGTCTAATGCTATTGAGGAGAAATACAATTTTTCTGATGTGGAATTGTCACATTTCAACAATAATGACATCCAAGAATTTCTTTTTTCCCCTTGTCAGGAGCATTAACTATATTCAATTCAAGCTTCTAGTATATATATCAGTGATTTAATGGTTAGCTGATAAAAAGAAATAATAATTTATAGGAGGACAAATCTATAGATTAGCCTAATTATGAAGTAAACTTACCTTTATTTTATTAATTATGTTTCTAGTTGTGGACTTCAACTATAAATGAAATATGTTGTTTCCTCTGATTTTTGCCTCTAATGATACTGAAAAAGTAGGTAAGCCCAGCTAATTGATGTATAATACCAATTCACTACCATGCAAAACACAAACACACATAAAAATATATATAATTTTTTTGAATTTAAAGTATGAGAACTTTTAAGTATTTTAACTAAATAAGAAATGTTCCGACTGGGGTGAACAAAGGAATTCAAATGAAGGAGAAATGATTATACTTGGGGTGAGCTTACAAAAAAGTTTGAATGCATATGGGCATTAACAATTAATTATTGGAAATTTGTTGTTGGAGGTAAGTTTCATCAGTGATATAATTTTGTATAATTAGAAACTATTTCTCACGTATATTAAGCTTGTTTTCAAAAGTTTGAGATCTCTTAATTTTCAAAATTTTAGTTTCAAATTGGCTACTTAGTAAATGAAAGTCTCAATTTACATTTTCTTTTGCATTTTGCTTGCATTTCAACTATAAAAAACCTGATTGTTAATTGTATCGATCGAGAATAAACTAACAAATGAGGGAAAGAGAGAAGGAAGAAATGAGAGGGAGGAAAAATATTTCCACGACTTATATTTACAATGGTCCAAACTCAAAATGTCAAAGTTTCAGTCACCAAATTATCAAATCAATATTACTAAATTAAAATTTATTGATATTTTCTTATATTGTATTAAAGTTTAAGAGATTTTGGGTTGATCTCTCACTATCTTGCAAAAAAAAAAAAAACACTCATCTTTGTTTATGCTATGAAATTTGCAAGTTGAAATATGAAATTTTAGAGCACGTGACAAGTCAAACAAACCCTAAAAAAAATTATATTTACCAAAATTCCACTTGTAGAATTAGCTCATCTAAAGTTATAAAAAACTTTCCTTAGATCAGAAAAACAAAGGTTTTAATGTGTTTGATGTGATTCCTCCTAATATACCTAAAGACCATTAGTAGAAAGGTCGCTCATCATTCAAACCAATTAAGTTTCTTTTCTTGGACCCATAAATTCTAATTTCAACCTTATAAGGTATCATCAAATTAAGATAATATTGATGTCTCAGTTGCTTTTTTAAGGTATAAATTATTATTTTTTTCTACTTCAACTTTGTTGATTTCATATGGAATGAGATTTGCTAGTAGATGTGGGTTTTACATTTTTATAATGTTATAAAAACAGCAGAAAATTAAAAAAAATAAACAGAAATTTTTTTATAAAAACAGAGATTTACATGATTCGTCAATGTGACCTACCTTCATGGATAGAGAGAAATCAATCTTATTAATTAATTTCAGCTGTTGAGTACATAAATTATATCAAACCCTCACGTATTACATTAAACTAGATTCGGATCCTGAAAAAAATTGAATCACACAACACACGAAAAATTACATCATAATACTTAGCATGACAAAGGTAAATCTCTGGAAACTTCAATTGTGCAATTAATAATTTTCTCTTTTAGCTTTTTGTGGAATGAGGAAGAATTTTTATAAACAATAAAATCTTTCTTTTTTTTAAAAAAAAAAATGAATGAAAATACTTGCCGCCAGCTAAACTTTTTCTTGTACTTAATCGTTATATACTTAAACTATTTTTTTAATTGGCATTTGTATTTGAATATTATAAGATATTGACATGCATTAATTTTACTGATATGGCTTAATTGTAATTAATTCACTAAAATTATCAGTTATGTGAATTAAATACTAATACTGTACTGTTAATAACTTTAATGCATAAATATTTGCAATTTATATTAATTTGAGTAGATTTATGTAATTTATTCAATAAAACATTTTGTAATAATAATAAAGAAAATTTGTTTATAATTCAGAATAAAAAGGAAAAGAAAGGGAAAAAGAATGATATGCTTTTGGTAGTAGGTGATGGAACAGTAGAATAAAAAATTGTGTAATAATTATCCTATATGAATAATGAAGTCTTGGATGATTAGGATTAAAGAAAAAAGTTGACTTATCCATGTTGGGAATAATTTATTATTAAACAAATTGAGAAGCTTGGAGCCAAATTCATTAATTGCATTCATTTCTTTAAATAAATTTAAATGAGATGAAGACACAGTCACAGTAATACTAATGAAAGAAAACCTACAGATGCCACCTCCACCATGCAAGTTAGCTGTAACTGCATCATTTTTCACTTTAGCACTTGGCTGCCTTCTTCTAATACGGCTCGGCTCAGCCAACTTTTTTTGAAAAATTATGATGACAATAATAACAAAGGAAATTAAATAAAACCCCTTCATATATAATATACCTTCGTTCTTAATTCTATAAATATATTACTACTCAATTCAATAATTTTTATAATTAAAGAAAAAGTAAAAAATAATTTTTATAATTAAATATAATTATATACATGAAAGGGAAAATTGTAGTAAAAAAGAAAAAAGGGAGAATGGCTTTGAGCCAGAAAGCTGAAAAGAAGCCAGCCACTAAAAAGGAAACAGGGGAAATACCGTTGGAAAGAGTAGATTCAGCTGCTTTAAAGTTAGTTGGAACATTTCCACTCAAACAATATCTAACAGTCAACTCCTACCAGCACATTTTCTCTCTCCCCAAACAATCCCTTCGTCTTTACAACTTATTTTGTTTTATATCCTTAAATCAACAAGACCCCACACTTCTCTCTCTCTTTCTCTCTCTCTCAACCTCCATTGTTGTTGGCTTCCTCCTTAAAGCAACCATTTCATCACCCCAAGCAGAAACTTCACTCATGGGCGTCGACATGTCTAATCCACCTACCTCTCACACCAAAGACTTCTTCGCCTCTCCTGCTCTCTCTCTTAGTCTTGTAATTTCCCTCTTCTTTTTTTTTTCTTCCTCAACTTAATTTCTTAATCCTTCCTCAATTTTCTATCTTTCTATATGCAAATTAAAACAAGCACATGTAATTTGTTTTGTGTTAATTAATTCTTGTGTGCTGTTGCTACTGAAGGCTGGAATATTCCGCTGCGCGAATGCCGGGGGTGCTGTGGCGGAGGTGGAGGAAGGAGATGAGGGAAGTGGAGGAGGAGGAGGAGGAGGAGGAGGAGGAGGAGAAAGAGGAAGAAGAGAAGAAACTGCAGAAATTAGCAGCGAGAATTCGGGGCCTATGAGATCAAGATCAGATGATGATTTTGAAGGTGAAGGAGAGCATGATGATGATGAAGATGGTGACGATAAGAATAAAAACAAAAGGAGAAAGAAGTATCACAGACACACTGCTGAGCAAATTGGAGAAATGGAAGCGTAAGTGCTCTCTCTCTCTCTCTCTCTTCATATTCCAAATTAATTTCCTTAAATATTCTGATATACATATTATGTATTTATAATTTATATGTATGTTATATTTGTATTTGCTACATAAATATGAAAAAGACATGAAGAGAAGTAGTTATGATTTATGAATGCTAGGTGCAATGGTTTAGGCAGGTGTATATATATATATATATATATTAATGCATGGGGTTTGCTAATTATTGGTGTAATAGAAAATGATTAGTATGAGTAATTATTCATAAGCTATACTAATAATTAGTAAAATTTAAGATTAATCAAGAAAACTTTAGTTTGTACGATATACGTACTTGATTATGCTTTTATGGTACTAAAGATTAGAAAAAGGTTTAATGGCATACTTAAAAAAGAAAGAAATATGTTAGAAAGTGCCTAAAGATGACTCAGAATTACGTGGTAAAGTTTCTTTTTCTTTGTTTTAGCAATCAAAATCTTGAAAGGAAAACATCGAAAAATACATTTGTTTTATATATATATATATATCTAAAGTTCATTGAAAAAAAAAAAGTGGGTTATTGGAGTAACTTGATATTTTAATTAACATTTTCTTGCATATATGATATAGAATATGATATGTATATTTATGTGTTGGATGCAATCATTGACAGCTTATTTAAAGAGTCTCCACACCCAGATGAGAAGCAAAGACAACAATTAAGCAAGCAATTAGGACTTTCCCCTAGACAAGTCAAGTTCTGGTTCCAAAATCGTAGAACTCAAATCAAGGTATCATCACATTAACATATATAATTTTAATTTTTGCTACTTAAAAAAAACATTAACAAACTTTCCATAATCAAATTCGAATAGGATCGATTGTTAGTTTGTATTGCATACTTAATTGCATATATAATTATATATAAATAACAATGGGTAGCATCATATTTCAGGCCATACAAGAGAGACATGAAAGCTCATTATTGAAAACAGAAATGGAGAAACTCAGAGACGAAAACAAGGCCATGAGGGAAACCACTAGTAAAGCTTGCTGCCCTAACTGTGGCACTCCAACCACTAGCAAAGACACTTCCTTGACTTCTGAGGAACAACAACTACGTATCGAAAATGCCAAACTCAAGGCCGAGGTTAATAAAAATATTAATTCTTATCTAAATCAGATTCATGTATACGTATTTATTCTGTATCAAAGTATTTTGAACCCAATTCAGTTTTCCTTGATGCAAATTAATAAATTAATTGTGTGTGAATTAATATGATAGTGTACATATTATAATATAGGTAGAAAAACTTCGAGCAGCTCTAGGAAAGTATCCTCCAGGGGCAGCAGCATCATGCTCGGCTGGAAATGAGCAAGAGAATAGAAGTTTGTTTGATTTTTACACCGGAATTTTCGGACTCGAAAAATCAAGAATCATGGAAATCGTTAATCAAGCAATAGAAGAACTTAAAATAATGGCGACTGCTGGTGAACCGTTATGGATTAGAAGTGTTGAGACCGGTCGCGAAATTCTTAACTATGATGAGTATATGAAAGAGTTTAAAGTTGAAAATCGAACCAACGGTAGACCAAAAAGATCCATCGAAGCCTCCAGAGAAACCGGAGTTGTGTTTGTTGATCTTCCTAGGCTGGTTCAAAGTTTCATGGATGTGGTGAGACATTATATATATAATGATACGTAATTACTGTAATTACTTAAGGTTAATTTCCCCACATTTTATATTATCGTGTGTATTGCATCATCTTAATTTTGTCGTCTTAATTTTTTTCTCTTAATTAGAATCAATGGAAGGACATGTTCCCATGCTTGATCTCAAAGGCAGCTACAGTTGATGTTATATGTAATGGTGAAGGTGCTAATAGAGATGGAGCAGTGCAATTGGTAAGTTTTATATATATATATATGTATTTATTATTAAAATGCAATTAATGATGGTGATGACCCATTTCCCTTCATTATGGAATATGAATTCAAAATTATCTTAGTTACGTCCAATGGTACAGCTATGGGGTCGGGAAAGGGACCATACGATTGTGGATCACTTTTTTCAGCTTCAGCTGCAGGTCAAAATTTTGAAAGTTCGCTCTATCCTATCCAATTAAGGGAAAGGGACCCTATGCAAGTAAGGGAGAAATGGTCTAGGGAAAAAAAATAAAAAGTTAACGATGCCCAAGGTAGTTTATATTATATATAATAATGGTCATTAGTAGAAGCATATAAATTATAAGTTTAATCAGTGAACTTTTATTTAACTAATAATTTTTAATTTGAATTTATTATATTAAATTATAAATTCAAAATTTAATAGGAAAAATAACTTGTTTTACGATGATGATTGCAGATGTTTGCAGAGGTGCAGATGCTGACGCCAATGGTTCCCACTAGAGAAGTTTATTTTGTTAGATACTGCAAACAACTTAGTGCAGAGCAATGGGCAATTGTTGATGTTTCCATTGATAAAGTAGAAGATAATATTGATGCCTCCATTGTGAAGTGCAGAAAACGCCCTTCTGGCTGCATTATTGAGGACACATCCAATGGCCATTGCAAGGTATTTATAATTACATTTTCTTATTAATTTTTCTAATGTCTTAATTGCAACTTTTTTTCTGGTTGGAAATTGGGTGGAGACCATTTTGGAACTTGGAAAAAATTTTGCCTTTTTTTTTTTTTTGAGTCTTGTAGAGAAATGAGAAACAAGAAGAATCTTGATTTAGATAATTCAAATTGTTCAGTCGCATTGGTTTTGCTGCCTGTTTGTCTTGTATAAATTAACACATTTGGCTGTTTCTATTCGTTTTTATTAAATTCATTCAATCTTCAAGCATTTCAATTAATGAAGAATTTTGTTTCATATTAATAATTCCTTTATGTGGACTTCGAATTACGCATGCTTATCCAAAATAGATACAGCACATCTGAAATCAAATTAATTATTTTTGTCCAATTCAAAATGCATCTTTAACATGATGGATTGGACCTTTTTCATCTCCCCTAAATGAATGCGCAATCCATAAATTTCTTTTCCAATTTAACATATAATGAATTTATATTTACACTAATATACGAAAATTCTATTAAGATATCACATTGCCCAATTATATGAACAATTAGTACAATCTTTTTTCCTTGAGCTATCTTTTAAGTTGAATTAGATCCGATTCATTTGAATATGATATAAGACTAAAATTCACTCTCAGCACTGGTGTACTATATGAGCAAAGTCTTCCTTAGAATTAACAAGAGGAATTATTTTCCATAAGTTAGGTCCAGTGTACTACAGACGAATTGAAAGCTGATTACCACAATATTTGGGAAATGGAGACAAAAATCATCTAGAAATTTATTTATGAAGAAAATTACATTTTTGAAAATCTGTTCAGGTGACCTGGGTAGAGCACTTAGAATGTGAGAAAAGCACAGTTCATACCATGTACAGGACCATTGTGAGCAGTGGTCTAGCCTTTGGTGCAAGGCATTGGATGGCAACATTGCAGCTTCAATGTGAACGTATTGCTTTCTTCATGGCCACCAATGTTCCCACAAAGGATTCCACCGGTAAAACTCCTTAAGTACCTCTGCTTGCTAAAAATTTTGCTTCTGATTTTCCATTTCTGGTCATAATTTGATCGTTGATATGTAGGTGTTGCCACTCTAGCCGGAAGGAAAAGCATATTGAAACTAGCACAGAGAATGACATGGAGCTTCTGTCGCGCAATCGCAGCATCAAGCTACCATACATGGAATAAGGTCACAAGCAAAACAGGAGAGGATACAAGGGTTTCCTCCAGGAAAAACTTAAACGACCCTGGTGAACCCCTTGGGATGATTTTGTGTGCAGTTTCTTCTGTATGGTTGCCAGTCTCTCCTCATGTCCTGTTCGATTTCTTACGAGATGATGCTCGTAGAAATGAGGTATATATGATTTGTTTCAGCTAATTATCCGTACTGTTGTAGAGCCTAACTGCAAAGAACTGTCTGATGATGTGTTTCTGCTTTGAATTTAGTGGGATATCATGTCAAATGGAGGCACGGTACAATCCATTGCAAACTTATCGAAAGGACAAGATCGAGGAAATGCAGTAACTATACAGGTAAGTTGGTTCGTTTATATCTCTCTGAATTAAATTTATGTCTTTCATTGTTCATGACTGAGTTTCGATGAAAATTTTTCAATTGCAGGCAATGAAATCAAAAGAGAACACTATGTGGGTGCTTCAAGATAGCTGCACAAATGCTTATGAATCCATGGTAGTTTATGCTCCTGCGGATATTACAGGAATGCAATCCGTAATTACTGGATGTGATTCAAGCAACATAGCAGTATTACCTTCAGGATTCTCAATTCTGCCAGACGGGCTCGAGTCAAGACCCCTAGTGATCACCTCAAGGCAAGAGGAGAGAGGCACAGAAGGGGGATCTTTATTGACAATGGCATTCCAAATCCTAACTAATAACTTCCCCACAGCCAAAGTAACCATGGAATATGTGGAATCTGTTAACACACTTATATCCTGCACGTTGCGAAATATCAAAACAAGCTTGCAATGTGAAGATAGTTGATTATTGTTAGTTTTCTTAGTTATAGATAAACGCTAATTAATTGCAAAATTTATAGGTTTTCTAGGATAATTTGTTTTGTTTTTTTACTGCTTTCAAATTTTAGATTTTGATAGAGGGATAATTCTATTGGGTTTGCCTTGTTGTTTGTGGTTGAAAAGGGGGCTTGGAGGCAGGTTACATCTCTCTAGTTTGGCATTCTGGAGGAGTGAGAGAGATGTGGTTCACAGACTTCATAGAAGCTAAAAAATTGAAATATTCTCAAGTATAGAACAATTTATTACTGCCATTTTGTGTTATTTCAATTACCATCTTATCAGATTTCACCATTTAATATTCAAACAGCACAGAATGTAAAAGCATAACAGCAAGAAAAAGCGGGATAAAAATGTTTCATGTTTGCTTTCTTCAGATGATTGTGTAGAGCTAATGCATAAGATAGATTTGTGGATCATGAGTAAAGTACTAAGAAAATGTAAATCATAAGTAAATCACCATTATCTGTGATCCCACGTACACACACATCCCACTCATGTGAGAATTCAACATTATAATCATGTACAGATGCTACCATTTGATAAATAACAGTATTTTGCACTTGAGCAATCTTAGGATAATCATATTGGGATACTAGTTGAGAAATCAACCTCTAAAAGCACACCAGAAACTTTCAATTTATAAACTGGCGTGCATATTCTAATTCCATCAATCGCATAGTATTCCCTGACCTCTAACACCAAGGTCAAGGAAACCAAGACAGATTTCTCATCTAATTCTCATATTCTAATTCCTTAAATCGCTTATTAACCTCTTTCAACCTATCAACATTTACTTGCAAATTATATTTGCATAATAACATTCACACTCATCATCACAGCTGACTGAACCAGCAGCCTAATTCAAACCCGGCATATTATTAATCAACTAGTCCATTAGAAAAACAGAAAGAAAGAAATTAAGCATAAAAAAACATAAAATTTCATCATAAAACAATAACACTGAAACCACATATTAAAATACATAGAAAAATGTTAAATTGAATGACCCATACCCTCATTTTCAGTGCTATAGGACCCACATGACAAAAAATAGGGATATGTGTCGCTTAAAGAATGGAGAAGATAATAGAGAAGGTAGCTAGCACTCATCAAATACATAAACTAATCTGGCTGCTTCTTGGGATCAATAGGGATCATCGAACACATCTATGAAAAAGCTTCACAATGAGAGCTAAATTAATAACCAATTGCCGAAACCATGTCATGATGACCCACTAACCACCACCTATGTTCAGTTGTCCATTCTCATAGCCCACCGAAAAGCCCTATTATACATATAATATCATTGCTACTATCAAGTGCAACAGTATTTCACTACAAAGTTTCTATATAATTAAGATCATTTAACCATTATATGAATCCGCATCATACAATGAAAGATCAAATTCCCATAATCTCAAATGAGCAACAAGACAATCCAGTATACCCAATGAATTTTGCCCTCACAGACACCCAAAAACATCCCACTTTTTAACACCACTATTCTTCTGCCCCTCCTTTTCCATAAAATGGCTTCTCAAGTTGCAATTAAACCCTGACTCAAAGCAGAACCTAGGCAGAAGCAAAACTGACAGAGACAAAAAATAATACCCACCGTTTACAAAAAAAAAAAAAAGTGATATCGATCTGATTAATTAAAACCAATGAGCAAGCAACATTAAAACCAAACAGCACCAATTTCAAAGCAGAATATTAGACTTACATGAAATTCTTTCCTATCCATTGTGACAAAATTCAAATTTGAATATCAGAATAAAATCCAAAAACAGCCAACTACATTCCATTCAATTGCAAATGAGCAAACAAAGCACATTCAAATTCAAACTACTTAGATTTAATAGTAATCACGAAAAACCATCAAAGATTATTAAAATTGAAAGTTTCATTTAAAATCAGGAGTTTCTGATCTCAATAAAATGCCATCACACATTCAAATTTAAGAACAATCTTCTATTTGAGATTCCAAATCCCAAAGAGAAATCCTATTCTCCTGTACACACCTCCTAACCCAATTTAAACACCAAAATTAGGCCCAATTATAATTATTATATTTCCCAAAAACCATAAATGGAAAAGAACTATCAGATTAATACTAAAATTGAAACAATCATATCAAACAAATTCAGTTTCTGAGCGATTAAATTACACTGAGATGCAAATATCATCGCGGTATTAAGTATCAAACTACATCCCAAAATTCAAAAAAGAAGCACAATTACATCACAACTGACCTCACATTAAGCCTGCGGTTCTTGTTGAGTCTCCAATGGAATCCCAAGCTCCTGAGGTAAAGCTCCCTCAGGACTCTCATTCTTTTCCTTCTTCTGACGAGCAGGTATTGGTATAGCAATAAAAGCCTTGGTCTTGCTAATGGGTCTGCTTTTTTCAAGCTGGACAAAGTCACCAACTTTGAACTGGTTCTCTGGGTCATGAGCCTGAAACTTCTTTTTCTTCCTAACCCTTCTCTTGTACTTAGGATGCGGGGCCAACCGGGTCACCTCAACCGCCACAGTCTTGTCATTGGTTGAACAGACTACTCTGCCTTGCATTGATCTCATGGCTCTGATTGGAGGGAGGAAAGAGAAGGGTTTAGGGGGTTGAAGGGAAAAATAGGAAGTGGGTTTTGAGAGATTACAGAGTGGAGTGGTGCCATGGAGGAAAGAAGAGGAAAGAGTGAGGGAATTGAGTGAGGAAGTGGGGGACATCGTTACTAACATTGTGAGTTTGGGATTTGGGGATAAGATGGGAAAGGGAGGTTTTGTTGGTTATACTTGGGTTGGGAATTGAGAGTGTGGATGTGGGGAGGAATATTCTGTTATAGGGTACACGTTGAATGGTGCTCTCTTTTATTTTATTATTCAGTTTTAATTTCTCGAAAAATTATATAAATACCTAAATTTATTTATTTATTTATTTTATCACTCTACACCACCGTAAGGGGAGGTTTTATATAGATGAGGATTCAAATATGAACATTTTGCTCTTCCTCAAGAGAAGCTAGCCACTAGCAAGCAATCTCTAAATACTTAAATTTGATTTTTTATATTATTTTAAATATCTTTAATTAATATAATATTGATATAGACTCATACAACAAGATGTATGAATTATAAAAATTTTAATTACATAGTACTTATATATTATGAACAGCGACATATAAAGATATAAATTTAAGTATTTAAATAAATTATCAAAAAATTAAGAAATCTAAATGATTTATTTACTCACATACAGTTGACATCCATATCTTAATTCAGTCAATAAAAGAATAGTTTTTCTAGTGACTCTTAGACCTGAATTTTTTTTATTATATAATTGATCTTAGAATAAGATAATATACTTATTTTCAAGAAATACATAATATTTCCTATTTTATCTTTTGTATAATGTGCAATTAGTATCTCAAATTTTATTTTTATTATGCTTCTTCAGGTTCAAAAGCTTTAATTTTTAGAATATTAAATTTAGTTTTTAACAAATAATAACTCAGATTTTTTAAATATAATAACTCCTTATTTAAGAAAATTTATCTTCTTTACATATTGTAAGCAAATAATCGAAAATCATGAGAAAATTTTGCCTAAACTTGATTTATGACTTTTTGATGGATCGAATTAATAATAGACTGTTACATAAATAAAACAACAATTTATCATTAATTTAATTTTATCACTAATTTAGGCTCTGTTTGTTTTTAAAGAATATTCTTCTGAAAAATGTTTTCTTTTATGTTCCAATGATTGGTTTAGATCAAGAAAATAAGTCAAATGGTAATATTTTTCAAGTTAATAGAAAATATTTTAAAAATAAGTTAAAACAATTTTTTATTTTACAAACGAAAAATCGTTTTTTAAAACTTATCACATATAAAGAAAGAAAATAATATTTTATTTTTTAAAATTTTTTTAGTGTTAAAATCAAATACAGAAAAATATTATATTTTCCTCAAAAATAAATTATTTTCAGATAGTTTATGAAAAAATTGGAAAGCCGGAAAAATTTGAGGGACCTTTTCCGTTAGGATTGACAGTGGATGGAACATTTTGGGCTTAGGAGGGTTTGACCAACAAAACCATAATAGATTCATGAACTATAGAAATCGAAAGAAGCCTAGCTCTTTTGGGCCTCTTATGTAGGTGAGAAAGATTAGCCCATCTATTTGGACTTAGCTTAAGGTGGAATATGCTATGAATTCCATACCAATTTTCATCCAGAATTGACTCGAAAGCTAATAAAAAGGTTAGAACTTAGAATTGAGAAAAACTACAAAAATTAATGTTCAAAATTCAAATTGTTAAGAAAAAAATAAAATTTTAAATACCCAAATGTTAATTATTTTTTTAAAAAAATTCTCCTTAATTATATGAATTGAAATTTATGGCTTGGAATACTTTAGTGGCACTTATATGGCCTTCTACATAACTAACAAAGCTTCGATTTTTTTTTTCCTACCGAAATTTGGTGGAAGATTAAAAAAAGGATAGGCTTATCCATGTCTAATCCAAATGGCACCACAAAAATAAGTCTGCACATCTCTCCAGAGAAAACCCATGTGCCACGTGTCTAGCTGAAATCCATCCAAAAATATCAAAAAACTCAATTCCTCCCCCTCTCCAATACCTACTGCAAAACAAAAGTTAGCTGTAGCAAGAACTAAAACAAAAGCCATGGCATCTCTAGCTACCTTTGCTCCAGTGCAACCCGCGGCCACCGTTAAGGGCCTTGATGGTAGCTCTCTCACCGGAACTAAGCTCCATTTCAAGCCATCTCGCCGGAGCTTGAGACCCAAAAACATAAGGTACCAAAAATGCCCTAATCTGTCTGTATTCAGCTTACTGGCCCAGTGTCTGATTTTGTTATGGTTTTTGGTGATATAGGAGTGGTGCTGTGGTGGCTAAGTATGGTGATAAGAGTGTCTACTTTGATTTAGAGGATTTGGGCAATACCACTGGCCAGTGGGACTTGTACGGTTCAGATGCACCTTCTCCATACAACCCTCTTCAGGTTTGTGTCCCTTTCCCTTATAATTATTCATGTATTGAATTTTTCATCCCAGAAAGCAGCCAAAATATTTGCAAAGATAAAGGCATTATTAAATTTATTAGATAAGTTCGGTTTTAAGATGCTTTCATTGAGAGTCGAACTCAAGACCTCCCGCTTACTAAACGGGTGCTCTAACCAACTGAGCTATGAAAGCTACGCTTACGAAAGGGTACTAGGAATAGCTGAAAATAAATGATCTGTTATAGGCAATGACATCGATTGTTGGATTATTTAGAAGTCAATAACTTATTTTTAATCCATTTTATATTTATAAAGAGTTTTTTTTTATATGGTAATTTATTATTGATAAATAAATGGATTTGGTCTAAAAAAGAAATTTACTTGATGTGGGGAGTTCAAAAACATGATGCCATATGGCAATGGGAAGTTGGGTAGTATTAAATCATATTGTTGAAACATAAAAGCTGGCCTCAGATTTTCATAGCAATTGCCAAATTTATCTATATTATGAAACTCCTGTAACTCATATTTGCATTTATGTACAATTGCAGAGCAAGTTCTTTGAGACATTTGCTGCTCCATTCACCAAGAGAGGATTATTGCTTAAGTTCTTGATCTTAGGAGGTGGTTCTACCCTTGCTTACCTTAGTGCTACAGCTACTGGTGATGTTCTACCAATCAAGAAGGGCCCACAACTTCCACCAAAGCTGGGTCCACGTGGCAAGATCTAATTTACTTGTTTTTTTTTTTTTTTCATTGTATGTATCTTTGTAAGACTCCTGTATTATTAATTCAAAGATGTTTCTTTTCATTGAGATTTCATAACTTAATTCTTTTCACTTTTTAATGCTTTCTATTTTATTCTGTTACTTAAAACTGCTGCTACATTCAGAGATGAATTTCTTTCTTTCAGTTTGTGATCGATGAATTGTATAGGATTATTACTGGTGAAAATCCAATCTTTTTAGAGCACAATCAGGAAAAAGAATGGCATTTCTTTTATAAATGAAAGATTGTATGAAATACATCAAATCCAGTATCTTTTATTCATATATGTTTTCTTCCCTATTTACGAAAGGAAAGAAATAGAATGAAAACAAAGAAATTCTCAACCAAAAACAAACATCAAAATTCATATATCAATTCTAGGCTTTTCTCACTTTCTGTATCTCTCATCTGTCATTGTTTCCGCGCAATGGGAGTTTGCCCTTTCCTCTCCTTCCTTCCCCCTATTATTGTGAGATCAACGACATGCTGTTGGGCTTCTTAGACCTCCTGAACTATCAAGATAGGAAGATTTCTTTATGGTCACTATGTTAGCAAGTTTTTCAGTGAACTTCATTTCTTCTTTCACCATATCATCTGAATTTCTAGAACAATCTTTCTTTGTATCTTCATTTGCATCCAAATTCCAACCTATAAAATTTGACAATGTCATTGCATTGGTTGTCTCTGCGCCGCTCCCAACAGAATCATCTATGAGAAGTGGATCTTTAGGTGTCACTTTTAACGGGTTCCTCTTTTGTCCAGCATACGATGGGTTTAGAGTAACATAATCAGCATAGAGCACATCCTCTATTTCATGAATATGACTAAAATCTATCGGCAAAATATTCTGATGTTACTGTTACATCAAAGTTCTATGTATAAAAACAGTTGAAGATCAATGGAAGCATGTTCTTGGTTCTTACTCGGTTGTATTGAATTTTGCTAATCTGGAGTGCGGATTGAGGAATTCCAGGATACTATTGCTTGAGAATGAGTAAGATGGTTTTTGCTCTCTCTCTTCAAAGAGTTCTCTCTTCTTCAAACTAATAGTATAACCCCAAGGTGATTTCCCATCTTTCTGGTTCATTTTTCTCTTACAAATCACAATAAAAGCCTCAATTATGTTCTTAAGGTCTAAAAATTTATGTTTTGATGATAAATCCATGGTTGACGGAAATTGATCAGGATCAAAGAATTCAACTGTAATATTCCTATAAATTAAATCCTCAAGGCTTGCCCTCCCATTCTGTCGGAAGTATCAAAATAGAAATTATTGTCAGGAAATTGTGTGTGAAATTTTAATGACAATGTCTGCTTTTTTTTAGTTTTACCTTGAGGAAAGATTCAATGTAGTTATATATATATATATATATGGCCATAACTGCTTTCAGAAATTGGTTTTGTTGCAATATGCCTCATGAGCTGTAAGCCTGATAATCCTGATGTAAGATTGGCATGATGACAGAGCTGCTGATGTATTTTTAATTCGAGAAAATTATTTTGATATTTTCGGTTGTTGGAATCCTAGTCTTTAGACTTATAGCTATAGGTTGGTTAATTCCCAATTATTAGGAAGTTAGTGGGATTGTATTTCAACTTTTATTGCATTTCAGTTGGGATCTATTTGTATTTAAACAGTTTTAATTCAATAAAATATGCAGACTTAACAATCTGTTTTCTGTCTTCTTTAAAAAATACTATCAGGTTCACGCAGTCCTTTTGTTACTTCAGAAAAATTTCTTGATGCTTCTGTTATGACTTGAGGTTATAGCCGGTAAATTAGAGAGGAATTTAGATGCAAAGGAAGGAGACAAAGAAGAAGCATATAAGTAGAAGAAGACGAGGATTATGAAGAGAAGAGTGGCAGAAGAAGAAGAAGAGGGTGAGAGAATCGAGAGAAAAAAAGAATTTTGGAAGGAAATCAATTGTATTCATTAAGCATCCCTATTTTGTTACAATTTTCCAGCTTATATAATTTGTTACTGAATAACAGAAATTTGAAATAAAAGGAAGAAATTACAGCTAGTAATTCTTAAAAATGACAACATAGTAGGTTTGAGGTAGCTCTTTATCTCTATCTCCAACTTTGAAACTTCGCCGGTTTCCATTAGAAAAAATTTTTAGATTCTCTTTCCCTGATTTTTATTAAAATTTTTTATTTTATTTTATTTTAATGTTAAAATTATTTTTTATTTTAATTAACTATATAATTTTTTAAATAAAAAATATTTTTTCTTTAAATAAATGTTATATTTTTATTTTATTATTTTAAAAAAATATTAATTATATTAAAATATATTATATATATATATATATATATTTTTTTTTTCAGAGCAAAATCGGGATAACAATGCATATACCGTTTCTGCTCCATTTCCATCACAAAAAATTTAAAGATCTTGTTGAAAACGAAATGAGAAAAAAAAATTATAAAAAAATATACCTCATTCGAAGAGGAGTCAGGACAGAACACATCATCTGCTCCATTTCCATCATAAAAAATTTCAAGATCTTGTCGAAAACGAAATGAGAAAAAAAATTATAAAAAAATATACTTCATTCGAAGAGAAGTCAGGACAGAACATAGCAGAAGCGGATCCCATTATCATCCATAATAATTATTCTATCTATCCACCTCATCTTACCTAAACATATCCCATAATAAAGCTTCATACATTCAGCTCATACCCCATGTCATTATTTACTAACTAATATAACTTTGTCAACTATGCATTATACAAACTAGCAAATCACTACTCATTAAGCTGAATTGCTTCTTCTCTCATTTCTGCTAATTTTTCCAACTTTTCAGGTTGGGCGATCATGCCCTTTGTTGCTGCTTCACTATGGCCTTCATTCCTCAGCTCACTATCACTATTAAACCCATCATTGTTGAGTTAGGTCATAACAATACCCTTCTATTAGAGTTTCACCTTGTCTTCAAGGTGAAGGTATGGAGATTGCAATTTGATTCTCTTTCTCTGCCTTCGCCACATTTCAAACTCCATCTCTTTGATAATAGGAACCCGATTGGACATCCACTTGAAAGCAAGGTAACCGAGATTTTTAAAAACGCCGTTCATTTCTTCATCGAAAGCAATTCCACCAAAATTACTTTCATTAAGACTAAAAAAATTCCAGGTTAGGACTCTACTTACCAAAACTTCTAGCAATTATATTTTAACAAACACATGAAGTGCATGAATTTGTCTTTAATAATGAATGAATTGTTGAATTATGGAGCAACAATTTCTCATTATCCAAGATTGCACCATCAAAAGAGGAAAGGTCCACCTTAGGCCCTTTCATGGAAATCTGTTATGTTCTTTTCCTATCAACATTGGTTTCTTTTTTCACCTAGAACTTAAAAGTGGTCAATAAGCCTTGATTCCTCCTTTAATTTGGCTTCTGGAATACGAGCAACTCTAATTGGTTTTCCCATCATTATGTATGTCCACCATCCTTTGGATCATCCTTTCAAATCGAGCCTCCATCTCAACCATTCGTTGTTCCATTCTTTGTTGCTACAGTTACTGCATTTCGTTAAATCATGATTCAATTCGTGATTCTACTAACAAAAGAAGCTCCTCCAGTTTTTTGATTTTGGAATTCTCTCCCATGGTCGACTTTTTGTTTCTTGCTAGTTTATAATGAATTATTGGTTCCTCTTTAGCGTGAGAGGTCATACAATGCTAGCGGTCAACGTCGGTCCGATCGGACGTTGATACCATTTGTTATGTCTTGAGGTCACAACCGGTGAATTAATGAGGAATTTAGAAGAAAAAGAGAGTAGACTTGGAAAAGAAGTAGAAAAAGCAGAGGAAGAAAGAGAGAGAGAAAAAGCAAAAGAAGTAGGAGAAAAGTAAGAAGAAGCAGAAGAAGATGAGTATTAGGAAGAAAAGAATAGCAGAAAAAGGAGAGAAGAAGATTAGAAAGTGAGAGAATCGAGAGAATTTAGGAAGGAAATCAATTGTATTCATTAAACATCCCCATTCTGTTACAATTTCCCACCTTATATGTTTAATTAAATTTGAATATACAAATATAAATGAGCTGTTCTTTTCCTAAATATAAATGGAAAAATGAGACGATGAGAAAGGGAAGTGTTGATTGATGCTAGGTAAAGGTAATGGCTAACCTGGGTAGGTGGGGGTGTGGCGATGAAGATAAGGTGGAAGTTGATCGGAGGATCAAAATAAAGAGAAATGCTACTAATATTTAAAAAAAAACTTTTTTAGATATTTATTTTATAATTAATTTATATTATCAAATTTAATTTATTAAATAAAATAATAAATTTTATAAATTAAAAATTTAATAATGTTCTCCAATTATAAAATAAATATTTTTAAAAAATAGAAAATAAATTATTTCTAACATTTTGTTTTTGGATAAAAAATCCATACTTTCGTTCACGTGTCAAAATCATTCTCTTCTCTCTGCCGTGCCGGCCAAAACTAAAAAGACACAAGGCACCTGCTTACGCTACCACTGCAAGTCACATGCCAAATTACCAACCAAACGACACAGAGGCACAACCCACACTGACTCAAAGAAAAGCCTCTCCTCACTCCTCACTAATAGAAAGGAGAAGAATCCATCAGATATCCAGTAATGGAGTCAATTGGTGTTCTCATGACCTGCCCTCCGATTTACCCTCACCTTGTTGAAGAACTCGAGAAGCGTTTCACCCTTTACAAGCTCCAAAACGCCCCAGACAAGACCCAATTCATCAATTCCCATAAGAACTCGATCCGAGCAGTCGTGGGTAACGCTGGTTTTGGTGCGGATGCCGAATTGATCGACCAATTGCCGAAGCTGGAGATTGTGTCCAGTTATAGCGTGGGCCTAGACAAGGTGGACTTGCGTAAATGTAAGGAGAAAGGGATACGGGTAACAAACACACCTGACGTTTTGACTGATGACGTAGCGGATTTGGCTCTTGGGTTGATGTTGGCAGTGCTGAGGCGGTTGTGTGAGAGTGATCGGTATGTGAGGAGTGGCAAGTGGAAAAAGGGTGACTACAAGTTAACCACTAAGGTTTGTGGCTTTACAGTGTGGGAGTTTCTTTGCTTTATTGGATTCTTCCGTTGGTTCGTTTTGATTATAGTTCTTTATGTAAGTGTTTTACTGTTTTCAATTTGTGATGCAATGGTTCTAGATTTTCGGAAGCAAGGAACTTGAATTAGAGCAAAATGTATTAAGCTTAAACTAGGGGGTTAAAGTTTTATGCTTTGTCCAAAACTTGTTCATATTATCACTTGGGTATTTTTGGGTTTTAGCTCATTTCAAATAGTAAGCAGTGGAGATATGGTATGTTATGCATTTGGATTTTCATTCTTATTTTTTGTACTGTTTGTTATGATTCTGATACTGGATCTGCAGGTGGCATGATGGTGCTATTCACGTGTGGAAGTGATACCTATATTATGAATGCTTATTTATTTTTGTGCCTTTTCAACATACAGCTGATTCTTTCTTCCATCTAATTTATCTTGTCTTTTCTCAGCGTAGGAAATATACATGGTTCATGTTTCTCTAATGCGTCTAGGTTGGGGTGCTTTATTCGGTGGCATTTATATGTGATGAATGTATAAATTCGTTTAGGAGTGATAATTGAGTTCTCTTAGCATGTCAAGTATGCGTAACCTGTTTTGGTGAATTCTGTTGGTATTTATAGGTTTAAGATTCAGGAAAGAGATTATCTAATTCTATAACTACTTGACATCCTAATCCCCAACTAGCCATTTCAGTCCGGATAGGGAATAGAAGGTGCAGACATGGCTGGTCTTTAGGCTGACGGCTGACCGTTGGTCCAATCTTGACTAAATTTGCACACATGGCACATATTCTTTGGGTGAGAAGTAACCAAAATTCATACTTTGTCTTCAATATGTCTGTCTTAGCATTGTTATCATTATAGTTTGCAAGTTGCGACTGCTGTCACTTTGATCTCCTGCCAGTAAATATCTGGACTTGAAAATTAGTTTAACACAAGATGGATGGAAAACCTTGAGTTGAGTGCTGTGATGTGTGGTCATACAATATTGAATGATATTTTTCGTCCTCCTAAGAATTGATAGTTTTAGTCTTTTCTTGAACTGTGAGCTTAGTAGGTTTTAACTCGTGTTAGTTTGTTCATATCTCATTCTTCTTTCTACGGATTTTTTTTTTTGTTTGAACAATGTATGTTTGTTGTCAATAGCAGTTAAAGAATTTTTTTTTTGCTTTATGATGTCATATTTTGATGGTTAATTTGTCTTCCAACTATTATTGATTAGTTTGGTTTTACAATTATAATTTATCAGTTTTGGGTTACTGGGAATTTTCAGTTTTTACCTCTCTAATTTTTCGCAGTCAACTAGTCTAAGATGATTTTAGTTGAGTGCTGGAGCTTTGATGCTCAGGGGTAATATACTTTATGCATTTTTCTTAGTAAAGACAAACAATTAATAAGCATGAAAAATTTTAAAGACTGACCATGGCAGATGTTCAAACTGTTGAGCAATAGGAGTTCAAAGTGAACACTTAAGTTGTTTTTTTTTTAAAATCCTGGTCATATTCTCATGGCAGGATTGGGAATGCTGCATCTATGCAACTCATTAGTTATGTTTTGTTATAGATTCTGAAGATTAAAAGATGTGAATTGCTACGTATTGGGTTTCAGTATGCCTTGTGATATTGTATGGGGTTTATGTAGAGAGAGGAAATCATTCAATTGTTAGCATAGCACTGGAAAGTTAATTAGCCTTATATAATATTAAGTGGCCGCTTAATGTTGGACATAGAAACCCATTGTATTTCGTGTGCATCTCCTTTTCTTATATTTTTGTTTGGCAGAGTATACATGTTAAAATTAATATAAAAAAAAATCTAATAAATGCCCTCGTTCTACTCTTGGATCATAAGACCTTAAGTCCATATATCAGGAGATATGTGTGAACGTAAGACTTTCTTAAGCTTTCAAGGGTTTGATCACAATCAAGATGGCAAATTAACATTCTTTTCAGCTAGGCGCATGCTTTTATCAAATTAGACTATAACAGTGGCGTTTGATTTGGATGCGTCGTTTGTTTATGATTCTTAGTGTTTCCCTGAATTTTAAATTAATTTTGTTTTTTCAGTTTTCTGGGAAGTCGGTTGGCATTATTGGGTTGGGCAGGATCGGATTGGCAATAGCCAAGAGAGCTGAAGCATTTAGATGTCCTATCAGTTACTATTCTAGAACGGAGAAATCAGATGTTAAATACAAGTACTATCCAAGCATCGTTGAGTTGGCCGCCAACTGTCAAATCCTTGTAGTGGCATGTGCACTAACAGAAGAAACTCGCCACATTGTCAATCGCGAAGTCATCAACGCATTAGGTCCCAAGGGAGTCCTCATTAACATCGGCAGAGGTCCTCATGTTGATGAACCTGAACTTGTCTCTGCTCTACTTGAAGGCAGGCTAGGTGGTGCTGGCCTGGATGTGTTTGAAGATGAGCCTAATGTACCAGAGCAGCTGTTTGGGCTTGAAAATGTAGTCCTCCTGCCTCATGTTGGAAGTGGCACTGTGGAAACCAGGAAAACCATGGCTGACCTTGTTGTTGGCAACTTGGAAGCTCATTTTCTGAATAAACCTCTTCTAACTCCTGTAGTTTGATTGTGATATGAAGATTATGAATCAGAGGCTTCATTATGCTTCTGGCACTTGCAACTTGTCAGGTTCCTGGGCATGGCAAGGGAGCAGCGACCGAGAAAATTCTCTTGACATTCCAAATTGTACGTTTTAAGTTATATTCTTGTTTGTCAAATACAATATTATCATTGGCATTTTAGCTGCAACTGGCAAGGACTTTCGTTTGAATATTGCTCCAGTGGTGGCAATAGTAATTTGATGTTGAAGCCAAAGCAACTAACTCGGCATGATAATCATTTTGCGCTCATTTACTGCTCTTCTATGGACCAGTCCAGATTTTTTTTTTCCTTTTTGTTAAATACAAAAATTGAATCAAATTTCAATCTTCAGTAATTTTTTTTGGTAAATTCAATCTGCAGGACTTTAAATTACAGCATAACTGCACATTAAACAAAAAGACTAAATATGAATTAATTGGTTTCGGTTTGAATTCCACAAAAAAAAATACAAAATGATTTTAGTTGTATCGGTTAAAATTTTTTGATAAGACAAATTGAATGATGCCAAGCAAATTTCAAATGTTGAAGGATGACAAAATTCCAATTTATGACTCCTATGTATATGCCATCAAGTTGCATTTAGGGATTACACACTTGCTCACTTGTTTGCTTATTTATTTTTTCCTGTTAAATTTTGAAATCTATGTCAAATCCTTAATTGTTATGTACTAATTACTTCTTTATTGGCAAGATAGAGATATTGTTGATGGGTAAGGAAAACAATAATTCATGCACATTATACTGTGGATGTCCAATTGTGTTTTTAGTTTTTTGACTTGATACTGAAGTGCTCTTTATTTTCTAATTCTCGTTTCTATTATTCATTCATCTTTTTATCCTTTTTAGTTCAGTTCAGTGGTAAATCTGCTGGAATTATTGGGTTGGGAAAACTTGGTTCAGCGATTGCAAAGAAAGCTTAAGTTTTTAGTTGCTCCATCAGTTACTTTTCCAGATCTATGTAACCATACTTGAGTTACAAATACTTCTCAAATGTTGTGGATTTGGCCAAAAATTGCCAAATCCTTGTTGTGGCTTGTGCTTTCACAGAGGAGACCAAACATATTATCAATCGTGAAGTTATTGATGAACTAGGTCAAAATGGTATTCTCATCAACATTGGCAGAGGAGCACATGTTCGCGAACTAGAGCTCGTGTCTGCACTGATTGAACGCCGGCTTGGTGGTGCTGGGTTTGATGCGTATGAAAATGAGCCTGAGGTTCCTGACCAATTGTTTGGCCTTGACAATGTTGTCCTTCAGCCTCATGTGGGAAGTGATACTGTAGAGACCAGCAATGCAATGGCAGACCTTGTGATTGCTAACTTGGAGCACACTTGAGCAACAAGCCCCTTTTGACTGCGGTGACATGAGTATGAGATCGGAGATGTATTAGTTGGTTAACCAAAAAATAAATGTTGTTAATCCTTATGTTTTATTCATAACACATTCTTATGTCAGTATCATTAGTGGTCTACCTTGAAATGCAAAAAGCCAGAATTTTAAACCTTGACTGACTTTTCGCTTTTCAATGTACCCAAGAAAACACCATTTATGAGGCATTTCAAATATTTTTCTTGCATCTTGGAAGTCCATTCAACCTAATAATATTCAGTTATGACTTGTGAGCTTAGCATTTAAAAGATCATTTTAGCCTGATTTGAAATCTTCTAATACTGTTCCAAACTTGAGATAGAAATTTGGAGATCCATAGCTCCTTAAAACGGAGACTTTTTTCAAGTCAAACTTTTCTTGCTTAACCTTGACAAGAAACACCATTTAAGATATTTTTTTCCATAAATATTAAGATAGTATGAGGCATATTTCCAAGCACACAAATATAAAAGCATAAAGGGAAAAAGGAATAAAAATAGGAAAACTATGTAAAAATGGAGACACCATGACAACTAAGCTGCAATTATTTTTATACAGAAGGGGACATTTGCAAATGGTCCTTGAAAGCATTACATTTACAAGGTTCATATTCACGTAGGAAAATCCAAAAGACCCTCTATGTGGCCTTGTAATGTTCTTCTTAGATTCATTTTTGCTTCTTTTCTCTCCATTGTGAATCACTTTTTCCCTCTATCCCTTACCTTTCTCAGAACTTTCTCGCCAACCAAACATAGCCTTAGTTCCTTGAGGAAGAAAATTTTATTCGATAGATTTAAGCAATTTCTCCTTAAGGATGAGAAGCCCCTTTGAAGATAAGGAAATTCAGAGTTTCCAATGTGAAGTAGATGAAAGACCCTTTAGAATGAGTGAAAAAACACCCAAAGTTGGAACCCACCACACATTGCCATCCACCACCATACTTCTTGTCAAACTCCTGCCAAAATCTTACAATAATTAAAAACAATAAATTGAAAAAATGCAGATACCTACACTTTTTTTTTCTAATTAAAAAATTGTATAAGTATATTCAAAAAAAATAAGGAAACTAGACTATTCTTGGTAATAAACAAATAGTCATTAAAATTTAAACATTTCTTGCGCAAAAAAGGGAAAGAAAAATAAGAAACATCCCTTTACATTCAAGAATGCATCAAGAGGCATAGGCATCATCTTAACCATGGCCAAATAAAAGATTCAGAACTTTTGGAACAAAAACAGAAGTATATATTTATTTTTTGAATCACTGTGCTCTGTTGGGTGCATAACAGAGAAAGTTGGTACCTTTTTTATGTGTGCAGCAATAGATTTGCAATCCAAGACATCATAGAGATCCAAAGCCTTAGATGCAGAAGCCATAGCTTGGATTTGCATCTTTACAGGCATATCCGTGTCTTCTATCAGAGCTTTTCCTTCCAACATCTTCACCTCTTCTCTCCTTTTCTCTTCCTATCTCCAAATATAAGGAGGAGAAAACCCAGTTGAAATATGCACAATCTAAGCCTAGTTCTTATCTAATAAAGAAGAAAAAACCTCATAAAATGAAAAAATAAAATTAAAAGAAAAAAAAATCTCTGTTTCCAAAAAAAACAAAGAGCAGGAGCCAATGAGGAAGAAACACAAGGTTTAGGAAGAACCCAAGGAGCCTAACACTCTCTCACTTTTCCAATCGTAAGGGCCCGTGAGATACAAAATTGAGGTTCCTGTCACGTCCTCTCCTCAAATTAGGAACTTTTTTATTTTTATTTTTTGACCTTTACAGAAAAGTAACTGTATTTTCTCTCTCTTACTGGTGTCATAGTCATTGAGGATAAAGATAGAGTGGATAGAGTTGGAGAGGCTCAAAATAAGGTCAAGCATTACTTGTATTTTAGCGATTATTAGTATTCATGATTCAAGTTTGGTTTGAGAGCAAATCATGACATGTACAGTTGTTGGGTACCCAATTAAACAAATAATTTTGTATTGTGGTGGATATATTTCTGACTCCCTAATCATGCTTCAGCTTGACAAATTTTGCCTTTGATTTGAGGCCTATTATTACCGTATTTATTTTTGGAATCCTAAAGAATGAGAAACTAAACCTTTGATCTATTAAAAAAAAAAAAACAACAAGAAAAAGAAAAAGAATGAGAAACTAAACGTTAGCTTTTATAACATCTAAAAGAAGGCCATTAGCTTTTATAGGATTAAACTAAAATCCAACTATTGAGTTGATAGTTATTATTATATTTTGTGCAATTGCAACTAAAAAGACATTTAATTCATATTGATAATTATTTCTCACTGAATAGCCACTTATAAGCGTTCAATAAAATATTGTGAATCAATTGTTTGCTCTCGTGATTCAATTTTTTTATTTAAAATATGTTATCTTTTTAAGATTTATGAATTATTTTTTTTCTCCAACTCACTTTTTTATAAAAATAATAGAAAAAACAAAAATATTATAAATAATAACTCTATATATAATTAGAAAATTAATATTTTTCCCTAAAATAAATTTTCTATTGAAAATTTTAATTATATAAATTCACAAATTATAAGATTTTCTTCAATAGTACTTTTTATCTTAAAGAGTCTTTACATATAGGGAAATTTTTTTTTTTTTTACAAATCCAAGAGATTCTTTATATTTTTATTCCTTATTTTACTTTATTTCATATAATTAATATTTATCAAAATAAAAAAATAAATGATTTTATTGTAAAAAAAGAAAAAAAATATTTTTTAAAGAAACATAACATTAAGAAAATAAAATATACATACAAAATAAAAATATATCGATTCCAATTAGAATAGACTATGAAACTCTTTTTATAGAATAATTTTTTAAAATAAAAAATATAGTTAGAAGTAAATATTCAATTGGAAATGCTTGAAGAAGTAGGAAAGAAGAGGACAACGAAGGAAATGAAAATGGAGATGCAAGAGATGTATTGTACATTACGGAAGATCCACCGATTAGTTTTTGTACTCTGCTAAGAACTCCAACTTTAATGTTTTAAAAAAAATGGTGGGTGTGGGTCCTATCATTCGTCACTTAACTTAGTTGTTTTCTTTTACTCTTATTCTCTTCGGTCTCTTTCAAAAAAATAAAAAATAAAAAGGGGTATCAAATGCTTTATTTATTTATTTGGTGAGAAAAATGCTTTATTTTATTTTAATTTTTATTCAATACAATCGAGCATTTTTTCACTGTTTCTTCTCCTTTTACCCAATATGGGAAACGTATATATATATAGGAGTAATAAACTATCATCTTTCAATATTTTTCAGCCATCAATTAATTAAAATTACTTTTTACACCAGTAAAAATTGTGAACGGAAATTATTACTTCAATTGTCTAAATTAGTGACATTTTTCTTAAATATTATTCAACTAGTGAATTGTTTGTTTGACTCCAAAGTTCAAACTTCCTCTCACTTTCCCTTAAATGAAATATCTGCCTGAGGCATTTATCTTCGGCTTAGATTGAATAATCAACAAATACAGTAAGAGTTTTGAGACGTGTATTGTCTGGGTTGCCAAAAGCAGGATATTAGAATCTAGCAAAGCCGTGGGCTGTCCATTTCAACCAAATTAAAAAAAAAAATCTACTCCATAAAATTATAATGTGGTCACACAAAATGCTTACCTTATTTCAGGTAGGTAGGTCACTAATGAAAATCTGTGCAAACTGCGCATTCATTTCACTTCTCACTTCCTTCCATCTCCCCTCTTTTATTCTCGTGCAAATTTGCCATTTTCTACCCCAAGAATATTCTAAATAGACCAACAACCAATTATGACAAGTTTCTGCCACAGAGATGGGCCTGAGTTTCTACAGACTACAGTGTAGCCTGAGGAATGGGCATAAATGCCAGAACTCACAAGCCAACAGAGAGCCGTTTTTCCCAACTCACTGAAACGGACAAGCATAAGAGAAATAAAGGAGTGTTGTTTTCTGCTTAACTGGCTCTGTGTTTTGGCCACATTGTAAAAGTGGAGAAAGAAATGAACCAAATTTGAAAAGGCTGGACTCCATGGAAATAAGACATTCGAACTATGAGGACTTGCAGTTTGCTTCTGATTAGAATAGAGAAGAATTGCCCTAACATGGCTAAGAGACAAGAGAACAGCATCTAAAAGTTCACACCGACGACCCCAACCAGACGTGTTCACATTCTGATTCAGCATTATCCTTGAATGGCAAAGATTCATATTCAATATCCTAAATTCTACATTATTCTTTGCTTGGTAGAGTTTGTGAAAGCTACAGATAGACAGAACAGCCAGTAGATGAGGCAATAACAAATGCTTCTTTTTCCAAGTCTAAAATATAGCCAATTTTTAAGTGGGTCCAAAAAAGAAATTGCCTTCACTTAGTAAAAGCGGCAGATCTTGAGTGAACTCAATATTGGTTAAATTACCAGGTGCAATGGGGTTAGGGAAGGGAAATGCGCTACCCTCACTGTGTAGCCCAAGGCCCACTGGACCTCCTAATTGACAAAAAAATGGACAACAAATGGTCAAGTTTCAATTTATATTATAAGTTGACTAATATTTTGCAACTGATTCAACTGTTCGCAAAAGTACATTGATAGATATTTAACCTCCAAAAAATGCTAATACCTCATAAATTCTTGAAGAGTTATGACCTTTTGACTCCTTGGTTATCCTCTGGTTGGAGAATCATTTTCTTTAAAGTGGAAGCTTAGGCCCTCCGAGTGTCTTCCCCCTTTAAATGGGTTTGCGTTTCTTGGATGACACAAGCGAAAACTGTAGAACTTCAGGAATGAATGATATTACTACTCGACCAAAATATAGAAGGAAAAGTATCTAAGCTGATTAACTGCAAATGATTCGAAAAAGTATTAAAAGAGAGGAAATCACTATTTATTTCCTAATATTGAAGCACTGATTGCAGAAACAGGGCTCATATCCACCATTCATAACGATGTAAGCCCCATGTAGAAATACCATATCCCATAATATATGCCTTATTACACAAGCACAACGAGCATCACACATGCATACTGTTTTCTGTCACCTCTACTTTCCTGACAACCTTCTTTTTGAGTGCAATACGTATTCCCATGCTCCTTGTCAGTCTTAGCTGAAAAGGAAGAATTTTTTTTTTCTGTTAGTGGTCTCCTAGGAGAATGACTTCCTCTGAATCTACAAGCAAAGGATTTCTGAGATGCATGCCCTGGAAGGATCACTTAAGCAAATCAATATACAATCAGTTTGAATCATATTTTCCATTCATAATGCCCCCTACACCAATGCAAATAAACATTTTAAACATTAATACTATTTTATCCTTTTTCTCAGCACAAATCTGCATAAGCTGAAGAATTTTGTTACCGGATACTGAAAATTTTGAAGGTTTCTTATGCATGAGAGAAACAGAATCCTACTTTATAGAATGAACTTCTGAAGACACCAATCTTACATACAAAACTGCGTATATTTTAACATCAAATCACAAGGGCCCAGACCAATTACACAAGCACACATGAATGCTTCTGCAGAAATTCTACAACCACTTAACTAAAGAATGCAACTTTGTGACTGTACCAAATAATTAGTTCTAAGAGTCCACTGCGTACCAGTAAAAGCTTTGAATGAAGCTATGAAATTCTTCACAATAAGACCTCAGCAGCATGGGCTTTTTTTTCTGCTTCCTCAAAGTGAATGCAACCTGAAACTGCTCCTTCAGGATAATCAACATGCTGCACCAAAGAAAATAAATAAATAAATGATAAAAGAAAAGGATAAACACACAGGATGAATAGCTATAATACAAATTAATTTCTTACAACACACTTTCATAGAAATGATAATTAAACTATAAGCCATTGTCCAATTACAGATCACTTAGCCAATTCTCCAATTATACTGGAAAATATTTCCTGAAGTAGATGTAATTCACCCTAACATGGATGAGAAATAGATTCCAGGCAATATCATTTCTTCCTTAAACATCAAAGAGGTCAAAGATGCAAAAACATTAACACCATTCTCAAAAGACTATTAGAAGGATAAGAGACTCGAAAGAAGAAAACCAAAAGATTAGCAGAAAGGATATTCACTAAAACCTATGAACATGAGGATAGCTGATCTAATTGAAGGAAAAGGTAAGCAAGATGACGAGAAAAATCATCTCCATGTACCTTGACAGCACCAAATCTTTTAAAGAAGTCCTTTAGCTCCCCATGTAAGAGAATATCCTTTTCTTTGCAGATGAAAGTATTACGAGCAGACTTTTTTCCTCTGGTTACTTTCTTTACTCTCTCTTGAAAAACAGCTTCAGGAGATTGATCATTATCATGGCAAACGGCATCTTGTAATCTTTTACTATTTACAATCTCCTGAGAGACCGCCTCTCCTATACCTCCAACATTTTTGCATTTTTCCTTCCAATTCTTCACAGGTGCTTCTACGTTATATTCATGGACATTATCCATGTCTTTAGCATGTTTGTAGTCCAAATTATTCTCATCTTTATGAACGCCTTCACCATTAGTAACAGAATCAACATTGCCACTGCTTTTTACAGGTTTTCCAATTGGTCTCCTTTTCAGTGAAAATGAAACTATTTGACCTTTGTTGTAGCTGTCATAAGGAAGAGGAAACAATCAGATAAAGCAATTGATAAACAGGAAGGACTTCAGCAAATAAAATAAAGGAGGCAACAACTAACTTGGATGTTGCGCTGGCAATATTCCTGTGATTTGAGCCCATAAAGGAACAGTCCATTCCAATTTGCTCTATCATTTTTCCTCTCATTATCAAACTCCTTTCCAAACCAACTAAAAGAAGACACAGAAAAACTAGGCAACTGTAATAACAAAGTTGAAAAGATAAAAAAATTAAAAATAATGAAAAGAAAATGTTATACAGTACAATGAGTTGACTTAAAATTATACAGAGTGACAAGATATTGTTTAAAAAAGAACTGGAGCAGGAGCAGGAGCTTATTCTTTAAACATCCCAAGCACAAAATCTAAGAATTTATACATAGCCTGTAACTCAAATACATTGATTTGGTAATGAACCAGCTCATGAGACCCACAACTTTACTAAACATTGATGGCAGGACAGTTATCAATTGCAGATATCCCATCTTCTAGTTGAATCACTAAATTATAGTAACAAACAGACTTCAGAATAGTCCTTGTTCTTCTCTCTATAATTTCAAATGAACTCAATCCCTAGCAGTTTGAAAAGGCTTCTTTGTTTTATTATCTATTCAAAAAACATGTTTAAGACAAAATTCAAGTAGCAGTGAAGACAAACTTGATTGTCAAACTGGAAACTAAGACATTCAGGTCAAATAAATGTCAATGAAAACCAATGAATGCTAATGAAGACTAAAATCAACAATCAAAACTCACTTTGGTTTTTAAACTGGCACAATCATAAACCAAAATTTGCCTCAATATATCTTCAGCATCTCCATCTGCAGATAACTCAACCAAAGCAGTGCCACAAAAGAACCTTTTGTCTGCCACATGAAGAGGCGGCCTCATGCTATTAACCTATATAAGCAACCAAAAAATGAAAATGGTAAATCAGTATTTAGCAATATAAAACATAGGCTTGAAATGTTTTAGTAAAGGAAGTTCCACCTCCCTTTTAAGGAAGTAGCTGAACACAAAGATTATCAGATTTTGGATCTATTAATTTATACTTGGCTTCAATAATAATCATGAAAAGAATTTCTATGAATTATATAAGTTATCCAATAGGTCAACATTTCATCAAAATTTGCTCATAAACAACGGTGCAGAATCAGCAAAGTGAACCTTCCAACAATGCCATATAAAGGAGTGAAGGACTAACTAAAGCAAAAGGTCAACCGGCTTATGAGTTATGATCCCATATATGAGCCTCAGAATAAGTTAATTAAGAGCATAATATACCTTGCCAAATTTAGAAAAGAAAGCTTCCACATCTTCCATTCTAACATCATACTGGAAAGGTGAGGCGGCAATTGTTCCATCACTTCTTCACGCTTTAAGAGCTCCTTAACCCTGCCCACTTTTTTCCCTTAAAATGTTAAAAAAATAATAATGATGATGACACCCCAGACTGTGTGGCACTCCCAAGGCTTGGCTCAGGCCAGCCAAGCCCACCTTCACGTGAGGATCTCGCGCTGGCTACTGGACGACCTCAAGGAGACCTCCGATGCACGTCAAGCCCACGCCGCTAGAAAAGGCACGAAGGGCAAGTGGCGCAAAACGTCTACAACCGACTCCCACGTGCACACTTCAGAAACCTCTCATAACCGCCCTAGAAGCTAGGAATCCCCTTGTATAAATAAGACCCCCATCAAAAGGGTTCAATTCATTGTATTTTCTCCACTTATCCATAGAATAGAATTGCTACTTAAAAGCTCGTATTTCCTTTCTCTCATCAAATAATAAGTAAATGAACGATCCCACAATCACATCAACAAATAACCGAGTAATTATGCAACAGTAATGACCAAGAAAATTCCTAGCATAGTTAGATAACCAACCATCATGAGAAACCTTGAGACAATTCGATGTACGCAGAATTTTGGTAACTGATTTTAATATTTTGTGGGGGTTATCATCCCGTCTTATCTTATCCAATCACAAAAAAGCTCTGATTCTAGAGAATGAACATATAAGAGCCAAGCTCACCACTAGTACTCACAGTCAAGATCAACAAACATAATCCCGAATTTCAATATAACGCATTGATACACGCATAGATATACATACCAAAGTCTACAATGTAAGCATGCATTGACTGAAAAGAAGGATACTTCCGTCTTTGCTTTGAGAGATTTCTTTTCCGAGAAAATCGTCTCAAGGTAAATGGCTGTCGCTGAAGTAGAATTCCACCTGAAAAATGAAATGGAAAAATTATATTTTGATAGAGAAAGCAAAATAATGAACACACATATGTGTGTATGTAAAGGAATTTTGAACCTGATGAAGCATGTTTGAGGCGATTTCTTCGTCGAAAGAACTCGTCGGAGCTTAATTACTCAGTAATCACTAGAGTCGGTACTTGGAGATGGGAGCTCAGCCTTCAAGTTTTGGCGTTTGAATGAAGTGAAGCCACTGAGAGCGAAAGTTGGTTCGGCGTCGTTTATAGACCTTTTCTAATTTTCTGTTTGACCAAGTCGTTTTGTAGACTTGTTCCGCCTGCTTTGTTTCCTAAATTCATTTCCATTTTTTTCTTTTTCTTTTGAGAATTGAGGCGATAATTAATTTATTTTTAAATAATGTTATTACTCTTAGTTTGGGCCTGTGAGTTGGGATCTAAAATGGCCCACTTGTTAGAAATGATCCCGCGAGGCCCAATAACTGCCTTTGGTTAGTCCACACCTGGCCCAATATATGATTCTGTCATTCTTATATTGAAAAGAAAAAAAAATGCATTTTTTGACTCCCAATCATTTTACTTAAACATATTTTTCAGTTGTTGTCCACTGAATTTTTAAACTTTTATTAATCATATTAATTTTTATCAAAATTAAATCTTTTTATTTTTATTTTATTTATATAATTACTGAAAAGTTACATTTTATTAATAAAATATAATTTTAACAAAAATAAAAAATGTGTTTGGAATTGTTGTAAAAAAAAATAAGGTTAAAATTTTTTTAATTTTTTAGAAATTATTTTTTTCAAGTTTGCTTATAGAAAAAATATTTATTTCTTTATTTCTTTTTAAAATCAATTTTTTAAACTCAAAAAAATTAAAAATAATTTTTTTTCCTAAAAATATTTTTTACACATGCAAATATGCAATGCCAAATAGCTTTAAATATATTAAAATATTTATTCTAAACAATAATTTTTTTAAATTTTATGTGTAGAATATGTTAGCCTCGACCCTAACAATATATGTTTTTGCACTTTGAAAACCCAATTGTAGCTTTACCTTACATACCCACCCAATAATTTATAAACATTTTCTGCATTTCTAGTTTTATTTGCGAGGAAAATTCTTATCTATATTTGGATGATATAACTTAGGTAATAATTTATTATTGACTCACAAAATAAAGAAGCAGAAAAAATATTCCTAATTATGTACTGTTGTCTCCACTAACACAAAGGTCCACTACTCTCACTGTTGTCTTCATATGATTTATGATTACTGATTGGAAATTTGGAATTGCATCCAAACAAGGACTAAAGCAGCGAAGCCCAACCATGGCGATGGATCCATCCTTAGTAAAAATTGGTCCTATCTATGCACTTGACGGCAACAACAAACATTACCCGCATGCTATAACAAATATTTTCTTGCCCATCATTGGAAATTCTTGCTGCTTTCTCACACCTATAAGCATATCTGAAATTGATCCATTTTACTCTAATTGCACATTTTGATTATGGAACCATAAATACATTTCACTTAAAAATATGTCCATACTACAACAAGAATATCATATGCACCTTCCACACATCATTATAAAACATTTCTTTAGTCATAATATCTCAAAACTTTTTAATTGGACGTTGTTTTGCTACTTGCTTTTAAGTGCTTCATTTAACCCAATAGCAACAAGAAAACACACAGCAAAATGCTACTAATTAATGACAATAGCACATTGCCAGTACCACTCAAGGAGAACACACATACAAAAATATTTTTGCAATATAAAATTGGTGACATTAACATAAAAAAAAACGATTTATAATTGATCTCGCAATATTAATTTAAAAAATATTAAATTAAAAATTATATAAATATAACTCATGTATAAAAAATATAAAATTTTCGAATATTTTTTTATTGTTACGACTATCTATATAAAATAAATTTATCTTTGGATCCGTCCATGCGTTAACATCAAATCACATTAAAATATACATATAACAAAAGATGAAATGAATATATTCTTAATTGCAACGCAACCAACAAAAATGAAAATATCTTCAATTGTCGTATCCCTCAAAACCCACCAAGAGTTTCCATAAATGTTTAAAACAGATATAAAAATTAGGTAGCTAGTCAAGAAATTCATCAAAACAATATTACAATTAGGACCACCAAATTTTTTTTCGAATATATGAATTTTCTAGCCTGCCGACACATTCCCAAACCTCAGGTTGGGTTATAAGCTCCTTGTCCGAGCCTAGCTAGTAAATATATTGGTGGTGGTCTCCTTTATTCAAAAAGTTGCATGCATAGCTAGCTAAACTTACTTGTTCTTGTTGTTGATAAGGAAAAAAGACCCATTAACACTTGTTTTGCAGAAAGAGAGAGAACTCAATTTATGGCTTCTGGTACTGTCTTTTATCATTTTTATAGTTAAGCTCCAGACATTCATGTGTCACTGCTATTTAATTTGTCATCAGTATTCACTGGGTTTCGAGAACTGTTTTTGGAGTTTCAGTTGAGTCCAGATTATAATCATTCTGGATTTCTTTTGAGGGTACTTGAATTTCCCTTTTCTTGTCTGGCGAGAATTCTGTATGTTTCTTTCTTTTTCAAGATTTTTACTATCAGAAAACATCAGGAAACCAAAACTCTGTCTGATTTTTATCATCTTAAGCAAATTTTATTGTTTCTAGCTAGTTTACAAGATATTGTTCTTTTTTCCAGTTTCTTGCTCTAAATTAAATTTTTTTTTTCTTTGGGTATCAATTGATTGTTTGTGACCAGCAAATGCCTTTGTTTATACATAGTTGAGTGGAGGCAGAAAAGACTAAAGTTTATAACTTTACTTGGGGGAATTTCTAGTGATTGTTAACAATGCATTCTACAAAATCTGAATCTGATATAACAAGTTTGGCTCCATCATCACCATCAAGGTCTCCAAAACGCCCTGTATATTATGTACAGAGCCCTTCAAGGGATTCACATGATGGGGACAAGTCATCTTCTATGCAACCAAGTCCAATGGAATCACCTTCACACCCCTCCTTCGGTCGCCATTCGAGAAATTCATCGGGTAGTATGTTTTCAGGGATATTCAGGTCATCCTCAGGAAGGAAAGGCAGCAGAAAAAGAAATGATAAAGGGTGGAATGACAAAGGATGGCCTGAATGTAATGTGATTATGGAAGAAGGAGACTATGATGAGGATAAAGCATTTACGAGGCGGTTTCAGGCTTTGATTGCTCTTTGTAGTTTTATTATCTTGTTTACTGTGTTTTGCTTGATTATTTGGGGTGCTAGCCGCCCTTACAAGGCAGAGGTTACTGTCAAGGTATGGCTTTTATATTTCTTTTTCTTTTTCAATTCCAATTCTATGATATTTGATCAATATCCTCTCCTGTGGAAAAGATGGAATTTTTTTTTGTTCAATGATGTTGAGATTGTGTTATATAATTAATAAGCAAGGAATTGGTTTAATTTGAGATAATGTGTTTTAGGGTGTCTAGCCTTTGTGGCACAGAAATAAAGGAGGAAAAAAAGGGGATACAATGCATCACAAAGCATATTTCATCTTTACTTTGACTCAGCTGCTTACATAAAATTTGACTATTTGTCCATAGCCTGAAACTGTAACCATAGATTAGCATGTGCATTTGTTTAAATTGCTTATACGATGGACATGGACTTGATTTGATCAATCAAGCTTCAGCCATTTAGTATCTTGAGAACAACTTGAGTCATTTTTTGCGGATAAGCAGTGTGAGATTAATAATCATATAATGTAATTGAAACATAGTACTTTTTGTGAACCTTAGCTGTCTGTCTCAAGCTGCTATATGTGTGTTGACAACAAATTAATCATCCTGATTATGTTCGCTGATTATTTTCTCTGTCAAAATTGGATTCTAATGTGAAATTTGATGCTTGCAGAGCTTGTCGGTAAGTAATCTCTACGTTGGAGAAGGTTCAGACTTCTCTGGTGTACCGACGAAAATGCTGACAGTGAATGGCTCACTGAGAATGAGTATTTACAACCCTGCTACCATCTTTGGAATTCATGTTAGCTCCACGCCAATCAATCTCATATACTCAGAAATCCCAGTTGCAACTGGTCAGGTAAGACGTTTTCCAGGTTGCAATTTTTGTGAAACCGATGTAAATTCAGATTCTTATTATACCCTTCAAAGAAAAGAGGCAATTCTTAATACAGTAGTGCTAATTCTTATGTATTACTGCAGTTGAAGAAGTACTATCAGCCAAGAAAGAGTAGAAGAACTGTATCAGTGATAGTGGAAGGAGAAAAGGTTCCTCTATATGGGGCAGGATCGAGTTTAACAGTTTCACAAACTGGGATTGTAATTCCATTAACGCTAAAATTCGAAATCAAGTCTCGAGGGAATGTAGTGGGGAAATTGGTGAGGACAAAGCATAGAAAGCAAATCTCCTGCCCAGTGGTGATTGATTCTACTAGCACAAAACCTATCAAGTTCAAGAAGGATACCTGCACATATGATTGATTTCTTCTTCAATAGTTAAGAAACTAAGAATCTCATGTCCTTATGGCATTTCAGCTAGTCTGCATCGGTTTGAGTTTGCTCAGCCTCCATCAACTTCACTGCTATACTTGGAGAAATACAGTTCCATTTTCTAATCTCTCTCTTTCTCTTTTGCTTCTGCTTTTGCGAGATATTTGGAAATAAATATATATTCTTGTATGAACAGTGCGAATGCATACTATATGTAGGAAATCTCAAGTATATATATAGAGAATTTATGTATCTTGCTTAATTTAATGCCTTCTTTTTTCACTGCATTTTTAAAAAAATATATAATTTCATGAATTTTAAAGTGAATTTCGTGAGTCAAAGTTTCAACAATGTAATTTAATAAGCTTTGTAAAGAGAAATTACTATGAAATATAGATTAATAAAATAGAATCTTGCTATAATCATACATAAATTTGTAATTTAATTTTAATCATGCCACTAAAATAGATAACATAAAAAAACATATGAACAGTCTTGTATATCATAACTTCACCTGTTGAGCCCACAAATTGAGTCACAACGGAACACATAGCTTAAATATATTATTATTATTACTATTATTATATACATGCATAGCTTAAATGCATTATTATTATTGCTATTATTAGATACATGCATATGTGATGTGCATCACAACGTGATATCTCGTCTTACTCAACTGTATAACAGAGGGGGTAAAGGAGGGATGTTAGATTTAGTTTAAAGATAATTTTAGCGAAGTTTATGAATTCATGAATTTCAGAAAAAGGTGAGCAATATAGGGCCAAATTTGAAAATTTTTTCGTGACCCAACTTGTATAAGCTATTGGGCTTTATTCGAAATTTTTTTTTATCATTCTTAGATATTTGATTTTGCATTGCCAACTATATTTTTTTTTTTTAATGACAAATCAACTATAATATATATATATATATCTCTTTAGTGTGGTAAAATAAAAAAGACAATTAACATATTTCGTAGTACATGCTTCCTCATATGGTGTTTGAGAATGAGTCCCTTGTATGGTCAATTGGGATTTTTACAATAATATTAAATTGTGGTAAGAAAACAACCTTAATAATTTTAAGCTGTTATTTTTGGGAAAATGAGGAGGGAATAATGGGGAAAAAATAAATAAATAAAATTTTTGACCGAGGGAAAAAAAATGGAGAGAGAATAAAACAGTTTCTTCACTTCTCTGCACGTTAATTTTGTATGGTCATTACTTCATTAGTCAATAGCCTCCACCAATTAAGGAAGATCTCCAGATTGAAGCCGCTTTAACAAAAACCCTCAAAACCCATTATTTTGTTAGCTTATCTCACCCAATCCACCAGTCATTTCCCCTTCAATTTCATCAGGCAGTAATGCCAAAACAATCAAGATCACAATGATTCGCAGAAAACCCATTTCAAGATTCGTCTTTTTCACCTTCACTCTCTTCCTATTACTCTCCTTTTCAGTTTTTGTCACTGGCACTGAAGATTCAAGAATTGAGCCCAACAATGACGATGAGTTGGAAGAATTAATAGCAATAGATGAACAAGGAGAAGAAGAAGATCAGCAACAGCATGGAGAACTGCAAAAGGAGGCTGAGGTATTGTCGAAGGCACAGAGGATAGTTCTCGAGTTAAATTTTGATAATGCCAAGAGAGTTATAAATGAGAATGAGTATGTGATGATTCTTGGGTATGCACCTTGGTGCCCAAGAAGTGCTGAGCTCATGCCTCAGTTTGCTGAGGCTGCTAACAGGCTTAAGGAGTTAGGGAGTCCTCTTTTGATGGCTAAACTTGATGCTGAAAGATACCCAAAAGCGGCTTCATTGCTTGACATTAAAGGGTTCCCTACTGTGCTCCTTTTCGTCAACGGAAGCTCTGGGGTCTATACTGGTGGATTTTCTGCGTAAGTCTCCTCCTTTTTTCCCGTATGTTTTTTGGTCCTTTAGAATTGCTTTATATTTCCAAAGAATAATTGGAGAAAAAATATATTTTCTTTATCACTGTGCACAGTAGAATTATAAACGGAGGATAAAACACTTCACTGTCTGGGATTGGCTTCATGAACACTCTTATGCTATCAGTAGTTATTTACAGGTTTACTTAGCGGTTATACACTAATAATTTGAAGTATAAGAGGTTGATATTGCTTGAATATTTACTGATTATTTAAATGGTGTTACTTTGCCTTCAGGGAGGATATAGTGATCTGGGTTAGGAAAAAGACTGGTGTGCCCGTTATTAGAATAAGCTCTGTTCCTGAGGCAGAAGAGTTTCTTAAGAAGTACCATATGTTTGTTCTCGGTCTTTTTGAGAAATTTGAGGTATTCGGCCTATCTTTATTTGCTTGTGAGGATAAGGAAAACATGATTCTGGAATTTGGAGTTTAATTATTGGACTAGTCTCTGCCTTAATATTACACTGTTTTCTCGTTAACAAAATCTGTCTGTGGATATTTGTTGCTGTGATTTTATGAGTAGTTAATATATGAATGCCTTTTATAGTTGACTGTGAAATTGATCTGTGGGACGTCAGATCTTGCATATTGCTGTCTGATCTGTTGATATCTGATATATTGGCTACTTGTGCACCAGACACTCTCCTAGTTTTTTGCTTGGTTACACTGTATAGGATGTTTATGTGTGAAATCAAGATTCTTGATTACAATTACAATTTGGTTCCTATCACATTTTCATTTTTCCTGATAATTATTATGTATAATGCTATAAGCGCAAACCCAACTCAAATATACAGACATAGGAGAAAGGACATAATACATCGATCATTTCTTATATTTACTTTGTATTTCATTATTTGCAACACTTTCATGTACTCATTCGATGTTCGTTCCACAATATTTTATAATTAACAAATGGAGATCTGTTTACTTTTTTAGGATTTATTTCTGTTGATGTTAAAATTTTAACAGGGACATGATTATGAGGAATTTGTAAAAGCAGCTGTCTCTGATAATGAGATCCAGTTTGTTGAAATGAGTGACCTTGTAACTGCTAAAGTTCTGTTCCCGGATATCAAATCTACCAATTTCCTTGGAATTGTTAAAAGTGAGCCTGAAAGATATACTGCATATGGTGAGTTGATAATTTAAAAATAAGATTGTGGATGGTGCACTTACATTTTTTCATTGCTAATAAGGCGAGAATACTGCATTATTTTTTCACAAAATTTGCTGCATTATTAGGTAATTGGTGTGCCTTAGGATTTGATACAAGAATTTGAGGCTTACTGATCACTCTATTTTTGGCATTCTTGTCTTGTTTTCTGAAACTTAAGTCAATCATTCTAGATTTACTGATGTAATGTATGGTTCATTTGTTTGCTTTGCAGATTGGACCTTTGAGACAGAAAAAATATTAAATTTTTTGGACTATAATAAGTTCCCATTGGTTACCAGGCTAACTGAACTAAACTCAGGCAGAGTTTATTCTAGTCCCATCAAACTTCAGGTTCCTGTTACCTTTAACTTACCTGTTATATCTTTCAGTTTATAATAAGAGAAAGAAGGGAATTGAATTGATATCTGATATCCAACATATAAACACAACAACATGTAATCCTGATTGTCATGTAGGAACTGTGGCTGAAGTTCTAGCATGCCTAGCAATAATGAATTTATCAAAACAAAATCGAAACTGAGTGATTTTGCTATTTTGCTGATGCTACTTGGAGTTTGAAGATCATGCTGGAATAGTTATGAAAGCTTAGCAAAAATGAATGAAATTAAGCTACAAAACAATCTTAACAGATATGAATGAAATTAAGCTACAAAACAATCTCATGAAACAAATCTTATGGTGAGTTGCTCTCTGTTGTTCAGATCATTGTCTTTGCAGAGGCTGATGATTTCAAAAATCTTATTGAGCCTCTCCAAGAGGTTGCTAGGAAGTTCAACACAAAGGTATTAGTTTGACTAATTTATTGATTTTGGCAATCATCTTTTCAGTCTAATTTCCTTAAGTTTCCTTGTGTAGATAATGTTCATATACATAGACATTGAGGATGAAAACCAAGCAAAGCCTTTCTTAACTTTGTTTGGGCTTGAAGATTCACAAAATACAGTGGTTAGTCTCCCCATTGGTAACCTATTTGTTTTTATTACATTTTGACTGTCACTTAGTTTTCATAATAGCAGTTTTATTTCTCATATTTTCTGAAGCTATGGATTGATCATATTTGGTTTGTTTGCCTTATAGGTGACTGCTTTTGATAACAGAATCAAGTCAAAGTATCTGTTAGAGTCAGATGCAACCTCAAGAAACATTGAAGTAAATTTTGGCTTCAGTACTTTTTGTAAAAAAATCTTTCAAGAATATCCAACTTGGTTAAAATGATATACATTGAATTTTGTAGGATTTCTGCTCTGGGCTTCTCCAAGGTAGTCTGTCGCCTTACTACAAATCACAGCCCATACCCAATAACGTGAGTTTTTCTCTTCTTTCTGTGTTTCTTTTTTCCTCTCTCTTTCTCTCTTTTTCCTACTCTTTTTTGGCTGGGGATATGGAGGGGTATTAACAAGATACTGATTTGGATTGTACTTCTTATTTTTATCTTTTTTGTTTTTACAAGACCTTGGAACTATATTTGCTGCTTTGGACTTTATGCTTTTTTGTTATGCCATAATATTTGGTGTTCCATTCTCTCATATTGGTAAGATTCTAGAGATGTCTTAGCTGGCTCTGGGGAGGAAAATGAGCTTTAACTTCAGCTTTTCTAATCATTTTGGAAGTTGGAAATTTAGTTTAAACGTACTAAGCATGATATATTTTTGTTTGCTGATAGAAGTATCCTAGGGTCTGCACTCTGCAGTTTCTTTTTTTATTACTGCTTAAACAGTGTGGCTATAATTAAATCTCATAGCTGCCTTGGTTATTTAGTAGATGATGAAATTTGAAAGTCCAAAATTTGCTTAGGGGTCATGCAATATAATGACATCTAGTAATACACTTGGTTTATTTTATAGCATAAAACTTGATGTACTCATCATATTCAAACTCTATCTGTTTAATTTTTAATTGTCTGATAAAGCTCAGAACTTTTATACAACATTGAATCATATTCATTTTGGCTTCGAATATCTCGGGATTGTGGAAATTTCAGGAGGAAGCAAGTGTCCAGATCATTGTCGGAAAGACTTATGATGACTTTGTTCTGAACAGTCCTAAGAATGTTCTTCTAGAGGTAGGCATGATCTTTTTTTTCCTTCTTTCAGTTATTCTTGCACCTATGGCTTAAGTTTCACCAGTTTGTATGGTAAATAAACTCATGTCTCAATTTTTTTTTTATAAACATGCGTACTTGCTTGGAAATCCTGAGAAAAATTTCTGAAAAGAGGTGTGAAGTGATATCGGATAGGATTTGGTTTGTTAAGCATGTACCCCTTGATATTTTATATGCCTATTGCCAAATATTTCCATGAAAGTTACATTCAAAATAGTACTGAAGTAATCGTTTTACTTCATTTAGGAAATCATTTTACTTCATTCAGGAAATCTTGTCATTATACTATTACATGCTTCAGTTATGTAGAATCTACAAAAAAAGTTTACCTGCTACTTTTCTTTGATACTCATGGACCTTAAGGATTAATAATTAATCCAATTTCAACATTCTTTTTGAAAAACCTTATGTTGCAAAAACAGGTGTACACACCATGGTGTATCAATTGCGAGACTACAAGCAAGCAGATCGAGAAATTAGCTAAGCATTTTAAAGGTTTGGACAGTTTAGTTTTTGCTAAGATCGATGCTTCTGCAAATGAACATCCAAAACTGCAGGTATGCCCTTTTAATCCTTCTTCCTGCTTCTGTTGCAAAATAATTGTACAGAATAAACTGAAAACCATGCGATTTCTTATGTGAAGTTACGCCCTGATGCTCGATATCAATTTCTTTTTTTCATTTTTTCCTTTCAAATGCTGCAATAGTTGATTTGCTTGTTAAAATTTCTCCTTGCATGAAATGCAGATCCCAGGAGCTGAAACACTCTTGTACCAATTTGCTATTTTTACAGCTGCCACTACATCAAATTTAGATATTTTTCATTAGATGATAATGATCTAGGTGTATGCCTTGACCCATAAGAAATGTCAGACCATCTCAGGCAATTGTCTCAATTGATAATTTGCTGTCTTGACCACATAAACTTTCACCAGTCTTACAACACGATTTTGATTAATCATTGTTACCGTTGATTTCGCCCAGCAATTATGCTTGAATTTTATCAATGAGAAGTCTTGGTCCTTGAATTGAAATTTTGTGATGATTATGTTACACGATGATACTGATAAGCATAACTATAATAATTGTTGCAGGTAGAAGACTACCCAGCACTCCTATTTTACCTCTCTGATGACAAAGCTAATCCGGTAACAATCATGATATTTTCACTTCAATCTTCTTTTTCCTTTTTTATTTTAATGCACTTTCTAGTAGGCTAATGCATGAATTTTGTGCTGCAGATCAAGCTAGCAACAAAATCCAACTCAAAAGAATTGGCAGCAGTAATCAACAAACATTTGAAAGCCAAAGAGCAAGCCAACAAAGATGAACTATAGAAATATGTAGTGATTAAGAATACAAGGAATTTAGCTGGAAAAAAGAAAAGTGAAATGGAATTAATTTCTTCACCGAATCCCAAAGTCGTTAAATTAATTATATGTGCTCACATTTGTTTATACGTTTATCAATTATAACAATAGGAAGCAGCCTTGCAAAATACGAATTATATGAAAAACTGAAAATTAGAATGTGTGTATTTTGCACTTTGTTTCTTTAAATACACGAATTGATACAGCACAGTAACAAAGTAGAGATTGCCTATTGTTTTATGCCTACTTTCAGCAATTGTATCATATGAAAGCTGACCATTTGAATAGGACTTGCAATGACACCATATCCAGCAAAATAATAATAATAATAAAGGAAATGTTTTATTCATCCTAGGAATTTCTTTCAGTTTGTCAAAATCCTAGGATTTAACAAATTGACGCTCAGAAATTTGAAGCTAAACAAGATAAAAGCAATGGCACAGCTATTGATACAACTGAAGAAAATGGTTTTCGGGACTAAGCTTCATAAGAACAAATATTATCGAATCCCATGTACTCATGATTTTCAATCTTCTCCACCATATTTGCTATGCCAACCCCACCTGTTTCCGAAAAAAAATATATTGAAAAACTAATAAGAAAATGAACATTTCTTAAGCTGCATGAGAAAGCAATTTATGTTGAAATATACCTAGTGATATTGCGCTGACAAATATTGTAAACGACAGGATGAAGATGATTAGAGATGCTCTCCCTAATATGCTGATAATCTTTCTTACCACGTGTTGTCCTACAAACGCAGCAACAGTCGACACAGCAACGAAGTATAAAGCTGTATAAAAAGTTTAAACAATTAATTCATGAATACCGAACTCCCAAAGCAAAAGATATGATTTTCTGTGCAAACAGAAGTCCTAATTCATATTGTAGTAATATGCTCTCAAAAGAGAAATATTGATCTGCTACTAACTCACCATAAGGAACTGGAAAACGTTTCAAGAGATAGTACTCTACGACAGACATGGATGCAGAAAATGTCATGGCAAATGTAGCTGTGGCACTTGACACCTGCATTAAAATTTCTGAGAAATCAGAAAAGCCATGAATTCGAGAAAATTTAATATTTGATCAGCATTTTGATAGCAATTGTCAGTATTCTAATTCCTAAGGACATATTCCAGCTATTTCTTGAATTTTCCTTCTTTAAGGGCTGTAAATATTGTTATATTTGTATTTTTCGCCAAAATAAAAAACATCTTTCAACCTTCAAATGCCTCAATTTCTCCAAAAAAATAAAAATTAAAAAGAAAGCAATCTGAATCCCTTTATCCAAGGGAACTTTTCGGAGGGCCATACAGAAAAAGTGGACCGCCAATACCAAAACAAAAACCACTAAGCAAGAAATTTTCAAGAGAAGTATGGAATGCACCTGCGGAGGGACTCCCAACTCCAGAAAAAGTGGCCCCAAAATGAATCCTCCACCAAGACCAAGCAACCCACCAACTACACCAGCCAATACTCCACAGCAACAATAAAGAACCAGCTGGTGTATTTTCCAATTTGTGCCAGCATCTCCCTTGGATGCGATCTTCCTCCGTCCTTGGTACAAGCTAACTGCTTGATATGAAGAAACTCCAAGAGCAACTGGAATCTGTAAAGCATGAAAACTAAGGAATCTGTTTGAAGCTCCAATGCTAATTAACAAGATCTTATGCCTGATAGTGCTTTACCCAACTCTCAGTAGTGGTGTCTAGTGATTTAATATTTAAACTGCCACCAAAAGAAAAGAGAGGAGAATGATAAAAATTTCTTCTCTCATAGCATAGTCAATGTACCTGCAACAGATTGCAAAGCCAATATGCCACTGAACAAGTTGTTGTATAATTCTGCAACCAACAAGAAAGGTTTTATCATCAGTCTAGGTAGTGAATTACAGCTAAGACATACAAACTTTCACAAAAAGTAACTATAGTGTAGACTAAGACCTTGGTTATTTCCAAAGCAAGGATAATTAACCACACAGCAAAGAGAATACCAAGTTCTTTCCACCGAACATTCTCAAGAACAGAAACCTGAAATGTTTACTCAAGTCATTTCAGAAAATTGGAAACTGTAACTCACTAAAATGCAGGCAGACCATATCAGTATTTTCACCTCTTCTTTTTTAGCCTCCTTGGATTCTGGTCCTGCCCCATTGCTTGGGTCTCCAGGAAGAGGTTTGTATTCCACTTCTTCACTACCATTGCCTAATTAGAGAACAAATTAGTCTGGACATATACCAATCCCCCAAAAACATAAATAGAAAAAGAAAATGAATCATATACCAACTTACCATTTGATGCCAAACATCTAGCAGCCTCCTGAAATATTAGAAACCAGTAAGACAAGATTTTGGAGAAATTAACTCGAACCACAATTATTTGTCATTAAAAAGAAAAAAATTGCCACCTTTTTAATAATAGTTTCTTTTTTCCATGTTTCAACACCTTTGAGGAAAGCCTTAGTTGATGTGCCTGCAAACAATTATAGCCTATCACGAAGGTCATCCTAGAAGCTGCATGCTGAAAATTGGCAATTCAAGGAATTGGTACCTATGAATAGAATAATTAGCAGAACTGTGATCATCCAGTCAGCAAGAATCACATTGAAAACAACACCAATGCTGATTCCAAGTACCAATACTGGTTGAAACAAGAGTGCCAAGTCATAGTCAATGACAGGCATATCAAGTGTGGGATGCCTAAGCTTTAAATTGTAGTAAACTGTTGAAGCGGCTGCACCAGTAATCATACCTGACCAAAAAATACAGAAGTTGATGCAAGGTCAACTACCAGAAAATGGACTTTAGATATAGGTAAGGAACCGCATGAACTTGTATTTGAGCATATGCCACAAAGCTTCCAGAAGCAGATCTCCAATTGTAAAACCAATAAGCACTTGAATGAAGATACTTTTGTAAGTACAAACTGAAGAATTTTGAAGAAAAAAGCAATAAAACAGACAGATAAAACAGCATCAGGATGTTTACTTGGCTGAATCTATCTTCAAAGTCTAGTTCTTGAAAATAAGAACATACTGAACAGGGCATAACAATTTCAAAAAAACTCTGAATCACAAATTGATTCAAGTTGACAAATTCTGAGTATCAAAATTTCTTTTCATCATGAAGCAAACAATATAAGTAGACGTTTATAACAGATGGACAATTCTCTCACATTTTGATATTGCAGTCGATGATTTTGCGTCGAACCCAATTATCAAGGTAAGCATGGGAACAAAAATACCACCCCCACCAACACCTCCTACGCTTCCAAAAGCTGCTCCAAAAAATCCAATTATGGTACCCACCACAATTTGCCACCCAAATCTCATTTCCTGCGAATCCAGTGTTGCACTCATTATTAGAAGCCACAATTTCCTTGATAATAATAATAATAATAATAATAATAATAACAATGCCTCCACGACAGTAATATAGGCTGTCAACTTGCAGCATGCAGTGTTAAAATTTTTGAACCATTGTCTTTTTTCAGCAATTGGAAACCATAACAAAGAAAAATAGTTGAATTAGGCCCACTTAGTTTTTCTCCAGGTACTAAATGACGAAAATTCAGGAATTTTGGCACCTCATTTTCGTTCCTACTAGATTTTCTGAGCAACCACACAGAAAATGAGCAAGCAATCAATAAAGAATCATACAACAATCCACAACAAATGCATGAATTGAGGTAAAGAAAAGCAGGAGAGTTACCGGCCAAACATGTGTATAACCCAATCGACCTTTTTGCCACAAGAAATTGAGTACTGCCGTAAAACCAGATTCAGCATCTTCATCCTCGTTCTCATCTGAACCTTGTTGATTCATTCTTGCCTCTGCTACAATAACCATTGACGCTAAACCAAGAAAGCAGATCAAAATTGCCCCTAAGGACCTCAAACTCAAACCTTTCCATTGTGACCCAATTTCAGCCATCACAACTCCTCTCTCTATTTCAAAAATTTATGGTGAAACCCAGAAATGAAAAAGGCACTAAAGAAACTGAAAAAAACCCACTTTTGGCCTTCAGATAGTCTTCATTTTGCCTTGCACTGACTGATTAGACTGTAAAACTTCTTGAGATGAAAGCTGAAATAGCAGCGTGTTAAAAAAGAATAAGAGAAATGGGTTAAAAACTTGGAATCAGCGAAACACTTACAATTTCCTTCCTAATCTTACTTGTGTCTTCTTATTTGCACCAGAGATGCGGTCAGTGCCACCTCATTCACTGTCTTGGCTATGCTTTCTCTCGCTCACATTTCATAATTTGTTTCCTTTTATAATAATTAAGAAGAAAGATCTTTTCATTATTTGTATGTGATGTTATTAAGGAGTGATGACTAATGAGCAGGGTGGTTTTTCTTGTGTTGGCTGCCGCATTTGTTCCACCTTCTCTACCTGTCGTCTGACTTGGCTCACATTCTACCGAATCCGTCACCTTTCCATGCTTTCGTTTCCAACATTATTGTTAATATATAAATTTGATGTAGGGTAATTAACCGTATTAATGATACTTATTATTTGGATAATTTTGTTCATTTTCAAGGGAATATTTTATAATGACTTGGCATATTAGACTTTGCTGTTTATGAAGTACCTCGAGTTTGAAATCTTTCTCTGAAAAATGGTATGTAACAAACCAAAAATAATAATAATGTGTTCACTTCTTAGAGGTAAAAAAAAATAATAAATTATAAGCAGATATTCATAAATAAATTAAAAAAATATAAGATTTATGCTATTGCCATTTGCCCCTCTACCCTTTCTACATATTTTTACATATTTTTATTCATTTTTATGTTTTTTTTTAATATTGTTATTCACTTAACTTTCATGTATGTATCTTCATGGGTAATTGTAGAAACGAATCTGAAGGACGTCCAACACAATAGAAAATTATAAATTCACTAGATATATTGGTCAGTGAATATTTATTGAGAAAAAGAATAATTAATTATTTTTTCGCACAATGACTTTCATTTTCACTAAAAATAAATTAACTAAATATTTAATTCAAAAAATAAATTTCAGTGCTTCAATATATATTTCAATAATTTAAAATATAAATACAAATTTAAGTATAAATTAAACATGTATAAATACTCAATATTCATAATTATAAGAATATATATCATCAATACCATTCCCATTGTAATTCTTTACCAATTAGTTTTTCTTGTTCCTTTTACTTGAAATTTGTTTTGGTAAATATATATATATATATAGGATTAATTACCTGATATTTGATATAATATACTGTTACTTCTTTACGCTATTAGTGTCTTCTATTTTATTATATAATACTAATAAAGTCATTTTGTTAAATTTTATGTTAGAAAAATTGTGAAATTATTATGAAATAATAAAAAAAACCATTTTATAGTAATTTTTTTAATAAAAAAAATTACTATTTATTAATGATATTTGACATATTATACTAGTATTTTTCTGATATTTTAAAATTTATACTATTTATCCTTTGAAATTAAGAGTCATTTTGCAAAATTTTAATTATCTATCTCTCTTATTAACGGTAAAATTATTAAAATTGACAGAATGATTATATAGTCTAATAAAAATAAAATTAAAATGACAAAAAACTTAATTTTAAAAATTTCAAAGTAGTAGCAAACTTCGGAATAAATAATAAATAAACCTAATATGTATAATAGAGACCAAGTCAGATTGCATCAGCATCATTGTCTGATTGGTGTAACTGCTATCTAAATAAAAAAAGAAAAACAACTACCTTCATCTTATCAAAATTGCAGTAGATGGATAATTTCTTGTTCAGATTATATTTCTTGATATTCTAAACAATATTTTTCAACGAGCATGTGTTCATGACTTAAAGTTTGAATCAGTGCTGCACAAATAGCAGGGCTTTGCTTTTACAAGTTACAACAAGAAACATACCACCATTATTTATAACGATGGCGGACTTTGACTGCTAAGTTTTTGAGTACAAATTACAAGCATTTAAACAGTAAATAATTTTAATTAATGTAAATAACTCATTAAAAATACGTAAAAAATATTTTTCATAATTTTTAATTATATATATATATATATAATTTCTTAATTAGCATACAGTGAATATGCCAATTAAACTCTTATTTACCCAAAAATAAATTATATTCACAAAATTTTTATTTTTTGTTGTAGGAGAAATGTTTGATTTTCCAATTAATCTTGCATGTACATGTTATATGGTATACACAGGGACGGAAGTACATTGGAGTCAAGCCTCAAAAAATTTTGAAATTTTAGAAATAACTTAATAAATTTGACATTTAAAAAAAATCTAATACATTATTTTATTTTGAATAAAATTTTATATTTTTCTATTTTACCTTATTTTTATTACATTTTCAATATTTTTTTACAATCTACTTCATCTGAATAAAATTTATAACTCCACTATTGGGTATACATGTGGGTAGTTTTGACTGTTAGACGCAGAGCTTTGTACATTAATAAGGTTAAAGCAAATTTGTAACTCCACTATTGGGTATGGATCTGCTCATAGTTTAATTTGTTATAGGTCTTGTTTGCATCCATCAATATCAAAGATCCACGTTTGGTGTAGGTTGTTGTGTTAGGTGACATTACCATGTTAAACAATTAAGTATATGGTTGTAATTTGTAATCAACATTTTTTTCCACAATTAACATTTAAGACTCCATTGATATGTATTTCTCTCATCTTTTTTAGGGCATTTTTGTCGTATTATTATTATTATTATTATTATTATTATTATTATTATTATTTTGTAACAAACTTTGTTTTGTCCCAATATAACATGTGATTTTTGTGAAATAAAAAAATTTGGGATCCATCGACATCAAATTAATAGCGAAATTAATTTTGTTGAACTTTTACATAAAAAATTCTTAAGTGGGGTTGAATCTTTTTGATCTAATAATTTTTTTGTTAGACTATAAATATTTTCAACCAATCAATTATTATCATATACTGAAATTAATTATGTTCGTATAAAATAAAATTTTAAAGATGACAAAATATTTTTTATGAGTTTTAAAATACTTATACACTCATGAATCTAATTTAAAACTTTTGATTAAACTGAAAGAAATCAATATGATCTCATACACGCTCTCTTCAGTAATTTAAAGATTACGGTACAAGAGTGTTTAATTATAAATCTGAGATTACGGTACAAGAGTTTTAAAATATAGCTCTTCTTGATTCCAATTTCATGATTTGAGATTAATCATCAATGGTCACAAGAGCACAAAAAATGCAGCTCAATTTTATATTTTGTCTAGTGCTAAGAGGCTAGACTACCACTTGTGGTGAATATAAACCAATCTATGTTTAGCAATTGAATCTGCTTTAAGGTGTCCGACAGTGCCACGAAAGGGATTAAAATCTTGATTCGCAAGGGATCAGAGGACACTCTTAGGCAAAAAAAAAAAAAAAGGGTCACCCCACGCTTTTTTCAAATAAAAAATGTAAATTTATACAATAGAAATTAAAGTTTTATGCTTTCCTTAATATTCAAATCACAATAGAATAGTCTTGTTATTACACCAAACACTCACCAAAGACTGACATTAGAATATTTTGAAAATTAGTCTAGTTTGCAAACGAGTTATTTGTAGTGTAATTAATTTTTAAGAGAAATTATGAAAAGAAAATACATGAATCTTCTCATTCCATTACAAAAGGTTTTTTTTTTTTTCAATAAGACTGGAAAAAAATACTTAACATTGATTATAAAACAAGAGTGCTAAATACCTTTTTAATTCTCTATATGTTTACAAGAAAAAAATATTTTTTGTTTTTATTTATGATGAATCAAAAATATCATATAAATTATTTTACAATTCTTTTATAAACACGGTGACCAATTTAACAAATAATTCCATGTGTTAGCAGCTAATTGCCAAAAACGAATAAAATCTTTTATTGTTGATATTAAGATCTAGTGATACTTCTCCATCAGTAATGGTCCCAACATGGCAACCGGAAGCGCATGTAAACATTAATTAAGATTGTTCTCATCTGGACCAAAATGGTCAGAGGATGGGATCGATGATGATAACTACAATTATCAGATCATAGTGGGTTGGCCTGCAAGGCTTTGATTACCGCTACGTACATGTCCGGTGGATCCAATCCAAATATGGGCTCCGTACTTAAATTTTAAATTTATTTGTTCTGGGACACAGTTTTACACCCCATTTTTGGAGGAGGTTGTGTTAAAGTTTAGATGTTGTGTTGTATCAATTTGTAACTTAAATTCTTTTGCAAGGTTAGTTTGGTCTAAAATTAACTCCTCGGCCTAATTAATGCGAAATTTAATGGAAACATTTTGTCAAAATAAAAAAAAAAATTATATTCATTAATATCAATAATTAATTTTGAGAATAGATTAAACATTACAAAAAATTTGAAAAAGTGATGAGAGTCTAAATTGTTGTGGGACATATCAATAGCTATAACACGAATTATTGAATAACATATTAATATTATCTGCAATTGCTAATATTGGTTGGCTAGATGACCAATGACAGAGTCACAAGTCCAAATCTAATAACATATGGGACAAACATTTTATTAACCAAAAGAAAATCTCAGATTCTTAGGATTTGATTAACTTGGGGATCCCTCCTCTTACAAGCTATAACAATGTATTGTCAGGTTACAACCACACTGCTACAAAGGGTAGAAAGAAGGTCTTATTATGGAAAAGGTTGACAATGTAAATTAGATTGGAATATTAAGGATTGATTAATTATTTTGACTGGGGTTTTACCTGATAAGTTACAGAAGAAAAGGTTAAACTTAATAATACTAAGAGAAGTAGCACTGTTAATAATTCAGCCTGCAGGAAATTTAACTGCTGACACTGGGAATCCGACAATATTAAGGCCAAGGAAGAACAACCAATTTAAATTGATACTAAGTTTCATATGAACAGATGCTTTCAAATCCCATGTACTCCTTCCTCTCGATCTTCTTGATCATATGAGCTATGCCAACCCCACCTGTTTGAAGACGAACAAAACCCTTCATTATATAGAACATATGCCATTTTTACAAGAATCTCTAACAAATTTTCTAGGCCTTTATATTCCAACTGAAACCTACCTAATAGTATTGCACTCACAAAGATTGTGGAGGCCAGAATGAAGATAATTAAAGATGCTCTCCCTACAATACTGATCAACTTTCTTACCGCATGTTGCCCCACTAAGGCAGCAATGATGGCCACCCCGAAAAAGTAGAGAGCTGTTTCATACCAGAAAAATCATTAATCGACCCTCGTGCATAGAACTCCATAACTACATTTGATAAGCATAAAACTCAATTAGCTACATGAGTTACCATAAGGAACTGGGAAACGCTTCAGAAGATAATATTCTATGACAGACATGGAAGCAGAGAAAGTCATAACAAATGTGGCTGTGGCACTTGACACCTACATGCAAGTTCCCAATATATTAGTCCAGGCATAAACTCAAGTCTTACTTCAACATCTAAGTCAAAAGCAGGGGAATCACACCTGCGGGGGAATTCCCATCTCAAGAAAAAGAGGACCTAGAATGAATCCTCCGCCGAGTCCAAGCATCCCACCAACTATACCAGCCAAAACACCAATTGCACAATACAGAACAAGTTGATGGACTCGCCAGTTTGTGCTTGCTTCTCCCCTGGATGCAATCTTTCTACGTCCTTTGTACAGGCTAACTGCCTCGTATGCACTTACCCCACCCGCTACAGGGATCTGATAGAAAATACCAACAATAGTTTTACGGCCTGAGAACATTAGATTTGAAATAATTAGAGAAATGACATACTGAAGATACCTGCAATGCGTTTAATACCCAATATGTTACCGAACAGGTTGCCACGTAATTCTGTGCCATATAGTTATAGGTTCTCAGACTAGCTCATCGATATAGCCAAAATCAAAATTGATATGGAAATAGCAAGTAGACGAAACCTTGCCAATCTGCAATGCAAGAATTACGAGCCACACAGCAACAAGAAGTCCAAGTTCCTTCCAGTAAACATTCCCGATAATAGAGACCTGATAAGGTTACAAAAGTTGGTCCTGATACCTGACAAACTGTTGGTCAACAAAATGCAGACTGTATAAATATTCTTACCTTTTCTTTTTTGGACTCAACATTTTCCGCTTGACCAGCAGTGGTGGAGTCTCCTCGAGGATGTCTGCCTTGCTCCTCTTCAATCTTGTCTTCTGATTAATGAGAAAATTAGCTTTGCAATTAAGTTTCATATATGTACAATTGAATTTCATGGAAAACTCACCATCAGATTCCAAGCATCTTGCAAGCTCCTGCAGAATTAAAATAATAATGAAGGAAAAAAAAAAAAAGGAAAAGCATCGAGTTAAAATATAAATAACATGAAGACCTTTTTCGATTTGGTTTCCTTTTTCCATGTTTCAACACCCTTGAAGAAGGCCTTGGATGATGTCACTGCAGGATACCCAGGAAAATCCATGATGTTGCACAAGAACATTAGAAGAGAGATTCTGACAAAATGAATACCTATGAAAAGAATGATTAGCAAAATTGTGATCATCCAATCTGCAAAAATCACATTAAAAGCAACTCCCAGGCTAATTCCTAGAACCAACATTGGTTGAAATAGAAGCGCCAGATCATAGTCGATAATAGGTAGTTCAAGTGTAGGATGTCTTAGCTTTAAATTGTAGTAAACTGTTGCAGCTGCTGCACCTGTAATCATACCTGATGAAAAGGAAACAGAACCAACACAGCTTAAATATATTTACATAACAACGAATGCAACTGGCAATTGAAACTTTTAACTCAGATATTCTCTTTTGAAATATAACCATAGAAGTGTTTGAAACATTTATTTTTGCTTTTGAATTCAGTCCTTAGTGCTCCATATCTGCCTATATTATATAGTAAAAGTTGACAATTGCATTAGAAGGGGTAAATTTCTCTTACATTTTGATAAAGCTGTTGATGACTTGGCATCAAAGCCAATAATCAGGGTAAGCATAGGAACAAAAATTCCACCTCCACCAACACCTCCTACACTCCCACATGCTGCACCAAAGAATCCAATTATGCTTCCAATCACAATTTTCCAGCCAAATCTCATTCCCTGCAAGGCGTTATCTCCAAAACTGTGTCATCATATTCGAAGTCCATAAAAAATTTAAACATATGCTTGAACAATAAAGAGAGTCAAAGCTCATAACTGGGAAAAAAAAATTCTAACAGAAATTACTTTCATAGCAAGCGCCGATACTAGGTTTAGAAACTCTTACATCTGAAACTAAAACCATCCTAATTTTTTCCAAACAACCCAGGAGCTGCTGGGTGCTCAATAAAGAATAATATATGGAAAATATGAGGTAATGAAATACTGAATTTACCGGCCAGACATGTTTATAACCCACTTGACCTTTCTGGTAAAAAAAATCCAATGCTCGTGTTACATGGTGGAAGTCAGTTTCTTCAGGCCTATCATGACCACCATTTTTCAGTCTTGATTCTGTTAAAATGAATACTGAAGCTACAAGAAAACTGCTAAATATCGCTCCCAGAAGTATCATACCCCACCTTGCTGGCCTAATCCCCGACATGATATTTTCCCTAATAACCCTCCTCTCTATCTTTCTCTATAAAATTTTCAAACTTCTTTTGATATGAAACTCAAACCCGAAACTCCAACCCAAGTTCTAGTACAGGGGCTATTACACATTTTTGAGTTCACTGAAGGCAGATGATACTTGAGCTTACTTGCTTGATTAGAATCCTCTCAATAATCAGAAAAATCAACAATTTTCTTAGCACATCCTAGGCTTGAATTCATGAACTCCAGTGTCAAAATCTACCAGTTCTCCAAAGGTTAAACCTCTTTACTTTCTGCTCTCTTTCTACTCTAACTAGCATTTCTTCTACTTTCTAGTCAAAAATAGAAAGAATGAAAGTGGCATCGAAGTGGACACGCCAAGAAATATTTTCCTTGAAGCTTTAAAACATTATTCATCACTTGCGTTGTTTTTTTCCTCTTAATGAGTGGTGGGAGACAAAATTTAAAAGAACATCAGGAAAAGAACGGTAGCAATATCATTTCATGCATAGTTCCTGATGTAATGGAACCAGATGGAGCTGGACCCATCAAAGATCCAATTCACACACGTAATATATAAATGTGAGATATACTCATTAATGCAGATGTGATGTGAAAGTATGGACTTGGAGGAGGCCACCTAAAACAGCACATATGGCAATTTTGGCTGCTCCTCTACAGTTTTTGCATGACTCAAAAAGCATGGATTATATTTCAGAGTAACTGCTCAACTTACAGCATATTCAAAACAGAAAGGGAATTTGTACCAAAAAAAAACAGAAAGAGAATTAGCTCAGTTCTCTGTTTTCATTGATCCAAACAGAAAATACTTTTCTTATAAAATATTCAAACAAGTACAACAAATTAAGTAATTTTGCACTTAGCTCATTTCTCCAAAGTAGGACTTTCCCCACTATGTTTTCCACTGTCGTTATTATTCTACACCAAAAATTATCTGGGATGGTTTTATATTGCATAAAAATATAATTCAATTCAAAACTAGAATTGCACATACAGAATTTTATAGATGATGAGAACTATAGGATTGAGTTTCTTAAATCTATATTATACAGAGAGAAAAGAGAAGAGAAGAGAGGGAGGATACAGTTAAAATGCTATAAAGGAAATCTAGTTTTCAAATGAAAATAACATAACTTCATGCTTGTAAGACACTGCACGTAGTACTGGTTACTGTACCTAAAGAAGCCAAAAAAGGAATGAGACGTAAGACTGACATTATACAGTAACTTGTTCTGGACCCATCCCAGCACCTAAAAATAATTTGTAATCTATACATAAAACTTAGTTTCTAGTAACACCTTGTTGATTTCAAATGATAGGCACATAGCATGATATCAAAACGACAGATCCCATATGGCCCATCCTTATGCAAAATGCCATATGAAAGCTCCGCACAACGCCAAACAAGAGTCGTGGGCAAATTCTAGCCATCCCTGGGCAGAAGGCTTCTCAAACAAGGTTATATATCCTCATAGATGCAACATCAAATAAAAGATAAGACATCAAAATCTACGCCTTGATGAACTTTTCACACCATGCTCCCTATTTTGTAATCATTGCAAAGCTTTCTTCTTGAAGGTTTGATTCCGGTTAGATGAACCAATCACACAATACACCTCAGCAGGCATCCACTGGTAACAAGTCCTAAAGTTAAAACCATAACAGTTCCACTAAAATTGAAATATGTGATATCATCTAATCCGTAAAATTTTACCTAAAGCCTCCTAGATGAGATTTATCATGTGAACACATAAGTTCAACTGATCTTGCTAGCAGCCAATCAAAAGCAGAAAAGAAAATTCTGTTCACAGTATGCTTGAATCATGCATGTAAATGAAGGAATCAATTAACATGCTTGATAAACATCTCGGGGCTCAAAGGATCTCCACGGCTGACAGGAGTCCGTACTGCATAAAGAATTCCTACTTGCCCTATACAACTGAAGAAAGCGTCATGACGAAAAGCTCATGGATGATTTTCTATGTAGATTATTTTGGCTCGCAAGGTTTTTCATTAAAACATTCATTGGTATAAAGGAACTGAAGTGCCTGATACTAAAGCAAAACGAAATTGATATCTGATACTATACAAACTGAGATTCTAGTAATCAAGAAAGCCATATCTCCCATAAGTACCTTGAACAACCAGCAAGAAATTAACCTTACGTCTCTATCAACTAGAAAAGTTTAGTAATCGTTCTGTTCTTGTGCTGTGAAAGACTTCTGATCCCAACCATATAGTAATTCAAGCAGCAAATCAAATTCTTTTCAAGGAAATAAACCCTCAAATTAAAAATGTATCGGAGTTGGTTAAATTCAAGTGAAGGAGTGCAGAAACTAAGAATAGTTCCAAAGTTGTCATCACAAAAAGCCAAAAAATAAAATAAAATGAAAATCAGAAGCCAACACCACAGATATCACCCCAAAACCTTATTCTCACTATTAATTTATTCCCACCAACAATCTGCCCAGAGTTACTGCAGCAAATCTTTTGTCCATTCAACTACAACACTACTCTTGCTCCAATACATCTTTGACGAGGAGGCAATATGAAAGAAACGCAAAACTAATCGCAGTAGACCGCACACATAACTTACTCTTGCTTCAATCTAAATTTATTCACAGAATTTGTTTAATTTACCCCAACAACCAGACTAACATAAGACCTGCGATTTTAATTTATATGCTGCACCCAACCCCAACAAAACAAATATGCCTACTGCTTCAAAATCCCATCTTCATCATCAATCATTGTACTTATCTTCAGAATGAGGTTAACTTTTCAAAATCAGACAGCTCTTTCTTATCTTAACCAATAGTCTATCTACCGCTTGAAACATTTACGTCTCCAGGTACTAAAGCGGAGGTTCAACAAGTACCATGGAAACACCTGAAATAGGCTATTAAGTTTTAACCTAGGTTTTCCATATAATAACATGCATCTACAACTTAAATAGGTGTGGAGTTATGGTGTAGTAGGCTACCCAAAGAAATGAATTCGTCACTAGCCAATAACGCAAAACAACGTTACCGAGCTCAGCAAAATTCAATCACACCTTAAGATCAATTTGATATCTGAACAAGATCAGGATTCGGTACGAACTACCATGACATCGTGTCGGAGGCCTAAGTAAGCATTGTAATTGACACACCAAGGGAACGCACCAAAAGGAAAACTCAAACATGGAGTATCGAAATTGCCATTTATTCCAAATAATTCAAAAAGGTTACCTATAAAGCATTACTTAGTCAAAAAGGCTGATGATTTAGTAAGAACAAAACAGAGCATTTAAGAAAACCATGTTGAAAGTCACAAGTTCAACAACTGAAACATTCATTTCAAATTAGATTCCAAGATAGAAACGTTACAACAAGAAGATAATTACATAATTATACTTAACCAAAGGCAAAACTCTGAAAAAAAGTATTTTTAATACATATTTTTCAAGTTCCGTTTCACTCAAAACCTTCGGTCAGTATTGGCCTCTCACCTCCATTCTCAGCCTGTTACTCGTCACCATTACCGCAGGCAGCACCGCAGTTTCCCCCCCCCCCCCCCTTGTCTCCAATCTTCAAGCCTTTTAAAGCTTCATCCACACATCCCTTTTCTCTCTCTTTCTCCTCCACATCACCACCACCCACTACCACCTTGTCTCCGCCCTCTTCCACCACGCCACCACTCTTCTCGGCCACGCACAGTCCCGGCGCTTCCGTTTCCATGTCTACTCCCGTCAAAGAGTCGGGAATGGCCAAATCCGGCGACTCAACAACAACTTGGTCAGAAAAGTCTTTAGCTTGTGGCCAAGGGTCCTGGACACAACCGTCTTCTTCATCGTCAGTAAAGATTGAGGTGGCGCGTGATTTGACAGCGGAAGCGGCTTTGAGAAAAGCTTCTTTGATGGAGTCAGGAGGCAGAGCACAGTCCTCGAGGCCTGCGTCTTCTAGAAGTGGAGGGAGGATCTTGTCAAGTAATCCGGTGGATTCTTTCTCCTTTGCGGCCTCCATTAATCAACGAATCGGTGTGGTAAAACAAGCCCAAATTCCAAAACCTTAATCCTCAAAACAAGAACAGAAATGTTAAGCGAAAAATAGGGTTGCTTCTGCTGCAGACAGATCGCTCTCGGTTGCGGAAATGATAAGAGGAGGTATGTTGCCGACTTTCTCTGGATTTTTCTAGTAATTTAAGAAAATGAATAATAAAAAAGAAAAAACAAATAAAACCAGAAAATTTGGAGGGAAAAGAGCTCACCACTTGGAGTTGTTTAATAAAAAATTTGGGTTAATAATAATATAAATGATATCAAACCTTATAATTTGCGTAGATTATTACTAAAAATTTTGGAAAAATTGCAATCTAAAGGCATATTTTTCTATCCGAAACTGATTTCATGCAATTTTTCTAAAATTTTTAATACCAATATATAATCATTAAAAAATTTGATATCAATTTACAATAAAGTGGTAAATTTTAGTATTATTTATATTATTAATTCTATAAATTTTTAGAATTTTTTTAAGAAGTGATAAATTATACAAATACTTTGTGTAAAAAGTAAGATTTAATTTTTATTATATCAAGTCAGAAATTTAGTTAAGAATTAGCAACAATTAATGAAGCAAACAATTGGCATTGACATTAGAAATAATAAAATGGCGGAGTTTTCATTCCCATTTCCGAAATATATTGTCCATCTTTTATTCCATTGGAAAAAAATTATAAATTTTCATTTTCACACCATATAAAGATAGAAATTCACAATTCAAACTCCGATTTTTATTAAATTTTTTATTTTATTATTAAAAATATTTTTTATTTTTGTATTTTAATTAATTAGTTAATTATATAATTATTTAAATTTCTAAATATGCATATACTTATTTTGGTGTAGGTTTTCAATTAATCCGTCTGTGTGGGTTCTTAATTCTTATTACTTACCATGGATTTCTCTGTTTTTCAAAGGAGAAGATTAAATTTTTTATGTTGAGATCTATGTATTTGATTTCATATTATATTCCTAATACTGTGTTATTATTTTAAAATTTCATTTTCAATGGATGAAAATCATTTGATGAGATCTTTTAGAAAATCTTTATTCATTATTATTAGTATATACGTAATTGTAATATTGAAACAATCTCATGTGAAGGATGAATATTTCTCTTTTTATAATTTATTTACCATACAGCTCCAAAATTATGTACAAAAAATGGTTACTTCAAGGGGATTATGGGTTGTTGAATGTATTTTTAGTGGTCAATCTTCAAATTATTGTACTTAATTTGAAGGAAAAAAAACTTATATATTTGGATAGTGTCTGTCTCCATTTGAAAGATTCTTCGAGGAATTATGTGCGGTTGATTGATTGTTCATAGTCGCCCTACACCGCCATCAAAACATCAACTTTAATGATGCAAGTTTGTAAGTGATTTATTATCGCCCTTTAAATTTATATTTTCCATATAATTTTAACAATGTTTGTATATTATAAATAAATTTATTATGAAATTATGTAAAAATATATAAGTTTACATTAATTAATATTGTACTTATTTGTTCATTATATGTTAGTTTATTTACATATTATGCATTTGTGTAATTATCTAAATTTTTATGTCCCAACACAACGTGAGAATATCTTACTAATATGAAATATAAGATGAGTCTAAATTTAATAGAGAAGTTTCTGTGCTAATCCACACCGTATCAGGCTAATATTTGCAAATTATCTAAATGAGACTAAGAATTATAATCAACTGAGTCTATGTTGCAAATTATCCATATCATCTAACCGCAGATAAGCACATCAGAGTCCCAATACAATAATATATCCAAATGAATCACAAATTCAAGATTGAATACAAATATAAAATTTTCAGAAGGAAACAATATTTGCGCAAATAGAACTGTGTTACCAAAAGTAAGATATGATACATAATGAAATTTCAGAACCTTCATGAACTAATACTCCCATTTATAATCACTTCTATTGAATGAAAAATATATGATCGATAGTTGTATTTCCAGGTGAAAGAAATGATCGTGCAAGGAAACTTATTCTAACATTCACATCCTGTTGATCTATGCTGCTGCCCTCCACTCACAACATCCATTGTGTCAGGCTGGTATCTTTCATTACCAATGCACAAAAGTTCAAAACAATCAGTTAGTACTCCACGACATATAGCTTGGTGAAGTTGATGAATATAATACGACTAGGATAAACTAAGTCAACAACCACAGATATGCCTCGTAATCTATAAGAGGATGACAGAAAACCAAGTGCTTTTTAGACATTTGCATGAGCTTCATGACATGCCTTTCCACTGAATTGAAAGAAGGATCAAGATCATTCTTTAATTGCAGACTTACATTTCTTCTTCAGGTTCATTCTTTAGTGCATTTTTGGCTATACACTGGAAAGCAGCCTCCACATTAAATCCTTCTTTTGCAGAAGTTTCAAAGTAAGGAATGTTTCCCTTTGAAGCACACCATGCCTTTGCTTTCTTCTCTGAAACCTAAAATCAATGGAAGGAACAATATCCAACAATGCAATATCACATAGATATACATCTTCAAGACCTCAATATAGCAATCTATTCAAGATATCTACATTAAAAGAAGGAACAAAAGGCATGTCTTGAAAGAAAAATGGCTTACCACCCGACTATTGCCACCATCAACATCTACCTTGTTCCCCAACACAACAAATGGGAAGTTTTCAGGGTCAGGTGGACTAGCCTGCAGAGTAATACCACAAATTATAAATTTCAGCCATTTTCTATGAAGTGTAAAACACCCTGCCCAGTCATAGACCAATAAAAACCTGAATTAGGAACTCCTCTCTCCAATTATTAAGATTATCAAATGACTTCATGACATTCACATCATACACAAGAACACAGCAGTCTGCACCACGATAGAAAGCCACTCCAAGGCTTTGAAATCTTTCTTGCCCAGCAGTATCCCATATCTGTACACATTAATAACAAGGCTTAGCTCAGTCATGATATGAGTGAACAATGAAGAAGGTATCTTCATGGATTCAAGCAAAGGAATAACAGTATTAGTGCCAAGCAAAACTTAGTAGTTTCTTCATCTCTCTCTTTCGAATTGACCAAAGATGACTCAGTTTGCTACATTTAAAATAAGTTTCAAAAAAAAAAAAAACTAACTCTCATATTGACAACAAATCAGTTCAGTCTAGTAGGCAAGGCATGCCTAGAAGCTCAGGCCAATAGATGCTTGTATTACTCAATTCCTTAACTGTAACATCCGCTAATTTAGGCCCCGAGTTGCACGTGTCGTAAAGTTGACGCGTTTGACCGATCGGAGTCTAAATTCGGAATTTTACACAAAATTGATTAAGAAATGGCTAAATTAAATGATGAATGCCTAATTAAGTGATTATAGAGTTTAAAGAAGTTAATTTACGGTAAAGGACTAAATTGCAAAATTTGATAAGTTTTGGGGTCAAATTGCAATTTACCAAAAATTTGAGGATTAATGAGATTTATTGATAATCAACATATTAATTTTGGGCACATTTTGATAGTGTTGGCCGGCCATGATGTTAAAGAAAGAAGATCAATATTGATTAAGTGTAAAATTGGGAGAAAATGGTCAAAAGGTGGGTCCCACATGAATATTTTTGGGTACCCTATTTAAGGCTTTATTTTCTTCTTCTTCTTCTCTTCATTTTCTGCATCCTTCTCTCTTTCTTTACCAGTCACGCCAGCCACAACTTCTCCTCCATAGTTCACTTTGATTCTAGAGAGAGAAAGGAAGGGAAGAGAAGGGAAATAGCAAGACAAAGTGATATTTACGTTCCATAACTCATAAGGAAGCTAGAAAGAACAAGAAAGAGGAAGAAAAATCAAGATTGGTAAAGAGAGAAAATCTCCAAAGTGGTGATCAAGTGAAGAAAAGTGTAAGGTAAGAAGTATTTCTTCTTCTTCTTCATCTTTTCTAAAGGAAGTTCGAATTTTGAGTTTTTCTAAGACTTATATGGAATGAGAGAGAAACTAGGGTTTTGAAAGAGAGAAAGAGAGTTTAGGGTCTTAATGAAATTAGATGATGATGAAAATGATTTATGATGTTGTAGGAGTTCCAAATGACAAGGAACAAGCTCTAAGGAGCAAAGGAAAAGAGAAAGCTACCTAAAAGAGTGAAGGAGAAAGATTAAGGTTTGTGCATAATTTAAGGCAATAGCCTATTATCCTTGTTTGAAATAATGCATGCTGAATATGATTGTAGATAAATGAAATTTCAAGAATGATGATGATTATGGCATGAAACCATAGGTTTAGACATATATGAATGAGATATTTGTGACATTGAATTAAGGATGCATGTTAGAGAATCTTGTATGATCAAGGCATGTAAATGTATTGAAAAGTAATAAGTTGAGTAAAGAGCCTTAGAAATGCATGAAATAGAATTTGGTATGTTTTGGATGATGTTAGAATGAATGAAAGGTGAATATGCAGATTTCCTGCTGAAAGTCACGGGTGTGACTATTGATTCACGGGTGTGAACTTGAGGGTTCACGGTTGTGACTGATTGTGTCACGGTTGTGAATTTCTGGGTGGAAATGGTACTATTCATTCCAGAAGCGTTCACGGGTTGAAATCACAGTCGTGATTACTCATTCACGGGCATTCCAGAAGCGTTCACGGGTTGAAATCACGACAGTGAACTTATTCACGGGTTGAAATCACGACAGTGAACTTATTCACGGACGTGAATGAGTAATCACGACCGTGAATGCTTTGGGCGATTCATTCCAGTAGCGTTCACGGCTTGGGATTACAGGCGTTAACTAATTCACGGGCGTGAAATTAGTAATCACGGTCGTGAATGCTTTGTATTGTGATTATGAATGTGATTATCTAATGAAGAATTCAGGTAAGTAAGTGAAAGATATTGTCTATCCAGTGAAATAAGAATGATATGAATATAGATATATGTATATATATTTATTGATGTGAGAATGTGATATGTTGTGATACAGAAAAATGAATTGATGTAGAAAAATGAATTGTCATGAATGTATATGAAATTCGATGCAGATAAACATGAGAATATTGATGAATCTAGTAAATGAATGAAAATATATATGATTATGACTATATGATTCAAAACAAGAAAATTGAGATGTTGATTAATATGAGATATTGATGTGTGGAAAATTGAGAATAATAATTGATGTAAAAATATAAAGAATCCCATTACTCTACTTGCGGACTGGAATCAGGATAGATGACATGTCATTAAGGGGGCGAACGGTACCGTACTATACCTCAACCAATGTAGCATAAGCTCGGAGAGCGCCATTGGTCTGGGATGCTCAGTTAGTGTGGCTTAAGCTCTGAGAGCGCTACTGACTTGAGAAGCTCTAAGGAGCACATATAAATGAGGACAAGGTGTCATAAGCTTGTGTGAGCGGCCTTGGTCCGGTTATTCATCTATGATGAATTATACTCAATCAATGTAGCTTAAGCTCGGAGAGCGCCATTGATTTGAGAAGCTCTTATGAGTCAGATAGTGGACAGGGTGGCTTAAGCTCAGAGAGTGCTCCTGATCCATAACCCGTATCCAGTCAGTTCAAAAAATTTAGAGTGATGTGGGCAACATAATGAGGATATGTCGGAAAAATAAGAAAAGAAAAGAATAAGGAAATGATGATAATATGAGATTGATATGCAATGATAAAAAGAATAAGAAAATGATGATGATATGAGATTGATATGCAATGATAAAGAGATTTACAGAATACTTTGCTATGAAAAGATAAATGAAAATAACATTGTCTATATGAGCATGACATTCATACTTGTATGAAATAGATATATATCGATAGTCATGCATGCAAACATTTTAATGCACAAAAATGATAATTGTTAATGCTTGTTGCATGATATAGTATATTGTCTTCTTTATATGCACCACTAAGCTTAGAGTTTAGCGTGGAGTTTAATTTCCACGCAGATATAGAAAGGTAGCTGAAGACGCTAGATAAAGCAAGCGGTGATTCTCATTCAAGTAAAGCAGCCGAATCTTGAGAAAGTGGGTTACAAGTTTTGAAACTTTTGTATTTGATTTTTATATGAAAGAAATGTTTGAGTTTGTAAAACTTGCTTTTAAAGTTTGTTAAGAATTCCGCTGATGTTATAAATTACTATTTTATGTAAATGAATTGTACTATTATTTCTGTTTATATCCATATATATATATATACATGAGTATATGTAAAAAAAAAAATATAGCGAATTGAAGAAGTAAGAAAGTCAGGCGGCAGCGCTTGCTTATCCGGGCACGTATTGCGGTTCGGGTGAGGAGATGCGGTCGCTGCATTAACATTCTTTAACTATCCCCGTCCTATGAGAATACTTGATAACCATGTATAAATTCTGGGCGTCCTTCCTATCTAGGTATTTGTTTTAATTCAATTAAAATCCAAAATATGCATTAATATGAACTAACCATGAAACTTACATCATTTACATAAGCCCCAACTTTCCATAGCATCCATTTTTTTTCTTTCCTTTTTTGGCTTTAGGACCAACTAGCTAATTCCCACCTTTATTTGTTTCTAATTATACTCCGCAATTTCTAGTTGTTGCAATGTCCTTAATATTTTTTCAAAAATGCTTCTGTGAACAGATATTATTTCCATTTCAACTGAAACCCTGAACTAATCAGCCATTCAAAATCCTCGTACCTTAAATTTTTTTCAATTGGATTCTTCTACTTCAATAAAATTAATTCATTGGTACATAAAATGCCATCAGATAAAATCCCACAAAAATAATAGGTAATTGAAAAGTACAAAGCGGAAAAAAAAGACTAATAAAGTAAAATTGTATGCTCGAAATGACCTGCAATGTGAACAATCTATTCTCAAACTGAACTTCTTTTGTCAAAAAATCGGCTCCTATCGTAGCTTTGTATTGATTACTAAACTTTCGATTCACATACCTATATCCAAATTTCAATAATTAAAATCAAACACCATATTAGCAAACCAAATAATCATCAAGAAAAAAATTTAAACAAACTCAAGATCTAGGCTCCAAAGAACCTTACTGGTTCATCAACGACGTCTTCCCTACCCTGCCAAATTATTTATAAAAAAATACAAAAAATTAACTAAAAAGAATTTTCAAATAAATGAAATTAACAAAATCAAGAAATAAAACTCATTATATGAAGAAGCAAGCACAAATGTAAGATTCATAGGAACGAGAGAATTGACAAACAGTACCCGCTATCGCCGAGAATAATGACCTTTAAAAGCATGCGCCTGCGTGAAGCCATTGGATTGAAGCTCGAAAAAGAATTATTTTTTTCCTGAGTATGTGTTCAATGAAATAAGAACCTTCTTCCTAATTCGCAGAATTTCGGCTTAAGAAAATCTTTTCTGTTGGTGTGTTTTGATTCCGTTCAAAAAATGGCGATGACAGTTTCTTGACCACCTAAGCACATCAAGGACATGGTTTCTTTAATTATTTTCCCACAATACCCTTTCTTTCAGATTTTATTCACTGAAATTTTAATTTCTTTAGCGACCGAAACGCATACGCTCTACAAGCTTAAAAGCCAAAAAGAAAAATAAAAGTATAAACTTTGTTATATGCTCTAGCCTTTTTTTTTTTTAATTATTTTCCTTTTTAATTTTAATATGGCGTTTCATTTTCTAGCCAATTAGTGGGGTAAATTTGGTTTTTTAAAGTGAAAATTGATTTTCAAAGTCTTGTAAAATGATTAAATTTTTTCAAGAAAAATAAAATTATAAGATAATGGTATTAATATAAGTAATGTTAGCAAGCTTAATTGGTTATTTTATGTCAAAAGTTGTTGGCTAATTGAATAAAATAGAGTAGAATTTCAAACTAAGTTGTACATAATTAAAATCTTAGCTAATTTAACCTTTATTCCTATTTTAAAATATCGATAAACAATTTTCATCCATCTAGTGAAATGGTTTAATGTTCATCTATTATTTATAACTATCTTTTTCAATCTTTTTATTTATATTTTTTCTGAATTCATTAAAAAAAAAATATTGATGTTCTCTCTCAATCATTCAAGAAAATTCATTCGAGAAAAAAAAAACATTCAAGATATATACTCTACAAAATAAAGTTTCTTTTGAAAATCACAAAAAAAAAAAAAAAAAGGAAAGAAAGAAAAGTTTACATTACTAAAAAGTTCAACATTGAGTTTTTCTATAAAAAAAAAGTTCAACATTGGGCTTTCTGTTTTCATCATGGGCCGGGCCACAACTTATTTAGCTTGTATTTGTAAATGCAACTACGGTTCAAGTATCGGGTCGGGTAGTGAAGACCAGTTATTCGCCGTCTCCTACCTGGATCTAGAAGGAAGCATCAGCATCAGCATCAGCATCAGCATCACTCAGCAGTTCTCTGCGAAGAATCCTAACAAAACAAATAAAAAGTCAAAAAAAAAAAAAAATCTAACACACGCCGATTCTGACCTTTCAGAACTATGCCTAACACCCATAACTGAGCTTGAAGACCGAAAAACTGCGGGAAATTCATAAAAAATGGGGCTTTTCACTCTCACCATGGCTGGTGGTGGTTTCATTTCTATTGGTGCATGGGAATCTTTCGTCTCCTCTTACCCATCTCCTTCTTCGAGTTCATTCTCGTCGCAGACCATCGATCCGATAAGAAATTCAACCACAGAAAATGACCCAAAATATCAATCTTCCTCTTTTATAATTTATATCGCCGTTGGTTTCTTCTCTCTTCTCTTTGTTATTGACTCTCTAATCTCCGTTTTCAACGCCGTCCATTCACAGGACCCAATTGGGTCGGTTCTCCCGTTCCAAGTCCTTGCTATTGCCGCGCTCTTCTCCTTGTATTCAATTTTAGGCCTTGCACCGAAATTTTCAAGTTCTATTCGTTTTCCTTCATCGATTCTTGACTTGATCCTTCTGTTTGCTTTTGCGGAAGAGTTCTTGTTGTTTCATCAGCAAAGGAAGGACACGATTGGGATTGAGAATAGGTATTTTGATCTCATGCTTGTTCCTATTTCGATTTGTGTGATTTCCACAATTTTTGAGTTGAAGTCTTCCTCGAAATCGAATAATTATGCAAGAATGATCCGTGGGCTTGGGTTGATTTTGCAAGGGACATGGTTTTTACAAATGGGTTTATCTATCTACACTAATATGATTGTTCATGGCTGCTCTTTGCACGAAAAAAGTAGAGGGAACTACACTATCAGATGTAAAGGGCACCAGGAGTATCATAGGGCTAGGGGAATTGCTACGCTTCAGTTCAATTGCCATCTTGCATTACTTGTGATTTTGGTTGCGAGTGTATACTCCACCATAGTAAAAAAGAATGGAGATCGTGATGATTTGTTGAGGTATAAGCCTCTTGGCGCGGAGATGCAGCAGATGGAGAATAATGGGCATTTCACTTTGGATTCCGATGAGGATGAGATTCAAGAAAAGGAGAATGTTCCTAAGGAGAAGTTATCTACAATGGAATTGAGTGTTAATGGTTATGGTTCTCACTAGTGAGGTAATTCTACAAGTTAGTTCTGCTGCATATTCTTTTATTAGCGGAGGGAGTTGGTTAGCTGTAAAATGAAATGTAATAGTTCTCCTTACTGGTTTTGGGACCTGAATAAATTTTTTATCTTGTTTTATGAAGCGGATTTGAATTTCTTTGTTTCTTCTAGTGGAATTTTTTTTCCATGCAATTTTTATGTTTACGTTCATAACTTATATTGGATAGTTGATATTTTAATTAAGGTGTTTCAAGATTTGATAGTGTACCAAATCTGAGCAATTTGTTAGTAAATGAAGGTTTGGCATTCAAATGTTAGGGCATTCAAGGTGAATCAGTTTGTTTTAGTTACATTGCTTTCCAAATGAAAGTTGGTATTGTTATATAAATATATTTCCTTCGTTCATATTGTGAAATGCCTTACTTAGGCTACCTAATTGTAAAACAGTATAGGAAACACTCAAGACCCATCATGAATTGATTTATATTGCTATTTAGTGTAATTTTGGAGAGAACTGGCATTACAGCCTTTTATCTTACCAAGGTGATAGAGAATTTCATTTGGTACGAGGACTGCTTTTCTGAGAAAGCTGAGGCAACATTTGAATTAAGCTGAGAACGAGTTCTGCGTGCTTGATGTGGGAAGACAGTTTTTTCATTGTTGCAAGACTTTGTGAAAATAAATGTCTTTGGCTATTAGCAGAGACTATGCAGTAATTATTTGCATATTTACCATTTTCAGGGAAGCTGCGTCATGGAAGGAGCTTCCTGTGCCTCCAGATTGCATATTTTTCAAAATTTTAAAAGCATTAATATGTTGTTAAAAGTTAGAAAGACTGAGAAAATCTTCAAAATTTCTTTTCTCTAACACATCATTTCAGTGGTAGTCATGTTTAATATTTAAACTGAGAATGGGTTTACCAGGAGCATGTGCTAATTATCAAAGTGTTTTAGCAGAGCCGACTTTCATTCTTAAAATATTGCCTACTGGCCTTCAGTAACTACGAGGCAAAGCTGCTATCACCTTCTTTGCTGTCTACACTTGCCAGGTAATTGTGGTTTGTTTTGGGGACATGAAGTGCAAGTGCATATTTAATCTAGTTGAAAGCTACAGTAATCTCAACACCATAGAAACAATCTTTCTTCTTTATTCTTTCTTCTTTAATTGCCATATTAGCTGGATCATGCTTTACTGTTGCTATGAAGTTCATTGCTGCTATGGTAAGTAGTAACTTCGTGAGATTTGATGTTGGGCTGTTCATCATCATTCTTTTTTTTTCTGCCCATGCTTCTCATGTACTGCCCTGAAGATTACCCAAGTTTAATTTAGTGGCAGCAGCCTCTACCTTCATAGTAGGAGTTGGTGCATCCTCATCAGGTGCACTTCTGAGGAATTGACTCAAAGTGGAACAGTTGAGTTATAAAACTCTTCTTGTAAATACAGTTCTCTCTCTTTTTCTTCTACATCTTTTTAACTAGTTCAAGATGGGGTTCTACAGGAGTGGTGACCGCCACCAATACCCTTGTGTTCTATAATCTAAATTTGAAAATAATACTTTATTAAATGATTAAAAAAAATAAACCAAAAAAATAATCAAAATTTACAAATAATGTAATCAATATGAGTCAATAATTTTAAGTTTTCAACATTGAAGTTGAGTGTATAAATATATTATTGCTGGGAAAATAAATATATATTTGAATTTTCTATCAAATAAGATACTGATCTTCGTGACTGAAATATATAAATTAATAAATTAATTCAATGGAAATAAATATTCCGTTTACAACATTAAGAATATTTTTTTTTTGTATAAAGAAAAAATTGAACTGCAGAAAACAAAAGATATTAGGAGTAATTTTTTTTTGTCTAAATCATAAATTAAAAGAATAATAATTTATTTAATAAAAACAATTTTTTTCATGCAATATAAATGCACATTAAATTAAAATATTTTAAACTAGACAAATTAAGTGATAGCAAATTAACAATGCTATATAACAAATTATTATTTTAAAAAAATACTATGTAAATGAAAGTATATGGTGTGATGTCCTGTCAAAGTCTAAGATAGATTCAGTCAAAATTAGGATGGATTAATAGTAACTTAGTCTTTAAGCATACATTAATTTTTTATTAAAAAAATATAACGTTAGTTTTAAAAATTTTAAGACATTATAAACAATATTGAGAAAAAAAAATTATTGCATTTTTTTATGTGATTAAAGTGTAATTTTATGATTATTCGGTAACAGTGGTTATCTTCTCTCTCTCGATGCTTATCTAAATTATTGCATTTTGTATGCGAATAAAGTGTAATTTTATGTTATGTGTTATTAGTTTGATTTTGAGAAGTAGAAATTCTACTGGATTTGACAGTTCATATGGTTGTATTGGTTGAAATTATTGAGTTTTCCTCTTTGTTACCAAATGGATCCTTTGATGGATTAATTTTTTTCCTAGTTCATTATAAGAATATAAACATTTATGACTGCTGATGGAAAAATCACAAAATGCATATCATAGCTATCATATGTTAGGCGCTAGCTATTTGATAACATCAAAATAGACAGATTATAATCTTGCTTATTTATTATAATTTTATTTGATTATTAAAATAATTTAATTTGATCAATAAACTATGTTTAGTAAAATAGATTATTTAAAAATCTGAATTATAATCCCATAAAAAAATTAATAAAATTAGTGTTAAAAAAATAGTAGGTTATGAATTTTTTTTTTAATTTTTATGTCTGTATTTTTTTTGGTCAAATGATATGTTATATCCTTTAACATCAAATTTGAATCTTTAATTTTTAACATTGAATATATCATTTTTTTTAATTCTTTTGGGTTGATGTTGTTTATTATTTTGGATATATATATATATATCGTATATATTATGTATTTAAATATATTTTTATTTTTTATTAATATAAATATGTATTTTTATGTCATTTTACATTTTCAGTTAGTTTATCAACCATAATCGTTATATCATGTGAGTGTTATATTAGTATAAATAATATTTATTTAATGATAAAAAAATACTTAAACCAAATATATAACTAAATATGGCAAATTATTTTTATGCTTTGCAAATAATGTAATCAATCTAATATAATTTTAAAAAAATTTTAAGATGCAAGTGTATTATTACCGTGAAAATAGAAATAAAATTGAATTTTTTTCAAAAAGTGTATTTATATTTGAAATTAAAATAAAAAATAATAAACTTGTTCAATTCAAAATATAAAAATAATTGTAAATTTTAATTTTATTATTGGATAAATTTTTTAAAAAAAAACTCATATTTTAATGTAATATTATATTAAGAATATTTTTTGTATAAAGGAAAAGTTAAATACATGAAAAAAGCGATTCAAGGTGTATTCTCTTTAAAAAAAACATAAATTAAATTTTTTGACAACATAAATTAAAATGTATTTAACAATTTATGCAATAAAAATAATTCATCAAAAGAGGCTTTGTAAATTTTTTCTTAAAAAAAAATAAAATAGTTATATTTTTAGAAATAATATAAATAATTTAACAAAAAAAAGTTAAAAAGTACTTAATTTTCCTAAGCGACATGGATTTTCTGCTAAAAGAAATATATTGATTGATTTTAACTTTTTATGACATTGTGGACTGAATACCGTTGAAAAAAAAAATTATTTTAAAGATTAAGTGGGACAAATTAAATCTCATTAAATAATTAAGTTGGGTAAAGTTGTAAAAATATTAATTTAGACATTGACCTGGTCAAAATTAAAATAGACCGCCAGTCTGTCAAATCAGTTGCTTGGTTATTACCCTAGTGAAAATCAACTGATCAAGTCAAAGTAGTAACGTAGATCATCATTAAGCTTCGTCCAAATTATTTAGCTATAAAAGAAGATAAGGATCGGATACGTTACTCATTCGCTGAACTGCTGATGGCGATGCTGTTGGACTCAAGTCTTCAGGTATTCTGCCATCAACTACATTGCTATTTACGAATTCAATTATAAAAGTAGGAGGAAGGTTGATATTCTGGTGATGAATGCCCAGACCCAACGACTATTATGATGATGAAAACATACTAGGGTTCCTGGAACACAACGAGGTAAACCCCAATCGACACAACAACTATTATTCCAAATCAAAGGCCGGCGTTGTTCAATTTCATCGCTCTCGTCATGCCGTTAATTTAAAACCCCCCCAAAAATGGATTCTCTTATGGTACATTGGGCATAGCTTTTTTGTTTTTATTTTCTTTTCCGCTCTTTCCATTTACACTTCACATATATACACTCACAGATAAACAACAAATTTATTTGTTCATGTTTGTGAATATGGTGATTAATGCATCTTCATCTTTCTCTTTCAAGGTGCTTTTTTCTTTTTCTTGTTTAGCAGCTCCTCTGCTTCCAAGGAACTGGTAACTATGGTTCTCTTGCCTCTCCTTGTTATCTGATTTGGTGCATTCTTATGTCGTGTTTATTAGTTGGATTTTGAACTGGATTTGACAAAATTTCGGTGGTAGTAATTGTTGAGTTTTCCTTCTCTCCTACTAAATGCAACATTTGGTTATTTTTCTAAGAATTGACAATTTTTAATTAGGTTGGACTTAAAAGCACCGCAGAGCTTTTTCTGCAGCAGATTCCATATAAGCTCGTTTACAATAATTATTATTCCCATTTAGGTGCTCATTTCAGTTTTTTAAATTATTGGTCTTGTGGCCTTAATTAATGACGAAAACACTGAACAAATATATAATTCTTTGTAATTTTTATTCTCATTGAGTGATTCAAGTCGCAATATTATTATTCAGAAAACTCGTAAGGTGACTAAGGATGGTGTCACAGTCTCCAAAAGCATCCAAGTCAAGGAAAAGACCAAATTGAAATGCTTGGCTTTGAGCATAAGTAAGTTTATGGTGTGTTTATAAGATTAATGAAATTTAGCTGACTCAATTCATGATATGTTTTCTTTGATCAGCAAAGACTACCCTTCATGAAAGTTCAACCATTCAAAGAGAGAATTTCTTTTTTTTTTCCCCTCTTATTGATGCTACTGATAACCATGATATTGTATAGTTGAGAAGAATTTGGAAAAGAGTACTGCCATTTTTGACAAGGAAAAAGCACAAGAACGACTGTCAAAGCTCTGTAGTGGAGTTGCTGCCTTCAAGATGGTTTGTTCAGCCTCATCAAATTTCTCACTGACATGTATTCAGTATCTGGTCCTTACATGCAAGTGATCAATTTTGCTTGCTGGTTGGGGGTGTTAGCGAGGCAGAAATCGGGGAAAAAAAAAGATTGTAGTTTGACTCTAGACGAAGTCCAAATTGACATGCTTGGTGCTGTTAAGAAGGCTTGAGCACAAGTTTATGGTGTGTTTTTGAGATAACATGAAACTTAGCTGACTCAATTTATAAGATGTATTTTTTTACCAGCAATTCACAATAGACTACTGTTTCTCAACCATTCGAAGAGAGGTTTTTCTCTCTCTCTTTCTCTCTCTTACTGAAGCTACGATCACCATGAAACTGAGCTGATTCAATTTATAAGATGTATTTTTTGACCAGCAATTCACAATAGACTACTGTTTCTCAACCATTCGAAGAGAGGTTTTTCTCTCTCTCTTTCTCTCTCATACTGAAGCTACGATCGCCATGAAACTTAGCTGACTCAATTCATAATATGTATTTTTTGACCAGCAATTCACAATAGACTACTGTTTCTCAACCATTTGAAGAGAGGTTTTTCTCTCTCTCTCTCTTTCTCTTACTGAAGCTACGATCACCATTATTATTGTACTGTTGCGAACAGCAATGGAAAAGAGTACTGCCATGTTTGACAAGGAAAACGAACAAGAAAGACTGTCAAAGCTCTATGGTAGGGTTGCTCTATTCAATGTAGGTTGTTCAGCTTCTTTAATTCTCTCTTTGACATTTTATACAGTGCATGGTCCTCTCATACAAGTATCCATTTTCTTGAGGTTGTGGGGGGTTAGCAAGGCAGAAGTTGGAGAAAGGAAAGATAAGGTTACAGATGCTATGAATGCAACTCGAGCAGCAGCTAAAAAAGGAATGGCCCCAGGTCAGTTTATTTTTATCAAATAAATGTTAATGATGTGAACATTTCTTCAAATTCTGAATTTTATTTTTTGCGTTAGGTAAAAGGTGGTGGTGTTGCTCTTCTATATGCTATAATAGCATTGGAAGACTTTCAAGCTTAAAACGAAGATAAAAAGGACAGGCATCCAAATAATTCAGAATGCTATTAAGGTTTGGTCTTGTCAGTATCTGGCACCAGCTAAGGTGTTAGTTACTGTCATCATTATTTGATAATTGAAATTGGATTTGCCTTCATCATATCTCATAATTGAAATTGGATCTCTCTAGGCTCTACAAATACATTAGTTTCGAAAGATGGATTTGATGCTGCTATCATTCTTGGAAAAATTGCTGGAGCAAGATGATATGCAGTTAAAGGTTTGAGCTTTTAGTCATTTAAGAATCCGATTTTAAGTGTGGCTTACATTAAAGCTTCTACTTACTTGGAGCTTTCTTTCCATTTTTTTATTCCTTTTCGAAAACAATAATCTTCTTGTTGTTTTTGATAAAACAGGTGACTATATGGATATGGTCAAGGCTGGAATCACAGATCTCCTCAAAGTTGTTTGGACAGATCTAGTAGATGCTTTCAGGTGAATATCAGTCATTTGATAGAATTTGTGCTTGTGTAATACAGTTGTCCATGAGGAGTACTCCACATTTATATGCTGTTTTCTTTTTATTTCAGTGTTTCTTAGCTGTTGACGACCATAGAAGGAGAAATGTGCCTAATTGCCGCTAATTTATAATCCTTAAAGCTATTATGTGAAATATTGAAATTCTGCTATCCAGGTTCCTCCTCTCTGAAATCCCCTACATGGAAGATTAAACTATTGGACTATCGATGTTTCTGAAAGATTAATGCTATATGCTGAAAGAAGGTTGCTTTTTCAAATCTATATTTTTATTGTGTAAATATATGATGCAGTCTGTCATCTTTTGTTCTTATTTGTTACAATTCTTCTTAGGAAGATTACATAATCTAAAATTTTTCCACCGCATCCTTCATTTGAGGGTATTTGTAGAGGAAATTTCTCCAATGATGAAGAATGCCCGAATTTAGGTTTCTTTCAATCCTAGGGTTTAACCACGAGAGGAAATTTCTCAAATGATGAAGAATGGCCCAATTTAGGTTTCTTTCAATCCTAGGGTTTAACCATGATCTGTTGCAGGTTTTCAGGAGCTGAAGAGCATTCATCAGTCTCATTTAAAAAGGTCTGAGATTGGAAATAAAATTCTTCAAAGTTAGATGAGTTCAACATTTCTCTTGTGCTTTGAGTTATTCAGCCACAAAATTCTGAAAGGAGTGATTCTCTTCTAACTGGTTTACATTGTTTGAACCGAAGCTTGTATAGGAGAAAACAATAAAAAGCTTAATTTGCCAACTGTTTGGTCTCTCAAGCATTGTGAGAAATGCATTTACATTTTTTGTTGCTAAAAGTGCATGTTGTTTAGATAATCATGTGTTGCTATGTATTCTTATATTTTCTATGCTTTCTGTTGCTTGTGTTAGAAATTACAGTCAGACCTTTCCCTTTTGAATTTCTCATTCGGAGTTGTTATGCATTGAGAGTTTTTAATTGATTGGCCACTGTCAGCAGATGCACTCATTCTGTTGGGATGGGCTTCCACTAAATAGCTTAGCTTGTTGGCTTCAACTGCTTGCCTTTTTGAGTTTCTTCTTACCCATTTAACCGTATTTGCATCATTATGGCTGAAATATTTGTTCTGATTTTTTTCGTTACATCATAAAGATACAAAAATCTTCTAGTTTAATATAGGCAAGCATTCCTGTTTTTGAAGCATTAGACATCTAGTTGTGTAAAAAAAATTTATTGCAAAGAAAATGAATTTTTAGTTAATACAGGATCTGAGAACATGTGAAACGAACTGTTAGTGGCTATTTAACCGATCCTCTGGGGCAATAATAATCTCCTAAGCATTTATTGGAAACCAATGTATTCATTTGTTGAATATATCCCCAATCAGACGAGGGATCCAAGTCCACAGTTTTGATTATATCACTATGTGAAAAAGTTGATAAATGGTCTTCTTTTGGCAGATTCTTCTGTGTGTAAGGCTTGCCACTGACTGGAGGAGGTGCCATGCTTGGAGATGGAGCTGGAATTTCAAATGCAGCTACTTGGGGAAGTTCTGCGCCACTGTGTACATAAGGCATAGTGCTTAGCAGAGATGGAGATGGATCAGGAGAGTCATTTACCTTAGTTATAGGGAGTTTTTGGCCACCATGTGCAAAAGGTGGCAGGCATGGATCTGGTGTTCGAGCATAAGATTGCACAGGTATTGTCCCCCATTTTTATTGACTTTAATCTTTTATTCTAATTGGAACATTTGCTAATTTTTCAAAGAATCGACATTTATTTAAGTAGGCAAATTTCCATGTAAAACATTTCAGTTTTGTTTGAATCTGGCTTTTGGCTCCAGCTCTTGCAAGGTTGTTTCTTTGGCTTTCCAATAATTTTGGAAACTTTTGTTGGTTAACTTTTTGGTTTTTATGGGTACATGGTAATATTATATGCAATAGAAATTCAAATGAATATGATCATAGGGCATTCGTAATTTTAGTGTGTATTGATTTGTTTGAGTTTGATATTTACAGATATTAGGGTTTGAGCTTATGAAATTCTTATGTTGAATGAGTAAATTGTGGTTATTTTCATTATCTAATTTGAATTGTAAAAAAATGATTTAATCTAGTTGAAAGCTACAGCAGTCTCAACAGCATAGAAATAATCTTTCTTTTTTCTTCTTTAATTGCCATATTAGCTGGATCATGCTTTCTTTTTTCTTCTTCAAAATTCACATATGTTATTTTTCACAGGAAACTTTGATATAAGATATTATCTTATGACTATGATATGCAGACTAGAATATGGTTGATAATTATTGAAAAGAAAGTTCTGTTGAGAATCCTATAGTAATTTGTAAGGAACCTATTTTAATTTCCTTGAGATATCAGAGACTCATACATTGGAAAAACTTGACGTATTTCTGGATTACTCATGTAAGGAACATTTGTAATCTCTGTTCCTTTTTTATTTTTTATTTTTTCCTCTGTTATTTCTTCGTGATACTGCAATCTCCCTTCCCTCTTTTATTTCTTCACTTTTCAACTATTACTTCTCAATTACTTATGCAATTTTTGAATTTTGACACTTTTACATTGTCAGATATAGATAGATACCTCCAAAATGAAGACTCAAACCCTAGCCAACAAATATAAGATCAAAGAAGAAGAAGAGAAAACTTATGAAGCTTCAATCATAAGGTTACCTTGCTGTCTCTTGAGCAAATCCAAAGAGGTATTTTCTTCACTATTCCAAATCAGATTCTCTTTATAATCTATTCAATTGTGTCTGTAATTGAATTATAAGCTCATTTCATCAAATTTTGGTAATTGTATTGATTCCTTTATGCTGCATTTGGTTCTGGAAAATGATCTATCTCATGGAAAAAATGACAGGAAGTAAGAGAAATGCCTAATTTAAGTCACATATGGCTGTGTCATGTAATGTTGTTCTTATTTAGACTTCAAATTTTGTTTCAAGATTAGAAATTGAAATGAATATGATTGGGCAGTCGCAATTTTGGTGTCCTGATTTATTTAAAGTAGTAGATAAAGCTTCTTAATGGAAAATTTTCTATTCAAACCTCAATTTGATTATTATTTCTTGATAAGAACAGCGTTCAGTTATGTTTCTAAGGCTGGTTTCTATGCACTTTGTTTGTTCTTCCTGGTTCTATATGCATGTCCTCATACTCATTGCATACAAACCTTCTATTTTTACCTTTATTTTTGGTTATCACAATCTAATATAGAATGAACAGGTTGCTGCTATTTCTGCAGATGGTGCATAAAACCTTCTATTTTTACCTTTATTTTTGGTTATCACAATCTAATATAGAATGAACAGGTTGCTGCTATTTCTGCAGATGGTGAATGTGAGATTAGATTTGTCGTGGTTTGACTCTTGACAAAGACCAAATTGAAATGCTTGGAACTGCTAAGATGGTTTGAGCATAAGTTTATCGTGTGTTTTAAGATTATATGAAAATTAGCTGACTCAATTCATGGTATGTTTTCTTTGACCAACAAAGAAGGTACCTTCATGAAACTTCATCCATTCAAAGAGAGAATTTCTGTTTTTTTCCCTCTTATTGATGCTACTGATAACCATGATATTGTATAGTTGAGAAGAGTTTGGAAAAGAGTAATGCTATGTTTGGCAAGGAAAAAGCACAAGAACGATTGTCAAAGCTCTGTGGTGGAGTTACTGCGTTCAAGATAAATTGTTCAGATTCATTAATTTTCGCATTGACATGTATTCAGTGCATGGTCCTCACATGCAAGTGATCAATTTTCTTTCAGGTTGGTGTTGTTAGCGAAACAGAAATTGGAAAAAGGAAAGATTGTGGTTTGACTCTTGAAGAAGTCCAAATTGACGTGCTTGGTGCTGTTAAGAAGGCTTGAGCATATTTTTATGGTGTGTTTTTGAGATTGCGTGAAACTTGCCAGACTCAATTCATAATATGTATTTTTGACCAACAATTCACAATAGACTACTGTTCTCAACCATTCAAAGAGAGGTTTCTCTCTCTCTCTCTCTCTCTCTCTCTCTTACTGAAGCTACGAGAACCATTATTATTGTACAGTTGAGAACAACGATGGAAAAGAGTACTGCCATGTTTGTTAAGGAAAAAGAACAAGAAAGACTGTCAAATGTGGGGTTGCTGTATTCAATGTAGGTTGTTGAGCTTCGTAAATTCTCTTTTTGACATTTATGCAGTACATGGTCCTCACATGCATGTAATCATTTTCTTGAGGTTGTGGGGGTTAGGGAGGCAAGGTTACAGATGCTCAGAATGCAACCAGAGCAGCAGTTGAAGAAGGTATGGTCCCAGTAAGTTTAGTTTTATCAAATAAAGGTTAATGATGTGAACATATCTTCAAATTCTGAATGTGATTTTCTGCATCAGGTGGTAATGTTGCTCTTGTATATGCTATAAAAGCTTTGGAAGACTTTCAAGCTTAAAACGAAGAAAAGAGAGGCGTCCAAATGATTCAGAATGTTATTAAGGTTTGGGCTTGTCAGTATCTGGTTACCAGCTAAGGTGTTAGTAGCTGTCATCATTATCTCATATTTGAATGTCATCATATCTCATAATTGAAATTGGATTTCTATAGGCTCTACAAACACAATAGTTTCAAATGATGGATTTGATGCTGCTGTCATTCTTGGCAAATTTTTGGAGTAAGATGTTCATAATTTGGGTTTTGATGCGGCTAAAGGTTTTCACTTTTAGACATTTAAGAATCAGATTTTAAGTTTGGCTCACATTAAAGTTTCTACTTTCTTGGAGCTTTCTTTTCATTTTTTTATTCCTTCTCGAAAACAAGAAACTTCTTGTTGTTTGTGATAAAACAGGAGACTATATGGATATGGCCAAGGCTGGAATCATAGATCCCCTCAAAGTTGTTAGGACAGATCTAGTAGATGCTGCCAGGTGAATATCAGTCATTTGACAGAAGTTGTGCTTGTGTAATACAACTGTCCATGAAGGAGTACACCATATTTATATGTTGTTTTCTTTTTATTTCTTTGTTTCTTGGCTGTTAACGACCATAAAAGCAGTAGTGTACCTAATTGCTGCTGAAGCAGTAATGTGTAATCTTTAAAGCTATTGTTTCTGCTATTATGCGAAATTTTGAGATTCTGCTATCCAGGTTCCTCCTCTCTGAAATCCCCTACATGGAAGATTAAACTATTGGGCTATCATTGTTTCTGAAAGACTAATGCTATACGATGAAAGAAGGTTGCTTTTCAAATCTTTTTCTTTTTGTGTAAATATATGATGCGATCTGTCATCTTTTGTTCTTATTTGTTACCAATTCTTCTTAGGAAGATTACATGATCTAAAATTCTCCACCACATTCTTCTTTTGAGAGAATTTGTAGAGGAAATTTCTCAAATGATGAAGAATGCCCGAATTTATGTCGTCAGTAGGCTTCTTTCAATCCTAAGGTTTTACCATAATCTGCTACAGGTTTTCAGGAGCTGAAGAGCATTCATCAGTGTCATTTAAAAACGTCTATGCAGAGATTGGAAATGAAAATATTTCAAGTTAGCTGGCTTCAATGTTCCTCTTATACTTTGAGTTATTCTGCTACAAAATTCTGAAAGGAGTGATTCTCTTCTAATTGGTTTGCATTGTTCAAACGGAAGCTTGCAAAGGAGAAAACAATAAAAAGCTTAATTTGCAAGCCATTTGGTCTCTGAAGCATTGTAAGAAATGCATTTACATTTTTCGTTGCTAAAAGTGCATGTTGTTCAGATAAACATGTGTTGCTGTGTATTCTTATATTTTTCTATGCTTTCTGTTGCTTGTATTAGAAATTACAATCAGTCTTTTTCCTTTTGAATTTCTCATTTTGATTGGCCACTGTCAGCAGATGCACTCGTTCTGTTGGGATGGACTTCCACTAAAAAGCTTAGCTTGTGGCTTCAACTGCTTGTCTTTTTGAGTTTCATCTTACCCATTTAACCTTATTTGCATCATTATGGCGGAAATATTTGTTTCATCATTAAGATACCAAAACCTTCTAGTTTAATATAGGCAAGCATTGCAGTTTTTGAAGCATTAGACATCTAATTGTGTAAAAATCTTTTTATTGCAAAAAGAAAATGAATTTTCAGTTGATACAGGATTTGAAAACATGTGAAACGAACTCTTAATGGCAAATTAACTTATCCTCTGGAGCAGTAGTAATCTCCTAAGCATTTATTGTAAAACCACATAAACATTTGTTGAATATATCCCCAATCAGAGGACGATCCAAGTCCACAGTTTTGATTATATCATCATTTGAAAAAGTTGATCAAAGGTCTTCTTTTGGCAGATATTTCTGTATAAAGCATGCCACTGGCTGGAGGAGGTGCCATGCTTGGAGATGGAGCTGGAATTTCAAATTCAGCAGCGTGGGGAAGTTCTGTGCCACTGTGTACGTAAGGCATAGCGCTTAGCAGAGATGAATATGGAGCAGGAGAGTCATATACCTTAGTTATAGGGAGTTTTTGGCCACCATGCACATAACGTGGCAGGCTTGGAGCTGGTGTTGGAGCATAAGATTGCACAGGTATTGTCCACCCTGACTCATCCTAACTCTGTATTCCCTTGCCGAAGTTGTCATCGGAACAATGGCAAGGAGCACAAAAATCAGAAATGTGCAATGAGATGCCATTGGATTGTTAATTTTACTGAAGAGAAATGTGATAGCTCTAATGGTGTGAAGGTTAAGTGTGAGTTGGAACCCTTTTTATAGGGTTTTTTTAGTGGCAAGTGCCAAAACAATTTGACTACTAAAGGCCTAGGATGGCTTGGTGACCGAACGAGGAGAAATTGCACTTTAACAGAAAACATTCATTGATGGAAGTGTGTACAAAATGTGGAGATTATTTCAATACATGCTTAGCCGCTTTTACGTATATATATATAAATGTCAAGATCATCCTTCAAGAAGCCGATCGAGATTCTTAGCCTATATTTTAGTACAAATTTCAAAGAATTAGCAGAACCGTATGGAAATTTCTTTTAAAATGAAGCATAAAAATTATAATATAGTTGTTATTTTCTTGGATCTACATTTTAAAAAAGAAGAAACAAAAGGTGTAGATATTAAATTTTGGAAGAGATTAGCTGATAAAATATTAATTTTATGAAATTCATTTATACCAAAAATTGTAGTATGGTCGGTTATTTTGTTGGTGACTGCTTTCATAGCCTAAGGAAAGAGTTTTTTTTTTTTTTTTAAGGGAAATAATTAGTATTGAATTATGGTTACACTGTTACACATTAAGACTCTGGTTTAGCTCATCTTCTCCATGCTATCCGAACCAAATTACAATACCAAATAAAATACAAGCTACGCTGAGAATCCCGAAAATCATAGAAAATTGGCCGAAGTATATACAAAATATAACCCATTTCAGATGTATTCTACCAACGAAGTTATGACTCGTAGATATGTTTTCTCAAGCTATTTTTTCTGGACACTTGCTCGACTTACCGCCGCCACCTGATGATGAATCCAATTCCAAATTTTGCGCAGGCATAAGGAATGGAAATTCACTGGAGCTAGGAGACAGAACTTGAGGGAGGGGAAAATTTTCATGATCAAGGACATTCTCCATATTAACTGTGTTCTTTTCATTCACAACAGAAACTAATTAGCCTAAAACTGGACCACTCCTAACATGAGCAGCATGCTCTTCATGAAGGCACACAAGTGAATGGATAATCACATCCAGACCAATTGAAAGATTAGGAACAAAAAGCCCCATAGTATACATTAACTAGAAATATGGAGTTGGCCACTAGCATTAATCATTCGATGCCATGCATTTGGAAAGGGACCAACAGAGAGCTGCCACTACGTACTAAGCACCTTTTTGCATGCCTCTAGACATAATTGATTGAGCTATTTTAAAAAAAAAAAAAAACTGAATGTTGAGGTTCATTATAGTCTGGTATGCACCAAAAGTAGGGAAGCTGAATTACCCAGATTGATTTAAGTGGGCATTTGTCTCTAAAGTGATCACAAACATACCATAATTTGATTGCTCAAAAAGACCCCACACTCCCTTCTCCATTTCGGTGTCAACAACTTGGATTTGTGGTTGCCATATTATTTCCACCTTCACAAGAAAAAAAAAATAGTTATGCACTTTGTCGTCCCATGCCAACCAATTTTCTTAAAATTTTATACTTTTCAAAAAAAATATTAAATTTATAAATTCATGTGCATAAAACATTAATAAAAATTTTGTTAACAGATTTAAGATCTATTTATTTTTCGATCAAGTGGGTAATCATTATTTCCCATTTCGTTTCCCTAATTTTTAATTTATTTATAAGATTTGTGTTTCAGTTTGAGATTTTATTGATAATAGTTTTAGAAACTGATTAACATGATAATTTTACAAACTGATCAACTTAAAATATAATTTATCTTAACTTTCAAGTATTTTATTACTTAAAAAAAACTAAAGATTTTCAAATTTAGGTTTTTTATTTTTCCAATAAATAATAGTATATGTGAAAAAAAACCCTCACGTGTGCAAAATACACTCGTATATTTGTAAAAGAAGAATTAAAAAAAAAGTTACAGAAAAAGGTTAAAAATAGATTAGATCAGCAAGCAGTTGATAGCATTTGAAAAAGAAATAAAAAACCGAACACACTTTAAAAAGAAAAGAAAAAAAAAAGTTGAGGAAGAAAGTGACAGATGAACTCTTTTGTAAAGAAAAAGAGAGAAGAAGAAATGTTAGTCTGTCACGAACCCTTCCCAACAGCAAAAATCTAACGGTCTTCGCGTTGAATTCTCCCGTTTTCATTCATTAATTATCCTTTCTTTATCTGATTCTTCACGCTTTCTCGCTATCCATACTTCGATTTCCCCTCCCATTCCTTCCAATTTGCCCTATTTTTTTTCTTTATCCTTCACATTATTTAATTCTTCTGCTTCATTTTGAAGATAACCTTCGTTGCGTCCGGTTGCGGATACAAAGAGAGAAATGCTCAAATTGGTAATATGATTTATTGATTGTCTTTGGATTTTTCTTTTTAGAAGAATCGAAAAGGTTTCTTCTTTAGCTCCGTGAACGTGAAAATGAGCTCGGAAAGACGAGTGATTGTACGGGACCTAGTGGAGGAAGCGAAGAAGAGGATTCTGATTCTGATTATTTGCGTTGTCGGATTATCCTATCTCATGTCTTGTAAGTATAATTGGATTATCCTATCTCATGTCTTTGTAAGTTGCTGCTGATTCCTCTCACCATCCAAAAAACCCAACATAACCGAAGACCAATTTCCATGTGTTAGTGTTTCGGTAATCATTATGCAGAATTACTCACCGAAAACTTGTTACCTTTGCTAAAGTGCATTTCCCAATTAATAGTATCTGGGGTATTGATTTTGAATATGTTTGAGGAATAAGATTTGTATTTAGTTTAATTATTGAGGCGTTTAGCGAGATTGCAGTTTTGGTCTTGGACCTCAGGAAATTGCTAGCTATGTTTGTTTGTTTAGCGGTTGAACTGCTTTCTGCAATGCAACTCAGCTATGCAATTTATAACTTATATATGAACTTGATTTAGATTCAGAGAAACAGTTGTAGTTTGTTGGTTCACCAGGGTGTCTAGGCATAGCAATGTAATGCAGTGGCTTTGGCAGCCAAATCCAGAGAGCTTTGCTTAACCATGTCTATGCAGTTCCTCATTGAAAAACATTATGCATGTCAGTTCTGTGGATGATAGCGGAAGTTAAAACCTCTTAATCTACACAAGTAACATACCATCTGGATTCAATATATTCTCTTGGTAACCCTGTAATACTGCCATTTCATTGATTGAGTTCTTTTAGGACAAATGTTCTATGTATTGAAATTGAAATGTAATATTTAGGAAGTATGAAATGCTGTACCAACCAAGATTGCATATGACTCAGAATGTTGGACTGTAAAAGGTGTTTAGTACTATGTATAAAATTATGCTTTTTTTTTTTTTTGTAAAAAAGAAAGGAAAAGAAAATGTAGATGTAGTCTCTCACTTTCTTAAAAGCGTTTTTGTTGGTTAGTGTTGTGTTTTTCTGTTGATTATAGGAAGCATGGAAGTAACAATCTGTATAATGCTACCCACCCCATTGATACTACTGCTGAATTTCTTGTCTAGAAGGTTAATTTGCAGGTGCATTTAGTGTTGTAGAAGTTATTATGACCTGGATTCTTCATTATCACAGTGACCAAATTTAATTGTTGAATCCCATACCTACCCTAAAACCTTATATTCTGGTTTATTATTTTATCCAGTTGTTGAGAATTTATTTCATTGTAATTTTTGTTCTAAATGCTTGTTGCTTGCTACCTCTATGTTTGCAACTTACAATTAGTTTTCTCTTTCAGTGACAAGCTCCTCAGTTTGGGTAAACTTGCCCGCTGCTGCATCGTTGATAATTCTGCTTCGCTATTTTTCCCTAGATTATGAGATGCGGAGGAAAGCTGCTACATACAATAGCAAACCTTCCACGAAAAATACAGCGTCTCAAAATAAGACTCCTGAGCATACTAGAGTTCTTGAAAAGTCAGATTGGAAAAAGAAAGTCAATTCCCCTGCTGTTGAGGATGCAATCGATCACTTCACTAGACATTTAGTTTCTGAGTTTGTGACAGATCTGTGGTACTCTCGTTTAACACCTGATCGAGAAGGTCCAGAGGAACTGGTGCAGATAGTAAATGGTGTTCTTGGGGAACTTTCAAGTCGAATGAGAAATATAAATCTTATTGATTTTTTGACGAGGTTATTCTTCTTTCTGTGTCCACTGTTGTATTATGTTCTTTTTTTTTTTCTTTCCACTGCAATTTAAATGGCAACTAATTTTCTAGGATGACAGGGATCTTATTAATCTCATCTGCACCCACTTGGAGCTTTTTCGAGCTAGTCAGGCAAATATTTCAAAGCACCTTTCTGGATTGCCTTTTATTGAACAGCAAGACAAGGAACTGCAACGCGTCCTTGCTGCAGAGGACAGATTGCACCCTGCTTTATTTTCTGCAGAAGCAGAGCATAAGGTTTTTTGTCTTTTTTTTTTAAAATATATTCCATCTGCAAGGGCTAATGATTATTTCCTGATTTTGTTTAATTCTTTATTGTGGTGAAGATAACCTCTGCCAACTTTCCAGGTTTTGCAGCATGTGATGGATGGTCTTATTTCTTTGACATTCAGGCCGGGAGATCTGCAGTGCGCTGCCTTCCGCTATATGGCACGCGAACTTCTGGCTTGTGCTGTAATGAGACCAGTCTTAAATTTAGCTAGTCCAAGGTAATTATTCCTTATGTTTGTGTCTTATTTTCTGTTCACTTTTAGTCCTAAATTATCTATGTTTCCTTCAATTTTCTTTTGGCAGGTTTATAAATGCGAGGATTGAAATTTTGGTCATTTCTAAGGCAAATAAAGGAGTTGCTGCTGCACAAGAGTCATCACAATCCAAAACCAATGGATCTTCTAAGATAACATCTGATCAGTTTGCTAGATTTTTAGATCCCACTGCAATTGGTGTTGAACTTGTGCAGTTAAAAACTGATCAATCCAAAAGAGGACCAGTTTCACCTGAAAATGATAATGTGAATGGAACTCATATTTCAAAAGATCCATTGCTTTCCATTGATACTCAATCTTCACGTTCATGGAGCTCATTGCCACTGAACCCTCAAAGTAAGGTTGAAGGAGGGGCACAGAGTTATCGTTCAGGAGAATGGGGTGAAATGTTGGACATTCTATCTCGAAGAAAGACTGCAGCCCTTGCACCAGAAAATTTTGACAATATGTGGGCGAAAGGTAGAAATTACAAAAAGAAAGAAGGTCAAAATCGGTCTGCTGAGACTGTCACAAAGAATTCTTCTGTGAATAAGCCTGTTACAGTTGATAATTCAAAAATTTGTAAACCAAAGGAAAAGAACAGTGTAAAGAAACTTGGTCTCTCTCTTGAACGCAATGGTCAGACTTTGCATTCTGATCAATCTACAGTAGAAAACTCATACCATCAAACAGATCATAACTCAACAAATTATTCTTTATGTACTTCATATAATGAAGATGATGAGCAAGGCCTTATGCATGTGGATGAGGGTGAATCAGGCAGTGTTAGTCCTTATACTTCAGAAGAGGAAGATCCAAGCAGCATCACAGGTCTTGATGATCTGGGAACGAAAGTTTGGGATCGTAAAACAAACAGAAATCAGGCTGTTTCCCCCATTCATCATCCACTTGAAAATCCTGGACACCATAGTACAAAGAAGACTGGTAGAGGGCAGGCTCGCTATGAAAGATTAGCTGGACCTCAGTCAGGCGGGAAAAGGTCGAGATCGAGCACTCAGAAGTTGCATGTTTGGCAAGAGATTGAGAGGACTAGCTTCTTGTCTGGGGATGGCCAGGATATACTTAGTTCAAAAGGACATGCTAAACCTGATGTTTCTAGTGATGATTCTGAGGCTGAAAGTTTGAATAGAGTTCTCAGTGGAGCAACTGCTTGTTCATCTACACCCTCTGTTTCAATTCCTGAAAATCATAGTTCAACTTTTAGTTCTTTGAAGAACTCATTGATTGTGGATTCATTTTTTAAGTTGAGATGTGAGGTACTAACCTTGAATGCCCAGTACTCTATCCATCTTGGTTAACTTGTCCTGCTCTGCTTTTGTGGATATATTTAAAGGATGTAAGCCTATTTGCAGGTGCTGGGTGCAAATATTGTGAAGAGTGCCTCTAAAACATTTGCTGTTTATTCTATTTCTGTCACAGATGTAAATAATAATAATTGGTCAATCAAACGAAGGTGCTATGAATTTCATCAACTTTGTTTTTGTTTCATCTTTCATTTATTGTTTTCTACATTTATTCAATGTATGATTTTTGTTAATCTTTCTGATGTAGAAAACAAATGATCTTCTTTCGGAATTATACAGCTTTTGTAACATAATTCTATTGCTGACAGGTTTCGTCATTTTGAGGAGTTGCACCGGCGCCTTAAAGAGTATCCAGAGTATAATCTTCATTTGCCACCAAAACATTTTCTCTCTACAGGTTTAGACATGCCTGTTATCCAAGAACGGTGTAAATTGCTTGACAGATATCTCAAGGTTAAAGATTTAATCTTACCTGCTATTATCAATGAAAAAGGATGTATTCTTTAGCTGTAAGGATATGCTGGAAATTCTGCAATTTGCAACCTTGAAATATCATAGGAATCTTGTTGCTTTAGTGTCCCTATCAGACTATCAATAGTTAAAAATTTCATGGGAGCTTGGCAGTTAACTTTCATGCTTACTGAATCTGCTGACTGTTGTTCTCATTTGAAGCTTCTTTTTTCTCTAAGCAGAAAAAAAAAAATCTATTGAAAAGATTTTGTTGAAGAAGCTATGTTGAACTTGTGTTGAATTAGCCATGTAAATGTATTGGCTGTTGACAGCCACTAGTTATGGTTGCCTTTGGCTTTTTCACTGTTTATGTGGTCTAAGATGTACTTTAGCCCTACTTGCTATCTTTCCATGACTATTTCATGTCTTTATTTCTCAGAAGCTCCTGCAACTTCCTAGAATTTCAGGGTCGATTGAAGTTTGGGACTTTCTCAGTGTTGATTCTCAGGTTTGCATTTTCTTTTGGCTTCTTTATGGATTATATATTTATTTATTAATAATATCAATATTAGGTTGGCTGTGGCGTAGTTATTTTGGTATTTTTAATTTTGATGTTATTTCTCTCTTATTATTTGAATTAATTCTGGAATGCAGACATATGTGTTTTCAAATTCCTTTTCTATCCTTGAAACATTGTCAGGTGGGGCATATTAACTTCAGAATGTAATATTTCTTTTTGTTTTGTGCACGCATTTTGATTAATCATTCCTGTCTGTGTATTTTGCCCTTGGACTTTTAGTTGACCTTGATGACAAGCCACCCGAAAAGGGCAATAAGGATTCAAATTTTATTGGGCCTATTATCAATTCCTTATCTGCTGAAAGGGAGCACAGCACAGAACGCAAGGAATCTGCATTGCAGAGAAAGCATAATTATGTTGCAGATGGGGCCAGGTTGGATCCAAAATACATATCTCATTCACCAGGTGAAAAGCTTGGTAAAGAGTCTGGAAAGTCATTTGAGAATTCAGGCAGTGACTCAGATTCTCAGAAAAACACATCATCATCTGTAAGAAATTTAGGGAAGATTGTGAAAGGAAGTCAGTCTGATTGTTTAGGACAACATTCAGCAGACATATTTCATGATGTTTCTACTGATCCTTCCCTTCCTACAGAAGTAAGTTATCACCTAATTATCATATATGGTGTTGATAAATTTTATGGAAGAGGTCATAGCTTCTTGGAATCAATCCTTAGAAGCAATGTAATGATAAATGTTGTTGTGTGAGAGAGATTTATCATCCTATGAGCTGTGGTAAATGGAGAAGAAATGGCTTAAGGTGTATGATGGTGTAATATTCGAGTAGGACCCATCCTGAACAAAACAGATGTTAAGAAGAAAGTTGAGGGCGCTGATTGTTTTCTCTTCACTTGCAGTGGGTGCCACCAAATTTAACTGCTCCTTTATTGGATCTGATAGATGTCATTTTCCAGCTGCAAGATGGTGGATGGATCAGGTACTCTAAAGTAAAAACATAATTCCTGATTGTCGTGTTAAATAGAATTAGATCCTACTGTGATTGTTTCTGTGAGCTGCTAAATGCTAATCTTGTGTCCACAATAGGAGGAATGCATTTTGGGTTGCCAAACAGATTCTACAATTAGGAATGGGCGATGCCTTTGATGATTGGTTGATAGAGAAAATCCAGCTTCTGCGTACAGGTTCAGTGGTTGCTTCAGGGATCAAGCGGGTTGAGCAGGTATAAATTTTCTAAATCTTGGTGTTGCTCAATAAGAATAAAACTGGTTTACTAAAATGCCTTAGATTCTTTTCTTAAGGAAGTTAATAACAGATCTGGTAGATTGGTACTTGGTGGTTTGTTTAGTATTAAATTTTTTCCTTCACAGAGCTAGAATTACACTCTGTTGTGGTACTAAGATAGCAAAGAGGTGAAAGCTAGGGGCCAATGTAGCACATGTTCCTACATTCCATCTGTGGTCTATCCTTCTGAGGCTAACTTTCCTACTCTTTTTAAGGTAGTAAGGTTAATGAGAAGGTAGCGGAAGTGGAAGGAGTGAGTGCAGCATATTTCCATACTTTCCATATTTGCCTGAGGTCAAGCAGTAGTCGCTAAGTTCTGTGATTATCTAGTTTAGCTTTTCTTTATTTACTGTTGTATGCACTAGAAGCACATTGTTGGTTGGCTGAGGGTGTATTTTGCTTCCACTAGGTGTAAATATATGTACCAGAGAGAGCATGCCTTGTATCTTAGAGATAAGAAGTAAAGCTGATGCTTCTAGATTCCAAACCTTCTACAGGTGCTGAATCAGAATACTTTGACATGGTTAATTTTGTCAATTAAACCATTTTGAAGTTGGTCTGGTGCAAGTAGCAATGGGAGTGTCATTAGTAGCTTTTGCCTCTCAACAATGAGGGGATACTAGCTGAGATGATTAAATTATTTTCTCGTAGCTTAAATTTTTTTTTTCAGTTGTTTCACTACACTATTTGGACTTCCTGCTTTTAACTTACAAAATTTGATGTGCAGTATAGCTTTGTTACAAGCACATCTTCCCAACTCCCCTGTATGTAGGATTTACTTCAGGTCCAGTGAAATTAAATACATAGTCTTGCATATTGCTGAAGCAGCAACCAAAGAGATTTAATCTATATAACCTTGCTAGTAGTTTAATCTTATCTATGTTAAGGATCAACGTTGAAGGTCTTGGGTAAACATGAATGTGAAACTAGACCATGAGTAATAAAGAATCTATATGGTTGCAAATTCAATCTGATTAAAATATACATTTCATTTGACCTTCATCTTTCTTTTGCTAGAGCTCATATGTTGAGAGTCCAAGCTCTTATTTGTAAGTTCTGATATGCTGTATACATTTGCTAGCTCATACCCTCCTTAGACTTGTCCTTGTTTGAACAAGGCTTTTAGGAAGAATAGATATATGTTAATTTATTGTAACTAACAGGGGTTTCTGGTGATTAAAATAGATACTTTGGCCCGATGGAATATTCATTACCAAACATCCAAAGAGACGACCGGCATCCACCACCAACTCATTGCGAAGCTCACCTCATGGCCAGCAACCCCTGGATATGTCTTCACCCAGATTGAGTTCACCTCACAGCCAGCAACCCACAGCAGTATCTTCACCGAAATTGAGTGACGAGCAGCAACAGGAAGCAGACCGGCGTGCTAAATTTGTGTACGACTTGATGATCAGTAAGTCATTTTTCTAATGTGGTCGATGATAGTAATCTGCATTTTTCAGCTCATTGTATTCAAGTGTCAGCAGTCACTATCCATGATGCAGGTAATGCACCAGCTGTTATTGTAGGTGTTGTTGGTCAAAAGGAGTATGAACAATGTGCTAAGGATCTATATTTCTTTCTTCAGGTAGCTTCTCTTTCAAAATTGAATCTAGATTTTTCTTTATATGTAATGTGAAAACGTAGGTGGTGTTCAATGGTTTTATATAACCTCCTTTGAACGTTCTGGAATGGATCACTATTTGCATTCTCATCTTGCCACTATACTTTTGGTTGTCTATTGGAAGATAGAAAGGTGATTTTGTCTATTGGCCTTTGTAGCAATGTTAACTTGAGAAAATGTCCATTTGTTTATTTTCTCTGTTCTTCTTGATGCTTTTTTATTCTTTTCCTCATGGTTTTGTTCACTTTTGCAAGTTCAGCAACGAAAATGTATTTGCAAATGTGGCAGCTAAGGCTCATGTCTCATGTTTCTCAAACTTATGCCTTCACAGCTCAGTTGACTTGAGACTTTATCTTTTTGAGAATTATAATAGTTTACACATTTCCATAAGGAATATAATTGACAACTTGAAGTTCCAGATTATCCTTTTCCTGCAATAGATCCTAGGGGAAAAGTCTTGTTTCTAAATTGGTACTGTTCGTTATCTCATATATGACTACTGGTGAAGCCAAAACATTTCTTGGTAGGTGTAATTCGTTGGATATAGATCCAATTTTTCACTTATATTTGATTTTGATTCCTTAGAAATTGTTTTTACCCTTCCTGGTGGTATCAAGATGCCACTGTGTTGAGATATCTTATCTGTCTCTCCTGAAAAGATTTTAAGTCATCCAAACTTGTATTTGTGGATCTGCCTCCTTGTGTGGTTGATAAAAGATACTTTTTCCGATGGGATACTATTTTTGGCTAGTAGTGATCTGTGTGGTTAATTAAGAAAACTGAATCTATTGCAGCTTCTATGAACATCAAACTTTTAGGGAATCAATGATCTGGGTGAATATGGCTTAAGATCTGCACATATAATGATAGTGACCGGGGTTTTTCTAATGTTGTAACTGGGAAAAAAATTTATCTTTTTGGCTTTGAGTTGCGCTTTATCTAGTCAGAACATATTTTCACCAAGTTGCCATGGCTTTTCTTTTCATGTAGTCATCAGTTTGTTTGAAGCAACTGGCTTTTGACCTCCTTGAGCTGCTGCTTTTGTCTGCATTTCCGGAAATGGAGTACATCTTCAGGCAGTTGCATGAAGAAAAGCATAGATTTGGTGAATTTAAGCCTAGTTAAGTAATCATGTACAAATTTCGAGTATAGAGAAATTGAACAGATTCCCACCTTGCAGTTTTTCATTCTCGGGTGAAGTGAAGAAAATGTTCCTGTTGCTTTTATTTTTGCTCATGGAATTATCCTAATTCCATCATTTTGGCTCATAGCCTCATAGATCATCAGCTGATACCATAAGTTTGCTTCTTGTTTGAAATTTTGAGGAAATTGTTTGTAAATACGGAGTTTAGTAAAAAATATTTAATGAAAAGCTCTTTCACTGTAAGTTCTTATCTCTCTCTTTCTTCAGAGACCCTCATGGTAACGGTATAGTAGTTGATACTGTTTCTCACATGATTAAATGTCACTGTATGAATCAGGATACTACTACCTACTTGTAACTGAACATAAGTCTCAGCCTGCAGCAGAAAGGGGTGATGGTGGCAGCTGGAATTTTTACTCGTAGTTGTTCAAAATCAAAACCAATACAAGCTGCTTATGCAACATTACCAAATCAGTTCACATGAAAATGACCAATGAAACAATAAGCAACATTACCGAATCAGTTTTAATGAAAAATGTTCAACAAAAGCTGGCTTGCGATTTGTCCTTTTGGCAATGCATGCATGCAAAATTTTGTAGTATACCGAACCCAACGCCAAATGCCAGCAGTCACCATTTAGTAGATAACTCTTCATATACTGCACCAGACTTCCAATTTTAACAGGTTGCTTATTATTGACTTCAGCAGTCATATCACACAGAGAACTTTCAGATCTCAATGAAGAAGACGAATCCAGCACAAGGTAACCAGCGCTCGCCCCTATTGCAGATCAAGGCCCCATTAGAATGACATTAACATGCAAGTGCAGTAGCATAAATAATTACGCTATCATAATCAACCTGTAGTTTACGGAGAATACTTAATGCAAAATTGGGGGGTAAATCGTTGCCAGCATTGTATCAAAATAACCATCCATGAGTTCTTTCCTCAGACTAACTACTCGCACATTCACTATGTCAGATCCCCAATCACACAATCTAAATCGCGTGAAATTCCCGACTCCATATAAAAAATAGTACGAGAAAGTCGATTCTGTCCACCCAAGATACTAGCATAATTTATGAAAAGCCTCTGTATAATTCTGTGATTTGTTAGAATTAATTAAAATCCTACTAACTTGTCTGCGGGTTCAAACCTTAATCAGCAGCAATGCTACCAAATAACCATGAAAGAACAGGGTTTAATGCTATGTATTTGAACCGGAAATGCACAGTGATCAGCTGGAGTCAATTTATGACGTGAAATCTGAAAGTTAAACCACATTGACCAAAATCTTAAATTTATGTCCTTAAATGTTAACATCTGATCTAAGTAATTAAAGGGACAAACAATAGGTAGTTCTTCAAAATTCCATTCAAAATCACAACCACAGATCAAGAAAACTAAAATTGATTAAATAAGAACCAAAGTGAACTCCATCCCTCAAACAATGTTCTCTTAAAACTTGTCCCAGCATGAAATCGCTGGCTAAATCTATAATAGGGTATCCAAATTATGCCCCAAATGATCCTTTCACACCTTAAGCAGCTGCTGCAGCTGCTCCCTTCTTCCTTGGTGCTGCCTGAGTGCCTATATAAAAAAAATGAAATTCAAAGTCAAAACAAGATATAAATCCTTTGTCCTAAATGTGACGTAAAATAAAGGGAAAAGACGAATGTAGAGAAAGAAATATCAATATAAATTTTTTTTTTTTTTAAAAAGCAAAATTTTACCTTCTCTGAAACCACTCTTGAACCTGCGAGGGACATGGCGCAAATACCTCATCCTTCCAGTGCCAGTTGTCTTTCTTCGGATGGCCTTTATACTCCAGTTGTCTGAATGCAAGCAAAGAAATATAAATTATCTTGCATATAAATAAACTTTATCTACTTGATTGAAATTGGAGTTAAACAAGACATGGAGCCAGCTGCTTTACTACACAGATAAACTTTAACAGCCAAGAGAACAAGGTCCACAAAGGAGTTGAAACTGAGGATCACATCTATCTACTTGTATAAACTTGATGGTGTAGCTCAATGTTGATAAAACTCATAATCACATCCAATATGAATTTAACAACCACTAACTTCGCATTTAAAGAAAATTATAGTATTATATGCTATACCAAATTGGAAAACATATGCATAGAAATACAAACGTTAATGGAAATTAGACCCATAGAGAATACAAAAACAAGACTCAGCTAGGAAAGATGAATAAAGGTGATTGCATGCCACTTGTGGACATAGCTTTATATCGAATCAAATGACTTGGAACAAAGAGTCAGTATAGGGGTTTATACATACATTTCCTGATGCGGGCAGCAGGGAAACCGCAGGCAGCGCAACGGCTCTTCTGGAGGTGGAAGCTACGGCGACCACACCTTACGCAAAGGGTGTGAGTCTTGTTCCTCCTCTTACCAAAACTCCCTGTCCCCTTACCCTGTAAAGTTTATTCATTTTTTCAAATAAATAGAACTATAGAGCAGTGCACAAGCTCGGTTGAAGATACATAATGTTCTTGATTTAGATAGAGGAGAGAGGAAAGTCTTCTTACCATTACAGAAGATGCAGAAAAACCCTAACTCCCAAGGCGTAATTTCTGGGCTAAGGAACAAGCAGCGGCGCGGACGAGGATATATATCCTAGGGTTTTTAGGGTTACTGAGAAATTTGGAAGTGGTAATCAGCTGCGAGCTAGCCTTTTTTATCATAAAACGTGTCATCTAAAAAATGGATCAAGATGGGTTGGGCCTGAAAATTAATGGGTAAAATTGACCATAGGATTTTGATCCTTATTCTGAAAGTTGTAGCATCTGTTTTTGGTTGTTTATAATTTTTTTTTTTGAAAAGTAAATAATTACATCATTTAGGATTTCATTCGATATTTTTATTCCAAAAATAATTATTTTTAAAACCCTTTTTTTTAAATTGAAATTTTATTTATACATAGTCAAAATATCAAAATTACAAAATACTAAATAAAAAAGAAAAAAAAAGAGTAAAATTGATAATTAGAAAGAGTAAAAAAGTAAATAAAAAAATAAAGTAAAAATGTCATTTTTTATTTTAAAAAAAAAGGCGTAGGATATAACTTTTTTTTAAATGTTAAAAAAATAAATAGGATGTAATTTTTTCACATAAAAAAAGTAAAAAAAAAAAACTGATTCCATCGTATATCCCATTAGAAAACTTAAATTATGCTTGAAAAAAATTTAATTTCAATTAATGGCTTAATATATAAATTAATATTTAATTTTATTTAAAAATATATATTGACTTCGTATACTTAAATTATACTCTTCAATCATCAAACATAAGAATTTTTAAATTTAAATGTGTGTTTTCAATTAATTTAAAGAAGTTAGTGTCAATTTATATATTTAGCCTGCATAAATAAATAATTTAATATTAGACCAAAGAAATATGATAATATATAATTATAAATTATAAGATAAATAATTATTTTTACAAATGTAATCACTGATGTAAAGGAATAAAAAATTAAATAAATTTATTTATTGTAGTTGATCTCAACAAAAAAAAAAAGATATATATATATATATAACCTTTTTCTGCTTTATTTTCTTCTACAAAAATTTGCCTCCGAGGAAAGCTTTATTATTATTATTATTTTTAATTTTCTATCTTTCTCTCAAAAAATTTCACTCTATCTCTATAAATAAAATAATTAAATATATATATATATATATATAATTAAATTAAAACAAAAATAGCATAATAGTCTAACTAAAAATTTCTGTTGGTACATACATTCTTAAAAATAATGCGATTAGCATTGCGGTTAAGTGTCTAAAAAATAAATTTAAAATTTTTTAATTTAATTATTTTTTAATTTTTATAACTTTTTTTTAGAGTTACTGATTTTATCCAAAAATAATTTTTAAAACTTAAAAAATTTAGCATGAAAATTCTCAGCAGCTCAAAATACAGCGTAGGAGAAATGGAAAGCGAAGAATTTGAACAAAAATTTCCGGCATTTCCATACAAGCCCTACTCGATCCAGATGGACTTGATGAAGGCACTTCATCGCTCTTTGAATAAAGGCGGCGTCTCCGTGCTTGAGAGTCCAACAGTCCCGTGCTCTCTCTCTATATACTCTTATCATTTAAAAATATTTAATGGGATTGAGCTTATAAGTTTAACTAAGTTCTGATTTAGTGAAATTTAATGCCTTTTTTTTCTTATTGTTCTCATGAATGGGTTTATGAGATACTTACTGTGTAAGAATGTCTGAAAGCTTAGGGTTGAAAGTTGCATTTTTAGTTAGGTGAAAGAAGATTGTTAATCAAAATTTTGAAAACTCAAAAAATTTGCCTCATTTTGTTGTTATTTCCTTAAATGTGAAACTTATAGTGTGACAATACGTACTGGGAAAACTCTTAGTATCATATGCAGTTCTTTGCAATATGATCAGAGGCAAATGGAGGAGTCAGAAACAAAACTTGAACTTAATCAAAGTCAGAGTGATGATGGTAAAATTGGCTGGGATGACGAACCTGACTGGATGAGGAACTTTGTAGTAAATAAAGATGATCATAAACAGGAATAGAAAGTAAGGAAGAAATTTGGATTCGTAAACTCCAATGAGATAAAGAATCAGAAAGGTCAGAAAGAAATACTTTCACGAGTTCTGGAGGAGGAAGATTTTCATACGAAGAAAGGACATGTTAATTTGCTAGAGAAAAATGAAAGGATGGAGGTAGATTTGAGCGACAAGGAATTTTTGTTGGAGGATTATGAAAGTGAAGATGAAAGAAGTCTTGGCATTGGAAAATCAAAGAGGAAGGCTGCAGTGGATTCTGTTAGTTCATCAAGTGATGAGGAAGAAGAAAAAGAAGGATCTGATCAGGAAGAAATATATTGAAAGTTTGGGAGAGCTAAATTCTTCTAAAACCCCTCAAAATTCAGCTACTGAAGAATATTTCAATGGGGATGTTCAGACTGCATTCAGCATCCTAAGGAGTTGCAAGCTCAGAGGACAAGAATATTATGAAAAATATTTGCATGAAAGCCACAAACCAATCAATTGGTGAGTAGTAACTGCTCCATTATTAAAGAAATATGCCAATTGAATAATTTAAAGTAACGATTTATTGGTACTACATATTGTCTTTACACACTTTGCACTTAAATTTACATTGGGCATCAGATATAATTTGCTTTATTTTCTGGTAAGGGGTTTGGGAATTTTGATGTCTAGGTTCGTCACATTTAGATGGCCACTTAGAACTTTCAATCAATTCACTTGAGATTTTTTGAAGAGTAGATTTCAGTATATCAAAAGTTTGGCTTTTGTATATCCACTACCAAATGTTTTGGGACAAAACTGCCTCTAATTCTTTTTAAGTTTTGACTTTCATTCTTTAGGTAGAACAATATACCCCATAAATGATTATGCAGCCATTTTGTTGGTTGACACACAATGCACTTCCGATTCCTGAAAAAGAAGCAGCTCTCATCCAACTAACAAGCTTCCACAATGGATTAAAGACCGTCTTATTTGTGCAACCAATAGCTATGGTGAAGTCCACAGGCAGCTGCATCAGTTCTTCAAATTCAACATGAACAAAGAGTGCTAATAGAAATTGGTACTAATGTAGGAAGCTGTTGTGCTGATCTCACTAAAGCAGAATTGTGGGAGGGGCGAGCTAAAATGGGTAAAATAGCCAGACCAAGGCAAATTCCTTTAAAGGGATCATATTATACAACTTCGACTTCCTACTTAAATGGATGTGCTTTGAAGTCGATGGAGCTTGGTGCAATTTCTTGAAGATAACAATGCAGAGAAATTAAAATTATGCCAGATTTCAGTGAAAAATTCATCATTGAACAGTAAATGCCGTGGAGAATAAGCTGGTGTTGATAAGATTTGTCTTGTTTGTTTTAGGAACATATTTCACTTTTTATTATATAGAGCATAACTGCTTGTTATATTTTTACATATATTAACTACCATAGAAGATATGTACTAAAATGAAATAATATATACCGGTTTCTTTCAGAGTTTTTTATATATTTTCAGTAATATGTCTGGTTTTGGGAGATTTTATTTTCATTTACAAAAGCAATTAAGTTACTTGCAGCTTTTGAGTGAGTAGCCTGTGACCCATGAGTTTATGGACTTTAATTGGTACTGATGCCCATTTCAGAGAAGGAAATGAACTTCTTTACAGAGATCTGAGGTGCTGCTTCTTCGATTATCTCGATCAATTCATTTATGCTTTTCCATAATCCATGTGATTAAATTACATAATCAAACTTCTGTGTTCCAATAAAATTTCTGCGGCATGATCACTGCTGTGTGATTGTACATATAAGTTATAACCCAAGCAATTAATGTTAGGCTGGTGGCAGGATTTGGACTTAGCAGCTGTGAGAAAGTGACTACACCACGCAAAAATCTAGATGCTCTTTATCTTGATACAAACTAGTTACTACCCTCATAATACATATGGGTCCATCCATCTCTTACAAATAAATGCAATGGACCAATTCTGGTTCTTCACCTACAATTCCTGCGGGTATTAGGGATCAACTAATCAAAAGCAATACCCTAATCAACATATAAATACTAATTAATTAAATAAATAACTGATTTAATCTCAAATGAGAGAAGCTTCCCAAATAAGAAATTGGTACTATTTCATTCATGGGTCCATAAATTCAAAAAGAGAAAAAAAAAAAAAAAAAAAGGAAATAGTAATCTAGAGTTAGTTAAATTCAAGGATTATCGGAATAAGCCTTTTTTCACCGACCCACTGCTCCCTTTAGCTTTGCATCTTAATCAATACAGCAACACTTTAGACAACAAAGAGTCAAAATAAAACATTCACAATGATTTGATTCCTAAGTCCATACTCTCTTACTCTTTTATTAAACAACTTTTACACAAATAGGGGCTCTTTTTCTAATTTATGGTAAAGGCAAAATTTGGATTTCTATTCACACATACCAAAAACTCCTTAATTATTACCCAAACATAATCTCTTTAAGAAAAATAATTTCAAAAAAATGTATCACAGGATGCATTTTTTTTTTTTAATCGTTGGATAGGAATCTTTTTGAATAAAAGATGACCACTAAATTATGCACACGTCCATATAAAATCAGCTCTGGGAGTAGAAATTAAAGGAAATGACGCCAAAGCAAAGCAGTACAAATCTTTGCTTTAAGACATCTATTGCCTGTGTCTCTGTAGAGGACTAAGAACCTTCAACTGTCAATATCTTTCTTATCTGTTTACATTAGAGTTGTGTCTGTTTTTGTAGTTAGACACAAAGTAAGACACAAGCTGAGAAATGCAGGTAAGAGAATCCATTGAAAAGACTAAGTTTTTCTTCCGCAAGACTATCAAAAATCTCAGGTCCCTCTTCTTCGGAAGGTACCAAAAGCTACACAAAGCTGCTTCCTTTAAGCCCTTCTTCTGTGCAAGAAACAGCATAAAGAATCATCAATCCGATCGGTACTATACTGACTTCTGCAATGAATGGGAGTGTGATCTTGAAAAGGCAATGAAGAGGAAGAAGAATAGTATAGCAGTATCAGAAGAGGCAGTGAGAAGAGAGGAAGATGGGTGGAATGGGAGTTCTATGAAGAATCTAGCGAGTCCAGTGAAGAAGAATGAAGAGGGATTAAAGGAAGAGAAAATCAAGAAAGGTTCCCATTCAAGAAAAGAAGATCGGTGTTTAAAGAAAAAGGATGATAGGGGTTATGCACTGGCGAAAAAGATGAAGGAATTGGAAATGATGGATGTGGGTGATGTTGAACATGAGTTAGATGTAGAAGAGGCACTTCATTACTATTCTCGTCTTAAAAGCCCAGTTTATCTTGACATGGTTGACAAATTCTTCACTGATATGTATAAAGACTTTTCTGTTCCTCAGGCATCTGCTAGCATCAACAGTTCCAAGCGAAAACTCGGTTCGATTAGGTTATAGATGGAATGCTCATGATTCTGAGTTCTTACTTGTGCATATCCAATTGTTTCCTTGTTTTAATTGTTCTTTTCTATATTACATCAAGTGTGCCTTATTTTTCATTATAGATTTTATATTCAACTTTCTGGACTTCCTGCGTAGATTGTAGTTCCTGATCTTGTTCAGTTACTGAAAAATTCAAACTAGTTTTAGAAACTAGAAATTGAAGATTACCTGCATTAAAGGGATGTACATTAAAATGTTTACTAGAATATCTTCTCGTGAATACTCTTCTTCGAAGTAAATGCAATAAATGGAGTCACGAGATTAACAAGATTTACATACATCATAAGGGTAATTGAAATCTCCTATGCAAATGCTCATAAATCCAGTTAATCAATACGAGACCAAAATTATATGCCTTGTAGATGTAGTAATCCAGATGGTTCAAATTAAAAGCCTCTCTAATAAGCAAAAGCATTAACCGGCCAGAGGAATAAAAAAATGAAAAATCACTTCCATTTATCACATTCGTTGAATAAGTATTTGACAGTGTGTTTTCAATCCGGTTACTAAATTTACAAAAGGACAGAATTCTATCCAGGTTCTTCAAAATTTAAATTCTCTGGAAGAGAAGCCCAACCTATGTAGAAAAGGCTGAACATAAGCCAAACATCTTTCCTTCCTTATGCTACCTTTGAACAATTGAGCCGAACCTGACCTGCTGTACCTGTCAAGACATTGAGATTTGAGAGCTTCATCATTGCCAGAGCAAAGTCTCGGCGGAACAAGTTGACATCTGAAGCATATGCTCTGACCCAGATCCCGGTTTCTTCCCCTGACATTAGTTGCTGATCAGAAAAGAGAATACCTCGACCTTGCAGAAGACGGCGGTAATACAATGTACCAAAATCTACTCCTGGTCCCTCATAGGCCATATTGATTCCTGGATCCTCAGGTGAGGATAGAAGTGAAGCATCAAACGAAACTGATAGAGCTGTGGATGATACTGGGCCTTCGAAGGATACCGATGGTACTGTTCCTGATGACACTGAGCTATAGGAAAGTTTAGCTACTGCTGCTGGTGACTCTGAGCTGTCAGAGGAAGCTGGTGACTCCGGGCTGGCATAGGAAGCTGGTGACTCCGGGCTGGCATAGGAAGCTGATGGTGCTGCTGTTGCGAGTGATACTGAGGCATGAAAAGAAGGTGATGCTGCTGGTGTCACATATGAGTGATTCCTGCTGCAGCTTGACCTCAATAGAGTCAGGAATTGAGGATCCAGAGAGGGATCAGGTTTATTAGTCCCAGCGAAGTTGTAGAGGCGATTATGAAAGAATTGGCAGTGTACCTCTCCAATGCAGTGAGCACCTAAATGCAAGGGAAAAAAATCAGTTACAGAAAGCATATATTTCTTCACTAGAACATAGAAAATGTCATTTTAACTAAACTAAATAAAGATTAGAAACTGAAGATAACTTTAAAACTGAGGCTGATCAAACACACAAATCTATGAATTCATAGGCATAAACAGAAGGCAAGGATAAGAAGCTTAAGATATCTTTAGAAATTGAGACTAATCAAACACACAAATCCGCGGATTCATAGGCATAAACAGAAGGTCCAGAAAAAAAATTGCAACTGGTTTTCAAACATCAGAAACAAAGATCAGTTTTATATTAAAGCAAGCGAAAGCACTCAACAAAGTATAATTGATTCAATTGAGTAAAGATCAAGTGTAGAAAGCTCAATCAAGAGATGCTTCACTGACAAGGAATGTAGAATACTACCTAAGAGACTGACGGTTTCTCTTTCATCAAAACCTCGAGATGCAAAGGATGCAAGCGTTGCAGATAGATCAGCTTGTGGTGATGGGAGCTCAAATGTTGCTGTATCTGGGAAACCTTGAGTACTATCTCTTCTGCCAGTGAACAGTGGATAGAATGGACCACCCGCCTGGAAATCACAATATCAGTGGAAGTCAGAGAGAGAGAGAGAGAGAGAGAGAAGGAGGGAGAAGGGAGATAAAAACCTGCATAACACCTTCTCTGGCTGCCAAAACAAGAATATCTGCGCAAGAAACAACTGCGGGACATACTTCTTCAAGCTGTGACTTGATTATGTCGACGATATGAAATCCCTTCAAACTTTTATTAGGGAACGAATTTTTTTCTGAATTAACGCCTTCAGCATTATCCAGTAAAATGGATGCATCGCAACCCTAAACAAATTTAATTACAGGATAACAATATAAAAATCACATTGAAACAAAGGTAGCCAATGTTTCAATTATAGAAAATTAGAGAATGAAGCAAACTTAAAATATGATGAAAAAGAAAAGAATGGTATAAAATTCCACAACAGAGAGGTGAACTGCACAAGAAATTTAATCAAAATCATATAAATAAATAAAACTATATTAAATTGGCAGGATCTCTGTTAAATATATCAGTAGTGGCAAAAATAGCAAATGAACTGATGAATAAAGAAAACGCACTTCACGATCAAGGAGAAACCAGAAAATCTTAGCTCAAACACCAATCATAAAAAAAAGCCATATAAGTTCATGGAAAATTGACGCAAATAATCATCGAATTAAGAAAAAGCGCCGTAACTCACAACTAAAACCCGCAAATGTACCAAAATCTAGATCAATTCGATAAAAAAACGAGAAGCCCATGTCAAAATGAACAAGAATAAAGAATGATCATAACCTCAATGAAACAATCATGGAATGCAAGTCTCAGCAAAGCAGGAGAAACACTGGTCTGCAATTTGTACATATCATGAACCATTTCTCGAATGATTGTCTCAGCTTGTGGGCAAGAATCGCGATAAAAATCATACTCCAGTGACCGGAGAGGTTGACCTTCTTCTCCGTCCTCTATGGACAAGAATATTGAAGGATACAAATCCCACGAAGAAGAGGACCAAGTTGTGATGATTGACGATAATTGCGACGATGATGATCCTTTCTTGTTCTCTGCATCTTTGTTCTTGAGAGAGATCAAAATGCAGAGAATGATTACGAGAAGACTCATTCTCCACATATTCGCTGCTTCAAAGATTGATCTCGCCATGTTTATTGCTCTGAAGTTCTTTAGATTCATTGACTGATTGATTTTTTTCTTTTTCCCCTCTTCTCTTCTGTTTTTGAGGGTATGTGTTAGGTGAATAACGCAGGGAGAAATGAGTTGCACTGTTGCAGTGTCTCAACGGAATTAAGGGAAAGTGGCGGGAAAATGATAGTGAAAGACTAAAATGCCACTGCAACGGATAGTTTCGTCAAGGCCGTTTCAAAAGGCAAAACTTGCAAAGGGACGGAAATGCCCTTTACTTAGCCAAGGGTTGTTTGATTCAGCAGTGACATCAGTGGCTAGAATATCAGTTCATAATTGTTTTTAAAGTTTGAAATTAATGTGATATATCACTAATTTTTATTTGTTTATAATTCACATAATATATAATATAAAAATAATTAAATAAAAGCAAAAATATATTAAAAGATATAAATTTTTAATTCATAAAAAATTATTATAAATTGTTCTCAATAAAAATAAAAAATGATTTTATGTATTAAAAATTTAATTTCAATTTTTAGTGTAAATCTTAAAAATTGAAGGTTGAAATTTTCAACCACTAATTTTTACTTTTATTTAACTAAATATATAACTTAGTATTTAATGGTTTAAGAGAATCTTCAATAGTTTTCTTTATTTTGAAAAGCATCTTTAATATAATAAATAGCATCTTATAGAATTTTTAAATATAGAAAGTAAAATTTTTTTTTCAAGTCCAATAGATTCTTTATTTTTTTATTTTTTTATCTAATATAAATTAATATTTATCAAAAAAAATAAATAACTTTTATTATAAGGAAGAGAAAATTATTTTAAGACAAATGCACCAATAAGAAAATAGAACATGCATAAAAAGTAGAAATACATTAATTACAATTAGAATAAAGAGCGAAATTTAGTTTTCTAAATATAGGGAATTAAACTCGTTTTGTACTTTATAATTTAGAGATAAAGAGTCTATTGAAGTTATTTTTTTATTGTATAGCTCTTTAAAATTAAAATTTTGACTTAGAGCATCTCCAATAGTGTTATTTATTTTAAAGAATATTTTCAGTAAAATAAAAAATATCTTTAAATATATAGAATAAAAAAAATTTACAAGTCTAATAAATTTTTTATATTTTTACTCTTCATTTTATTTTATTTCATACAAATTAATATTTATTAAAAAAATAAATAATTTTTATTATAAATATATATATATATATATATATATATATATTTGTAGAAAAACATACTAGAATATACATAAAAAGTTGAGATTTATTAATTTCAATTAAAATAGAAGATAAAGTTTGAGTCACTAGATATAGAGAGTGAAACTCACTTTAAATTCTAAATTTTAAAGATATAGATTTTATTGTAGATTATTTTTATGAAATTACTCTTTATTATAGCTTAAGTAAAAAAAAAAACCTATTGAAAATGCTCTTAAATAATGCTTTAACAAACCAAAGTTTAACTAACCAAATACTGTTGAGAGCAAAAGCACTAAATGTTAGCAAATGCAATATTTGGATTGATCCTGGATATCGATTGCTTGACATATCTCAGGAAAGGCTTGAAGAGTGCGAATCAGAGATAATCAAGGTCAAAGATCATACTGGTTTCTGTTGTTGGTTACTAACTAATTCTACAATTACCAAAGTAAAATTTTCTTTTCCTTTAAGAGAAAGTCATTTTTCTTTTCTTTTTTTTTAATTTTTTCGCGAACTTTTCCGGGAAAAATAAGAGTCAACTGGTGAGAATAGAATTTACATACTGAAATTGTGAACCTGTGACTAATAATCCCAATTGAAATGACAAACCAATTCCATTATAACAAATGACATATTATCCTTATCTAGAAAAGGAACGAAACGGGTAGAATAAAAATCTCAAATTCCATTAAGAAGACATTCCAATTCACATGCTAACTTGAAAACACATCTTCGCTGTATGATTTCTAGCCAATCAGATTGTGTAGTTTTCTTCCATTAATGAATGAAATTGTCCAAGTCCAATGTAACTTTACAAAAGAATGCCAGATGACATGTAATCCAGTGCTTGCCTATGGCTTGCAACCGAAAGAGAGATGAGATCACCATCAACCTCCAATCCCTCAAACCCAATAAAGAATACAAGAGATGCATAATGGCCAGTAGTCAATCAGCCAACTGTTGCCTCCATAAAAAAGAAACATAAGAAACTTGCATACCCAAATCCACTTCCAGGCTAACAATTTTGCAACCGACTGTAAGAAATAACTACTCATTCTGGCTTGTATCTGCATTTCCATGAGATTAGTAGCCTGCAGAAGATACCAACACATTATGCTCCTTCAGACGCTTCTGGAAATGTGCCAAACGATTTTGTAATTGCAGTATTCCTGCTGCCTTCTGAGAAAGAATGGCATTCAATCTAGTAATATAATCATGGAGCTGATTCCCAGGTTGGTCTGCTTCAACCAACAGATTCATCTCCTGCAAATAACGACATCCATTAATGTGCATACATTATCCAGATTTTCTTCTATCATCAAAGTTCTTACAAGATATGAATATGGAAGGTCAATTAAAATCAGTTCACATCAAGTTTCCAAAATAATTAGAATTTCGGCAATTTTTCCATAGAATCCATAAGGAATTGCAGGTTATGCACGCTAGACACATGATCAGCTTATTAGTAGCAACAATCAATTCCCACCCTGCCCCAACTTATTCATGGGAACTGAAGAATTCCGAAGGCCATAGGGAACATGTATTATGCATGAATTTTATGAGAATATTGGCTTTTAAGGTACAGATGCAACTAAAACGATGAAGCTTGAGTGATTTGACGACACTGCATACCTCTCTGACAATATTCATTGTATCTTCAACCTGTTTTCTATGAGCATTTACGAGATCCTCCTCTTCCTGAGAATATGCAACAGGACTTTAATAAGCTTGCCAACAACCTAGGTTTCTAGATATCCAAACGAAAGGCATACATATCCATTCTCTTCTTAATTACCTGAAGTAGAGCACTCAAATCATCATCCGAATGTGAGATCTTGAGATCAGATTTTGGCATATTCTTCCACTTTATCTGACCATTGGGTTTACGTATTTTATCCTCTGAAGTAGAGAGATTGTATTGTTCCACCTTTCCATTCTCCCTCCATATTGGTTTCTCTTCAAAGGAGTCTTCAGATGCATCAAAATCATCTCTTTCATCTTGTTCTGCCCATGTATCATTTATATCATCCTCAAAGGTAGATGTTGCTGGCAAAACTGAGGATAAGGGCATACTAGTTGATTCCTTAAGGTTTAAAGTTGAGGATATGTCCTTCTTTGAAGTGTTCCCTTTGGAAAGACTCTTCACTCTGGAATATAATTTTCAAGGAAATGGCAAAATTCAGGCATCAGTTACAATAAAGTAAAATCATATCAGGTAATTGGTAGTTCAGATCAATTTTATTCACCTGTCAGCATATCTTAAGGTGTTAAGAGTATGCTCACATGACCCTGAGCTTGGTGAGATACAGGATATCATAACAGTGCGGGAATTGCCAACAAAGGAATCCCTTAGAACCTCAGTCAATTTACTGCCTCTGAAAGGAATATGACTCTTGTCATTGTCAAGAGCCCTGATGCATTCCTTCAATGCAAGTAAACTCTTGTTGATCTCTGCACCGTCCATTCTGCATATTTATAGAAAAAAACAAATCAAACCAGCTGATCACCATAAAACAAAAAAAAAATTGACCAATAAGAAAACTACCCACTCTTGAAAAAAACCAACAACTAGGATACAGTGTACTGCAGCAATTGTTAAATCACAGCGTAGACAAGCCTCCTTAAGCACCCGCTATTTTAATTTATAATTTAGTTATTAGAAACAGAAAATTAATGGGTCAAAGAAACAAAAACCTGAATAGGATATAATCTAGAAGGCAATAAACTACATTGACATTCAATATTTCATTGCAATATTATTCTTCGCTTACATTCTTTTTCCAAGTTCAGTGGTCAAAATGGCATGATTTTCCTTGGAGTTCTCATGGGACCAGTCCAGCATTTATGATACTTCATTCATGCTTACTTTAAATATTGTATTAGCAGTAAAAGCTCCATTCTTAGCTCCCAAACATCGAATTCACTGATCCGTGAAATACCAATTCTTACAGTCATAAGACGATCATAAGTGTAGATAAAGAAACCCTGTTTAACAAACAATGTGTGACAAGTTCTGTTCCATATGCATCATATTTACAGAGGGTGCCTCACTTGCAGAGCATTGTGCCTTTTGTCAACACCATACCATGGAACTGAACAATTTATTTTTTCCTTAGTGATTGTACCAATGGTATTCTGAGAAACATGAAAAGATAAAAAGAAATAGATTATACCTTGTCTGTTTATCATTATCTGTGGTATCTGCACCACGTTCACTTCCAGCAAGATCTATAAAGGAGAGCTTGCCAACTAGACGTGGAGGCTTTGACTCACTGCCATCAACTGACCTCTTGATAGCAAGTTGAAGTATAGCATGTGAACGGGAGGATTCCTCATTTGCACCCGTTGTGCCAATACTTCTTGTAGCATTTCCTTTCTCAATGAGGTCTTTAATTGTCTCTACGTCTGATACTTTGTACTCTTGCAAACCAACAATGCAGACTTGCTGCTTACCATCCTCTCTCATGAAAAGCTTTCTGCACAAGCAAAGTATCAATTTCAGCCTATTCAGAGCACAACTGATGACTACATAACCAGACAAGACTATGCCACTTACTTCCGATCACTTAGAAGATCGAATAGTTTTCCTCCATATATTTCAAAGAAGCTCACAAATAATTGAAACCCTTGATTTCTGTAAGTGTGATGCATCAACCTCAAGATATCCCGTGAGGCCTTGAGGGGTAATGGTTTCATAGTATAGGTTTTTCCACTTCCTGAGTAGAGAGAATAATATCAGTGCAGGCTGCTTTTACAGCAGTAATTTGATTATGTTATATCATTTGATGTTTACATAAAAAATATATGGGATAACTGAGAAGATGAAAATATGTGCAGTGGTTTTGACTTTAATTGGCTGATAAGACGTCGTCTCACCACACAGAACATGCAAAAGCACAAAGTAACAGAACTAAAATACATTGTCCGCATGATGAGCAGGTTGTTTCTCCTAAAATACACATTAATCATTATCCTCCCAGAAAATTATATGACCTTCAGATAAAGCTTCCAAGCATATATGTCTCAACATGAATTAACACTCTCTAAAAATTAGGAGAAAAATGCAAACAAAACTTTGATGAAAGATAATCCTTAAATCATCACCAATATTATAACCTGTAATTCAGGAATAGCATTCACCTGTTTGCCCATATGCAAAGCAAGTTGCTTTCGTCCGTTGAAAAATAATTGGAACTATGGGCTCCACCGTTTCACGGAACACCTAAGCACAATAAGTGGCATTTTCAAGATTTATATAACTTCACTCTTCTTAGTTACTCCATAAATATACTCACCTCATCATTTGACACTTCCTCATTGAGCACAGCATCAAAGACAAATTCATGCTTCTCAACATATTCTGTTAGGTCAACCTGCAGAATTTCGATATCTAAAATCTATTAGAAAGTCTCTGGATGGATTATTATTTCAAATCAGAGCCATCCAACAGCAAAGAACAGTAACAAAATTAGCAAATAGGCAGAAAATGAAGATTCTTCCAGAAAAAATCAAAAATAATAATCAGATGCAACATTCATTAAAATTGCATTTCAACATATATATTCTAGTTCTCTTATATATTGAAACCTGAAAACTCTGTCCTACTTATGCCATAATTTGATTGCCTCCTGCCATTTTCATTCAAATGTCAATAGGATTATCAAAGGAAACGTGTTTGGGAAAAGTTAGATTCAAAGCTGGTCAGAAGATTTCCTCACTGTGTGTGGTCTTGAGACAAAATACAGTGAATGACCACTGACACTTACCTTAAGCTTGGTTTCATGAACTGTTAGCGAATTGGAATGTGTTTCGATTATATCTTCTTCATTTTTTGCCAACTCTTTTTTATTCAATGGTCTCTTGCGCACCTGCATTGAAAAGCTTCATTAGTGAATACCAAAACCATCCTTCAACACATGTATTACAAGTAGGTCTCACACTGCCTTGAATGGAATCATTTGAATGCTCCATAAATGTGATTCTGTGGGAACTATCAAGGTGTTCACATATTAAGAATGCAATCTGATGGGCATTCTATCTAATTTACAGCAAGAACTTGAATAAAAAGAACTAGAGAGTTAAATGAAATGCAGGATGAGGTAAAGCACTCAATTTGTGGGAACATACCACAACTTTGATCTTTGCAACTGAACTGGTTTTCTCTTTGTCTGCAGCAAAGCTCTTCAGGAGGTTGTTATCAGGTAAAACAGGAGCTCTACCCATTTGTTTGTTTGACACAAAAGGTTCAGAGTCATCAAAGCTTCTTCCTCGAACAGGGTGAAACAGAGAGGAAGTCTCATACAGGCCAGGAAGTGGAATCTATCCACAAAACAAAAATGACGATAATAAAATGATCCAAATGAGCACAAATAAAAATATAGAAGTCATATATCACTTGGTTGTAATAGAAGTTCCTCAAGTGTGCCAGGGCATATATGAACAATTATAAGGAGCACAAACTGCTAGGTATTAGAGCTTTTAATTCTTGAAACCAACATTTTCCAAGATAATTACAAATCCAATTCTATCACTCACGCCACCGATTCTAAAAGCACACCAAGTCAAAAATAAAATTTCAATCAATCAAAATACGGATTCAAATTTAGCAGAAATACATAGAACACATCAGTATATAAACATCAGGACAACCAAAAACAAAATATAACTCATTCACTGGAAATCATGAGATCCACCTCAGGAAGCAGCTCAGTGTCGAAGGAATGCAGATCCAACAGTCCAGGACTGAACTCACTTGGAGAATCTTCCCCATTCTTCTTTTGGCTAGACGGTCGTGAACTAACAGGAGGTGTTGTAGGCTCTGCATAAAACTCATTTGATCCATTAAAACTCCTCTGGGCATTCCGATACATTCTCATACCCTGCCCTCCTCCTCCCCCTCCTATTCCTCCGCCACCACCGCCATAAAAATTAAAGTCCTGTTTCAAGTTCCACCGCCAAGCAGCACAGCCAAATAGTAGATAACATTAGCTTCAGATCTATAAAAACCCATATAATGAGCTACTTTTACAATAGTCGTTTTGATGATCCGAAATGATATGCCCTTGCAAAAATGTTTGAACAAAACACAACAGAATAGAAAATTTTCTTGTACTTCCTTTTTTCCGAGAAAAAGATTAAAATTTTCAAAATAATCAGATCTGTAGTATACATATTTTTAAAAAAAAATCCAACTAACTATCAGTAAAAACAAAAAACCCACCAAAATTTAGATTTTTTTTTTTATATAAAGAAAAGATTCCGGTTACAGCTGTATAGTCCAATTCATTACTCAGTCAAAATATCAGAAGGAAAAAAAAAAAAAGAAAGACAATAAGATTGAACAGATTAAAGAATTAAAACCTGGAGAGGAGGGATGGAAGAAGAAGAGGAATTTTGGAGATGTTGAAGACCAGCAGATTGAAGCCATCTACCATTGGAAGAGCTCTCCAAGAAATTATCAGAGTATTGTCTCTGGTGATGCACCACAGTAGTTCCAGATCTCTGCCCCTGTCTTCCCATTCCGTTCATACTCCTCTCTCTCTCTCTCTCTCTTTCTTCCCCTTTATAAATAAAAAAAAATCAGCTTCGATCAATACAAGAAGTATTAATCAATCAATCACTATATATGTCTGTGTAGAACAAATGAAGTAACGTTGAAGCCTCACTTTGTCTCTGTGACCCTTCGATTAGAGCTTCTCTTCCCTCTCTGCCAAGTTCAATCTTCGGTCCCTTTTTCCTTATCTCTCTCACTAAATTCAAATATGAATCCCCTCTCTCTCTCTCTCTCTCTCTAACCACCCGTCACAAGTAGCAAACAAGTGGAGGACTGAGTATGTGTGTATAGACACAAACTTTTAAAATATATTTTTTAACTAATTTAGTATTTTCATTTTCATTTTCATTTTTCTCTCACTAACATTTCAACTCATTCTTCTTTTATTTTTTTCATTTTTTTCTCTTAATTGTTAAATAAAATCTAATACATGAAGCTGATTGGCTTACGTGGAAATTTTCTTTTTTTTGAAATTATATTAGTTATCTAAAAAACTAAATTATCGATAGAAACCCCATCATCTTCTTCTTCTTCTTCTTATTATTATTATTATTATTATCATAAAACAAAATTCCTAATTTTAGGACAAGGAGAGGACAAGCATGGCACGTGCGTTTATAGTACGATTTTCGGCGAACATGGGCCGGGTCCCAGTAGTTGGTGTAGGGCCCACTTTTATTTTGATTTGATTAAATTTATTTTTTCGATTTTTTAATTTATCAATTCAAAATCACCCACCGTCCAATATGGTAGAGGGCCGACTCATTTATATCTATTTGTTCCTAAATACAAATATTTATATAACAATTATTATTAGAATTCTATGGATAATAGAATTGTTTGTAAATGTATAAGTTTGCAAAATTAGAAATATAAAAAAAATTAATTAATTAAAATATTTAAATGGGATCCATTTTTTATTTTATAATAAATTTAATTAAAATAAATAAATATTATTTATTTATTAATATACTTAATATTAATTATAATGAAATTAATAATTAATCTATTTAATTTAATTAATAAAAATTATTTTAAATTATATTAATATAATTAATATAAATAAATTATTAATATAATTATGTAGTATAAAATATAATATTATTAATATATAATATTATATAATGATGATTCATATAGTATTTTTTTTATAAATTTTTAATGTTGGATTTTAATTAAGTTTTATTATAATTTTTTATATCAATTTTTCTCATAAATAAAATATTATGTGCTTATTTTAATTTTTATAAGTTTTATAATTAATTTTTTTAAACAATTTATTAATTTTAATACTAATTAATTGTAATGATAATAATTTAATTTATTTGACAATAAAAAATATAATATTTTAATTATTAATAATAAATATTATATATTAAAATATTAACGAAATTTCATAAATTGAAATTGATATGGATTGCACAGACCGAATATATTTAAAAGTGAAGTTAACAATCAGAGAGAAAGTGGGTGTTTGGATTTGAATGGAGGGATCAACATAGCAATTGACACGTGTTAGAAGTATAACGTCGGTGAAATTCCAATGCGGTGAATTTAAAAATCTGATACTGGCAAAGCAAAGATCAGGAGCGTAGAAATGGTGACTTCGTTAGAAAAGGGTGGGACCAGGGGACACGTGTGGGTCCTTCTTGGAGCCTGATCCGCGCAGCTATTAAATATTTTATTATGGGTAGATTAATTTAAACAATTCTCAGGCTTCGCTAATCCTAATTTGGAGGGAGGGTTACTCAAATTACTTTCAACAATTCTTTTAAAACTTTTGTTCCATGTTTAATTTTAATCTCAAATTTGAATATGATATAAACTTTGAATTATATTTATTTGAAATTCAAAAGAGTTATTGTAAATCAAGTGATAAATATAAAATTATATGAAAATAAATATTCTTTTTAATAATTTGAGTAATTTTTATCATAATATATATAATACTATGCAAATGCAATCAATATAAATTTAATTGTTTTTCTTTTTTCACAAAATTGAAGGCCAAACTACAATTTTTATCATAAAATATTTGAAAGGAAAGGATAATAGCTTTACAGCTCTACACTTTCTTTTTTTTTCCATTGGTTGCTGTAGACTTTAATTGTTTTTGAAATTATGGGATGACTGCATTAGTTACCAATTTGTACACTTCCCTATGTCTTGTGTCTTTTCTCTTTTTTATTTCCTTTTTATTTTTGTTTTTTTATAATTATTTTTGCTAGCTCCGAATTAGTTATAGTGATTAATAATTTATAATTAATTTTAAAATATTTAATAAGTTAATTTATAACATAACTATTATAAATTATATTATCAATGTAATATTTATAATACATATTATATATAATATAAAAAATAATTAATTATATCCAAAAATATAATAGAAAATATACTTTTTTTAGTCAATAAAAATTTATTATAAATTGATCTAATTATAAATAAAAAAAATTATACATTGATTGATATGAAATGTTGAAAATTTTAGCTTTTCATAAAAAAATTAATTTTTAATATAAATTTTAAAAGTAGCTATTGGAATTTTCAATCGCTCGCTTTTATTTTTGGATAATCAACATCTAATTCAAAATTTAACAGTGTAATAAACCAACACATAAATTAACTAAATACTCCATTCAAATTTTAATTTGTTAGAGCCCTAAACTGAAAATTGAAACCAAACAAACACTTAATTTCACTGCACATTAAAAGTTAGGAAAATTTATAAGCTAGTAGGTTGGGTAAGCATTTGGTTTAAATTACACCAAATCAAATTTTTACAAGTAATTATAATTCAATTAAATTGAAGAATTGAAATTTTCATTAGATTTAATTTAGTCAAATAACAAATAAATCTTGGTTATTCAATCTAAAATAAAAACTATAAAATTATGTTATTGATTTCAATTAATTTTGTATACTTCTCATCATGGGTAAGACAAATTCTTTTGAATGAAGTCTCTATTTGTGTTTTTTTTTTAAATTTACAAATGTTAATTTAAGGAAACTAATTATGCGTAAATATTAATTACATGACAAATTGATTATTGCAAAAGATTTTTAAAAGCAAAATAATACTTCATCTAATTCTTTTCATATATAATCCTTTTGCAAAGAGGTTAACGATACTAAAATCAATTTTCAGATTGAAAATTTTGAATTCATACTTAATAAAAACTTTATTGACCAAATTATCTATCACAATACAGTTAATGACTCAACGTCTATTACACAGATATAAAACCCATAACAATCGCCACTGTTCTATAAACAGTGCATTTTCTAAAAACCAACTTAATTAAACGACGTGGTTTAAACTTCTAAAATACCTACCCTTGAACACTAACAAAACGGTATCGTGTAGCACTGAATAAAAAGCAAAAAAAATTCTAATCCTTTCCCACTATTTCCCTTTCTTGCTTCAGCTGCCTCTCCTCCCGCTTTGTTCCTTCATTCCCTTCTCTAAATCTACTTGATTTCTTCTATTGTCACCACCGCTGCTCATACATTTTTTCATTCCCAAATAACTCACTTCGGCTCCTAATCTTTTTCTACTCTTTTTTTATTCATCTTATACTTGCAGATCTAACTTCTCATTTAAAAGATGGTTCATTTATTTTGATCTTTTTTTCTATATACTGCTGCCATTAATCCTTTGTCTTTCTCATCGTTTTGTTTTTAATATGTCTAATACATTTTATGTGTATTTTTTATTGGTCATGTATGAGGCGAAGGAGTAGCAGTTGCCACAGTGCCCCGAGATTCCAATTCCAATGATGGAGGATTTGATTTAGGTATGGACAAGTGCATGCTACAAAGAACTTGATAATCTCCCTCAAGGTCATTAGATCAAAACGGCTGCCTGTCATCGAGCAGTTTCAAGTTCATGACAGGTCTGTTTCCAATTTATGAATCTCTTAATTAACAAAATACACGATTTCATAGATTATTACGATTTGCTATATTGGGTTTAATTGTTAAAAAATTTTATTCATTGATTTCAATTTCGTTCTTAAACTCAATAATTCATGTAGTTTTTAGGGGATTCAAAATCTGTTAATTCCATTTCATGGTTATTCTGATATGGCTTAGAATGTGACTCTGAAGTTTGAAACTTTGCAATTTATTGTTTTTCTTATATATATATATATTATGATTTTGAAAAGTTTTCACTCATGAGTCATGAGCAATTATAGTATTTTTTTCAGGTGTGTGTGGGAGATTTATGTTGAAATATGAACTTAGTCATTATAATTAGATTTTCCAATTCAAACTACAAAATGCTAAAAATTTGTGTGATAAATCTACTAGCTTTCTGTTGGTTATGATAGTGCATAGATGAGTAATTAGAAATTTAGAATTAGCTTTTCAATTCTTTTTTAAAAGACATTTTCATGGTTCCTTTGAACATTGTTTAGCATCTTGAAGGGCTAGTGTTTGAATTACTAATAGATTATATTATTACTTCATAGGAAAAGTGCATATGTTTAATTAAGTTGGTTGCAATAATTTTTTTTTTTTTTGTGAAATCAATAGTTAAGTTATTAATTTGATAATAATTTAGAAAATTTCATATTTCCTTTATCGTTGATTGCTTATAAGATTCCTACTTTTAAAGATATTAACATAATTAGTTGATAAGCTTGCATTCCATTAGTTTCTTGGTCTGTGATACTTTCCTTTTTTGCCTCCACAATATTTTCTTGAAAAAGTTTCACAACTTGCAAGAAAATTTATACAAAGGATACATTGAAGATAAGAGTATTTTTTGCTATTGTTATACTTATGGTCGTTTCTATTGTTCAAAATGTGGTTGCTCCAGCTCCTAGCCCTGCTTTTGATGCTACATTTTTTTAACTACAGTTTTTGCTTCTCTTGCAGCTTTTGCTTTTGGATTTTTTCTTCGAAATGCATTTTTTTTAATCATTGTTTTGAATTCTTGAATTAGTACATTCTAAGTTTTTTTCTTTAGGTTTTGTTTTGTCCCAATTTGGGTTGGGCTTGAGCACTTTCGCTTGCTCTTTTTCTTTTTGTTCTTCTGCTTTTTCATGTTCCTTATGAGCATTTCATTTTTTGTATAATTATATTGTTATTTACTTTTTTGTACAATCAATGTAATTTTATTCATTTCTTTTTCTCTATTAAATCTAATTAGTTGACAGATAAAAATATTTCTAATTTAAAATTTCATTTTTGAAGGATAAAATTACAAAGGTAATAATAATTATAAAAATTGTATTTTTTTTTACAAAAATTTGAATCGTAAACTAATTTTTAATTTCATATTTTTGTTATAACAGAATTACTTATTAATTTTTCATGATTGATAAATTCTAATTTTAAGTGTTTTTTTTTTAATTTTTTTCCACATATTATAATTAGAATAAAAAATTAATATCATTTTATTTCTTCTATGTGCTTTAATGTCTGGATCTTATGTTTTTGAAAAATTCTATATTTGTTATTTGCTCAAAGATATTTAAAGATAATAGTGTTGAATTTATTTTTTATAGTGTTGGTTGATAATTGAATTTGTTATTTCATAGATTGACATCATATGCAATAGATTTTTCTAAAAGTAAAAGATTATATGATGTCAGTATGTATTTAATGGGATGCAAACGATATTTATACTATGAACATGGCTGATAGAGGGCAGACCAAGAGCTACTTCCTCTGCTTTTATGTTCACTTGCGGTGGGATTCTTGGCTTCTCCACTCAACTTCCAGTTCCTTAGATAACTTCTTTTTCTATTTTTTTTCCTTAATTGTTTTGGTTACACATGAAATTTAAAGGAAAATTGTTAGATTTTTACCAAAAAATCACTTGAAGAAAAAAATATCAACTAGTTTAATTGATCGTGCTTCAAATATAGATGTGAAATGTAGGTGCAAAACCATACTTCCATTGCAATTAAGCTACACCCTTTTTGTTGAAATGTCAAATATCAAAATCTTTATATCTTATTTTCAATATTGTGGCTTCCATTACATTGTTGAATTAGTGAGTGTTATGTACCGCAACCAATACAAGATCGAACCTTTTTTTTTAATCTTAATTGCACTGTAAGGCATGCATTCAACTATTTTCCACACCTTAATTATATTGTACTTTTGGTACTATATACACTATGTTAGAATAAAAAAAATTATTTTGTTGTTGGATTTTTATTATATCAAAGATTTTTAAGATCATGAGTGGATTTCCCAGTAGAAAATTTGTCTTCCTTCCTATTTTTCTTAGGCATGTTGCAGGATTGGTGATAGCATAATTGGATATGAGAAAAATGCGATGTGGGAATTGACATGGACATTTGATGTGCTTAGTGTTCTACAAGTTGTGAGGTTTCTTAGCACTAAAGGAAATTATACCATTGATTTAGCTGATAGTTTTGATGCTTGCATTCTTTTTGATTTATTTGCTGGGACATATGAAGAAATAAAAAAAAGGAGGCTATCACTGCTAAGGAAGCTTTATTTAGTTAAAGAAATGTAAAAAGAAGCCAAAGAGTAGGAAAAAAAGAGGATATCTTTAACTCTGTAGACATGCTTTTGAAATCTCATAATATTTTGAATGGGAAAACTGACTTAGCTATTGTAGAAAGAAAGAAAAAGAAGCATAAATAGAAAAACTAAGCATAAAAACAGAACTATTTTTCCCATTAAACATTGTTTCGTTCTTTCTTTTTAACAACAATCAACAACTAACACAAAAGAAAATGGGTCAGGCAATGCCCAATGGAAGCAAGGCTGTACTCATTAAATTATTGGCTACCCAACCTTTAACATTAGCAGAATGATCAAAAATCATGTGCAGCAAATTGACCCAAAATTGCATTGCAACACTACAACCATGAAAAACTTTGAACCTAAACTCATCTCCATAGCCACAAATAGTGTGCAAAGCTTAGAAATCCTAGAATGCAGAAGAAGGACCTCCAAATATCTCCCTAAATCAGTTGTTTCTTTAAACTCCAAATCTAGGCTTTATGGTAGTTAATGTATTTCCTTGTGAAACTTTTGGATTAGAATTACAATATATGTAATCATATGATGGATAGTTTGGATTGTTTACTATGATTTAGTAATACTGATAGGATTACTTAAATAAGTTTACAGAGAAAAAAAACACATGACCTCAATTATTTAAACCAGTCAAAGTACATATAAACCTCTAAACAAATTCTAAATTATCTCATAACTCTTTAATATTCTTTTTATCCAATCAAAATCTTTCATGTTTTGAAACTGAGTCAATTAAGCTTTTTTAACAGATATTAACTTTCATCAACATTATCTTCTTTTGATCACAATGAAATCCAAAGATTTCATACAATTTGTCAACATTTCACTATCACCTACATTTCTAATAGTTAAATGGACAATGAGGAAACTATACACTTGCATTTTCAATTGGCTGAAATTTATCAACATTGAATTATCACCAACCACCATGTGAAACTACTTTTGCAAAAACTTGACCCAAATAGTTTGTGAAACACAAAACCAATATATATTTTCTTTATGCAATAATTTAGACAATAAAAAAGATTTTCTATTTGAATTTTATAATATTTTCTCCTATTTTTCACTTTCAGATTTCTACTTTCTCCTATTATTCACCAGCAAATGCAAATATTAGCCTCAATCTCTTAATCACCGTATCCCTATCATCATAATTTTGCCTTTCAAGATCAACCTGCAAATAAAGCAAAATCCGACCTAGACTCCCAAATCTCTACATACACTCCTCAATCCAAAGCAATCCATTTTCTTTCCATTCTACATCCCACGCTCTCTGTTATAAGAATGAATCTCTTATAGTCACCGAAGCCCAAAGCTCTTGTTTTCACAACTTATTTTATAGAATGAACAAATCAATCATATACCCACTATTTTTATTGTGATTTACAACAACTACATTATAAGAAAAAACCTATAGTTCTCAAGTATGATGCTAGAGAATGACAATAAAATATGTACCTTGTAATGAGTTGGGTTCAAATCAACAGGTAAAACCTACATCAGGTGACTGGCCTTTTAAGAATGGCGATCGGCAACCAACGATCAGTGACCAACAACTATCGGAATGACGAGTGACAGTGAGGGTGATAGATCTGTTGATGTAGGGGTCAAGATAAGGGCTTGCAATATTTGTTTAGTAATGACTGAAACGGTGTCGTTTCATTTTGAACTATAGCGACAGAAAGTTGGGACGTTAATCTGTCGGTATAATAATAATAATAATAATAATAATAATAATATTATTATTATTATTATTATTAAAATTTATATATTTGTTTATTTAAATATTTATTATTTAATATATATATATATATATATATTTGTTCCATATTTCTTATACATTCCTAATTATTTTATTTAAGTTTGATTTAAAATATTATATTATTATTTATATTTATATTAATATATATATTTTTATTTTATCTATATTATTTAATATATTTATATCTTTATATCTTTATTTATCTAATTATTTAATATTTATATTTAATATTTAATGTAAAAATAATTAATATATTTTTTATATCTTTTTATTTATTTTATACTTATTTAATTAAGAATATTGAATTATTAATTATAATTATTCATTAATTTATAATTTCATTTCATTCTTTTTCTCTTTCTCTAATTATTAAAAAAAGTTATAATTGACAAAAAAAATAATTACAATTATTGATAATTGTAAACTGTTAAATATCATGGGACAAAAACTCTAATTAGCGAAAAATAAAAAATATGTTATTCGAAATTTGTAATTAAATTAGAGACGGACATGAAATTTGTTACTAAAATAGAGATGCATATGAAATCTGTTACTACATTAGAGATGGATTTGATCTTCGTCACTAAATTAGAGACGGATATGAAATTCGTCCCTAAATTAGAGATAAATTAGAGACGAATTTGAAATTCATCACTATAATAGAGACGAATTAATAATTCGTTACTATATTAGCGACATATTTGAAGTTCGTCTCTAAATTAGTGACAAATTTGAGTTTCATCTCTAATTTAGCGACAGATTTTGCATCCGTCACTAATATAGCGACAAATATCAAATTCATCTCTAAATTATCGTCATTAGACCGTCTCAAAAATTAGAGTCAATAATTGCTTCCAACTTTAACGACAGATTACTTCTTCTTGCTAAATATCAACAATAATCTGTTACCATTCCATCACCATTATGAGCGTTATTTTTTACGGCGAAATTTAACAACCAAAATTAGTGACAGATTTGTTTCGTTGCTAATTCTATAGTTAATCAGTATGTAATCAGTCACAAATTTTTTTCAAATTTTATTAATTTAATTTTATCATTTTCTATCGTTGATCCATCACTATTTAGAGACTTTTTCTTGTAGTTAGTCTTTTCATTGCTCTTTCTTAGAATTCCTTGACTTTTTTAAGGAATATGTATATTGTTACTTTAGGAACAAGCAACGAGTGACAAATTGAGTAAAAGAAGCAAACAAAATAGTATATTCACCTATGCAACGTGTTACGGGCTTAGTCTTTTAATACTAATGACCGTGCGACACTAGTAAATTTTTCTCGATTGGATGCTAGTCAAATTCTTCTACGAATGGTAGATGAAGCTATAAAGTAAGAAAAGATGCTTAAGAACTTTAAAAAAAGAGGAGAACTTAGAGAATACTTTAAGAAAGTTTGTATTGCATAAAACTTTTGGATTGCTGAGACAGTTACAAATGAACTCAACTAAACTGAAGCTCTTGCGGTGCGTGACAAACGTGAGGTAACATATTAGTTAGAAAATATTTTTTTTTAGTATTCAGAAGATCAAAATGTAAACTGAACTGAAGTAAAACTTTGTTGCTTTTTTCTCTGTAAAGTCTCGTTATCAGGACAAAAGCTCTGATTACCTTAATGACTCATTGTTAATTTTTATTAACCAAATAATAGTATTCTAATTCAGAGAAAAATAATTAGTCAATGACATGAAGAATCAAGATGAAGTTAATTAGTGAATTATATGTGATACAGTTGGTTTAAGACTCTAAGAGAGTAAAATATGGAAAAAAAAATAAAAAGATAAAATAAGAAGATATTTTCATTTTACTCTATTTGGAAAAGAAAGAAAAAAAATTGAAAAGAAAGAAAATAAAAAAATAAAATAACGAGATATTTTTACTTTACCATATATGTAAAATAACATTTATTTTCTAATTCTCACATTTTTTCCATTTTGAAAAGAAAAAGAATGACAAAACAAGTGATTATTACTAATAAAATTATTTTTTAATAAGTGATTATTATAATAAAGTATTTATTATTTTATAAAATAATGTGCAAAATAATAAATATGTAATTGTGTCTCTTGTTATTTTACTTATATTATTTCAATTCAAAATATAAAAAAATAAAATTTATTTTTTCCATATTTTTCTACTAAAAAAAATTACATGATAAAGGATGATAAAAAAATTAAAAAAATAAATTTATTTTCTATTCTTATTTTCTCTCCCTTAGGAAAAAGTTTTTTAAACAAGGCCTAAGAGTTTTTCAAACGATCAAAGTGTGAATCACACCCTTTATCTGCCAACACGTAGTTCCTAAAAAAAATAAAAAATAAAAGCTTATTAGGATTGGTTTGGTTAAAAATTGAAAGCATTATTTGAAATAATTTAAATTCATGCCTAAGTCTAATAGTGTTAACTTAAAAAACTGATTTTTTTCTTTTATTTTTTTTGAATGATTGACCAATATGTGGCTATTAAATAATAGTTAATAATATGATAAATTTATCTCGCAAAAAAAAGTGAAGAAATGTTGTATGAGTTTATAAAAATTTTACACTAAATCAATTAAATTTGATTGGTGAAAAATTTTGGAAGAAAATTTCAAATTTGATATTTGGTTATATGTCAAAGATTGACACTTAGATACTTGGACATTTAGATATTAAAAAATTAAATTAATTTTTTTAATTTAGTATTTTTGCTATTGTTGTAATTTTTATTGTACTAGCGACATTATTTTTATAAGAGATAGTGAGAGATGTCACTGTTACATGTATGACGCATGACGATAGTCCTGTCGTGCGCGATATATGTCAGTAGCTCATTGTCGCGCACACATGTATAAAATGTATAGTTAGTAGTTTATAATATTCAGAAACTATTTATATCAATTTCTAAATATTATTTCCCTCTAGAATGACTATTTTTACCCCTATCAATACATATTTTATATTAGAAATATTAATCTAATATTTTTTTCATTTTATTTTACAATCAAATTTCAATTCTATAGATTTATTATCTTTAAATTTTAATTTTAATTTTAATTATATTATTTTGGAAGAAATTGCCATATATCCTATCAACAATATAATGGTTAAAGTTAAGCTAGCCTTAATTATACGTCGACTTTTAACAATGGTTGGGTGGCAATTTTTGAATTGACCGATATATATATATATATATATATATATATATATATATATATATATATATATATATATATATATATATTAAGGAAAAGAATATTTGTCCATTGGCATTTGCAAACCCACCCGGCTGGCATCTAAGCATGGACTGCAATGCAACTGTCTGTAAGTCTTGTGTGTATGGGATGAATTTGTACTTCTCGATGTTTTTATTATACCATTTATTTTCTTCTCGTCTCTTTCTGCAAGCTTATCCAGAACACTTGAATGCTAAAAACCACAAAGACAATCACTAACAACAGACAAACTCCAATTTGCCACTTGGTTAACCAAACAAATGTTAATTCATTCTTTATTACTTTCCCAGACTTCAAAAAAAAAAATTGAAGAGTAATTATGACGAAATTTTTAATATGTTTATGGCATAAATTAGATTCAATGCCTGTATTTTTTTATTTAATTATAATCTCACATTATTACTTCTACTATTGACAACAATTTTTTTTTCAAATTAAATAATTGCAAATTTTTTTTATTAATAATTGAAAAGTGATTCATTATAGATAAAATGACAAGAAATAATAGATTCAGTTTTATTTATTTCCAAAGAAAAAAAAAAGATTTCAGTGTTTTTTTTTTTTTTGAAATCATGGATCCGATCATGCGAACAGGCAATCCCATTATCCATAAGTTAGCTTTTAAATTTAAGAAGTTAGAATAAAATCGAAATTTCTTCGTTCCGCCATTTCCCACCGACTAAGCCAACTCGGAACCTCAATAGAAGCTTCTCGAACGCTCTGTTTCGTCCTTGGTTTCTCTTTATTCTGCCTTACTATACATTGCCCAAAGGCCAAATTTGATCAATTTAACAACGTTTGTGTTCTAATCTTACTGCAATTGGATCGCTGCTTCTTTCAGGCAATGTCGCGAATCGAAGAGGACGGAGCTGTGACTGTCTACAGTGGAAGCGCCATTACAGATGCCAAAAAGAACCCATTTTCCATCAAGGTGGGTTTAGCTCAGATGCTTCGCGGTGGGGCAATTCTTGAAGTCACTAACGTACAACAAGCAAAGCTAGCAGAGGAAGCTGGTGCTTGCTCTATCATAGTATCCCAACCTGCGACTCGAGGAATTAGACGAATGCCTGATCCGTCTCTTATCAAGGAGATAAAGCGTGCAGTTTCCATCCCTGTGATGGTTCGAGCTCGTGTTGGTCATTTCGTTGAGGCCCAGATATTGGAAGCTATTGAGGTTGATTATATTGATGAAAGTGAGGTTCTTGCTATAGCGGATGAGGATAATTTCATTAACAAGCATAATTTTAGGAGCCCATTCATTTGTGGGTGTCAAAATCTTGGCGAAGCGTTAAGGAGAGCGAGGGAAGGTGCGGCGATGATAAGGACCCAAGGGGAAGTATTAGGTCATGGCAACATTACCGAGACGGTTAGGAATGTGAGAAATGTGATGAAAGAGATTAGGATTTTGAACAACATGGATGAAGATGAGGTATTTGCTTTTGCTAAAAAGATAGCTGCACCTTATGATCTTGTAGCACAGACCAAGCAAATGGGAAGATTGCCTGTGGTGCAGTTTGCTGCAGGAGGGATTGCGACCCCTGCGGATGCAGCACTGATGATGCAATTGGGTTGCGATGGGATTTTTGTGGGGATTGAGGTTTTTAACTGTGCTGATCCTTATAAGCGAGTAAGGGCTATAGTGGAGGCTGTTAGGCATTATAATGATCCTCATGTTCTGCTCGAGAGTAGCTGTGGATTGGAGGAAGCAATGGCAGAACTTAATCTCAGTGAGGACAGGATCGAACACTTTGGGCGCAATAGGAACTAGAGAACTTACGGTACTAAATACAAGTAATGTATCTTTCTTTTTTGCGATTAAGGATTATAAAGACCTGGTCTTTCTTGTTGTTGTGTTCATTTCTCTTGAAATACCAATCTAAGTATGTTTTATGTTTCTTCCCATCATCTGGAAATACAGATATGAACTTATTTTTCGACTTCTACTTCATTTTCTTCTTTGATAATTTTCATATCGAGTCTTGTGTTTTCGATATGAGACGTTGCATCCACATAGGTAATTATACACATTCTTATTGGTATAGAATGAAAAATTGCACAACTGTTCTGTGAAAGGGAGCAACTTATAATTCTGGTTGGATTAATCTAATACTCATATTGAATGTTGATGTCCCTTTACAGATACATTAAGTATGATAGTTTCAAAAAAAAAGGAATGACAGGTTCATTGTTCTATGATTCATTTCAAATTGCTTCTATTTCAACAATTCCATTGAGAGTAAATTTAATATCAGATTGTAGTTGTGATCCTCATAATGATAATTTCGAAGAAGGGAAACTTGACTACACCAATGAGGATGAGGTGTTCACACTTGCAAAGAAGACGGAAGCATCTTAAGAACTTACTGCACAAATTAGGTTCAAGCCTCAGAGCTTGCAATTTGCACTGCTGATGCATGCCCTGTAATGCAATTGGCATGCGATAGTGTCCTTGTTAGACCTGAAATTTTTGGATTAGAATTTATAGATCAGGCTAATCAAATCTATGTAAGCTAGTTTGTACAAGTGTTCCTGCTGTTAAGCACTATGCTGATAAAGCATTCCAAGTGTCTGATTACATTGAAAATAGGCTCTCCCCTCAGATTGTATTCTGTTAAAGAAATATGACAGAATTAATATGCGTCAAGTTTAATGATATCAGTAATTAAATATTTCATTTTAGCCAGTACAACTGATCCAAATAGATGCATTGTATCTGCACCTAATATTCAAGTCTTGTCAGCACAAACACAGATGCAGAGTTGCATATGGGAACAAAATCATTCACTGTTTTCCTGTCTCTTGTGGCTGTAATTCAAGAAGGAAACGTCAAATCAACTTCTTCTTGGGCAGGGGATCGAGTCAGGTGCTCGAATTGCTAGTTCAATCAGTTGCTTCTGTGCCTCGAGATAAAATTAAGCAGCAGTGTAAAAAGGATTGCTTGTCATGTAAAATTCTGACTGTTCTTTCAAATTATAACTACAGAATACAGATAAATAGCGATGCACATTCTAGCTGAGAATAATACATTTCTCCTGGATCATATTCTCTGTTTGAATGTTCCCGTTATCGAATAAACACCTCAAGGCAATTTCTTAAGCAGAAAATATTGCCCCATTAACAACAAAAGCTCTTGCAACAGCAGTTCCAAGACCACGCCAAAGCACATGGTAACCTTCCTCTGCGATGCTTCTGCGCAAACAATCCAAAATGCCATTGTACTTATTTGGGGAAGATGGTGTTTGAGCTTGTAATCTCGTTTTTATAACATCCAGAGGATAGCAGGTAACCCAACTTGCACTCCTGCTAGTCCTCCTGCTATAAGCATTGTTTCTAAGCTTTCCTGACCACCCTTTCTGCAGCCAGGGTGAAGCTGCTCTCTCATGTACTCATAAGTCCAGAAGTAGAAGCCATGTGCGGGTGCATCTCTAAGAACAGTGATACCAAAGCCTCGATAAGTTCCTCTTAATCCTTCTGTTCTGATTATGCTTTTGGCAACACTTATGGGTCCTTTATGACAATCTATCTGATGGATTTTTGCTTGAGTTTTGTCCTGCAATTGAAGGCGGATTTTTACTAATTCAACAGGAGCAAGCATCAAGCTCTGCAAAACTCCAGTACCAACTCCTCCTATAGCAACACCTTTGCATGAAGGAGGGTTATTAGGTCAAACAGATGAGTCAAATGATCGAGAAAGGATAGCATAGATTTGGAAAACCATGGCGTTCTGCAAGAATCAAACATGTTTTCAACTTGTGTAATGTACAAACTATCAATGCTAAGACAATGCACCAACTGCACAAAACTTTGCAAGAATAAAATGCATTCCAATTTCTGATACATGCTCCTGCTAAAATGACACTTGAAACTAGATTTCTGATTTCGGGAAAAAAAGTTGTAATTGCTAACTGCGTGTTTGTTTTGAGGGAATTGAAATGAGGGGACATCAAGAGAAAGGAATTAAAATAACTTCTGAATGATTATAACTTTTATATGAGGAGAAATGAAAGTAGAGGAGGGATATTGATCCACTTAACATTGCTCTGACAATGCAGAGATGGAAAGAATCAAACTTTTACAAGTCGTATATTTTTTAGTCCTAGTTCATAAGAGAAGGGACCAATTGCCCACAAGAACAATGGTAACTTGGTGGCTGAGATTTGGTTATGTCATATTCTATTCCTGCATAACATTTACATACACATATTGATTCTTGGCAGTGGGTAATTTTATTTCAACCGAATAGAAAGAATCTTGGTGGAGGACAGCGGCTGAAAGATTCAAAAAGTGAGGAAAAGGAAGGGTTTCTTTACTATGGCTGAAAGCATAAGGGCGCAAAACGATATACACGTGGTGGATAACAAGGCTAGAGGGCTACATACCAAGGGGATTTAGTATCTGTGTGGTAAGCTATCTGTCGGATTACCAGGTAAGCATAAGTAGGGTTATAAAATTTCAAGATAGTGACGATTCTTAGAAATTTAAACCTACTCACTCCAATAAATATTATATCATCGCCAAAAAGTAACTCCAACAATAGAGACTCTTACTATATTCCACCACAAGCTTAATCCTACTGATAAATTTCCGCCTAACATCAACTTCAAATCCCCGATTTACAAAATCAAAATCAAAATCAAAATCAAAATCAAAATCAAAATCAAAACAAAACTCTTTCTCTTTCTCTTTTTATTTAGATAAGCTTTTGCTCACCATATCCTCAATCCATTCAAAGACAAAAATCATTGGAAATACACAAAAAAAAAAAAAAAAAATTCCACTTTTATGTTAAGATAATCATGATAAGGTTATAGTTCATCATGCGACACCCTTAAAATCAAATATCTAATCGAAGGAGATTACCTGAAAGGTGACTGAAACCAAGGGTAAACCCATGCCTCTGTAGAGCAACGACACGGAGGAGGATGCTCAAGGCGGAACCTGAATTTGAGCTCTGTTGTTGCCGGATACGCAGAATATCAAGAGGATAACCTGATATTATACCCGCAATGCCACCAAATCCACCTGCAACAACCTCTTTTCCCCAACTGCTAACAAGAAACTCTGGCCAAAAATCCATTATGGCCTATCTCTCATTCTCTGGATAAACTCAAAATCTTGAATCTTTTTCAAGTATTAACAGAAACCCAATTCTTGTTCCTCCTTATTATAGACAAAAAAACCACTAGAATCAATTAATCGACCATTTAATAGAATAAAAGCACCAATGTTTTTTGCTTACACGAAAGTGTATCTTTCTTCTTCACTGTACTAAATTTCACATGCATGCCTACCTAATTAAGATGCGTATAGTAACAAAAAATTTCATAGCTTTTCCTTTCCATGATTTCTCTCTCCAGATCTTGAAAAGCAAACTATTCTAAATAATTCCTCTCCTTTTCAATCCGTCCAACTCATTTATTGCAAATAAAAGAAAATAACGTCTTTTGAAGAAAAATAAAAAAAATATATATAGAAAGAAAAAACTTTGTTTTTGCCAATCTTCACTACTGGATCGTTCTTTATGAAAAAATCTTGAATAGAAGAGGAAAAGACTCAATAACCAGAGAAGCATAGAGAAGCACGGTTTTGTGGTCAGTCTATTTCTTCCTTGCTTAATAGAAAGGAACGAAACAAAAGCCACCGGTTGCTATTTTGTTGGGACAGAAGCAAGAAGAAGAAAGAGCCAGGTTCCACTTTCCATGTAACCACTAGAACCACGACACGTGGACCACCTTATGATGTAAAAACATCACCAATTACCTAGCTATTTAACTCAAGTTTTTATCTTAGAGCTATACAATATAAAAAACTAACTTAAATAAATTCTTCATATCTAAATTATCTAGCAGGGCAACTATTTTTTTCTAACTAAATTTCATTCCCTATTTTAATTGATATTAATAAAATATGGCGCCTTGGAATTTTCTATTTAATTGTATCGAAAGGCCTAATGAATTAGGATTTTTTTATTGGGTCAGGTCATTTCGGGGCAGAGCCTAAACCTCCATTTCTCCGACCCCAGTTCAAATTCGGGTGTCGCCTGATCAACAAGAGGTGCAAGGCATAAGGAGCATGATGACTTGGCGTCATCCTCACCTTCCTCCGGCTTATCACTGACAGTCAATTACGATAAATTGGATCGGATTTTGCAGTTTTCTCTTCTACAGTACCTCGACGTGACATGAACGTGCAAGGGCGTGCAAAAGTTTCCTCGGGCCGGACGGTTTTTGATGCAGCAAGTAGGAGAAAACAATTCTTAATTGTTGGTACAAAAAATAAAGCAACGGATTCAGTAGTGCGAGCTTATCGCTTCAAGTCTTAGGAGAAAGACACATTAGTCGGGATAGAAAGATTTGAAAGAACTCTACTCTAAAAGTTATTTATTTTTTTATAAATATTAATTTATATAGAATAAAATAAAATAAAAAGTAAAAATATAAAAAATTTATTAGATTTCTAAAATAATTTTTATTCTCTATATTTAGAGATATTTTAAAATATTATTTATTATGTTAAAAATGCTCTTTAAAATACAAAAAAAAATATTATTCGAGTTGCGATAGCCTCTTTTTGCCCCCAATTGAAAGGATGATCGGTGCTCCGGTGACTCAAGCAGATCCAAAGACAACGCTAATAAATTTCTTTTAGAATAATATTCGTAAATCATTGATTACAAGCAACAAATGCATGGAAATTTTATTTTTAGTACGAGTTTTAATCTTTATTATTTAAACACGTTAAATTTTTGACATTGGTTTATCCATTTCAATCGTTTTGGATTGAATTTTGAATGATTATCTTCATCTTATGTAACTTAATTATGATTCACGAAACAGTCATAATAATTATATCATATCATATAAATACTATAAAGTAGAGACATAAAAAAATTTCACAATATTGAAATGATGCTCTCCATGAATAGAAAATAACATTTTTCTTATTTATCTTTTATTAATGGAATTTTAAAGTTTTTTTATAATTTTTTTTAATTTCCAATTTCTTATATTAGTGATAGCATTTGATATTATTTTCTAGTAATATATTAAAAATTCGATTTTGCTAAAATATTATCTTAATTACTGAAATTTATTTGGTTAGTAATTAGATTTTAATAAAATACTAAAATTCTATTTATTGACAGTTATTATTAAGTTATTATATCATTAGATTTGAATCTTTTTATTTATATTGCAAAATTATATTAATTATATTTTTCTTAATTTTTAATATTTTAACTATAAATAAAAATTTTACTAAAAAAATTATATTTAATTTTCTTTTACAGACCCAAGTGCGGAAACTCGATTAATTCCAAATTATTACAAAAAATTGCTCGGTAGTGTGTAGACTTCGCTGCAAGTGCAGAAAAAGGGAAGGGAAAGGGAGAAAAAGGGAGGAATGGTAGGGTGGGTGGGGATTCGATAACCAAAAAACAAAACAGGATGCCAATGTTGCCTGAGGAGAGTCATGGATTGGGAGGGTCATGGGTGCCTTGCCTCGAGTTATTTTTCTTGCCATTCTGCAAACCTCTAAAATTATGCCACGTTTTCTGGCTCGTAAATAATTTTAAAAAAACTAATATTTATATTACTAGGATTTTCTCATTTTTAATCTTTTGTTACAAGAAATTCAGTTTAAAGAAATTAAATAGAAAAAAGAAATTAAAAGCGATCAACTTCGTAGTTTTTCTATTGTAATTAACCTAAACAGATTTTTTGAAATAAATGTTTAAATTACTGAAATGGAAATTATTATATAAAGAGAAGCTATTAGAAAAATAAAATAGAAATTATAACAGACATTTGCTGTTTGATTAATTCTAACCGAAGAGCTTAAAAGAAGAAACATCACCAAATAAAATCTCCAATGATGATAATCACTAAATGAAATAAATGCAAGCGAATATAACCTTGAAAGAGCACAGACGCACAAATGCATAACAGGTTTATTGAGTTTTGCATAATGACATTAGCTCAAGGCAGTAGCATTTTGCTTAAGAGTACCCCATCAAGTTAAGCGAAGGATGTCACAAACCAACACCAAACAAAAGAAGTCATAATAATGTATTACAACACAGCACCAATCATTATATTCAATTTGGGTTTCGTTTCCAAACCCTCATTTCTTTCCGCTCTTCTTAAGGCCAGCCCCTCCCAAAGATCCTTTTTGTGCTTTGGCTTTGAGTTCCTTAAGTGCCTTCTCCTCTTCCTTCTTTTTCTGAATGTTGGCCATATCAACCTAAGGAAGCAAGAGAATTTCAAGTTAACAATTAATAAAAGACTGTAAAAATCTTTCAACACAAAAGCTCAAAAAGAAAAAGAGCATATTCAGATAAAGTTCAATCAAACTTCTATAAAAAAAACAGTTCAAACTGACTTGACAGTACCAGCTGCCATTACAAGTTAAGGATATTAAACAAGTTTATTGACCACATCCATGTGAAACTACCATAATGATTCTGTTATAAATTATCTTGCAGCAAAGCCACATAAACTTGAACCCAAAATTAAGAACATACAATGTAAAACTGTATCCAGCCTTAAATCAAACATGAATTCAAGAAACTGGATCTCAGTTCTATCGTTACAGAAATCAGTAAATACACAGACAAAAGTTTGTTCAATGAAAAAGTGCACCGACAGTTTGTTGGTTACTCTAACAACTCCATGATAAATTGACGTATAGGAAAATTTTTAACAACAACTAGCTTCACGCAAGAAGCCCGTTTGTGATTTCCAACTCCAGAGACTACAAGAGACGGGCTGAATTTCACAATTAAAATGGATTGAAATTATAAATCTAGGTCAAATATTAAATGAACACAAATCGCATGGTTTAAATGCTAAATTGATTCTGCTAAGAAAGCGGAATCAAAGCCTGAAATTTTAACTAGAAAAATTAAATATTCCGAAGATTTTAAACAAACCCATCAACACAAAAAAAAAAAAAACACAACTGAATCGAACAAGAAATCAAAATTGAAAATTGCATTTAAACAAATACCTCATCGTAATCCTTCTTAGAAACCTTGGGTTGCTTCAATGGCTTTGCTTTTCCACCTGAAAATTTGAAAGAAACAATTAAAAAGGCGAAAATTTTATAATTCTGGTGAATCAAAACAAAACCGAATCTAATCTAAGAAATCAAGCGTCTTGCCCTAAAACAACGCAAAAATCAAATTTCAAAAAAATTATAGGCCTAAGGAAAGTACCTTGCTTGGAAGACATAGCTGGCACTGAGGATTAGAGTACGATTTGAGGAATTAAAAGAGAGATTGGGAAAGAGCCGAAGATAGACCTAACCCTAATTCGCTCAATTATTGTAGGTACTTCGCGAGTTGAGGACGAGTGCGGGTGGTGGTCCATAAATAAAGGGGTAAGGGGCTTGCACGTGCGTAGCTCGTGATCAACCTCGGCCTAAAAATAGTCAAATTCTGTAATTTTCATTTTATTTTACTTATTTACCTTTAGCCTACAGTCGGACGATTAAAAAACGTGATTGACCATTTGCCCCTTTTTTTTTTTTTTTAAATAACAGTAAACATAATTAAATTTGAGGTCTTATTTGAAAGCAACTTAATTTAATTATTCAAAAGAACACGTTGTCTCTTGATTCTACTTCATTAATTGCAAAAGTAAATAAAATTTCTGCCAAAAAATTCTGCCATTGAGGTAAAATAAATAAATTTTAAATGGGCTATTATAATAATAATAAATTTTTTCCCTTTCATTTTAACTGTCATTTAGAGGTTTTGTTTTTTTATAAAAATTGAGAATGTTATTTAATAGGCATAATTATAAATATAAATAATTATATTATTCTCTTTTACAAACTAAAAGTAGTAATAAATTATAATTATTTCAATAAAATATATTTTTTAAAATTAAAATTTAGATAAAGTTGAAAATAAAAATTTTATTTTTATTGATAATTTAAAAATTCAGTTAGAATGAAATAAATTTTATTTTTTTATATTATAGTTAGAATGAAATGGATAGAGACTTAATAACGAACAAATTAACATATTCCCTTTGAAATAGAGTTACATATTGACTTGCAAATGAGTCCATGAGCTATGATGGAGTTATGGATTTCTTAGCGCCTCCGCCAAGAGTTATTTCGCTCTCCCACGATGATTTAATTGGAGTTTCATGGTCAAGGATAGTGCCTATTTGAGTCTCTTTTTTTTGTTTTTGGGTTTTCTCCCTTCCTTATAATCTAAAAAAAAAAAATAACTTATTCCCTTCAAAATATATCATGAAATGATAACAATTTGAATATTATTCAAAAAAATTTGTTTAAATTTTGCAAAGTTGATCTTAAATTTACACTCGTTTTGATAAAATTCAATTAATTACATTTAGAACCGTAATTTCAATATTTTAAAATTTGAAATCAATGCTTTTCCACGTTCCAAACACAAAAATTTAGAACTACAAATGAGTTCTATTAAAAATAAAATTAGAATTGCAAATTAATTACATTCAAAATAAAATTGTACAAGACAACTTGTACCAAAATAGAATTGCTGACAAGTATTCAATGACGATATCTTGGCTTTCTGGAATTGATAATGGTTTGATAAGTTTGGTCCTTTCACCTAGCTTCCATCCCCGAAATTGACATTTTGTTCAAGGAAATATTTTCAGGCTTACATTCTGCTAAGTGCTAACTCTGCCTGCAGAAAGTTTGTTCTTTTATGAAAGACCGGTTGTTTGACTGGAGGAAGCTCACAACTTTCATTATGTATCATAGCTATGACATCTAACATTTTGATGGCCTATCCATTGGATTTTCCTCCACACATAAATGTACCTTAGCACTGGTCACAACTCTGACTTGACCCAACAGCCAGTGTTGAATCCATTAATTCCAAAGCTCTGCCTTCTCTCCATAATTCTCACGCCTGCAATTTTAACCCAACTTTGTAGTTTTATTCTACTATAAACTGTAAGCAACATTAGTTCTTGTGAAAAAAATTTACATATCCTATAAGGCTGATTGGGCCATCAGAGTGATAGAAATTAGAAACTGTTGTTTTTCCAGCCTTTCACAATCTCTAGCAACAATGCTACAAAGCTGAACACATCTGACTTTGTTGAGGAAATGGCTTACATTTGCATACTCCGGCGACATATATCCGCTGCACTAATGGTTGAAAACATTATTAGTATCAGTACTGTACACTCGTACTTCAAATTTCAGAACACATATGTCCCATTTGTCTCATTTCTTACTATGTTCACAATCCTTGAGCTGTTTGACCTTGCACTAATGTGTTTGTTGTAATTGTAGCCGAGTAACAGGGGATAGTAAAGAAGATGGACCATAATATGCAGAGAAGTAAAATATTTCTTCCATTGATTGCCATTAAATTAAAACAGTTGAGAGAGAAAATGATTTAGTTTAATCAAAGAGGAGAGAGAGAGAGAGATTAACGTTGGCTTTTCAGCTGCCCAAATTGACTCTTCACTATGTGAGTACAACAATAGTTCAATGTTTTTCTAGGAAAGTATGCATGAAGCTTTATTTCATGATAACAAAATTAAGTAAAAAATCTAATAACATATATTCAATTCAAAAATTAGAAAAATAATACGGAGTAAAAAAAACAACCGTCTAAATAGTTAAAAAAATAAAAAGATTAATAAAAAAATTAAACCTAACAATTTCAAAGAGTTTGATTAAATTTAACAACTATAATTATGAAAAGTAAAGAGAATTAATATATTTTTCTCACTTTTTTTAATTTTCTTTCTCGTATGTATATAAAAAAGTACATCTTCCTACATCTGAAATGTGATAATAAAAATATATTACCCCTAAATTAAATGTTTCGACTTCAATTTCTAGATATGAAATACATTTAAAATTTAAAAATAAACATTTTATCCTCCTAATGGATTTACCAAGTGAATTCCAATTACTAAATAGTTAAAAAAATAATATATATATATATATATATATATATATATTTTAAGATTTGTATATGAAAATTAACAATTGAAAAAATAATTCCATACCTTCAAACTCTGAATATAATTTTTTTCCCCATAAGAATGCAAATGACAGACCTGAAATTAACAATTTTTCCCCAATTCTGAAAAATGATCTACTCTATACTGAAAAGTCCATTCTGCATACCTTAGAAACAGATCCAAATCCTCCTTCTCCATTCTTCCCTTTTCTTCCCATCTCTTCCCGTGCCAAGTCCAGCACAGCAGGAGCTCCAAGCTCATAAAATAAGTTCAGTGTCACTTTTCCTTAATAAATTGACGGAGAAAAGCTAAGCAATGGATAGTGAAAATTATAGAATAACTAGTTATGGTTCTTTATGTATTAAAATCGGCACACAGTTTACCTGCCATTATGCGTTTACTCCTGTTGTTGCTGTAATGGGTCCTTGAATCATCTCAACCGTTTTCGTGCATTTGCCATCAAATATATATAACCTGCTCATAATATTCAATTGACAGAGAAATTGGAGACCAGTGGATAACGTTGTTAATCTTGATGAATGAAGACCAAAAAATTTTCTCGTTGCTGGGCTTTTCAATTTATGATTTTCACGCAATTTTTTTCTGTCAAATTAGGATCTAATAGTAATTCTAATAAAAAAAAAAAAAAGGGAGACAAAATGCAATTCAATTGAATGACAGACAGTATATAGCAAAAAAATAAAAAAGTTCAGGGCTCAAAAGTCATTTTGCCTAATTTTAAATGACACGTGTTTGTTTAGTGGTCAGCTATATCTGAACAGTTAACACGACTCATCGTGTGACTTGTTACAGCCATTCTCTCTCCTCTCGTCCACAGCCAGAGCCAGCCGACGATCACCGCCGTACGCAGGGAAGAAGAATTCTGTTGTGAAGGAAACATGAAGCTTCATAAGGATTTGTTTCTTTATATTGTTAACTTCTTCCCCGGAATTACAGAACCATTGTCTTTCTTTGTCTTTTCTGATCTAAGGTCAGTATACCAGGTTAATGGATTCTATTGCTCCTGTAGATATGAGATATAAAAATTATAGTTTCAGCTTTGTCTGATTTGTAATGAAAAATGTAAACTTTAGCCCAATGTGCACCTCTTTTCAGGAATTTTCAATTAATCTCTGGTAATATTTACTTTTCCTACATTAGTGCAGATTATATCATCTTGTTGCCTCATATCTGATCAATTTCATTTCACGATAAGATCTGAAATGTTTGTACATACTATGTTAAATACAGATGAATGAAAATTTTGGAAACTAAATGACAATATTTTATCAATTATTGTGAATATTTGCATCCACTATAATGTGCTAATCTACAAAATTATCTAGCTTCCATAACTGTAATCGATACATTATTTTTGGAGCAATTTTCTGAATTTTTCTTGGCTACCAGTGACTTTTCCTCCAATCTTTCCAGAAAATATGATGGTTGTTTGGGTTTGGGTAGATTTGAAGTTTCATTTGTTAGCATAGAAACAATATCTGACATGTCTGGTCTATCTGCTGGCTGATCTTGTACGCAGAGAAGACCAATATGAATGCATCTCAATACTTCAGTATGAGGAAATGATTCGTTCATGGTTTGATCCACGAACTGTTGGCCTCTTCCTTCACTCCACTGATCCCAAGCCTGAAATAACAACAGTTGCATAGACATTGTCCAGGTTAAAATCACCCAATTGGTTTGAAAATCTTTATACACTTGTAGATAGTGACTAATTGAATGAGAAAAACTTACGATTCCTATGAGGTTGAGTGGATCTTTAGAACCATAGGTTCTGTTATTCTTCTTGCTGCTCACAATCTCAAGTAGTAGAACCCCGAAGCTAAATACATCCGCTTTAATAGAAACAATGCCTTTTAAAGCATACTCTGGAGCTATATAGCCACTACAGTGAAGTTGATTGAACAGCTTAGAATTTTGAGAGATATGTGTATTTTTACATAATTAAAATGTGATTTATTTGGAGGTGATTATACTCACTGTGTTCCGACTATCCTATTTGTTTTTGCTTCTGATTCATTCCTCCCAAATATTCTCGCCATGCCAAAATCTGAAATTTTGGGATTCATTTCAGTATCAAGCAAGATGTTACTTGCTTTTAGATCTCTATGTATTATTCTCAATCTTGAATATTTGTGAAGGTAAAGAAGTCCTTGAGCAATGCCTTCTATGATGTGGAGGCGTTTTTTCCAGTCCAATACCTTCTTTCTAGTAGAATCTGCTTCAGAAAAGAATTAACAGAATGCATGTTTATGTAATCATGCTAGTAGATGAAATTATTCTAAACTAGAGGAAGAAAGTAGATAGTTTTAAAGTTGGCCAACCAAAGAGAAAAAAATCCAAGCTTTTGTTTGCCATAAACTCGTAGATTAGAATTTTCTCTTCTCTTTGAATGCAGCATCCAACAAGCCTAACGAGATTAGTGTGTTGCAACTTTGCAATTAACATGAGTTCATTCTTAAATTCCACTAGTCCTTGCCCTGAATTTCTTGAAAGTCTTTTCACTGCTACTTGCAGGCCATCTTGTAATTCTCCCTGAAGAAATGAGCAGTTAGTTTTGAATAACAGTTAAATTAGTTGATCCCTTTTGATTTTACATGTTTTATTTACCTTGTATACTGTTCCAAAGCCACCTTCACCAAGCTTATTTGCTGTTGAAAAATTACCTGTGGCAGAAACTATGCTTTCAAAGCTGAAAAAGATCAGTTCATGACTCTTCTTCCTATCTCTCTTGACTTCTTCTGACTTTCTACTTTGGCCATCTGTCATGTTATCTTCCAAGGCACACAGTAAAATCTCCTGCTCCGCATCATACTCGGCTGCAAGTTGTAACAGGAAGTAATTAGTGAACAACTAATGACTAACACTCCTCAAACATATTCTAATTAGATCTAGGAAGTTACCTGCTATTCTTTTTCTTCTTTGTATGAAGAAGTACATCAAGCATGCCATTAGTACAGTTACTAGTCCGGAAGCCGTTATGACAGGCCATATCCACCTCTTTGCTGCATTACCAAACATGTTATTCATATTTAATACTTAGCAGTAGAAAACAAGATCTGTACAATGTGTACCTACCTTTCTTTCCTTCGAGAACATATATGACTCTGATTTCATCATATTTCTCTGTGAATATCATTCCTTGATTCCATAACTCACATGTAGTTTGGTTGTCACTAGTATAAGCATATGCAACACAAGAACAATTATTCATGCATTTTTCCTTGCAATCAAAAGCACTAAAATTGTAACTCTGATCAATCTTATGTCCTTCATCAGACATGAATCCTTTCTTTCCCACAAACAAATCATTGTGGTTCCGGCACTCGGGCTTCGTTAGTTCCACACAGCCAAGATCAGATTTGTATGAACAGGCACCAAATGGTGCTATCCCCCCTATTTCTAGTATTAAACCACTTGAATCCATAGTATATCTTGACAAACTATGGTTTTCACTCTCACTCAGGGAATATGTGAAGTAATATTCCCCATCATTAGAGATGAAGCTAAAGTTACGTAGGCCTTCATTTGATAATTGGGGAATGAACTCAAAATGGCCATTTTGCCATATACCACTTGTCCAATAAATGCTTCCTTTCCACCATATGACAAGTTGTCTGCTACTTCCATTGATACCCAAGCCGATGGTAAGGGAAAAAGAACCTTGAGCTGGGACGTTATCATTTATCCATGAAGTGAGTGACCACGATCGCATATTTTTGTCATCAAGTCCCAGTTTCATACCAGGTAGGAGTGTGTCTGTGGGGTAATCAAAGCTTTCCCATAGAATCCGCTTTGCAGAACCATCTAATAAGCTGATTTCTTTTAATACAAAATTCCCTGAATCTAACAGTGTTGCACTCACGTTGCTTGCTGCTTCAACAAAACTTAATGCAATGGAGCTGCCTCCATTATATAAAATTTCCAACTTACCAAATTTATCAATGGTCAGAATCCCGGATGCATCAGAAATTGCAAAATCTCTGTTGGCAACCCACACCACCTTCTTCTTTGTAATGAAAACTGCATTCTCATCAACTGTGTTGTACCATATTCCTAAATATCGGCTTCTTGAAGTGCCAGGGCTGAAGAATCCCAACTTGAACATCCCATTAGCTGAAATCAAGTAATCATAATCCTTGAGCCGTTCTCCTTGTGTTAATGTGTCTTTAAATGAATAAGAGGGATAAATGAACAGGAAATAACATGACAAAGTGAGAAGGATATGGCTTCTGCTTCTTTCTTTGTGCATGATGGAGGGTTTGAGAATAGAGAGGAAGAGAGATTATCCATAATTATAATTTATACAGCAGGTAGCTGTTTAGTTTGAAAATAGACTTTTCAATCTGAGACTATTGGCATGTTTCATTTTGATCTCTCTTAAGTTCAGATGCGTTGAGGTTTATTTATTCAAATATTTTGACTATTAGCATACTGCATTATTGTTTATTTATTCAAATATCTTGACAGTTCTGAATATGTGAACTGGCCATAAATGCTACACCAAGAAAAGAGCAGACAACATTTCGTTTTCAATTATTTTGTTTATATATACAGTTTTCCACCTACCAAACTCCTACTTTTTCAACCTTTGTTGATTGAAATTTTATTATCTTTACACAAAATTTAATGATGCATAATAATAGAACTTTTTTGTATGTTTATAATTTTATCAAAAAAATTTAACGTTAATTAGTAATTTTATTTAGATTTCAATAATTAATCGCAGTTTTATCAAAACAGTAATATAGTATCAAAACAGTAATAATTTTTAAGAAAATATTTTCTTCTATTTTGATAGATATATGTATCTTTATTTTTATTTTTGTTGAAAAAATCTAAAATAGATGAAATGATTTATATCTAGTATTGGCTAAATATATTTACTTTACTAATTTTATGATTTGGTAGAATTGTAAATAATTATTAGAACTCATTGGGACTAAATTACTAAAAATAAAACACTGGATTAGATTTATAAAAAAATGTGATATGAAAAAGGTACGAGTATTTAGTATCATTAGGCAAAAAACAAAAAAAAAAACAAAAAGGATAGTGAGCTTAATAAAAATCCCCAGGTGGATTTAGGTTAGATTCTGTATCCACACTTAATCATGGATTAAATAAAGTATGGAGTTTAATTTTTTTTCCAATCCAATGCATGCCACTTGTAGCAACATGATTCTCATTTCTATTTTTTACTTTTTATTTGATTTCTCATATTAATTTTAGTAATATTAAAATTAATGATTACGATTAAATTGAAAAATAATTTTAAAATTCAAATGACATGAACGACTGTTTAATAAAAAATAATATTTCAAGTACGTGCTCCATGAACAAAATCAAGTATATATATGTATTTATTTGTGATGAATCAGTTCCATATAAAAAAAAATAATTATAAAAATTAACAGTTGATAAATTATTAAACCGATTCATGATTAAAGTGTGGATGGAGTTGTATGCAAGTAGTCATATGCATATAAATATGGAAAGAAATTTAGAAATAGGGCCAAAAAAAAAGTAAAATTTGTAAAAAATGAAAAAAAAAACGCTAACAAACTTTCAAATGTATCTGCATTTAAAAATTATTTTAAAAATATCAAAATCAGTTTTTTAAAATTTCAAATCTACTGAAATAGAAAGGTATTTTTGAACATAAAAAAAGGTAAATTTGAGAACAAATTTCAGTAAATTGATAAAAAAGAAGGTGGTATTTTTGAAATAAATCCTAAAAAAAAAAAGCATATTATGAATTGGGCCAACAAATGAAAATAGGGCTTTTATAATGGACCTAAATTGAATAGTTTTTGGTTGAAAATCCTTTATCTGGAGCCTGCCCTTGTGGGTTCAAAAGAGTAATCGATATTATTTTGGAAAATAATAGCTAGTTGGTTTCCTCTTTGTTTCAACCAAATTCTATGCTAATTAAGATGACATAATTTCATATATATATATATATGAAGATGAAAAACAAATTAGTAACATCTGATTGAGGAATAAGCAATAAAAGAAAATTCTTTTACACTGTATAAACTGGTAAATTACCCTCAAATAGCCTGTCAGAAGAATTTATGGGCTATCAATTCGTCTCTTACTTTTTCATGGTTTGTGGAAGCTGAATATTAAATTTATGACATTTCATATTTGTATAGTAAATATACAATTTGAGCTAACTCAATTGATTTATTACTTAATGCTGCATTTTTCTTTTTCTCAAATCTATTATTGGATGTCGGGGCTGTGTCAAGCATTGGTTTTCTAATTTTCGGCTAGCTAATTATTGGGTTTCTCATTTCTATTCAGAGACAATAATTCATCGCCAACTACTCATGAAATTCTTTCCATCTCAAGTTTCTTAAAATAAAAGCTTCAAAAATTCCTGAGATCATCTCTATAATATTCTTATGATCACATGTATGTTTGCTGTCCAAATTATTATTATTATTATTATTATTATTATTATTATTATTATTATTATTATTATTATTATTCATAAGCCACTATTTGCCTCCAAGATTCGCAAATACTCTCTACTCTATGTTCATACAAAACTTAAAAGCTTTGTTTTGCTTTTATATAATCCTAGTTTTGCTTCTTTTAGTTCACAGAATAATGTGCCACAAATATAATATGTTATTTCTCAATCTAAATAGTTAATTATTAATTTATTATATATCAAGGGCAAATTACATAAAACAAAACTTATTAAAATAATTTTTTTAACTTTTAAATATGTATACTTTCAATTTCATATTAAATATAGTTTTAAAAAAATTTTAAATTTAGTGTGACAATAATATAACACTTTCAATCTAATTCTTTTAATTTGACACCCTGACTTAAAAAAATAACTAGATATGCATAAAACTAGCCTAAGGCTCAAAGAGAACTAAACTTTTGTAAATATACTTAAATTTGTGTAGAACTAGCGATTGGATGACATAACTCTAAAGTCCAAAAACGATTTAGATATGCATAGATATAAATATATTTGCTCAGAACTAGTAATGTGTGCTAAATCTACTTAAATATAACTAGATTAATGTAAATATAGTTTTAGTATATGAGTCATTTACGTAACTAAATCAGCACAAACTTATTTTTAAAAAAAATAAATGAAACACACACACACATATATATATATATAGTGCCAAACAAAAAAATTTAAATTCTAAGTGCAATGTTACTGTCAAGTTAAATTAATTTTTTTTCAATGTTATATTTGATATGAAATTAAAAGTATATATTTTTAAAAATTATAAAAAACCATATTTAATACAAAAATGAAAGTAAATATTTTTTTTATAAAAATTGCCCTATATAAAATAGATTTCTATAATTTTTATTTTATAGCTCAACGAAAAAATAAATTTTGAATTTTTTATTCATAGATTTTGATTGCATTTTTTTGTAATTTATAATCTCGTAATATTAAATGATAATGTATGATTGAATCTTATGGCTTGCTAAATAAAAAAATAAAAAGCCAATTTTCTTGCGAACAAAGGAATCGCATGTTATGTTTGGGCAAATAATACAGTGTGACTGGAGGGGCCCATTATACAAACAACCGCCTTTGATCATTGATCAATTGTGTGATCTCAACTGACTTTAACAGCTAAAATTGCTAACCGAATTCTTTGATATTTTTCATGTTGGAATATGCCTATGATTCTTAATTCTTTATGGTCTTAAAACTTTTTTTCTTAATTTTGTTTTTATTTATTTGGTGATTTGTCTCCTCCCTAAGACCGCCAAGTCACCATATTTATTTAATGGCTGCAGATCCAGTTAATGATTATTCCTGTTATAAATATTATTAATTTCACGTTAAAAATTAAAGAATTCCATAATTAGTTATCCATATTCATATAAGTAATTAATATATTATATAATTTTTTTTTTAAAAAAAAAGGGAAAGGATCAAGGTCAACCTAGTTGTTCAAATTTTAATTGGCATTGGGGCACAGACACTTGAATGAAATCTTTAAGAGGATTTAGAATTATACACTTGATCAATGGGTACCATACCACAAATTTATGTGGCCTAATGGACAAAAAGTAACAAACAACTATCAAAGCAGTATATGATAGGGGAGCTTGACTAAAATATTTGGGAGGGTCATATATACATTATATGTATATATATAGTGTATAAAATTTTTATTTTTGGGAGGTCGTATCTATTTTAAAGATATTTATTTTTTATTTTTGAGAGGTTATGATCATGTCCCCATTAAGCTCCGCCATTGTATGAAAGTTAATGGTTAATCTCTTGTTAATTGCAATAATTATTTTTTTTATAACTCCTAATAAGTAATAACTATTAAGCATCCAAATGATTTGGTTTTTTAGGTATACAAATCCATCAATTTATAATCATGATATTACATATATTCTCATGATATTCCAACATCAAAACAATCATAATGCATAGCTAAAATTATGCTGAAAAAGTTGTCATACTTTTCCACAATATTGATCAACTATGGCCTCTCTTTTTTCCCAGTTCACTAAAGAAAGCCCAGAAAAGGAATACATAGCTTTTGCTTTAATAATTTGGGAATATGGCATCTCTTTCTTAATTGTTATAACATTTTCATTAAATTTAGAAAAATACTTAGGCTTAATCTTGTGATATGGGTATTTGGGTGCTCCACTTATCCTCCCCTTATAAATATATATCTGCTTTGAAATATTCTCCTAGTTACATAAAATCATTAGTAAATGTTAACACTTGCAGCAAATGTTACAAAAATTGTAGATAAGAACTGAGTATTGTATTATATGTAGATAAGAACTGAGTTAGCAAAAGTGACAGCTGTGGGTTAGCTAGCAAGAGTGACAACCACTTTTCTTGCAGGTAGGGCCTGCATGATATTATTATTAGTTATATAGCATAAACAACTTGGTGAAAAATCAATGGGTTTGAGGGCCTGCATGATATTTATTATGTCATTTGATCATTTTATTCAAAATTTTCCTACATTAAAGCATAAATATGTCCTTAATCATCATGTTGAATCAAAGAGCATAAGATTGTAACACCTTCGTATTTGTTTTGGCAAAATAAAACAATCTCATCACTATACATAGTTTGATGATTATTTGATCTGAAAATGTTTTAGAGGATTTTCAATCCATGTTATTGTATATGATAGTATAAGAAAAGATCTATTCCAAGTAATAGTCTCGCTCTAGAATTTCCTTCACATATCATTTTTGCTAGCAAGATTCGACCATGAAGATCAACATTGAGAATTTTTGATTCAAAATTTGAAAGTGCAAGGTTTTTCAATATCTGTGGACTGTAAACAGCATGAAATATTATTTTTGCACTTGTACATGAAGGAAATAAATAGTTATTTATATGTTATATTTAAAATGGAACAAAAATAAATAGAATTTTGAGAGAGTGAAAAACAGACGATATGTAGGACAAGAGATCTGAAAATAATTTCATTATATTGTAATGATTTTTGTATGATAATTTGTAGACGAATTTCATATGACAAAGATATTAGTATGTAAATTAAGAGATGATTTTTTTTAATTGTTTTCCATTGTTTATAAGTATGTGCTTGAAGAAAATTGTGGTTATATATATAACTGAAGTTAAAAGAAAATAAATATAGTCTTAAAAAGTACTTTAACTTTGTTCAATAATGTATTTAGGCAGTGATGATCGATGTTATTTGTATTAATTAATAACAATTTTTTTTTGTTTTATTTTGGTAATGTTAATTCTTATTTGTTGACATTATAATATAGTGTATGGAAATACATGGTTTCCTTTTTTAGAAGTAGATGAAATTGATTGAAATATATGAAAATATATATCTTTAAGAAAGATAGGTAACTAAGGAGAGGAAAACAACATTCATGCATAGCTTCATGCATCATTCTGAAAAATAATTCACGAATGTTTTTTAATTTTAAACACATATGCATGAATATTTGATAAATATTTATTTAAATATTTTTAATAATTTTAAGGGAAAAAGAAAAATTAAAATGAAGTAAGATAAATTTAGAAAAAAAAAATCATTAATATAACTAAGTTTTTTTTTTTAAAAAAAAAGAAAAAATATATTAAAACTACAAAATTCTATTCGAAACAAAAAACATAGTTGATGAACTGAAACATTCCATATGAATTATTTCTACTTAAAACAGAATGGACCTTTTTCAATCATCCTCTAAGTATGACACATTCTACACCATGAACTTTGACTAATCCTAGCCCGATGAATGAAGTACCGGTCAAGAACAGAAATTAATTACAAACGCGGCAGACTAAGTATATGAGGTACCATTTCCTCCAAGAAAGCAACATAAATCAACTATATAATTAATAATATATAGTTTTTAACTATAAATCCTTGTATAATTAATTTGGCCAATCAAATTAACATAAAATTTACTTTGTATTTCTTAATTTTATACTTAAAAAGAATCGACCCTTTTTCAATCTTAATGGGTCCCATTCATCCTCTAAGTTTGACTCACTCTAGCTACTTGTCAAGAAAAGAAGTTTCAAACTCGGCAGACTAAGTTTATGAGGTATCATTAATTTCCTCCACGAAAGCAACATAAAATCATATATTTATATATATAGTTTAACACTAATCGGTCTCAAAACCCAGGTCAAGGGAGAAGAGAGGGGCAAAGCCTCCTTCTGCCGCTGGGCACATGCCCCCGGCAACGGTGCATTACTTTAATGAAGATAAAACTTACGAAATTATTATACATTAAAATAATTTTTTCAACATTACATTATAACAATTAATTTTTTTCTTGCCGTTCATCGATTAGGAAAAGATCAGACTTCGTTACATTGACTTAAAAATTAATTATTTGTTATGCAGCCACAATATACATACGATTCTTCCCAAACAAAAAAAAAAATAGTATGAGACTTTCATAAAATATTTTGTTGTAGAAATTTTATTATTATTATTATTAATTTTTTAACAGGCTAGCATCTAAAGCCTGGTTACATATATAATCTTTTTTTTTTTTTATCTCTACAGTTTAGGTAAGGCTGGCTACTCGTAATTAACCTGGATATTAAAAAAATAAAAAAATATATTTGTTAAGCAATCCTTAATTAAATTTTAGAAGCACTCTAATAATTTGCATTATTAAATTACCTTTTTTTTATTTTTTTTCCTGAACACAACATATAAGTAAGTGTTTGAGATTGCTTTTGGATGTCCAAAAAGTATATTTAAATTTTTTTATTTAATTCACTGATTTTTTAAATTTTTTATAAACTGTTTTTCATAAATCTGCTTTTGAAAAAAATATCTATTTACCTGCTTCTTTCTAAAAGCAATTTTCATAACTCAAAAAAATATAAAATACAAAAATTTCTCTAAAAAATATTTTTATCAAACGTAATGTCAAACAAACACATATTTTTGAATTACCTTTGATACTTTTGATGATCATTTGATAATTCTGATGATCATGTAATATGTACACATAAAAATGTCAATCATCACATGATGTTAAATTATTTGAACATATAATGTTAGAATCTAATTAAGAACCATATCAAAAATAAGAATTTATTACTCAGTCTGTTAATCAAAACATTCCTTGATCAGTATTATGACCATAAATCAAAGCTGGATAAGACTAAAATAGGAAAAGAAAAAGCTGTTACTTAGGAATATTTTTAATCCGCATATTTTTTCTATAAATGCTCAAAAGGTGGATTATTTATCGTTATCCAAATATTAAAAATATTATGAAGAAAAAGAAATAATTAATGACCATCTTATAGTTTTCAAATTATTTATATTGCACTTTTATAAATATGAGATAATTTCTTATTAAAAACGTCATAACATGTACTAATAACTTTTAGTTTAATACTTTTCATTCGGTGACTAGAACGGTAAGATATTAAATTTAAATATTTAGTGAGATACTAGTAAAAAACTTTGCATAACAAGTGAACCGTTTGGTTTCCTGCAGTTTATTTGAGATATAGATAAATTTTTAGATATATTTAGTATATTATATTAATTTAATTATATAATAATATATATATAAATTTATTAATGATTATATTCACATAATAAAATAATTAAACATATACAATTATTTAATTTGATTAGTTTATTGATAACATTATAAATTAATTTTATCTAAATATTTATTTGGAGTCATGTTTTATGGGGTATAAAAATAAATTCAAGTTTTCTTTTTCCAGCCACCCATAAATGCCCTTACTAGTTTTCTACTAGGGCCCCGATTAGCGAATGCATCAAGGGCCTTATAGTAAATTCTTCAACTGCTTACTGTTACGATTTGTGACCTTTTAACTAATTAAGATGATTAACAGAACGGCGCGCAAGAATATTTTTATTACAGGGGGAAACAATTCTACGTAGTAATACGTTCTCTCTCTAAAAAAATTGATTTTCTATCTCTAAAACCACAGCTTTCTTTTGTTGCTTTTTACTTTTGAGCTTCCTTGATATCCATCTGTAGATTCTTGATTGTCCGTTCATCTCTCTTTTCTATTACGTGTTAGTATAAATACCATTCTCTTTCTATCAAGTTCTCGTTTTCCTCTTTCTTGCCACCTAGAAACACCAGAATCTCATTCCTTCTTGTCGCTAATTGAGAGGCCAATCTTGTGGTTTTTGCTTCTTTTTTGTTCACCGATTTTCTTGTGGAATTAAAAAGAAAAAAAAAACCCAAATTTTGTGTTCCGGTTCTTTGCTTAATGGTAATGCAGATTCTTGGTGTTTCTTGATCTTTTGTTTCCAATTTTGTAGTTTATTCTTTACCTTATCATTGCGGTAACTGCGGTAGCCCAAGAAACATATAATAAATTTCCAATCTTTACCATTCTTTCTTTCTCGCCATATAGTTTGTGTTTCCTTGAAAGATTCAAGGAGGAAATAAAAATGTTCGACGGATTATTGAAGACCAAATTCTACACAAAATGGTACTTGAAGTTTTCTTTCTTTTATGTTAATGGCGCTCTGTTTTTTGTAACCCTTTTATTATTATTATTATTATTATTATTATTATTATTATTATTATTATTATTATTATTATTATTAATTTATCGATTGGGTTTTGATGAATACAGCAAGTCGTTGATAAAGATGACAAAGACGAGATTGGAGGTGTTGAAGAAGAAGAAATGCTCTGTCGTGAAGTTCTTCAAGAATGATATGGCTGATCTTCTAAGGAACGGTCTTGATTATAATGCTTATGGCAGGGTTAGTTTTTGTTTTTGTTTTTCCTGTTTCTTTTTCTTTACAAGTCATTTTTATTTTATTTTTGTTTTGAAATTATGATATGGTAGGTTGCGTTTCTTTCTGCAATTTACCTTTTTATTGGTTTCAGTTAACTGGAAGGGATGTTTTTCAAATGTTTGATCATGTTTGAACATAAGACTTTATTTCTTTTTGTTAGTTTCTCTTTAACTCATCTTAATCTTTATTTACAGCTGGTTTAATGTCTTCTTTTTCCCACCGCCTCTCTGTTTCTGGCAATTTTTATGTCAAATTGTTTTTTTTTCAATTAATTGTAATTTCTTTATGGCAACTTGCTATTGTCTGCTTCAAATGACATAATGCAGCATTATCTTGTCTTCTTGCATGACCTTTTATTGAATTTTGCTCCCTTATTGGCCACTATTCATTCACATGTGCTCCCTATTCCTGACATCCACCTTTGGCTTGTTCATGCTTGCTTTCTTCTTTCAATTAAGAAAACAATGCGAATTGCGACTTAGAATCCCAAAATGGAAGGAAAAAAATAAGAACAAACAAATGCCCTTTGCTTGCTATTGTATAGTTAGCCTTCTGGTTAGAATTCAGATAATAGTTTATAAATGGCGATGCAGGCTGAAGGATTTCTGGTTGAGCAAAAGATGGTAGCTCGTTACGATTTCATCGAGCAGTTCTGTGAATGTATATCAAAAAATCTTGATAATATGACTAAACAAAGGTATTATTTTGCTATCTATTTTCCTTCCTGCATTTTAAGTTGCGAAATCAAACGTCACTTAAAATTACTATCGCTTCATTTTTTGTTTTATTGTTTTCCTGATGCAGAGAATGCCCTGAGGAATGTAAAGCAGCTGTACAATCTCTAATATTTGCTGCATCAGGAATTTCTGAATTCCCAGAGCTACGAGACCTTCGAAATCTTTTCACGGAACGATATGGGAGCAATCTGGAGCCGTATATTAATAAGCTGGTCTAAATCTATTGCCACTTTTCCATTTCAATAAAGATTGTCAATTTCGTGTTTTTGGGATTTCGTTGGAATCATACATTGGTGTTTATGAAATTGATAATGTGCAGTTTGTGGAGACATTTAAGCCAGTGTCTGCTACAGAGGAGATGAAGCTTCAAGTACTGCGTGAAATAGCCGCAGAATTCTGTATAGAATGGATTTCCAAATCCTTGGAGCAGAAACTCTCGCCCCCAGATCGAGCAGTAAGCCTCCTCTACATTCCCTGATGTTCTCTGCAATTGCTTGCTGATAATTATAACGAGATGTATACTTTTCCTGACAGGTTAAGCAGCAAAGGCGTGGTGCATCTTTAAGAAAAGACGAACTCGGATATCGCGGAAGGGAGAACGGGATTGAAGAGAAACACAATATGCCTACAAGCAGCAGCGAAGATGAAATGTTTTCATCTCACAAGGGAGATAGCAGTGACATTGCTAGTTCAAGTTCTGTTGGAAGTGTTTCAGAGGATGAAGTGGAAAGCAAGAAGCCTTGGTATTCCAGATTCGGTCCCCCCCCATATGTCAAACCAACTGCTGAAAAGGTCGAAAGCAAGACCGAGGAGTCACGAAAAGAGTCAACTAATCACCAGGATGATTTCGCGGACGAAGCTAAGACGAAACCAAGATCCGTCCGAAGAAAACCGTTGAAACAACTAGGCCAGGAAAATGTTGGCATTCCTGAAAGACCCTTGAAGCCTCCACCAGGCCGCGAAAAATTTGATGCAAAGACAGTGAAAGAGGAAGACGATGATGATGAGGAGGGAATGGATGAAGAGGAAAAGAGGATTGATGATCTTTTGATTCAATACAGTAAGCCTAAAGAGAAACTATATGAAAATCCTCCTCCATGGAAAACAAAGAATGGTGCAAGTGAAGCTGTGAGTATGAGAAAAACAAAATCTGAATTACCTGCTCCGCCTGGAAGAGAATCATACCAAGCAGAAAAGGCTAAAGCTATGCATACTCGAACTGTGTCGGAGCAGCCACAGACCCTGAACAAGCATGTGCATCCTAACATGCCTGATTTCGATGATTTAGCAGCTCGAGTTGCTGCCCTTAAGGGGAGATGAACGAAACTGGGTTTAATTTCTTAGAGCTTACTCTCCCCTATTCTCTAAAGCATGCACCAAGCTAAAAAGGGGGGAAAATTATATTCGTAGTTTGTTCTGGTTTTCTGATTGTCTCTAGATTGAATTTGTTAACTTGTGTGTATTACTTGACTATAGCTACATGGCTATAATATCATATAAATTCATATTATTTGTCGTACTTATGTTCGAAAATGTTCTGATTTTCATGCCCGAATGCACAAATCTCCATTTAAATATTTTTTTTTGTTTAATTTGTCAGATTATTCAGCAGTAATTCACCGTACATTTATTTATATGTGGGTATCATAATTAATAATCAAATATCGTTTAAAACTTTATTTAATATTATTTTTTTAAGAAAAAAAGCATTTATTCAACATAACGGATTAGAATCCTCTTAAATTCACCGTAACATGATTTATTATGTAGGGTAATTTTAACTATTCATTCATATAAATGAATTAAAAATAAATTTTATTAATTTCAATAATTTATTTACGGATGAATGACTAAAAAATCATTTGTTTTTATTTCTCTTTCTAAAAAATTTATCAAGGAATTATAAATTTATCAAGGAATTATAAATGTCAAAATGTTCAAGTCACTACTTAGATTACTTTCTTCATTAACATTTTTTTTTAAGGGAATTCTTTCGAATGATCTTAGGCGACGCCATTACATTTAAGCCATTCTTATTTCTTAGAAGTCAAAAGTCAAGAGTACATACGTAACCTTAAAATAAACAAATTGAATAAATCAAAATGCACCGTTTTACTGGATTATCTCAAGACGCAGCGTTTTAATACAACCCTGGCGTACTCTGCCTCCAAGCCTCCAACAAGAAGACATGGTAGAAACTAGGAGTTGATTATCAATGGAGAAACAGAAGAAAGTTATATCTGCAGCCACCTCACCGCCATCTCAAGAAAGAGTTAGCGCGAATCTCGATGCCAATGGACGGTCCATATTTCGATGAGAGGGACGAGGAGGAAGAGCTGGTGATAAGCGAAGTTCTCCTTGGTTGCCCACCCGACTCCGCTGGCCCCCCACATTTCTCATTTCACCATATCCATTCCACCTGGGCAGCTTCAGTGGTGGTTTGTTAAGTGTTTAATATAATTTGCGCTTTTATTGTATAAATTGAAAGGGTTTCTGATGAAGTGTAATGGATTTATTTAATGATGAAGGAGTTCTTACGCACCAAAAGATTTGTGTGGACGAAGATGGCGATCTTGTTCTGGCTAGACGCAACTAATCATTATGTCTCTATTGACCTTTTTTTATGCTGTCCTTTATCTATGACTGGAAAGCACACCTACACAATCATATGGAGCTTTTAGTATTTTTTTTCTTTTTATATCAGGGGATTTTAATTTGGATGCTTTTGGACCTTGGATTTCTGATTGCTGATTATATTTTTTTTGTCATAACTTGATTCATATTATTTTCAGTAAGAGGGACTGAGGGAGCATTTTGTTCTCAATTTTTAGCTTGTGAGCACTGTAATTTATCATGACCTTAATTCTTTGCTGGTAATCCATTTAGAAAATTAGTTTAATTGATGCGGGCGGAACCATTAACTCAATAATGGGTTTATTCCAGTATTTGTTTATGGTTAGGTTTAGAGGTTGGTTTCGTTGGATGTTCACCCTCCGGAATGAACGTATTCTTTTGTTACCAGCTTTTCAACTGGCGGATGAATGAATATGCAATTGCAACAACAATAATGTCCTCTTTTTTAAGCTTGCATATTGACTCTTGGGAGAATCTGTTCTTCAACTGTGCAGATTATTCAACTCGTAGTTTTAGTTTAACCATCCAACATAATATCAAATCATCAATTCCAAGTGTGGGGTTACTGGCGATAGTTTGTTTCTTATGCTGTTTTCACTTGGCTTGTCGAATGATAATTTATGACCTGTTTTCTTCTGTCAGGTTTGGAAGGCAGAACTGGTATTTTCTGATTTTGTGTTGCATAAGATGTTTACTTCATCTGAATTTGTTGGGATTACTGCACTAGAACTTGGTGCTGGAACTGGTATGTTGGTTTCTATTTACTAATGGAGCAGCGATGTTTACCCCCTTTCTTTGATATATATTTTTATACAGTGAGAAAAAGGGGTGGGGTGAAATTATTCTGGACCTTCTGTTGATGACTTTACCAAATACAATTGTCCATGGTATATCTTGATTATTTTGCAGAGTCAGTGACATTAGAGCCAAGTACTGTGAATATTCTTTGTTTTAGCTTTAACAATTTCCAATCTCGGCCTAATTCGTAAGAATTTGTTGGATGACAGGATTTTATGCACTGTCTTTATCAGGGCTAGTGGGTATGTTGCTTGCACATGATGCTAAAACGGTATTCCTAACAGGTATGACATGGGCATAGTTACTTATAAACCTTCCTTTTATATTCTTTTTGTTGTTGAATCATCTAAGAACGCCATCCTTTTCAGAGCTCAATTTTCCATTTCTTACATTTTGAATTTCAAATATTGGAGTTTTCCACAGGTCAATCAATCATATGAAACACTAATAGCATCAAAGTTATGACCAGTCTACCCTCAGTTTGTCTTAATTACAACATTTTGCATTCTTTTCTGTCCATCCCTCTTTGTTGGCTTACCAAATTAATTAGCATTTGATTTTTCCTGGGGAAAACTAAGTAAAATATGATTTGGAATTTTGTACAAGTGTATAACCATTCCTTAGCATACATTGGTTTCCACGAATTTCAAGTTTTGTGTAGACTAATTCTAGCCTAATGTATTGATTGAATTCTGAAGCAAGGTTTTTGCTTCCCCTTGTCTATTTGTAGAATTTTCTTGGAACTTGTTTCACTTCACTGTTGGTCGTTTTGATATAGAATTTGGTGCATCTCACCTAACACAGTTGAGAAATACAATGTAGGTATTGAGATTCATAATTAAAGTATTAAACGCGAATGCACTAGTTGGCGCCTTCTTAAGGTTCTTACTTATTCCAAGGATAGAGAGGCTGGAGAGTTTTGAGATGCTTAATTTCATATTTCTCAGACATGCAATCTGTAATTATTGATAGATCGTGGTGATGAAATCCTCAACAACTGCGCAAGGAATGTTGTCCTCAATTCCGAATTGTTAAGCTATGGATACGTGAACTTAATTGGACAAATTCCTGGCCACCTATGTTGTGCCTGGAAAATTCTACAGAATATAAAAGGTAAGATATCCCATTGATGTTATTTTCAAGGAGCACCTTGGATTTCCTTGTGACTTCCAATAAAAATTTTCTTTTCAATCTTCTTAGATATAATAAGTAGAAGAATATATTTGAGAAGACTATCTTTTCTTGTTGATTGATGAATTTTGTAATCTTGCTATTCTTCCTTTAAGTGAATGGAGGAAGTATGTTTAAGGGAGATTGCGGTTTTTTTTTTTTGAAGAAGAGAAAGATTGCTACTTGTTTGAATCATTACTCTTGCTGAGGATTACTACCCACTACTAAGGAGGATAAATTATCGTCTGTATATTATCACAGGAGAATCAAATTTTAAAGGGAAGGTTCTGGGATTATGGAGAGAGAATTAGGAGTCACAAACTTTTCAGATAATTTGGGTCTCTGACTATATAATCTATCTGGTCAAGCAGTTAAGGTTACGCTTTCTCCAATGAACTATAATAGGAAGAAAAGGATGAGAGAGAGTTGCAGAAGTTGCCTTCTTCTATTAATTATCGAAAGTTAGGGGATGGAATTGATAGCAGCAAAAGAACATTCTGAGGAAATTCTTATTGAGGATTGGTGGACTTTATTCCCTGTATTTTTGTTTGGCTGTGTTACTTGGTTTTATATATATATATTTTTTAAGCCGATGTGGTCTCCTTATTGTGATATTCCTTATTTCCTATGTAATAAATTTTTTTCTTAATGAAAAATTCATATTTTCATCATGATATCCAGGTATTCTTGGACTCCTACAGAAGTTGAAGAAGCTCTGGGAGCTTCTTTGCTTTTAGCTGCTGATGTGATATACAGTGATGATTTGACTGATTTTCTTTTCAGTATTCTAGAGAGATTAATGTCGCTTGGTACGCATAAGGTACACATTATTGATAAAATGAAATGACCAGCAATAAGAAATATCCTTAATGACTACAGGATGGCTTCGTTTCTGCTTGAAATGTATGGAATATCCAAAGTTTTAATTCTGAAATGGATCCATTATCAAAATTAAAAAAAAAAAAACTGAAATGGATCCATATTCTAACATGAGTTCGAAAGAGGTTATTGGAACCTTGTGTGCAAGTATGAAGATTCTTATTCGATGTTCTTGTTTCATTCAATTGGTTGGATCTCACAGGATTCATCTTTGTCTTAATTGATTGCTAAATGTCTTAATGTTAGATGTTTTTGCAGCCAAAAGAAAGAATGATTTTCTTCTTGTATTTACTTTTCGCTATGACATGAAAAATACATCACTATATATAACTGACTCTATACGCTGCCCATGGATTTGATTATTGTATTTTGTTGCTGCTATCTTTCTATATTATTATTTTATTCCACAAATACCCAGATTTATTAAGAAGATAACCGAGTTATTTTTTGTTTTTGGCACTGGAAAAGCGATACAACTTTAGCCTTGATGATCTTGATGTTGTTGCAAATGGATATTCTCATTTCCTAAGTTGTCTTAGGGAGGAGAAAGGTAAGTGTGTTGAACCACATTCTCATCCGACGTTAACCTTGTAGCAAATTATACAGCAATGAATGATGCAGAAGATGAGGACGTGAAGCTCGGATGTTCCCCTTGTTTTCTGGGCAAACGCCTTGTCCTTTCACTAATTCCACAGTATACGAGAGAGTATGACAGGAAATGATGTTGAGCTTTGGCAGATCAAGTATGGTGGAAGAAGACCCAAGTTGGGAGATTCTTGGGAATGAGATGTCAGTTCAAATCCATTTTGAGAACACATCCGATCCATAATAATGGCTTGCTGCATGTTATCTATATCATATATTGAAATAAATAGTGCCATGGAGTTGAGTGTAACTGGATTTTCGTTATGAATAACCAACAAGACTCCTTTTCTTTTAAAAATTGAACCTATTTCGCAACCAAAGCCAAGTCTTAATCCTGATGGGAATGGGAATCCAATTGACTTTTACCTCCCTTCTTTTTCTTTATTTTACGAGCCGATCAGATGACGACCCTTTTTCTATCTTTTGCACCAAACTCATAAATCTCCTCTCACTTCTCGCTGCCTGCATTTATGTCATTTATTTTTCCGTCAAAGTATTTGTCAATTTTAATTTGCGGAAGACTTACTAAACAAATGGTTCTTTTTTCTGTCTTTGAAATATAAATTATCTTTATTCCAAATTAAGGATTTTTTTTAAGATATAAGTTAAGGCTTAATTCCTCATTTAATTAACTGGGCATATTTTGTCATTACAATTCTTAAATTTTTCGAGGGATTAGTTTAATACATTTATTTGATTCATCTGTCTCGATACTTTTTATATTTTCATATTTATTTATATATTTTTAAAAAAATAATATTAGGAACAATTACTTTTTCACGTGATTATTTAATACTCATCATTTTGTTGGTTAATATGAAAGGAGAAAAAAATTCAATTTTTTATTTATTTATAATTTTTTTAACCAACTAATAAATGGTGAGTATTGTGCTTGTCGTAGTATTGCTCTAAAAGAAATAGTATCAGTTAAAAATATAGAAGTATGGGCATTTGCATAATTGCATGTTCTTTAGCAAAACAGTCATGGATTAATGATAATCATGGCCTTCATAGAAGAACTATTAATTTTTATACGTGATGACAAATGTAATAATAATTCAAGGAGATTACAATGATAATGGAACTTGAAGAAGATGGAGAGAGTAGTAAAGAGTCTAGAAGTATTATTTGTGAGTCTCTTTCATCTTTTATAATGTTAGTTACCAAATAGTGAGTAATTAACTTGAGATATAGTAAGTGGTTATTAGGCTAGTAGAGTAGTGGGAGAGTAATTTTATAACTTCATTTTCATTATGAGTACTTGGTAAAAAAACATTGTCCATTATGTGAACGAACCATGGTTATCTCTGATGATTGGGCCAACTATTAAAGAATCTAATTGAATTCAGTTTGGATTGAGCTATGAGACTTATATTTTGGGTTTCTTGTTATCAATAGGAAAATAATTGAATTGGTGAGTGCATCACTTTATTTTCCATCCAAATGTTTAATAATTTTTCACTATTTTAATATTCAATCAAACACATAATTATGCGATTATCTTGTGATGTTGGGAAATGGGTATTTTCACATATTTTGCAGATTTACTCAAATGGGAAGATGCTGTGGACAAGTGAAGGTGAAGTGAAAGAAACACATACAAAGAACCTAATTGAGAGCTTTCAAACATTGGAAAGAGAGTTGGGAGAGATGCCATATTTTGGAGGGGAAAAGGCTGGATATGTAGATGTGGCACTGATCCCATTTTACAGCATGTTTTATACATTTGAAACTTTGGGGAACTTCAGCATGACAGTGGAGTGTCCAAAGATCGTGGAGTGGGCTTCCAGATGCTTGGAAAAGGAGACTGTTTCCAAGTCTATTTCTGATCCTTACAAGGTTCACGATCCTATTATGGCAATGACCTACACGTAAGAAGCTGCTTTCTTGTTGGGCTTCAAACGTTCTTTGTTTTGGCGTTGGAAACTTGAATCTTTGCATCGGAGATGTTGTCGGTCTGGTTCTGTTTTTCTCTTAAATTCAGATCAACAAATAATGAAAAGACTTGTTTACTGTTTTTCTTTCAAATGTGGCTGAGTTTCGACAAAGCTAATAGAGTGATGTTTAGATAGTTCTTTTATAATGTTAATAAAAGCTTTGATCACTTAACCGGTGAAATTTTGCTATACATTTTGATACTTCACTTTTATATAAAAAGAACTTTTTAGTCCTCATATTTTAAATATATTACCTTTCAATCCACTTAATAAGTATCAAGTAGAAATATCAATTGAAAATTAAACACTGTTATTTAAAATAGAAAAATAGGAACTAAAGTGATTACCCAAAATAAAAAAGAGAGAATTAGTAGTTCAGTTAATTGAGGATTCTATAAGCATTCAAAGCAGTTCAGGTCTAAATTGTACTTTCACTATATATATTTATATAAAAAAAAGTAAGAAATATTTTATCTAAGGAATGCAAATTTATTTAATATTCCTTGGAATAAAAAGATATAAACATAAGTTTATTTAATATAAAAGAATTTTAATAGTTTGCTATTTAAAGAAAAAAAAAGAAAAAATAAAAAAGCAGGTCTGGTCCGTATCCTAGATAGTTCGAGAAGTAAAAGCAGAAAAAGAAAAATATCCATTTTGCACTCTATTTGATAAAAGTATTTTAAAAAAAATTATTATTTTTAAATTTTTTGAATTTTAAACAGTATTAAATAAATAAATAAATATCTTTTTTAGAAATAAATTTTAAAAAATAGTTTATAAAAAATTTTAAAAAATAATTAATTAAATTAAAAAAAATTTAGACAATTGACGCTTTACATAAATGCAGTAGTGGTAGGTCCCAAAACCAAAGCTGAAAAGTACAAATGTAAACGGAACAAACTGGCAAATGTTCTTTCAACGCATTCTCTATCTGTGTGTCTGTAGGCCGTAGGGTACAGCAAGTTTTCACTTTTACGCCAACCCAACCCAGCCCAACTTTCAACTTTATGCGATGTAAGCTTGTCGGATGTGGATCTTCTGTTTCGCAAACCACAATTAGCCCACCTAAGTGAAAATGAGTTGGTAGAGTCTTCCCAAGTGGTGGGGTTGCTACGTATTCACCTTCAAAAAAAAATTTTTAAAAAAAAGGGATGGCTTGGATTCTTCATGCACCAAACTCTGTCTTTCTTCCAAAAATTCTGTCCCATACCCTTCTTCTAGCGCTATCAGTTAGGGTCACATCGCATGTGCATCAATCCATCAACTTCCTACTAAAAATTGAAAATGTTAATATTTTAAGAGTAAATACAAAAAAGAATATGTTTCTGAAAACACAGGAAGTTTTGGGCGTTTTGGCAGCGGTGTCAAACTCATAATGCAATTGAATTATCAGAGAATATGTTCATCTTCGTTCGAGTTATCCGATCCCCCTTAGAATTTTCATATTTTGACCCTAATTCCACTCATTAATGAATAATGATGATTTATAATTGTTTCTCTAAATTCAATCTCAGTACTAAATACAAACTATAATATAGATCTATTGGGATTTTTATTTTTATTTTTTGCAGGGCCGAGTTTAGGAAAATATGAATTTCAAAAAGTAATATTTCAAATTATATATAAAAGTATAGATGACTATAATATTGTTGAAAATGTTTTTTTTTAATAACTAAAAGAACTTTATTTATTCTTAAGGAAGTGTATATATATAGACTATAAAAAGTAAGTTCAAATCTTAAAGAGGAAATATAATTCAAACTCTTAAATTAATAGGACTTTCAAACTTATTTTTTTGAGAAACGAGTAAGGAAAAAATAGAAAGAAAAAAGTTCATTATATATAAAAACCATTAATTCATATAATTGAAAAATAATAAACACAATAAAATAGAAATATTATTATTTTGGTATGCAGGTAATGAAAGAAACAAATTGCAATTTTAAAGAGATTAGATAATTCTAATATCTATATTAATACGACTTTAAATATTTTCAGTAGTAAATCATTATAACAAAAATAGTTAATTATATTCAAAATTTATCATCTAAGAAAATAATTTTAAAATCAATAAAAATTTTCCATGTTATCATAAAAAATATCCATTACCTTATTCATATTAATATTATCTCTTTTTTTCCTATTTAGATTTCATAGTATTAAAAATATAGTATATATAGAGATGAAAATAGGTAGAGTATCCGTAAAAATTGTTCTATCCGAATCTGAATATATATATATATATATATATCTAAATTCGTTTAAAATTATAATATTAATACTCATATCCGTCATAAATCTAATTAATATTATTCGATTAATATTTAAAATCCGCTTAATTACTTGTTTATCATTAGAAAATTTAAAATAAAATAAAATTCAAACTAAATAAATAATTAAAAATTTAAAAATATACAAATAATTTATTATAAATTACTATAAAATAAAATATAAAATATAATTCAACATATTCAAATTAAAATAATTCATCAAATTGTTCAAAAAAATATAAAAAAATAAAATACTATTCATTATGATAGAAAAATTATATTTCAAATTTCAAAATTTTGTTACATTTGTAATTATCAATCTTTAAAAATACATAAAAAAAATAATTAATTATATCATTACATCCAATAAATAAAAATAAAATAAATTTCATGGATATCTGAATGTCTCTATTTGTATCCTATTCAAATCCGTGATGGATTTGAATATCGATATACAAGTTCATACCAAAATCCTAAGATGATTACGCATTAGAATTTAAAACGAATTCAGATAAACGTGCGTATTCACAAAATCTGAACTCGCTGCTACCCATATATGTCATTCATAAATGATAAGGAGAAATTAATATATAAGTAATGCTACAACATTCTCTTTTCTATTGGTCTACTATTTTCAATAAAATATATATAACATTTTTTTTAGGTAAAAATTAAATATAATATTATTTTTTCATAATGACTAAAATATTAAAATCTAATTTCTTATTTATCATTATCTATCCTCTATCTTTTTGCTTATATATCACGTTACTATTTATTTTTTTAACTTTTTTATTACAAATTAAAAAATATATAGAAAAATTTGAGAAAAATTTGGATTAATTTTTATACTACAAACAAAAATTATTTTAAAATCGTTAATAGAATAAAAATAGAATAAATGATAAAACAAAAAAAAATTGATAATAAAGAGAACATTAATTTTATTTTTAAAAAAATAAAAAACCACAAAGAAATCTAATATAAAATATAATTAATTTTCTATTCATTTTAGATTTTTCATTGCTCAAATTATTTTATTTTTTCTATATATTTTCTTCGTTTTTTTCATAATTTTTCCCTCATTTTAGATTTTTCATTGCTTAAATTATTTTTTTCTATATATTTTTTTTTATTTTTCTTTATTATTTTAATTTTTTGTTAGTTTTAAAATTATTTTTCATGCACACTATTTGTTTCCAGAAAATTATGTTTCATAAGTTTCAATATAAAAACTATAAAAAAAAATTATGCACTTGAATATATAGCTTCTGAATTAATTCGACTTTAAAAATTCAAGTGTAGGACTATTGCATAAAGTATCATTTGTATTTTTAAAAATCGGTTAAAAAATATATTTTATTTTTCTTATTTTTGTTAAAATTTAATAAAAAAGTGTAAAAAATAGAATAAAGAGTGGTGTGAGATAAGAGAGAAGAGAAAAGAGAAAATAGTAAATAAAAAATAAATTTTAATATTTTAGTCTTAAAGAAAAAAATTATTATATTTAATTTTATATAGAAAATATATTATATATATTTTTTAATTAAAAATAGTGAATCAATAAAAAATAAATATTAAAAAAGAGTATTGAGAGAAAAAGTTATTAGCATTTGTCTTAATAAATATATCAAATTTAATTTTTGAATATCCGTATTATATTTTGAATGAAAATAAAATAATTAATAAACTTATTCAATTTAAAATATGAAAATAAATATGCAATTTATATATATATATATATATATATATTTTATATTTATAATAAAATAATGTATAAAATCGAAGATTAAAATGAAAATTGTTTTTTAGGGTTACTTATATGGGGATCCAGCCAGTTAAAAACCGACAAATTCATCAATCCCCATGCCGTTGTCCATTCCCGTCCCTTGCCTTCCACTAGTACCAAAATAACTGTTATTCAAGCGATCAAGCATTCAATGTAAACGACATCGCCACTCTAAAAACGACATCCACTCTGCTTTCTCTGTTTCTCAGTACCGAAAAAAAAAGGCCCAGCAGGTGAAACTTGTCGAGCAATCTTTTTATTTTTTGATTCATTCTCTCTTTCGTTTCCTTTGTTTCTTCTTTTAATCTTTGTATCCAATTTATACATAATCAACCACCACAAGTTTCTGATTTTTGACTGCAATTGCATATACAGATAGTGATAATTTTATTGGAAATTGAACGATGGGTTGTACTCAATCCAAGATCGAGAATGAAGAAGCCGTCTCTCGCTGTAAAGTTCGCAAGCAATTCATGAAAGAAGCCGTCTCGAGCCGTAACGCCTTCGCCGCCGCCCACTCTGCCTACGCTATATGCTTAAAGAACACTGGCGCTGCTCTCAGCGACTACACCCATGGAGAGTTCTCTCATCACCCTTCCTCTGTTGCCCCCGCCGCCGCTCCTTCTTCTGTTGAGAATCTCCCTCCCCCGCCGCCGCCGCTGCCCCCGAATCTCCAGAATTCATTGCAGCGAGCCGCGAGTATGCCGATGAAAATCCTAAAGCCGGAACCAAAGTCGGTGGGGCCCACGATAATAGAAGAGGATGAGTTGGAGTTCGAAGCTCAGGATAATGAGAAATTGACAAGGAAGCGAAGTAGCAGTAACAGAGCAACTGTACAAGATAATCATCATCCTGACAACCACATGGAGCAGGGCCCACAGCAGCCGCAGCCACAGCCACCGCCACAGCAACAGCAATGGAAAGAGGAAGCGATGCGAGGCGCAACGATGCATCAGGGATCGTCTTGGGGTGAGTACTTTTTTCCGACGATGGAGAGCATGCCGGGGCCGAGTTTAGACGAACCAGTAGTGAAGGTGGAGGAGTTGGGTCGGAAGGAATTTGAGGAAAAGGCTAATAGAGCGCCACAGGAGAAGGAGCCCATGTTGGTGGTGGAGGAGAAGGTCGAGAAGACGGTGGAGTTGCCAGTGCCAGTGCCAGTGCCAGTGCCAGTGCCGGCAGTGGAGAAGAAGGGAGTGAAGAAAGGCGGTGGAGAAATGGGGAGAAGGACTGGAAAACCTGTGAGTTTGATGCAGATATTTGCAGATCTCGACGATCATTTCTTGAAGGCTTCTGAGAGTGCCCATGAAGTTTCCAAGATGTTGGAGGCCAAGAGATTGCATTATCACTCTAATTTCGCTGATAATCGAGGTAATGGCTCATTCTCTTCTCTGTTAATGTGATACAATTACATTATTCATTTTGGTAATGCCTATGCATTTGACTGTTGAATTGTGTGCTTTAATGAAGATTAGAAAACAAGTATTCATTTTCCTGAAAAAAAGAGAAAGTTGATTGATTATCTATTTGCGCTGAACCTCTGAACTTCTCAGCTTGACATTCAAATTACCCTGCTGTTTTGTAGGACATATTGATCATTCTAAAAGGGTGATGAGAGTTATCACATGGAATCGGTCATTTAAAGGAATGCCTAGCGTTGATGATGACAATGATGATTTTGATACAGAGGAGAATGAAACTCATGCTACTGTGTTGGATAAGATGCTAGCTTGGGAGAAGAAGCTATATGATGAAGTGAAGGTGTATTTCCATGTTTACTTTGGCGTCATCCATTCTTTCATATTCTTTTAAAACTTGAACGAGTAATCATCTTTTCCCATGCTTATTTCATATCCACATTCCTTCTAGAGGTTTTACCTTGTTTTGGTGGTGGAAGTTCTTGACTTTGCAGTTTTAATTATATCTATTAGCATATGTTCAGCGCATATTTGGGGCTGACTGAATTGGAAAGGCGACTTATGTTATCCAGCTTTCCTAATCTCAATTTGGTAGGATAACCAAAAATTAGCCTTTCTTTGCTTAGACCAATTACTAGAAATTGTTGCTTTACAAGGCACTACATTTTATAATTGCATTATCTGCTTATGAAACTTATAATGAAAATGTGATAACTTTCTTGTTTCAAGCTTACTGAAAAATCTTATATGAGATTTGGCTGCTACTGGATAGGCAGGTGAAATTATGAAATATGAGTATCAAAAGAAGGTTGCTTTGCTAAATAAGCAGAAGAAACGGGGTAGTAATCCTGAACCATTGGAGAAGTTAAAAGCAGCTGTCAGTCATCTGCATACAAGATATATTGTAGACATGCAATCAATGGATTCAACAGTTGCAGAGATAAATCGTTTACGTGATGAACAATTATATCCAAAACTTGTTCAGCTTGTTGATGGGTAAGTTGCTTTAAAAAGAAAAAAAAAAGAATTTAATTGTTGAAGTTGCATGAGATCCTTCTTGATGAAGGCATACATTTTTTTGAATTTGATAGATCATAATGTACACAATTTGCTTATCTTTCTGCAAGTCTGGTCAATGATTTAGTGTTTTTCATAGGAAGTTATATGATACTCTTATGATTTTCTATCCAAGTCTACTGCTTAAAATTTATTTATAAGTTCTGCCCATTTTAGATCTATGCATCTTGTCAAATAAAATTCCAACCCGTTTGATTTTCTTACAAATTATCTCAAATAGCCTCTTATGTTATTATTCTAATTAATTTCAATCTCATATTATAAGTGCATTTGTCCTTCATTCTCCCCATTTCTTAAGTTGGCTCTCATCCAGTTCCCAGCAACTTTTTTAAACATAAATTCATTGTATGAAAATGTTGCTATAATATAATATTTTCTATTCTATTCTAGATTATTTCCACATTGGTTTTGTATGAACTTTGGTATCTTTGATATAGTGTATGACATTGGGATACCCTTAGATGTTCTGCAGTTTTTTATTAAGGGGGTGTTTGGGATTGATGTTGGGTGTCCAAAAAGCAGATTTAAATTTTTTTTGATTTAATTGACTAATTTTTTAAATTTTTTATAAACTGTTTTTCTCAAAACTTCTTATAGAAAAACATATATTTATCTGTTTTTCTCTAAAAACAGTTTTTAGAATTCAAAAAAATTAAAAATAAAAAAATTTGCTCCTAAAACGCTTTTTGCAAACGCAATGCCAAACAGACCCTTAAATGTTTATGCTTTTCCCTGTGTTTCAATGTCATTGTTGCCACATGCACTGCGCTCACTTGTCATTGCTGTTGCATCACTCATAAAGTTTGTGCATAAAGCAATAAACATAAAGGGGTTTTTTTGGCTATAAAATTGTTCTCTGGCAAACTTCAACATCTGATCGTTTGATGCATGATAATGCAATTCAGATTCAGTCATTATTTTGTTTGATGGTATGCACAAAATTGATTTACTTATTTATGACCAGATCTTTGGTCTTCTGGGAAACGACCATTCTATTGGCAAAAGTGTCCACTTATGAACACTCAATTTTTTTTTTTGTTTTTGGTGGTTGTCTGCCTTTCTTTCTATTTTCTTTTATGCTTCCGTGCACTAGCTTAAAGTAAATGTTTTTACTTGCATCAAATGTTGCTCTTTGCCAATGCACTTCGCATGTTCTATGATATAATACCTTGTGAGTTCTTTTACTGTGGTATTGGACATGAGACATGAAAAGAAAAGAGCAATCTTTTGGCTTGATTAATGGAAATACCTGCTTTCTTATCTTGTAGCACCAACCTTGTATTGTTTGAAACAAAAATAATTGTTGTGAATTACAGGATGGCAATGATGTGGGAAACCATGCGATTTCATCATGAAACCCAATCAAATATTGTATATGCCCTGAAATCATTGGACAATTCTCAACCCTTGAGGGAAACTAGTGAATATCATTATGATCGTACTATTCAGCTATGTGGGGTTGTGCGTGATTGGCATATACAGTTTTGTAGGCTTATAGATCATCAGAAAGATTACATAAGGGCACTCAAGAATTGGTTAAAGCTAAATCTCATCCCCATTGAGAGCAATTTGAAAGAAAAGGTTTCTTCTCCTCCAAGAGTTCAGAATCCACCAATTCATGCGCTTCTCATGGCTTGGAATGATGATATGGAAAAACTTCAAGATGGGGTTGCAAGAAATGCAATAAACAATTTTGCTGCTGTAATACAGACTATCGTGCATCAACAAGATGAAGAGATAAAGATGAGAGAAAAATGTGAAGCCACACGGAAGGAGCTTGACCGCAAGAGCAGGCAATTTCAAGATTGGTGCATGAAAAATGGAGTGAATGAAGAATTGGATCCTGACAACCCTCACAAGGCTGCTAGGGAAGAGAGAGAGTTGGTTGTGCTTTTATTGCAGCAGCAGTTGGAAGAGGATGAAGAAGCATGCCGGATGATTTGCAAACAGGTGAGGGCCAAATCTTTGGCAAGTCTCAAACATAGCTTGCCAGAGCTCTTTAGGGCCATGTCCGAAATTGCTCTAGCACTGTCAGTCATGTACAGAAATTTGAGATCCATCGCACAACACCAATATCCAAGCCAAAACTCATGATAACACGATTTTCTGCTTTGTATAATTTGCTTGTATACCCTATAGAAGAAAAAACCTTGGCTAGTAAAAATCGCTTGTATTTTGTAATTTATAACTCGTAATTTTGTTACTATGGTGAATGAAAACTGTCATAATTGGAGTCTTGTCGGTCTGTTTTCATCAATCTCTGCACTTTAAGCATTTTTTACTAGAATTCCTTGCATGGCGAGTTTTGGTGTGGCCAGATTTGCAGGATGCTGGAAGAGGCTTTTTATAGTATCCTGGATTTCAACCAGAAGCACGTTATGTGCCCCAGATATAATGAGCCCTCGATATAGCGCCCGTCAGATATTTCGTAACTGAGAATGTACAATTTTTTGTCTGTTAAGTAAGCTTTAAGATGTATTAGACCAATCGAGCTAGATCAATTAGTACACCTATTTTTGTACTCATGGAACAGAAGTAGGGGATCAATTCAATACTTAACTCCTTAAAACTCATGTTACCAAAAACAAAAAAAGATGTATGCTGTATGTTTTAAGATGAAAATATTCAAACTGTACAATCTGAACTGAGCCAGTGTTCTTTTTCAGATACGAATACCCTCCCTTTCTTTTACAAGTGGTGTTGATAGGCTAATTTCTCTCTTTGTTCTTTATTCCTCTATGATCACCATGTGTCGAGGAAATTGCGATACAAACCTATACAGGAGATCCTGCTAGGAAATAACTGAGAGTTTAATCCTGAGAGGAAAAAAAAAATTATTAACATTGGCGCTATTTCTTTTTGTTCATAGAAACAAGGTTATTTTTTATCAGAAAAAGATGCTGTTCTGATGCAGGATATACAATGATGTTTTCATCTCTTTTAACTTGTAAGCAATTCCTTTGCAAAAGTTGATGTTTTATTTTGACATTAGAAGAGAGCATTAGAGAAAGATTAGCAATTATATATTTACATACCATCAACGCCAAGGTGGGTTGCAATTATTGGTTATCACCCAGCACAACAACGCAGTTTTCGTGTTCGACTCTGTGTCTCATGGTTTAGATTCACTCCAGTAGGTTTTGAAGGATGTGCTCTAACCAATCTCTTCGCTGCACATGGTAGAAAGTAAAGAGCGAAATCCAAGTTCTCAAAACAAGCACAAAGGCGAAGGTGAGTCGAAACTACAGATGTCTAGATCGAGGTTCTAGTTAATACAAAAATCTGATTAGCAGTCCTGATCAACTAACTGTGTTAATAACTATCTGACGATAAAAGAAGAGTATAAACTGATTACCTATTTCACAGAAGAGCTCATTAATATTGTAAGAAGTTTTAGCAGATGTTTCTAAGAAAAACATCCCGTTCTCATGAGCAAATTGCTCTCCCTCCTGCAATATATTAGAAAACCAAAAGGAGACGATATTAATTTAGGAAATTTTCAACAGAAAAATTAAGCAAGTCTACACAGATGGCATCTTATTGGAGTATTTATAAGAAATTGTGTTGCTTGGATTTCTATTTACCGATGCCAGGAAAGAAGAATTAAAAGTGTCAATACCTCATTCTGCACATCTCTTTTTGATTGCAGATCAGATTTGTTGGCTACCAATGCCATAACCAAATTAGGATTTCCTACAATTAGAATGTGGGAATTGTATTATGAGTTGTGCAAATAGAAAGTAAGTCAATGGCATAAAGGTCTCACCACACATCTATGAGGCGCAAAATGAGAAAAAGGAAATACTAATATTCAGATGACGAAAACTTGAGATGAGCCCTCCTTTTCAGTTGATGGCCTCACCTTGTCTTTGCAGTTCTTGAACCCATTTTTTGGCTCTAATGAATGTATCCTGCAGTAGAACATCGATATCAATATGGATTGTTACTAAGGTTCTAATTCATAAGCACAGAAACAAATAGACCAAACATTGTATGGATGATGAATTAGCTTAAGTAACAAATTTCCTGAGCATAATTAATTGAAGAGATGTTTACCATGCTTGAGATATCGTATACAACTACAGCTGCCGCTGCGCCCCGATAGTACATTGGGGCCAAGCTATGGTATCTTTCTTGTCCCGCTGTGTCCCATATATCAAATTTCACAGTAGCTTCAGCTAGTGATAATATCTGTGTGAAAAATGCTGCTCCTATGGTTGGTTCCTGGATATACACCGGTGCACTTTAAATTTGTAATGCATAAATGCACAACAAAAAATAGTTAGCAAGGAAAAAACAAGGGGATGTATAAGAACCTGGTGATCCAAATATTGGCCCTTGATAAATCTTAACACCAAACTGGTTTTCCCAGTTCCCATATCCCCCAAAATCACCTGAAAATAAGTAATGAAATATATTATCTATGTTCTCGACAAGATCATGTGCCAAAATTCAATCCACCCAATAAGGATTTATTCAACATTTTAGTTCAACATCCATAATCAAAGTCTTGTTTTCCAGTATATAAGAATCGAAAGTTCTGGTCTAATTATCAAGAAAGGCATGAGACTGTTTTCTTACTACATTTTCTCTTGTGAAACTGTTATGCATCATATATCTCATGTCACGGTGGTAAAATATTTCAATCAACTGCCATTGAAATTGAGAAACACATCTCAATCATGCGGCAAAATTACTCACCGGGATTGAAAAACTGATTCAGGGAAACACAACATAATTGAAGAACTAATTTATTGATGCAGTTACAAATTAATACAATCTAATATACACTCATGCATTATGTGTGAAAAGCCAAGGAAAATGGTTTATCCATTGATGTTCACCAAATTTCGTGATCATTTAGTTCCCAATGTCAGCATTCTACAAAGGAAAGAAATTGCAATAATTTCAGGGACAACAGACTAAATTCAAAGGGAAAGAATAAAAAAGGTAGTATAGCCCTGACTAAGGGAGAGAGTTGAGAGCAATTTCTTTGAAAATAAATTACACAAGATAAAGCAAGTAAACCAGTTAATCATGAGTAAAATAATCCATGAGGGGAAAAGAAAAAGGGCTTGAAAATTGGAAGGGTAAGACATATCCACCAGCTTGGCTTGTATGATCCTGTTGCCAGGCCTTGTCATTGTTAATTTTGATGATCGGAGCACAGAACTAGAGAGAATTCAAGACATGAAGATTGCCTGTCAGAATATGATTTAAGGATAAAAAGAATTGGATCATGTTTGAAAAAAAAAAAGAAACATATGTCTGGTGGTTTCACAAGAAAAGTCAGGGAGATGACAGGAAAGAAATATTTAAGAATGGTAGGTTCTTAACTTTGACTGGTAGTTTCATTGTTGCTTGATGCTTTGCAATTCAAAAATATTGACTGGTCTTTGTGGGCCAACACCAATGAGCCAATTGGATCCTGTAGCACCCATTAAACCCACTTAATGTTTTATTGGACTTCTCATGTGCCCTATTTTAGTATGTTGGGCCTGTGCTATTTCATTTCTGCTATTGCGAGGATTGAGAGGAATATTTGTAGAGAAAATATCTTAATCCCTATAATAAAAAAAATTATGCATATTAATAAAATAAATTTCAAAAATAAATAAATAAATTTCATCATTTAATCTCTGAAATTGTCCAATAGGAAAAAAAATTATCTATTTATTATATTCTTTTAATTTATTGAACATTATGTTTATTCTAATTTTTCAGTACTAAATAAAAGAAAATAAACTTTTAGAAATTGAATAGAATAAAAATAACTTTTAAAAATTAAAAAATAAACATTTAATCAAACAAATGAGATATATTCAACAACTATGCGTTTTTCCTATTTAAAAGACTATTTTATTTGCTTCAATATCTTCTTTTTCCCTACAATTTTTTTAAAAAAAAAAATATACATAGAAGGAAAAAAAAAAGGTCATGTCCCACCGGTCCCAAAAGATGTTGAAGTAGACACCTACGCCAACAAGAAGTTGGAAGTTCCCATCACAATTTCCCCACTTGAAAACAAAACATTAAATAACAAAGACCCAAAATGAAATCTTTTAGAAACCTCCCCTCTCTTTCCTTAATTGAATTCCCCATACTCAAACTCAAAACCTCCCCTTAATTAATATGGCTGTCACCAAAGTTGATCAGCCAACTCCTCATCACTACTACGCTCCAATACCATGCCAACATGATGAAAACTACGCCGTTTTACCCTTTTACAAACCCACCACCTCTAGCTCCCCCCCTTGGCGTACTATTATCATCCCGTTCGCCGTTATCCTCCTCCTCGCCTCCCTCACCTACCTTTTCTGGCCGTCCGATCCCAGTCTCAAGATCGTACGGCTACGGTTAAAGAAATTTCATATCCACACCTTCCCCATAATCAACATTGACGTAGCGTTTCAGGTTACGATTAAAGTACGGAATGTTGATGTTTACTCCATGGATTTTAGAAGCCTGGATATGGCTCTTGGGTATAGAGGGAAGAGGCTGGGCCACGTGAGGTCGGGGGTAGGGCACGTGAGGGCCTTAGCTTCATCCTACGTGGATGCGGAGCTGGATTTCAGTGGGGTTGGAGTTCTGTCGGACGTGGTTTTCTTGCTTGAGGATTTGGCTAGAGGTAGGGTGCCTTTTGACACTGTAACCGAGGTTGCTGGCAGGCTTGGCATCTTGTTCTTTGGATTCCCTTTGAAGGTAATTAATCATGTTTTCTCCATTACTTTAATTTATTAATATGGTAATCTTTTTGTTGATTCATAAAGAATGCAAGATGATCAGCGTGATATTGACAGATGATAAAGTTATTTTATTTTATTGTTCTTTAATTAAATTTATTTAGATTCACTTGGAATTAAGCAAAGCTCCCTTGAAGTTTTAATTGAAGTGTCAAAAGAGATATCTTCGAAGCAAGTTCCACTAAATGTTTGCTGAAGTCATAATACATATATATATATTTTTAATAAATGTTTTAAAGTCATAATCAAGAGAATTCTTTTAAGCAACTATAATTAATTAGTATCATATATGATTGCAAGCTATATATTACGGCATGCAGGAAGCTTATTAGTCATGATGGTACCTAATTTAATTTGCAATTAATTTAAGCAAAATTACGAAGTTCTCTTGGGACATTTATGTATGTGTGAGTGTATAATGCTCAGTTAATTAATAGCAGAGTTTGTTGTGTTGATATATATCAGCAATTTGGAACTCAATAATAATTTAGATTCATTTACGAGTTTAATCCATTCATTAAATTAGACCTCTTTTTGGCAATTAATTGTTATATATATATATATATATATATATATATATATATATATATATATATATGCTACAAAAGGTTAATCGATAGAGATAGGCTTTAATTCGTGTATTATAATTAAATTATTTTAAAGTCATGAATGAGGAGCCCAGATTTGGAAAGAATAGAAAGGGAGTGTTATTGAATTTTGGAACCTCTCAATCCGACATTGAAAGTTAGAGAGGGAGGAAAAAAAATATTAACCTATAAAAAAACTTAATCAACTTTTAACAATTCATCTAAAAAATATCAATCCTTTACTTTTAAAATTGATTGTATTTTCTCTCTCTTGTAATGATTCACTTTGTAATATTTTTTTGAAATAGTGGAATATTATTTTAGTAGTATTTGAGAACGTAAGTATAATTGACTGAATATCGTTAAATTATGGTGTTCCATTTATTAACTATTTAATAGTTATCGTCAGGTAATCTATCTTAGTAATATATTATTCTTTAAATTATCTGAAAAAAATTATATCACAAAGACTCTAAGAATCTAAAGAAATTTATTTTTAAAGAAAACCATTTGTGACTCAATCAACTATCTAAGAATTTTTCTGTCTTAATTTTTAGCACAATTATTATTTTTGGTATAAATTAACGTGATTTACATGAACAGGCTAAAATGGCATGCCAAGTGTTGGTAAATACAAAAAATCAAACAATTATTCGTCAAAAGTGTTACTCGCTGGTGAGTAAGTTTTTTTTTTTTTTTTACTTTTTTTTTAATTTATTAATATCTATTTAACTGAAATCTGTTTTTATATGATATAGAAATGAACTTTTGAAGAGAGGTGTTACAAAAGCTAATACGAAAGAATTAAGGTTGGATATGTGAAATTAATTTAGAACATGCATATGTTCCAATATTTTAAACTTCGCTTATATACATAGTTACCCTTTGCTGTTTCTTCTTCTCATATAATGTAATTATGCAGTGAAAATTGTAATTGGGATGTGAATTTTCTTCCATGTACAAGTTAGAATACATTCTTTTTGTTTCATTTTCTTTTTTAATACAATTGGATAATTAAGTTTTAATTTAATGGTATTAATCTTGTGATGAAGATTGTAAGATCTCAAGTTCAAATATCTATTTCAACACTTTGTATCAAAAAAAAATTATATAAAATTTACCTCTCATTTTATCTTAATAACAGTTGGAGCTTTTGGAATTGATGATTAGACTTGATATAAAATTCTAGTGGAATAGGCTCAATTTATCCTTACACTATTCTAAGATTAAAGTATAAATAAATTAGACCACTCGTAGTATATTCAATTTATCCTTAACAAAATTTGCATTCTGCTTAATTTAATTAAAATAAATTTGAAAGCAAGAGCGAACTTTGAAATTCTACAATACTCAATTCAAATGGTTTCTAATTGAATATTTAACTTTTTCATGTAATTTTAAATATATTTAATATCTTATAAATTATATATATTATTTAATATTTAATTCTATTATGAAATTAATAATCCTTCTAACATCGAAATATTTGAGTTTACCAAAGTCTTTTTAATAAAATTTTATAATATAAGATAATTGAATTCAGCTCAAATTTTGAACCGAGTTTTAACATAAAAAAATAAATTTGATTGAGTGGAATGAAATTTTGTAGTGTAACATCTCGAAATACATATGATTTATGCTATTAGTAAATAATTAAACTGATTTATCCATATATATAAAATCATTGAATATCAAACAAACATAAACAATGACAAATACCAGAACCTAGCCAGAGATTGCTAGAAACATTGAAAATTAACTCCTTTCAACAATTTGGCAATTTTCTGCAAAACTAAACCCTTTAAAATCTCTAACAAATAATTAAAAAAAATGAAAAGAAACGAAATTTGTTAAGCGTTAGCAGTTTTTAACCTTTCATCATTAACCATTCTCCATTTAAAAGCTCAACCCATGTCTCTGCTTTTCTCGTACCTATAAGCTTACTTTTCCTTTGCCTCTCCTTAATAACTTAGTTGCTCCCCTCTTGAACTTCAAGAATAACAAGTAATTAATGGAGCTAAACAAATCATTTCTTTTTCTCGTATTAGTTTGTAATATTTTTTCATTATCTACTGAGGCTCATCTTCGTCATCATCACATTGCCTTGAGCCCATCACCATCACCATCAAATCCTCCAAATGAATCCTCTAATTCCCCAGATAATCCATGCAAACCATTATTTTTCCATTCTAAATTTCCATTCTTGAATCCACCATCACTTGTGAATCCAATTCTTGATAAATTGTGTGCTGTTACTCACAACCCTATTACATGTTCTTCTTTTATTACTCCTTGTTTAAGTACTGCAGATTCTTCTGTGGATTCTCATTCAGTGTTGAACTCAATCATATTACAGTTGTCTGCACAAGTAGAAAATGCAATCTCTATTGCCAAGAGATTGTGCAAGATTAAGTCTCTCTCACCTGCCTTTATTCAAAGTCTTGATACAAGCATCGAATTTTACACTAAGATTATTGGTGAGCTTCAAGATGGTTTAGTTCTTCTTAAAGCTAATGACATTCCTGGTGTCAAAACTATTTTTACTTCTGCCATCACCAAGTTTGGTCTTTGTGATGAAGCTTTTTACCAACACGGGTCGATTGTTAATGCGCCATTGGAGGGGTTTAATGAGTTATTGACCGAGTTAGCAGGTTTTGGAGTTGATATTTCTGCAAAACTCTCTCTCAAAATGAAAATTGATTAATTATTGTCTTCAATGGGACACATTGATGGCATGCAGAGCTTACCTATTAAGGGGATGTCTAGAGTACAATCTTCTCCATCTCTTAAAATATGTACAACTCCCCGATTTTATATTTAAAAAAAAAAGATTATTATAATTATTCCAAGCTAATAACAACTGTCAAAAACATTTATTCTGAATTGATTCTCAAAAACTGATTATATATAATTGAAAATTATTTATTTTCATATATAGGTCATATATATAATATAAAAAATGATTTTGGTCTGAGATTTCTTTTTTCGATAACTTCAATAAATTACAGTTCTTTTCAAAAATTTGAACAAACTTTTCGATATATATTTAGTAATAAAATATTGAATATGAATTCCTAAATATTCATATTAAATCTAGTCACGAGCTTTCCATATGCTACTAAAGAAATGATTGAAATTCCAATTATTAAAGAACTCTAACTCAACGAACTCCAAATTATTTGGACCCATCAGAATAATTATGTAAATAACTCACCTTCCAGCACTTATCAAATTAAAGCTACTCAATTATCTAAATGTCAAAGTCATCGATGAAAATTTTAATAAATATGAATGCTAAAGGCAAAGTTGGCGTACGGATAGCAGGCCTGAACTCATTTGCCTTTCTGTGAATTGAAGATGGGCCATATATAAATAAGATACGGAGCAAAATACACAATTACCTTATTTAGTAAAATACACAATTAGTGTCTAATTTGATATTTTTATCTCAAAAATAACTTCTTAGGAAACTATTTTTTTGTGAATCTAAATTCTATTTATATGTTTTTTTCATTTAAAATCAAAAATCAAAAATATAAAATACTAGATAAAAAAAAGGAAAAAGAGTGAAGTTGAAAATTAAAAAAAGTAAAAATATAAATAACAAATAAATGGAGTAAAAATGCCTTTGTTATAAGAAAGAGATATAAAATGTAATTTCCTCTTATTTACCTTATTTATATCCAACTTAACATTTTTATCTCAAAAAATAATGTCTTCCAAAACTATGTGTTCCGTAATTCTAAATTTCATTTATACATTTTTTTCTTATTTAAATTCAAAATATCAAAAATACGAAATACTAACTAAAAAATAAAAAAGTAAAGCTGAAAATTAAAACAAATAAAAAATGTAAATAAAAAATAAATGGAGTAAAAATGTCCTTTATTTATATATATATAAAAAAAGGAGTATAGGATGTAATTTCCTCAATAGTAAACTCCCAAATGGGCCAAGTGTAATTTTATTGAACAACGATTAAAATTGCAGCCTTTTCCTTTTAACCAAAAAGGACAAAAAAAAAAGTTGAATTAATGAAATTGGAACAGGTGTGTATATGAAACATAAAATATTAAGAAACAAATTAAAACAATATCATCTTGTTCAAAGAAAAAAAAAACACAAATTTGTATGTAATAATGTGCTTAAGTTCAGAATTCAAAATGTACTCCTTCTGTCACTTTTTAAGTCTTTTAAGGTAATATTATGGCTAAACAACCTCAATTCTATTTAAAAAAATATTTGTAATTGATAAAATTGTTCTTTTATTAATTAAGATAAAAAAAAGGGTAAAATCATATAAATACAATGAAATTAACAAGACAAGGATCAGATTAATGAAAACAATTAATACTATTTCTAATTTTCTTAAAAAAGGTACAAAAAAAGAATTCTAAAAAAAAAGGATGGAATTGAAGGAGTAAAAATCTAATTTAACTTAATTTGGGGCCAATTTTCGTGTTTGAAAGTTGTATAATTACTACCATTCAATTCTTTTATTATCTCAAGAACCATTCAATTATTGCATATGTTAAAATATAGGTCAATCATTCTAAAACAAATGGCATACTAAAATCGTAATTTCAAACAGCAGTGTCCTTCCACATTTCATCAATGCACTGCTGCACTGGGGATCTTTCTATATATGCCCATAACGCTGGAAAGTCGAATTATAATTTCCGAAATCCGAAAATTTAATTTCTTCATCATATCAATATTGGAATGATTAAATACAATCATGGGTCTTAATTAGGAGATAATTAACCCAAGGTCGTATATAATATTTTTTATTTTTATATCAATCTAGCTAGCTAGCTGTCATTAGTGTTGTCTATATAGATCCTCTCTAGAAAGGTACTTGTTACCCACTTTAATGCACAACTTTGCAGAAATATCAACTCCAAAGCCTGCAAACTCCGTCAATTTCTCATTAAGCCCCTCCAGTGGCCAATTAGCAATCAACCCACGCTGGTGAAAAGCTTCGTCACATAGACCGAACTTGGTAATGACAGAAATAAAAATATTTCTAACACCAGGAATGTCATTAGCTTTAAGCAGAACCAAAGCATCTTGAAGTTCACCAATAACATCAGTGTAATATTCGATGCTTGTATCCAGACTTTGAACGATCGAAGGTGACTGAGATTTAATCTTGGAATATCTCTGGGCAATGGAGATTGCACCCTCTACCTGTGCAGAGAGTTGTAAGATGAGTGCATTTAACACGGAATAGGAATCCACAATATCTCCACTACTTAAACAAGGAGTAATGAAGGAGGAGCATGTAATAGGGCTGTGAGTAGCTGCACATAATTCATCAAGAACTGGATTCACAAGTGACGGTGGATTCAAGAATGGAAATTTAGAAAGGAAAATTAATGGTTTGCATGGATTATTTGGAGAATTAGAGGATTCATATGGGGGATTTGATGATGATGATGATGATGGCGATGGGCTTAAGGCAGTTTGATGACCATCAGCCTCAGTAGATAATGAAAAAATATAAGAAACTAATACTAAAACAAGAAGTAATTTGTTTAGCTCCATTAATTATGAGTTAATATTCTTGAATTGTAAGAAGGGGGTGACTAAGGAGAGACAAAGGAAATTAAAAGCTATGAAGAAGGTAGACACATGAGTTGAGCTTTTAAATGGAGAATGGTTAATGATGAAAGGTCACAAGTTGCTGCCATATATAATTTAACAAATTATAACAGCATGTGTGTTTTTGTTAGAGATTTTAAAGGGTTTAGTACTTTTAGGGTAAACTGCGAAAAGGGGTTAATTTTCAATGTTTCTCCTCATCTCTAGGTTTGGTATTTGTGATTATTTCTGTTTGTTTGATGTTCAATCAGTTTATAGCTGCAAAGTATTATTTATTTTTAAAGCGTTAAGGTTGCAATAATTTTACTATGTATGCAGTATGCCTAAATTGGTTCAATTATATTAGCAAATTAGTTAGACATGATTTTTTATTTATTTATAATATGACGTGATTTTGTTGGAATTAGTATTTAACCTACCAAAATCAAACCAGTATAAATATATAGCGCTAAACCCAAACTACACATAGTTAATTAAAATTTAAATTCAGTCACTGATATATTAATAGATTTTTCTGCATTCCTCCATTTTTTTTTCTATAAAAACATGAGAGGTATTTTGATGGTGTGAAAATTTTTAATAATTTTAATTTAATAGTATCAATTATAATTCATAATTAAAGGCTCGAGTTCTTATTAAAAGAAATTAATTCATAATTGCTTCCTCATACTCTTTTATATCTAGAAGCAAAAGAAAATGTCAATTCTTAAAACAGCCACTAGGATCTAACTTACTCATTAACCTTAAATCAAATGCTAGTCAAATATCTAATGAAACGTTCAAAATGGAATAACAAAATTCAACTAAAATATTATATATAATATGAGTAATCCAAAATAGATAAATTTTTAGATAAATTCAGTCTACCACGTAATATGTATATTAATTCAATCACATAATAATACATATTTAATTGTTTTATTCATATTGCTTGATATGAATAATTTATATAATATAAATATAATAATTAATGAATTTGTTAACATGTTACTGTATAATCAAATTAATTTAGTGATACACACTGAATTTATCTAAAAATTTATCTATATAATTAAAATTACAAATTTACCCCTAATTATGTTGTGTGACCATGTCTAAAATATTTCCATATTATTAAGACTTGAATAATTAGATTGAGACGTTTCTTTGACCTCGTAAATATATAAAAGCCAAAGCTATAGCACTTCATAAACTCTCAGTTACACAAACCCAAATCTTGAAATTTCAAGATCTGTTCAACCATGGAACTTGGCAGCTGCTTCAACTCTGGCATCACTAATAACATGGATGCCTCTGTGAAGGGTCGCCGGTACGATCGGATTGTCTCCTTCGATGCGTTCATGGGTGAACCCAAGAAGGCAAGATGGCGATTGCTGTGGAGGAAAATAATGAGGGAAAAGAAGAAGTTTCTTGATTGTTCGTCGAGTCGAGTGCAATTTTCTTATGATTCTTATGCATATTCTCAGAATTTTGATCAGGTTCCTATGTGGTCTGATCCTGATACCATGTCTCGCTCTTTCTCTGCCCGGTTTGCTGTTCCTGCCAGAATCTTTGAAAAGAACAGTGAATTCGTATAGGCTGATGAATTAAATACATAAAGCCAGGAAAATTGTCTAGTTCATCCGGTTTTATAATTCTTATATCTCAGTTGATTTTGAATAAGTAATCCCTGCATTTTTCCTTTTTGGAATATATAATATATATAACATATATGCATATTATTTATAATTAAATTTTTTTTCGTCTTCTTTTCTTCGTCTTCTCTATCTTTTTTTTTTTTCTCTTTTTTCCACTTAGATCATAAGTAACTCAAGATTCATTTTGGATTATATTGTGCCCTCCAGTGTTGTCTTTTTTCGTAGTTAATTAGAATAGGAGAGAAAACTAGCCCATCTCATTTGTTCTTTGTATTCTTTTGAATTAGATAACATCATAACAACATGATAATAACGATAAAAAGAATTATGAAGATTGGCGAATGACTAAAACTTAAGCTGCAAGTGGGACTAATTAATTACTTAGCGTCTTTTTGCAATTTCAAGAAATGCTTTAAGTATTAAATAAGTCTGGTACGTTGAAAATGGATTGGTCTTTAAATTATTGCTGTTTCTTCACATCACACGAATGGAAGCAATTTATTGCAGTGGATGTAGAATATAATTATTAATAGAATTTGCAGCGTTGATTGTGGTACTGATTAATGGAAATTATTAAAATTATTCTGATTTAGAGGTCCAGATATTGAACAATAATGGGGCAATATAGCAGCTGATCTATCTAGAAAGATTACAGAAAACCATGTGCTGCACTCACAATGGGATCAGACAATGTATAATGATCGATGGAAGAGGGTGATATTTCTGTAGACTCAATAAATGAATACTTTATGCTTGATGTTTGAATTTTTCTTTTTCGTTTCTTTTTTTCTTGCCTCAGTCTAAAGGGCGAAGTTAAATTGCATTTAGGAATGCTTACATTTCCTGAGAACATACATTCAAAAACATTCTGATAGAAATTAGACGATGGTAAATTAAGATGGAGAAAGAGTTATTTAGTTTTAATTAAAAAAAAATTCATCCTTCTCTTCTTCTTCGTTTTTTTTTTTGGGTGTGCTGCAGAACTTATCACTACAGGGTTGTTGAGTTGACAGTTGTAGCATGTTGGAAGTCAATGCATGTGCACCAATTCTGCACAAAGGGCCCAGCTATTGCATTAAACTAAAGGAGCATGCTGATTCTAGTTCAGTTCAGTTCAAACTAATGGGTCATTGCTTAATTAGGGTTCACACCCCACGCCCCTCCTATAAGTTCGCAAACTATTTCTATGGCAAACAGGGTGGCCCTACTTATCCTGTTAATTAAAATGGCTCAGCTCCATTTCACATTACACAAATTGAAAAACAGTAGGTCACATAGCACGTGGATTACCACCAAAAGCACAAAGTGGGCAAGAATGAAACCAATCACAAGGTAATAAAGAAGTTGAAAAGATAAGGCTACAAAACCTAAGTAAATAATGTCAGATACTGAGGGATCTAATGGCGCATGCTAAACACCCTGTAGCTTTTTCTGTGCCAATTTGATCCCAAAGTAATATATAATGAAAGGGCTACACTACAACCCTATGAAACTTTAGTCCGCTTTACTCGTACGATTTAATGAAGATTTTCTTTCTTCAGTACAAAAGAGGGGAAAAATTGAGTAGGGCCTAAAAGAATCTCAATAAGCTCAAGGTTATATGTGATACAGCTCATGTGGAGCTCACAGACCGAAAGTGGCATGGATATATATATATAATATATGATTCAGGATACTAAAGTAGTCATCTACAAGAAGTAGACTGATTTGAATTTGAGTTTTGAACTATAATTGAATAGTTTGATCACAAACTAAATCTGATATTTTAACTTAATAATAATAATAATGATAAAAGGTGAAACTAATTATTAGCAGTATCTATCGTTAATGTATTCCGGTTTTATGCCCTTTGTTTCAAACAATAATTTCCTCACACAAGTACCATGGAAGTACATAGTAGAACATATACTACCCTAAAGGGGCAAGGCAATGTATACATAAGAGCAAGAGCAAGAACTAAATTAGTTAGTGGAAATGCATTATTTTTTTAATAATTTTTGGCTCCACTTCAACTTATTACGAGGTTAAAGACTAGACAACTAAACCATGAATGACCAATATTTCATGCCAATTTTCACTATGAGTAATACCAGCTGGAGGGGATGAAATCTTTACTTGATCTGACCATGTCCTGAAGATCCGCAAGTCCTAGAATGTCCACTAACCTACCCAGTCAACAATGCAACTTTGACCATTGGTGTATATTAATACTATGAAATAGGTAAAGTTGGATTCCTGTTATTGAGCTAATACACCCGACTTTTGAGAATCATGGAAAAAACAAAAATTCCAAGGACGTACCAAATGAAGCACTTGCCGCTGAAGAAAATTTTCCATGGTACTTGTGTGAGGTAAGTATGAGTCTTAATGATCACCCATTGACCCCGTCCAGGTAAGTATGCTTAGATAGATTATTTGCTCATCATTTATTCGTGGTGCACGACTCTATTCATTACAATTATCCGATGTGGGATTATTTCACTCAAAAACCGTCGACGGGTATGAAGAGAAAAAGCTCACCATCTTCCCCAGTACCCGTATACTGCTATGACGTAGCAATGGGACTGAAGTAATGATATTTAAATTCTTTTTGCTGGCAATCGCTTTATACATTTTCCATTGCAGCAGGAGCAAGTTGCTTTCACTAATTTTCTACTTTGTTCACTTCCGCAAAAGCTAAGCATAACACTAGGAATAATGGCTGACAAAACTTGACAGATTTAAGTTTTATTTTTATCCAAAGAAGATGAATCCTCCAAAATTCGATCCATTTATCATTTATTCACTCCTGTAATTATAATGTATATTAGTCATTACTTTATATTTCCTTATTATATAGAATACGGTTAATTGCTTATATGTTCTTGTGGTGTGATCATAATTTTTGTAGTTTGTGTTTTAAAATCAAAATTGTTTCAGACGTTAAGTTGACTTGTAAATGTCTATTACATATGTTAAATTCTTCTTTTCTTTTTCTTTTTTGTTTTTTTGATAGAACCATATGTTAAATTTAAGAGAAAAAAAATTAATGACCACATACATAACCTTGAGGCTTTTAAATTTTTTAATTAAATTATAACATCACTCAAATTAAAATATGTATATATTATCAGATGGCGGTTAACCCTAGTGGGAAAATAGCACAAAATTTTGAGGCCTAAGAATACGAAGTGCCAAGCATAACAAGGAAATTAGTATTGCAGCTGTCAGCATAAAAGATTTGACTAGTATTTGTGGGGTGCGCCTGGCCCTTGCAGTAGTGCAACACATGGGCGACGCTCAAAGGCCCCAGTAGCAAGCCACTGCGGCGGACCCTTCCCCTAAAAAGATAAATTTAATATCGTGTGGACCATTGGTCCACGTATCAGATATTAAACTGATAAGAACAGATAATACACTTGATCTTAGCCAAAAGGCCGAGAAAGGTATGCTCAGTTAATTCTCACAATCTTTGTTTTAAAGCCCGCCTCAGCCTTTCGACACCTTCCTATTTCGATGTGGGAAAAGGTCTTCCGCCTCTCCCACACTTGCACATAAAACAATAAATTGTTTGTGGAGTCAGGAAATCTGCTGCAATTTCTTCAAACTCTTTCCTTATGCACTATTGACTTGATAATTCTGCACATATTGTATATGGTAAAACAAATGGTTGAAGAAACCATATGCTCAACTTGCCTTCAAATAGTTTAATCCTGATGATTGAGCATTATTATTTATGCTGCCAACCAAATTGCATATTATTATTTCAAAACTTTTCTTTCTGCTGATGCTCAACATTTCCTGTGATAGAGATTAAAAGGATACCATGGCATATTTTATGCAGAAACAAAATATCATTTGGAAAATAACAAGGAGCACTAAATATCGGTTGTCAAATGATTACAGTTTCTTTTTTATTTTATATGTCTTAATATTAAATATACGAGCTATTAAATACAGCTAATTAAGCTATAAAATTATTACCTCAAAACTGTTTGTGATATACCTCATCGATCATGAGGAGCCCACAGACTGAAAGTAAGGGATATATAATTCTGGATACTAAATTTAGCCAACCACAAGGGGAAGACTGCTTCATTAAGCTATATTATTGTGCTGAAATTAGGTTTTAATGACCTCAACTGATGGGTATGTGGCATCTCTGCTGTCTAAAACCCAAATCTAGGACGATTTGAACACTAATTTCACCTACTAATGTTAGCAACAAACTCTGTCCAATATATAAAAACTGGCAGAAACTACAAGAATAACAAACAACAAACTAACAGAACGTGTTACAAAAGTACTAGTCGACAGTAAACAAGAGATATCCAAAAATTGTTCATTGTTTAATTTGATTCGTTGAATTAGTCCTTCATCACAAATTACATGTCACTGTTAACAGATTTTAGTCTAATAGTGAGATTCAGACATTCATCATTGAAGGTTACCAGTTGAAATCACTCACCCTGAGCTATAAGGATATTTACTGTTTATTTCCACAGAAATAGTACACTAAGGTTTTTGCTTTGTTTAACCAAAAGAACAAAACATCAGCATTCATTTCCAAACAGAAGTTCCATTATAATACGAGTTAATGTCACTCAAAAGAAGCTTGGCAACACATACATAAGCTTAAAACTAAAGGAAAAACCGTTATTCTTTAATCATTTTGGGCTGCACTTCAGCTTATTGCTGCGTTAAATTAAGATTAGAAAAATCTAAACCTATCAATGACCATTACAATGGTAAGAATTTCATGCATAGTGGTCCCCCAATCGGTTGAATGAATTTGAAGCGAACTCACCAGTCACCAACAACCAAAATTAGACTAATGTTGCAACCAAAGCTAGATTAAAGAGAGCCCAGAAATGACCACAACCAAATAAATACTGCAGTCAATAAAGATGCCTCGGATAGCCTGATACATGACCAAGCCTCTCTCTAACAACTTGACTGCTCCATCCCAGTTGTCTCCATCTTCCTTAGTACCTGTCATTCTTTCGTTCTCAACCTCCCCGGTGAAATTTCCGCTATCGCGAAACAATAGGCCAAGTACAATAGTTACATCAGTAAGCAGGATCGTGTAAAAAGGCCTGGAAGCAATGAAGCTTTCAGAATTCACTAGGTTCAGATGATAATCAATGCGAGATATAACCACTAGCAAAGCTATTATGAGAGAACAAATTGCCCTCATTTTTTCAGTGGATATTATGCAGTGGTTTAGTCTTTTGGATGAGAAAAATCTGAGCTGATTTAATGCCTCTAGTTTGGTTATGGTGTCAAAAACAGGTTCTGTTTTTTCAGAATCTTCAAGATTTTTATTCAATGCAGGTTCCTCTTTGATTCCAAAATCAAAGTTCATAGAATTTGGAAACTCGCTAATAGTCTTGAGTTTAACCATCTTGGATCCAGTAGCCTTATCTGCATCCTGATCAGGACCTGCTGCATATAACCATAATTCAACAAAGGAACATTTATTAAGATAGGAAAAAGTAATTACATAGTTACATTTTTCAACCAATTTTTTTGATCTTTGCATAGTTCACTTGGTGCAACTTATATCATATAGTAATTACATATAATTGATACAAATTAACAGGGATCTCATGCCTCCACGCACGGCTAAACCATAAATAACCAGAAATTTAATCTTATTTGTAAATCCGTAATATAACCATCAAATAGCAATCGCTTGTTCTAAATCCACAAGACTATCATTGTAAAAAAAAAAGGTCAGGGATTCCTTACGTTGTCAAGTAAGATAAAGAAAAACATCCTTCAATGGTATGAATTAGGATTATCGTATAGCATTATCAGTTATAACTAATTAATTAGCTCAATATTGCAAAATAAAAAAAAAATCATTAATAGCTAAAGATAAATGTCCAAAAAGATATTACCAAATACCAAGTGAGGAAACAGGGATGGGAAAAATGGATACCGTCGATTGAAGCAAGATGATCAGGAGAGAACATAATGGGTGGGGAGGATTCGGTGTGTGAATGATGGCTATGAGTGGGTGTCGATGATGCATCGAGAGTTTTGATTTGGCCTGTGATTAGGGCCATGCGATCGACCCCTTTGTCCATGATTCTTCTCCTTCGTTCTTGCCTCACATTGCTCGTCATTTCTCTCTCTCTCTCTCTTCCTCTCTGCAATTTATTTATCCGTGCCTCTGAAAAATGTTCATTATAGTTCGTTATTACTGTTAGATGAACACTGATACGTCGTCGTTAACTTTAAGAAAATGTTCATTATAGTTCGTTAATTTCTGTTAGATGAACACTGATACGGCGTCGTATTAACTTGAAGTTATTATTTTGTAGTACATGAAATTTCTTATCATATTAGACGACTATTTATTTTTTTTTTTTTTAAATGGATGTTAGCCATTTTCTTAATTTTTTGAAAAATATTTTCTTAATTTTTTGAAATATAATTAATGACAATGCACAACTAATCAAAAGTCAGAATATATTCTTGTTTATAAGGGCTTGTATCCGCACGGCACTTTTCAATTGTAGTCTCAAGTTTCTTTTTTTATTTTTTAATATTTATATCAATTTTCTTTTTCTTTTTCTTAATTTTTGTCCCAAGTATCAAATCAATAAAATGAAGAATCAACAGAAATAGTATAGAAACATACTGTGGATATCAAAATCATATTACGTAGAACATAGAGCTAACAGAAACAGGTCCGCCAGATGAGAGGTATTATTGCGTAGATGGTGGGCAGCCCTATGAGTCTCCTTTATAAGCAACATCTCAATCTTGCTTCGCTCTTTTCACATGTAGATATTCATTGATTCTCATTTGATAGAGCAATGTCAGTATTAAAGTAGTGAAGATAGTTTTACTATTATATTTTCGTATGATATTTGATTCAGTATTAAATAATGAAGATTGTGTGATAAAAATAATCCCAGGTTTCTTGCAAGATTCAGAAAAATAAGGAGGGTTGTAGGTGGGTTCCAGCTGCATAGATTTTCAGGACTTATTTTTCTTTATATATATTTTGTATCCATAACCTTCTTATCTGATTCACAACAAACACAGCATCACCCATATATGTTTCCTATCCTTTGGAAAATTAGTTTGCCCCTTTCAATCATTTATGATCTGTCCGCTTCCCATATAACACAGATCACGCAACGTAGGTAAGGGAAGAAGAATCCAGGAATCCATGGGAATACTGATTAAGTTGACAAATCAAAAATAACAATTATTGAATAATATCCTAAAGTTTTTTTTCTTTAAACTGCGGTTTAATTTCAATTAAAATTAAAATCTCTTTCCTTTTTTTTTTTGACAAAATCACAATTTTAAACTTACAGGTAAATGAACTACTCTAAATAGAACTGACAGATAATATCGAAAGTTTGAACTTTAATGGGTAAAGGACCTATTCTAAACGGTCCTTCCAAAAATTATCGTATGCCACAATAAGCGGCAAGCACACGGTATTCTTTAGTAAAAGGCGAAAGAATAGTTCGCTTTGTGCTTACAGCATGGCTCCGTGAATAACAGAATTCAATCTTCCAATATTATAAGAAAGTTTCACGCAAGGGATGCTTGCTTTCAACCGGTGTGGGATAAATATGATGCATAAGGTAACATATGATGTTTATATATGAAATTATTTACTCTTTAGTGCTACCTTAAATTATTGAGATGGAATATATTATTTCTGAAAAATTGAAATTAACATCTGTCATGTGCTATTTACTAACTTCCAAATAATGTGAAAGAGATATCTGTGTTCAATGTCCTGCTTGATTTAATTTGCTGCCGTTAGACATTTTCCCTGGAAACTATCTATATCACCTCAATTTATCTTTCTCCGCCTAATTTTGCCCTTTCAGGATTTCTCTTTTCATTTTGCTCCCACTATTAATTTTAATTTTGCAAACTATCACCTTCGAAAAAATAACTTTTAGTTCCAGATTTGGAATTCAAGCCCCAGTCATATCCGCTATAATAATAAATTTTTGTATATTTTTTTTTCTATATAATAACTTTTTATGAAACCATCTTTCTATGAAATTTCAACTAGTATTAGAATTCATCACAATCTTCCGATTTTGAAAATAAATTGTAATACTATAAAATTAAAACCCAATTAAGTCATGTTAATTTAAATTTATGAGTTCTCAAATTTGGACTAAGCACTCTTTGTTGAAATTATTACCTAGCTTTTGGAAAAGTTATAACCACATAATTAAACCCAGAAATAAAATCTTTTAGACCAGTAAATGTAGCAAAATAATTAATTTGAGAAATGTTAAATTTAGCATATTTCTCATGTTTGAATCCCAATTCAACCTCTAGTGCGTGTGTATATACATATACATACATTGATGTAGGGTACATACAAATAAATAAATTACAATTCCCATCTAACCACGTAATAGCATCTATGGGTCCTCTCACTTAAAAAGGCTCTGGCGGTTAGATTTTGCTGAAATAGATGATTTGATATTTTTGTGTATACGTAAAATTTATAATCATTCGTGCTATTATTATGCATTATTTAGTAGAGTCGAAAGTTTACCTGCAGCCTGCCAGCCTAATCATTAAGCTATATTTTTGTTTACTTTCCTTCAATTAACTCTGTACTTCTCTTCAAAATAGCAGACAAACAGTTCTAATTTTAAAATTCCAGTAGCAAGATTTAATTTCAAAATTTATAGTCTTATATGGTGAGCTATAGTCTTATATGATATTAAATTAATCTTTTCAGGGGGAGAGCGTACCACAGTGGCTTGCTACTGGGGGTTCACGAGTGTCGCCCTTGCCTTGCACTTCTGAAAGGGCCTGGCGCACCCCACCAACTCAGTCGAAACACATTTTTCATGTGGTTTTCCATCTCGTAGTTGCTTACTCGGTTTGCTCAAATTGTTTACCAGACTACCAGAGCCTTTTTGTTTGACTCTGCTCCTGCTATTTATCTGTTATAAATGCACAAAAATAGAAAATTGCTTCATATACATAACGACAGGACATAATTAACATGTAGCAATGTTAGTGTTAAACTATTTAAAGATAGTTTTGCTATTACAGCAATGTTAGTATTAAAATAGTGAAGATAGTTTTACTGTTATATTTTCGTATGATATTTGATTCAGTAATAAAATAAAGTTAAATAATGATTGTGTAATAAAAATAAGCTCAAGTTTCTTGCAAGATCAGAAAAATAAGGAGGGCTGTAGGTGGGTTCCAGCTGCATAGATTTTCGGGACTTTGTATCCATAACCTTCTTATCTGATTCACCACAAACACAGCATCACCCATATATGTTTCCTATCCTTTGGAAAATTCGTTTACCCCATTCAAATCTGTCCGCTTCCCACATAACACGGATCACTCAACGTGTTGAAATATGACAATCCCACATCGGAAAGAGATGATTTTTCCACCATAGCATTAGGCTATAAAAGGACTTCATCCCCTCTTAACAATTCATCCCTAAAAACACCAATCCATCTACGGTTGTTTTTTCCCTCTCTCTCTTGTAATATTTCACTTTGTAATATTTCTTTGAAATAGTGAAATATTATTTTAGTAGTGTCCGAGGACGTAGGCATAATTGGCTGAACCTCGTTAAATTCTGGTGTTCCTTTTATTTCTATTTAATAGCTATTGTCGGCTCTTTTACTTTGTGATATATTGTGCTTTAAATTATCTTAGAAAAATTCTGTCACCAAGACTCAAGAGTCTAAGGAAGTTGGTTTTTAAGGGAGACCATTTGTGACTCCATCAACTACTGGGAATTTTTCTTTGTCTTAATTTTTGGCACAATTATTCATTTTGGTGGAAACTAACCCGATTTCCAGTAAGGGAAGAAGAATCCAGGAGTATATAAAATTAAAATCTCTTTTTTTTTTTTGACAAAATCACAATTTTGAACTTACAGGTAAAAGAACTACTCTAACAGAACTGACAGATAGTATCAAAAGCCTGAACTTTAATTAGTAAAGGACCAATTCTTAACAGAACGGTCCCTCCAAAAATTATCGTATGCCACAATAAGCAGCAAGCACACGGTGTTCTTTAGTAAAAGGCGAAAGAATAGTTCGCTTTGTGCTTACCGCATGGCTCCGTGAGTCGTTATTAGGATAAATCTTCTAGCTATATAAGAAAGTTTCATGAAAGGGATGCTTGGTTTCAACCGGTGTGGGATAAATTAATATGATGCATAAGGTAACATATGATGTTTATATATGAAATTATTTACTCTTTAGTGCTACCTTATCATTTTTTGGTAAAAAAAAATTATTGAGATGGAATATATTATTTCTGAAAAAATGAAACTAACACCTGTCATGTGCTATTTACTAACTTCCAAATAATGTGAAAGAGATATCTGTGTTCAATGTCCTGATTGATTGAATTTCATTTTAGTAGTAATCTTTTGTTTAATAAACTGGGTTTGATGTTTGATAGGTGAAGTACTGTTGCAACCTTTGAAATTACGAGCTGAGTTATTCTAAAAGAAAATATGTTATATGGATTTATGGTAAATTGAAATTCAAACTATTATTTTTTAAAACAAAACCTCAAGGAGAAAAAATACTTGTTTCAGATTTGAGAGCCGAAAGCAAACTATTCCTTGTAAAATTGCACCCAAAAAAAAGGTTATTGGAGTTGTTCAATTACAAATGCCAAGGTATAAAATATTGTGGAAAATAATGTCAAATTGCAAAAAGTGGTGTCTGAAATCTAAGTTTGCTTCATAAGAACTCTCTTTGAAACTTTTTTAGAACAAAATAAATGCGTTCACATAATTTCATTTTCAAGACAAAAAGAATTAATTTTCAAACCGATAATCTTTCCAACAAAAGCAACGTTAAATATCTTAAGAGCTTAAGTTCAAATAAAAAGAATTTAAAGAAATGAAGTTATACAATTTACCCTTCATATCAAAACACATACGAAAGTTTTACTCGGTTCATTAATATCTTGTTCCGATCTTTTCTTTTTGTTAGCTTGGAGGTGTGCCTGTATTACAAGTTTATCTTGTATAGAATGTGTAAAATTAGGCATGTAGTTATGCAGTAGAAATAATAATGGTATTGCACCTTACAGTGCATAAAATGGTGAAGTTGAAGATTTAGAAAGGAGCTAACAATTCTAGTTTTTATTATTTCAATTTCTCTAATGTTCAATGCTCAAATTCTATGATTTGTGATGTGAAAGAATTAAAGAAACCAGCAATTCAAGTTCTATCCGTTGACAAACGCAAGGTATGGATAGAGCTGAAACCACATCCCACATGGAACAGCGAACAAAAACAGAGGCCATGTTTACAGCCTATAAAAAAAGGGATTAGAAACTGTTCAACTCATACCTTTCTCGGCCTTTTGGCTAAGATCAAGTGTAGTATCTGTTCTTATCAGTTTAATATCTGATACGTGAGTAATACGCTCGCATGATATTAAATTTATTTTTTTAGGGTGAGGGCCTGCTGCAGTAGCTTGCTACTGGGGTTCTCGAGTGTCGCCCTTGCCTTGCACTGCTGTAAGGGCCTGGTACAGCCCCACCAACTCAGTTGAAACATTTACCCATTTTCTTTTGTATTCGTTCCTTATGTGTCTTATAGTATAGCAGTTGTTTGCTTTGAATGCAGTTCTTTCAATTGTTAACCAGAACTTTTCTGTCCGACTCTGCTCCCGCTATTCTTCTACTAGTAATCAACAAAAATAGAAAATTACTTAATAAGCACTACATAATTCACATTCCTTTAAAGGTGGTCTATACAATTTACTGTTACACATTGAAAAGAAGTGGCCTCTGGGGGTACTAGTGATTGAGTTGAAAAATATCAACTATAAATTATCCTGCGAATCAACTTCCGAAGCGTTTTTCAACTGTCGTTAAATTCATTAGTATCCAAATGTAGACCAATTAAACAAGGATTCGCTAATCCAAATCTGTCCTATTAAGAAATTGAATCATGAACGGAAGGGGCAAGAAAAAAAAACAGATGCAATCCGTGCAGAACTAGAAGGGCGGGCGGATTCTTAAGTTCAAAGTATAGAAGTATCGTGTTGCTTCATTTTTTTTATTGTAGGTTTTTGGTAAAACACATTTCTGCCTCTAAAGACCAAGAAGTTAGTGCTTTTGCATGTAAGTATTAATGAAGAACCTAAATTTGAACCTAGACCTGACAAAGGACACCCTAACCAAAAATCATCCTATGTCACTATAAGCAGCAAGCACTCGGTATTCTTTAGTAAAAGGCGCAAGAATAGTTCGCTTAGTGCTTATCGCATGGCTCGTTCTATTTTGGAATACGATTGCTACCAACTATATCAAGTTTAATTGAAAAGGTGCTAGACATCAAGCGGTGTGGAATAATTGCATCATTTCGATCTTGATTTTGATTTTGATAATTGTTACCCAGATTCTTTTCTCTTTCGTTTTTCCTATAAATTATTTATCTGTATGTAGTGCTTTATTGGTAAAAGAAATCTTATTCAATTAGGTTTATCAAGGCGGTAATACATAGTAGAAAACAATTACAAATTGCAAAAGGTGGTGTTAGAAATTTAAATCCGCTGCATGAGATATATCTCCAAATTAGTTTTAGACCATCATAATTTGAATTCACATGATTACTTTCTTATGACATAAAAATCCATACATAGTTTGAATGTGAGCATATAACATACGAATTGTTTTAATCAATTATTTTATAAATTCAGTTGCAATAGCTATCCTCCCAAATGGCACATAGCAAGAAGTGAGAAACAGCAAAAGCTTGTTGTATTCACAGAACAAATTTGCATTAAAAAAATAAATGAATTGAGCAGCTAATTAGTATCTTTTTGTTATTTTTTCTGCATTTTTTTAATTCATTGCATTAGATCATTACGCAATGATATATATATGTCTTTATTAATCCACCGCTAAGCAGCACTGTTACAAGTATAGGTAAATCTTCTCATAGTTGAATGAGCAAGATAAAGTGTAGGTAAATCTTCTCATAGTTGGATCGATCCATGGAATGGATTTAATTTTAGAGGGGCCAACTTCCCTGGGATTAAATTCTGTCACTGATTCTGTAATCATCCTGTCAAGTGCAATAGAATAAATATTACATAGCATAACAGTTTAACTTAAATTCTTTAAGCAAGTTAGATTATAGGACATAAGAAAGCCATTCCCAGTTCAATCTCGTTGCTATAGCATAGCAGTATGTACATGGATAACTCTTTTCAATGACATAAAATCCCACATCGAGACAACTGTGAAGAATGGAGTAGTGAACCACTAAATAAATTAAGAGGATATTGTTCTTTAAAACATACTTACCTGGACGGGATCAATGGGCGATCAAGTAGGTCCATGGCCTAGACAGATGGCCTCCATTGCACTTGGGAGTTGTGTCTGTCTAAGGTCTCCCCAAGTGGGAGAGTCTACGTCGTAATTTGTGGCAGTGGGGGCCTGCGTTCGCGCGCCCCCTATCAAATTGTAGTCGAATATTTCAGAGACCGAGTAAGTGTATTTATTTTGCTGCTCTATGTTCCATTCTCAAAAAATTCGTCTATGTAAAATGTGAAAGTCATTGAAGATCCCTGGTTAATCGTGCAAATTAAACAGAATACGGCCAGAGACATGTAAATAGATATTATAAGAAAGTTTGGATAGTATGTCATGTAAAATTTAAAAGAATTGTCAAGATTAAAAATCTCAATAAAAAAATTGTGAAAATATAGGAAAGTTTGGATATTATGTCATTATGAATACATCTTTGAATATTATAAGCAAACGGAGGCATTTATGAAAAGTGAAGATAAGAAAAATATATTTAATAATTATACTGTATAATATAATATAGTTAATGCTGATTAAACTAACATAAATTTGAAGCATAATATGTTATATTCTAGCTTTAAATGGGAAAGAGGACACATACAACAATCTAAATCAGTAGTCTAGCAGAGGTTCAAAGATTATAGACTAAAAATGCTGCTTATGCAATCAGTTAAGCAAGTTTTAGTTATGATCTTCGTTGTCCTTGCTCAAGATATAAATCCATTATCTTCAGTCCTTGTTCGGATCCAATTAATACTGACCCGTAAGCACCAACTGTTAAATGGGATGTGAGCTTTATTTATGGAGAATTCATTGTTGAACAAATCGTAAAATGGTACTGTCCCAGTTTCCTGCATTATGAGTCAAATAATAGCATATAAAATATCCACAAAAAAATAAAAAAACAACTTGGGATTGGAAATTGGAATTCTATTTCTTTTTTGTTTTTTAGTACAGATTCATTGGTTACTGACTTGCTGTTAAATGAAATAACATGGAGAAGAAAACAGAAGAAAATTTTCGTTTCTTCCAACGTGAGTTTTGAACGGCAAGGGGTTGTCATAACTCACAGATCGTTGTATTTTGTCCTTCCAAATTCCACTTCGCAAGAAGAGGAAATACGCAAGGCATAAATAAGGAAATTAGTTTTCTCAACCCTTTGGCTAATTAAGATTAGGTGTAGTATTTGTTCTTATCAGTTTAATATCTGATATGGGTCACATGATTTAAAATTAGTTTTTAGGGAGAGCCCCTTGCAGTAGTAGGTTGCTACTGGGGTTCTCGTATGTCGTCCTTGCGTTGCACAACTGCTAGGGTCTTGCGGTTGGCACACCGCACTCGGTGGTAAACATTTGTCCCACAATGTCAACATTTTTCCCTTTCTGTAGTTCGATTTTACTAATGTTCAATGATTTTCAATAAATTTTTCAACATGATGTTTGAACTTGGTAAGGATGTTAACTGCAAGGGCCTGGTACACCGCACTCAGTGGCAAACATTTGGCCCCCCATTATCACAGCATTTTCCCCTTTCCATAGTTCGATTTTACTAATGTCTGATGACTTTCAATAAATTTTTCAACATAATGTTTGAACTAAATAAGGGTGTTGCTGCTTACTTATTGTTATCAAATAAGAACTTCGAAACTAATTGGATTTTTTGGATTGTTTCATTTATATATTGACTACTGTTCTTTTACTCTATAATGATAGAAAAATTCCTCCATATTCATAAAGATAGACAACATACTTTACATGGTATAGCAAATCTTTATTGGTCTCGTTTAATGGTGGTTTCACATTTTTCCATACCCAATCGTATCATGAAGAAGAAACTTTAGGGGTACTGATAATTGACTGGAAAAATCAAAGTGCATCGATTGTTGCATGGATCATTTTACACACAGATTTTCTAACTTCAGTTCAAATTCAATTCGATTGAAATAGCCAAATGGGAAACAATGGAGGATTTACCATTCCAAATCTGTCCTATTAAGAAAACTGAATGAAGGAAATGAGGCAAGAAAAGAACAGGGTTGCCGTCCGTGCAGAGTGGGTTGCGAAGTCGAAAGTCCTAAAATTTCCTCTTGGTGGAAGCCCAAAAAATTTTCTTGGATCTTTCTTCAACATTAATCCTTACCGTATAACTTTAAAGGGAAGAGAAGTACATTCCCTGTATTATAGAATAGAAGTATTTAGCTATACTGATGGTTGAATTTATTCTTTCATGTTCTTTATTCTCTTGCTTATGCATTTCAGCACATATTTCAGCCACTGGTTAAACCCAAGCATTAAGTTCCATTCAAGTCCTTTCCCCTCAAAGATTCAATAATAACAAATATAATCTAAGTGACTGAGTAGAAAATGAATAATGGGTAAAAGCCAGAGTGGTATTTGAGCTCCAGTTTTTAAATATTGCCTCCCACTAACAGTTGTAGTTAAGATAAGCTATCTTTTAGGGGGCAGACTGAAGATAGAGACTACACTATCATGTGCTAGTATTTTTTGGGTTGCTAATATCTTTGACCTTGTTATCGGAAATAGATCATATTAAAAATGATAAAGGACATACTCCAGATAGAGGTGCCCTTAAAATCATCCTTGTTATCAGAAGTCTTAAACTAATAATCGTATGCGGGTTAGCGCCAAGCACCTGGTATTCTTTTTTTTTTTTTTTTGGTAGAGTACATGGTATTCTTTAGTAAAAGGCGAAAGAATAGTTCGATTGGTGCTTACCTCATGGCTCCATAGATAGTTGATATAGATTGCTTTCAGCTATATATGCAAGTTCAATTGAAAAGATTTTTCTGTCAAGTAGCGTGGATAATTGCATAAATTCACAGGGTTTAAAAGAATAATATATATGATGCGTATGCTTAGCAGTTAAACATCGACTGGTTTGGCTGACAATTTTGCTATAGCATATTTACCTGTACAGCTGTATGCTAATATTTAATAGGCTTAATGCAAACAACTAAGATAGAAAGAAATTAAAACTGTTCTAGCTATTTTTGAACCACTACAATGTTGAAATATAATATGAACTGCTTTAAGCAATTATTTTGTACTAGTTAGTTTAGTTGATTACTATCTCGCAATTATTAGATTTACTCTCCATCTTATCTCATCCACGTCTTTCATGACAATATTTACTTAAATTAATGTACCTGTACAACAGAACTCTTGTTCCAAAAATGGGATGGGAAGGAGCAGCAACAACTGAAGTATTACTATTTGGTGCTACCAACTGCTATACTAAATGGCCCATATTTAATTTGGGAGATAAATAACTTAAATTTGCTCATATTTGTAGATATAAATCAACATTTTTAAAAGCTTGGACTAGCTCTGTTGAAGGACTAACAGAAATTATCGAATGCCACAATGTGGTAAACAAACGGGTATACTTCAGTAAACGATGAAAGAACAGCTTACTTTGTGCTTTTCCTCTTTCTTATTACTTAAATTATATACTCAATTCCCCGAATGTAGTTTTTCCACCTTCCCAACTTTTTGCGACTACAATGAATTCCATATTAATATGTTAATTACTTCTTTTCCAGAAAATGATATTTTGACATTAACAATTTTCAACTTACAATATTTGCACATATAACACGAGTTTAAACTGAGAATTGTAGGGCTTTACCCCAAAGGGAGCCCTTCCAGAAATTCTCCGAGGCCTGGGGCAAACCCAGGCCGGGGAGGGGGTTTGGAAATAGTTTTCAACCAGCAATAGACGCGCCTCGGTTAGAACCTCACTAGCTGCGTCATTGCCCCAAGCGCAAAGATGAATACAATTTATTTCATCTCCGACTTTATAGTACATATGTACGACTCTGTTGACATTTTTAAGCGATGTGGGATTACAAAACTTTAATGTTGTTCACGTTCTTATGTAGTTCTAAGTTCTAACCTCGCTTTTCGCTACTTGTTTTTCTTCCAGTTTGAAGCATTTAAGCAATGCACAACTTTCGTTTCACTTTTTGACATCACATGCATAAATTGCAAAACATGATTATTAAAGAAATCTAAAATCAATCTCAAAATTTAGACTTTAAAGAATTACTCAAGCTTACAAGCAAGAGACATGGAATTTGCCACAAAAATGGACCAAACAATATATTCAACAACAATAACAATTTCAAAAAAGCTAGAAGTTAAAGAAAATTTAATACTGGGCATTGCAAAAAGATATATTGAATTGATTTGAACAACTTCGTGCAGTTGAGGGAAAACATCATTACTTATTCAATGAATTTGGCAGGAAATTCAATTTGCATGTAGTAACAAAATTGGCTATTATATGCAAAATAATGTCTCATCTTATTAATTCATAATAACATGCTTAATTAAACATCATTATTCCACCTAAAAACGAAAATAAAAAAATTGTTTATATAGCCAGTGTTAGTGTATTTAGTAGATGGGCACCTGCTGAAAATGTAGATAATAAGTAGAAATTTTTCCTCAAAATCATGAATATATGCCTCTTGTTTAGTTGGTATGAAGTAAAATCAATGGACCCAATAATGACATTTTATAATTCTGAAGCACTAAGTAGCTTAATGAAACCAAATTGAAGAAGAAATATCCAATTGCCCCAAATCTGGCACAAATTTTTCAAGCAGTAGGTGAAGAATTACAAGCTCATAATGGGAGTCAGCATCTCTGTAGTGGGAAATAGCAGTGTGGGTCGCCAGTCACCAATTAATGCATTACGCTCAATTTCGCCTAGCAGGTGATTCTTTCAATACCAATATAAAATATTCCACCAAATCCCCGGATAATCACACGGTGCTTTGCTCAATCTGTTTATGGGCTTGGCCCAAATATTTTTAAGCTGAGTTTTTTTTTAATAACTTTGTCAAATTCAAAGAAATCGAATAAATTTTTATTTTTTAATTAGTAGGATCAAATATATAATTTTTTTATAGTACAATGACAATTTTCCTTAATTTTTTTATTATAATGTATTAAAAATTTTATTTATTATGATTATAATGTTACACATATTTTTTTTATGTGTTTTTAGTTTTTTATATTTTTGAAACTGTTGGATGATTCCTGCCTTGTTAATCTTGAGGCTTTCTTTTTGTTAAAATGTTTTCTTTTTATTTTCTTGGTCAATTAATTGGTTGAGTGATGATTTTCTTTTGATCATGAATTTTATTGTTCAAAAATAAGATTTTAAATTAAACTTATTTGCACTAGAAAAGGAACTGATCATACTTTTATTTAGGCTTTAGATAATCTAGTATTGGTAGAAAATAGTAGAATTGTGAAAATAAAATTAGGTTATTTTAAATAAGGTTAGATACATCATACATTCAATATTTTGATTGAGTAATAAGATTTTTGGCCAATTTACCATTATAAATACTATAACAGCTCGAAATAAAAAAATTATAAAAGATACTAAAATTAACTTCCTATTTCTTTTATTGGTTAATTTATATAAGGTGTTTTTTTAACCAATTTATATAAGGTGTTAAACCCCCAAAAAAATTAGAAAATTTTAAATATTTGCTATTATTTTTTTTTCTCGTTATACTTAGACATGAATAATTAAACTCTTAAATAGTTAACTTTTAGGATCATTATTTTTTTATCTCCTTAACCGTATTTGTTCTATTATTCATTAAAAATGGATAATTCGTGTGCTTCTTTTTTAGAAAGAATCTAATTTAATGGCAGACTAAATGGAAATAAAAAATCCCACAAGGTATGAGATGGATATAAATATGGAATTTTTTATTATTATTTTCAGAAATCATATCAATGAAAAAAAAAATTCTAACTTAATTTATTTACATAAAGAAGTCTACATTATGCAATTTAGACATGTGTAATGTTAATTTCACTAATACTCACACCTAAAAATTGTTGAGAATCAACCAATAAGTGCAATCAGCTGTATGATCAGAGAACTTTATTTCAAAAAAATAAAAATATATAAGAAAACTTCCTTTGGTAAGTAAAGTGAATAATCTCATGTGTCATGACACTGCAACCATATAATAATACAACACGCCAATATATATAAGAAAACTTCCTTTGGTAAGCAAAGTGAATAATCTCATGTGTCATGACACTACAACCATATAATAATACAACACGCCAATAGACCCTCCAATATATCAATGTATCTCATCATCCATACATAATGAATTTGTATGAGTACATCATAACATAATAACAGTAAGAAATAGCATTCTTATTGAGACTATAACTCATCAGAAATTCAAAACACAAAAAGATTAATTAATTAACAAATGTAGATTTCTTACTATAATTGGATTCACAAATTAACTTTTAAATAGCAGATCTTATGTCCTTTCTTAATTTGATCTTTGGCTCAACAAACAGACCCCAAAAAGCAATATATTTTTTTTATGCAAAACTATATGTGTTCTTAGTCTACATAGCAATGGACTTAATTTTGTTTATATCGAATAAGATCCCGAAAGGCATTAAAATACAATTTCAAGAATTTTAAGGTAATTGTTTATATAAGACTCGAACTCGAGACATCAAGTTAATCTGTAAAAATTTCATGTCAACTCATACACATTATCTTGGTTATCTAAAAAATAATTTAACATATAAAATAAGATTAAAATTTGAAAAACAACATTTATTTTTTTCAATTTGATTGTTGCCTCAACAAACAAATCCCAAAAAACAATATAGATTTATTGTGTGAAACTGCAGGTGTTTTTAGTTTACATGTCAATGTACTGAAACTAATTTTGTTCATATCGGATAGGATCTCGAATGACGACAAAATATTATTTCAAGAATTTTAAGCTAGTTGCATACTCAAAACTTAAATTCAAAATATCTAGTTAAGCTGTAAGAATTTTGTGTCAATTCATCAACATTTTCTTGGATATCGAGAAAACAATTTAACATATAAAATAAGACTTAAATTTGAAAAATAACATTTAATTTTTTCAATTTCACCGTTGTCTCAAACAATAGACCCCAAAAAATAATATTTTTTTATTTAAAACTATAGATGTTCTCAGTTTATATTTCAATAAATTGAAACTAATTTTATTCGTAAGATTCTAAATGATTGTAAAACACTCATTTAAGAATTTTAACATAGCTGCATATGTAAGATTCAAACTCGAGACATCTGACTAATCTGTAAACATTCCTGTCAATTTATCCACCCTCTTGAGTATAAAAAAACAATTTTCTATATAAAATAAGATTTAAATTTGAAAAACAGCATTTGATATTTTTAAGTTAAAGTCGCATCTTCTGTCTTTTTTAATACCCTATTTATGTTAATTACTTAATGCAATTAAAAAAACGCATATATATATATATATATATATATATATATATATATATATATATATATATATTCAAAACATCCATTTCTAATATCTTAGATGCGACTTCACTACCCACCACCACCACCACCGCATTTATATATTATTCCATTGTTCCATTGCGTCTAACCAAACTAGAAAAACTTAAGTTCAGACAAAAGAAAAAAAAGGAAGAAAAAAAATGCCCAAAAAACTGAAAAGCATTCAAGAATATATTTGCAAGATAACAACCCCTCCTTTGTCATCAACCATATTGGGCTGCAAGCATCCAAGAACCAATTCATTCACCGTTCATCGGAGCTTACACCAACCTGATCACCAAGATAATCACAAAAAGGATGAGTCTGCAACGCTATCTGACATTGATCAGTTCCTGTTAGAGAATTTCGAGTCTCTTTATATTGAAAATGGCTATGAAGATCATAAACAGAAAAAGAGAGTTGAAAAACAAGAAGAAGAAGACGGAGATGATTATCATTATCATCATTGTCATCATCAAGTTCTAAGCGAGTCAGGTGGAATTTTATTCGAATCTCCAAGATTCATCGATCCACCGCCGCATTTTTGTGGGTCCCAAAGATTCTTCGTGGCCACCGGACCATCCAGCTCGCTTATCGAGGAAGCTCGGTTGAGCATGACCTCCACCTCGGAGGAAGGCGGCTCAAGTTCAACTTCTACCAGCAAAAGAGCCACCGTCAATGACTCTACGACGTCGTCTAGAAGTTGCGACGACGATGGTGCGAATAAGAACGTGAATGACGATGACTACATCGCCGTAAGAACATACTCCCGAAGCCCATATGATGACTTCCGGCGATCCATGCAAGAAATGGTGGAAGCAAAATTGGAACAGGACGGTGAAGTTGATTGGGATTACATGGAAGAATTATTAATTTGTTACTTAAATTTAAATGAGAAGAAGTCACGCAAATTCATAATAAGTGTTTTTGTGGACGTTACCGTGGGTTTGCGTCAACAGTATTCAGACAGCGTCAGTGTTCCGGCTCCTGCGAGACAAGGGAGGAGCAGCGGTGGCGGTACTGCTTGAAGTGCAAGAGATAGGAGGAGGAAATCAAGGAATGTTACGTAAGATTTTGGAGGAAAATTATGGTTAGGTGATAAACTGTTTTTGGACTTATTCGCCTTAGGCCTCACATGCAATATGCAATATATTAGATGTTAATTAGTAAAAAAAAAAAAAACTCAAGTTCATGATTTTAGATTTGTAGTATTTGTGGTTTTTGGTGAGAGATTGTGGATGTTTGAGAGATAAATTGAGTTTATCGATTAGAATAATCTAATTAAATAGTAATATATATTTAATTGTTTTATTTTCATTATAATAATTAATAAATTTGCATTAAAAAAATTTCATATTAAGATTAGTCTTGTCGGCGTACCCCCGGTAATTTTACTTGGGAGTATGGCTGACGTACGTCGAAGGAGTGGTGTCTCAACTATTTTAATTGTTTTAAACTTATATATGTTGAGTTTGTTTGCCAGCTTAGAAGTTTGATTCAATTTTTATTTTATATATTAATAAGTTCTTACAAACCTAATTTAAATAAAAAAAAATACGAAAGAAAATAATTTAGTTTAAGTTTTACTGTACTCTCTTTGCTATTTCTTACTGGGAGTGGAGGAACATTCTCCCTTTTAGGTTCTACTGAAATTGATTGATATAGTGATTTACATTTTAGAATTTAGAGTTTGTAAGTGTAAATTGCCTATCCGTTGTAAATAGATAATTTAGGGCTATTCATGAGTCAAATTGGTTAAAAATTTGCTCTAAACCCAATCCAAGACAATCATTAGTGAATGAATTATTAGTTAAAAACAACTAAATATAAAAGGATTGGATTGGTTTACATTTATCAATCCAACAACTAATTTTTAAAGATTTTTTTCCTTATTTACAAATCAATTTATGATATGCACAAATCAATTTATGTTAATTTTTAAATTTAAGCCTGTTTAATATGCACAATTTAATTTACAAATCAATTTATGATAATTAATAATCTCAATTAGTTTAATTTTATAATTTTTTATTAACAGATAATTGGTTACACTTTAAAATTTTATTTAAAATACAAAATAAAATATTAAAAAAATTAAAAAAATAGTGAAGCATATCACATCCGGTCACCTAGAAGTCGATCATTTTTCCAGAAAAATAAATCTCAAGCTTTCAAATGATTATACTAACAATTTTTGCAATATCTTCGTTTGGTTTTTTAAGAAGAACAAAAAAAAAAGAAGATGGAACTGTACATTTTGAAGAACACTTTCGCCTTCAAGATTCACTTACTGTAGTCTTTTTCCGGTCCGAAAGAGGACATTGATGTAGTTGCATTTTCATTCTCGAGAGCTTCTTCAAAATTATATGCTAACAGTTAAAAACACGATGCACTCAATGGCAAATAACAGGCGACTGAAAAATTTTCTTGCACCAAGCAATGATTTATGTATTTAATCATCACAAAACAAGTGTTGTATTTAACTCTGTCTGTCATCGTAAGCTTGTGTACTATTACATGAGAGGGAAAAGAACCTGATTTTGAAGGTTCCATCGGTTCATAAAGACCTTGAACAACTTCTCTTCCTTGTAGCTTGATGAAATTCACTATCCAAGGGAGAAATTAGGTGCACTAAGCCTTCTCTTATTGCTTAACTCACGATGATGGATATCTTACCTTCTTTTCCATATTAAGCAGATGAAAAAAGATTAATTAGGTATAAGATAGACTTTGCTCCACCAAAAATGGGTTGTCCATTGCATCCATATTACCAAGACAAGCCCATAAATAATTTGATCAGATTTATTAAGCCCATTATTTGTGATTAAGATTAATTCACAATTACTCAATTAATAGAGCCCACATAAATAAAATTTAATTTATACTCTCATCATACAATTCATATATTATAGATTCATATTCATATAATTCATCATAAATATAAAGTGCATTTATTTTTTAGTTTTTATATATTTGACAAAATAAAAATTTTTATTATTTAAATAAATAACATATAAATTAAGCCCAACATATCCACGCACACACAGCTTAAGAGAAAAATGCAAAAAGCCCTTTGTTCCTTTCAGCATACAGAGAAAAGGTAGATATGGCCATAATATATCAACCAGTCATAAACATGCATGCATTGCAATTCCCGAATGTCCAAAGACATTATATAATAAATCCATTTCTTAAGATATGTTTGGTTGTTTGAGAATATATGAACTTAGCATCTAATTGAACCACACACTATCCACTGGTCTAACAATGAGAATACTTAAGGATACTTTCATTTTTAATGTAATTTTCAACATTTATTATCTCTTAATTGGTTAGTGAGAAAAAAAAATCTAAAATAAAAAGATAGAATTTTTTTCTTCACCAATCAATTAGGAGATGAATATTGGATAATATCTTAAAAAAAGAGTGTTCTTGGTATTTCTTTTATTATTGTTAATATTGATTCATAACTCATTTTTTTTGAAAATAGACTCATAGCTCATAACAATGAGAAATCATAAAGAATAGCAAAAAAGCTCGTCATGATAACAACTAACATAAAAAATAACCATATGTCAATTGATGTAGCTACCGTAAAAATTCTTCCACTATCTCCCTAATCCATTCAAGAAATTTCAATCAAATCCCGTCAATTTCATATTATCAGAAAACAACATTAATGGCAAACGAGGTATCCATGAATTTTAGATATGTTGGAAATTAAAAAGTCAATTTGTTTGTGTGTGGACAATCTACATTCTTCCTTGTATCTATAGTCAAAATTTTGCACTGGCCATTGTATTAGGGTGTGCATTTGGTTGAAATCCAATCTAACTAAAGTGTTTGAGAATAATAATGATCAAGCCAAACCCAAAAAACTATTACCATAATTTATAATTTATTTTTATTTAATATGTACTGTATGTATATAATTTGACCCAAAAGTAATGTATTTAATTTAATTTTTTCTATAAAGTCATTTTATTTTTTTTTGTTCTTTATAGACATATGCTAATTAAGATACTATTATTGCTAATTGCATTTGAAATGAATACTCTCAATATGAATAGTATAAGAATATAGCTTTTAACAGATTCACATATTTTAGTTTTTAAACAATTTCTAATTTGAATATATCATTTTTTGAGTAGCTCGCTATTAATTTTTTTTTATCATATTATTAACGTATTGATACAGTCAATATATACTCAAATAATGTATTTAAAATAATAAATTTTCAAAGATATATATATATATATATATATTTTATAGAAAAAAATATTTTTTTTTGAAAAGCAAGTAAATAATATACTTGTAGTAGTATTTATGGACAAATGTTGAAGCCCAATATAAGGCCCAGATCAAAAATAGAAAACCTTAAAATCCATCTGGATGAATCAAAAGGAAGCACCAACTCTAGAGGCCTCGAGCCCTCAATGACTTCCGTTCCTAAAAAAATTAAAATAAATAAATAAATAAAACAATTTTTGTAATTTTTTTAAAAATAAAAATAAAATTCTATGAACGGTCTGTTTCCCCTAAAGGTTTTATAGTGTTCCTCTCCACGCCTCTGTTTCTCATTGAAGAGATTTCTAGAATCGCCAGAACCACCCTCTTTCTCTTTTTCTCTCTCTTCCTCCTTTCGAGGTACTCAATAGCTTTTTACTTTCTACCTCTTTTAGATTCATCGAAATTGAATCTGGGTTTCCGTTGCTTGTTCCTCGTTTTCTTTCAGTAATTTGTAGATCTGTGAGTTCTCTTTCGAGATTTAGCTTTATTATTTTCATTGATCGTTCGATTTTTGTTCTAGAAAGACTTAGCTTTTCAGATGTCTTTTGTTTGTGTTATTATTTGCTTAGATTTAATGATCATCTTCAGCTTGTTGTTGTAATTATGTTTTTTTTTTTTTTAATTTTTCGTTATGTATTTGAGTTTTTTAAGTTAAATTTTTTTTAATGGGTATGTTTCCAGGACTGATTGTGCTAGGTAATTTTCGTTGGGTCGTTTAGGTTATAGAAATGTAGAATACTTTTTGAGTTTATGCACATCTGTTAGGTTAAGTTTTAGATTAGTATTTGCATGTGCATGTAGGGTTCTGCCTTTCTCACCCATTCTCCGGTGTTCTTTTGTGATAGATTTATGTACATTGCCAATCGTATTCTATGCACGTTGTTGATCATTAAATTCCTTTTTTTGTCAACTTTGTTTATTGTTCGTTTGTTTGGGGTTTTCCAATCTGTTTTAGGATAGGCACACATTTCCCTCTCTGCAAAATCTGCTATTCTACTTGATATTCATTTTATGATAGTAATGATTGTTTAGTTTAACCGGTTTCTATTGCAATTCAATAAGGAAATTGGTTAAGCTATCTTGTTTTGCTTTATTTGTTTCTCTGTTTTCTCCCTCTTCTGTTTCTTTTTTCCATCCCTTGGGTGTCTTTGCAGATTTGAGATGGATTGATGGTTTACTCGAATATTAAACCGTATAGCTAGTTGAAGTTTACAGTAGCTGCAGTCTTTAGTTGTTTTGATTATCTGTATGTTCTTGTTGAATGCATGCGTTATCCTGCTTTTTCATGGATCTTTGAATGTTGCATCCATGTGATATATTGATGGTTTTACTGTTGGCCTGGTTTAAGAATGTGTTTCGAATGTGCTTCCTTCACCCTTAAATTAGATTCTTCTCTCTATTTTTAAAAGAGCTTATAATTTATTTTCAATGTATATTTAATGGGGTATTTTTAAGGATTTAATGTGAGTGAGTATGACAAGCTACTCATATTGTATGACTTTTGTGACGGATTGTTTTTCAATGCTTACGCGCTAATTTATGGTGATATGTGTGTGTGTGTATATAATGTACATACATATTCACACATACACGTGCTGTTTAGTACAGTCGGCTTATAAATTGTTTTATACAGGTGATTGTGTAGATCGTGAGGACCATACCGATTTATTCATTAAATCGGTAAAATTGGCAAAAATGAGTGTGGTGGGCTTTGATTTTGGCAATGAGAGTTGCATTGTTGCTGTTGCAAGGCAAAGAGGAATAGATGTTGTACTCAATGATGAATCCAAGCGTGAAACTCCAGCTGTTGTGTGCTTTGGAGATAAACAGCGGTTTATTGGGACTGCAGGGGCTGCATCTACTATGATGAACCCCAAAAACTCTATATCTCAGATTAAGCGGTTGATTGGGCGCCATTTCTCAAATCCTGAGTTGCAAAAGGATCTTAAGTCTTTGCCCTTTGCTGTAACTGAAGGTCCTGATGGATTCCCATTGATTCATGCAAGGTATTTGGGTGAAATGAGGACATTTACACCAACCCAAGTTTTGGGAATGGTGTTATCAAATTTGAAGGGCATAGCTGAGAAGAATCTAAATGCAGCAGTGGTGGATTGCTGCATCGGAATTCCTGTTTATTTCACTGACCTAGAAAGAAGGGCTGTTTTGGATGCAGCCACAATTGCTGGTTTACATCCTCTTCGGTTGATCCATGAAACTACAGCTACAGCTCTCGCATACGGTATTTATAAGACTGATTTGCCTGAGAATGATCCATTGAATGTTGCATTTGTTGACATTGGACATGCAAGCATGCAAGTGTGCATTGTTGAATTTAAAAAGGGTCAACTTAAGATTTTGGCTCATTCTTTTGATCGCTCTTTGGGTGGTAGAGATTTTGATGAGGTTCTGTTTCAACACTTTGCTGCAAAGTTCAAGGTAGAATATAAGATTGATGTTTTCCAGAATGCTAGGGCTAGTCTTAGGCTTAGGGCTGCTTGTGAGAAGCTGAAGAAGGTTCTCAGTGCCAACCCTGAGGCACCTTTGAATATTGAATGCTTAATGGAAGAGAAGGATGTTAGAGGCTTCATTAAAAGGGATGAGTTCGAGCAGATTAGCATTCCAATTTTGGAACGAGTGAAGAGGCCTTTGGAAAAGGCACTTCAAGATGCTAAGCTGACAGTTGATAATGTTCACATGGTTGAGGTTGTTGGCTCTGGCTCTCGTGTCCCCGCAATAATCAAGATATTGACCGAGTTCTTTGGGAAGGAACCCAGGCGTACAATGAATGCCAGTGAGTGTGTTGCTAGGGGATGTGCTTTGCAGTGTGCTATTCTCAGTCCCACATTCAAAGTGAGAGAGTTCCAGGTAATGGCCTTCTTTGACCGCTTTTCACGTGCTATGTTTGTTCTCTTTGTGTGTGTGTGTGTGTGTGTGTGTGTGTATGGTCAGCAGATAGACCACAGGTATGGTTGTTTTAACATGATTTAACTCCAAAATTGATCTTTGAATGTAGTACCAAGATTGCTATTACATTACAAATATCTTAAAATATTGTCTTGTGGTTTAAGTGGGGTTGATCAGTTTTCATCCAGGATGCTGTGGACAGATGTAGGCATTAGCTGTATCACTCTATGCTGTCTCTCCTCTCTTGTGTGGTTCATTTGTGAATTTGATTTATGAGATTGTTTATTGTTTAATTTTCAGGTCCATGAGAGCTTCCCATTTTCTATTGCTTTATCATGGAAAGGTGCTGCTCCAGATTCTCAGAATGGAACATCTGATAATCAGCAAAACACTGTTGTGTTCCCCAAAGGAAATCCCATTCCTAGCGTTAAGGCATTGACGTTCTACAGGTCAGGGACATTCACTGTTGATGTGCAATATGTCGATGTGAGTGAACTGCAGGTGCCTGCTAAGATCAGTACATATACGGTAGGAAGTGAGCTTGCACCAGTCAATGTTTTGTAGCCTATGTTTATATTATCATGGTTAATATTTAAATCTAAGCTGCTAAGATCCATGTTTTATGCACTGTTACAGATTGGTCCTTTCCAGTCTTCAACAAGTGAGCGGTCAAAACTTAAGGTTAAGGCTCGTCTAAATATGCATGGAATTGTGTCTGTTGACTCAGCAACAGTAAGTCTTGTGGAGCTTTTGTTTTTAGTTTTTTTATATTTGTTTGAATAATTCACCGATTTCTTTTATGCACGCGTCAGCTTGTGGAGGAAGAAGAGGTTGATGTTCCTGTCAACAAAGTACCACCAAAAGAAGCCACCAAGATGGACACTGATGAAGCTCCTGCTGATACTACTACTCCCAGTTCTAATGAGTCTGATGCCACCATGCAAGACGCAAAAGGAACTGCTGATGCTCCTGGGACTGAAAATGGAGTTCCTGAGTCGGGAGACAAGCCCTCGCAGATGGAAACTGATACCAAGGTAAGCCTATATGTTAATTGAATAATCATGTAAAATTTCATATGTTTGATGAAACAGATGTTCTTGCCCTTGTATTAATGGCTGTAATCACTCGCTGGATGGTTTTGGTTAGGTTGAGGCTCCAAAGAAGAAAGTAAAGAAGACAAACATACCTGTGGGAGAGAGAGTTTATGGTGGAATGCAGCCAGCAGACGTGCAGAAAGCAGTAGAAAAGGAGTTTGAAATGGCATTGCAGGATCGGGTTATGGAAGAAACAAAAGACAGGAAAAATGCTGTTGAAGCCTATGTCTATGATATGAGGAATAAGGTGCTTTTTTATTGCCGCCTTCCCACATGATTTTGGTTGTTGGCCATGGGCTAGTGGTGTGATTTTATTAATGCTTTTATTTTTACAGCTTAGCGACAAATACCATGAGTTTGTCATTGATTCAGAGAGGGAAGAGTTCACGACCAAACTCCAGGAGGTTGAAGATTGGTTGTATGAAGATGGTGAGGATGAAACTAAAGGTGTCTACATCGCCAAGCTTGAAGAGCTCAAAAAGGTAATTTACTCTGCTTTTTTTTTCATGCTGATGGATAATTTCCTGTAATTTACCTTGTTTTCCTTCTTTCATATTTTAACAATTTATGTGATTTGCATATTTAATCATGTGATAAATTGCAGCAAGGTGATCCAATTGAAGAGCGCTACAAGGAATACACGGAGAGGGGACCTGTCATCGATCAGCTTGTTTATTGTGTTAATAGTTACAGAGAAGCAGCAATGTCGAATGATTCTAAATTTGATCACATTGACTTGGCTGAAAAGCAGAAGGTAATGTAATGGCTTGTCTGATCTCTCTGTTTCTGGCTGCACCTCTTGGTTTCCTTTTATAGTGGTCTTGAACCTCTTGCTTTGATGTTCTATAGGTTCTGAATGAGTGTGTTGAAGCAGAAGCCTGGTTAAGAGACAAGAAGCAACGTCAGGATTCACTTCCTAAATATGTCAATCCAGTTCTCTTATCAGCTGATGTGAGAAGGAAGGCAGAATCAGTTGACAGGTATTGTTGTTGACTTATAGCTGTTTATATATGGCATTATCACGATAAGAAAAAAAATCAGTTTTTATTGTGGGTAAATTATTTAATTAGATTTTAATGGATTTCTGTATGGGAAAAAGATGTAATCTTCCATAGCGTTTTACATGGATTTCTTCAAACCCTGTTGCTTCCATTTGGGTATAGTGTTGAAAAGTATTTCTTCTGCAGGGTTTGCAGGCCAATAATGACAAAACCAAAGCCAGCTAAGCCAGCTACTCCTCAAACACCAGCAACACCTCCACCTCAGGGAAGTGAAGATCAACCAGGAGGAGATGCCAATGCTGGTGCCAATGAGAATGCAGGAACTGATAGCAGTGAGGTTCCTCCAGGTTCTGGAGAACCAATGGAGACGGACAAGCCAAATAACACAAGTGCCGCATAATTCAGCAGGAGCCACCCTTTTTAAGCTGAAGAATGTGGTGCATAATGTATAAGAAGCACTTTGGTAGTCTGATACAAGTGAGGCAATTGGAATGTTTAACAACTTCCATTTTGTCTGTATAGCCTTTAAAATTGTGGATGGTCTGCCAAATTTTATATTTATCAGGGAGTCTCTAGAATCCGGATTTTTTAAAAGAAGGGTTTTCAAGAGAAAAGTGGAAGACTTGCAGTCCTATTCTTTGAAGAATAGGAAATTTACTCTTTGAAGGATTCAAGTGTTTACTATTTTTTGATCTGTAGGATATGCCTTGTTCTACTAATGTCATTTTGGGTCTTTGATTTGACTACTTCTTTTTAAGTATAAAATTCAATCTCTCTGTTCTCTTTTTGCCAAAGAAAAAAAAATTGTGTTTTGATACATGTCAAGTTCTTGGATGGTTTTTTCTATATTTACACATGGCATTTTCATAGTATATGTAACATGTTTTACGGCAGCTTCATTTTCAGATCTTCTTAACGAATAGTTCTTTTTCTTTGTTAAAATTCAAATAAAATTGAAAAATGGGGCAGCCTTCCATCTTTTCTTCAATAAGCCGAAGTGATCAATTCCATCAGATGCGATGGCGTCTAATTGTTACATAGGAATCAAATTTGTGGTGATATTATATAATGTATAGACTAGGAAGGTTTAGGGACTAATAAACCCTCCAAAGGTCTTGACACCTGCGAAACAAAATGATTACAAGTTTATAAAATATTGGTATGTTCTTGAAACTAATTGCATACCGGAGAGATGGGGCCGACTTCATCTTAAATGGGGCTAACATCGTCTTGCATGGATTCTTAATTGCCATATTCATGTAAGGATTCCGAGAGCAGATCTGAATATTGCTAGGAATTGGGAGATCTTTAAAATATTTACAGACTCCTCCTAGAAATAGAATCCACCCAAGTGTACATATTATTATATATTCAGTTGTGGTCTTTTCTTGAACTTTTAAAATTCGAGCTAATGGAGCAAATGATTAAAGTTAATAGGGTTCTTGTGACTTAGAAATCAAGATTTAGTTCGGACATGGAAAGTTCCTATGATGATTAATATATGTGGACATGTTAACTGACCGTCTCCTAGTCCTATCCGACGGACTCCTGGATGCAGAAAAAGATGCATTTAGGACTGGCCCAAGAATAAGATCGCTCACCTTAGATATTGTCCAAATAAAAAAATAACAAAATTGAGTAATTCATCCTAATATTGGGCCTTTAGTTTACTAAACGGAAAACAAAAATAGGACGGGGATAGGTGGGACTATAGCATCGGCAGAAGCTGGGTAATTTAACCCATCCTAGTGCGTCTCCGGGGAAACATCACCTTCTTTCTTCACCGCCCCGCGTAAGTAACCTACTGAGACCGGATCATGAGCAACTAGAGTTAGAAGAAGCATGTCTTTACAACACAGCGCCCAGAAGAATGCTGCTTACCCACACACCAAATGAGATGAAAAGAATGTCGCTCCTGGACGTATAGGAGACTGCTTCTTTGCCCTTTTTCTGCTCTTCTCTGTTAACGGGGAATTTGATAGGATAGGGATCGGTCTTATAAGATTGCCTTCAGCCACCCCATCCTGACTCTTAGCTTAGCCTAACTGAAACGGTGCTGGAGCCAAAAGGCATATGCACAAAAGTTCAATGATACAATTGGACTAAATAAAAGCCTTCTTATTTTAAAAATGATACTAATAATTGATTTTAGCAAAAATTTTATTTTAGAATTTTTCGTTATGATTCTATTTTATTTTATTAATTATAAAATATTTTTTTTTCAAAATTAAATTTTTAATCAATAAATTATTCGCAATTATAAATATAAAAATATTATAAATAATAGTTAAACTAGTAATATTGTTTATTTCTATGTAATAAAAATATATAATATATATCTTTAATTGTTATTTAATATATTAAACGTAAAGTATAATATATTTTATTTATAAATTATATATATATATATATTTGTTTAAATTTTTATTTATAATTAATCATATTTTACTATTATTATTATTTTAATTATAATAAATAATTATATCAAATTATCAATATATTTTTTTATTATTTATTTATAAAATTATATAAAATATATATTTTAAATAAAATAAATTATATTCATATTCATAATTTTATATTCTAATCATAAAAATTCAATTCTTAAAAAAACATAATAATAACTCGATTAATTTTATTAAATACTATTAACAATTATTATCTAGCAGTGCTTCCCAATTCCAAAGGCAGCCAAAGGCCCTCTAATATGCTTATGGACTGGCAAACCTTGTAATCCTCACTTTTTCGCGGCCAGCTGCTTCTGACCTAAACCCCTCTAATTGCCCCCTCGAACCCATTCTCTGCACTGCTCTTTTTTTTGGCTTTTGTTTCAGAATTTCACTTCAATCTTCTCATCAAGGTCTTCCTCACCTTCTCTTCTCAAGGCTTTCTGGTGCTTGTTGTCTTACGTTCGGATTCATTTTTATATTCTGGGTCTTTCTAGAATTTCAAAAAGCAATAGTGACTTTGGGTTATTTGGGAAAAAATCGACATTTTTTAAAACAGACCCACTGATTCTTTTCCTTTAAAAGTTCCACTATTGCGAATTTTCCGGGTAATGCTCTTAGGATTAATGAAAATTCTTGGTGGTATGATCTTCTGCGCCGGCAGATAATGTCATAATATCTTTATCTGCCTGTCTGTCAAGTGGCAAATGTCTATGCAAATGGTGAAGATGGCTGTGAGATTTATTGCTTCAAAGCGATCAATATCGACTTTGTCTCATCACTGTGAGAGAATTAAACAAACAGGTAGCTTTCATGTTCTACTCTTCACATGTTTCAACAGACAGAATATACAACTTATGTTAATTCCTTGATGTCGTTTCACGTTTTTGTTTTTTCTAGAGGTTCCACAGCGGATAAGATTTTAAAGTTCACAACTTTGTGTTGCGATATAATTTATTTTTTACCTTGGCAGAAAATGAAATAGTCCAAATGTTCAGGGTATCCAGTCCGAAGGATGAGTTAAAAACGTTGCCCATGAGTAGAAAGATATCAAGGAAGGACCCTTCAGTTCGGATATTGGATGAGAGATTCGTAAGGATTCTAAAGATATTCAAGTGGGGACCTGATGCTGAAAAGGCCTTAGAAGTGCTAAACTTGAAAGTAGATCATCGCTTGGTTCACGAGGTTTTGAAGATTGATGTTGAAATTAATGTGAAAATCCAGTTTTTCAGGTGGGTTGGGAAAAGGAGAAACTTTGAGCATGATTCTACTACTTACATGGCTTTATTTCATTGTTTGAATGAAGCTGGGCTGTACGGTGAAATGTGGAAGACAATCCAAGATATGGTGAGGAGTACATGTATTATCAGTCCTGCTGATTTATCTGAAATTGTAAAAATATTGGGCAAGGCCAAGATGGTGAACAAGGCACTCTCTGTATTTTATCAAATAAAAGGTCGCAAATGTAAACCAACAGCGACCACTTATAACACTATGATCTTGATACTGATGCAAGAAGGTCATCACGAGAAGGTCCATGAGCTTTACAGTGAGATGTGTAATGAGGGCAACTGTTTTCCGGACACTATAACTTATAGTGCACTTATTTCAGCTTTCGGGAAATTAGGTCGCTATGAATCTGCAATAAGGTTGTTCGATGAAATGAAAGTAAATGGCTTACATCCTACTGCAAAGATTTATACGACCTTATTGGGAATTTATTTCAAGTTGGATAAGGTTGACAAAGCTTTGGATTTGATCCAGGAGATGAAAGTTAAGGGTTGTGCTCCAACTGTCTTTACTTATACAGAGTGGATTAAGGGGCTTGGAAAAACTGGCAGAGTTGATGGTGCTTATAATGTGTTCTTGGATATGATAAAAGACGGCTGCAAGCCTGACGTAGTGCTCATAAACAATTTGATTAACATTTTGGGCAAAGCGAATCGTTTGGAAGATGCACTTAAGCTTTTCAACCTAATGGACACGTGGCAATGTAAACCAAATGTGGTAACATATAACACTTTAATTAAGGCTTTATTTGACTGCAAAACTCCAGCTTCTGTGGCTGTTTCATGGTTTGAGAAAATGAAAGCAAATGGTATTGCCCCTAGCTCATTTACTTACTCAATTCTTATTGATGGCTTTTGCAAAACAAATAGAGTGGAGAAAGCTTTATTGCTTCTGGAAGAGATGGACGAAAAAGGTTTTCCACCTTGTGCAGCTGCCTATTGCAGTTTGATCAACAGTCTTGGAAAGGCAAAACGATATGAAGTTGCAAACGAGTTGTTTCTAGAGTTAAAAGAGAACTGTGGACATACAAGTGCCCGTGTATATGCTGTGATGATTAAGCATTTTGGAAAGTGTGGTCGTCTTAGTAAGGCTGTGGATCTTTTTAACGAAATGAAGAAACTTGGGTGTACACCTGATGTTTATACTTACAATGCACTCATGTCAGGGACGGTAAGAGCTGGCATGGTAGATGAAGCTCATTCCTTGCTCAGAACCATGGAAGAAAATGGCATCTCTCCAGACATTAACTCCCATAACATTATCTTAAATGGCTTGGCTAGGACAGGTGTTCCAAATCGAGCAATTGAAATGTTCATGAAAATGAAACATTCAATTATTAGACCAGATGCAGTTTCTTACAATACTATTCTAAGCTGCATGAGTCGTGCTGGTATGTTTGAGGAAGCTGCAAAGCTGATGAGAGAGATGACTTTGAAAGGATTTGATTATGATCACATCACTTATTCATCAATTCTTGAGGCAGTTGGTAAGATAGATGAAGAGCATTCTACTAAGGGGTTGTGAAAAGGACCTGGAATGTCAGGATATCCTCCTCTTTGGTGTTGTTAGTTTGAAGTCAATGTGCATTATAGTTTATAAACAACCATTTGGATCCAAATATAAATAATTTTCCTTGTCATCTTATGCTTTTCTGTACCATGATAGTGGGCTAATTTATTTACGAGAGAAATTCAGTGGTAGAAAATTTTCTGAAGGAATAATTGCATAGTAGAATGTCATTTGTTGAGTCATTGTTAAGTGTTGCTTCTTTGAGCTATAGGTAAGGGGCTCTGGGGAAGCTGGGTAAGAAGCAACTCTTTTGTGCTTGCACCTTCTCTGAATCAACAAAAATGTGTGATTTTCTACTCCAGAAAAGGTAGGAAAAGATAAAAAAAAAAAAAAAACTACAAAACTGGTCAGAGTGGGAAATATGTATCTTAGAAGTCAATTTACTGATTCTTGAAGCCGCATATGATTGCAATTTTGTAGTTTGAGTCAGTAGTTTATATGTTGTTTGTAAGGACCTGTAGTGACCATCAAATGACTTCTAAATGATGCGATTGTGTCAAAAAATAAAAAATGAAGAAAAGAAAACAAGAGTCTAAACGAATATAGATCTATGTCTGAGTTTCTTTTAAATATTGATGCACTACTATGTCTCGAACACCCTTTTTCTTCTCTCTTCAATGGCTTAAAGCAAAGGACTATAATTCATTTCTATAGGGGCATTAAAATTTCCTTGGAAAAGAGGCAGAGGGAGGGCTTCATTGAATTCTGGAGCAGAATCGAATCTTTGCTCTCTCTGATGATATATGGCCTTGCATGATGAGTTTGCATTGCACTGAGACTTTCTGAAAAAGCTTATCTGGTTTTGGTGTTTAATTTTCTTCTGCCGTAATATAGTGAAATTGTTAAGAAATTGCAAAGCTCAATGATGAAATGGAATAATCTAAGGCTGGAACCAAAGAACAATAAGCAAGAAACAAACAAGAAATGAAAGAAAACTCTCTGTGTAGAAACACAGAGCCCAGGGACTCACTCCCCTTCTTCTTGCCCAAGGCTTGAAGACCTAAAGATTACTATTGCCAAAAATTCCCCCATTTCCTTTGCTTTACTACCTATTTATAACAGAATTCCAAAACCTGAACCCTTCCACGTGTCCTCCATCTTTATTTCTAGAATATTCTTTAACTATTCTCTATCATTATCCCCTTCATCTGAAAGTCTTGTCCTCAAGACTGGGAAATGGACTTCCCTTTCACTAGATCAAAATTAACAGTTCCCTCGTGCTCTCGTTGCACAAACCCACCTCCCACATTCCGTTCGTCATCATCGCTCGATGACAAAATCTTAAACTGATCCTCTGGGCAATGGTGCTGGGGTGAATATTGCTGTCCGCACTTGAAGCACAAACCTTTCCACTGATGCTCCTCTAGATCGGCACAAGACAGATGAATGCCTTGGGGATGGTGTATAGGGATAGATATGCGATCTATATGTGGTGTAGTGGATTTGTTATGGTCTGGGCTTTGAATGTTGGGCCAAGGATCATGGGTTACATCAGATCTATTATTTCGGGCCCCCAAAACAGCAGACTTAATTGGATTTGTGTTGGTCCCAAAAACGGCAGACTTAAATTGATTTGTGCTAGTCACGTGACCTTCTACCATGGCTCCTTCTCCTTTGTGTCGTGAACCAGAACCCATTCTTTCCTTTTTACCCAACGCTAATTCAACATTTCGAGCCACATTAAAAGCATGCAACCTTGAATCGGTTTCTAGAAGTCTTACCCAGTTCTTGATATCCTCTCTTAGCCCATTCATGAAGTACCCAAGGTAGAGAGTTTCTAATTCTTTGGGTATCATCGATGCAATAAGTTTGAAATCATCAATATATTCATCTACACTTCCTCGCTGCCCCAACACTGCCAATAGTTCATATGGACTGCAATTAGCCACTCCTCCAAAGCGATTCAATAATTCTCTCTTAAACTGGTCCCAACTCAGATTATGATGCAACTCATGAAGAATGGAAAACCAGTGTACAACAATTCCCTCCATACAAATGTGAGCTAAAGGAATTTTTTGATGTTCTGGTGTACCATTGATATGAAAGTACTTCTCTGCTCGCGTCAACCATCCACGAGGATCAACACCAGAAAATGAAGGAAGCTTCACCTTCTTCGTGATGATTGAGTGATCTCCTAAAAGCACGGTTCTGTCTAAATCCGGTGGTGGATTCACATCTGTGTGAGCTGTATGGACAGGAACAAGCTGATTTGTAACACCTGGACATACCGTCGAATAATCCGGTGGGCCGTGAACCTCCTCCACCATCAGTTTCTTCTCCATCCGTTTCATCCATTGCAGAACCAGTCCTTGGAACTGGTATTGACTTTGTTGAGAGGCTGTAATCTGCTGGTTTAAGGCTGTCAATTGCTCGGTAATGTTCTTGATTTGCTCTTCTTGAGCATCCAAACGGGCTTGAGTTCGTGTCTCCATGTTGCCGTCAGATTTCCCCATCACATCCGGCAGGTCGGACCAATGTTAAGAAATTGCAAAGCTCAATGATGAAATGGAATAATCTAAGGCTGGAAACAAAGAACAATAAGCAAGAAACAAACAAGAAATGAAAGAAAACTCTCTGTGTAGAAACACAGAGCCCAGGGACTCACTCCCCTTCTTCTTGCCCAAGGCTTGAAGACCTAAAGATTACTATTGCCAAAAATTCCCCCATTTCCTTTGCTTTACTACCTATTTATAACAGAATTCCAAAACCTCAACCCTTCCACGTGTCCTCCATCTTTATTTCTAGAATATTCTTTAACTATTCTCTATCAGAAATGCTCGATTTTTTGGCTGCAGTTTCAACTGTAAGACATGGTGCTCATTATAGTGATGAAAAACAATGCAAATAAGTAGAGGAACGTGTTGCAAGCATTTTTGTGCATAAACCAGGATCAATATTCTTGCAAACAGCCAAGCACCTGCATAACTGCTTAAATATGAAATAATGGAGTTCTACATGGAAGCCAAGTTGGAGGAAGCACACAAATGTCTTTATTTTCAATTAAGAATTGGTGGTGCTCTCCTTGCTGATTTATGCAACGAGTAAAGAGTTGCCCGTTGGTTTCAGTCTTTTGCATAGAAGTTTTGAACTGAGTCTCTCTTTGGTTCACCTTGAATCAAAAGACAAATGGAATCTAAGCTGCGGGAGTTTCATTCCGATGCATGAAAGGAAAATCAAAGGAGTCTTTACTTCTCCAAGCTTCAGATGTTAATGTTTATTTCAACTTCAAAAGTTTGCAAGACACTAATATGGATGGTAATCTTATTCTAGTTTAGCTTCTGTTTGAACTACATAAATTAAAAATAAGGAGGATTTTTCACATGTAAAAGCATGGTTGCAATGCCTCTGAAGTAGGGTGATATATCTGAGGAGTGATTGTATCATTGGAAACTAAACATTAGCTTGTCAAATGAAATCTCATAATGTAAAGCAGATATGGATGCGATATGCAGCTGAGGATTTCTTTTGTTAATTTGGTTGTAGCTTTTGTTAGTTGAAATAGAAATGCAATTTTGAATCTTTGATGGCTTTTGTTTGTTACATCAGTCTTAGGTCACAAAACATGAAATTGAAGACCTTAAACCAATCCTGCGGATGATTTGTTTTTATAGTGGAAAATAAGTTCTTGCATTTTGCGGACACAGATGAATATGGTGATTTGAAGGAATGAAATGAGATAGCTAATAATGATCATGACATAATAAGTCTGGGAGATGGAAAATGTATTGTGGCATATGCTGTCATGGCAAGGAAACTTGCTATCTCACATCACAAGTTGAAGCTCGGTTGCTGATATTTGCAATCAATAGGAAAACTAACAATTACAGCAAAAAAGGTGGAGGACACAGCAAATCTAACCGGAAGTACAGCGGAATAAATCCTCAAGCTTTCTGTTATTTCTTCTAGTATAACTAATACAATATTGCCAGCAATTCAATTGTCCTACGAGTAAAAATGAAGGCCCCAACATTATACAACAAGAGCTATCACCAAATAGGCTAATTAATGTTACAAATTTATATCAGGCCTAGAAGTGTTATCCATTGGCATTATCAGCAAAGTTGCCATTCTCTTCATCATCACCCTGACGAATTTTGGCTATCTCATCCTGTGCTCTTTCCATGATCTGCCTTTTCTGCATTTCTAAATCCCTATGGAAATCCATCCTCATCTTCTCTAGTTCCAACATCTGCTGCCTTTTATCATTTTCAATCTTCTCATATACTTCACTAAATTTTTGAATAGAATCTGCAAGCATTCTAAATGAAGACCATTCATTATGGTCTCTTCCAGACTTTCTCTTCTTGGGCGGAAGTCCATCTGAATCACCCTCCTCACCAGCTGATTCTGAATTCCCAGGACTATCCCTCATCTCATCCAATCCATTTGCACGGTTTAGATATACTCTAGGATTCATGAAAACATACTCTCCTGAGTCCACCCCACATGAGAGTCCGCCTTGTTGTGCAGATGATGACATCAACATATCCACCTTCCTAAAATAGACCCATTTACTAGTATTGACACCTCCTTCTGCTAGATTAAGCTTCTCCTTCTTGTACTTCTTTTTCAATGTATCCAAACGATTCCTACATTGAGTGTCTGTCCTCTCAATCTTCGATACCTCTGATACCTTCTCTGCAACTTCTTGCCACTCCTCTGAACGAAGACTCTTCCTCCCACGTTGCAAAAATTTTTCACCCCAAGCATCTAGCAAAACAAATGTTTCATGCTCAGTCCAATCAGTAAGTGGATTGCGCCCAACAAATGAGGGTTTTGTAGCCAATGGGAGAGTAGCAGGAGCTGCCGGCACACGAGGAGCAAATTCATAGCTTGAAACCAAGCTCTTCAGCTTCCGCTTTTTAGGATGTTTTTCTAAATCGGCATCATCAATCCGTCTACTATAATTCTTATGGTTATCATCCTCATCCTCTTCTTCATCAACATCTGCATCATCCTTCTCCTCCTCCTCCTCCTCCTCATCATCATCATCCTCATTTTTTCCCACATATCCGATACCGTTGGTTTGATTATTCTCTCCATCTTCCTCTCCCAACCCCTCTTCATCATCATCATCATCTTCTTCTTCTTCTTCTTCTTCTTCATCTTCATCTTCCTCATCATCATCAACATACTGATTACCGACTGCCCTTGAATATGGAGCATTCCTCACAGGAAGTTTTTGTTGGTTTGAAGATCCATAACTCTTCTGGTGATTAGTACCATATGAGTTTGGTGGATATCTAGCATCATCCTCGGTGTCATCCATTTTTAACCAAAGTTCTATCTCCACAACAAGAAAATCCTAAAATTGCACCAATTACTCAAACTTATCTCTAAATACAGTTGACCAACAACCAATTATCCTTCAAGTGAAAATCCAGTTACCCACAGACCAGCTACAGTCCTTCTCGCCCTACAAATATTTCAAGTATTACTCTTAATCTCCATCTCCCATTCATCATTTAATAAGTTATTCATTCATAAATCTCAGACCCTGAGGCGTTTGTTGCCCGATTTAGTTCCTTAATTTAATAGTGTAATGAACCCCGGTTCTTGAAACAGCGAAAAGAGGATCTCACCCTTCATTTTCAAATGAAAAAAATACACCATAAATACATTACCAAGTCAAAAAAAAAAAAAAGAGAAGGAATATCACATAAAAGAATTAAATCGTTTATCATCTAACAAAAATCTAATAAAAGAATTAAATCATTTATCATCCGACAAAAATCTAAGCTTTCTAGTTCAAGATAACCAGACCGGGAATTCCACCAAATCTAAATCTAAGAGAAACAAAGCCCTCAAACTTGTCTTATCATAAGCCAATTTCTGTGATAAAGCGCTATCTCCCCACATACTCAAAAATCCATAGAAACATAATCCAAAGTTCAATTTTATCCAAGATGACTACAGAAACAGTTTCTTAAGCTCAAATCAAGATCAAAGATGAATAAAGCTTATGGCTCTTACCTCAAACGTCAGAGAAAAATCTCTTCGAATACTCCAAAGAAGTCAAAATCACAAACTTTTCTGACATTAAACCCTAACTGGAGCTTTAAAAAAGCCCTGGGTTCAATAATTGAAAAGAAATTAAGTGTTGAAGAAAATTAAGGATGGAGAACATAAGGAATGTGAAATTGGGGGAAGAATGAAAATTTGGGGATAAAATATGGTTGGTGCTAACGTACGCCTTGTGCCTTCAATTCTGATGCTGGTATAGGCCAGAGGCCCAAAAGGCTACTGCCGAATACACACCAACGGAAATAATGTTTACACATAAAGGTTAAAAATGAATTGAATTCGTTGAGGGCGAGCAAAATCAAGTTGATTCTGTCGAATTTATCCGAATTGAGTAGATAAATTGGGTTCGGGTCAATTAGGTCAGATCAAGTTGATAATTTTTTATTAATCGACTCAAAGAACGGATAAATCAAATTTATAATTCAAATTTAGGTTTGATTAAAATTAATAATTAAAATATTTTAGTATATAACATAACTCAATCAAGTTGGATTATTCACCATTTTATTTAAAAATTAATTAAGGTGAAAAATTGTTAATTAATTTTTAACCAAATAATCAAAATTTTCCATAATAATGAAGTTTTATTTTGTGAATATTACAGTTAATTATGAGCTAATTTAACAAAAAATAAATTTTTTTAATTAAAAAAAATTATTGAAAATTTGGAGTAGCTAGTGGAGTTGATCATGGGCGTCTATGATCTTATAATTACAAATCAAGGGCTAAATTAAAGGTTTTTGTTTTGAAAAATCACTGCCTTTTATTTTGTTTATCTTTCAGTTCTTGATAGTGATTATCATTTGGCCTCTTCATGATTCTCAATACATTTTCCTTCTTTTATTAATACATAGAATCCTTTTTATTGAATATATATATATATTTCTGCCTTACGTTAAGTCGCTCCCAATTTCAAACAAACAGACTGCAATCATCCGATCACGTGTTCAACAAGTGCAGGTGGTAAGACTGTTTTCTGATCGGTGGTTTCTGAACCGTTAGATTCTCTTGATTCCAGACCCAGAATCTTAGTCATCATGCCATGCCGTTGGATTACCGTAACTGAAGCCGACGCGTGTGTTGCACTTAAAAAGGATTTTTTTATAGAATTTTGAAAAAGCTGAGCCACACAAAACGATAACACATTGAACTGTAAATAAATAATAATTAAAAAAAAGTTAAAAGGCCCTCCTCTTACTCACAGATCAGTGAGAAAATTAATTTTTTTATTATTTTTAAATTTTTCTTATTAATTAATTAAAAAATCAGTATTAAGGTAAAAAAAAAAAGGTAAATGGTGGGAAAGGATGGAGGCTATTTAATTTTTATAGTAAATTTGATATTGTATTTGAAAAAAATATTTTTAGAGAAAATTTTTTTATTTTTTATTTTTTTGAATTTTAAAAACTGTTTTTAAAAAAATAAATAAATTGATATTTTTTTCATAAGCAGATTAGTAAAAAAAGTTTATAAAAAATTAAAAAAATCAGTCAATTAAATTAAAAAAATTTTAAACTTGATTTTTGAATATACAACAGCAATCTCAAACACTCCCTATATCTTGTTTGAAAAATCTTACATCAGAGAAAAAATTAAAAAAAAAATAAATTTATTTTTTTTCTTTTTATTTTCTTTTATTTTTATCATGTTTGGCAAATTTCTTAGAGGAAAAATAAGAGAAAAAAATTTATTTTTCTTATTCATATTTTTGATTGAAATAAAATAACAAATATTATATTAAAATGATAAGACTTACTTGCTTTGTTTAGATAATTTATAGTGACAGAAAAAATTATAATATCATACATTTATTATTTTATCCATCATTTTATAAAAAATAAGATATGCCTTCAGTAATGAAATAAATAAATAATTTGATTAGTAATCGTGAAATTTTTATTGCAATTTCTCATATTTTTTTATTTTGAAAAAAAATAAAAAGTAAAAAATAAAAATTATTTTATCTCTTCTCACTATTTTTCTTCTTTTTTAAAACAAAATAAAATAAAAATTGCTCTTTATTTTATACCATTATTTTTTCTCCCCTCATATTTTTTTCAATCAAAACATTGAAGGGTGAAAAATTCTTCATTTCTAAGCATGAAAATATTTTTTTATTTTATCTCTATTTTCTCTCATCCCAAACATGAGAATTATCACAAACCTGATATGTCGCTGTGGGATCTAACAACGGGACCCACTAAATCATCGCCCTGATCGTGATGTCGACGCCGTTAGATCCTCTAAAGTGATCCATCTTTTTTTTTAATATAACAAAAATTCACTTTAATTTAATATATTTTTATTTTTACATTTTAAACTATATATTGCAAACTACTTGCAATTAACGTTAATGATCAACTAAAGGTTTCATGAGAAAAATCATAAACTTTTAAATTTATACTTTATGTGGTATATCTTTCAATTTTTTTTAATTATTGTTATAACAATTTCAAACAGAAATTAAAATTCGATATCTCACAATTCCAATAACAAGAACAACATTATTAAAATAAAATTTATTGGTTAGCAAAAGTTTATTTTGAAGCTTTCTTTCTTTCTTTTCTTTTTATCCATAAAAAATTTTAAAGCTATCCCATCTTAAATTAATAAATTTATGAAAATGTATAGATGACATTAATAGGTAATCAATTATTAATTTATGGCATACAACCTTGGCTAAAATTATTAGATATTTAAAACAATCTCCTTGAAGTAATTCAAAATTTTGCACTTTCAAACTTTAAAGGTAATTATCTATTTTTTATCATAAAAATATATTTATTTTTTCCTCATTTGTCTTTAATTATAATCTACTTTAATTTATGAGAAGAGTATAGTAAATTATTAGTTTTTTATATGCTCCTACTAACAAGCCTTGTTAATTATCTATAAACCTGAATTATTATTTTTCGGAGTAATGGTAAGTATAATTACTTTTTTAAGCGATTGTTCAATACTTATCATTCTATTAGTTATTGAATTAAGAGAATATTAAAAAGAAAATGAAAGAAAAAATTAATAATTTTTTAAAAAAATTTATCTATTTTTATCAATCAATAATAGATGGTGAGTGTTGTATAGTCAAAATTTTCTAAATGACTGTAATTAGAATTTATGTTTTTCTTTATCTTTTAATATGTTCTGTATTGATATATGAAAATAAAATTTGCAGTTGAAATTGTTTTATTAAATTTATTTAAGTAGTCTAAAAATAAGACAAATTTGCTTTTGGGATACAAATATAATATAATAAAATCTGCAAACGAATAAGACTTCAAGAGCAGCTAGCTAACGGGGAAGGTAGTGCTCTTTCCATTTAAGAGATGGCACATTGAATTTACTTGTACAGTCGTACCATTTGAATCTAATAATTGAGTAAAAAAATTTTACAATTCCAATCTAACTATTTATATTTTATTCTTCATTTTACTTTACTTTATTTCATACAAATTAATATTTAATCAAAAAAATAAATAATTTTATTATAGAGAGAAAAATATATTTTAGAGAAATATATTAATAAAAATATAAAATATATATAAAAAATTAATGTGCATTAATTACCATTAAAATGAATAATAAAATTTAACTTTTTAGATGTAAAAAATTAAATTTATTTCTAAATTTTAAAAATAAAAAATTATCAGAGACCCCTTTTATTAAATAATTATTTAAAATAAATAACATAATTTAAATAAAAAATTTGTTTAAGATGCTCTTATCGTTGAAGTATAATAATAATAATAATAATAATAATAATAATAATAATAATAATAATGTATGCATTTATATAAAAGAATTTTATGCCCTTATTATATATGTAGAAATGTCCATTTAAAACTGCCTATTTCTCGTTTAAAAAAAACTTAACATTTTTCTTTTCTAATTTATAATGTAAATCTGAATATACATTTAATTAAAATGATATACTCTCCGTCTCAACGAATTTGTTCATTTTTAGTATTACATCAAAATTTTAAAAAATAATTAATAATATGAATAATTGATTATAATATTTTTAAAATTAATAGAGTTTAAGAAATTACAGAATTTGAAAATTATAAAATAGTAATTAAAGTAAAAATGAAATAAAAAATAAAAAATAATATTATTTTTGTAAAATAGACAAAATTATTGGATAAAACTTTTGTGTTTGGTGGGCAAACGGTTAATCCAACAGAAAACATGGCCGTTAGACACAGACATTTTTTTTCACTTGAAAAGATTAAGTCCTCTTCTGTCTTTTTGTGCTGACTCTTTAAAGAAATAGGTAACTAAATTACCCTTGAAAATATTTTAAAGAAAATCTTCGGTGTATAACACACACACCATTTTTATGGGACCCAAATCTAACAGTAGTCAAATCAAAATTGGATCCACTGACAGTATATACCAATCACACTATTTGAATTCAACTCAGGTAAAGAAGTTAAATTAGAATTCAAATAGTTTATCAAATAAAATTCGTGTATCATAATACATAATTCATAAATTTTGCAAATTTAATTGAATAATTATTTTCTATTTATTAAATTATTTTTATTTTTTTAATATTTAAATATATTTAAATTTAATTAAATTGAGTTAAATTTTTAATCAAGTATACTATTTATTAAAATTTTATCAAATTAAGTTCGAGTTACTCAAATATTTTTTGAGTTAATAACCTCGATTAAGTTTAAATTTTGAATTTTTTAATCAAATTGAAATCAAACTTGTATTGATTTAATTTGACTCGATTATACTCCGTATTCACATTATAAACCACATCTACTTAAACTCAATGATTGTGATTTTCCGAAAAAGCCATTAGACATGGTCCTCGTATCTTCATCTCTTTCACAAAATTATTGGACCAATTCATGCGAATAAAGATAAAAAAATTGTAATTTCCAAAGAAAAAATGAGATCGCAGATGAGAGAATCTAGATTTATTTCAGTTTAAATAGATATTTTGAATTATAATTATATGTATATAACTATTTTAAAACTCATAAAAGAATATTTTATCTTCTTTAAAGTTATATCGATATAAATAGAATTAGTTTTAATATGTTGTTCTAATTGACTTATATATGTCATTTACCCAAAAAAAAATAGAGAGAAAAATTGTATTTTTTATTCAATTTCATTTTCAATTAAATTAAGGTTCCACAGTATTATGATTATGGGAAAGAAAATATAGAAAAATAAATTTCCTCACATTTTCTTAATAATTATTATTTTATTTTATTTTCTATAATATCAACTTCTAATCCTATCAAATGAGTTGTCATTTTGGAGTTATTTCGGATTTTAAATAATTTTTAATCTGCTCATATCTCATATTCAAAATTTTCGAATAATTTTTTTATTTCATCTAAATTTATTTAAATTATATGAATTGAATTTAGGTTGATTTTTTTTAATCAAATTCTGGTCAAATAGAAAATTATCATTTCTACCAACTCTTTATGTTTGCGGCACTTGTGTTTTAATTTTCTTTTTAACTTTGAAAAAAAAAGATCAATTTTGTTTCCTGGAAAAAGGAAGGTGAAAAATGGTAATGCATATCATCCCCACAAAAATCAAAAAAGAAAAAAGGAATTCATAAAGCAGTTCTAATACATTCGAGGATCTGATTCTCATAATCGGTAGCCAGATTTGGGCCGGATTTTGTGGTGTACAACTTTTTTGGGTGTGAATGTTATACATTTAAGAAGATGTTGTCTTTTTAAAATATAGAACAAAGAATCTACGTACTTGAATACAATACTGTATAATATACGTATTTCTTTGTTAATTATACGAGAGGGAGTGTGCGCATCAAAATTCAGAAGTCTCAGTGCTTTCCTGCCTCTCTAATTTTGATACAAAATAAGTGATAAAAATAAAAATTAGAAGAATAACTGAAAATGAGAAATATAAAGGGAAAGTTGTGCTCGTGCTTTGTCTAAATCAGTATATGTCTCTACTTGCATTTTTCTCCCCAGCTCTTCTTTGAGGGTTTAAGAGAGAGAAACCCAGATGAGTTTTTGATGTTTTTCCTATTTCTATTGATTTCATAGCTTGTATTAGTGATCATTTTTTGCATTAGTTCTTGGGTATCTTTAAAGTTTCAATTTTTGGTTTCGGTTTGATGCCATATGTATCTTTTCTTTTTTCCTTTTTAATTATCAGATTGTTTTACTCGGTTTTCAGATTTTATAAGGTCATATTTTTATGCATGCTGTGGATCTATGTGCTGCAAACATTGATCTGATATTAATGTTGATCACCTTTTTGAGGAATTTGAGTGGTGAAGTACCCATGGGGACTGTCAGTCTTCTGTATCATTTACTTTTTGTGCATACATCGATTTTGGTATAGTTCTGTGGAAATTTAAAATCTCTACCTCTTCTGGCATTTGATGATGCATCTGATCCTGTTAGACATTCAATGACTGAAGCCAGAGAAAGAGACAATTTCTCCGATGTTGATGGATTAGGTAAAAATGTATAGTAGTTCTTTTGCTGATTTAGATTTTTGGTCCACAATTTTTTTTCCTTTTTAATTCTGGGAAAAAGGGAATTCGATCATTTGTTATCTGGACTATCCTTCATCTTGATCATTAGTAGGGCCATTTTTATTTATTTTTAAATTCATGTTTGCATTTGTCCTGCTTTTTTGTATAAAAATGTAGAACCGTTGTTTCTCAAATCTTTGATTTGCATAACTAAATTGTTACATTTTCACGGCTTATAGATTTTGTTATTACTCATTTTGTTAGTTTTGTTTATTGAGTAATCTTATTCCTCATTTTCTCTCTTTTTAATGATATTTACTCATAGGATTCCTGGTTCTCAACTTACTAACTGCTTTTTGGATATCTAAGCTCTTTTGTTTATATTGGTTGTTCATTATATCATCTTAGTGACCTTTATGAAGGGGTCTTCCATTATTGTTACCTTGTTTAGATGTGGTTCTCAGATGTCATTCATAACTCCTAAATATCTGAATTCATTTTGGGGCTTTATTGGTACCAAAGATTTGTTATCATGGAGATGATTCTGCAATCTCTTTTATTCAGTTACCTCTTGTTGAACAATGTTTTTCCCTTCCTCGAGTTAATTGTTTATAGCTTTGTTACTGCTTTATTAATTCAACTATCTCAGCAATAACTTGCCGGTTTTATATTTCAAGCACAGAGAGGTTTTTATTGATGATTACAAGAAGAAGCAGATCACCTTAGGAAGGGGCATGCATATTAAATCTAATGGCTGATTCTGCTTCGGAGTCCCATTGCCAATCTGATGCATTGGGCCTGAGACATATAAGCAGCTCATTTTTCAATATTCCTGGTTTCTTTGTGGGGTTTGGTTCTAGAGGTTCATCAGATTCTGACTCAATTAGGAGTCCTACATCTCCTCTTGATTTCAGTTTTTTCTCAAATCTTAGCAACTCATTTAGCCACAAGCTCCCGAGGTCCCAGGCCAAATTGGCCATAAAAAAAAGTGGGATTGCAGCAAAGTAGGACTTGGAATCATAAATTTACTTGTTGATGAGGCCAAACCAATGGGTGTTGTTCTTAGTTCACCTAGGAGGAAGAATATAATATTTGGATCACAGTTGAAGACTGATTCTGTGAGATCTAACTCTTTGCCAGAAGACTGCATGTTCTTGCTACTATCACCATCCAAAGCTCCTAACTCTCACGCAGGTATATTAGATTCTGATGCTGTCTTTAGGAATGGAGTTCCCTTGGAAACTAAATCATTTGAAAACTCCTCTCCTATTAGCTTATCCCTGAAATCTCCGTTGGGTTCTAAAAAGTTTTGTTCGGAGAATAGAACTACAACTATATCGAGTTTATCACTTTTTAGTGACGAAGGTAAACAAATAGATAGTTCTTTGGATATCAAATCGAGTTCAGTTCCAGTACCCATAAGCACAAGCCATGGATATGTGGGTTCTCTCTCTGCACGTGAGATTGAGCTTTCTGAGGATTATACCTGTATAATTTCTTATGGCCCAAATCCTAAAACAACTCACATTTTTGGTGATTGTATTTTGGAATGTAACACAAATGAGTTACCCAATTTTGACAAGACTGAAAATCTGGGGTCTGAATTGCCTCGAGAGGTTGATTGCCTGGAGGGTTCGACTCCTTATCCATCTGATGAGTTTTTGAGCTTCTGTTACTCTTGCAAGAAAAAGCTGGAGAAGGGAGATGACGTTTGTATATATAGGTACGTGAGCAAACATCTCTAATTGGAGTGGCTGCCTTCTGATTCTGATTATTGAAGCTAGTTGATCATCATAAACACTGTTTGATATTTTTTGCAGAGGTGAGAAAGCATTTTGCAGTTTTGATTGCCACTCTGAGGAAATTTTTGCTGAGGACGGAACAGGGAAAACTAATGATAATTCCCCGGAAAGCTCTCCCAAGTCCAGCTACCATGAAGATCTTTTCCTAATGGGTATGCCTATTGCTATGTAATGGGCATATGTTGCTGTTGTCAGGCTCTCATTTCTTATTGATAAAAAAATGGATCGTCTGTTCTGAAAGAGCTGTTTTATATATCTGTTAGCAGCCATGGATGATCAAAAGGTGAATCGTGATGTTTTCTAGTTTGTGTTTCAGCTTCCATGGTCTTGATGGATCCTGGATAGCAACAGCATAGAGTTTTTGATATATAATAAACAATATTTAGATTGTTATTCTATGTTTTCTATCAGATGGGTTAGAAGTGGCCAAGAGCCCTCCCTCATCAATTTTCCTGCCCTTTAAAGAGCTCATGAAGATGCCTTTTGAAACTATTGAACTCATTATTAATGATATTCAACATCTACCTACCAAATGCAATTGTTTTATACACCTCTAGATGCGCAGTTGATGAAATATTGGTCCATTGAATTTCTATGTTCAGCGAAGAATGATGAAAAGGCTATTTTTGTTGCTTACCTTTTTTTTCCTCCAGCTTGACAGTGATACATATCTGTAGATTGAGATGTCATAATTAAGTAGAGCATCCTCAGAATTTTTTTTTTCTTAGAAGGAAATTTTAATTAATAACATGTTAATTGAAATTTGAAATAATAAATAATATGGGCCATATATACGGTTTGAACTTTGAATTTTCTTGGTTATAAAAGTATAGTATAATTTCAGAACTCATACTTATAGCTGGGGTCCCGTAAGTAATATTATATTTCTAAAAAATTATTGTTAACAAACTAAGCCTATGTGCGAAATCTTTATTTGTGAACGAATCAAAATCTCAATCTTTAGGAAACATCAACTTGGTGGGCAACCATATATTATCATTAATTTTTAGTTAATGATAGTCAATAGCTAGGAAACCAACCATTCCAAGTGGTGGGCTCTTTATCATCATTAATTTTTAGGTTTTTTAAAATTATAATGTGGGTAAAAGGAAAAGAAAATCTTTGATGTTTAAAACGATTATAAATTTATTTGAATGGGATATAAAAATATTAATTAAATAATGTGTTTAAGATATATGTAAAAAATTATATTACTCTTAGATATCAATCTCCCCTGTCAGGGTGATTAAAATTTGAAAATTAACACGTGGCTCGAAAAGAAAACATATTTATTATTAAATTATCAACTGAAGACTTAGATGATAGTAAATAATTATAATTGAATCAAATTGGTAAAAATAATTATAACTTATATTTATATATATATATATATATATATATATATATATATTTAATTTTATATATGATAAGAGAACAAGATGGTAATATAATATTAAGACCTTGAGTCAGGAAATTCAATTAGGTAATAGTCAAGTTTTAGCATGTCGCAATCCCGATTTGGTCTTGAGCCGGACCAAAATTGGACCAATCTAAGACTAGAGCTGAATCGAAGGCCGATTTGGTTCTAGTTTTTATATATTATTGAACGTGAATCAGCCCAGCAGCACCAAATAATTACTTTTTTTAAAAAAAAAAAGATAAGGGAATTATTTCATACAAGATAAAAAAAAAAAGACTATATGGGTTTGATTTTTCTAAACTTCAAGACCGTATGTAAATAACTTAATTACTTCTTTTAAAAAAAAGTGCAAACCATTTTTTACAAAAAAATTATTAAAAAAACTGCAACCAATTTTTAAGAAAATTTTAATTAAATCAGTCATCAAAATATCCCTGAATAGCTTTATAAATTGAAACCTAAATTATTCTTATTATAATACATGGAAATTGATTGATTTTAAAATGGAAATTTAAATTATTATATCACAGTTGGATTTAAATTTAAATCTTTATTGAATCTGAAGCTACAAGTTACGAATCTAAATCAACGGTCCCTAAATTAACAATAGGCATACCTGGTTAGGTGAGATGCACATTATTTACATCCTGCAATTTAATGAGTAAGTAGTAATTGAATCACATGCTGTTGTGATGAACCTAATACATGTTTTGTGCAGCAGGAGGAGATGTGGCATAGAGCGAGGACTCAGGAGTTTTGTATTTAAGGATTACATTGAACGCTGAATGAAATTTTTATTCCAAATTTTAAATTTAGTGGCTAAAATATTTGAAAATAGAATTGTAATTGATATATAAGAATTTCTAATATTTCAAATATCAAAACTTTGTTCACTCAAATATCGAAGTTTTTAAGCAAAATGAATATAGTATTAAAAATGATTGAGGTATGGTGTCCAAGTACTTGTTGGAACCAAAACAGTGGAAGAACGTATGGAGTATATATCAAAATTTCAGAGATTAACACAGTCGAAAGAAGATAAGTGAGAGAGAAAAAATTACAGCTACATGAGAACTGATATTGCTAATAGCAGAATAGTCTTTTATAGATATTTCATATTTTTCTCGGAGTTCTTAATATTGATTGAAGGCCAACCTGATTTATAGTAGTGCTATGAATGACCTTACTTCCCTTTCTGTTAGCAAATGGCACTCAAGGCAAAATCTAATGAGAAATATAAATGATCATTATTTGAATAATGATGTGATGAATATTTTTGGTGAACAAATTTTCTTTTCTTTGTCATGTTTTCATGCAAGACTTTGCCTTTAGTTTCAGAATAATTTTTCGATCCGATATCAATGCCATTAAATTGTAGTTAAAAAGCGAAAAGTAAAACCATATATTTTTCTATCGTCTAAAGTGTAAAGTGCAAAAAAAAAAAAAAAAAAAAAACCTCCCTTCATATAAATAAAATCTAAATTATTTAAAACAATTAAACAATAATATAATATGCCAAAAAACTAAAAATCCTTAGCAAATGAAAATTAAAAAAAAATCGTAAAACGTCACTTCACATGTCAAAAAAGACTATAAATATATATAAAATTATTTGAAAAAATAATTTAATTCTAAAACTAATAAAACAGACAGCTAAAAACTAAAATTCACTATCAGACTCATTGTTTAAATTCTCAACACTTTGATTATCAAATTCAAATTCATATCCTTCAACATATTCAAGTCATTCTCGAGATCTTGAAGTTGTAAAGTAGAGCCTTTTGAACTAGAACTTTAACTTTGCTAACTTGGTTTGATTTCTTGGTATCCTACTTAGTTTACCAACATACGTGCTTTTGCTACAACATCCCATGTCAAGCAAATCTGTTTTTACAATAAATACCAATTAACAAATTTTGAAAACACGTGAAAAAAAAAATGAACACTTACTAGTTTAAGTGCAAAAACGTGCGTTTGATTAAAGTAGAGCGTTTTGAACTATCAAAAAGCTATAGGCTTATATTGCGCATCGCTTCAGTGCTTTTAAGTGCTTAAGCGAGTGCTTTTGAAAACACATATCAATGCATCAGAGACTTGTTCATCAATGTGGGTGGCTTATCGATCCTTCTAGTTCTTAATGGCTATCGCATGATAAGAAACTTCCTTCATGGTGAATGAAACCGCTAATTACAGCGTACATACATCTCCATTCTCAAATCAAGGAAAATTCTGCTATTCTTGTATGTTATTCAGGGAATGAAGATATCCTCAAGCTATGCCTTTCATTTTCATTTTTTTATTCCATTTCTCTTCCTTTTTTTAGTTGTCTTTTTAATTCATTGTTAAGGAAAAAAAAAGGAAAACATGAAATGCCTGGCCTAAGAATATCTTTATTCTGTAATTATGTAAATCATGTATAAATCCTTGGGAGATCAAGTAATCAGCTGGAGGCTTAAGATTGCTTACAATAACACATATGACGTATTTTATCTTTGCTGGGTAAGTATGTCCCACACGATTCAGTCTCAATTATTGCTTTTTTTTTTTATCATATCTGTATTATCTCATCCTTTAACTTCTTAAACATTTATTTATTTTATTTCAGGTGAAAGTGAGCTCAAGACACCTGAAGAGAACCAGAAAGCAAAGGTCTGATTCCCTGCTTACTAATTAGTCTAGACTGCTAATTTTTGGTACATAATAAAGTTGAGTTGTTCTAAATCAAGTTGCATTTTTTGCTCATGGAGCAATTCAAAAATATACACCATCCAAACCCTTTTTGTCTCTCCTGAATGGACTTGGTATATTTGGTACTGGTGTGCTTGCTGCATTATATGCGGTGGCTAGGAAGGAGAAGAAAGCTTCCAACACAATGATAGAATATGTAAGCCACTGCTTACCTTCTCCGTCGTTTTGAATATTCAAGGAGCAACCATTCTTAAAGGATGTGTGCCTATTGAGAGAATTTAAGATCCATTCCTTTTCGTACCTTAGGATGTTCAAACACTTCTATTTTCTTAAATCTCTCTCTCTCTCTCTGTACATGTTCGAACCACATTTTCTCCTTAATTTAGAGTTTGGAAGTTGAAACTTATGTCTTCTCTTGTTTTCTAATGCGGTAGTGCTTTTTTATATGGTCATTTTTTCTCAATTAACACATGAAACTGGTCATATGCACAGATGACTACCCAACTGAAAGAGAAGGAAGCTGCCATTGTGTCCTTCGAGAAAGAACTTCGAATCAGAATGAACAGAAAGAATGGAGAAAGCAACTCAAAATGGCAAAGGAAGAACAGCAGGTTCTAGTGAACCATCTAAACTCTGCCAATAGTACAGTTGCAGGCCTAGTACAGGAGCTGAAAATTGAGAAAAAAATAATTGAGGAGCTCAACATTCAAAAAGGTCTACAAACCAACCTCTCAAAGGCTAAGGAAGGTCAGAAAGATCTAGAACAAGAGCTGAAGGAAAAGCTCGACTCCATTGAAGTCTTGCAAGATAAGGTTAACTTGCTTAGTTTAGAGCTCAAGCATAAGGAAAATGATGTTCAAAAGCTCAGCTCTAGATTGTTGAAATGGAATTGGAGTTGAAGAACGTAAACTCTACTTACAAGGAAACGAAGGATAACCTGGATAAGGCATGCAGAGAAATCAAAGAATTGAAAGATGAACTCCTAAAAAATAGAAAGGAACAGGTACTGAAAAACTCTGTTGTGGTTGAATTGAATTTGACAGTGAGTTCTTTAACATCTGAGAGAGATGAATCTAACTGGAAGCTCAATGCTGTTGAGGAGTAGAATGTTTTGAAAAGAAAGCTGCTTTGAATGCTATGCTGTTGAGAGAAAGAGAAGATGAACTTCACAACCTAAAGGAAAAACTTGAGTTTGCTTTTAAGTGAAGGGAAACCAGACAATCATCACAGACTTAACCCAGGAAAAGAAGATTTTGAGGAAAGTGCTTGACAAAGAAGTGAACCATGTAATGAATTTGAAACATGAACTTTAAAGCACTTAAGAAGCTCTTGAGAAATATAGTTTGCTTTTGAACTTCAAACCATGAGTTTGCTTTGGATTAAGTGAAGGGAAACCAGACAATCATCATAGACAACCCAGGAAAAGAAGATTTGAGGAAAGTGCTTGACAAAGAAGTGAACCATGTAATGAATTTGAAACATGAACTTCAAAGCACTTAGGAAGCTCTTGAGAAATATAGAAATGAGGCCTCTGATCTTGCAAAAGAACTCGAGCAGTCAAAATACAGATGCACTGAACTTGAGGCTGAAGTTTCTAGAGTTCAGGCGGAGTTTGCTGAAGCTACACAAATGATGCAAAAGAACCTTGAGCAGGCAAAACGGAGCGGTGAAGTTTTAACCATTGAGCTTATGACAGTTAAGGAGCAACTAAAGAAATCTGAGGAGCTGCAGAAAAATGTCCCGTGAACTGGCAAATCACGATAGCGTGCAGAAGGAATAGGTAGATGCGTATAATACATTTGAAGTCACAGCCAATGAACTAAGAGAAGAGAAAAAAGTAGCTTCTTCCTTAAATAAAGAGTTGGAAAACCTCGAGAAGCAAATCATGAAGGACAAGGAGGCAAGAAAATCTCTTGAAACAGATTTAGAGGAGGCTACTAAATCACTGGATGAGATGAACCGAAACGAATTAGTACCTTCTGGAGGGCCTACAGATAGCTAATTTGAGGATATTTAGTCCTAAATGTTGTAGCATACGGAAGGTAATTTAAACGATTAAAGGAGCTAAATCAAAATGCCTTAAAGTATTTGGGATAAAAGATTTTACCAACAATTTTCAAATCCATAAAATCTAGACTCTTATTATTTGTAATGAATCGGATCCATCAATTTCATTATGATATTAAAATTAATTGTTTAACAGTCCATAAAAATCTAATTGATTTAAGGGTATAAATTCAAACAAAGTAAAATGGAGACTTGAACTGAAACTTAAAAATGGATATGCGGCTTATAAAATTCAAAAAGTATAAGCTAAAACAAAATAAATATAGAGACTTGAGACTTATGAAATTCGATGAATGCAAGTTCATGATATAAATATGATGATAAGTTATAACTGAACCAATCAAGTTACACTCGAAGTGAATTGTTGGAGTATATGACAATCTCATATCGAGAAAAAGAAACAAAAATTTAGCAACTTATAAGATTAAAGAGCATCAAACCAAAATATTTTAAAACATTTTAGATAAAAAGTCTTCACAACCATTTTTAAACCCACAAAACTCACATATTTTTCATTTATAATGAACCGAATCCATCAACTTTTAAGACTAATATAAATAGGTGCTTTCCAAGTCCCTTAAAGAGCAAAAGAATATATGCAAAGAGACCCAAAAAAACATGGAAGATGCTCATAACATGGTATTGAGGCTTGACCAGGAAAAAGAGAATTTGGAGAGAAAACGAAGAAACTCGAAGAAGTATTCGGCTCTCGCTCTGCCAAGGGCAAAATATTGCGATTAATTAAGAAGTCAGATCAATTCTTCAAAAACTGTCCCAGATAAGCAGAATTCTCAGAAATTTGAAGCTGAAGAAAAAGGAACTGTTATTGCTCTAAGAATAAACAGAAGAATTTATCAAAAGAGAATTGAGGTATGGGATTCAGAATGTAATCAAGCTCTCCTTGCCAAACAATCTTGGAGAATTATTAGAAATCCGCACTCCTTATTATCGAGAATTTTATATGCCCGATATATTAAAGAAGGAGAATTCCTTGATGCTGTTGCCTGGCCAGGTTGCTCATATATATGGAGGAGTATTGTTTGGGAATGTAACTCTTCAAAAAGGTGATAGGTTATTATAATCACTGAGAATTAGTGGATTCCTTATTCCCTCCCCCTCTTCACCCTTTAGCACTCAATTCTAATACTCGAGTCAGATTTTTACTCCCAAATGGTGATTAGAACTCTCCCCTGCTGCATTATTTTTTTGGAGAAACCGCTATAGGTAAAATTTTGACTATCCCGCGCCCTATTAATATCATAAAAGATGTTGTTTATATGTGGTTTGATAAAAAGGGAGTATTTTTGGTTTGAAGTGTGCATCCCCTTTCTATTAGCTATAGAAATCCTGCTAAACTTGACCCATCTCTCAATGGTTTGTGGAAATTTATCTGGACCCTTTCTTTACCTTTGAAAGTGAAAGTAATCTTTTGGAGAGTTCAACATGATTTTATTCCCACTAAAGTTAATTTGGTCAATCATCATGTATTTGTTCCCTTCTCTAATTGCCAGACCTGTGGCAAGCTGAAGAGACCACCTTTTAATATCTGTGGCCGTGTCCATGATGTGATAATTTCTGGTTGGACGATAGTGTTCAGGTTTTCAGGCAAAGGAATCAATATAACAATTTATTAGATATGCTGGAATGTATTAAGGAGAAGAGAGGATCTCAAGGAGTAGAAGAATTCATGAGACTCATTGGAATTGAAGGAACGCAGTCCTCCATGGAGAAAATCCCTATACTGCCAAAATACAAGTAAACTGGGCCCGTAATTACCAGAATAACTATAAAATGGCTAATGTTGCACCTTTGGGAAGATGTTCCAAGATGAGCAATCCTATCAGGAACAACCCAGATCCATAACTTGTTAAGATATTTGTGTATGCTGCTTATTGTGTTGATTCGGGTGTGGGTGGAGTTGGTATTGTTGTTTTAAATGCTGATAATCCAGTCCTGGGAGTTAAAGTGGTTCCTTTTAAATGGTGTTTCTCAGCCCTTTTTGTTGAATATCGTGCTATGGAGAAAGGTTTGAAGCCAGCAATAGACATGGGATTCTCAAAATGCGTTTTGTACTGGGATAATTTAAACATTGTTGCTCTCTTCTCCAATTCTTCGTTCTCATTCTCTGTTCTAGGTACTTTGATTAGAAATTGTTGTTTTTTGATCATCCAACTGGGTTTAGTAGTCTCATTTTGTCATTTTAGTAGATATAGTAATTCTGCTGCTAAACATGCAACTTCAATGGCTCGTTTTTTTGATGAGTCTGTTATTTGGTTTGATAGCTGTCCTGTGTAGCTAGGCATTCTATTGACTCAATTTTCTTCTAAATGGTACTTGGTTGTGTCATCATTCAAGCTAGCATATCCTGTTATCTTATGAAAAAAATTTCTCCATACAAATGTATTGTATAGATGCGATCGATCCTGAGGCCTTAAAATCCACGAAAATTATGTTCATGCCATTTGTTGTAAGGGCATTAGATTAGATGAATTTTACTGAAAATTTTCCATTATCTTCTTTCACTAAAAGAATATTGCTGCAGATAATAGTGGGTTAGTTTTCATCCAAATCTGAAACTTGAGAGAGGCAAGCTTTTGCATCTTCACTTGGTCATTGGCTTCTTCTTCTTCTTCTTTATTCTTACTTGGCCATTAGCTTAGGGTGTATATATGTCCATTTTTGAAAGGGTTAATTACCAAAATTATTGAATTACTTGCGATTTCATGAGTTATTAATTATTTTTTTAATATTTATATACACATATACATATTATTAATTTCTTCAATAGTAAATTAATCTTAATCTGTCAAACTTATGCTTAGACAGGACATGAGCTCTAGAAAAAAAAAAAAAAAAGTACTTAGAAAAACAGGAAAAGAAAACCATATGAAATTGAAGACTTGCAAAAAATATATGTATAAATTTTTGAAGAAATAAATAATAAAATATCCAGTCCCAAAAAACAAAAGAAAATTCTAACAAGACGGGTACTTGGCCCGCTAGTCAGGTGGGTTGGGTTCACCACCCGTAAATTATATTATAATCCGTATTGATTTTTATTTTTTGAAATATATATAAAAATATAAAATTGTTTAAAAAGAATTGCTCACGACCAGCCACGAATAAATGCCTATTAAAAATAAAATAACAAAAAAAATTGTCTTCCCCGTTCATCCTTCTCTTCCTTATTCGACTCGCCTGTGTGCTTTGTGGTCAATTCGATTACTCTTTCTTCTTCATCCTTTTCAATTTTGTCTGTGGATTTTCAATTTCAATCAATTTTAAGGTTTTGTTTTGGTTCTCCTTAAATTTCTTTTGAATACTTCTGTTTTTGCTTATTTCATTTTGAACGATAGATATACACTTGGATCCGATCCGTTTAAAATTCGTCTCCATACTTGGGCTTAACATTTCAGAATCGCATAACTTGCATTTTGCTCTTTGTTTTTTTTTTAAATCTACAAGCCGAAACTGGGGCGTTAAGTTATTATTTTGGTGGAGTTTTTTTGATAAATAAGTCAGAGTTCGTATTAAGGGATTGATCTGTTAACAGTTAGGCGAGGGTTAGTCATGTTCTATGGTGCAGTGGTATGGGATCCATGGCTGATTGTTGCCCAGATAGCGTGCCTTCAGTGCCTTTACTATCTCACGCTTGGCTTATTCTTATCGATTCTTGTTGGGACGCGCGTGTCTCGCATGAGTCTCGTCTATTTCTTTGATTTCGCCGCTGTCACTACCTCTACCATTACTGGTTGGTGCGTCATTGTCTCCTTTCTTCTCAGCTCAGTCTCTGGGTAAGTGTTTAATTAATTCCCCGCTTCTTTCGACTAGAAACTTGAATTATGTGTATTAATGGGTTATATCTGTAATTTTTTATTATTCTCTAGATCAATTAGTCTGTTTTCAGTATTTTTTTGGTCCGCTAGAACTTGATATTATTAGTTAGATCTTGTTGTCGGTAAAAGGTACGTTTCTGGCATCGGCAGTGGCTATATATTATTGTTGGCTATCTTCTTTAAATATCCTAATCAATAGTAGGAGGAGATTAGGTAGTTCTTAATCTGGAATGAATGCATGGAGAAGTCTTGTGCGCTTTTCAGATCTGAGTCAGCTGTTCTAGGTGATGTACATGAGGTGGACACGGTTATTTGCTCTATCAAAGGTGCTCAACCAGAAAGATTTGGTGATGCTAGTTTGTTTTATTTAATCAAAACATGGAATCCGTTCAAAATGAATTGGATAGTGAGAATTGGAGAATCAAGCTTTTGTGTTCTATATTTGGTCAGGGAGTTTGATTATTCATTCTGTCCCTCTGTGGAAATGGCATCTGTTTCTCTTTCAATGGATAAGATTGATGATTTTGAGATTGACGTTAGTTTTTAGTTGTTTTCTGTTGAAGAACAATTTGTATCCATTTTTGCTGATTTTCTTTTATTTGTTGCTATTTTCAGTGTGCAGATTGTTAGAGATTTTAATTTTATGCGTAACTTTCTTATGTTTTATTCAATTGGTTTGTGTAGAGCTGGATATATGCTTTACTTGATTGAGAGGGCAAAAAAGTGCTTAGATTTTTCTGCAACACTTTACATCCTCCATCTCTTTATATGCATTATATATGGAGGTTGGCCTTCGTCAATAACATGGTGGGTTGTGAATGGAACTGGCCTAGCAGTGATGGCTTTGCTTGGCGAATATTTGTGCATTAGACGTGAACTCCAAGAGATTCCAATCACACGATACCACTCAAGTAAGAATTCATTCATTTACCTTAAAATGCTCAAGGGAATTTTATCAGGAATTTTTATTTGATTATTTTTTCCCTAAATTTTCCTTATCTTGTTTTCTTTTGGGAATATAGTTACAAGGCCTACTTGCTGTGATCTTAAGTAGTATGAAAAATCAACATAATATGTCAAATGTTATTTTGCTGGTAAATTGTGCTTCTTGTCTCAGGGCTGTGAATAAATCCAGCTGTTTACTCTGTTGGGTATGTCTGCACAACAAGCTTCATATTTATTACTATTTTGTGAAAGAGCTGTGATAGCCCTCAATTTTAATTTGTCTGATGTCGACCAGACTCGTTCAATTGGGCTCATGAATAAACATGCTGCATTATATGTTTAATTTTCTGTTGAACTTATGGTCTTGGTGGTTTTGAAATTTCATCATGCATGTTATTTTCTTTTAAAGTATTTTAGTTTGATTATTTTTGTTCTTTGAGTGCTTTTTTAATTCTGAAGGAACTTTCCTAAAAATGGTTCGATACACATGTTCTTATTGCTAAATTTTGCTTGAAAATAAGCAACAAATTTTGTTCTTATTTTTTAAAATTCATTTCTGTCTATTGTTTCTGTAATTGGATGGCTGTTTAAGCTGATAATAGCTCATCCTCATAGAGTTATGCCTCCCAAGATGATTCTATCCTGACATAGAGTTTGCTTTTTGGAGTGTTTACACATCCTGTTGCCATCTTGTTTTATGTGCATGTGTCTATGTTCCTTAGTTATTTATATACTTATTTAAGGCTTGGGGTTGGGTGGGTTGTCTTGTGGGAACTACATTGTGTTGTTATTTTTTTCCTTGCTGAACCTTATCTCAACCAAAATCAACTCGGGTGACATCCCATCTGAAAAGCAATTGGTAGCCTGGGATGTGATTTTAGAATGTCAATGCTCCCAAACAATTAGGCTATAGAACTGAGGCAAAGAACTTCTAGGCCAGCAGACAGGCTTGTGATTTCAAATTTCTATTATATTGGGAACGTTGATCTTTGATCATTTCCATGCAGATGTTTGATTGACGAGGAAAACTCTACAGCCAGGCACAATCTTCATTCTGGGACTGCATTGCTTGATTTGCAATGGTTTTAATTTTAAGGATCTGTTAGATAAAACTATGACATATCAAATTCAAACCATGACGAGAAAGTTTAGAATACATGTTGAATTGCCTTGTTGAAGGTAATGGTAGAGAATGACCACATAAAATGGAGAAGGTTTGTAAATGATAGGGAGGTGGAGCACATCAGAATAGGTATGCACTGTAAGAGGAAACTCTTAGTGTACAATTGCAGGTGGTTTCTGAGAAGCTGATGTTTGTTCTTCTGATGTTGTCTTCTGGTTGAGTGCCTTAATTTGAATATGACATTTTGATGAGTTTCTACATATCCAAATGCAATGAACTGAGAAAATTTTGTTAGGGCTAGTATGATAAGAACTGGTATAAAGAGAGGTAAATCAAACTGAATTGAAATCTCTAAAATGAAATGAGAAACAAATTTCACAAGCTTTCGAGAGGCTCGTGGCTCTCCATTGTCACTAGGACTTGTAAAATACTTCGAATACCTTTCCCTAACAATCTGCCTCTATATATAATTTTCATTTCTCAACCCTATACAACAAACTTTGATCACAATCTCTATACTACCCCTGAGACTGAACATTCTAGAATTAATCCTCATAACAGAAATCCACACCAATCCACACCTAACTCTTATTTCCCTTTCACAGGTATTAGTAAAAATCATGAGAAGCTTATCATAGTAGCTGACATACTAATAGCTGCTCAACATGGCGACTCAAGCTAGAATTTTAAACATATTTTGAGATTAAATCTTTTGGTAATTTTAGTATTTGTGGCTTTGTATTTTGCAGCATTATAGTTATTTCTTCATTGTTGCTTAAGCTGCTTGAAATTATCGACACCCTTCCATGCATGACTATATGGTAATAAATTTAACAAAAGGATTAGGTTAAGATTTGGGGTTGCAAATCTGATGCACCAGAAGGTCATTGCGGCCTTCCTTATTACTTTCAAAATCTTTGGGATGTCTCAATTATTATTATTACTTTCAAAATCTCTGGGATCATCATCGTCATCAAACTATGTTGCTTGGATTCGGGTACAGATATCCAATATTGGTACATATTTCGAAGTCTAGTTTCTTATTTTTAAAATTTTAGAATATGAAAGTATAATTAAAAAGTATCAAAATTAGAGTATATGTGTGATGATATATCTATATGTATATAATTGTAAATATTTTAATTTTTATATATAATAATTTAAGTTAAAAGATAGATCAAATTATAATATTAAATTGCTAAATAAAATAAAATTTGATAAAATATTTTAAATTAAATTTAAAATTTAAATTTCAAACAAACAATAAAATGATAATTCTAAATCAATTTAAATCGTAAATCAGTTCAAATTTACTATATAATTTATATTAATTTTAATTATCTCCATAAATCATATTTTTCAATTGCGGTTTATTAAAATATAATTTTTCTAACTCCATAAAATCACTCTTTTAATTTGATATACACTTGTAATTTAAATGAAATCGGGATTATGAGTACCCATTTTAAAGTGAAGTATTGATAAGGATTTTATACATATCAATGTCTTATCTAAAGGGTACAAGTACTTTTTTAAAAATAAAGTGTCGAGTTACTAGTTATCAAATTTCATACCCTTTTCAACATAAAATTGCTTAATGGGTTTCCTTCAATTATTGAAATTACAATTGTTAATTGTTGGTTCTCTAACCGCAAAAAGAATAGCGATACCTCAAAAATTTTGAGTCTGAATTGCATAGCATATCCTAGAGTAGCGTAGAGAAAAAAGAAATGACCAAAACTATTAATCATTAGAATTCATTTATAATCAAGCAATTGTTAAAGAAGTCAAGGTTTTTCTCGTCCTTTATCTTCATTTGTTTGAATCACTGTTCAGATTTGAGAAAGTTGGCGTATTAGATTCACTTGTCCAATGATAGCTTAGATTGCAAGTGACTGCTTAATATGGTTAATGATAATGACATAGCTCGAGAGTATGAATTAGATAATTAGAGGGAAAAAAAAAAGCCTATAATTGATTGCTTTCTTCTGTCTCATACAACGTACATGAAACTCAAGTAAGCAATAAATGCAAGTTAAGAGTTAAGAACTTTTAAATCTCTTCTTCAAAGAGCATGCTTACAAAAAGAAATACGAAGAACAACCTTGATTCTCCTCTGCGCCTCGAACAGAAAAGTTTGTTGTTTTCCAAAATTTTCTTCATTAAAATCTTAAACGAAAACACGTAGTTTCACTTTGAAAACAGCTTGCCGCATCTTTTCTTAGTAATATCACAGTTCAGATCTCCTCTCTCTTTTTCTCCTTCCTTTGCCTAATCTCCCTATCCACAGAGACTCTCTCCACTCCTCCGATCCATCATCATTTAGGTTTATGAGGTATCTTCTTTTCTCCCGCATGTTCTCTTCCTGCCTCTCTACCGCCCTCCTCTCTCTCCCTCATGTTCTCTCCCTCCTAAATAACCCACCTTTTGTTATAATTCTTAGAGTCGGTGTGCAATAATCAATGTATTTCCTGAGTCCATCTCGTTCACGAAAAAGGAATCGACACCACTATTGTTACCAGTGATGGAGAAGCCCATGTCAGCAGGTTGGTGGTTTTGGCGTTTTTAATATGCAAAAAGAAATTTGGGATTTTAATATGTGAATACTTAATTCATGGGTTCAATTGGTCATCTTTACTGTGAGCATAAATGCTATGCATAGCTCATGCTTGAAAGGACTAATAATGGTTTTTTCGTAGATGGAATAAATATTTTGTTTATTTGACACTCGTGCAAAAGTGGGAAATAAATAGAATGTTTTCATGTGTAATGAATGGAATCTAACAGCATCAATTTTAAACTTGTTAAATTTCTTTTACCATTGATTTTTAGTTTCTTATTGAAAAGCATCGATTTTATAATGTGTGCAAGTCTTATTTTCCAGTAATCATTATACAAGTGTTGCATACTGATAAGCCTCTATAAAGTATTGATGGCATTCTTGCGGCTTTTCATTACTATATCACTCACCATGTGTCCCATTAATGAAATTAAGGGAATTCCAATCCATCTGCATATGTGGGTGAAGAAGATGCAGTTGGTGGTACTTCTAATAAGTCAGATTTGGAAGAGACCTTCCACCAAGAGAGTTATAAAGTTATTGTCGCAGCACTCAAGTGGTCAATGAGACTACTTTGGAGCCTTCAGCAAATACTCAACCTCTCGTAAGTGTAAATCCTTTAACTCAGTTATCCTCAAGAAAACCAATGCTTATAAACGTGCTGAAGAAGAAGAGTGGGCATCTAGGCAGAAATTAGCTATTGTCCCTATGATTTTTAGTTTCCTTTATTTCTATTATCTGTGTGATTCCATCTTTTCTGATTTGGGTAACCAAAATAGATTTTGAACTTGTTTCTCTAGAGGACTTGCATTTCTAGAGGACTTGCATTTAAAAAATAAAGTGGTGTTCATTTTCTAGTTATTCTTGCTTGGAGTGAAATAGAAATTCAAAAGGAAAGGAGTTGTTGCTTATTAGAGGTCCGATCTTAATGAAGTTGGTTGGACTTGTTTCCACTCCTCTGAGGTAGCAGGTGACCAGCAACAAATATTGGGCATTATGAACCTTTAAAAAGATGATTTGTCCAAATCCGTACAATGTGTCCATTTTGCCAACCAAGAATGGCCTGAGGCATCTATATTGCATTATTGAGGAAATACAATAATAAGACAAATTCATCTATAAGTTTGTGGAGACTTGCTCAAAATTTTAGTCCCTTTTTGGCATTTATACATGTGCCTGCTCATATTAATAATGGCATATATGTGTGCTAGTGTATAATTGAGTAATTTACTAATTAATTTTGACACATAAAATCCATCGCTTATATTGTTAAACATGTTTTACAAATTTTCTATGAATATTAAAAGTTTTCATTTTCAAGGAAAATTGAAAAATGAAAATTCTCTATAAGTAAACTCACCCTAAAAATCCATATCCTTACAAGAGCTCTTCCTAGCTAGCCTGCGATGGTTTGAAAGGGTCAGTCATCTTTTTCATTTGTTTCCTTTTATCCTACAAAAAGAAATACGAAGAACAGCCTTGATTCTCCTCTATCCTTCGAACAGAAAAGTCAAAAATCCATATCCTTATTCCTAGCTAGTTTGCGATGGTTTTGAAAGGGTCAGTTATCTTTTTCATATGTTTCCTTTTATCCTACAAGTCCTCAAGGAAGTCAGGGTTGTGATTTCCACAATGCTGATATATCGGCTATTGCTTCTCCGACGCTGAGATAGAGTCCATTTAATCCGAATGAATTCAATACATTAGACTGCTGTAGTTTTTCCATCACACTTCCAGCAGGATTTGCCAACACCAGCTGGAGTGATCTTTTCTCCATCATTTTTCTTAGTTCACATACTAACTCAATTCCACTTGTGTCTATGGCTGTCACAGCTGAACTTGCAGTAAAAAAAAAGTTAATTTTGGCTTCATTGAATATATATAGATGATTTGCATAATTTTTTTTAATAAGATCCTTCTTCTGTTATAACAGAGAGATTCAAGGAAATGAATGATAACTGTTTCTTTGACAAATTAAAAGGGTGTTTACCTGTCATGTCCAAAATTATGCATTTAAGTATACTTTCGTTGTTTGCTTTAATCCTCTCTTCTTCCTCGCGAACCCATCTCAATATCCTTCAATAAAAGATCTCAAAATTCAGAATAGCAGAACTCAAATACTCAAAAGTGATACTAATTGTTGAGCATTTAAGGTGAACTAACCTTTCTTGAAGGTAAGTGGAATTCGCGAAGTAGAGGGGGGACTCAATCGCCAGTAGAAGAAACGAAGGAACTCTTAGAGCTTCTCGGTATCTATTCAGGCTCTGGTATATAGGAGTTCCTGGTATGTTTCCCATGACTACTGTGTTTGGCCTGGTGACATGGAGCAGAATTTTGAATACTGATATCCCAACCTGTATTTTCAGCCAAGAAGACAGATCTGAGAACAAATATAATCTAATTTAATTTTCATTCATTTGTGAGGAGCTTACTGCTATGGCAAGGCCTAAAGGTACTGAAATGAAGAGGACCCCAAAGAAGGAGCAGAAGCAGGCCAAGAAATCAAGCTTGTCAACTTTCCATAATTGATATGCAGCCCGATAATCGATTAGTCCGATCACAGCTGTTATAATAATGGCAGCCAAGATTACATTAGGTGTGTAATAGAAAAGCGGCATGAGAAACAACAAAGTCACGAGCACAGCCGAAGCCATGACTATGTTCGAAACTGCTGTCTGTGCTCCAGCATTGTAATTGACAGCAGATCGAGAAAACGATCCTGAAACCACAATAAAAAAATCTCGGTTTACAAGTTGTGAAAATTTGCATAAATACTAAGAATATTTTGGAACTAGAAAGGATCATCACCTGTTGTAACAAAGCATGAAGAACAAGAACCAGCTATGTTCATTAGACCAATAGCAATCATTTCTTTGTTGCCATCAACTTGGTAATTCTTCATGGCAGCAAATGTTCTGCCTACAGCAATTCCTTCCTACAATTAACATAAAAAGAGACTTCAATCACTTAGTACAAGTAAACTTAATCACCTTGGTAAGAAGCTAAGATTTCTAACAGTATTCAGCAACTTACAGTGAGCGATAAGATTCCAGTTACAATGCCTGTTTTGACTCCAAGTGCCAAATAAGAACAACTAAAATAGAGCATATTTGCTGAAGGTGGATTTAAGCCCTTTGGTAAATGACCAATCTGTTTAAAAAGAAAAAAAAAAGAATCAATTTCAATAAGTTGTACTGCCTGATTCTAGTTTAGGAGCAGCAAGCTAAAGGATATTCGATTCTTACGAATGAGACACCATGCATCTTCGATTTGAAGCCGAAAACTAAAAGGGTTGAGATGATCACTGATGTTAATGGTGCCGCAGCTGACAACCAGAATAGCTTTGGTTTCTTCAGGCTCTGTTTCAATTCATACAATTATTCTAACAACTATAGGCGTCAAAATGGGAAATTGAAGAATAATTTTTTAGGCAAAACAGAGATGCTTACAATATGCCTTGTTGTCAATAAAAAAACCAGGAAACCAAATCCCATAACAATTGTTTTCCAGGACCACTGCACATTAATTACCATATATTACCATGTGTAATTCCTAAAAACATGCCGATTTAATTTCATTCAAGAAATTGACCGTTGGTAAAATTTTCATTAAAAATACCTCGTCTCTGTGGCTGAAAACAGAAGTCATGACAGGGACAAATTGCATCTTGCTAGTAAAGTGAACAATTCCAAGCAATCCTTTCAGCTGTTGCAGCGAGACAATGATGGCTGCACCGGCCATAAACCCAACAAGGGTAGCCTTCGATAGAAAATCAATAATAAAGCCTAACCTGTAATTAAAAAAAAATAACAGAATCACTTCACATTCAGGAACAGAGGAATCTACAGTAGCGATTTTGTGAAATGAAAAGACTTGATCTTTACCTTAGAAGACCGAGGGAGGCATGAAATACACCGGCAAAGAAGGTAGAAGTGAAGGCTAATTTGAGGTAAAGAATTTGATCATCAGTAGGAGAAATTGCTTCACTTAACATGGAACCCATAACCAGTGATGCTATAGAGACAGGACCAACAGCTAGATGTCTTGAGCTTCCAAGGATTGAGTATATCAATGGAGGTACAAAGCTCGAATCTGCATCAATCTTACTCTTTAATCAAAAAATATTTCACTTTCAAATTTTTCATTAAAAAATTCCAAATATATAAACTCACATAGCCCAACTATGGGTGGCAAATTTGCAAGTTTTGCATAACTAATACCCTGCAATATAAGAAAGTATATCAGATTACTGGAAATGAATTTTTATTCTTTTTATTTTTAAATATTTTACCACATGCATAGATAGAGAGTTTCAGTGATTGCCAGTGAGCATTAATAAATGAAATCAATTTTTTTTAAAAAAATTATTAAATTATGTTCACATGAATTGCTAAGACAATAATCGTGTTCCTAACAAAACAAAGAGAGAATATAAAAGCAGAAAATTTACTGAATTGGCCAATTTTCCACTAAATATAATAATAAATGCCACTCTAATAATCCACATAAAAGGCCAAGGAATACATGGCAAACCCAACTCAGTGTCATTTGTCCATTAAAGCTCATTAATCAAAACATAACGACTGCCATTTTCAATTCAGCATAAGTGTATAGTGTGGTTAATACCTGTGGGATTGCGAGGCTGGCAATGGTGAGACCAGAGATGATATTGATGGAGAGATCTATAGCGGAAATCTGGCAGATCTCTCCTCCAGGATCCCATACATGCTGTTTAGAACACAAAACACATGAGTTTAATTGAGTAAGAGGAAGATGTGTACCTGATTTGGCCGAATCCATCGTCTTAGAAACGATCCGAGAAGTTTTGCACCAAGATCTTCTCTCGTTTTCTAACCCCAGAATGATGGAATTCTTATCTTATCTTTTCCTTATCCTCTATCCACCTTTATATAGAGGAGCTTAATCATTAGGGTCAGCAACAAGAGAGACTTAGCTCACCGGTATATAATAATCATGGGCTATCCATCATACCCATATTATTATCTGAGCCCACATTAATTCTCCCACACTTAATTAATAAATGAAGTCATGCCTAAATAAAGAATTGATCAAATTCTTAAGGCCCTTTATTTGTAATTTGTCCTGATATCTCAATTAAAAGCCCATAAATATAAGATATTAAAATAAAATATCTTACATTCTCCCACTTGGGCGTATTAATTGAGAACGTATTACAAAAGACTTCACATTCCCGCTCGATTCAATAAGATTATCAACATAGGATCATGGCGGAAACCACATAATCAAGAACATGGCACCTTCCATAGTCACACATGCCAATAACCCTATCAATCATAATGAGCATCAGTGTGGTAATGTGGTAAGAATTATTCAACACTAACTTTATGATCAAAACTTTATGTGTTGATTTTCTTATCATCCAGATTTCTTATCTTTATGTAACACAGTTACTTCATAAGAAATCCTTTATTACTTCAAATTGAAGTCTGTATGTCTTAAACTTTATATCTCGAGATACTTTATGTGTCACAAGACATACATCAAGGCTATAAACAGCAATGCCCCAAGCCTTTGCTTAAGATGACACTAATCTTAAGACTTTCAAACATTTAATCTGATATATCACATAATATTTTCCAATGAAAATATAACAATGTATTGATAACCATCAGAATTACAATAATGTACATTTATACCAATGTATAAAGTACGAACAAACATTACATAAAGTAATATAAAATCCTCCCACTAATCCAAGGGATCAAAACCAGACTTTAGACCCATACTGATGACATGTCTCACATAAATAATGGGCCGAAGTCCCTTGGTAAGAGGATCTGCTATCATATCTTCTGTATTGATATGATCCACCTCAACGTCACCTTTCTTTATCAGCTCTTTCAATGTCAAATATTTGACTTCCATATGCTTAGACCCTGTGATATTTTTGTTGTTTTTAGCAAACAACACAGCTGGAAGATTATCACAATACAACTTTATGGGCCTGTTAATGGAATCAACAATTGACATTCCTGCAATGAGATTTCGTAGCCATACAGCCTGTGTGGCTGCACCATAACATGCTACAAACTCAGCCTGCATCGTGGAAGAAGAGATTAAGGACTGTTTGACACTTTTCCAAGATACAGCCCCACCAGCCAGCATAAAAACATAACCTGATGTGGATTTTCTATCATCTGAGCAACCAGCAAAATCTGAATCTGTATAGCCAGTTAACTCCAGATGCTCAACCTTTCTGTATGTTAAGATATAATCACTAGTCCCCTTAAGGTATCTCAAAACTCTTTTAGCCGCAGTCCAATGGTCCATTCCAGGATTAGATTGATATCTACCCAGAATACCAACTGCAAATGCAATGTCCGGCCTAGTGCAGACTTGAGCATACATCAAGCTTCCTACTACACTAGCATATGACACTGCTTTCATTGATTCTCTCTCAACCTCATTCTTAGGACACTGTGCCAAGCTTAATTTATCACCTTTAGCAATTGGCACATCCCAAGATTTACATTCATGCATATTGAATTTCTTCAATATCCTCTCTATGTATGCCTTCTGAGAGAGACCTAAAAGGTTTTGAGATCTATCCCTTAAGATTTCAATTCCCAGGACAAAAGATGCTTCTCCAAGATCTTTCATATCAAAATATTTAGATAACAACTGCTTAACCTCATGCAGTGTACCTAAATCATTACATGCAAGCAAAATATCATCTACATATAATATCAGAAAGATATATTTGCTCCCACTGATCTTGAGATATATGCATCTATCAACTTTGCTTTCAACAAAGCCTAAAGAAGTGATTACATCATCAAACTTTAAGTACCACTGTCGTGAGGCTTGTTTCAAACCATAAATAGACTTTTTAAGTCTACAGACAAGATGGTCTTTACCATCTTCATGAAAACCCTTAGGTTGTTCCATATAGACCTGCTCGTTTAATTCTCCATTCAGGAATGCGGTTTTAACATCCATCTGATGTAGCTCTAAATCAAAATGAGCTACTAGTGCCATGATTACTCTAAATGTATCCTTAGAGGATACAGGAGAAAATGTTTCACTGTAATCAATTCCTCCTCTCTGAGTAAAACCTTTGGCAACTAATCTGGCTTTAAACCTCTCAATATTCCCTTTGGAGTCTTTCTTGGTCTTATAGACCCATTTACAGCCAATAGGTCTACAACCTTCAGGTAATTCAACAAGCTCCCACACGTCATTACAATCCATAGATTGCATTTCATCTCTCATTGCTTTCCACCACAGATCTGATTGGGTACTAGAAACAGCTTCCTCAAATGATATAGGATCAGAAACATGACCAATGTCATAATCACTCTCTCCTAAATAGACCACATAATCAGATGAAATAGCAGATTTCCTTTCCCTAGTAGACCTCCTGAGAGGAATCTGTGCAACTGCACCCTGTGATGATGAAGCCTCATTAAACTGTATAGGCTCATCCCTTAATACTGGATTAATCACAGGTGTAGGATCCAACATTGCAGGTTGCTTGGGAACAGGTATATGTATAACCTTAGTCTGCTGTTCCTTACTAGTGATCTCAGAGTGTTCATACTGATCAGCTATATCAAATTCTAAAAATTTAGCTGTCTGTGATTCTACAATTCTAGAACCCCCTTCTCTACAATAAAATTTGTAGCCTTTAGAATGATCTGGGTATCCTATAAAATAGCAACGAGTAGATCTAGATTGCAATTTACCTTCAGTAGGATTATAAAGGCGTACTTCTGAAGGACAACCCCAAACACGGAGGTGACTCAAGCTAGGTTTCCTATTAGTCCACAGTTCAAACGGCGTTTTAGCCACAGACTTACTGGGTACTCTATTGAGGATATATAATGCCGTTTTAATAGCCTCACCCCATAAAAAGTCTGGGAGATTAGATCTTGACATCATGCTTCTAACCATTTCATTTAAGGTGCGATTCCGCCTTTCAGCCACACCATTCTGTTCAGGACTTCCTGGCATAGTAAACTGAGCTACTATTCCACAGTCCTCCAAGTATTTGGCAAAAGGACCTTTTAATTGTCCTGCTATACCGTATTTGCCATAATACTCACCACCCCGATCAGACCTAACAATCTTGATAACTTTTCCCTGCTGTTTCTCGACTTCAGTCTTAAAAATCTTGAATTTCTCAAGAGATTCAGACTTTTCCTTAATCAAGTACAGGTAGCCATATCGGGAAAAATCATCAATAAATGTTATAAAATATTTATTATTGCATATTGTGGGTGAATAAGGTCCGCATATATCTGTATGGATTATCTCTAAGAGATCTGAACTCCTGATAGATCCCTTTTTCTTAATTTTGGTTAGCTTACCCCTACAACAGTCAACACATGTTTCTAGGTCACTGAAATCAAGGGCAGGCAAAATATTGTCTTTAATTAGCCTATCTACCCTTTCCCTATAAATGTGGCCAAGTCTTTTATGCCACAACATGGATGACTTTTCCTTTATTAAGGGTCTTTTGGCAACAATATGTTCAACATTACATGATGTAGAATATATTTCATTTGAACTTAAAGAAACTTGATACAAACCATATGACAAAATACACCGGCCAACTGCCTTTGAATTAAGAGTTATATTAACAACTCCATCTTTAAATACAAAAGCATAGCCAATTTTGTCTAATTCAGATACAGATACCAAGTTTCGTCTAAAAGTTGGTATGAACAATACATTAGATAAAAATAGTTCATAACCACTATCTAAGTTCAAACAAACATTTCCAACTAGTTGAACATCAACTGTAGTATTATTGCCAACTGTGAGCATTAACTCTTCTTTATTTGGCTTCCTCATGTTTGTGAATCCCTGTAATGTGAAGGCAACATGTTTAGTCGCTCCACTATCAAGCCACCAGGAACTGGATGTGGCATCAGCCAAATTAGATTCACAAATAACAAAACCAAAAGAGTTACCTGTAGGCTCACGCTTTTCTAACCAAGCTTTATATTTAAGACAATCCGCCTTTTTATGACCTTTCTTTTTGCAAAAGAAACATTTAAATTTCTTTTTCTCTATGCCTTTAAGATCACCCACAGCACTAGATCGGGAAGACTCATATCCCTGAACAGAAGAAGAAGCATTAGTCTTAGCTTTCTTACCTTTCAGTTTACCTTTATGCTGAGGTCCGGATACAAGAAGCGCGACACTGGATTGTCTCGCCTTTAGCTTCTCTTCCTCAGCTACGCTAACAGCAATGAAAGCATTGACTGTCCAAGGATCCTCCCTTGAGTTGTAAGCCGTAATAAGCATCTCAAACTCAGGAGGCAGAGTATTGAGAGCTTGATGCACAATACAAGCATCAGGGAGAATAATGTCAAAACCCTTTAACTCATTCTGTATGTGGACCATCTTTAAAATGTACTCCCTAACACCTCCAAGTCCGTTATACTTCATGGAGTATAACTGTTTCAGAAGGGTACCAATCTCAGCATTGATTGACACTTTATAACGCTGAGACAAAGCTGTAAGAAACTCTTTTGCTATATGAGTTTCAGGAAGACCGCTCAACAGATGCTCTGGAATTGACCTTTTAAGGGTCAAATAGCACATGCGGTTCATCTTATACCAGGTTGAGTATAACTCTTTTTCCACATCAGTACTCTCAGGAGTCAAGTCAGCTGGTTTAGGAGTAATCATGGCAAGATCAATATCTGCCAACTCCATAGCCATTTCAACATCTCTTTTCCACTCCTTAAACTTAGAAGCTGATAATATCTGAACTGTAACAGTGCAGTTATTGATTGAGAAGGTGACTGAAAAATCAACAATGTAATACTTTAGTTCAAGACAATAATAATACTCAAAGCCATAAAAGAGTATTAATCCGAAGAATCTCAGCACATCATTATATAATCACCTTTGGGCAGAAAATATAACATGCAATAGATAATTCTTCAATATAAGAACGATCTAGAAATTTACACAGTCTTTGTAAATTTAAACACCTTTGGGCAGAATAAATCACTCAGACCAGTTCATTCCCAATCAAATGTCTTATATTAACATCTCAAAATTTGAATTTATAATAAACACTTTTGGGCTGAATAATTATAAACCAAATCTGAGACATCCCTAAACCATATAAGTCTGTATATTTCTTAAAATCTCAGCTAAAAAGGTCACTTTGGCAACTACATTTTAGCCAATTTTAAAAGAAATACTTATATCGGGATACACCTTATTTATTGTCTTGCAAAATATAATTTTTCATTCCTTATGGACATGGGGCTTAAATGTCTCGAAAAATTATGATCACAAAATAAAATTACATCGTCAATTTTACCCGAGAAAAATTAATTCCATATGTGACATTTTATGCCAATGCATAAATAAAACAAATAATGAGATAACCATTTATCTCAAAAATGTCACAATTTTTCTCAATTATGGCTTTTAAAAATTAATTTAGAAAATCTAAATTAATTCCAGAAGAAATCGGGTCAAAAATAGCCTTATGGAGTGAAAAATCATGAATTAGGGACTTAATTGAAAAAATCAGAAAGTTCAGGGGTCAAATTCGGAAAACTGGAAAGAGGGAGAAGCGGCGCGCGCGTGCAATACACGCGCCTGACGCGCCAGCGCGTGTCATACACGCGCTTGCAGCTGTCGTCTGGCGCGTGTAAAACACGCGCCCGACAGCCCCCATTATCTCCCCTTACGCGCCAACGCGCGCCTCTGGCGCGTGTGTTACACGCGCCAGACTGAATCCTTCCCAGTCTCCACCGCGCGACACGCGCGCCTCTGGCGCGTGTAACACACGCGCCAGCGTCTTCCTCCTCCCGATTCTGCAATTTTTCTTCGAAAATTTTCCCAAAAAATTCAATTTACTCCAAAACCCGAAATTTCTTCAAATTTTTGCTTTAAATCAACATGCAACAACATATTATTCTGATTTTATTAAGCAAAATTTACCGAAAAGCAATAAAATCAGAGAATCAAGCATGTGATTAACCAAATCAAAAATTCCTCAAAAACTTAATTAAACTCAGTTTTTCTCTAGATCCTGATGAGAAAAACTCAAATATGGTTCTAAAAACATGTATTTAGGCTCTGATACCACTTGATGGAGAGATCTATAGCGGAAATCTGGCAGATCTCTCCTCCAGGATCCCATACATGCTGTTTAGAACACAAAACACATGAGTTTAATTGAGTAAGAGGAAGATGTGTACCTGATTTGGCCGAATCCATCGTCTTAGAAACGATCCGAGAAGTTTTGCACCAAGATCTTCTCTCGTTTTCTAACCCCAGAATGATGGAATTCTTATCTTATCTTTTCCTTATCCTCTATCCACCTTTATATAGAGGAGCTTAATCATTAGGGTCAGCAACAAGAGAGACTTAGCTCACCGGTATATAATAATCATGGGCTATCCATCATACCCATATTATTATCTGAGCCCACATTAATTCTCCCACACTTAATTAATAAATGAAGTCATGCCTAAATAAAGAATTGATCAAATTCTTAAGGCCCTTTATTTGTAATTTGTCCTGATATCTCAATTAAAAGCCCATAAATATAAGATATTAAAATAAAATATCTTACATTCTCCCACTTGGGCGTATTAATTGAGAACGTATTACAAAAGACTTCACATTCCCGCTCGATTCAATAAGATTATCAACATAGGATCATGGCGGAAACCACATAATCAAGAACATGGCACCTTCCATAGTCACACATGCCAATAACCCTATCAATCATAATGAGCATCAGTGTGGTAATGTGGTAAGAATTATTCAACACTAACTTTATGATCAAAACTTTATGTGTTGATTTTCTTATCATCCAGATTTCTTATCTTTATGTAACACAGTTACTTCATAAGAAATCCTTTATTACTTCAAATTGAAGTCTGTATGTCTTAAACTTTATATCTCGAGATACTTTATGTGTCACAAGACATACATCAAGGCTATAAACAGCAATGCCCCAAGCCTTTGCTTAAGATGACACTAATCTTAAGACTTTCAAACATTTAATCTGATATATCACATAATATTTTCCAATGAAAATATAACAATGTATTGATAACCATCAGAATTACAATAATGTACATTTATACCAATGTATAAAGTACGAACAAACATTACATAAAGTAATATAAAATCCTCCCACTAATCCAAGGGATCAAAACCAGACTTTAGACCCATACTGATGACATGTCTCACATAAATAATGGGCCGAAGTCCCTTGGTAAGAGGATCTGCTATCATATCTTCTGTATTGATATGATCCACCTCAACGTCACCTTTCTTTATCAGCTCTTTCAATGTCAAATATTTGACTTCCATATGCTTAGACCCTGTGATATTTTTGTTGTTTTTAGCAAACAACACAGCTGGAAGATTATCACAATACAACTTTATGGGCCTGTTAATGGAATCAACAATTGACATTCCTGCAATGAGATTTCGTAGCCATACAGCCTGTGTGGCTGCACCATAACATGCTACAAACTCAGCCTGCATCGTGGAAGAAGAGATTAAGGACTGTTTGACACTTTTCCAAGATACAGCCCCACCAGCCAGCATAAAAACATAACCTGATGTGGATTTTCTATCATCTGAGCAACCAGCAAAATCTGAATCTGTATAGCCAGTTAACTCCAGATGCTCAACCTTTCTGTATGTTAAGATATAATCACTAGTCCCCTTAAGGTATCTCAAAACTCTTTTAGCCGCAGTCCAATGGTCCATTCCAGGATTAGATTGATATCTACCCAGAATACCAACTGCAAATGCAATGTCCGGCCTAGTGCAGACTTGAGCATACATCAAGCTTCCTACTACACTAGCATATGACACTGCTTTCATTGATTCTCTCTCAACCTCATTCTTAGGACACTGTGCCAAGCTTAATTTATCACCTTTAGCAATTGGCACATCCCAAGATTTACATTCATGCATATTGAATTTCTTCAATATCCTCTCTATGTATGCCTTCTGAGAGAGACCTAAAAGGTTTTGAGATCTATCCCTTAAGATTTCAATTCCCAGGACAAAAGATGCTTCTCCAAGATCTTTCATATCAAAATATTTAGATAACAACTGCTTAACCTCATGCAGTGTACCTAAATCATTACATGCAAGCAAAATATCATCTACATATAATATCAGAAAGATATATTTGCTCCCACTGATCTTGAGATATATGCATCTATCAACTTTGCTTTCAACAAAGCCTAAAGAAGTGATTACATCATCAAACTTTAAGTACCACTGTCGTGAGGCTTGTTTCAAACCATAAATAGACTTTTTAAGTCTACAGACAAGATGGTCTTTACCATCTTCATGAAAACCCTTAGGTTGTTCCATATAGACCTGCTCGTTTAATTCTCCATTCAGGAATGCGGTTTTAACATCCATCTGATGTAGCTCTAAATCAAAATGAGCTACTAGTGCCATGATTACTCTAAATGTATCCTTAGAGGATACAGGAGAAAATGTTTCACTGTAATCAATTCCTCCTCTCTGAGTAAAACCTTTGGCAACTAATCTGGCTTTAAACCTCTCAATATTCCCTTTGGAGTCTTTCTTGGTCTTATAGACCCATTTACAGCCAATAGGTCTACAACCTTCAGGTAATTCAACAAGCTCCCACACGTCATTACAATCCATAGATTGCATTTCATCTCTCATTGCTTTCCACCACAGATCTGATTGGGTACTAGAAACAGCTTCCTCAAATGATATAGGATCAGAAACATGACCAATGTCATAATCACTCTCTCCTAAATAGACCACATAATCAGATGAAATAGCAGATTTCCTTTCCCTAGTAGACCTCCTGAGAGGAATCTGTGCAACTGCACCCTGTGATGATGAAGCCTCATTAAACTGTATAGGCTCATCCCTTAATACTGGATTAATCACAGGTGTAGGATCCAACATTGCAGGTTGCTTGGGAACAGGTATATGTATAACCTTAGTCTGCTGTTCCTTACTAGTGATCTCAGAGTGTTCATACTGATCAGCTATATCAAATTCTAAAAATTTAGCTGTCTGTGATTCTACAATTCTAGAACCCCCTTCTCTACAATAAAATTTGTAGCCTTTAGAATGATCTGGGTATCCTATAAAATAGCAACGAGTAGATCTAGATTGCAATTTACCTTCAGTAGGATTATAAAGGCGTACTTCTGAAGGACAACCCCAAACACGGAGGTGACTCAAGCTAGGTTTCCTATTAGTCCACAGTTCAAACGGCGTTTTAGCCACAGACTTACTGGGTACTCTATTGAGGATATATAATGCCGTTTTAATAGCCTCACCCCATAAAAAGTCTGGGAGATTAGATCTTGACATCATGCTTCTAACCATTTCATTTAAGGTGCGATTCCGCCTTTCAGCCACACCATTCTGTTCAGGACTTCCTGGCATAGTAAACTGAGCTACTATTCCACAGTCCTCCAAGTATTTGGCAAAAGGACCTTTTAATTGTCCTGCTATACCGTATTTGCCATAATACTCACCACCCCGATCAGACCTAACAATCTTGATAACTTTTCCCTGCTGTTTCTCGACTTCAGTCTTAAAAATCTTGAATTTCTCAAGAGATTCAGACTTTTCCTTAATCAAGTACAGGTAGCCATATCGGGAAAAATCATCAATAAATGTTATAAAATATTTATTATTGCATATTGTGGGTGAATAAGGTCCGCATATATCTGTATGGATTATCTCTAAGAGATCTGAACTCCTGATAGATCCCTTTTTCTTAATTTTGGTTAGCTTACCCCTACAACAGTCAACACATGTTTCTAGGTCACTGAAATCAAGGGCAGGCAAAATATTGTCTTTAATTAGCCTATCTACCCTTTCCCTATAAATGTGGCCAAGTCTTTTATGCCACAACATGGATGACTTTTCCTTTATTAAGGGTCTTTTGGCAACAATATGTTCAACATTACATGATGTAGAATATATTTCATTTGAACTTAAAGAAACTTGATACAAACCATATGACAAAATACACCGGCCAACTGCCTTTGAATTAAGAGTTATATTAACAACTCCATCTTTAAATACAAAAGCATAGCCAATTTTGTCTAATTCAGATACAGATACCAAGTTTCGTCTAAAAGTTGGTATGAACAATACATTAGATAAAAATAGTTCATAACCACTATCTAAGTTCAAACAAACATTTCCAACTAGTTGAACATCAACTGTAGTATTATTGCCAACTGTGAGCATTAACTCTTCTTTATTTGGCTTCCTCATGTTTGTGAATCCCTGTAATGTGAAGGCAACATGTTTAGTCGCTCCACTATCAAGCCACCAGGAACTGGATGTGGCATCAGCCAAATTAGATTCACAAATAACAAAACCAAAAGAGTTACCTGTAGGCTCACGCTTTTCTAACCAAGCTTTATATTTAAGACAATCCGCCTTTTTATGACCTTTCTTTTTGCAAAAGAAACATTTAAATTTCTTTTTCTCTATGCCTTTAAGATCACCCACAGCACTAGATCGGGAAGACTCATATCCCTGAACAGAAGAAGAAGCATTAGTCTTAGCTTTCTTACCTTTCAGTTTACCTTTATGCTGAGGTCCGGATACAAGAAGCGCGACACTGGATTGTCTCGCCTTTAGCTTCTCTTCCTCAGCTACGCTAACAGCAATGAAAGCATTGACTGTCCAAGGATCCTCCCTTGAGTTGTAAGCCGTAATAAGCATCTCAAACTCAGGAGGCAGAGTATTGAGAGCTTGATGCACAATACAAGCATCAGGGAGAATAATGTCAAAACCCTTTAACTCATTCTGTATGTGGACCATCTTTAAAATGTACTCCCTAACACCTCCAAGTCCGTTATACTTCATGGAGTATAACTGTTTCAGAAGGGTACCAATCTCAGCATTGATTGACACTTTATAACGCTGAGACAAAGCTGTAAGAAACTCTTTTGCTATATGAGTTTCAGGAAGACCGCTCAACAGATGCTCTGGAATTGACCTTTTAAGGGTCAAATAGCACATGCGGTTCATCTTATACCAGGTTGAGTATAACTCTTTTTCCACATCAGTACTCTCAGGAGTCAAGTCAGCTGGTTTAGGAGTAATCATGGCAAGATCAATATCTGCCAACTCCATAGCCATTTCAACATCTCTTTTCCACTCCTTAAACTTAGAAGCTGATAATATCTGAACTGTAACAGTGCAGTTATTGATTGAGAAGGTGACTGAAAAATCAACAATGTAATACTTTAGTTCAAGACAATAATAATACTCAAAGCCATAAAAGAGTATTAATCCGAAGAATCTCAGCACATCATTATATAATCACCTTTGGGCAGAAAATATAACATGCAATAGATAATTCTTCAATATAAGAACGATCTAGAAATTTACACAGTCTTTGTAAATTTAAACACCTTTGGGCAGAATAAATCACTCAGACCAGTTCATTCCCAATCAAATGTCTTATATTAACATCTCAAAATTTGAATTTATAATAAACACCTTTGGGCTGAATAATTATAAACCAAATCTGAGACATCCCTAAACCATATAAGTCTGTATATTTCTTAAAATCTCAGCTAAAAAGGTCACTTTGGCAACTACATTTTAGCCAATTTTAAAAGAAATACTTATATCGGGATACACCTTATTTATTGTCTTGCAAAATATAATTTTTCATTCCTTATGGACATGGGGCTTAAATGTCTCGAAAAATTATGATCACAAAATAAAATTACATCGTCAATTTTACCCGAGAAAAATTAATTCCATATGTGACATTTTATGCCAATGCATAAATAAAACAAATAATGAGATAACCATTTATCTCAAAAATGTCACAATTTTTCTCAATTATGGCTTTTAAAAATTAATTTAGAAAATCTAAATTAATTCCAGAAGAAATCGGGTCAAAAATAGCCTTATGGAGTGAAAAATCATGAATTAGGGACTTAATTGAAAAAATCAGAAAGTTCAGGGGTCAAATTCGGAAAACTGGAAAGAGGGAGAAGCGGCGCGCGCGTGCAATACACGCGCCTGACGCGCCAGCGCGTGTCATACACGCGCTTGCAGCTGTCGTCTGGCGCGTGTAAAACACGCGCCCGACAGCCCCCATTATCTCCCCTTACGCGCCAACGCGCGCCTCTGGCGCGTGTGTTACACGCGCCAGACTGAATCCTTCCCAGTCTCCACCGCGCGACACGCGCGCCTCTGGCGCGTGTAACACACGCGCCAGCGTCTTCCTCCTCCCGATTCTGCAATTTTTCTTCGAAAATTTTCCCAAAAAATTCAATTTACTCCAAAACCCGAAATTTCTTCAAATTTTTGCTTTAAATCAACATGCAACAACATATTATTCTGATTTTATTAAGCAAAATTTACCGAAAAGCAATAAAATCAGAGAATCAAGCATGTGATTAACCAAATCAAAAATTCCTCAAAAACTTAATTAAACTCAGTTTTTCTCTAGATCCTGATGAGAAAAACTCAAATATGGTTCTAAAAACATGTATTTAGGCTCTGATACCACTTGATGGAGAGATCTATAGCGGAAATCTGGCAGATCTCTCCTCCAGGATCCCATACATGCTGTTTAGAACACAAAACACATGAGTTTAATTGAGTAAGAGGAAGATGTGTACCTGATTTGGCCGAATCCATCGTCTTAGAAACGATCCGAGAAGTTTTGCACCAAGATCTTCTCTCGTTTTCTAACCCCAGAATGATGGAATTCTTATCTTATCTTTTCCTTATCCTCTATCCACCTTTATATAGAGGAGCTTAATCATTAGGGTCAGCAACAAGAGAGACTTAGCTCACCGGTATATAATAATCATGGGCTATCCATCATACCCATATTATTATCTGAGCCCACATTAATTCTCCCACACTTAATTAATAAATGAAGTCATGCCTAAATAAAGAATTGATCAAATTCTTAAGGCCCTTTATTTGTAATTTGTCCTGATATCTCAATTAAAAGCCCATAAATATAAGATATTAAAATAAAATATCTTACAGATATCAGACCTCAAGAGCTTTAAACCATACTCAGGGCCCCATTGAAAGATAGGGAACAATAATTGAAGACCCAGAAGCAGTTTCTTAGACCTTGTTTGGTTCTTGAATCTGTAAAGAGGATCATCGGGGAAAAAGATCTCACCAAGCCTTTGCTTCAGCTTTTGAAAGGTGGTTTTTTTAGGTGGCAGGCAAACACTGTGTATCTCCATGGATGGCATTACTCCTTCATTACTGATTCTTAGACTGGTTTCATGGCAAAAGAAATATTCTACTCTATTAGAACCACCCACCATTTTTTTTTTCTTTTTAGTAGAAGGTAAAGAAAATTGAAAAGCCAATTTGCTGAAGGAAGCCATGAGCTTGGCTTTGAATTTATAGAGAGAGCACTGGCAGAGAGGGAAGGGCATGTGTCAGGACGTGTAAAAGAAATTATTACGCAGACTAATCCAGTCACTCAGAATGTTGAGTAACAGCTTTTTGGTCTTTTTCTATATTTGTAATTTGTGAACTCATAATTACGTGGTTTGGCTATTCCAGGGGTAGTTTGGTCATACAAAACCCCTGGTTAAAATTAACTGTTTTTAAAATATGATCGAGCAACCAATTTTTTTTTTCCAAAAAAGAAAAAGATTAAATTATGTTCGGATTAATTTTGCAATGAATTATTGAGATGCTTTTTTTTAAGTAATTATTTTGGCGAAAAGGGTTATTTTATCATATTATTATATTATTATTATTATATATGAAAGATAATTTTTTTTAATCAGACCCATATATCTAATATGAGGATGGTTTGAATTTATTTAAAATTACTGCATATAAATAAAGAATGACATTTTTGAAAAAAAAAATATTTTGATTCTTTAATTTTTATTACAAATTTTAGTAATTTTAATCTTTAATTAAAAATTTATTCAATCAATTATTTTATCTTTAGTGAATTCATTTAATTAGCTCCTTAAATAACTAAATTTGTTTAATTAACTCCAATGAGTGGCGAGAGTCAAAATTTTATATGAATAATAGAAAATTTTCTTAACCACAAAATAATAGAAACTCAATGGGACGTTATTTTGAATATTTAATTTTTAATGTTCTCATTTGTAATTTTTGTACGATATTAAAATTTAAAAAAATTAAATTTACATAGCATAAAAAGTAATTTTTCCACACTCCTTCTACACTAGATACATCATGCCCTTAATTATACATTTTGGATTAATTTAATCTCGGAAATATTTAAAATATCTAACCAATAACAGTTAAAAAAATCAATCGAATAATTTTTTTTTTAGTTTTTATTGTTTATGCGACAGTCAAATGTAATTGACAACTACTTGAACAAATTTTCAATTTAATGACCAAATTAGTTCGTAAGTAATAATTAAAAAAATTAATCTGTACTAATTCATAAAGTTCAAGCATAAGAAAAATAATTTTTTTTTCTCCAATTAATTTAGTGAAGCTATTGAAGGTGAGGATTAATTTAGAGGAATGCATCAAAATTTTATTATTTAGGCTGAAAATGAATATGATGGTTGGATGTGAGACATAATTAATTAATATACTAATGGTGTTAATAGATAGAACGTACGCAGTATGAGAGTGGAACTTGAAGATTACATTTCGAATTATGGGAATCATTTCAATTAATCTTTTATAAAAGATGCGACGAAATTTTTGGAGCCATCGCTTTTTGATGCACTGTGCAAAGTTGACTATAGAATTTAGCATTTTTTGTGCTAAGATATCAAAAGATTTTTTATTGCAAATAAATGCGATGAATAACCTTTATTACGGTTCTATTAGTTGCTATTTTTTTAATTATTAAATTCAAATTTTAATTATTCTATAATAATTATAAATATTTAATACTATTTATTTCTAATAATTATGATAGCAATTAATATAACTGTAATTATTTAAAAATTATATATATATATATATATATATATATATATATATATATATATGAAAGTTCACCTAAATGTATGTAACTAAATGCAATGTGTATGAAATTATTCATCAAATGGTTTTTTTTCATTAAACTTAGATTTATAGCGAACCAAATTAATATAAGAATATTTTATAAATTATTTTATTTATATGATATTTTCTCATAGACAAAAAACTCATCTAAACAAATTTTTCTTCATAAAAAATGTATCTTATAATTAGATTATGTCAATTTTAATTATTCTTTCTTTTTTTTTTACTTTTTGGAATGAACTTTAATCGTTCTGCTGTATCCTCGAAAATCCTTTGATTGAATGGGATCAAAAGAAAGCAAAATGATAATTATATGCTTGTCTTATATATAACACCTATTATCTTATCCTGACGGGGAAAAAGCTAGCCTTGATTTCAGGAACTTATGTGACTCGGATTGCACGAAGTCATCCATGGATGAACATGAGAAGAGAAAGAAAAAAAAAATGACGGTCTTAACTTTTTAATTATTACTGAATGCATGTGTCTAAAAATAATTTAAACATGTTAATAATTAATAATATACTGGATAAGTTATATAATTAATAGTTATCAACTTATTAATTTAGTTACACCTTAATTATGTTGTTATTATTATTTTGCATCAAAAGCTCTTAAATTTTGTTTTAAATGAAAGACTTGCGTTGCCATGGAAGAATATTTAGACTTTAGATTAGGCTGTAATTAAAGTCCAAACCCTAATCAAATCCTCTGTACAAAACCCTATATTTTCATTTGACTATATCAATTATAAATTCACTCGGCCATTTAAATGTTCTGCTAGAAGGCAAGTGATGAATCTCTGAGGCTTAACTAAGCATATATATATATATATATATATATATATATATATATATATATATATATATAGTATCTTCATAAGAATGATTGGTATATAGAAAAATGGTTTATAAGATAACTAAAAATTTCATCAATATCAAAGTTTTATAATAAATATAGAATGCATGAGTTTTAATAAATTCATGAATTAAAGATTTATAAAATGTAGATTATTAGTTTCCTTTAGTGTTATAGAGTGGAATAACTCAACCATATATTATATTATAATATAATTAATATGAATTAATTAAGAGGAGCTAGGAAAGGCCTTAAGTGGAATATCCGATATTCCATTTTAGCTACCTCTTGAACTATAATGGGCATTCAATCATGGCCGTCCAATTGAAATAAATAGCTTGACAGCAATTCAGTAAATAGATTCCATCCTTACAAAGTTACACTTTTGAACTTTTTTATTATTTTCTTCTTTTTTGTTTATTCCATAAGAAAGTTTCTCTTCTAATACAAGTTGTCGACTGAAAGGTTCTGCATTTTTTCTTTCTTTCTTTTATTTTTACATTCTTAATGTTCATAGCGCTAATTAATGATATATTATATATCTTCATTATTTTAATATTTTTATTGATATTTATAGCAATAAAATACTTTTTTAGGATAATAAAAAACAATTTTGATTGCCTAAAAAGAACATTAATAAGCTTAGCAAACAAAATCTTTTTAAATGGCCGTTATAAGAAACAGAATTGTGATATTTTAATTTTGCATTTAAAGTAAGAGGACATATATTGAATTTCTCTTATATAATTTTTTTTATTTGATTTAAACTATTCGGTATCCTACATTTTACTAATTTGTATTTATGCTAAGTAGGCTTATGAATGAGATAAACCGTTTTCTCTCAAATTTTAAAGATAATGCATACCTAGAGTTTCTATTTGAATCCAATTTTATTTTTTATGTATTGGGAAATAATATTTTTTATTGATGAAAATTCATACTACACTTCCAAATATTTGTGTCTCACTACTATATTAAAACATTAATTTGATTAATTTACTTTTACTATACCGAAAAAAAATCTATAAATAAGATGTATCTTTTTAGGAATAGTGTTTTACCAAAAGTAACCTCAATATAAATTTTGCATGCGCGGAAACAAAAGAGGATCAAGAAAGTGCAAGTCATAAAAAATCCAAATCCAACTTCAGATTGCTTGAACAAATTGAACATCATTTTGCAATTGAGACATTTGTATAAATTTTTTTAACAAACAACAAAACTTTAATAAACCATTTGGCAGATAATATCCATCCCCAGTTAGACACATAAAACTCAAATAAATCCACGTTTCCGTAACATGGAAATAGTCGGCAAATCAACAGTAATGGGTAACAGACAGGAAGGCTACATTTTCAGTTCATGGATTTATAAGGGTAAAAATCTCGAAAGGAGCTAAAGAAGCCAAAGCAAAAAAAAAAGTGTAATCTGGCCTGTTGGAATTTTTGTTAACCAATCAGACATTTCATCGTGCACATGGAGAGCATAAATTTGGTCTGACAGGTATCGATCTAAATCACAAATCAACGACAAATTTCATATTGATAAAAATAGCAAACTAAGCATTATTGTGATCCGCTTGAGGAGCTTTAGACTAGTTAAAGATTAGTTCTTGATTTACAGATTGTACATTCTACCTGTATTATATCTAAAATTACATTAGCTATATTATACCATTTTGATTTTAGAGATAAAAAAAGACAAAAAAAATACATTATTTGCCTTATTAATATTATTCAGTTCATCTACTACAACTAATAATAATAATAATAATAATAATAATAATAATAGGTAGCTAATCCAGATAGTCCAAGTTCCCAACCATTTTTCAATAAAAAGGAATTCAGTTTTTTATTCTTTAGATAAATTATATATAAATTACTAGCATTTTTTGTATTAAGATTTTGACTGAAATTCGAATTCGAGATTTTTATAGATCATTAGATCTTTAACACTAAGCTAAAGCTTTTTTTTGTTGTGAATTAATAGAGGTTAGTGTTTAAGCATCTTTAAAAATCAAAATTAATTTAAGATTGTGGTAAATAATTTTACATGCAAAAGCTGTAAAGGAAAGTGTGTGTTGCTTTCCAAGTTTGTTGCAGACCAAAATGGTTGGAAACTTGGGAAAACATACACAGAAAATACAGCGTTTTACTATTATATAAACTAGTGCTAATTAATTACTTTTTTGCAGACCAATCGCAAGACAAGAGCACCTTTCTTTTGACCAAAATAAGTTTTTTCGAGTCGTACGATGATAATTAATTAAAATAGTTTCTGCTGATATTCATTCATTCCTTCCATGGGCCAAAATTTGTCCTTGAGGCCATCTTCAAGAGAATAGCTCTTAAAACAATGCTGGGTTTTCTAATCATGATTAATATAGTAATTAGGCATATTTAATTAATATTAAAATTTTTAATATCAACCACTTAATAAGCTTTTACCTGAATCTTACGTCAAAAGAAATTTTGAATAATCACGTCCGTAATCTAACCTCTCTGAATGTTTGATTTTGATGGTTAAAGGAATTTCTTTGGTTTGATTCTAAGGGATCTTGTATGCTTTAGTACCAAAAAAGTGAACCAAATAAAGTGGCTTTACAAAGTATAAGTGCTTATTTAAGAACATTAATTAATGTTTGATGTTTGCTTAATAAATTAAACATTATTGTTTAGTAGTGCATATCGTATTATATATATATATATATATTAATTATTTAGTAATCTATATTCGCTATGAATAGGTTCATTAAATGAGTTAAACACTTCTTTTCCAGTTTTAATGATGTTTCGTATCTAAAATTCGAATTTAAAATATATGGGTGAAAGAGAAAACACTCTTATCATCTTGATTCAACCTATGGTTAAGGAAGAAAATACTATTACTATCTCATTTCACCTCTTAGAACACATATACACTTTTTGATAATATTATATAGTAATTACTATGTCAATATAGCACTAAAAATGATTTTTTTTACCCAATCTGCTTTGCCTTCCGCGCGCCAGAAATTATTATTTGGACATTGGCACATAAATCAGAATACATACAAGTGAGTCTCCGCATGTGCTACTCCAAATATGTATATCTCAATTTTGATATGTTCCAAATCAAATAAAAGAAGTGAATAATCATTTTATTTCCAATTTCATTCCATTTTCATTTTTTAAGTTCGAACCCAAACAGCCCTAAAATTTGTTGAGAGAGAACATGAATTTGAGATTGACTAGAACTTATTTACAATCTAAAATGATTAAGAAAAACCTAAATTCGAAACAATAAATTCTATATGTGCTCGATCCAACCTATTTGTTTAGTCTAATGAAATATGTATGACAATATTGACCCCTTTTTTACCTAAAACATTTTTTGAGAGAGAGCATGAGTAGTTTGAGATCGACTCAAATTCATCTAAAAGTTAAAATGATTAAAAAAAATCTGAATTGAAAATAACCGAATCTAAATATTTAATTCAATCTGTTTGCTTCGTCTATCAATAATCTTGTACCTCAGCATGAAGTTACGCTCGTTAGGTTACTACATAATGCGAGCAGGGAATCACTGACAGAGCAATATATGTGATTTTGGCAAGTTGCAAGATTATAGCACCAACCACTAAATATATACCTGTACACAGAAAAAGAATATTTTGACTTATAATTCATCTCATGGAAGGGACAAAGACATTACCCCATACGCGGTGAGAGGCCAATGATCAAAGTTGTGTCTCGTTGGCTTAATATAATTAGTTAAAATGATTTTTAGAAAAAAAGTGGAGATAAGAGAACCAAGGACATTATCCCTATATGCGGCGAGGGGCAGCAGCTTTTTTGCCTTTGAATTAGTTGCTGTACCTATCAAGGGAATAAGGATATGGTAAAAAGGCTTTAAATAATTTGTGTTTATAAATTTTATTTTTCTTAATTGGGTACCCACAATTGATGAACCAGATTTAAATCAATATGGCTACCTTTAGAATCATTTCTCTGATTATTGATTGAGGAGAATATTCTTATTGTGGTGTTGGAAAGATTTGATAGATACAGATGGTGAGCCGTGGCCCATATGGCTGGGAATCATTTGTGGGTGGTTTGGTTCTTATTGAAAATTGGAATGCAGTTTCTAGGGTTATGATCGTAACACCTCAATTTCTTATATGCATTTCTTTATTTCTCTTCTCTTCTTATTCCATTTGATCCGGTAATTAAAAACTTACGCTGTTGATATTCTTAATTAAGTGACCAAGCTTAGTAATATTGAGGGGTTGTTATTCTGATTTTAATATTACTATATTACTTAACCGATAAATTTTAGCTTAATAATAATATGGTGAATAGGGATATGATGTTTCGAGTTCGAATTTCGAATTTCCAATGAGACTCTTTTACCAAAAAAAATATTATTAGATAGTTTGGAAACTTGTCCATCCTATATTTTTAAAATATATAAATAAAAAGATAAATTGTTATATATATATAATTTGGATTGCTTCCAAACTTATATAGTTTTAAGGTTTAGATTTTCGAATAAAATTTTTAGAAAAAAAAAATATCAATCACACAGTAGTTGGAATTTGGAAAGCAATAATGATAACTTGCTGCGTTTTTCACAAAATAAGTTTGCTTCAACTAGTGAATCATTAATTACGTGAATCAGGTAGTGGAGAGTTGAATAACAATGCACATGCCAATTCGGCAAGCCCACAAGCCTAAAGTTAATAGGTCTCCCGAATTTGATTTATTGCAATTTTCCAATAGCTAGTAATTAACAGATAAAAAAATGTAAAAAAAAAAAAAAAGAAGGCAACGAATGAGTTGACTTGGTGCCTAAGTGATTAGGGTCCAACACAATTTCACAAGCTCCAATTTTGATGATCATAGAGGAAATTGAAAAAGGCAGTGAGTGGATAAGTTTATGCTTGGGATATACCACTTCCTTCAAGCTTTTCCCACTTTTTCTTACTTTACATATATATTATTTTCATGGTTGTGATCATTATATTTTAAATTGACTTTTTTTTTTCCTCTTTAGGTCTATATATATGTACACAGATTGTGGTGCTCCACTGAAGTCAACTTAAGGGGATTTTTGAAATGCTATACGATGTTCTGAACACGAAATCTTCTGCGCATTTCGTAACATTAACTTCATAGTGGCGAAGGCACTGAGAAAACTTCAATTTTGGTTAGAGAGCGTACGGGGATTGGGTTTCCTAGATGAAAAAAAAAAAGATACATAAAAACATGTATTAATTTTAATAAATTAAGGACGTAGTAATAGTGAAATTTTAGGGCATATCTATATATAAAAGTAGCTAGGCATGCATATTAATCACATCTGGGTTTGTTATTATCGTGATGGTTTGAGGACTGAGTACTTAAAAAATTTAAATTCTCTATTAAATCAATACTTTGACATATATTTAAAAAGTATAGATACATAACTGAGTGGGAATGGAAGTGACAAAAACCAGCATACGTGATATTGCTTTTAACTTTTGCATATATGTTATTTCTCCGTTAGTTCTGTGCTTTTATTCTTTGTGGTGGATCAACCTTAAATTGATCACTGGAAGTGTTATAAGCTATAACGTTTTGCTGCTTCCTGTCTCTGCTGAATACTAGTGTGCACATTCTATCCCACTAAAATCATTAGCTAGGCACTATAAAACACTAACAAATTAAATTATACTGGTGCAAGAGGCAAATTTACACAATAAATTTATAATTGGCGTCGGCAATATGCTAATGCTGGATTTAGTGAAGTATATTAATAGCAGTAGCAATTACTGGAATCGTGGAAAAAATTCCTATTTTTGGCAACTAAAATTCCATCGGTAATCTATAAAATTCTTATGATGATCCTTTGGATGTTTCTCCGAAACCAAATAGAAATTTAAAAATCAATAATATTTGAATTATTTCGAAGTTTTTTAGTTATAAAACTCAAATTAAAAATATATATATATTAAAAAAAATTAAAGTATCTTTATAATTATAAAATTTTACATTTTTTCTCTTTGATGGAATGCTGTCGGGACCAAAGAGTAAGAAGATGTATACGATAAAAGAGTTGCAAAATGCAGCTATGTTTTCATATCTTACTTTTTGTTTGGTATTCACTAACCACGATCGGCATTCTGCTTATTAGGTCAGTAATTAATTATTGTGGATATGATTTGGCAGATTCAAATCGCTACTCGTTCTCAGAGGTTTACGGTGTGACTCCAAAAAGTGAAGGTAGCCGAAAATATGAGTTCGTCTTTTCTGTTTACTTATCCGATTCGGTCTTAATCAATTGAATGATGTAATTTTGATCAATTTTTTTTAAAAAAAAACTAGAATTTTTAGGTTCAATTGATTTTCAAAACTAAAATTGTAATCGTACTTGATTCATATGCGTCGTAGTAAAAAAAAAGTATTTTCTATTTTGTTCATAAATGTAGGTTGAACCATATAAATTTTGTCTCTATTTTTATTTTATTTTATTTTATTTTTTTACTTTGTGTGATTGTGTGTAATTGAATAATTTTCTGAAATTGCTCTATAGTGGCACACCAAATATCTTTCCACGCAGTATTATTATTATTATTGTTGTTGTTGTTGGCGTTTCAAATTCTAATTTAGAACTAATATTTCATCTTAAAGAATGAGACAAGATGAAGTTTAAGTTCATGGTGGTAATTATGATGATTCTTGGGATATTCTTCCATTTTGTTTGGTGGTGTAATGTTTATTATTTATTGATTGATTAAGCAAAGAAGAACTATGAGTATAATTAGGTAACTTAAGCAACCAAGATCTATAAACCATTCCAATTGGGGCCTGGATTGTAATAAACCCAATAGGTTCTTTCTCTTTTATATTGTTTAATTTATTTGTAAACATAATTAAAATGGAAAAGAAAAAAAATATGTGGTAGGACCGTAGGAATTCTGTTAATGTTACATAGATGATTGTGTACAGGTTGCCCAATAGCAACAGTCAAGGTCATCACTAAAAGGTTTCTTAAGAAATACCATAACATAAGCAGGAGCAGAACAATGACACTTGACAGCATCCGTATCCAAATTGTGCACAGCAGCTGTAATACCGCTCTTCCCTAATTATCTTTCTCCACTAATATACCTTTAAAAAAAAAAAAAAAGGTGAACAACAGTAGAATCTTACTGATAGTTCAACTCATATTCCTGATTTCCGCATGTATTCTTACCATCAAACAAGACAAATACGACAAAAAAAAATTAGACAAGAAGCAAAATTTATGTAATTCTTATATTATAGATACGTACATTATAAATTCAATTTAATTAACAAGTCCAATTATACCTTTATTTTTTTTATATATTTCAAAAAATAAAATTTTTTATTATTTAAATAAATAACACGCAATACATCATAGATACGAATCTATGATATAATTTATACAATTCATGTTGTTTTGCTATTATTTCTCTTTATTTTGAATATTCTTATATTATTAATCCAAATTCTTATTGCATTATGAATTCACTCGTGTGAAATAAAACGAAATTACAAAATTATCGTTTATAAACTACAATTTTATTGTTTACAGTTTACAAGTTTATTATTTATAAGTTTATTATTTACAATTTATAAATTTATCATTTTGAATTTGCAAATTTATCATTTAAAAACTACATATTTATCGTTTATATAAATTCATTATTTACAGATTTATCATTTACAATTTGCATGTTTATCATTTTGAACTTTCAAATTTATCATTAAAATTTTGAACTTATAGATTTATCATCTAAAACTTATAAGTTTATCATTTACAACTTATAAATTCATCACTTACAAATTTATTTTACCAAATTCATTATTTTCAAACTCCAGCAACTCAACTTTCTCTCTATATTTTTTTTAGTTCAAATATTTTCATTTTCAATCATTTTCTTCCACAAATATATTAAAACTAATATTTTTCATCCCAAACAATAATAACAATAACTAAAATATTAAAAATATACTAAAATTAAAATCAAATACACTAATTAAAAAATTTTCTCTCTAAAATAAATCTAAAATTGATAGAGAAAGAGAATAATAAGAAAAAAAATACATGTTGGACACTAAAAACACATCATAATTTAAGCTATTTTGGTATGCGTAATTTATCAGCCTTAAACATAATTCTTAGTTTATCAATTTTTTGGGTCAAAATAAGTAATTTCATTAAGAAGAATAAACATACATAAATAATTCTTGGGGAGAAACAGTACACCAAGCAAAAGGGAGACTACTATTGAAACAATGTCTAACCAGCCAACGAGCAACTTTATTACTCTCAATATATTACAGTTAATAAGAGCAACTAGAAAATTAGACTCTACATTAATAACAAAATGCTCAAGTCTTAAATCAGTAACCAACTTTATCGCAAAAGTTATAGATTGAGCTTCAGCTAGCAATTTAGAATGGGCAGAAATACAACAAGTAATACCATCAATGAGATGATGAAAATTATTAGTACACATGATGGCAACACTTGTTATATCCCTTTTTTTACTCCATTTAACTGCTACAAAAACCTTGTGATGTCATTCAATCCTATTAGAATTTTGATAAATCAGAGCAGGTAGGTTAGTAGCATTAAAAAATGGGGATTGTGATATAGTCAAAGCTGCATTTTGATATTTTATGAAAAAGTCAATAGCCATATGAGCAACTCTGCCAAAATTAAAAGATTTTTGTGGAAAGACCAATAAATTTCTGGTTTTTCAAATAGCCCGAGCAATGAAACATATATGCAGCAAAACATCAGGTTGTGAGTGAGACCGAGTATTCACCATTGCAGTCCACCATGATTGGGATGTACTGATTTATTGCTTAGTATTTGCCCAATTGGATTAATTGGACAATAATATTTTTATTGGCCGAAAAGGCCGAAATTGTGTAAAACAAAAGAGTACTCTCCATTTAAGTTTGTCGTTTAAAAACTTTTACAATCTGTTGGATCGTAAGGGCCCCCTTAGACTCCAAAGCCCATTATTTCGGCTTTTGTCTTTCATTTTTTCTTATTATAATTACATTAAAATTGAAATATTATCCAGATGGCTTAGGTGAGATCAATAAATTTATAAATAAATTCTGTAATAATCTTATTCACAGCTCCAACCATGAAATGAGATTTTTTTCCTATTTTCTTATTGATATAGTGAATGGTATATTTCATTTTGTTATGTTATTTTAATTTTAATTTTTTTATTTTTTTTTACAAAAAGTTTAAATTCAAAATTTTAAAGTCCTGAATGTTAAACTAGAATTAATAAATTAAAATTTAATGGTCATATTTTCGTTATCGTTATTAGTAGAGCACGTGTCGTAGAAATTTCACACATCAAACAAACTTTTCATTTTGATGACCTGTAAAAAGAAATTATATATATCGATATTCAACGCTAGAACTATTAAAATTATGCTTACATGAGCTGTAAAAATCTCTAATTCCTGGCTTCAAGGAAAGAACCCAGAGCCAGAGGAAGAGACACATTGAAGTTGTCCCGAATTTAAAAGTCAAATCAAATAAAATTCAAAATAACGTCTTATTACCATGAAATCTCACCACCTTCGAATCGAGCCTTGCCCTCGTCTCTAATGCCACGATCAAACCATGCGGGAACTGAAACCCCAATCTCAGCCGTCAATTCTGGAACACGTAAATAATCAACACTTTTAAGCATACTGGATGACAACATGAGGGGAATCTGTAGTTTGCATCTTGACTTCCATGGTGGATGAAGCGAATCCAGACATTGATATCCTCCTTAAAACCAAAGTTTCTTATTATGGGTATCTTATATAAGATGTCCTCTCCATTCAATTCTATCATCCCACGATATTTACAGGCCTCTCTTCTTAAGCTTACAATTCGTCTTGTGGTGTTGTCTCAATTCTGAATATGGTGAGCTAACGTTTGTTCTTGTTTTTTCTATAATTTCAAATATAGGCTGCTCTCCTCAGATTAATTATTGTTATCTTTTTTTTTTTTTGTAAGCAGGCTCAAGCATTGGAGATTAAGGTTTCGAGATTCTATATTTCCTGTGTTTTACATTAATTTATATAAACACATTAAATTAAATCTTAAATTATTTTGCAAAACCTCAGTAATTTGTTAAATTTGATTCCTTATGCAGCAAGAATTTACCCAACTGTCCCAAAGGTTAAAATCTATTGACCTGCATTCAACAGAACCATGGTAACCCAAGTTTACACTCTTGCTATATTTGATCCTAATACTAACCTAATTTCACATTAATTAACTACTAATTTTGATGCAGGATTCTTGCAGCTTTGCATTCAGGAACTGTTTGTATCTGGAACCGCCAAACTCAGGTAAACCACATTACGTGCATTATTTAAATTCTATAATCTATTTATTATAGACAGCTATGGCTAACCTAGAATTTGTATAACTGACGTTAGGCCATGGTGAAATCTTTCAAGGTCACTGATTCACCAGGTATATAACTATAAGCTTGTCTTTTTTAATAAAAAATCAACTATGCCTATTAAACTTAATTAATTTTTCATTTCATATTATAATTGTTGCAGTAAGATCTGCAAAATTCATAAAAAGAAAGAACTGGATCCGACGACAAGATTATTCGTGTATATGATTATAATACAATGGAATTGATAAAAGAGTTTGAAGGACATAAAGTTTTCATTAGGTGTGTGACTGTCCACCCTTCTCTTCCCTATATAATGTCATCTTCTGATGACATGCTTATAAAGATTTGGGACTGGGGCAAGGACTGAGATTGCACTCGCATCTTTGAAGGTCACTCACATTATGTGATGCAAGCAGTTTTTAATCCAAATGATGCATCTACATTTGTACCTGCATCACTTGATTCCACCGTTAAGGTATATATATATATATATATATATTTTAAATCAGCTTAATATATTCATTGGAAGGATTAATTTCCATTTTCCAATGTGTAATTTGATTAATTTCTTTCGTTAGATTTGGAGTCTTGGTTCCCCTGCTTCAATTGCTACATTGGATGGCCATTCCAAAGAGGTAAATTGTGTCAATTACTTCATTAATGGTGATAAACTTTATCTGCTAAGTGGTTCTGATGATTTTACTGTGAAGGTTGGCAATATTTCAACCATTTGTTCTCCAGCTATTTATAGAAATTGTATCCATTTCTACCTATTTTTTTATTTTCGTAAAATCCAACCGGGAAACAGTTATGATATTGTGAAACAAAAAACTGTGTCCAAACATTGGAAAGCCACACTAATAATGTTTGTGCAGTTTGTGTCCATCTAGAATTTATTGTCATAATTACAGGTTCTGAGGATGGGACTATTAAAATTTGGGATGCAGACACTTACAGGTAATTATTTCTTCTTTGATCAATTACATGATTCGTTGATTATGTAGATCTTAATGTTTTTAATATATTATAATTTGCAGACTTGAAAAAACATTGAATTATGGTCTTGAAAGAGTTTGGGCTATTGGATGAATCAAAGGTTCACACCAGTGAGTTTCTTTACCAAAATTCCTATTTTAGAAAAAAGAGGCTGGTTGGCAAATATATTTTTACATAATTAATAAGTTTTCATAGTGGGAAATTTGCTCAACTCCTTATGCGTGTTGCAGGGTTGCATTTGGATGTGATAATGGAACCATCATGGTTAAAATCAGTGGCTCAAACTGAGTGAGGAATAATTCAACATACAATTACTACTATTATGGTGTAGTTTGATGGAATAAAATTCAAATATCTACAGGATGAGCAAACAATAATGTCAGCTGTCTTGAGGCTTTAGCCTCCTTTTTATACCCAAAAAGAGCTACCTATTATTTCATTTTCAGATTGAATTTATGGATTGTATATTTACATGTTATCGCTTAGGAGGAAAAGTGTCTGACTTGTATTTATAATTGCAATAAAATAAATATGAATTACCAGAAACAATCTATATCATATGCACATTCATGTCTAAATTTTTTTTTTTTTTAACTAACTGACATCATCTTAATTGACACATCAATCATGAACTAATCATAACAAATGTGAAAAGTCTTGAATTCAATACCGTTCAACACCCAGCCTCCATAAAATGCAGCAAAAAATTATGTTTTTGGAAAAGGAGAAAAATAAAAAGTGTGAATAAAAAAAGAAGAGAGTATAACTAATCTAATTACAATTAAAACTCGAGATATGTCATTTAAAGCATTGGCCATAAGTCAAACTGGTAGCTTTATCCATTTAACGCTACGACTTCAGATTTTCCTCATAAAAATGTAGTTCAAATGATGCCTATAAAAGGAAGATATAGTAATAGAACTATGAAAGCAAGAGAAGAAACAATGGCAGTAAAAGGAAGACATCGTAACGGAACTATGAAAGCTAGAGAAGAAACAATGACAGGGATTTCGGGTCGCAGTCTTGTGGTTATGATTGGGGTGCTATCGCTAATGGCAAGTGCGGCGCATGGATGCGGAGCTTATAGGAACATTAACTAGGCAAGAAGGCTCATGAGTAAACACGATATTATTACAACTAGTGATGCCAGCGGATCCAGATTGTGATGCCTTTGCATCTCCAAAGTTACCGCAAAAGTCCACCGGTTTGTAGGCAAATTTGTGAGGAAGGTTGCAAAAAGATTAATTCCTTTGATGGTGATAGTGTGTTGAATTTCAATTTTTTTTATACAATTAACTAATTTTCGTAACACTTTTTCCTCTTTAATTTGGCTAAGTCTTCTAGTTGATTTTTTATATTATAGTCTAGTAATTTTTTTATAAATTAGTACTATAATAATAGCACCAAATAGGAAATTTTAGGCTTTTTATTTTATTTTATACGATAACTAAATAAATATTTTATAGTTTAGTTTATTTGACAATTGAAAGTCAGCTCCTATAATTTCTCATTTAATCGAAACACCAAAATTTTGGCTAAATTTTACAGAAATATTTGGTAATAGTATATTAAAGTCAATCAATTTTATCGTGTTAAAATTAAGTGACAAATTCAATTACTATATGTGAAAATTAATCTACAAAATCTCAAATTTACGGTATTAAATGTATTTCAAAATTTATTTGATATTAAGCTATAGAATTTATAACTATATATATATATATATAATTTAATGATAGTAAATAAGATTCGTGTCGTTGTAACTGCAGATTTTAACAGTGGACAGTCGTGTGGATTCGTGCTCTACAAGTTGCGATAAGCCCCATATCCGTAATTAAGCTTATAAATTTCTAATAATAAATTTATCTTTTTTCATTTTTATGCAATAAATTCTATTATGATCATATTAGAGAAAAACGTTTTTAAAAAAAATTAATTTTATTGAGTTATGTAAAGGAAAAAAATTTAAATAGATATTTTTTTGCATAAATAAGTTTAAGAAAACCAGTTTATAAAAATATTAAATAATTAAATCAAAAAATTCAAAACTTGTTTTTTGACACCCAATAATAATTTTAAGCACTCCATATATTTTTTTATCAAATATATGTTGGAGAAAAAAATGTAAGATTCAAATATGAATTGCTTAATAGACTCCTAGTTTTCAACCAATTGGGCCACTAAGTGATTCCAAATTTGATAACATTACTTGTTTTTATATAAAAAAAAACAATTTGATATGGTTATTTGCTTATTTAAATAAAATAAATATTTTTCTTTTTGTGACTCATAATTGTTAGGTCACAATTTTAATTGAGCACTTCAAAATTTATTTATAAAATACTTAATTTTTAATACTTTTATATATTATTATTAGTTAAATTTGATTATCATAGTTTAACTCCTTAAGTTGTTGTACTTAAAGTGTTAAAATGGATTGATGGATTGTGTTTGTATAGTGTCAATTTATTTTTATGACACAATTAAAATTAATGCAAATACAACTCATTTATTAATTGTATTAATCCTAACACAACACAAAATATATACGAATTATACGAATACGTTTACTTTTTGTATTGGATTTGGATCATAAAATCTTATAGAAATATATTATTTCATTTATGCTTTGTTAGGGTTACTCAACACAACTTGTATATCAACATGTCAATATTTCACACACACACACACACACACACACACACACACACACACATATATATATATATATATATATATATATATATATATATATATATATTTTTTGTGAAAGACACTATAAACTTTAATATTACTATAAATTTATGCATATTATAAATTGGTCAACACGTAAAAATTAAAACAAGTTTTAACAGATTCTCATATCAACTCATTACAGACTTACTTTGAGTTATGTTATAAATGAGTCGTCATTTTTTTGATGCAAATCTGAATATGTTCAATATTAATCTGCTAATTTTATATGTTTCACGAATTGAATTTATGTGTCATAACTTATTTTAATACCTTTGGTTGTAATATGAGTGGGGGTGGAGTTTCATGAAGGTATAAAGGGGCCATGACTCCTCCTTCCACCCAAATTTTGAAATTTTTTATATATAATATAATTAAAATTAAAAGAAATACTTTTTATGTATTTTTAATATTTGACTCTCTTATAATAAAGTAAAAGTATATATGTGTTAATGTTAAACTTACATATAGTTATATAATTTTTATTGAATTTTTTATATTAAGTTACAAACATGTATTATTAAAGTTACAGATAAATTAAACTTTTTTAAATTTCTAAAACTATGTAAACTACATTTCTAATATAATAACAAAAAACAGTATGAATATGTCTCAACTTTTAGAATTTTTGTTATCAGTGCATTAAGTAATCCAAAAAATTAGTTAACGAGGAATAACTTTTTTAGTCTTCTTTAATCTATTTTATTATTTGAGTTAAATTCAAGTGAAAATTATTATTTTTGTTATTTTTTAATTGAATTCAATTAATTGTTAATTGTTTGTTTATTTAATTTGCATAAATATCTAAATAAATTTATTTATTTTTATTGATTTTGATTGATTTCAACTTGAAATTCAGTCTTCTTTATTGTTATTTTTTCATTTACTTTTGTTATACTTTGAAATTAAATGTTATCCTTATTATTTGGTAAATATTTGAGGTTTTATCATGGTTAACCCAAAAACTATTGAAGCATTTTTCAAGAGAAATAATATTGACGATTCTAAAAATTAAACATTTTCATTATCAATACAAATTCATAATTATTCAAATGAAAAATGAACAAATGTTGGAATCTTAAAAAGAAGTGATTAAATTTGAAGAATATATTTTTAAGTTTCAAATGGTGAAAACTAAAAAAGTTGATATAAATTTTTTAGAACGTGGTTCGGGATTACATCTTTAAATTTGCTTTTAGCATAGTGATTAATATATTTTTAGTTTAACCTCTCTAAAATTTAGAATTAAGATCCACCAATGTTATAAGGTAGACACTCAACTACTCAATCACTAGCCTAGCGATATTTTGAAGAGTTAATATTAAAATATTTAACTTTATAAAAAATATAAATAAGAGGTAAATTGTAGACATTGTAATTATTCGTAAATTAATAAAATAATGGAATGATTAGTATTAAATATTTGTATTATCCGTCTATATATTAATTTGTATCAAATTTTTATATTTTAATTTTTGCGTATTGTAAATTTATTGTAGTGTTCATTTAATTTTGCAGTAATAATTTAACAAATCAAAAGTTTAAATAAATATTTAATATTTTTTTTAGAACTACCAGAAGTTAAAAACTAATATCTGACTGTCGGTCGTCACTGCTAAACTAAATTTTTATTATTATTATTATAATTATTATTATTTATAATTTCTAAACTATATATATCTTACATTGAGTGATACATAAATATTAACTTTTTATAATAAATATGAATACCAACTAACCATAACATTGTGATATATGTATGATTAAAAGTAAATTATTTTTTTATTCTAAAGAGAATATGTTTATGGTTTATAATAAAATAAATTTTAATAAATAAAATAAAAAATATCTAACAGATTCAAGTCGATCAAAAATTATCAGGTCTAAATATATCTAACTTAAATTAAGAACATAAAACTTAAGTGAATACCAACATAGAAGTTATTAAAATTTACAAGCTCCAGAGTAAACTCAAAAATAGTGGTTAAGCTTTATACTATTAAAATGATCTTTAAAAAAAAAACTCGGAAGTCTATTGATATGATTCTAATGTTTTCAAATTATATGGGTAGTATTTAAGTATTAGAAGTCACATTGCGCATAAAAATCCAAAATCAAGCATATCCACTAATTTTACATAAAAGAAAGTCTAAAGCGATCATAAAAAAAAAAGTAAAGTGATAGTAAAAAAAAGTCATATCTATATTGATCAAAATCAAGCTCCTTTGATTTAATTCCAAATGGCTTAAGCCAATAATTTAATAGGGTATATTTAAAAAATTATATCCAATGCATAATATGAGCAATAACTTATGAGATAAAGTTGAGGTGCCTATAGCTTATTGTTAAACCTAGGAGTAATGCTAAGAAGAGTCATATTTTGGAATGACTATTTAACAATATCTTCTGATTAATTGCTAAGAAATATAAATTTTACATTATTTTTAGATTTTTATTTTATTTTTACCAACTAATTAGATGGTAAGTGTTGGAAAATGAATTAAAAAAGTGATTGTTCTCAACATTCATCTAAATTTATATGCCCACGTGTATGATCTTATTTTAACTTTGTTTATTTATTTTTGTCCTTTGAATTGAATTTTTTTCTAAGTTAGAATCGGATTTTATATTGTCCAATTGCATTTATGCTTGTAAGTTTTTTTTTTCTTTTGAATTTTGTTTTTCCTTTTTCTCTAGGATTATTTTCCCTATAAATATTTTATATAAAATTTCGAAAGATTTTAGCGTTAACAAAAAAACAAATTTTTTTTGTTCTTCGTTAAACTTATATGTTGTTAACTCAATTGTGATGTGATTCTACCAATTCATAGAATCCTAATTTTGGTAATTAAGATTTAATTTCAGATATGATTTGAGATTTCAACACTACATTCTTAGGATTTTTCATCACTTATAACCTTCAAATTAGTTCAACCATGTAAAAGTATCATTACTACGAGTTTAAAATTTATTTTCATAAAATAACAAAATTCGATTTAAAATTAACATAAATACATAAAAAAATTATCTTCCGCTCAAAAGAGTTCAAAATGGATATATGTAAATTCAATGAAATTAATAATACTATCCTAATTAATCATATCAATTATGAAATTATTTTATAAATCAATTAAACTCTATGTATATATTCAAAGCCAAAAACCAAATTTTAGACAAATGAAATAAGAATAAAATAAATTTTTTTATTGACGTTTATATTAAATCCTAAATATATGAATTAAAAAATATTATTTATAATAAAACTTAATTTAAGATTAATTAATTTCAACATATTTGATGATCAATAAATATAAATAATTACTAATCCACAAGGTTGAATCAACAATTGATGTAAAAATCAAAAGTTGGCCGAAACGCCAGCGGAGTCATATATATCACCGGCACCGCCAAATCGTCAATATCCGCTTAGTGGTACTCCATACTATAGATAAGAAACGATCTTATCGTACGACATCATCCACTAGATTCCTACCCACGCCGCGGCAGTACCGTAAGTCTCTCTCTTCCCCTTACCTCGCACACATTAACAAAGAGCCAAAGAGGTCTTTCTAATACAAAAACCAAAGGATCCTCTTTCCGTTCTTCCTTCCTTCATTCCATCGCTTCATCACCTGGATCTCTAGCTCTCACGATCTGCGAAAATGGTGAGTTTGTGATCTATTGTCGTTTCATTATCAACTGCCTAATTGTATTGTCGTTTCGAGTTTCACTTTCAAGTTCGACTATGAGTTAGATCTGGTTTGAATCTGCATTGATTTGATGCTGTTGTATAATTATGCGTCAAATTCTTTGGATTTCTGTACTCTAATCACGTAATTGGACACTTTTTTGGTTTATTTATTCCAATGTGTGATGTTGGAATCAGTTAACTTCTGTTTGGGTGTGGTGGATTTGGGCCCTTGAAGTTATATTTCAAGTCTTTTCAACCAATCAGAGTGTAAAAGTTTTATATGTACTTGAGATCTGGTGTTTGTTTCGCGCAAATTCAACTTTAGCTGTTTGTTGAGTAATTATTCGAATATGATAGTTTGAGTGAATTTCGAATGTCCGTTTGGCTACTGAGAAATTGACGAACATTTGTATTCCGTCAAATACTTTGGTTTCAAGCTATTTTAAGATTCAAAATTTTTCAATATCCATTTGTTTTCTGTGCGATCAAATGGCGATTTTGTTTTTCTTTTAATTTGAGATCTGGTACTGGATTTGGAACTAACGGGTATTTCTTTTTTGGGTTTCTTTTTGTGTCAACAGCCTCTCCGACTTGAAATAAAGGTATCATTATATACGTTCTTTAATTTGGTTTCATTTGATGGTGTAGATATTGCCACTCTTTATGGAAGTTCCTTAGTCTTGTTTGTGATTTTCTTGCATGTGAATCAGAGGAAACTTGCTCAAAGATCAGAGAGAGTAAAATCTGTGGACCTACATCCAACTGAACCATGGTATACTGTACTCATTCTTAAATTTTGTTTAATTGTCTATCAAGTCAATTTACTAGATGCGGAACATTTGATGGAAGAGAAAGATGGTGAAGATGCTTAGAATTGACATGCTGTTTGCAATGGCTGTACTGCAGGATTCTAGTGAGTTTGTATTCAGGGACTGTTTGTATCTGGAACTACCAGTCTCAGGTATGTAAAAATATTAGTCATAAATCATAATAATTGCAAATGGATAAAAGGGACTTGAGTTAGTGTTTATCATTCTGTTCATGATTTTATTTTGCATTATTTGCATTTTCCATGACAAAAGAAATCGCAGATAATTTTGAAAACTAGGATTTATACTATCAATTGTCATGAGATTTATCATTATGATCACATCTTACCTCTGAAATGACTTGGAGTTAACATAGTGCGTGAATGTTGTCCCAATATCAATGTGCTGTATGAGACCATCAATAAATCTCAATGCTGTAACTGTTGAAAATAAATGAGGCTAAGAGACATAATATTCTGATCGAGTGAGCTTTGCAGTTTGCTGCAAGTTCAGGTAATGGCTGAAATATTGGATCCTGATGAGAGAACAAGTAAGTTTAATTAGATTAATAACTCTCTGGTCTTGTATGAAGCTGTTTGTTACTGTAATGGGTTTTTACTAGTTTGGAACTGTGGTGATGGATCAGGAGCTGGAAAATTGAATTAGTATAATCAAATTATAGGGTGAGAAACCACAAGTTGATAATATCTTGCGAACAAGTTTCTGTTCCATAATCGGGCTTTGAGTATTCTTTAGTGGCATTTAATTTTGTTTACAATTTGAACTGTCGTTGAATTAGTTGGAGAAGTGATGGAAGTTAGTTCTAGTAAAAGTTGAGGGCTTCTGATGGCACTGTTATGTATCTTTAGCGTTCCCACTTTGTTTTTGAGTCTCACACAAACAACTGTCACAAATGAAGTGAGAGAGCAGAGATCGTGTACTTTGCTCTAGAACTGGAAATTGTGAGTCTGCATGAAAGACTTTCTCTACTATAGATGAAGAAAAGAAGATTGTCTGTGAAATTATCAGTTTTTTCATAGTCACACGGAATAAGAAAGAGTAAGGTTTTCTTTGATATTTTTAGAGTTATGTTTCATTAAAAACTTATGGAGTTAGAGCTCCTCTCTCTCAACTAGAAATTGTGAGAGAGCAACATCTTGTAATATCATTTTTTTTATTTGCTCTAGAAGTAGAACTTGTGAGACCACATGAAAAATATTTGTCTGCTATAGATGAAGAAAAAAAGATTGTCTGGAAAATTTTATTAGTTTTTTCTTAGTCAGACTGTCAGACAGAATAACAAATGGTAAGGTTTTCTTTTATATTTCTAGAGTAATCATTTATTAAAAACTTATGGAGTTATAGTTTCTTTCTCTAGCTATATGTGCAGTGTTGTCAAAGGCACAAGGAGTGCTCATCTAGGCACAAAGGCGAGGCGATGACAGCCTTCATCGCCTTTGAACATGCCAAGTGAGGCGCCTTTACTTAGGTGCATGCCTTATGGGCCTAGGCCTCCGCCTTTCATCAACCAGTCTAGTGCGCCTTTTGCACCTTATGAAACAGACTTTTAACCCTAAATGTGATTTTTCACGTTTTATTGTCCCATCTTTTCTTTTTTTAATTTTAAGGGCATTATAGTCAAAGCAAGACTTTAGGCTTCTCAGGGTTATGTTTTAAGTTATATTGGGACTTCTTTTAGGGTTTTTTTATATTTAAAACAAATGAAACAAACAACTACCAGCCTCTCCTCCTTACAGAAGTGACATATACAATACAAAACAACTTTCACAGGGAAACTTAGATGTTAGAAACTTAGAAAACATGAATCTAACAACTTTATGCAAGATTCAATTTTCTTATTTTTTATCTTCAGTTTTTTTGTTGTTTTTATGTGTTGAATGTTTTTAATCTTCTTTCTAATTTAGCTATCTTTTGTTTTTAGTTGTATTTTTATGTGTTTAATGTTCATCTTTCTTGTGTGCTGATATTTTCTTATATATATATATATAAAATATTTTTTAGAAATTTGCGCCTTACTTCAATTGGGCTAGCTTTTTTTTTGCGCCTTGCGCCTGAGTCAATAAAAGACGTGCACCTTGTGCCTTTGACTACCTTGTATATGTGTCTGTGCCTCTACATCCACTAGTAAATGTTCTGTAAAGATTTTATTTCAGCCTTTAACATTAGTCGTCTCGATTTTCTTCCAGACGATGGCAAAATCATTTGAAGTCACTGAGTTACCTGGTATGGATATGATAACATTTTTGGATATGAGGTCTAGTAAACACTTTTCTTTCTATAGAACTTTCTGATAAATTGTCTGCTTTGATCTAAAATCAATTTCATATGTTTCACAGTTAGGTCAGCCAAGTTTATTGCCCGTAAGCAGTGGGTTGTTGCTGGAGCTGATGACATGTTTATTCGTGTATACAACTACAATACAATGGATAAAGTTAAAGTGTTTGAGGCTCATACAGATTACATTAGATGTGTGGCTGTCCATCCTACCCTTCCATATGTCCTGTCATCATCTGATGATATGCTCATAAAACTTTGGGATTGGGAGAAGGGTTGGGTGTGTACTCAGATATTTGAGGGGCACTCGCATTATGTGATGCAAGTGACATTCAATCCAAAAGACACAAATACTTTTGCAAGTGCTTCCCTTGATCGCACGATAAAGGTATAATGGTTCTCTTTTGTTGGCAACTTTTTGGAACAGTCTGCATTTGGTATGCTTATTATCTTCTATTCTTGAACCTCCCTTCAGATATGGAATCTTGGCTCTCCTGACCCAAATTTTACGCTAGATGCACATCAGAAAGGAGTAAACTGTGTTGATTACTTTACTGGTGGCGATAAGCCATACCTTATTACAGGTTCTGATGATCACACTGCTAAGGTCTGCCTTAAACTTTTATTTGTGCTGTCACGAAATGGTGATTTTGATTATAATAATTGGATTTGGAAATATTTCTAAATTGTTTCTGAATGAGCAGGTGTGGGATTATCAAACCAAAAGTTGTGTTCAGACATTAGAAGGGCACACTCACAATGTATCTGCTGTATGCTTTCACCCGGAACTTCCTATTATCATTACAGGTTCTGAGGATGGAACAGTTCGTATATGGCATTCAACAACTTACAGGTAACTTAGACTTACAATTGGGCTGTGAAGTACTTACATTTTACGCATTATATTTCCCAGGACTGTGGTAACCTGCATTTTAACTTTACCATGTGAATTTTAGTGGCAAATAAGAGCTTCCCTTGCTAGAACAAGATTGGCAAATAATGAATATCTGCAGAAAATAGTCCAGCCTTTTTCCATATAACTGAATTTCTGGTTTCTATGATCAACTGCATGTTCAATCCAGCTATAATTTTTAATTTCGTCTGAAGGATCAGTTTTCTCACCGAACACAGTCTAGTGATAGGCTCAGTTAGGCTGCACTTCTTTTGACACATACTTATTATTAGTCTAGACTCTAGAGTTTGTTGCGTATTTTTGAAAAAGCCAAATCTTGTGTGATTTTTATTCTCTCCTCTCCATTCTTTTGTTTAAACCTGTGATTTTTCTGAATCCTTGTGATATGTTATCATTCAGAGATTGAGATGTCTTTTGTTCTTACAGGCTTGAGAACACATTAAATTATGGGCTTGAAAGAGTTTGGGCCATTGGGTACATAAAAGGCTCACGCCGGTAAGTGTCTTGTGAATGATTACTTCTAAATTAATTTCAGTATTGTTTTTATTTTTTATTTTTTATTTTTTTTATTGCTGCTGCTGCAGTTGTGGTCATTTTATTATATTATTGCGATCCTCTTATTTTGTTGCTGTCATTTCCTTAATCCCTTGTTTGTTGTTATCTAAATCCTTTATTTACAGTCTAAATGCCTTTTCTGGAATGCCCAATATGTTAAAAATGTACTCCTTTGCATGGAGTAAAAAAATTGATTGTGCTGTTGGTATTCCCACTTTCTCATTTTTGTTATGATGAAAACTAGTAAAATGTAGATATGAAATAGAATATTTTTCTGAAACAAATTTGGATTGCCAGACTTAGTTGGTATAGTCCCAATGATATCCTTTCCTTGGAGCATATGCATTTTCCAGTGGACTCAAATTAATCCCCAAGGTTTATTGTGTGTTCGTGTATCTTTTTTTCCTTAAAGTTACTTTATCTACTAGAAGGATGTAATCATTTTATTTGTTTCCAATCATGCCCCTCACTATTCTGTTTTTTCTTCCTGTTTAGTTAGTAAAAGTCCTTATTGTTGGGGCAGGATAGTGAATGATCAAATCTGACAATTGTGCAGAAGTAGCTGAATATCTTCTGAATTATTTTTTTCACAATTTTTATTGACAAAATTGGAAATGTGCAGCATTGTAATAGGTTATGATGAAGGGACCATTATGGTCAAAATTGGTCGGGAAGAACCTGTGGCTAGTATGGATAACAGCGGAAAGATTATATGGGCCAGGCACAATGAAATTCAAACTGTGAACATTAAGAGTGTTGGAGCAGATTTTGAGGTCTGACTTTATCATGTCACCTGTATTGCTACTTGGCATGAAACCCTCAACTGAAAGGTTCTGTTGCCTAATTATTACTTTATAAATCCTTTTGTTTCTGTGCTTCAGGTTACTGATGGAGAGAGATTGCCTTTGGCTGTCAAGGAGTTGGGTACATGTGATCTTTACCCACAAGTAAGTTTCTGGTTCATTCATGAGTTTTCTTTCTAAGATATGGCTTCTTCACATCTATCTGTCATCATAGTTGTGGCTGCATCTTCTTGGAAGTTATGGTTTTTATTTTGTGCACCTCAATAAGTTTTAAAAAGACCTATATTCTGTAATGAACTTCTGGAAGAGTTAATTTTCTCTAGGTTTTATTTTTATGGAGGTTTGGGTTGGATATATTTATTTTATTTTCCAACTCAGGGAGGGGAATGCCGGGGAAGCAAGTATAGCTCATATTAGATGCATAATGGATGGATTATAAAACTGCATACTAGTCCTGTTCATCCATTTGCTTTTCCATGTCGATTGATGTGAATAAGTTCCCATTCTTGGTGAGTTGTTTCATATAGAAGATAAGGGGAAGTTATAGGAAGTAAATATATAATATAATACGTAGAGGAGTTGCTATATGGATAAACAATGTTAAAAGAGTATAAATATAATGATAATGAAACTAACTTTAGATGGTTTTTATTTATCTGCAAAGTAAGGCAGCAGAATTTATGGAATGATAACACTTTAACATGACCTCATTTGTTCGTTTTAATTCAACTGGTTGTATGCATGTGTAAGGTATCATGTTTTATTAATTTTTTGCAGAGTTTAAAGCACAATCCCAATGGAAGATTTGTTGTTGTCTGTGGAGATGGTGAATACATCATATATACAGCTTTAGCATGGAGAAACAGATCGTTTGGTTCAGCTTTGGAATTTGTTTGGTCCTCAGATGGAGAATATGCTGTTAGAGAAAGTACATCAAAGATCAAAATTTTCAGTAAAAATTTCCAGGTTTTTATCCTTTCTTAGTTTATTTTTGTCTTGGTATTGTTTATTTGGAAGATGCTGGTCTTTCAACAAGAAAAAAAGATTAAAGAAGATGCTGGGAGCAATTTGTACTATGTTGCTTTGCTTATGCTGGCAAGCTCAATTCGTGTTTCTTATATTCATTTGTGAGTTATAATGTTCTGAAAAAAGTGTTTTCTGGTTTTGTCCATTTTCTTTTTTGGGTATATTGTGAATTTTAATGTGGATTGGGGTTGCTAGAGTTAAGACCTAAAATCCTTAAACTCCTGTGCTGAGGCAGCCGATGTTGAATTCTTTGAATTCATGATATTAATGTTTAACATTTTATATAAAAAAATGGAGTTAAATAAATGAAGGTGATTTGTTTCAGGAAAAGAAGAGTGTCCGACCGACTTTTTCTGCTGAGCGCATATATGGAGGAACTTTGTTGGCAATGTGTGCAAATGACTTCATTTGTTTTTATGATTGGGCTGAATGCAGGTTGATTAGGAGGATTGATGTTACTGTAAAAGTAAGCAGAAATGTTTTGTGTTCTGAAATTATTGGTTTCTCCTAAAATGCCCCATGTGTTATAGATTTTCTTACTTGTATTCATGTACGTCAGAACCTTTATTGGGCTGATAGTGGTGATTTGGTGGCAATTGCTAGTGACACGTCGTTTTACATCCTTAAGTACAATGTAAGGTTCTATCTTAGATCTTTTGTGTTGGATTATGGATTTTTTCTTGCCTTTTATTTATATTCTTTATTTCATTCAAGCTTTATAGAACTGAAGTAATTTTTGATGTTACAGCGGGACATAGTCTCATCTTATTTAGACAGTGGAAGGCCTGTGGATGAACAAGGTGTTGAGGATGCCTTCGAGCTTCTCCATGAAACTAATGAACGTGTGAGGACTGGCTTGTGGGTTGGAGATTGCTTTATTTACAACAATACCTCCTGGAGGCTCAATTATTGTGTTGGAGGAGAGGTATCTCACACGTTTCATCCTTGGTGTTTTTATATACATAGATATTAGCTTATTACTACTTACTGGCCTTGCCTTGATGATTATCTCTATTGATTTAGGTAACTACGATGTATCATTTGGATCGCCCAATGTACTTGTTGGGTTATCTTGCTAGTCAAAGTCGGGTGTATCTAATAGACAAAGAATTCAAGTAGGTTTTTTTGCAAGATAAAACTGTTTATGTTTTCATTATTAACTTTTACTGACTTATCTTTTACTGCTCTGCAGTGTTATGGGGTACACTTTACTTCTAAGCTTAATTGAGTACAAGACTCTTGTGATGCGAGGGGACCTCGATAGAGCCAATGATATCTTACCTTCCATTCCTAAAGAGCATCATAATAGGTAAATGGATGTTTACCCTTGTTTTTTTTAGAATGGGTGTAGTTTTAGTGGCTGTTGGACATCACTGTGCATTAGTTGGTAAATGTTTGATGTAACAATACATATTTTTGAAAATTTTCCTTGGAGAATTTAGTTAATTGCTTTAATTCCTTCATTTTAACTTACCACTTAAAGTGTTTCATAAGGTTTCAATGTGATTTTAATTTCAAGAAGCCTTTTTGTTGATTTGAAATGAATTAAATTTGTGTTTCCCAGATGCCTTTGAATATTTGGTATGTTAACATTAGTATTTGCCTATTTGGTTAATATCATGTCGCCCGCATTTTGGTTTTTGGTCTTCAACGCACTGTTATGCAATGAGGATGGGAGGTTTATATCAAATGCATAGCTGGCTTCCTAGACTACTTAATTATATCTCTCTTTTCTAATTTTTAAATGTTATAATAACTTCATATATTTTTACATAAACATTAAAGTAATGGGTTTTGTCTTTTGAATAATTTTTTCATATAATTCCTTTTTGTTGCTAGTGTTGCTTGTTTCTTGGAATCACGTGGTATGATAGAGAATGCTTTGGAGGTAGCTACAGATCCTGATTACAAATTTGAGTTGGCTATACAGCTTGGCAGATTGGAGATTGCTAAGGTGTGTTCAAGTGTAGCTCTTGTTTCTCAGGGAATTCAACTGATAATTGGCGCTTTAATTAGTTTAACATTCCTTGATGAATTAGTAACTTTTGTTTCTGCTCTAATTATCCATGTCTTCTTCTGTAGGAAATTGCCACCGAAGTGCAGAGTGAGTCGAAGTGGAAGCAGTTAGGAGAATTAGCTATGTCAACTGGAAAGGTAATCTGTTACCATGTTGAACTTTCTATTTTCATAATACAACATATTTTCTCCTAAGTGGAAATTAATGATTCTTATTACTTTTCTAGTCATATTGGTAGTATGAATTTATGTAATGTTTTGTTCCTTAGTTGGAAAACTTCTGTCAGGGTTTGAACTCTATGTTCTAGGAATTAATGATGAACCTTGTTATTAGGGTTGGATAAGTCACACAACTTCATTGATTTAAGCATGTTCCATATGTACAAATTTCAAGGAGCATTCTTGCTCTTGTATTTTCAAATATTTCAACTTCTCTCTTATTCTGAATTCTGTTACTTCAGTTAGAAATGGCGGAAGAATGTATGAAGCATGCAACAGACTTGAGTGGCCTTTTGCTTCTATATTCTTCTTTGGGAAATGCTGAAGGAATTTCAAATCTAGCATCACTGGCAAAAGAGCAGGGGAAGAATAATGTTGCATTCCTTTGTTTGTTTATGTTGGGAAAATTGGAAGATTGCCTCCAGCTTTTGGTGGAAAGGTAATTGTTGTTCGTTCTATTTCTTTCACACAAGAACACTGTGACTCAGTTGTAGATATTAAATCATTCTTTTTGCAGCAATCGGATACCTGAGGCTGCTTTAATGGCACGATCATATCTTCCTAGCAAGGTTTCAGAGATTGTGGCAATTTGGAGAAAAGACCTCAGCAAGGTATTCTGTCATTCAAGAGCTTTGATAGATGAGTTATACTATTTCTCTGTTTATTGAATCTTGTGATATGATCTTCTTTTCTCTTTTATTTTGCTGTCTAAATGGTATTTCTGTGACAGATCAAAAAGTTCTTGATTAGTTGAAGCAAATGAACAAAATTTTCAGTTAAGAAAAAGAAAATTAGGGGAAAGAAATCCATCTTCCGATCTTGATTTTCAGCTATTTTGGTTACTTTATTTAGTAATTTCTCTCACTTATCTTTGTGAATTCTCATGCCAAGTTTTAATATTAGAATTCTTCTAAATGTAGAAACTGATTCAAATGTCTTATCATTTTGATCTTTTTATTTTATGCATATGTTGTTGTATTAATGGTGATTTCTTTTTCTTCTAGGAACAAAAACTGATATATATTTGTGATGCTTGCATTGCATTGAACATTTCACTTGAATTGATGTTATTGCACAGGTTAACCCTAAAGCTGCGGAATCCTTGGCTGATCCTGATGAGTATCCAAATATGTTTGACGATTGGCAAATTGCTCTATCTGTTGAATCTAAAGTAGCAGAGACAAGGTATTTGGCTACCTCATATGTTTTTATGTTCATTTGTATGAGCACACAAATTGACTTGATGCATTTGATGAATAACTAAAGAACTTTAGTTGGACAAAAATTGTCTGTCTTTGGCTTTTCTGTTTTAGAAGTTTCAGTTTTACTAAATAACTTTCGCTGAACAAAAGCCATCTGTCTTTGCCTTTTCTGTTTTCAAAGTTTCAATTTTTGCATTCTCACTGAAGAATGCCAATAGATTGCCATTGTTGCTCAATAATTACCTTACGTTTACCTTATTAATTTCTTTGTAGGGCTGTCTATGCTCCAGCGGAGGAATATATAAACCATGCTGGTAAATCACATATGACGCTTGTAGAGGCTTTCAGAAACATGCAAATAGAAGAACCTCTTGAAAATGGAGAGTACGATCATGAGGTATGTATGGCTGTAGATTCTAGTATTGCTTGTATGCTATAAATATGTAGTGTGCTTGTGTGTATACTGTCCTATATAATGCATACTCCAGTTTTAGTTACTGATAAGGATATATGTGTATATTCCAGTTTTAAAAAGTTCATTAGTTACTGATAAGGATGATGTCTGCAGTGAGATGAGCATTCACCCTTCCCCTTATAAATAATCAATGTATGAAATTGAGCTATCTTCAAAATTACAGTGCTATAGAGGAGTTTAAGGCTTGAGTAGTCTAAACTAAAGGGACTGTAATTTATGTGCCAATTGGGTGTTGGTCATCCTCTTTCTTCTCATTTAAGTGTTATCTTTTTCTTCACAGGCTGCAGAGCAAAATGGAGATGAACAGATAACAGAGGAACACAATGGAGAAGAAGGGAGCCAGGAGGAGGCTGTGGTGGTGGATGCTGATTCTACTGATGGTGCTGTACTTGTAAATGGAAATGAGGCTGAGGAAGAGTGGGGTACGAATAATGAAGGAACCCCGTCAGCCTAAAAGCAATTGGTTGGGGCAGTGTGAAAATCCAAATTTTGTCTCTGGTGATTAATTGATTCTAAAGTGCCCTCTCTAACTCAACTTTTCACATGTATTTTTTGACTACCACCACTACTACCTCCTAATGCTAACATCCATTCTTTTTACCATGTGCTATTGATGATAGCACTGTCGGTAGTCATTGATGCTATCTTGTCAGCACAAATTACAAATCTAACAGCTAGAATTAGTTTTAACCAAATGATCAAGTCCTTTCATGCCTGATTATCACTAACACCTATCTGGGGTCTAAATTTGGCTACTTCGTTTTTTTCTTTTTTTGTATGTTTCTTTCTAATGAACTGTCAAATTATTTTGTTTACGCCCTACAATAATTTTTAGGGTCAAGTGAAAGGTCAAATTCATGGTGATTCCATTGAATTAAACATTTCATGCTCTGGACATTGCTATACAACTATAATAATTTCTTAGCAGCATCAGACCATTTTGACAATTGCTGTTAGATATTCAGCACTGTATTCTGAGTTTTTATTTTTTTATATTTTTTTAGTTCTGTTTTCTGTATATTGTTCTGGAAAGTTTTGTAGAATTTGTTCAATGCTTAAAAATTAAAAGTTGATTTCTTTTATTCATCCGAAGTAAATAAAATGAAAATGGTCACCTTTGGATATCCTTGATGTTTCGATGATGCAATATAGCTTAGAACTTACTGGAATTTGTTCTTTGATATTGGTATCTTCATATGTCACAGCCTGTTCATAATAACTTTCTTTTCCTCCCTTTTGTTTGCAGTGCTTACGCCACCTCACTAGGTCCTTTTCAAGAAAATTGGTTTCAGCTGTATTATTCCCATACTTAAGGTGAGAAAAAGCTTCCGTGCATAAGATGGCTATATGTTAGTACTGACAAGACCAATTTGAATTGAGCATCAAATCATTCAACCGTTCTGTATTTGTTGGAAAATAAAGTGGGAAAATGCAACAAGAAGTGAGACGGAACAGCAGATTGGACTTATGACCACCATATTTTTGGAATTTTGTATACATTAGATGTGACTTTCAATGGTTAAGCCGTGCATGGAGTACTTCAGACTCATTGTACCTGAGATGGCTTTTTATTGTACAATTAGCCGTAAGCGTCCACACTGATTTTGGGTACACGCATAAATAGGGTTCACAATGATTTTTTGTAGATCCCTTAAGGTTGATGATTTTTTACTTTTTTTCAGTTGATGTTAATTACAGAGTGAATATACAAAGGCACTTGAAAAGCAATGGTTTTGAATTATTGTTATTTTTTCCTTTTTTCCCCTATTTTGGTAACTCGCAGGTTTCCTGCTGGAGGATAGAAAGAAAGTTATATAGTGATGAATTCGCTTTCCAGGTAGTGTGGCGTAGCGCCTTGAATTTTGCCATGGATCATATAGAAGAAAAGGATTTCCAGTTTCAGTTACACTTTTATATTGTCTTATCATATTCTTTGTGGCCTTTATATCCCCTGAGTTTCTTGTGAATCTTTTGCCATTATGAATGTAGAAAACTTATTTAGCGATTGTACTAATTCATCCTTTTTCAAATTTTAATATTTAATAGTTCGATTCATCTACGCTTTCGTTTTCTTCGTGTGTTGGAATTTTTCCGTGTAACTTGCCTCTGTAAGCATGTTTTACGAATGCGATATTACTTTGCAACTCGTGGCTTTGCGATGGATTTAGTGCTGGATTTTTGCTTTGGAAATTTGAAAATGCAATGATCAGGCCTTTAATGTCAAACATTGGAAACAGAGTATGGTCTACCAAATGCATTTAAACGGGGGTGCTGAGAATTGCATTTTGTTGGTGCAAGACCATATTCTGGGCCGTCTTCAATAACAACATTCCTTCTTTTGGTAGAACTTTCTTTTTAATTTTTAGTACTAATCACTAAGGAGTTCTATGACTGACCTTGTTTTTCACAAGTTGCGGTATTACGTTTTCAGTAACCGCCATTGAAAACAGAAAGTCAACTTGAAGAAAAAAAAAATCTTTTAAGAGTTGTTAATTGTTTTAGAAAGTGCGAAGATAATAAGGTATAGTTTTTGGTTTTAATCAATTATTTTCATTTCTGTTTAAAATGATTTCTAATATTGTATGCCAAATTCGAATAAAAATTTGAGTTTCAAATTTTAGAATTCGTACCAACTTGTATTTAAGATTAGAACGAACTAATAAAATGTAATTATTATTTTTGTTTTATTCATGGACATATGCCGGGATTAAAATGAACTAATAAAAATAAAATTAAAAAATATTTTTTCATATTTGAACGGGATAAATTTGTGCAATTAAAATTTTTGATTGATAATTTATTTAATTTATTATTAAATTATCAGTTTTATTTCATTAATTTTTTTACTATTAAATTCATTTTAAATTATTTTAGTATATATTTGTTAAATACAATTTATGATGATTAAGATAATCAATTAAATACATTTTTAGTTAGTTTCTACTAAAATATTTTAATTTAATAGACAATAATTAATTGAATAAATTTTTATTAAATTATTAAATTATAAATTGGTAATTTCAACTACCAAAATATGCCTTTTTTTTCAATAAAATTTAAAATACTTTCAGCAAATTGTCCTAACTAGGTAGTTCCTAATTGATTTACTAACATTAATCAAACAAACGTCGTCCTCAAAAGGGAAAGTGTGAAAACTGAAAAGAGGAATACTAAGACATGCGTCAATTTTTTTATATCCTTAACACTCATTTTTTAATTATTTATTGAGGAAAACAATTCTAAAAATAAAAGAACAAAAATATTTTTAAAAATTTCTATTTCGATAGCTAATCAACCAAATCTTAAAAAGTGTCCATTGGTCAACTGAAAATTATAACAAATTTTATGACCCGATATACACGTGTCATCATAAAAAGGCAGTTGGACACAAACTCCATTACTCCAATAGGTTATGTCACTCTCCGTTACGCCTCGCCACACCGTGTACACGTGCCTTTACGAGGGTCCACTTTGCTCAGCCTCTTTGAGCTGAAAAGAGAGCGAAACCCTGAAAATGAAAAAAAGCCATTTCCCCAAATCCCCAAATTTAAAATTTTTAACAGTACGTAATATATAACCAAAACCATTTTATCTTTGGGTCTCTCTCTCCTTTTCCCTTTCTGTCCTCTTCTTCCTCTAGGGTTTTGCTTCAATCTGCAATATTTTCTCTGTAAGTCACAATTCCATTTTGATTCTTTACTTTTATATCTTAATGTTTCTTTTAAGCTTCTATTGATTATTTATCTTTTTAAAGAGTTCTTGTGGATTTTCTTTGTATATTGTGTATTAACGAGTTCGTGTATGTGAGCTACTTTGGCTAGAATATTTTTCTCTTCTTTGTTCATTTCTGTTCATGTCTTTAATTATCCAGTTCGTGAAACTGTAGATTGAGCTTAGGTAATTAGAGTTTTATTTGCTTTTGCCCTCTATTTGATTTCGGGGAAGAGTAAAGAAGTGGAAGTAAACTAACAAGGTTTATGAATTCCTTTTATTTTGCTGGTTTTGGATGGCGAAGAACCAAGAAAGAACGGGTCTTGTTGCAATAGCGATTTAGTTTAGGGTTTATTTTAAATCCGCGCTACGTCATGGTTTCCTGGAAAATTCTACTTTATTTACTAGTCGATGTGGGTTTATTTTATTTTATTTTTATTTCTTGGAGTACCTGCTGATTCTGTTTTGCATTTCCAGTGTTAATAGCATTTGCGTACCTTTGAGGTTTTAGCTCTTCCCCTTTCTGCCGCCCCCTTTCTCTGCTATTCTTTAAATTCCAATTTGTTATTTTGTTTTCTTTAAAATGATGTTGCACACTTTTAATGAATCCATTTTAGATCCTCCTACTTTTCCTCAAATTGGCCCTCACTTGATTTAAAGCTTGGATTTAATTTTGGCTGCAGATTGAGATAGATACTCCAGGTGTTCATTTTTCATTTTTTTTTCCCTAAAATGAATTTATTTCATTTTGGACTGAATGCTGCACAATTCTGGTTTGACTGGTAATGCCAAGAAACTAGTCGAGAATTATCAATTACCATTGTGTTTTCATGAAGATGTGTTTGATTATGGTCATTGGCTAAGATTTAAATGTTGTACAAGGCAATATAGGAAACACTGCATCCCCTCCTCATGTCTCTTCCCTCCTCTCATATCCTGCTATCAACATTTGTTTGACTCTTTTATGGCATAAAGAATTAGAATTGCTTGTTTAGCACTGCATTTCTACCCAGTTATTTGTTATCATAGGTTGGGAGATATGTTATATACATCCAATGGACTGGTATTGCTATTTATTTTTGGGTCAACCATGTCTTTTCTTTCTGACATACTTGAATGTAATTATCATCGTCCAAATAGATTTTCTAGATCAACTGTGCTGGAATTCTTTTCCAAATGTATAATTGGTTAACATATTAAAGGCTAAAATCTTACTGACTTTTACTCGTTCTATAATTTGGGATGGAAAATTACTAAGAGGTTGTTGCACATAAATGCTTGACAGGTCATCAATTTGTTCACACTACATAATGTGTTGCATTTGATGTGTGTAGTTCAAATTTTGGAGTTTTACATATATATCTTAAAAAGAAGAAACGTGGATTCTGGAATAAATTGGGAAGTTCAAGCACTTAATATGAATCTTTGTTGGAAGTTGTATGTTCATGTGAGCTACTTGACCAATAAATAAGCATCTGACAAGATTTCTGCCTTTAACTTTATGGTTTTCTAAACTATACTCAAGTATTGCCTCTTAGTTATCTTGTGGATTGAAGTACTAAAGTCCGAATGGAATGCATTTGCAAGAGTTTGTTGTTTTGATTTTATTTTTATTCCAGCTTGCAGATTTAGTCTTTTTTCCTTTCGCTCACCCACATTGATGTAAATGTTTTGTTGAGTAAGAAGAAATATTTAAGGGCTTCATTGTTGAATCTATTATTGATGGAACACTATTGGGGATTACTTTATCGTAATTTAGCTTATTTTTTTGTTGCCTTGGCATTCTTCAGTCTTCATCAATTGTTTCCTCGTTACCTTATTGAATCCTCAAAAAGATGATGCTTTGTTTCTAGAATGAGTTTGATGGTCATGTGTTTGGCTTATCTTCTTTTTATTATTTATTTATTTTTTATCAGATGTATTTGGACTTTATCATTTATCTGGATATGCAGATACCAGATCTGTCCCATCTTGCTAGAACCACAAATCCAAATACATTTTTTTTATCACTTTATTTCATCAATGGGGGATGCGGCGAATACACTTCCACCTTCAAAGAAAAGAGCTGCTGGAAGGGAGATCACAAAAGACAACCCTGGTCTTGATGATGAGGAAGATTCTGCAGAGTTAGAGACTGGAACTTTCAAGAGGGCCAGTGATGAGGTGTTGGCAAGCAGAAGAATTGTGAGAGTTCGTCGCAACCAAACCTCATCAGCCCCTTCATCCAATCCATTTGTTGGGATTCGCTTGGTTGCTGCTGAACCAGCTTCAGCCCCTGCTGCTGAACCAACTATGGTCCCTGCTGCAGCAACAACTGAGGTAGTCACAAGTGAGAAAGTACCAGAAGATGGGAAAACTGATGTTGCTGAAGAAACTGAAAAGGGTAAAGATGAGACTGGTAAGGTGTCAGAAGACAAGATTGAAGAATTGGTAACTGAAACTACTGCAGAGAAGGAGGTTGCTGAGGAGAAGGGGAACAACAATGTAGGTGATGAGGCAGCTGAATCCAATGTCGTTAATGAAAAACCATTAGAAGAAGACAAGACTGAGAATGAAAAAGCTTTGGATAGTGAAGAGGCTGAGAATAAAAAGGCAGAAGAACGTGATAAGTCTGAAAGTGAAGAGAAGGAGAATGATGGTAGTGAAAACATAGATCATAGTGCTGATAGCAATCGTTTGAGTTCTTTCCAACAGCTTTCAAGCAGCCAAAATGCTTTCACAGGGCTTACTGGAACTGGGTTTTCCACTTCTATTTTCTCCTTTGGTTCAGTTCTGACTGACGGATCTACATCAGGTACCAGTACTGGGCCTCTATTTGGGCAGAAAAATGACCAGCCTTCATTTGGTTTTGCTCTTTCTACTAATGGCAGTTCTTCAATTTCCAACACAACAGGGTCAATTGTCTCAAAGAATGAGGGAACTGGTTTTCCATCTATGCAAGAGGTTCCGGTTGAGACAGGAGAAGAGAATGAGAAGGTGGTTTTCTCTGCTGATTCTGTTTTGTTTGAATTTACTAGTGGTTCTTGGAAGGAGCGTGGAAAGGGAGAACTCAAGGTGAATGTCTGTACTACAGGGCTAGAAAGAGCCAGACTTCTTATGAGATCCAGGGGTAATTTTAGGTTAATTCTGAATGCAAGTCTTTACCCAGACATGAAGCTTACGAATATGGACAAGAGAGGCATAACTTTTGCCTGCGTGAACAGTACTGGTGAAACTAAGGATGGTCTATCTACATTTGCGGTAAAATTCAAGGATGGTGCCATAGTAGAAGAGTTTCGTGCGGCTGTCACAGCACATAAAGATAAAACGGCTACAGTTCTGAAGACTCCAGAGAATTCACCCAAGGCTTCAGATGAGTGAAAGGTGCGCTAAATCTATACATACAAATCTTGTCCCAAGGCTGCTGTCTCCATTTCCTTGTGGCAAAAGAAGAATCTTTTTTTGGAGTCATTCTTGGCCCTATGTAGCAGAGTCTGAATGAAGTTCGGTTCCCTTTTTGTTATTTAACTTCGGTTTAGTCCTCAGTATCATGTTACTACTATATTTTGGGTCAAATCTTGAGTTCGAACTGCTTAATTTGCAGTTCCAGAGACTCGGAATGTTGGAGAATTTTATAGTTACTCCTCTAATATGCGATATATATAATATCAAATTGCATGTGCATGTGGGTATTATTTTGTTATTGCTCATAATCAGACACCGATTGCAATTAAATCCGAATGATTTCCTTCTGATTGAGGATTTGAATGCAGGATATGCATATTGATTGATTCCTCTGATTTGTGTTTTTGTTCATAATGCATGTTTGTACAGTGCATGTTGTCTGTGTGATCTTAGTTGGATAAACCAACCAGACTAGTATTGTTGATATTTGAGTTTTCGAGGAGTGACGTCCTGGCTTCTGGGAGTGGATAGTGTTGCAGTTTTGTACTTGTGATTTGTGAAGGTGAGAAGCTTTCAGTTCACAGATTTTGTGGCAGTTGTAGCATCTGTTAAAACAATGCAGATTAGATGATTATTATCACTAAAATGATTAAAATGCACTTTATTATTATAGTATGTTGCGTGCAGTTTTCTATTTTAAATCCCCTCATCCGCGGACGATTAATGCTTGAATGATTTCAACTGTGAACCGTCTTCCCATTTGTTTATCTTGTTAATAGATACGCTATCATCCTCTTGGTTTAAGAAAATAAAATATGACTCTTCTCAATAGCTATGAAAATTCACATGATTCTTAAGGGATCAATAGGAGAAAAAATAAATAAAAATTAAGCGGTACAATGAAGTATAATTGAAAAATGATTAATCAAATGGGTTTTTTTTTTCTTTTTTTTTTGATGTAAAAAGAAATTGGAGTAGGTTATTATGGGCAGATAGTCAATTCTCCAAGCTGCTATCATTTTGTTCAAATTCTAAACCCTCTCCATGTTACCATGTGCCATCCAGCTTTCTCATTTTCAAATTATAGTCTCTCTACTTATTTTAGCTTATTACCAGAGAAAATAATTATTCTAGCCGCCATGTCAGTCGGTGTTCGCTTAACAATTAATTATACTTGACTGATCTAATCCACTGAAATAAAAAAAAAATCACAGGAAGTTCTTGGTTGCACTACGTTATAATATTCCCTTAACGAGTTTACAAAATCAAAATAGTGGAAGAAATTGTATATTGTATTTGTTTATTTTATTTTATTTTTTTTGGATTTAGCTTCTTGATATGATATCACTGCCCAAAACCTTGCAATGTGATTATTTACATTTATTAAAAAAAATAGAGAAAAATTCATTATATGACCAAACCGATAAAAAGAAGTTATATAAACAAAATAATTTATATAATATTTTTCAATGGTTTGTTCCCCGAACAAAATTTAAATAAGAAAAATCTCAAAAAATATTATGATTCTTCTACGTCAGAAATTAAAAAAGAGAGAGGGTAAGAAATTAAACTCCAAATCTTATATTGAAAAGTATAAGATTATATGGCAATTGTAGAGTGTAAAATCCTCACACACACACACACACACACACACACACATATATATATATAACAAAGAAGTGTATCTAGACGGGGTATATGCCTCAGCGGCATTATCATCCCCTATTCCCTTCTCTAAATCTTGGTTTCTAAACCTCATAAGAAAATATATATATATATATATATATATATATATATATATTTTCAAGAAAGAAAGAACTGTTTCTATTGTGGATCACCCATAATTGACCATTTGACTTTTGGGATTTGGAAGAAACAAAAAGACACCCTTATGCTAGTTGGTGGTTGTGGTCCCCAACCCATTAGTGCTAAACTGCAATGAAATACAAGACAACACTGCCCGTGACCATTTAATTATTATCGAAATAAAGAAAAAAAAGAAGTAAGAGAATATAGCATGGTTTTTCTAATAATGGCAACAACAATAACAACCATACACATCAAACGCCAATTCTTTATGGTTTGTAATTCTTGATGCATCTGCCTGAGCAAGAATTCACACATCTTGCCACTTTCTCTTCCCCTGAAAAAGTGAAAAATACAATATCACAAGACAATTTATACAATTCCGTGAGCAGCTTATTTTATCAATTATTAAAAATAAAACAAAACAAAATAAAAATCATAAATTGACTTTATTCTCAAGAAAGAAGTTAGAATTACCAGGATCTTCTTTGGAGCTGAGATGGGTGCATAAAGAAGAAGCACAACCATACTTGCAGAAATAATGGGTTTGTTTATTATCATCTAAAGAGCTGATGGAAGGTGGCAAGATGCAATCTTTCAAGCACTTAGTACCACATGAAAGGAGAGAGTTACCAGGTGTTATTACACATATAAGAAAACATCCCTTATAGCAATCACTGAAAGCAGATGAAGAACACTGCCCTACTAGCAAACCCAACACCATCAAAACCACCATTAGAGACCTTACCTCTCTTCTCTCCTCCATTGCCTTTTTCTCTCTTTGGGATATTGGAGGATATCACAAATTAAGATCACTTATGTTAATGGTCACCTTTGGAAATATATATTGCCAAGTTGGTGGGTATAGAGTTAGAGTAGTATTGATAGATTGTTAAAAATAAATATATATGAAGCTTAATTGAGTGGAAATAATAATTACACACAGTTTATTTATCCATGGTACAACTCCACTTCTCTGTTTTTTAATTCTTCCTATCAAATATGACTTTGTTTATTAAGCTTGCCGTTTTCCATTTTTTACATAGAAAATTCTAATGGCAGACGTATTTATTTATTTATATCTAATGGCTTCTTTAATCAATAATGTCTCAATTGGATCAAATTAATTATCAAAACAGGATTTTTCAAAAGCAATTTACAGTGAACTCCAAATCCTTTTTTTAGTTCCATTGAACTTTTTATTCTTTACAGAAAGGTCCTTTTCTTAAAAAAAATCAATATTTAAATTTAATATGTGAGCCCAAAAATATTATCGAATAAGCAGAATACCCGAGTCTATAAAGCATAAGTATTTATAAATGGTAGCAATTAGTACAATGCTAATTAAGGCCCTTATAGTTACCCATCAATAGACGCAATCAGCCTATACGGTAATGCATAAATCGATATTGTTACCAATCGGAGAAAGTACATATTAGCTGAAGCCTAAGAAATCTTATTTTACAATACGTTTGTTTATGGAATTGAAAATAGTAAATTTTTTAATCAATATATAAATCTAGAGAGTGATGTGTACCAAAAAATAAAGAATATAAAGACAACAATATCATAATTTTTCAAAAATTAGGGATTCAAAACGACACACACCATTTAATCACATATTCATTATCTTCAAGACTTATATTATATGTGAGCATTATGATGTCAAAATTTTAATCAATAATTTTTAATATTAATTCGAGAGAACAATGATGTGCCATCTCATTTTTTAAGTTTCGTTTTTCATTCACAAGGAAATATTTATCGTGCAATGTTACATATAATCAACAATAATAATTTAATTTTTCTCCCTTATTCTTTGGTCAGTTTCTATGTTCTTAATTGTTTTATATTCTAGTGTTTCAAAGCATGTAGTTGGGTGCTCATTTGGCTTCCAACTTATATTTGAGTCATGCGAGATGATTTGGGTTCAAATTTTCAAAATATATTATTCTTTTGATAATCCTTATTTAACTTTATTATCTGATTTAGATGAGATTTTAGTGTCAGGTTTACAAACAGTTGAAGAAACCACAAATTCTATGAAAGGATAGTGCGTCGAGCAGAAACGAAGAAACTCCTAAAGCTCAAGCCTGCACCAATTCGCCCAATACAGGAGAAAATTATCAATTTGAGCAGTGGAATTCAGGGAAGATTTTCTTAGTCCTTTTAACCTTCTCAATCTGGAAGAATCAGAGGAAATAATATGCAGCTCATTACCAAGAGAAATAATAGTAACATTTCTTGTTAATGTCTCGACAGGGTGAACGAGGTTCGTGTTATAAGGGTTAATGGGTCAACACCTGCTGCTCAAAAGATTTGCTTGCATGTTCATCATGTAAGAAAGTTGCTGTACTTGAGTTAATCTTCATTGGAGTTTCAAAGGCCCTGAGTTAGGCAAGTACTGTAAATGAAAAGATGACAAACACACTGGCTGATGCTTGGTTGTGTAGTTTTGATATGGGTGGTGGTGGCATTCTTGATTAGTTTCTTTTTTTCTCTATCTAGTATTTTGACTCGACTAATGTGTTGTCTTTTGTAGGCTTTTCCCTATTATCATGTCCCATGTTCAGATAGGTATACTTGCGAGTTCTATTGCATGCCCTAAAATATGATTTGTCTTCGGGAAAATAGATACCATTTCTTTTCCTTTAACTTGTTGATCAGTCCATTAACACACAAATGCTGTTTCTCAGATTTAGCTTGTATTGATTTTATATACTTAAGAAGGTATATACTGTACTCGGGGATATATCACCTTTCTATATACATATTACTATTTATACAGAAAAAAAGGTATTTCTCAGATTTTATTCATTACAATAATTATTGACTTACAATTAACAATAACAGCATCAGAAATTCATGCTAATTCACAATATGGCCTATATATAATTAATTATTAATTCTTGTCACATGCAATCGAGCAAGAGCCCACACATTTTTCCACCTTGACTTCATCTGAAAAAAAAAATGAAAAATAAAACATATGAGGTAATTCTTAATAATAATAATAATAATTAATGAGAGAGGTTTAATTAATTACTTGGATTTTGTTTAGTGCTGATATTGGAGCACATACAGGAAGAGCAACCAGACTTGCAAAAGAAATGACTAAGTGAAGTGTTGTTTAAGGTGGAAGGATGATGAATTAGGCAAAGCTCCAAGCACTGTGCCGCACATTTAACCACTGAGGACGTAGCGGCACATGGAATTATACATTCTTTGTAGCATTCTCCGAACGATGCTGTGGATTGCCATGAGGAATTACTGGCAATAACATAGTGACAGACTAATCTAATTTTTCTTTTGAGCTAGGTTACCAAATTAATATTTACCTTTCCATAATATCATCTAGCTAGTAAGCTCCTACCAAAACATTTTTTAATAAAAATTATTTGAATATATCCTTTTAATACATCTAAAAAATTGAGGGTTGGAACCAAAAAAAACTTTAACCTAATGAAGACTGTGAGGTTTCGAGTTCGAATCTTCAGTCAATCCTTTATACCAAAAAAAAATTGAGGGTTGGAATTCAAAATTTTATATTTGAAAATAATTCTAACGTTACTAATTAACTAAAGATAAAGAAAAATTCTAACACAGTTGAAATCTGAATTCTACTGCCTATTTCTAAAATTTCGTATATAGCCATTGGATTATACCACCTTCCATGGAGTTATAATAGTACTCTCTCTTTTAATAAAAAACTTTTAACTCTTTGGTCAAAAGAAAAAAAAAAACAATTAACTCTAATTAGTAAAATTCGATTAAAAAAAATCAACTTTTTTCCCCTTTAAAGTGTGCTTTTGTAATTTTTGATTTTCAATTCAATTAATTTAGCCTAAAACTAGCATTATATTTGAAAAGGTAATTAATGATATTTCAACAAGACTTGATTAAATGAGTGAAGTGTATGAAATAATACTTTCAAGAGAAATACTTATTATTTTCTGTTTATTATCTTTTTTATTACTTTTTTCATTCTATAATGAATAACAAGTAACTCCATTTTTAATATTATGTGATCTATAAGAAAAAAAATATAAAAACGATAAAGAGATAATAAAAAAATAATATGAAGATAATAATAAACACTCCCAAATTTTCAATTCTCTCAAAAATTTCTTTAGATTTTCTATTTTTCTTAGGCTGGGATGAGAAAAAAAAGGAGCTGTGCTAAATGGGCACCAGAGCCCATCAATACATGAACTCGCCAGCATAATTGCATGAGCCTTCCATTACCCAAATAGCTAAAGCACCAATTCTGCAGGGTTTAGCCCAGCACCAGAACAGATAGTTTGATGAGGAATTGCCGTTTGCCTTGATTGCAACGATCCATTTTCACGATTGTTTTCATGTTACTCAGATAGGAGAAATAAGTTGTCCTAATTTGACCTAGAACTTCTTATTCTGCTGAAATTTTTAACTACTAAATTTGACCTTTTTAACTGAATCACTACGATTTTTATTTTTCCTTCTGTATTTCAGATTTTCGTTTTTTAATTTTTAATTTGGCAGTGTTAGCTCAGTTAAGATTTTGTTAGTCCGTTCTCCATACCTACTGTTGTGTGCGCTTGGAATCACAGTGCTTGGATAATTCTGTGTTGGTCGTTGATCAGTTGAATACGGTTATGGGCTATGGCTGTAGATGAAGATTATTTGCCAAAGAAGAAGGAGCCCACTGAAAATGAGAAGAGGTGCGTGTTCTTTTCTTTTGATTGTAATGTTTTTGAATTAGCAGAAAATATGTACTGAGAATTGGGTTCCCTTTCAAATTTTATTAAAGCATCGACATATTCTTGTGATCAGGAAAATGAAAATTGTGCCTGGAAGTTTGATGAAAGCGGAGATGAGACCGGGGGGAGGTGATGCTAAGCCATCAGATGGGGACCAGGTTTTTCCTTTTAAAATGTTATTTATAATTCTTTTATTCTTTACTTGATTGTAATTTTCTTGATAAGTGCATCATTCCAACCATCTTTTAAATGGAGTAATTAACTGTTTTAACTGTTAACTGTTTTGCAGGTCATGTACCATTGCACTGTTAGAACATTGGATGGAGTTGTTGTAGAGTCTACTAGATTGGAATATGGAGGTGGGTTGATTCCATGATCGCTTGTTATGGATGATTCATAAATGTGATGCTATGTAGAAAATGTTATAGTGCTCTTGGATTTCTGTGATCTTCAGATTGCTTGGTTTTGACATTTAATTCTTGAACAAGATGATTTTCATTATTTTTTATGCTTTTATGGTTGTTAGATTATATGAGCCTATTATTTTACATTGCAGGTAAGGGCACTCCAATAAGACAAGTTTTGGGCAAAAGTAAGATGCTATTAGGATTGCTGGAAGGGCTTTCGACTATGCTGAAGGGTGAAGTAGCGATGGTATTGGCTTTTCCATTTTCCAATAATGATTTGTGCTTGTGCTTCTGTTATTTTGATCATTTCTTTTCCTTGCTTTGGTCTAGTGCCTTGTATTGGGCAAAAACATTGTAGTAGTTCTCACTTCTCACATTTCCATAGTCTGCATGTCATTGGACTAAAATCAATATTCATGAGAGAAGGTCGAGATGCAATTTTTGTTCCTTTTCTGTTTTACAAGAGAGCCAAATCAATATCAATTTTTATTATTCAATCTAGTTGAATGATTTATCTTTTTGTTGGTGCAATCATGGTAGTCAAAATTGCTCGCCTGATGCGCTTAAGCCCTCAGGCGAGGCGCAAAAGGGCAGTAGCGCTTCATATATCAGTAAAAGTCGCCTCTTTTAAAAGGTGACAGGTTTTTTTTTTTTTAAATAGTTGGGTAGACTGGGTAAAAAAGTCTTTTATAGTTAGGGTTTTTTTAATAGGTAAAAATCGGTTGCTGTTTTTTATTCTCTCTATCAACTCTCTTTTTTTCTCATTCAGCAGACACTAATAACTACAATTTTCTAATTTTTTATTCTTACTATATTTTCTTTCTATTTGAGGTTATTTACTACTCTACTCTCAACTTCTTTTCTCTTCATCACAACTCAACTCAAATTTGTTTATTTGGTTCTAATAGAGCATTTCTGTTTTAATGTTCTTCCTAATATTTTATATGAGTTTTGCTATTACATCATCTAAGTTTTGATTCTTTTTTCTAACTGATATTGGTTTTGATTCTTACATGGTGGTTTACCTTGTTCTTGAATTTTCTAAATTTTAATCTTAAAGCTCTTATTTGGATATATTTTCTTTTTTTTTTTGTTTTGAATGTTATGGAGTTTTTTTTTTATCATGTGAAATGACTTTTCACAAGTTTTAATTGTTACTTGATTGTGTTTATTAATATTTGTGATTTATATTTTTTAGTATATTGTGTTATATTACTAATAAATTAATTATAATTGTTGTGTTTTGTTTCATTCAGGCGAACGCTTTTTTTGTGCTTTGCGCTTCAAGGCGATAGGAAGGTATATCGCCTTGAGTGCACCTATTGCTTTTAACTACATTGGGTGCAATATAAATACCTCATCGTAAACTCTCCAAATGGCAAGTGAAAGGAGCAATTCAGGAGAAATCTTCTAAAAAAATTTAATAGAACCTTACAGAGAAAGGAAGCTTCAAAACAATTGTATGTGAATTGATATTCAATCCTGCATAAAATAAGTTTAGCAAAGGTGAGTTGAGGGATGGGGATGTAGAGTAGAGGTCTTGGGTTTGAGGCTTAGTGATCTCCACATGTACTGAAATTAAAAGAAGATACTTATGAAGTTAGCATTTTATTAAATGCTCAGTGATGTGTGATGTATGATCAGCATTTACCTTCTTTCCTGATTCATATTAGAAAGTTGCATCATATAGTCTGCTTATTTTGTGGATAGGTAATAAATGAAGGACAAGGTTAGGAATCACCAAGGGAACCATATGAAGTCAAGGCTAGGTATAAAGTCTCTTGTTTATTTCTGCCTTTGTTTTGTTTTCATTTTAAACTTTAAGATGAAATATCTGAAGTTTTCATGAATGTTAGAATTTCTGCAAAGACAGGCTAAGGGAAAGTAATTATACTGAACACACAAGAAGAGCCTTATTTCTTTACTTTTGGGAAATCTGAGATTGGCTTCATACTCTGCACTTGTTTTACTGTTAATATATTAATTTATGTTTTATGATCTTAGTTTTCTGCTATGTTACCCCTGACATTTCATTTTTGAAAAAGTATCCGTATCTTTTAGGTATGACATTGGTATGAGTATGAAATTCTTATTGGATTTTTCACTTTAAAAGTGGGTACTCATAATCCCAATATCATTTAAATTACAAGTGCAGATCAAATGAATTTGGAAGAGTCTGTAAAGTTATAATAATTATCTCTTAATGACCCATAATTGAAAACTATGATTTGTGATGATAACAAAAATTAATATAGATTATATAGCAAACTTGAGCTGATTTACAATTTAAATCAACTTAGAATTATCATTTTATTGTTTGTTTATGGTATGAATTTTAGACTTTAAATTTATAATTTAAAATATTTTATCCAATTATTTAGCAATTTAATGTTATAATTTGATTTATCTTTTAATTTAAATTATTATATATAAAAATTAAAAAAATATATATATTTATATATACCCGTACTCTAATTTTGGGTACTTTTTAGCTGTATCCACGTACTCTAAAATTTAAAAAATAAGAAACTGAACTTCTAAATATGCACTTGTGTCAGGTACCTGTACTCGAGTCCAAGCAACATAGGTTTTCGGTATCTATTTATATCCTCCATTGGGACTGCCCTTGTCAGTGATTTTTTGCTGTCACTTTTGCATTTTTCTTTCCAGTTTCCCATTTTGTAGCATAGAATGTTAATTTATTTATCTTGAGAATCTCAAGTCATTAATGAGAAGAGGTTTTATCCTTTTAATAGAGAGATTTTACTTATGATTGTTGCTTTGGACATCATAACATGTGTTTTTCTAGGTACCAAAAGGTCTTGAGATGGGGATAGGGACAATGTCACGAGAAGAGAAGGCAGTAATTTGTCACCAATCAGTACTTAACTGAGTCTCCACTCATGTCTGTTGGAGAATGTTTTGACGAATTTCATTTTGAAGTGGAGCTTGTCCATTTCATTCGGGTAGACAAAGTTCTTCTTAATTACGAATCTTATTCATTCATTTTTTAATTTGAACTAATTCCTGTATTGTCATCCCTTAGCGGGATCATAAAAAGTGAGATTTGTTGATTGAGGGATTTAGACGATGATGGCATTTGGTAATATTCTTATTTCTAATTCAGTTTACTGAAACCTAATTTATGTGAATAATGTTGTGTTTTTCACTTTGCCTCTATATGAAACATGGGTTTAATTGTGTTTCTTCTTTGTATTGTGAGTCATATTTATGAAAATTGTCCACTATGGTTGAGTTTTTATATATGCTTGAAACCAGGAAAGCACCATACCTGAGTAATTGCGTTGTCATAAATTCATCTTTGTTTAAAATATCCAAAGTTAAAAAGATGCTGATGATAATTAGACATGTTCTGAGGACCTGCTTTACTTGTTTGAGTGGTGAAGTACCAAGGTTGGGGCCAAACCCAACAAAGCCCAATGTTGAAGTGGGCTGAAATGAGAAATAATATTCCTTTGAGTCTAGACTGTAAATTGTATTTTTACTGTTTTTGTATATATCTTTTGTACTTGGCACTGGCTCTGTCAAAATATTAGGCGCAAGCATTTGGATGGGTCTCAGGTCTGGACATAAAATCCAAGGCCCAACCTCCCATTGAACAATTCTGATATTGATAATGAATAGAGATAAGGTGCAATTTTCCTGGACTTACAAGTATCAACTTATATGCAGCATACCGATTTTAACATGTATGGCATTTGAAATTTTACCTGTGGAAGCAATTTTATTGTCCCCAGTTTATGGACAAATCCCAACTTAATATTGTGTATCTGATCTATATATCTATGCATATAATTTATTTATTTTACTTTCATGGTTAATGGTGGTATTATTGGTAATGATGTGATCCAACTCTCTAGCTTAGCGTTGACAGGTGAGGGACATGCTTGGAGATGGACGTCTGATAAAGCGTCGGATTCCTGATGGAAAAGGTGTGTATATTGAAACTCATTAACACTCTGGATGCTTTTTCTGTCATTTTCCTAGTAGCCAGTAGCATCTGACAGCCATATGTAGTTTAATATGGATGCTTTGATAGTTTCCTATGTTTGGATTTTATTTTCAAAAAGTCAGTGTGAATGCTATTTTGATTATCTTCTCTGTTAGTTCTCCCTTTATTCACGGTAAAATCATGCAAGTTCTGTTCTATTATTATTTTTATGTTGAAAATTTAAGGAATATGTTTTTTTTCCTGTGATATCTTTTGCTATGCAATATCTCCTGCTGCATGGTGACACAGCTCACACCCGTCCTTCTGAAATTGAAATTTATTCTCTATGGTTCTAAAGCATCTATAAGCATCGCAATGAAGGGGGTGCATTTTATGTTCAAGTCAGCATAATAAGATTAGCTATACTAGTTCATGGCATCTCCTGTAAATTTCTTTTCTGCATCTTGTATCGGGTATGGTCTGAAATAAATGAATGTTTAACAAATTAGGTGAGTTTCCCATGGATTGCCCCCTCCATGACAGTCTACTACGGGTTCATTTCAAGGGTATTCTTCTTAATGAGGAAAAGAAGGTCTTCTATGATACAAGAGTTGATAATGATGGCAAGCCTTTGGAATTCAGTTCTGGAGAAGGGATTGTAAGTTGTTCTTCCCCATAATGCATAACACAGATGCTTGCAATGTGTGCAGATTTGTAGACATGATTATAATTGGCCCCCACTTCAAATGGTGAATCTCAATTAATAGTTTGAAGCACAACTTGTATCTTCTATTTTTGTTTTTGTTGCAGGTCCCTGAAGGATTTGAAATGTATGTTCGTTTGATGCTTCCTGGAGAGACAGCCCTTGTCATATGCCCTCCTGATTATGCATATGACAAGTTTCAGAGGTTGCTTTTCAGAATCTTGTTTTTACATATCTAGTTGTATAAAAAATTAGTCACATTTATTAAAATAATTGCCATTTTCATCATTCTCGCTTTATTATGCTCATGAAATAAAAATCCCTAATTTTTTCTGGTCACTCCATTTTGTCAGGCCAGCTAATGTTCCTGAAGGCGTTCATATTCATTGGGAAATTGAGCTTATCAGTTTTGAGATGCCAAAGGTAACCAACAGATGTTTCTTGGCGACTAATGTACATTGCTATCAGTGAGTAGGATTTTCTCCTTGATTCATCAATATGTAGCTAGAAACGCTCATTAGGGGTCTATCTTTAAGTGCATTATTTTTCTTGTGTCATGATATGAAGAAAGCTTCACATGAATGCTTATTGCAGGATTGGACTGGTATGAATTTTCCAACTATAATGGGTGAAGCAGAGAAGACTAGAAACACAGTATGTATTTGTATTTTTCTCCACAGTCTTTGACCGCATGTATTACTGTTTCTCTTCATATGCCTATTCCTTGCATTTTTTTGTTGTTACAAACTTGGGACCGTGATTGTTTTCGTTATCTAGGGAAATAGGCTCTTAAAAGAGGGAAAGTTTGAACTTGCCAAGGCAAAATATGAGTAGGTGATACTTTCACTCCATTCATTCATTCATATGATTTTTAGCATCCATGGGGTGTCAATTTTCTTATTGATGTTTTTGGTATATAAGTGTGAAGCAATTTGCTGGCATCACTTCAATTTACTGTTTGCTTGACTGGTGATGTAGCCTTTTATTTTTCAGTTTTAATTGTGTGGCATCTGCTACAGGTGCTTAGGGAATTCAATCATGTTAATCCACAAGATGATGAGGAAGGCAATGTTTTTGTAGATACAAGAGTGAGTCTTTCACTCCTAGTAACTAAAAGAGCTGTCTCATTGTTCCATCTTATGTTTAATTATTTACATAATATTTTCATGTATTTATTTATTTAGGCTGTTTGAGGAATTTGTTAAATCTGAACCTGCAGGCTACCTCAAAATGGGAGAATGCAAGAAATCCATTGAGTATTGTGACAAGGTATGCTTTGGTAAATTAAATAAATAGTGTCATGGATATAGTAATGTAGTTACAATATTACTCTAATATTTATTTAACTTCTTGTCTTGCTTAAATGACTTAAGTAGTTGATGATCTTTGTATGGAAATTATATTCAGTGATACAAATTTTATTGCTCAGTGGGTAAGGTGGATGCCATTGGGATTACAAATGTTGCTGTGATCTTTGTAATTGCTTAATTGGATAAGGCTAAGAAAACAGATGATGTAGAGCTTTTGAAAGTAGATATTGGACTCAAGGTTTTACAACGCTTGGGATAGGAAATTTATTTGATGCACAGTTGGCATCACATATGAAGCTCTTTTCAACATGATGCAAGTTAGAGCTTCACAAGGCAGTGTTCTCGTCATGAGAAAAAATCTACTGCCAAGGTCATAGTCCTCCATTAATATATTGGTACTTGAGGATTTGGGGTTTAACTCAAATGTGAGATTAATATAAAGAAGTCTGATGTGATTATCCATAAGCATAATCCATAGGTTTCAAGGGGAGACAAATGCTTCCCAATGAAGTGCAACTGGCTGTGTTGGAAAGTTTCCCTGCTTATAGCTAAATTAACTATGTTTTCTTTGATTATTAAAAAAAAAAAAAACTATGTTTTCTTTGAGGTGTGATGCTCTATCCTCTAGAACTGATTGCACAGGCCATTTTCATCACTTGAGAAGGATTTTTTGTTTATTGTCCTAAAAAAATATGCAGGTATTGGATGTATATCCTGCACATGTGAAGGCTTTGTATCGCTGTGGAATGGCCTACATGACAAATGGAGATTTTGAGGAAGCTAGAACTGATTTTGAAAAGTTAAACACTTTCAAGTTTTTAATTAATTAATTTATGGAACATTTTTTAATCCTCAACATTCATCTACTAGACATGCTTTTCAATGTTGCTAGATAATGAAAACTGACAAGTCCACCAAATATGATGCAATGGTAGCGCTTGAAAAACTGAAGCAAAAGAAGCAGGTTGGTTAAATGCAAATATATTCTATTTGTTGTTCAAGACGGAGAACAAACATTTTTATATGATTCTGTGTGGCTGTCGTTTAAATGGGCAGGAAGCTAAGAGGAAGGCACGTAAACAATTCAAAGGACTATTTGACAAGAAGCCAGAGGAAATTGCAGATGTTGGAAGTCAAGATACAGAGGAAAAGAGTATCGGCCAAAATATAAGTGAAAATCAGAGGAAAGATGAGGAGGATTCAGATGGGGTTGAGGAAGAGGCCTTGCTTCGAGATGATGCAGCGCATGCACCAAGAGTAGACTGGTTCTCCCACTTTTGGCCTACTGGTGGAAGAGTGTTTTCAGCTCTGGGGTTGCAAAGATGTACTATACTGTGATATGGTGGAATCTTATGGACCATAGGCCTGCCCACTGGTTTTACTCCGAAATTGGTTGTATATCGATGCGCTAATAGGACTGGTGATTTAGTAGACATTCGCTTCGAAGGGAATAAAGCTGGAAGCAGATGAAGAAGCTTGAATTACTATCTTTGACTGTGCTGTTTTGATGGGGCTGGGCTATCACAAAAACTGTCAGGGTTTTTTGACATCTTAATAGTATGGGTTTTAGTGGTTATTAACTGTAATGACAAAATTTAAGGATTAGACGGAATTAAATAAATTTAGGAATTGGAATTTTATCAAATTTGAAAAATTATTATGGAAATTTGGCCCCACATGGGAAAACTTCACATAATCAAGTCCCTGTTAGATCTCGAGATAGCAAATTTAACATGATGCGCATTGTGGAACAATTAAATGTAAATGTTTTTTTTCCCCTTTTGTGTTATTTTATTTTTAATTATAAAAGGAATTTGATTGTGGATCATGAATTATTTTGGTTTTATAATCTGAGTCTTATTAAATGAATTAAATGCTTGTAAAATCACGTTACTCTGACAAAATGTTATTTCTTCGAAATTACTTTTTTTTACATAATTAAAAAAACTAAATTTTATCATTTAGGATTTAATAAAAGAAAATTAATTAATGTGTGAGTGTAAAAATAGCGAAAATTTTATTTATAGAAGTAAAAAAGAGATCCTGATATAGCAGCAAATTTCAATTTTATAATTGGAAAAACAATAACTCGTTTGAATCGTATTTATTAACTAAAATTGTATTCTTAAAGTTATATTTGCATAATTTTTTTATATCTATATTTTGTCTATGAAAAATTAAGTCAATGATCGAGATGATGTTATATATATAAATTATTTTCTTACATGGTATTTACTTATTGGCTTAGTATACATACATTGGATATTGACAAGTATTATACGATTGATAAATACTTACCTAAACGGAGTATAATTTATATGGATCAAACTAATGAAAAAATCTCATATAAGTAAAATAAATATAACTCATGTTCCAATAATTTAAACTTGAAATATATATAATTTGGCCAACTTAATGGAATAAATATTTATTGAATGGGATAAGAATATCAAAATACAATGATTGTGGTGGAGAGGAATTCGAAATATGAAATGAGAAGCCAACCGCATAAATTGCAAAGAAAAGGCAATTAAACTCCAAATTAAAGAGCTTAATTAATTTATTATACAAATTGGAATAATTGGCCCGGATTAAGACTTGCTGTGTGGTACTGAAGGCTAGAAAGCTTCAAAGTCCAAGATAACCATCTTGAACCACAACATTATTATTAGGCCTTAATTTCTTCAGTACGCTTTGGTAATGACACATAATTCTTGTTGCATGATCCTGAACAGGTATCCACACAGCTCTCCACCTCATCAAGATCTGAAAAAACAAACACCCAAATTAAAATATATACATAGCCTAATTTGAAATCACCAAAAAGAAAAAAGGGAAAACGAAAAGAGAGAGTTACGAAGATCGTCTTTGGTAATGAGCTTGGAGCAGAGAGAGGTAGCACAACCAAGAGTGCAATAATGGGCACTAGTTGGTGCAGTAGCAGAGTGAATGATGCACTTAGCCAGGCAACTGGCTGGACAAACAGGAGTCCATGGTGGAATCAGACATGTCACCACACAGTCCTTAATGCAATTCTTGAAATCCTTGAACCATGCTGTGGATTGCCCTGAAAGCAACCCAATCACCAAAAACATCATAAAAAATGACTTAGCTTTTCTTTCCATTATTATGCTTTTAATTTTAAAATGTTTATCTATGTATTTGTGCAATTTTTAATGGTATATGTGCCAAGAAGACTCTGCTGAAGTTGGTTTATATATAGTTGAGGATGGGTGAATTTTTGGAAACTAATTAAGTAGACAACGAATATGAGTAGACCAAATCATATAAGCATGAAAATCTGAAGCAATAGGAATGGAATTGAATTCAAGTCTTGATTTTGACTAATAATTTTGCTAGATTTTTTTTTTGGGGTGAAAAGCTATTTCTTTCTTTAATTTTCAACGAAATTGATGTTGTTTCTATACTTCAATGAGAACCATTATATCATTAATTTGGAATGAAGATTCTGACTCAGTTGTCATTTCCATATTCTTTTTGTTGTATTCATCCACAGCCAACTATGTTTAGGAATTTTAAATTTTTTAGATAATATTATTCCTTGTGTGTATGAAGTTATTATCATTATTATCGAATTTTCCCTATCTAATTCTATGCCAGTATTCTTTACTCAGTAACCTTTTTTTTTTCTTTTTTAGGGTAAATGTCATTGCAAAATCAAGTCCATATTGTTAAATTATTCTTTTTGTTCCATTTTTGCCCTAAATTCCACAGTACCTAAATAAAGTTCAGGATAAAGGTAAGATTAGGAAAGAAAACAGAAAAATTGAAATATCAAACTAAAATCAAATAAAAAGAAATAGATGAAATGAATCATTGGTTTTCATTTCCTATTTTAATTTCTGAATATTTCAGATTTCTATATCAGTTTGTAGTTTAAAAGCTAGACATTATCCGTTTCCTATTATTCCACACACACATATATATAATTCATTTAAAAATATATGAATACATAATGGATAACCTTATATTTTCCTGCTTGATTCTATTGTTAATTATAACCTATTAGCACATTTATTTTTAAAGCTTGGATTTTTAAAATTATATTTTTTTTATTTTGTAATTTTGCAATAGGACATACATTCATGTTATTATTTTTTAAAATACATAAAAGCTATGAACGATAAACAATTGATTTATTTGGTAAAATTAGCTGAAAAATAAAAAATGACATAAAATGATATAATTATATTAATATATATATATATATATCCAAAATAATAAATATCAACCCAAAATAATAAAAGAATTGCATATTTATGTCAAAAATTAAAAAATTAAATTTGAAATTAAAGAATATAACATGTAATTTAACAAAAAAATAAGGATATAAAAAGGAAAAAGTTATAATCTACTAGTTTTTTTTAGACACTAGTTCTAGTAGCTTTTTATTTACGATTATAATATAGTTTTTTTTTCAAAAAAAATTTATTGGTTGAATTATATTATAATTTAGTTTAGTATTAGTAATAATATGGGTCTTCATATTTTAAAAGGGTGATATCAAATATTCAAGTTTTATTATCGAACTTATCATATAAATTAATCTATTTATATTCTATGATATAATTAAGTCTTCTTAATTTTGCATAAATAGAATGATATGATTACATTAGTTCATGAAGATCTAATATAAAGAAATTTAAAAAAAAAAAATCTTTCTGCATGCATGCTAAAACAATTATGGGGATATAGTATAATTTGGAAACCTAGTTTCTATTATGGAAAATGTGAATCGGGTGGATTGCCTTTATTTTCATCCAATATCGCCATCTCTTGACCCACGGGTTTCCCCACCGATCCGGGCTTATGCGGCCCATCTTCCGGCAATGGATTCGATGACATTAAGTGAGTTGCCTCCGTCATTGCACACGGGTGCGCCGAAAGTCTCCTCTAGCCTAGCCAATATGGCCGGCGCTAGAGATGCGCTACAGCTCCGGATGAACCTCAGCTTCGGGTAAGCGGGGTCGGGGCTGCTGAAGTGGCGATCCAGTATGATTTGGTGGATGGTCGAAACTGCAGTGTACCAAGTAGCATTGTATTTGATCATATCTTTCCAAAATTTTGATGCTGAGAATCGGCCGGCGGCAGGCGGCTCCGGCTTCGAGTGAGCTCAGCAGCTTCTTTGAGTTTGTTTTTTTATTATTTTCCATAGCCTTTATCAAATCTAGTAGTCTATTTAATTCAATTTACGTTTTTGGTTGAGGTTTAGTTTAATACATGTTTTAATTCAATGTTCGTTTAACTTTTAATTATTTTCTTCTTCCTATTCGATTTTTTCAGTGGTCATCAGACTATTGCTGAAAAGATAAACCAAAAAAAATAAAAATTATTACTGAAATGGGTGAACACCCCCACTCAACCCCCTCCACCCCCCCCCCCCCCCAAAAAAAAAAATAAAAAGGAAAAAGGACCCTGTGAATAAACGGATTAAAATGATCGTTTGATTCAAAATAAAGAATTAAAAATTAATTTTAAATTTTTAAAAAATAAGGGTTACAAATTCAATAATAATAGTAGTCACTAGTCACTACAAAAAGATAAGGGCATAACCACGTTTGCTTAACTATTAATTCGGCCCATGTTAATTAACGTCAATAATGTTGTTAAAAGTTGTGTAATTTGACGACCATTTATTGTGACTGGAAAAATATTTTGCGACATGTCCTTAAGAGTGTCACGTATTCCACATCTAAGTTGGAGATGCGTCGCCAATGTGGATACACTATACTTATTGTTTCTCAAACCAGCTTATAAGTGTCCGAAATTTGGCTGAAACTTTTTTTGTAAACATCGTGAGATTAATACAGATTAAAAGTGTCACTAATTTTAGTGATTAAAGATATAAGAATGTATACTAATATGCATTCCAATAGAAGAATATTTAATTTACCAGAAAAGTAGCTTAAACATGAAATTAAGAACTTCATCAAGAAATTTGGGGAGACTAAAAAAAATATCAAAGACAGGATTTTGGCTGTTTATTAAGAATTGAGAGGGCCTCCCGCGCACAAGCAAGCCGCAAGGCTGGCTTCGCTCGAGCAGTCGTTAAGTACGCAAGTGTCATGCTCCTACTTTAGTAGCAACAACCCCTTATAAGTGTGTTCAAGCATGGAGTTGGGCCCTCACGACGTTAGCTGGGACACCCCGTGTGTGCCTCCATAGCCTCAGCAGAGAGGGCCTTCCCCCTACGCACAGACACACCACAAAGCCGCTCTCGCTCGAGCGGTCACTAGGCACACGAATGCCATACTTCCACCCCAGCTACAATAACCCCTTACTGATGCCCAAGCACTGGATTGGACCCTCACGAAGTTGGCTGGGACACGTGTGTGTGTGTGTGTGTGTATTTGCATTAATCAAAACATCGAGCAAAACAAGACTGAGATTTAATGGAGTGATGAACACTTTTTCTTAATCTTTTTATTTTTTTCATTAATTTTTGCACATATAGAATCAATTAATTAATCTGGATTTTCATCTAGAACCAAATCAAATATATATATATATATATATATATATATATATATATATATATATATATATATATATATATATATATATATATATATATATATATATATATATATATATATATATATATATATATATATATATATATATATAAGCCTTTTGCATCAGTTTTCGGTTGGCATATAATTGTTGGCGAATGATTGTGAACAACCATCCACGCAGCTCTCCACTTCATCTAGACTGAAAAAAAAAAGATGGCAATAAACTTTAAGTACAGGTTCATCATTCAAAAGAAAATGCAATGGAAGCCAATTTTTCATGAACCTATTAATTCCTAATTTAAAAGTTTGAATGTCAATGGAAAAAGAGATATAATTACGATAATTGTGTTTGGAGATAAACTTGGAGATTGTGGTAGCACAACCAGAAGTGCAAAAGTGATGGATATTCTGAATAGTTTGTGTGGAGGCGAAGCGGATGCTTTATTTGGAGAGGCACCTGGTAGGGCAAGTCGTGAACAGTGGCGGAGCTAGGACCCTATATCAGGGGGTGCAAAAATTCTTTAAGGGTATAAAATTTTATATACTAGATTTTCAGCATCTTTCAGGGGAGCCGAAATCCTTAAACCAGGCTATGGATTCCCCTGCTACTTACCCAATCACCATACACACCACAACAATTGACAAACCTTTTCTTTCCATCGATGTTAATTTTTATATAATTTCTCAATATCAAATTAATTACTTCTTCTTTTCGGCCTTAATATGGATATAATTTGAAAGTTTTATATAGATTGGCCTGGATTTTACATGCATGCATCCACTACTATATCTATAATCAAATTCGAAATGAAATATTATTGTGTTCATCATATGCCATTTTTGACAAAATATTTGTAGTCATCCAAATATTTCTGACCAAAAGTCATTGCAATCTTGCTATATAAATTTATTAACAATTAAAACTTTACATAATTGGATTAATTTATGAAAATCGGACTGATTAATAAATATTATTCTCATATATAGGATCCGTTATTCACAATCCAAACTTAATTTTTTGGTCATAATTTCAAAACGCTGGATATATACTAACTATAATTAAGCGTTTAATTAAAGCATGAAGACAAAGCGAAGATTCAAAGAGCTTTTTTTAGGAGTTGATATATGTCGAAAATTCATGTTTCATCATTTAAAAAAAATCTTATTGCATGTTAGAAAAAAAAAAGTATTTTCCTAAGCCAAGGTCTATTAAGTATCAATCTAATTATATTTTATTATGTATACATTAATTTACATATATGGAATATATTATTAGTTGGTCCAAAAAATTTTGGTTTAAATAAGAAAATTTTTGAAAAAGAAAAAAAAAATTCCTGTTTATTATTTTTCATAAAAATCCAGGGTATGATTGGATAACCGAGTTTCTATTGTGAAAAATGTTAATCTGCGGGTGGACTGCCCTTATATTTTCTTTTCATTCATATATTTATCTTACCTCATTTAATACAATATTTAAACAGAAGAAATTAGATTGAAATTCCCTTCCTTTTCCTTTTTATCAGAGGAATATTAATTGCTTTTTTCATATTATGTCTATAACCTTGTTTATTTTTTTTCATTCATGTCAGACTCATAACATGAAAAATGAGGTACATATCATTCAAACAATAAAGAAAATATTTAACATTTTTCTATTATGTAGCTTCTATCAAATCAAATAGGCTATTTAAATTTAAGTCAGTTTATCACTCAAAATAGGCATAATATTTATAAGGTCAGGTGTAAATGAATGTGTTTCTGGAAGGGTAGATTTGCAAATTTAAGGAAAGTGAGAGAGCCCTTTTTTGGCTTAGCCACAGATTTGTTTTTTCTTTACTACTTTTGTGACCATCACAAGACATGAATACCTTTTGGTCACGGGACTTCTTTCTTTACGCGTGGATGTTGTTTTTTTTATTCGCAATATTATTCTAAAACAAGATTCGACTTGTGAATTTCATCAATACCAAAGGAACAATAATGAAACTAGAAATTAAAGAAATAACAAAATAAATGGGTGAATTATACAGACAGTAGCTAAAATATATAACATATAACAATTTAATACTCAAATTATTATTTATAACTGCAAAATGTCTTAATTATTATTTTATAATAGTAAAACATTATCTGTCATCTTCCATTAATGTTCTCTAATGATATGTTGAGTTGTAATCATATTTATGTAATTATATGGTATTCCAATTAATAATAATCTAACAGCATAATATTCCAATTAATAACCATCTAACAACACGATACTCCAATTAACGATAATTTGTATTACGGTATTATTATAACTCAATGGGCTGTTACGGGATATTAACATGAGATGACATATGTAATTTATTATTACAAAATAATAATTCAGATATTAAATTATTACGTATTATATATTTTAGATATATTTTAGATATGGTCTATACAATTCACATCAAAATAAACGAAGGATTTTGGCACTTCATTAATTAGTAGAATAGGCTAATTAACTAGCATGAACTTAATAAAATACAATCTTAATTTTATACGCTTAATTAGTTTTTGATAAAGTAAGAAGAGGATCCACCATATAAATGATATATATGAGTCCAATATATATATATATATAAGCAAGCAATGACTAGGCCTTTAAGAGAGTGAGGTACAATCTTTATTTATTGATTTCTCCATATATCTAGACTTCATAATATGGACAAATCTTTATTTCAAATAGTACCATCATATAATAAACAATCAAAATAAGCCTATACACCAGTACAGGCAAGAATTTGCATGCCGTCTATGGATTAGCTGCAGGCACAGGCACATAACTCTTGGTGCATGATTGTGAACAACCGTTGACACAGCCTTCCACTTGGTCCAAATCTGAACAAATATAAATTTTGTATAATTAAGTTGATGATTTTAAATATTACAAAGAAACAAATCAAAGAAAAAGAAAGGGAAAATAATTAAGGAATAGAGATTCACTATAGTTGTCTTTGGTGATCAGCTTGGAGCAGACTGTGGTGGCGCAGCCAGAAGTGCAAAAGTTTTGGATTCTATTGGTAGTCTGTGTAGGGCAGGGGACGACGCACTTAAGAATGCAACTGGCGGGGCAAGCGGCTGTCCACGGTGGAATAGCACATTGGATTAAACAATGCTTCATGCAAGTTTTGAAACTGTCTAAACCAGCTGCAGCTGATTGCACTGCTGAAACTAGCCCAATCATCACAAAGCATACAACCACAAATGACAAAGCTTTTCCCTCCATCTTCTTCTTCTTAATTCTTCTTCTTGTTCTTGGACTGAAATTGAATTTGTTTGTTGGTTTAATTTATAGATGGTTTGGCCAGGGTTCACCCTGCACAACTACTCCATTTATATGGAAATTATGAACAATTTTGGTACTAGTTATACATGCCATACATGTTAATCTCTATCATATTAATGATTGGGACTTATACATTTAGATATGGAAGTGCAGTGACAATCTTACCACAGTCCACATATACTCTTATACTCTTTCCTCAACCAGTAACATGATTCATCCTCCTGAATATTACCAAACAAAAAAGAAATTTAAAAGAAAAGAAAAAGATACGAATTAAAGCCTCGCTGTCTGCACGAAGGGTTTAAGGTATGTCACATTACGTAAACTGATGAAACAAGTTAACAATAAAATGTCATATAAATGAATTTTCATAATTTCATCATGATATATTATTATTGGCTTGATCTCTCTTTGATCAAGTATAGGGCAAGAAATTTTCATGTGTTTATATTTTAATATTTAATTTTAGGATTTTTTTTAATTCAGACCGGGGGCATAAATTTATTCATGTATCAAAATAATTATAAATTGTCATATATGTAAAATAGTATATATAGCAATTTATCATTAGTTTAATCCATGAATCCAATTTAAATTATCAGTATTCTACATTTAATTATTTTTTTCAACTTGTATTGCATTTTTAAATTTTAACCTCTATTTTTTTTTTCTGAAACAAAATAGAACAAAGGAATTTGTGCAAAGATATGTAATTTATGGACGGATAATGTGAAAATATATTCATACAAAAACAATATTGCAAACTTCTCAAGTACTAGTCAACAAATGTACAAAACTAGTGAAAATAAAATTTAGGAGCTTGTAATATTTGATTAGAGTTGCTTTGGCAATGTTCGTAAACAAATACAACTTAAAAATAAATATATTTTTGCTAATAGTATGAAATTCTCTTCACAAGAAATTGTAATAACTTGTGTTACCTAAAATAGATTACCATTTTTGCAATTTAAATTATATAAAAAAAAAGAATTGAACTTAATTTTATTTTAATTTATTTCTATTTCTTCTCACAAACATATATGGGAATTGGTTTTTGAGAATATATACATGAAATCATGAACCTCTTTTCCATAAACCTACAAGTAAATCTGGATAAAAACACCTATATATAAAAACAACTAGTCTTTTAAGCATTCATGTAAGTTATCTTTTATCTATGTAAGCTTGACTAGCAAGCTTATTAATTATTTTTAAATTAGCCTTATTTGGAAATCTCTCTCTTAATATAGTATTTATACGTTGGGCCTGAGGACCCTTCCAAACCTAGCCAAAAATAAAAGACATTTTCAATTTATTTATGCATAAAAATGCGATTTCTTGTCCTATAAATTAAGGCCTTGAAGCCACAAAATAGCGCACACAAATCTAATAGGAATTCATATATAAGAGTGGAAGAAACTAAATTAATATTGATAAGGAGATATGGATAGAGGAATGAAGGGATATGTAGTAATAGTGATGATGGTATTTGTAAGTTTTATGGGTAAGGAAGTAGTAGCACAAACCCCAAGTTATTCGCCACCATCGCCGCCGGCAGGAGGAGGACAAACCTGGAAACACCTTCTCTGCAGCCTCAAATGTGCTAAAGCATGTCAAGCCACTCTCCGTCATTTCCCAATCTTTTGTATGGCTAAATGTGTGTTTGAATGCATGGAATCTCATCCCTCTGATGCTATTTTCTATTGTACTCTAGATTGTGCCTACTCCTCCATCTCTGCTGCCTATCCTGGTAAATTATCAAAATTACGGTAAATTTAATTACTATTATTTGTGTAATTAAGATTCCTAATTAATCAATGGAGATTTTTGTTGATGTGGCAGATCAAAAACAATTGGAAAGGAGTGAGGCTTTGCGACAAATTGGAGACAATGTGGGTTACTGTTATGACAACTGCAATAAGGACAAGATCCATCACTAGCTAGTTTACAACTACTCCAACAAAGTGATGCTATCACTTCAAGTTTTACCCAAATGCAGATCATTTTATATTTAGACAAGAAATCAATGCTAAATTAACCAATCATGAATGCAGTAAAATTTTAAATAAGATGAACCCATCCATCTATGATCAATAATAAACCAAAACTATTGCTGTTTCCTGTGTAATAGCCCTGTTTGTGCATTCCAATTTTATCCTATATGTATTTTCCTTTTCTTGCACATCTACTAAGAGGTCATCTGATTAATAACTATGAGTTATGAAACTGAACCATCAGTTTTTGAAGTGAGATTTTTGTGAAAATCGTTTGATTTGCCAAAAATTCTTTATGGAAAATTTGTTGGATGGAACACTTTCAATTTAGAGTTGAATTCAATTCTATGTTAAGAAATTGAATTCAGGTTAGAGCAATTCATTAACAATTCTTGTAATACAAGATTGTTTTATAAAGTCCAAGTCTTTAAGACAAGATCCATGTCTGTTTTACCAACACTTAGCCCATATAATAGGAGTAAATTAATGATAAGATTCTAAAAGCGAAAAGAAAATAGAGAAAAATAATTTAAAATATATTTGCCTGTACACGGGATTATCAGCCATAAGAAAATAGTGATAATTGAATAATTGATATATGCATGGTGAGCATATAAGTACATAAAAGCGGAGGCATCTTCCAAGTGTATATATATGAATCCATCAATTTTTGTGCATTGAATTTTATGTTATTGCTTGTGAATTAACTAATTAACAATAAGTAATTTATAATAATATAATGCATCTTCCAAATGAGATTAGCTATGTAACGTTTCTGATTTATGAAATTTCTATGATGGTTTTGAGCCTTTGAAATTAGTCCATCACTTACTACATAAAGAGAATTTTTTGTGGGGTGATATTCCTGGGCTATGTTTGGTCTCTTGAATACATCCTCCTAGCCTCCTAGGTTGCCACCTGAACACAATAAAACAGTTTTTTTTTTCATTTTTTTTTACAAGAATGTGAGCAAAACTCAAAAAAAAAAAACAATTAGAAAATAAGTAATTCCGTAAAGATCATGATACAACCATTTAGAGAGCCTTATTAGAGGATCCATAAGAATATGGCTACCAATTCCGCATTTGTGAGCTTCAAAAGCAATGACATCTGTTGCAAAATAAGTTTAATATTTATGTTTTTTGCAGTCAAATGGGAAATTTAAATTGATAATTAAATACTTTTAATCTCAGAGATAACTATAGTGCTGCAGTTATAAATGAAGTCATATATATATATATATATATATAGATAGATAGATAGATAGATAGATAGATAGATAGATTGGTAGGCAAATATTTTCCAAAAGCCATTTGTTCTCAAAACATCCATTTAGATCGTGTAATCAATCTATCATGATTTTGCCCTTTGCATTTTCCTTTTACTCACGATATTTAATTTTTTTATTTGAATGAAAGCCTTGTACTGGTCAGACACGTCTAATTATATTAGATGTATAATAAGGAGTGGTATAGTGGAAGTAGCTATAGGGTGCGTGATGTTACAGCAATATTGATGGTGGTTTTATGGAATCAAGCAATGATAGCAACATGTACTGCTACTGATAATTTTAAAGAATGCCATCATAACTGTAATGCTCGTTGTATCGTTGAAATTGGTGTTCCAGTTCTTTGTTCATCAGAATGTCATCAGTATTGTAGCCGCCGCAACCTTCCATTTGCATATCAATACTGCCACAAATTTGCTAATGGTATAAAATTTATATGCATGCTTATATATTATTCTTCAGTACTCAACAAATGTTATATATATTATACGCCTATTTTTTTTCATTTGAACATTATTTTATGCCTGCTTAACATACATTTATGTTCATTTACTAAGTCTTGCTTTATACTTGTAAATAAATGTTTGAATGACAGGTGAGGTGAAAATGGATAGCAGCTCCCTTCAAGAATATTTCTCAACAAACAGCAAGCATGTCTAGTTCCTCTCAGAATTATGAAGCGCGAAGCAATGGCTAGAGATAATTAATGGCTATTAATTAATGCACATGTGCTAATAAATTATATGAGGATGAACTATCCTGACTTCAATAAAATATTGATTTCATGATAAAGTATTATATTCTTTATATTTCAGTTTTATTTAAAAAAATATTTGTTATATGTGAGACTGATGCATGATTTCTCTTAAAATGAAAAAGAAAAACACACACACACACACACACATATATATATATATAAGAAGTAAAACAAGGTTAAATTGAGTCTTGAAATGTTTTTGACCAATTTTACATATTTCTCTCAGAAAAAGGATTCTATCATTCATGTATGTAATCATTCTCAATTACTACACCTATTTATATATTCATGAAATAAAAGGTGAAAGTTATGAGTTAAACATATCCTATAACCTACAAAGAATTTTAAAAAATGAATAAATTGTTTGCTTTCCTGAAATAAGCACATTAATAAGAAACTAAACAACTTTTCGGAAGACCTCAATATATGAATGTTGATCTTGGGATCAAATTTTCAACAATAAAAAAAATGATTTTCTAACTTAAATTTATATACTTTGAATTAGTTAATATTATCAATAAAAGAGGTTTTCGATTCTTCGGGATCTTCTAGATATTACCCAACACAAAATCTATATAAATAAGAAAAATTAAACTCCACGGTTTCCGATTTGGATAACCAATTTTGGGAAAAAAAAATGATAAGCATATACAATAATTCATCAGCAAAACTTTATTTTCGCATTTTTATAATAATGAATATTGTACATCTATAAGATTCATATTTCGATAATTCCATTTATTATTTTTGAAAAATTTGTTTTTTACCCCATAAAATTTGATATATTATACTAGTATCTTTCTAATATTCAAAAATTATACAATCGGCCCCTTCTATTTTATCTTCATTAAACTATATAGTTATTTTATTAAATTTTAAAGAATTTACTGTTAGTTAAAGAAAATATTCTTTTTTATTGAGAAGTACTAGTACAATAAATTAAATTTTAGGTAGTAAGTAATAATTTCTCTTTGTGATTAATTTTATTATAATCTAACGTATTTTTAACAAAACATTTGACTGAATATCATATTAGTATAAAATAATAAAATAAAGGGAGTCGATTATAATTTCAGAGAATACTAGTATAATAGGTTAAATTTCAGGTGATAAATATTAATTCTTATTATTTTTTCTTTCTCATTTTCCTTTTCTAGTATTAATTGCGTATCATATTTGAGCAATTATCCACACAGCTTTCCATTTTCGTCAAATCAGCCACTTTAATTAGAACTCCCTCAGTACTGTTCCTCAAATTGACTAAGAAAATATAAATTAAGTACGCTAATTAAACTCACATTTTGGTGGAATTTAAAAAGAAAAATAAGGAATATATATATAAAGGGAGACGCAAAATGCACAACTTCAAACCTACTTGTTGCTTGCCCTACAAACACCATAGACAATACAATCACAATTAGCAGACCAACTACCTTCACACCTTTCATTAAGTTTTTTCCTTTTAGAATTTTTTTTCAATAGGTTTAATTGTGCCCTAATTTATGAAACAAAATAACAATATTAGTGCAAATATTGGTATATGATCACTCCCCTAAAATCACTTTTGAAATACATATTTAATGATTTTTCCATGCGCAGAAAACAGTAATTAAATGTTAAAAAGCAATAACTTCCATGATATAGCTATTTATTTAGATATATTAAATCCGGAGCAAACTTATACTATATGGACTAAAATTATTAATAGCTAGCGGAATTGTTTGGATCTGTGTCACTTAGAAGATCTTGGTAGATAAGCGACGGCTAGTATCTTCCCCAAATATTGGTAGTCTAATAAGTCAATTAACTGGGCACTACAAGAAAATCAGCAGTGACGACACTTTATATCTATAGTTAGCATATTTAGCTGTCGCCAATGCATTACAAGCTGAAAGTACCATCGAACCTAATGATGGCAACTTCTCGTGACAGAACATCAAGGGCAACGCTCTATATTTGAGACACTTTGTATTCATAGAGTATAGCGACGCCTCTTCTAGATGGGGGAACAGGATCCATCTGTAGGATGATCAGGAAATTTGCGAAGTTGAGAGGGTTTTTTGAGTTTTCGGCTGAGTTAATCTTAGTAAAAGAATCAGAATAATTATTTTAATTAATTAAAGAGACCTATATCAACTTAATTTTTTGAGTTTTTGAATGAGTTAATTTTATAGAATAATCAAATTAATTATTTTGATAAAAAAAAATGAAGCATACGTAGGAAAAAAAATGAAAATATCATTGTCAGACATTTTATTGAGATGGGAATTTTATTCTCAATTTATTGCATAAGATGACATTATCGGTAGTCATTACTTCTACATGAGATTGCATATGTTTTGTAATTAGCTCATTCTTGAAGTATTCTCGTCAGCAGTCATCCGCTTACACATTATCTGTAAAAAAAATGCAAAAAATAAATAATTTTTAAAGAGTTAATAATATTAATACAGTAATTAAAGCCGTGACATGTAAAGTTCCAACTCCAATTAAACGTTTTAACAAAAGAAGAAAAGCTAGTGAAAAATGAGAAGTCTACATGTATATATGGATGTATTTTTTTTTTTAATTGAACCAAATCCTAAAAGCAATAGCTTCAACAAACATGCAATCTAAGGTTGATTGTAATATCAATTCTTTAGAAATGACAAGTCGAACATATATATGAATTATTTAATTTTGTTTTTGTAATAATATCAAACAAGATACATAGGATCAGTTACCGTTGGAAAATGTGATGCGGTTTTTATAGGCAGGGGGAGGGTTGTACTTGCACTGTTTAGCACATGTTTCTCGGCAAAGTAGGGCTCGAGAACCAGATCCCTTGATGATGCAATTAGAAAAGCAGTTGGTGTAGCACTTGTGTGCAGGAGTCTCAGGAGTCGCAGGAGTCGCAGGAACTTGAGAATTTGATATTATTGCTTCATTGCATAGTATCACCATCACAATTGCTATTACAGCACTCACTCTAATGCCACAATACCTTCTGCCTTTCCACTCCATTTTTTCTATTGTGTCGATCACTCAATTCTTGATTCTGTTATATGTGTAATTTATCATTAACCTTAGCTCTTTTTATATTGGTGTTGGTCAAGAGAAATGGCATAAAATTAACTACTATTTATTTCTGCTAAATCTAAAATTTTCATATATATATATATATATATATATATATATATATATATATATATATATGACAATCAATAGAAAGAGGAAGTGAAGGACTAAATTTGGGGTGTTGATATGAGAATTAATACGTAAAATTTCATTATATGCCCCTAGTTATCCATATGAGAATTAATGTATCGTGCATAAGAATACCACTAGTTATCCATATCTATGTATATTATATATAAAATAATATGGATGTGCAGAAATTTTTTTTAGATTATAATATCTTTGAATATTTAATTATATTACTCAAATATTCTGTCAATATTTTAATTTATTTTTTTTAAGAAAGTAAATTAGGAGTTAGATGCATTGCCAATTTTATACTAATTTAAGAAAGTAGAAAAAATAATTGGATTCATGACAATCTCCATTAAATTAGCAGATAAGCCTTTTTGCCAAATAAAGACATGGCTACAATAGGGGAATAGAACATGAGTGATGGGAGAGTGGAGATTGCAGGATCAGTCGAAAGGAAAGTAATCATCAATAGCGAGTGCAAATCTTCACAGAAGCTCATAGAGATATGAGGCTGTAAAAAGTTTTTTTTTATTATTATTATTACTCATATCTAATTGATTTAAAGTATCATCACAACTTTCAAATCTCAGATTTTATTGATTCACATAATTAAATTTTAGTTTTATATTTAAAGTTTAAATTTTTTATTTTTATTTATCCATTTTTCTATGATTAACTATATAAAAATATATTAGTTATTATGATGAAGTCAATATAAAAATTTTAGGAAGTTCAAAGGTACTTAAATGTAAATGGACTTCATAATGTAAAATATATAATAAAATATAATAATAGAGTTTAGTATTCTAAAGTGTAATGAGTTAAAAATATAATGTGGATCTAATAAGTGTAATAAAAATAAATAAATTTAAATTTTCATGTCAAAAATGAAAAATGAATGAAAAGTTTAAATTTTATATAGAAAAAAATCATAAATTGTGGTCCAGATTTAAGAACCATGGAAAGAAAATAAGAAATATATAATAGAAAAAATAAAACTTAATTCTAGAGATGAAGATAATTGAAATTTCTAAAATAATGGGACTTAAAATATTGTAAACTGTAAATCTTCATGATAAATTAACTGACTGAAAAAAAAAGAGTAATTAAATTCAACATTAATGTTTGTCAACGAAACTAAAGATGGTCTAACGTAATCGATTCTGTTGATTTTTGGGCTCTATTTTGTGCCCTAATAGCAACCATTTTATGATGTTTGGGGCCTTTGGGCCTAATTGTTCAAAAGCCTAAACCCATTATGGCAACATCTTGCATGTATTAGGGATGAGTCCTATATGCCATTGGACTAATAGTCTAATGGAAATTAATTGTCTAGATCCGATTTATAAATTTTTTTTACGAACTAAACTGTTACGTACATAAATTAATAATTATTTTACTTACTCTATTTGGTTCATGAAAAAAGTAATGAGCCAAAGTCTAGATCAAACTTTCTTCTAATGTGGTCGGATGAAGAAGTCTTTGACTTGTAATATAATAATTCTACTCACATCTTTGACTTGTAATATAATAATTCTACTCACACCAAATTATTTAAAAAAGATATCTCCCTTTCTTAGTGAAAGAGAGAGAGAGAGAGAGGGATAGTGGGGATTCAGTTGGCTTCTCAGTTTTATTTTTTATTTTTGGCTAACTTGAATATGTGGTGGTTTGTGTTGAACATAGGTTTTTAATCATGATTTTCTTATGGACATCAATCTACACTTTAAATTAAAAGACAAGATGGATATGGTGTTTTCGGGAAAAAAAAAATTATGACTAATTTTTGTTGCCCATGAAATTCACAAAGTTGAGAGGGTTGTTTGAGTTTTTGACCGAGTTAATCTTATAAGAAAATCTGATTAATTATCTTAATTAAATAAAATTAAGATATATATATATATATATATATATATAAAGAAATTGAAATCAATAGCAGAAGATATTTTATTGAAATCAATTTGTTGCACAAGATGATATCATTTATAGCAATTAGCTCCATGCATTCTTGAATCCTTCTTGCCACAATCGTTGGCTTAGACATTACCTGTTAAGAAAAACGCATGAAAAAAGTGCTTGGAAAATGAGAAGTATATATGTATACTGCCGAAAGCACTCTTCACAATAAAAATGCAAAGGGAAGCTGATTGTAATATCAATTCAGAAGAAAGTTCTTCGAAGTGGCAAATTGAACATATATGTTATTTATGTATTGTTTTTATGAAGTTGTTAAGTAGACATAAGATTTATTTATCAGTTACCATTGAAAAATCCAAAGTTGTGTATGGGCAGGGGGAGGTTTGTAATGACACTTATCAGAACATTTTTTTTCTTGCAAACTGGGGCTTCAGTACCAGGTCTCTTAACGATGCACTTAGCAAAGCAGTCGGTGAAGCACTTATGTGCATCTGCAAGACTTTCTGAATTTGCAATAATTGATTCACTCCACAATATCACTATCACTATTGCCATTATAGCACTCAACCTAATGCCAAAATTACTTCTACCTCTTCCACAATACTCCTTTTTTTTTTCTACTGTTTTTTGGTCACTCAATTCTTTATTCTTATGTGGGTATTGAAGGAATTAAATCCCACTAAAACAAAAATCTCATATTAGATTTATAAAAAATAAAATAGAACAGATGCGGAAATGTACCTGGATCCATTGATATGCAGCTTTGTTGAATTTAGGTGAATGACCCTCTAAATACTACGTACTCTTTCTCTTTCCAGAAATAATGGAGCGTCAGAGAGTGATGGAGTTTCAGAGAGAGTAACTGAATAAGATAAATGTATGTACATCCAGTGATCACAACCTTTTTATATTAATAAATTGGACTGATTACTAAAATATCTATCAAGTTAGTAGTTATTCTTGAGTTTTTATACATACCCTGAAAGTATTACCACACTTTAATTTTAAGATGACTTAGCCCATTATTAAATTATTTTATCACTTAATCGGGCTATTAATAATTATAATTTAGTTATAATCACACAATCGATTAAGTAATTATATATGCGTCCACGTATCCAAATGTCCAATGTGTAAATGCCCATGAATTAAATCCAAATATCTAACGGATGTTGACTAGCTTTTTTTTTTATATTGGTGCTGGTTAGGAGAAATCGCACAAATTTAGCTAGTATTTATTTATGCCAAATCCAAGTTTTCATATGTCCAATCAATGAAAAGATAAAGTAAAAGACTAAATCTGGTTTCTTGATTTTAGAATTAATGTGCAAGATTTTATTATATCCCACATGTATCATGTATGCGTACGTATTCCACTATATATAATACTGTATTATTGTACAATCTAGATATAGATATGTAACAAATGATTTAGATTGAATATCATGAAAAAGAAAAATCAAATGGCCACTTTGTTCTGCTTTGTGATATCAGTATGCACATTACTTTCCCCTTTTATTTATTTGAAGTAGATTGCTTCCAATTATAGGGAAAACCAGTAAAATGACTAGTTTTTCAAGTTATATAAGAAAATGAATCACATATAACATAATTAAGAATCTTTAGGTAATTTGATTAACAAACACTAAGAGAGGAAGGCTATGGAAGGAAAATGTATGAAGAGAGGAATAGGGGTCATATTGTTGATGATGTTGATAGGGCAAGCAGCAGCAGGCTCCAAACAATGCTTTGCTGGATGTTTCCCTCCTTGTATTTTCGATTTGGAGATGGGCATTATTGACCTTAAGAAGTTAATTCCCTGCGCTGCCAAATGCATCAAGGAGTGTAAACTAAAGCCTTTTTCTCTCGACCAATACTATTGCAATCTTGGTTGTTCAGTAGTTACTTGCACCAATCACCTTGATGGTATAATTAATTTCTCTCTCTGTCTCTTTAATTTTGATTATATATTTAGGAAAATGAAAAAGAACTGTATATATGTGTAGCTTATTTTCTTACTGAGCTATGCCAATAAAGGTCTTATTAATGTGGCAGATGCGGCGAAGATGGAACTCTGTGTCGATAACTGTTGGAATAATATCTGCAAAATTTCCAGACAAAAGCTGCTTGATTAACTGTTAACACAGTTTGTGCGAGCTTTTCAAAATAAAAAGAGAAAATGAAGAATGATATCAGGAAATTGATTGAAATGCTTTATGAGAAAGTGTGGAATTGTCATTTTCTGGTTGTTCATTAAACATTCTACATTTTATATAAACTTTTACAAATATGTGTAATGATTGAAAAGTTCATGAGTTAAGACATGGATTGAGGACATATATGGTTTCGCACAAAAAAAACACTTATGTCGGTTGAGTAGCAAATTATCGATCTCATTTAATTTTAGAATATAAATGATGAAAGATCATTGACAAGTTGCTTGTCAGAAATTATTAGCTGAGCTGAGACGGTGCATTTTCTTGAAATTAGTACACTAATTAATTAAACCTCAAAAAGAGGATTTACAGCAGAAGAAACAGCAACGGAAGTAGCATAAATTAATAAATCAATGGTCGTGCTCAGTGTTTTTGGACTATGTGAACTGAATACACAAATTCAGTTAGGAAATTATGTTCGTGAATACAAAAAATTAATTGGAAAATTTCTCATATATTGCGCTCAATGCAAGGCTGGCAAGATCTGCCAATATCCTAGCTTTTCTTGTCATTGTAGCACCTTAGGTCGTACGTCGAGATTTGGGTTCCCACATAAACACCAAATTGAATTGCATGAGGTACTTCTTCCACCTTTGAACAAACCTTAATATTGCTGCCAACTGAGCATATATATGCAATTACTGCCTATGCACAATAACAACAATATTGAAAATCTCTCTGAATGACTGATGAATTTTTGCACCTGAACTGAATCCAGAAAGAAAATAATGAAAAAGTTTGAACTTTGTAGTAAATCAAGTCCGTAATGTATTTCCTGAAACAGAAAAGGAAAAATCTTTCAAAAATTTCAATTATTTTTGATAGACTACACTTGAACCAAAAGCTGTACATTTTGCAACTACATCTTATCAGTAACTAAACTAGTTTACAATTTAGCATCTTATCAATAACTAAACTAGTTTACAATTTAGCAATACTATATATATAAGAACTAGTTATCCATGCAGAAGGTGGTAGTGGCTCCTTGAATGCCTATATTGTTGAACCACCAAAACCGAACCAGTTTCGTATTATTGGTAAAACGTTTAACTCGACACAAATACTCTAAGCTCGCCTTCGTTGTTCCTATTCCTTCAGGTTTTTCACTCAGGGTTGAGATTCCAAATCTATACACAGACTATAGGCAAGAGCACATTTTTCTATATTCTAAATTTTATTTATTTTGTTAATTTATATAAATATTTCTTTTTTTTTCCTTTAAAAACGAAAAGAAATTAAAAAAAAATGATATCATGAGATCCTATATTTAGTGGGGTTTGAATTTGAAACTCTTTTTGGCAAACTCAAACTGTGTTGTCAATTGAGTCATAACCCATAAATATTATATTTAGTTTTCAGTTTTTTTTTCTTTTGAAGAGAAATTATGCAATGCATCAGTTTTATATAAGTTATTTTTTTTTCATAAAAGCTGAAATATAAAGAATACAACACATCAATTCTCGCATTAATTTCATAAAACCAACATTTTATTGAAAACAGGATGATTCATCCTCATACAAGTTATTGGCACATGTACATTAATTATCTCTAGCTATTGCTTCCCGCATCATATTTGTGAGAGGAACTAGACATGCTTGAAGTTTGTGGGTAGTGCGTTGAGAAACATTCTTGTAGGCAACTATTCATTTTCTTCTTTTCTGCCATTTATTTACACGAAAACCAAACTTAGTAAATGAGCATTAATGTACCATCCATTATAACATATATGATTTCTCTAGATTCGAAGATGTTAAGTAGGCATACAATGAATTTTTTGTTAAAAAAAAGCATAAAATATAATATTTGTTGAGGCAAGATGTAGAGTATAGATGTTGGATAGTTTACCACAAGCGTCAGAACATAATGCGGCACAAAGAAATGGAAGACCCCTATGGACAATACAATGAGCATAACAGTTATGGTAGCAATCGCGATAAGTACGACAAGTTGCTATCATTGCTTGACTCCATAAAACCACCATCAATACTGCTATAATATCACGTACCCTATGGCTACTTCCTCTATTCCACTCCATATTCTACATCTAATTTGATGCGTCTTATTAGTGCAAGGCTTTTATACAAAAAATAAATAAATAAATAATTACCGTGAGTAGAAGTAAAAAGAAAAACGCAAAATCTTGATAGATTGATTACACAATCTAGATGGATGTTTTGAGAACAAATGGCTTTTGGAAAATATTTGCCATTATTTGTACCAACATTTGTACTTATAAAGTTATTTTGTTTCATAAATTAGGGCACAATTACACCTATTGAAAAAATTAAAAATAAAATTCTAAAGGAAAAAACGTAATGAAAGGTGTGAAGGTAGTGGGTCTGCTAATTGTGATTATATTGTCTATGATGTTTGTAGGTCAAACAAGAAGAAGCAGGTTTGATAAGTGTAATGCTACATGCTTCTTGCCTTGTGTTATAGATCTGAAGAAGAAATCTCCAATTCCGCCAGTCAATACATACCCTTGTGTAGTAAAATGCTTGAAGAAATGTTTTTCGATCCTTCTTCTCTTCAGCAATATTATTGCACCTCTGGTTGTTCAATTGATACTTGCACCAATGGCCTTGAGGGTATGTATTTTGTGTCTCCCTTTATAAATAATATATATATTACAAAAATGCGAAAATAAAGTTTTGCAGTTGAATTGTTGTATATGTTTATCATTTTTCTTTTTTTTTTTTTCAAAATGGGTTATATATCCAAATCGTAAACCGTGGAGCTTTTTTCTTATTAGATTTTGTATTGGGTAATGTAGAAGATCCTGGACAATCTAAAACCTCTTCGATTGATAATATTAACTAATTCCCAGTATGTAAATTTAAGTTAGAATATCATTTTTTACTGTAGAAAATTTGATCCCAAGATCAACATTTTATATATTGAGGTCTTTCCCAAAGTTGTTTACTTTCTAAATGTGCTTATTTTAGGAAAGCAAAAAATTCATTTATTTTTTTTATTCTTTTAGTTAGGATGTTTAACTCATAATTTTCACCTTTCATTTCATCAATACATAAATAGATGTACCAATTGAGCTAAATGATTATATGGATGAATTAATTAATCCTTTTTCTTAGAGAAATATGTAAAATTGATCAAAAATATTTCAAGAGTACTCAATTTAACCTTCTTTACTTTCTTTTTTTTTATGTTTAGGTATGATTTTTTTTTTCTTTTTAAGAGAAATCATGCATCAATTTCATATATATATGATAAAAAAAAAATTTCACAAAACTGAAATACAAAGAATATAATACTTGATCATGAAACCAATATTTTATTAAAGTCAGGATAATTCATCCTCGTATAAAGTTATCAGCATATGTACATTAATTAATAGCGATTAAATATTATCTCTAGCCATTGCTTCGCGTTTCATACTTCTGAGAGGAACTAGACATGCTTGCTGTTTGTTGAGATATATTCTTGAAGGGAGCTGCTATCCATTTTCACCTCACCTGTCATTCAAACATTTATTTACAACAATACAACGAGCATAACAGTTATGATAGCATTCTTTATAATTATCAGTAGCAGTACAAGTTGCTATCATTGCTTCACTCCATAATACCATTAATATATTGCTGTAATATCACTCACCCTATAGCTACCTTCTCTATATATACCATTCCACATATATTAATTATGCATTCTAATTTAGATGTGACTAATTAGTCTTAGGCTTTTATACAAAAAAAATTATCGTGAGTAGAAGGAGAAAGCAAAGCACCAAATCTTGATAGATTGATTACACAATCTAGATGGATGTTTTGAGAACAAATGGCTTTTGGGAAATACATATTTGCCTACCAATCTATATATCACTTTATTTAAAACTACAGTACTATATTAAGTTATCTTTGAGTTTATATATTTTATCATGAATTCAGATAATCGACGAAAAGATAAACATAAAACTTGTTGAAATTTTGATTTATTGTGTTGGGGTGGCAACCCAGGAGTCTAGGAGGATGTGTAAAATGCATACTAGTAATTTTAAGAAATCAAAGATAGCCCAGTCTGATTTTTTTTTTAAAAAAATCTTTATATAGTAAGTGCACGCCCAACTACAATGTTTCCCTTGTTATTGATGATAGATTTATGGAACAGTTGTAAACTAGTGATGGATCTTGTCCTTATTGCAGTTGTCATTACAGTAACCCACATTGTCTCCAATTTGTCGCAAAGCCTCAGTGCTTTCCAATTGTTTTTGATCTGCCACATTAACTTGATTAAGTAGGAATCTTAATTACACAAATAATAGTAATTAAATTTACCGTAATGTTGATAATTTACCAGGATAGGCAGCAGAGTGGAGAAGTGGGCACAATCTAGAGTACAATAGAAAACAGCAGATGACATTCCATGCATTCAAGCACACATTTAGCCATACAAAAGATCGGGAAATGACGAAGATTGGCTTGGCATTCTTTAGCACATTTGGGGTTGCAGAGAAGATGTTTCCAAGTTTGTCCTCCCCCTGATGGTGGCGAATGGCGATGGCAGTGAATATAACTTGGGATTTGTGCTAATACATGCCAACCCAAAAAACTTACAAATACCGTCATCACTATTACCACATATCCTTTCATTTCTCTACCCATATCTCTTTAATATTAATTAATTTCTTCTATTCTGTCAATTCCTATTAGATTTGTATGTTACATTCTCTTGTTTCAAGCCTCAATTTATAGGGTAAGAAATTGCTTTTTGTGCATAAATGAAGGAAGGTATCTCTGGCTTTCTTAGCTAGGTTTTGAAACTAGAACTTAATTACTATATTAAGAGTGAGATTTCCAAATAAGGCTAATTTGAAAATTTTACCCGTAGAAGGTTTATGATTTCATATATTCTCAAAAACCAATTTCCATGTACAAGGGTAGTTCTAGAATTGATTACTAGGTATGCACGCTTGTAAGAAGAAATAATAAAATAAATTGAGGTTTCGATTTATTCTTTTTTTTTTTTCTTAATTTCCAATGCTAAAATACTAAATTGTACTGTTGGGTAATGTGAGTTACCATTTAGAAAATAAAAAATATTTATTTTTTCCTCATGCACGTGTGAAGAAATTTCATACTATTTGCACATAATTTTTTACTTTTATGTTTGTTTATGAACAATTGTCAATGAAACTCTAATTTAATGTTATAAGCTCACAAAATTTAATAGACATTACTGGGTGCATTTAACAGTGCAGGGATTTAACTTTTTGGTGCCAAATCAATACTTTAAAGGAAGGAACCCTTTGAAACCTGGTGCTGCTTTGCCCTATTGAAGAACCTCATAAAATATGACCCAACCCATACATAGCTCCTTTCACAGATTCACTTATATAGCCTTAATTCTCAATTAACTTTTGCTATAATTTCTAATTGGTTTTCCTTAAAAACAGTCACTTTGCCTCCAAGATCCTTTGTGTGATTAATATTTTTAGTTCGAAAAACTAGTCATTTACTTTTTCTTCCCATATATATGTGGATGCAATCTATTAGTAATGATTTAAAAGGGTGTAAAGTCATATGCATACTCATATCTGCTTTCCTGAAAAGAGGCAGAACAAATTCCAATAAAATTATCTTTTAATAAAAATAAGAATTAATTTCTTCATGTAACAGCATATCAAGATGAAATTAATGTATACTTCATCATCATATTTGCTTTCAAACAAAATAAAAATAAAATTAACATTTCTGGGAAGCAAAAACTCATAAATAAATAAAAGTAAATTAACCCAATAAGAATTACGTTCACAAAGAAATTAATTGATAAATTACACCAAGGCTCCTAATAAATTTTACATATGCTTGAAATTGTCAGTTTTATCATGTAAGCTGCATTTAGCTCTAAAGACCTACTTATTTCGTGCTCTTTCTTTTTCAGCAAACTTACCAATAAAAGGCCAATTCTTCTGATGATCAGGCCAGAGAGCAACACAAATTATATCACAAAAGATGGAGGAAAAAGCTAAGGCAAGTGTAACGGTGGCGATACTGATTATGATGCTCATATTCTCCGCAGAAACAATAGCAATAGAAAACCATGATCGATTGTGTTTATATGAATTGCTATGCACATTGCGTTAATAACCAAAATACTTTATTGCCACATATGTGTACACATGAATGCTCTGACGAACGCCAGATGCATTGGAGTGGCTTACCTCAAAAGCATACCAACTTTAACAAATGCCATCTCTTATTGCACTCAACTATATATGCCTGACTTGTTTTCTACATGCGCCCAAACATATATTTTTTTCACAATATCTTACTCAGTATCTGCAGCAATGTACTAACTCTGGGAATTTCTTTATATGACAGATAATGCTGAAGTCGAAAGCTAGTTGCTTAGAAGAATATTTAGAGACTACAACATATATCCATAATCTATGTAAAACCAAATTTAAACATATGAAGGATGATGAATCATCCTGACTTCAATAAAATGTTGGTATTATGATTAAATCTAAATGTTTTAAATCAGAATGCCATACGTTTAAATGAGATTCTAACTTTCACTGTACTATACTTGAAACCAAAATAAAATAATATGTAACAATCCTTTACCGAGATAACAAATTCACTCACCGAAAGTGAATGCACCAAGAATATAGGTCCTGGACTTTCTCTCACTAAAATCACACTAACAAAAATGGAAAGTTTATTAGTTCGCATAAACTAGGTTTTCTGGAAGAAAATTAGTTCACATAAACTAGGCTTCCTGAACAATGCATTTTTATAATTAGGTTATCAAAAGTTCACTTTAGGTGACAGGAACTCTAATTTGTGCATATTTGAATTTCTCATGAACCTGCACACTTGAATTGTGAACATGTTAAACTAAAACAATCAATTAATTGTAATCATCGAAATAGCAAAGATAAAATAAACAAAAATAAATAAAATCTCAATACTAAGCAATAAAAAAAGTAGCATCTTAATTGAGAAGACAAATAGTCTAATACATCCAAAAATTTACCAGTCTCCTTACACAAAATCCAGCATGATCAGCAATCTCACATTTTCTTAAATATGAAATCTGGCGAGATTTGCAAAATCCCAAACTCTAATTATGCTTGAGAATATGTTCCTTAAATACAAAATTCGGCGCATTCAGCAAAATCAAGAACATGCTCCTTCAATGCAAAATCTGGCTCACTCCGCAAAGTCTCACGGCAAATAATATGTTTCTTAAATATATAATCCAGGATGATTCATAAAATCTCACATTTGCTTAAATATGAAAACTGGAGAGATCTGCAAAATCTCAAACTCTACTTGAAAATATGTTAATTACAAAATCCAGCACGATCTGCAAAATCTCACACACTAACTCTAAGAATTTATCTTACTTTTGGCTTGCCCCATTAATTACATAGTTATCTCATAACCTAAATATTTAATATATGTGCTTGCTGATAGCCTGTCTATAAATTTGGCATCAGAACCATGACTGAACATGAAACAGTAGGAGCAACAAAGGAAAACTCAGAGCACTTGGGTTGAATATTCGTTTTACAAATATGAAATGCAAAAGTTCACTCTTTCAAATATATTTTCAGTATTGTTATTATGCATAGGCAGTAATAGCATATGCTCAGTTGACAGCATTAAGCTTTGCTCAAAGGTGGAAGATGCACCTCGTTCTTCAAGGAGTTACATGGGATACCAAATCCCATGAAAATGAGGTACAATGATGGGACGAAATGTCAGCAGACCTTGTTGGCCTTGCCATGAGGATGAAAGAATTATCACCAATGCCAGCTACTTTTACAAAAATAATTCTCTCTTCGCATTTTTCCTCTCCCCCATTACCCTCAATCTTCCAGCGCAACATTCTATCTCCTTACCATTCTATTGCCTCTTTCATCTAAAACCAAGGTGATCGATCCTTGAATTGGTATATCTCCAGAGCTAAAGAATTTAGGTCTCTCCTTCCACCTTTAAGCATATCTTGCCAATTCCCCTGCCCAAATCTGCAGACATCAATCCAAAGAGCATCAAGCTCCTCATCTAAGAAATAACCTTCCATAACTTGATCTTTTATTGAGTCATTGGACATCATCATCCTGCTGCAACATTTTTACTCAATTGTGAAGTAGATGCCAAATCTGAACCTAATTACTTATCAAATAAATTATTCTTTTCTCCTTGAGGTACTGCAGATGGATCCTTCTTTAGTGACTGAGGTTATTCTTTGTTCCCAATCTAATCTCTACTCTTTGATTCTTGTAGCAATGGTTTAGAATCTGACTTTGGTTGTAGAAAAAATGGGACCTCTTCTGACATTTTCAGTCGTAGATTCCCAAATTTTTCTCTAAATTGGGAGAAGAAATTTAGATTTTGGCAGGGTGTGATCAACATTGACTTTGATGGTAGACAAACAAATTTAGATCTTTGCAGGCTGATCAGCATCGACTTTGATTTAGACAAATTTTTGCATGATAAACCGATGGATTCTCATCTTCATACTTGACTAGTCGTGGCCTACACCTATTTCAAGTCCAGGATGGTCCAGCTGGTGTCAAATAAAAGAATAGAAGGAGCACAGACGAAGGAGCCAGACGCCACACTTCATTACTCTAGACAGTGAGGATGTTATTGACTGTGAACCAATATTAGGTTATTTACACAAAGAACGGAAAAACTTTAATTGACAGTGGCTACCCATTGTTTGAGGAGGGAAATTATATGGGCTGCCACATCAACTCCCAGTGATAATTACACTAGAGATCGATTGCTATAAGTTATAATTTTAGTATTACAATTTGAAATCTGAGTACGAAAATGTTACAAGAAGCAAAATTCAGGAGTTATAAATGCAATTCACCCACCGAGATGCCCATAGAAATGAGGTGAAATAGTGGCAGGAAACATCTCTAATATGATCAGATCTTGCTGGCCTAGCCTGGAGTGTGAGAGAATTATTAGAAATTTTAATTGTCAAATATGCTGGAAAAGTTGAAACATGACAATGTTGCTTTCAAGATAAAGGGCAGTGAAAATTCTTTCAAGAAGCACTAGCTGATAGTTATAAACGTATGATGTATCATTAATGCTCTCTAACAAAAAAAAATGGTTATCTTGAATATAAAGCTCTAATGGAGGAATTTTCTATTATTCCAATAAGTCTTTACCTCAAAAGGATCAGCACCTAAACTCTACTTCCTTTCATCCTCTTTTTTGTTAGAAATGCATTAATGCCCTAAATGGAGTACAAGTGCAGCCTACATAAAAGAGACAAAACGAAGAATTTAATAACAACTTGGAGCAGATAGCCTTACATATATACCCAGGCAAGTCCAGCAATATCCACACAGGCAAGAGGCGTTTCTTTCTTGCCTCTATCACATCAAGTTTATGGCCCTTTTAGAGACCATAATGTTGTCAAATGCATTATTTGCACACTGCAGATGAGCAATGTGCCATTTGTTAGATGACTGTTTGTAATATGAATGTCGGAAAACTCGAGTTCTCACACCTCCTTTGCTTTCAGATTTTCTAAGAAAATAAAAATAATAAAAAGTTACTTTGTAAAATTATGCAACAATGAAGGGGTGAAAAACATGGTTGCTAGAACAGACATCACGGTTTTTACTTAAACATTAGATGCCAAATACCACGGCTCAACATCCAATTCTTCATATGAAGTCCATAAAGCCCACAGCATCTCTAAATTAAAGTTGATCCTATCCTGACAATGGCTATCAGCATATCTAGACTCTAGAGTCTGTTCTCTTTATGCAGACTTGAAAATAGAAAATAAAATCTCTCTATGCAGCAATAAAGAAAAATAGCCTTAAGTGAGAAGATAGTGAATCTGATTTTTCAAAAAGTTGATATCAACAGATAAGGTGAGGACCAACAAATGTTCTTTATACAAAATCTAGCAGCATCCATAAGATCTCATTCTCTTAACTCACCTAATGATTTATCTTACATTTGGCTAATATCATGGTTATCTATACATAATCTCTTCATCAAATATTCAATAAAGAAAATAAGTGCCAGCCTAGAAACGGTCTATAAATTTGTCATCCCATGCTAAACTAGCTGGTTTTCCAGCTCTTACTCTTAACTTTTGCAGTTCTTATGATTCGGCAATAGTTGCATATGCTCAGTTGACCAAACATTAAGGTTTGCCCAGTATGCAGTGGGATCAAATAAGTACCTCATGCTTCAAGGAAGTGTTGTGTGGGAACCCAATACCCACAAAACTGAGGAAAAACATCTAACAAGAGCAATCTTATCAGCACTGCCTTGACTGTGTGTGAGAGCATCAGAAATTTTAATAGTTGGGAAAGCTAGAAGAGGTGAAAGTAGATGTTGCTTCCCAGAATAACGGCAGTGAAACTCTATGTTCGGATGCAAGGGAAATTGCATTTACTTTAATGAAGAAAATAGAGTAAATTTGATTTACTCTATTTTACTCTAATTTACTTTTCATTATTTGTTTGGGGGTGTAATTGAGGATAAAAGAGGGGAAAGTAGCTATAATTTCTTCATTAAAGCAACTCAAATTTACTCCACTCTGCTTTCTTTTATTAAAGTAAATCAAATTTCCTTTAGTTTCCAAACAATGGAAAGGGGAGCAATTATATTTACTCTACTCTACTTTATTCCCAACTACTCTCGTTTAGTCACATCCAAACAAAGCATGAAGGGAAACATTTTCCATTATTTTAAAGGCAGTTCATAAACGTGTACTCTAATAAAGTATTTGTGATCTTGTCATAATTCATAATTCCAGTATTATATTATCTTTTAAATTGATAATAGAATTACATCCCTTTTTTATTTGTCCCAAAAAGATAGTCCGTTTTCACTTTTAAGAATATAGTTATTCGTTAATTCTCTGTTATATCCATATTTAATGTGTCATGCTATCAATAAATAATTACATCGGGATAGGGATGTATTAAGTAAAATGTACAGTTCTAACCATATTAATTACATTTTCGTGAAAAAAGAAACAAACATGCATTTTTTGGAAGGATTGAGAAATTGAATATATCAAGCATCCCAAACATTAGTGAACAGGTTTATGCTCAAATGCAACTGCTTAATTAAATTCATAAATCCAGTGCAAATAGTCCAAACTATGAGCACGAGCACTAATTTACTTATTGGGCTCCTTCTTTGCTGTTTCTCTGTAATATATCCTCTTCAAGTTCTATAAATTATTAAGACTTTTTTTTTCTTTTGAGTTCATTTGCAACCATTTACAAATCAAAATCATGGTGCATATACCAAAAAGCTGAAAGTGAGAAGAGTTCCAAAAGTCATACCTTTGTTCCTTAGCTGAAGTTTTAAGTACTATATTTGAAGGTTCTAACTTCTACCCTCTCCAATTTGTAGACAATAGGAATTAGGAAACCAGTGTATAGGTCTGCCAAGAAGAGAGAGAACATATTCAAGCGGACTACAAAAAAGCCAAAAAATATTCTCAAGCAAGTGACTTTCGGTTATATAATATGATAATCTATCAGCAAGGAATCATCAAGTTGAAGAATAATTTGGTGAAACACCACGAGGCACGAACGACATTGCGTATTAGCCAAAAATTAAGCACACAAGTTCTTTGTGGCTGTAATATCCTTTTCGAAATAAATATACAAGTTCTTTTTGGCTGTAATATCCTTTTCGAAATAAATATTAAATTGGACTGACGAGAAAGCTTACCAATATGGAACTAGCAAATAGCAAACGCACCCACTTCTCCTCCAATTGGCAGTGATAGTCGCTGAGGCGGCGGCGGCGGTCGTTCTAGGGATTCAGAATTTAGTTAACTAAAGCTCTCTGTGCATAAGAGGGGGGAAGGGAAAAAAAGGAAAATTACTCCCACCTTTCTTGTGATGACTTCCCGAAAATTACTATTCAAGATTTAACCTATATTCTACAGTATTAATATCGGTCAATTTTATTTCATTCCGTTAAATTATATAATTATTCTATCAAATTTTAAAATTTTAAAATATTCATCGTTAGTAAAAATTTTGCCTAATATATCAGTATAATTATTTTTTTATTATTTTATTATTTTATTATAATCGACTATTTTTTAAAATAATAATATATTAATATAATATAATAAAATAAAAGGAGTGGTTAGTATAAATTTTATATTTCAGGATTTCTTTTATATTTTTTACACTTACGGCTGAAAAACGTCGCCGGATTCGTATTTCAGGCTTTCAAGGGAAACTAAAGACAGCCCAACATAATTTTGTTTATTGGGGGCTCTTTTTGATGCCCCAATTATAACTTTTTTCTGATGACTTGGGCCTAGTTTTTCAAATGCGTAAACCCATTATGACAAACTTTCATGCAATTGTTCGTTTTGTTTCAGTATTTAATTCAATTATGATGGCTATGAATTATCATCACCTAAACTATAATAGTTGAACTTATAAATAAATAAAAATTGTAATCTTTTCTCATTTTTCTTCATGTAAACTGCATTTAGCAGTAAATAGTTGTTTATTTTCTGCTATTTTTCTTGCAACTACCAACAAAATTTGAATTGGTAAGTCCATGAATAGTTAATATATTTAAGGACTTTTAATTTCTTTGAGGTACCAATATACACCAGGAAAAAAAAGAAAGAAAGAAAAACATGGATATGGAGTTGAAAAGTGTTGGGACAATTGTTAAAGTGTTAATCCTGATGGTGCTTGTCCTGTTGTTATCAAAGGAAGCAGCACCTCTTACTTATGATCAAAAGAATTGCTACCAGTTCTGCTATCAACGTTGCCTTAACAGTGGTCAATATTTGCCCTTTTTGTGTTCTGCGCATTGCAATGATTTCTGCCATATTTCTGACGATAATCCCCTTTCTTACTCCAAAATTGGATGCTCACTTCGCAGATGCTCCCAGTTTGGCAATGGTAATTACTAATTAAGCCTGAGGTTCCATTTGCCTGTGATGAAAACTATTTGATGGCTGTATATATGTATGGTATGGATTACTAATTAACGATATTAATTGTGTTTTGTGTTTTTAATTTGGCAGATGCAGAGAAATTGGAAAGCTGCTTAGAGGAATGCTCAAACAATCGATGCATCATGCATCATTAATTTTTAGCTTCTTCAATATCGAGCAATATCTCAGTACTAAATGAGGAATAAATTAAGGATATGAAATGATGAATAAATTCAGTTATTGTGAATCGGAATGTTGTATCCTAATTAAGATAATTAAAAAAAAAACTTTTGCAATCTAATAATAATATTTTGGGAAAATTGTTATTTACTCCTGAATTTAACATATTGTACTAGTAATCCTAATGTTAAAAATTATGTTGTTTGTTCCCTCTATTTTATCATATTCTACTAATATATCATTCTATTATATTTTTTTTTAGAAAAATAATATATTGTGGTGAAATGACAAAGATAAAATTACTATTCACCTTCTAAATTTTGACTTATTGCACTAATATTCTTGAATTTTTAATTTATTATACTAGTACCCTCTGAGCAAAAAATAATTTAATTAATAGTAAATGTCTTAAAATTTAACAGAATCATTACATAGTTTAACAGAGATAAAATAGATTGAACTAATCGTACAAATTTTGAATCTCAAAAGTACTAATATAATATGTTAAAGCTTATGAGATAAATAGTATTTCTTCCTTTTTTTTTTAATTTATCATGAAATTTACCTTTTTTTTTCTTTTGATTAAATAATTGATGAACACGAGGATATCAAAAGATAAAGAAAAAACATGTAATTATAATAGTCAATTTTATTAATAATCAGATTGCAAAACGTTATACAAGTTAGTTACTGATTGTATTTGTTTTAGGCCTAATAAAATGCAGTCAGTATTCCAAGTTTAATTACAATTAAAATAGTTAATTTTAACTTAATTACATAGACAACTCAATCTTAATACCGTTATATTTTTCTATAACTAGGGAAAAAATGAATATTCTAAAAAAGATTTTGCAAACGGCCAAAAATAACAAAAGTAACTCAATAGTTCATAGTGGCACTTAGATGATAGGCCCTTTTTAGTTGGTGCTAACAAAATTTGACACCACATTGTAATGAACACATTAATAAATAAATTGAGTAATATGTCTTCTGATATGAATATGATTATAATCAATTTAATATTTAAAATAATATTTTTACTAATTTTTGAACAAAAATTTTAATATAAAATATAAATATACATATTTTTTCGATTATTTAACAATTTAATATAATTTTGTGTAATAATTAAATATCATATATTCTTAAATATAATAAATAATAACTGATTTTAAATAATATTATTTTCCATAATCTATATATATATATAGCGATAGTAGTTACTGTTTTTTACTGCCTAAATTGCCTTTTTTTTTTTGCCACAAAACGTCACCGTTCTCAGACATTGATTTTGTTTACACATTTCTTTAAGAAAGAATTCTACACTTACCTAAAGTCTTCAGATGTTACTACTATAGTCAAATTGTAATAGTAAGAGCCAGCATGCAACTTTGTTTTATTTAATTGACTGCATTTTATACTAATTAAATATATATTAATATTAATCTTTTTTTTTATCTTCATTAAATCTCCAAATTTCTTTTTTCTTCAATTTATTCCATAAATAATTGTTTCTCAGTCCAAAGTCCAAATTAAATATTTACAACCAATAATATACTCCACATATTTTGATTTTAATTACTCTATGCATCCCTTAGTTTAATTTCGAAAATTTTGCACCAGAATAAATTGGTGTTTCATAGATTTAGTCTGAATTTCCAATTTTGCCTATGAATTCAAAATTAATGTTCACAATTTTATTTTTTGCTTAGACTAAATATTATAAATAATAATCAAATTAATTTTAATAGTCATTATTTTATAATAAATACATATAATTGCAAATAATTAAATTTCTAAAAATGTATTTTTTAAATAATTTTTGTTCTTTTATATTCTTAATTCCTATTTTTAGTAACATATTAAGTTAAAAATATAATACACATATATATACAGTACAAATAAAATATAAATAAAAAATATATTAAAAATAATTTATAATTTTAATGGTGTTAATATCATATTATATAAATAATATAAAAATAACAAAATTTATATTATTTTGATGCAGCATTTTTTATAATGAGGAAATTATATTTTTTACATTTATATTTTTCCACATTTTTTGTCATTTTAAAAACAATTTTAGCAATTAAATTATTAGTTAAGTTCTAATAAGAGATTATATATTATAATCTTTAAAAATAAATGTCATATATTAACAAGAAGTTTAATGCAAAACCATATATAACAAAAAAAAAAAAGTTGTCTATCCAGATTTAGAATTATCAGAAGATTATTGCTTTGAAAAATTTTCTTGACATAGTGATATTAAAAGATAAAATTATGTAGTTTTTATGGGTTTTAGTGTGTTTATAAACATTTTTAATAGTAGAAAATGAGAATTAAAAAAAATAATGTGCAAATTACGCAACACATTCTTACTTTTGCTCTTTTCTATAATATTTTTGGTTAATAACAAAAAGGCAAACTTTTTTTTATAATTCATTATCAAAATCATGTGAAAAAGTATTTACTAACTCTATTATTGTTTTCTACCATTTTATTATGCCTTTGTATTATGCTTTTCCAAACTAAGTCCAATCAGTTATTAATTAATTACATTTAAATTCTTAAATTATTTTTTAAATAATGTCTAAATAATTTTAATATTATGAACTTTAAAACACATTTGAAATATTTTATATACTATTTTTAACAAATAAAAATGAATTTATTATTTTTTTCACATACTAAAAAATTACTAAATATAGTTCAGTTAGAATTATATTTTACTTAGAAAAAATAAATATAATTTTATGAATAAAATTTTAATGGTTATGAATATTACAAACATTTTTAATCAATTAAAAAGCTATAGTTTTTGTTTTTTTTTACTCTAACTATAGTATTAGTATGAAAATAAAAATTTGACCTGATGACTTCTGATTAGTTAAATTATTCAATTAATTTTTTTCCTTCTTTTTCTGCATTTAAAAATAATTATGCTTTATATTATTTACTTTCTGTTACATGTTATTTGATTGATTTATTATCTAAATTTTATATCCTAGATTAAGATATAATATTGGGATTAAAAAAATAAACACTATTATTAATTCGTTGTCGCAATCTCAAAAATGTGGACCTGAATTTCTGGTTAGAAACGTGGCATAACCCCGTTGGTCAATACATCAACTGATTCACTTTGGCAGCAGAACTTGCAGAGTTCCACATGTGAACTTCACAACGTAAGATGTCTTGCGTCTTCGAATCCAACACCCTATTCCTATGTTACATGTCCTATCTCACCAATCAAAATATTACCCCAAATTATATTATTCCCAAAATACCCTCAACAGTAGTTTAATGGCTTTGATATCCCCAATCCTAAGTGGTTCAGACTTTACTTTCTTTCTTGAAAATCTCTTGTCGCCTAAATCTATGATTTCTTTCTTTATTTTCCCTCTTGTTTGTTCTATTTATATTTTATGACACAAACACAAATATCTCAAAATCTCTCCCTGCTCCCCCTCTGTCTGCTGAAAGCTAGGGTTTGCATAATTCGGTTTCATTAGATCCAGAATCGTTCGGAACCCTATTTGACTTTCGATTTTGAATTGCAGTTTCGATTTCTGCTCATTATCTCGAATGGGCGCTTTTCCTATTCAAGAGTTGGAAAACTTTAGGGTTTTCTGGTTTTGGTTTACCTCAATTGCTTATTTTGATTTTTGAAAAAGTTAGGGTTTTTGAGGCTTTTGATTTCTCAAGTGTTTTATTGATTTGTGTTTGTTTTAGGGCCTGTTTGATTTGACTTGGAGTTTCTACAATTGATATTTGGTCTCCAAAAAAGCTAAGTTTGTTGGTGTTTCGGGTTTACGCTCGTTTTGTTTAACTGACTTCGAATTGGCGTTTGCTTAGTGCGGAAGCCTTTTAGGTTTTGTTTCAATGGCTAAGGTGGGCGAAGAGGATGTTGAATATGAGAGCGATCCTGAGGAAGAAAAGCGCCTGTTAGGAATGAGAAGGCGTGAAGCCGCGAGTGACGATGAAGGTGAAGAAGAAGAGAAGCCTAGAATGGATCGCAGGGCTCCCATTCACTCTGACGAATCTGATGGCCAGGGTGGGGCTGCAGAGTATGATAATGAGGATGAGGAATTAGAGGGGGAAGATGACGAGGAAGAGGTTTATGAAGATGAAGAAGAGGATGAAGTCTATGAGGATGAGGAAGAGGAAGATGTGACTGATGGGTTTGTGGAAGGGAAAGAAGGAAATAAGGAGAGTGGAGGAGGTGAAGGGGGGGTGGAGGTGAAGGAGAAGGAAGAGCGTAGGAAGGTGGAGGAGGGTGCAGAGGCAAAAACAGTGGAGAACCATGTGGAGGATGGGAAAGGGGAAGATGAAGAAGAGAAAAAGGAGAATGAACCTTTTGCAGTGCCCACTGCTGGTGCTTTTTATATGCATGATGATCGGTTTAGAGATAATGCTGGTGGTCGACACAGGTATTACCCTAGTAAATTTTGGTTTTGGGATTCCCAGTTTTTTCACGTGCTGATATTTAGTGTTCTTGACTATTCAACTATAATTAATTTATTGGTAGTTGAAAGTACATGTATTTAACGTTTATGTATATGGCATCTTAAAAATAGTGGTTAAGCTTGTTTTAATAATTAAGTTTCATTATGGAACTATTCTTTCTTTCTTTCTTTTTTCCATGACCTGAAAATTTTTTATCTTGTCATCAGTCTAAAATTTGCAAATATTGGACTGCGGCTGAGATTCTATTTTGTATTTCTCACCAGATTTTCCAGCTGCACTGGTATTTCCCATAATTAGAGTATGGAGAAAGAAGAATTTTCATAGAATCTGTTGTGCTGCAATAGTTAACTCGTGACTTTATGGGGTGTCTGTTCCAAATTAAGTGCTGCTTGTATTTAAGAAAGAAAAAGAAGTCTGTATCCTCTTATATAGTTCCTCTGGCTGTGCTTCCTGTTCCCTAGCCTAATTAAGAAATAAGTGTGGAACTTTCATTTTCTGGTTGAGGAAATAAATGTCTTTTGATTAAGAATTTTTTTTTTATTTTTTATTTTTTTTATGTATGTTTGATCTTTGAATCTGACAATGCCTAGTTAAATGTTGTTATTTACACTGAACCAGATAGTAATACTGTTATAATTACATGCACAGTCTGAAAGATGGGAATTCATACAGTAGTCAGTTCAGGACTTGAGGTTTTTGGGGTATTTGTTCCAATTTTCGTTTTTAAATAAGAAACACAGTTTTTGATCTTCTTATATAGTCCCTCTAGCTGTGCTTTTTGTTCCCTATCTGAATAAAGAACAGAGTCCTGAACATTCATATAATGGTTGAGTTGAGGTAATAAATATCTTTTGGTTAAGTGTTGCATATGAGTTCCTTTTTTTTAAAAAAAAAAAAAACCATGCCCGGTTAAATGTTCTTATTTACACTGAACTGGATAGTAATACTGTTACAGTACATGCAGAGTCTGAAAGATACAAATTTGTGCGGGCTTCAGTTTGGGACTTGTGGCTTTATGGGGTATCTTTTGCAAATTAAGGGCTGCTTGTATTTAGAAAGAAACAGAAGTTTGCATCTTCTTATATAGTTCCTCTTGCTGCGCTTGCTGGTTCCTATCTGAATTAAGAACCTAATCCCTTTTTCAATTTTATGGTTGAGGAAATAAATGTCTTTTGGTTGAGCAGGAAATTTTTTATTAATCTTTGAATCTGATTATGTCCGGTGAAATGTTCTTATTTACACTGAACTGGATAGTAATTCTGTATAGTTACATTGGAGTCTGAAAGATACACACCATACAGTAGTCAGGTTTTCATTGTTAAGGTGTTGATTGGTAGTGTTTCACGTGCACATCTGTGCATTGTGTGTCCACAGTTCGCATTTGAACTGAGACAGGTTATGTTCTCTTGACCCTTTGGGATGATTACACTTTTCTTTACGGTTAGTGACTTAAAATATTATTTTGGTACATAGCTTAACTGATTTGGTAATGGACAGAAAAACAGGAACAAGAATTGGATGAATATGTTGTTTCTTACTCCAATTTTTGTGTCATTGCGTGATCAAGTTATTGTCTTAATGTTGCATGCTTCTCATACTCATACTCTTGTAGTGCTGTTAAAAAAAAAATCCTACCATTGTGTTTTACTTGTATTATGTCATTTATAAAATAATTAATATTAAATTCAATTCATCCTTTGGTTTAGGAGAACTTATGGAGGGAGGAAGTTATGGGAATCCAAAGATGACAAGAAATGGGGGCATGACAAGTTTGAGGAGATGAAGTTGCAGGAAAGGCATTATGAGCAGGTGAGAATTTTATATCAACAACTTACTGGATGAGAATGCGTTTTCTTCTATCTCCATGACCCTCTCCTTTTTTGTGTTCTCTCCTTGTCCAATTATCCTCTAAAATTAATTTCAGGGAAGGAGGGGTTCTAAAGGACATTATCAAGCTCATGGACGGAAAAATCAGGGTCCAGATTATGGATATGTTAGAAGGAACAAGGGTAAAACTTTCAGCAACAGTGACAATCAGACCCAACCACCAAAAGGTGTGAGAGGGAGAGGACCTAGAAAGTATGAAAATCGATGGAAGAGGAGCAGCCAGGCACCTACAACACAAAATAAACGGCCAGAGAAGTCAGTTGAGAAAATTTCACATGGTAGTTCAGGGAGAGTTTCTACAGCTGCATCAAATACGGAATCTGATCAAATACCTCCTGCTAGAAAGCATACGAGCTTGAGTTCTGCATCTCCTCCTTTTTATCCTTCTGGGTCTTCTAATAAAGATATTACTTTGACTCAGAAGAGGGATGTACAAGCTGGAAGTACAAGCAGGAATCTTCGAACTTCTGTTGTGGATGAAAGTTTCTCTGTGCAGCAAGCTGGTGAATTGATGCGGGGGAAGAATGTTGCTGATTCTGTTGGCGTTGACAAGCTTTACATAGATGATTCTGTTACTGCAACTGCTGGGAAGTCCTTGAACAGTATACAAATGCCATCTTCTGGATCTTCATTGGTCAATACAATGCAAGCCTCTCAGTCTAGAACTCAAGGAAGGGGTGTAGTTATTTCAGGACAGATGACTTATCAGTCAAGCCCTCTGCAAAATCAAGCCAACAGAGTATCATCTGCAGCACAGCCCCATCCTGTTCAGAGGAATCCTGCTCAAAATCTTGTCCAGTCTTCTGTTCAACCTCCTGTCCAGCAGTTGGGCCAACGCTCTGGAACTGGATCTCAAGCTTCTTCGCCACCAAAAACAGCTCTGTCAATAAATTCTTGTGAACCTAGAGATGTGGAAACTAGTTCAGAATCAAGTAAATCTAGAGGTGCATTGGTTGGAAAGGGAAAAGGAAGTATTCAAGGAAGTGGAAGAGGATCTTTTATGTATGGTGGGGCTCAGGTTATGGGAGCCACAGGGAATATGGGTGTCAGTCATAGTGATCAAAATTTCCCTGCAACTCCAGCCTTCTTGCCAGGTAAAGGTTTTTAGATAAAATTTAATACTTCATTGGAGAAACAGAAAATTCTAAAAACACCTGGAAAACACAGTTCACTAAATTGTATGAAGTTTTTCACCAAACTATTTGAATTTTCCCATTTTATTTTTGTTCATTTTCCTTTTTATCTTTTTTTTTTTTCCTTTTGCATATTTGATTAGTATGTTACTGTTGATTTTAATGGTGAAGGAAAGAGCTTGACCATAACTTGCCTTTATTTTCTCTTTCTTGATCTATTCTTTGTTCAAGATCACAAGTATTATATTTATCCTTTGGATCATTTCTTCTCATGGGGCATTGGAATGCAGTTATGCAATTTGGGGGCCAGCATCCCAGCGGTATTGGAGTTCCTGCTGTTGGCATGGCATTTCCTGGATATGTTGCTCAACCTCAGCTTGGTTTAGGAAATTCTGAAATGACATGGTATACTAATTCTTCTTTCAATTAGAGTTATAATGTTTCGGAATCATGGCTTTTTCCCTTAGATATTTTATAAACTATGAAGGTGAAGTGCTTTTTTGCAATTATAAGTGACTATTTAATGCCTTCTCTGTTTATTTTCTCTGTTGGTGTAATCAGACCAATTACACTTATCTTTGCAACTTTCCTTCTAATTAGTGTAGCTGATTGCATTGTTTTCAATTCTATCACTTTTGCAATGTATCTAACATCTAAAAGGGGATGAGTGTGTGGTGAACTTATTGTTCAGTTATGCCCTTCTAATCTTTTCTTTAAGATTGTTTTTTTTATCTATCTGCTGATAAAAGTGTTACAGTGGTCATGATTTTTGTGATGTTTAGGCTGCCAGTTCTGGCTGGTGCTGCTGGAGCTTTGGGGGCTACTTATTGTTCACCGTATGTTGCTGTTGAAGGAGCCTATCATGCTCGCCCATCTGGACAGACATCTTCTGTTGGTCCTTCAAGGTTTATAGCCCAATTGCCATTTGCTTTTGTTGGAACATCAGTATTCTACTCATTAGCTTGTTGCCTGAATAACCTTTTATATTCTTAATTTTTGCCCAAAACTTTGTCATGATGTGAGATTGGGTGAATGTGCATGAATCATGTGTATTTTGTCAATTCTAGATGTGTATGCTTATGGATTAATTCCTTAAAGTAATTTGGAATGCATCATTCTTTAAAGCCTTTTTCTTTTTTCCAGTAAGATTGCAGTTCTAGGATGTGAACAAGCACTTGGTGCTTACATTGGAAGATATTGATTTCTCTTAATTGCTTTCAACTGACGTTTGTAACTGCATGGTTTGGCACTTCTATTTTCTTGTCCAAATTTTGTGTTTGCTGTGTTCAGTTTGTATTGGTCATGTCAACCATATATTCCTTGTGTCATCCATGAAGATGTGGATTTTCACGCCTTCCATTTAAAAATATTTCTTGGAAGTGCTTTCATTCCCATGAGTTCAATGTGTAAATGTATTTTCTGTGTTTGCCTCTGCAAGTTGACATGATGAATTTGATGCTCTATTGACATGTCATTGGCTCAAGTTTCATTTAATTTGATTTGTTTTGCAGCAAAGAGAATAATACTAACAAGTCCAATAGTGAGTGGAAACCCTCCCATAGGCCTGGTATGACACAACCTTGCCCTTCAATCCATTTTACTTAGATGTTTTTTTTGTTAGTTCAGAACAATCCCTGTCATTATTGTATTATTATAGGGAAACTAACTCATCTTCTCTGCAGAGCTTGTGAATGATGAGTTTGGGCAACGGCAGAAGCCTCGCAGGCAAGTGGAATTTCTTATGCTTTTGCTAAGTGGAATCACCTTTTTTATTCCTATCCATGTGATTTCCTTAGTCAAGGTTTTTGAATCATTTCCTTTTCTCTTTCGGCAGATACTCTGAGATGGACTTTAAGCAGCCAAGTACAAGTGCTTAGATGGAAACGGCCATGTTGAAATAAGCAGATGAAGGTCATGTTTTGCCCAATCAAGTTCTTGTATCATTTGAATGTTGCAAAGTTCTTAGTTGTGGTTTTGGTGCAGATGCAGGCCCTTGATTAGGCCCTTTATGTTCTCCAGCTTATTTTCTGGAGTGCTTTGGGCCGCATTATGCTTCAGGATATTTTAGGTGACTACCTTTTTTTTTACCTTACAAAGATCAAATTTTTTATTTTCGAATAACTTCATGCATTTTAAATCTAATTGTTTAGGATTTAGTATCATGATCCTTATAATTGATTAAATGTATGATTGCTAGAATGCCTTCCTTTTCATTTCCTGATAATTTAGTCCATTGCTTTCTCTCTTTCTTTTGCAGTTATGCGTAACAAAAACACCTGCTCATGCTGCAGTCAGTTTGAGAACATAATTGTGGCTTGATGGGTGGTAGTTTCTTGTTTAAATGTGCAGTATGAACATTAAACAAAGATCGCTTTGATATATAATTTCTTAAGGCGTGTTGCACCAACTTATATTCCGCCTATTTTGTGTTGTCAGGTTTTCTTGTGGCTTTGGTTGTTTAGTGAAGCTTGAGAGAAATGTATGCGGGCTTCTCCAAAAACTATATACTAAAATATTTGAAAAAAGAGCAAGAACTATTGTGCAGAAGCTGTTTGAACGGTGGCATTGAATTTTCCTAATTATATAAGTAGATATGACTTTGATGGCCTTAACTTTGCGGTTTGAGTCTGGTTTCGAGAGTATCTGTTTTATATGTGGGATTTTTATGTACACGAGGACTGTCTACTTGCTGAGATACTGCAGGGTAGATAATTTATTTGTTCAGCGGGCATGTATCGTGTTGGCAAATGCTTTTTTAAGACTATGGAATGCGGCTATGATGATTTATATATTCCGCCTGTTCGTGTTACAAGAATATAATGGTTATAAATTTTCAGTGCTGTATCTTTTTGAGTCGGATTGGAACTCAAGTTAAGTCATGTGAATCTCCCAATTGGATTTTGTTGCTAGTCATTGTGATTAGATGCCCTCTTCCTCTGTTATGAGAGTAGTGTGGTTTGTCTAACAAGGGACCCCCGTATATTCTAAATTCAGGAAATTGCAGTTAGCTGTAGGAAATTTTGCCTAAACACTAACCCATGGAATAGCAAATTTGAAAATTTAATGGGAGTATTTGACAGAAATGAACTGTAGACTAGGGGGCATAAACTAAAACAGGTAACAAGAAAGAGACGAAATGCTTATAATTTGTTTTTCTGTTTTATGAAAGTCAATTTTTGCACATTTTGGTTCTTTCTGAAATCTCTCTTCAGAGTTGGTAATGATTGAATTGTTATATGATGTAAACTCATACTGGCAATTGCTTCAAGGAATACCAAAGCTTCGAATGATCCCAAATTCGTATTATTTAGAAGTATGTACTTTTGAGGAGTACTGCTACTACACAGGGCTTCTCTTATTTAATCTTTCATTAATGGACTTCTCATTCTAGCATACAACTAGCTTGACAAGGTATTATTGGTGTGTAAAACAAAATGCCATTTCCATTCCAATGCTCGGATGAGGAGAAATGGTAACAGTTGCATAAAATAATTTAATCTTCATCTTTAAAATGGTTCCATCCTTGTCAATAATATAAATATAGAATCAGATAATGATATTTATTCAGTATAAGCATTCATTTCTCATTATCGGAGTAATAATTTGCTTAGCAAATATATATTCCTTTTATTATTAGAAGGCGATGGGCATAGTACACCCACCATTTTCATTGGATAGAAAATTCAAAATTCCTTTTTGTCACTGTATATATATACATCCATCGTTCTCTTCTCAATAATTACATAGAAATTCTTTTTGTGAAAATTTCAATTATTTATATTATGGTCAATTAAAAAAACTTTAACATATAGATAACATTTTTTTTAGAAATTATTAAATTTTATTCTTAATTATAATTCCTGACAATTTTTTTATTTCAATATAATAGTTTAATTTTTAAAATAATCCTATTAATTTGCATTTTAATTATGCTAATTATAAAACTTTGTTTTCCCAAAATTCATAGTTTTTTTTTGGTTTTATTGGAGTCTCGAACTTGAAATCATTTGTGAGAGTTGGGCGAGCAAAATTTATAATTATTTTTATTGAAAATAAACTTTAACAAATTTGCTAGTATAAAATAATATGCATCCACGGGGTCATGCCCTCTCCCTGGTAGTCTTTTCTAATTTTCCAAGAATTTTTAACCAATTAAATATATTCATCATGTGTGTATATATATATATATGATATATGATATACTCCATCCAACGGTCATTATATGGATCAATCATATATGAAATACATTTACAAGGGGTTCTGACTTGCGATTATAATCTGAAGAATCGACGGCTACGATCAATCTGGGTGACCAACCGACAGTTCAGTGGAGTAGGACCAGACCAGCGACAATGTATTGGAAAATTTCTCACACATACCTCATTGTTGTCTTTTAAAAACACCATAATGCGAATCTGATTTTGCCACGTCTACTAAGAACACCATCACCTGCACTGTAACTTTGTAGTCTATCATAGCCAATATCCGAGTAGAGGCACATGCAATCCATCTCCCTCAAAAAATTCATATTTCAGACATCTTCTCTTCCATAAGTCCTCTTTCTCTCTCGCTCTGCAAGCTTCACTCTCTCTCTCTCTCTCTCTCTCCAAAAGCACCTCGTGGGAAATTCAAAAAGAAAAGAGATCTTCAGCTTCTTACTCAAAAGCTCAAACGTAATTCCTTTGACTGTCTCTTTTGGATTCAATGTTTACTTGATCTGCTACTATATCTTTACCATTAGCCGTTCTTCAAGTCAATTTCATTTGTAATTTGCTCATCTTAGGGTTTCTGCATTGATCTTGGTCTTGTTCTTGAATTTAAAGAGAAAGAAACTATTGAAGATCGTCAATTTTGTTTCTTGCTGATTATCTTGAGTATCTCTATCCTCTCTTTGGTTCCTGAGGAAATGCATGATAGAAAGAAGGAAACTGATTTATATAATATATTTATAGGATCGATACAGACTAGCGAACTTTACTATCTTTGATCTCTTAGTTTGGTTAATGGCTCCAGTTTTACAAGTAAATAGAATACAGACTGAAGGATAGTTTGGTTGATTCTAACTATGTTGCGAATCAAGAAATGTTTCTCTGTTGTTTTATTATGGCTATATTTGGTTGCTCCGGTGTATGAAGAGGAAAGAAACCAAGGAGTTTTTTTTTTTGTATTCCATGAACTGAGTTTTGTTGGGTTAAGCTTTCTTTGTTTGCGGAAAGTAAATGTAGGAAAGAGGAAGAAACGGAATTAGTGATTCTTGAAGTAGACTACTGGAATTTCACGATTATTTGTTTTTCCATATTTATTTGCTGCCAGGAAGAATATTTTATATTTTGTAGCGTTCGGTTTTCTTCTCTTAAAATATATTTCTCTGTTACTTTTAGACCTCTGCTTGATTGCTTATGAAAATGAAAGAAAAAAATGGGAATAACTGAAACTGGGAGAAAACATCTTATAAAAAAGGTTTTTTCTGCTTTTCTTATCCTTTAATTTTTATGAAAAACAATGAGTGGATATTTATTTACTCCTCAGGCAGGTAATTCTGAAGAGCAATTTCGGACCAGTTGAAGTGCCTCAGGTTCTTGATTTTGGCATATAAACGTCATACAATGTGGATTAAACTTCATGCTGATGTAGTATAGTTGAAGAAGCAAATGGAGGAAGGAATAAACAGAGGAGATTTACGTGTAAATGTTGCTAGACAATCACCATTAAGGACAAATGCTGGTTTTAAATCCACATTGTCAGGGAAATCAACACCTAAGAACTCTCCCATGTTTCGGAGGTTGCATTCTAGCCGAACTCCACGAAGAGAGGGTAGAAGTATTGGAGGTGGTGTGCAGTGGTTTCGGAGCAATCGAATAGTGTATTGGTTACTTCTCATTGCTCTGTGGGCTTATCTTGGGTTTTATGTCCAGTCCAGGTGGGCTCACGGTGATAACAAGGATGAGTTTCTAGGATTTGGAGGTGGAACTAATAATGAGATTTCGAACACTGAACAGAACACACGACGAGATTTGCTTCCCAATGATAGTTCTATAGTTGTAAATAATGGGACTAATAAGATTCGGGTAGAAGATGGTATAGGGGTAGGTATGATTTTGACCAAGAAAGCAAATAAGGCTTCTTCCAATCAGAAGAAAGTTTCTTCTTCTAGGAAGAGGAATAAGAGATCTGGGCGCAGGCTGCGCAGTAAAACACGGGATAAACAGAAAGCAATTGTTGAGGCCAGAGGTGACGATGTAGAGGTGCAAGAACCAGACATTCCCCAGAAGAATTCCTCTTATGGGTTTCTTGTAGGTCCTTTTGGATTAACAGAGGAGAGAGTTTTGGAATGGAGTCCTGAGAAGCGAACAGGAACTTGTGATAGGAAGGGGGATTTTGCTCGTCTTGTTTGGTCTAGGAAATTTGTGTTAGTATTCCATGAGATGTCAATGACTGGGGCTCCACTTTCAATGATGGAGTTGGCAACTGAATTTTTGAGTTGTGGAGCCACAGTTTCTGCTGTAGTTCTCAGCAAAAAGGGTGGTTTGATGCCAGAGCTTGCCAGGAGAAGTATCAAAGTGCTCGAGGATAAAGCTGATCTCAGCTTCAAAACTGCGATGAAGGCAGATCTTGTGATTGCAGGATCTGCAGTCTGTGCTTCTTGGATAGGTGAGAACTACTTGGCTACAGTTAGTTCTAGTTGTTGATCAGGGAGTCATGACTTAAGCTGATACTTTTGTTGATGTTGTTGCTGGAATATTTGTTGTTATAAAGATTTTAGAGTTAGTGGAACTAAACCTACGGATCATATTCTGGAAAGAGTCTTTGTAATTTCTTCATTGCTATCTATAGGGTATTTTAAAATTGCAGTACTATTACAATTCATCTGAGGGTAAAATGTTTACATCTTAACTAAATATCTTTTAATTATTTATAACTGTGCATAAATAGTTACAGATACTCTTAGCTCTGGTGGAATTTAGATTGTGTTATGGCAGAAATACAATGCTGTAGTCAAAATTAGCGTAATGATGTTAGGTAATTATTGCCTTGGATTCTATACCTCTCTAATTATTTGGGACGATGGTTGAAATTAATTTAAACAATTTCAGAGTACATAAGGCTGGATATATTCTGTAAAAAGAAAGTATTATCCTTGTATGTAAAAATGATCTTGATGATCAGTGCATTATTGGATGTCTTCTGTGCAGTATTCTATGGTTGGATTGGCCAGTAAAAAAATTTGAGGCCCTTGTCTGGGCTTGGAGGGTAGGCATTGATTGACTGGGGAAATTGTATAAATTTAACAAATATCATTCAAGCCAGGAATAATTGATCCTGTCTTATGCTTAAGTAGTTTTATCTGGAGGTGTTAATTCCTTGTCCGTCGAACTTGGAGAACAAGATGTGGGTGAGTCTGGAGATGATATGATGATTTTAAATCATACGTTAGCTTTCATCGTGCTTCATATCTTTGCCTTATTGGACCTATTTTTAGCATACAAGTTTTTCTAACTCTTTCTTTTCAAAGCGAAAATGAAAGAAGTGGTTTTTCTTGATGTAATTAATTTTTGTTCCTAATATTTTATAGCCCACAAACATAGTGGTTTTTACTGGTGGTCTTCCTCCTGAAACTTAGCTAAGAAAGTTGGTCTAGTTTTCCGGGTCTTATTATTATTTTACAAATATTTATGCTACTATAACACAAGATGTTATATTTTGGTTTCAGATCAATATATTACTCGGTTCCCAGCTGGTGGAAGTCAAATTATTTGGTGGATTATGGAAAATCGACGAGAGTACTTTGACCGGGCTAAGATTGTCTTCAATCGGGTGAAGATGCTGGCTTTTCTTTCTGAATCTCAAACCAAACAATGGCTATCTTGGTCTGATGGAGAAAATATTACACTTAGATATCCACCTGCAATAGTTCCACTTTCTATTAATGATGAACTAGCTTTTGTAGCAGGCATTGCTTGTTCACTAAATACTCCATCTCTTAGTCCAGAGAAGATGCTGGAGAAGAGACAATTACTACGAGATTCTGTCAGAAAAGAGATGGGATTGACAGATAATGATGTGCTTGTGATGTCTCTAAGCAGTATAAATGCTGGAAAGGGTCAACTCTTACTTCTTGAATCAGTGCAACTGTTGATGGAACATGAACCTTTGCAAAAACTGAAGACTTCAGTGGATAGATCTGCCTTAGCTGAAAAACATCATTTGAGAGCCTTGTTGCAGGTGTCAAGAGATACTGTTGAAATTTCAAATGGATCAGATCACTCAAGTGGCTCCCCTATCAGGTTGAATGAACCTAAGAAGAAAGGCTCACGGCTAACTCGTCTCTTTAACAAAAGACACAGAAGAAATAAAGTGTTGTCTAAAGTTGAAGCAGCACCAAAACAGAATCTTAAAGTTCTTATTGGTTCTGTCGGATCTAAGAGTAATAAGGTGCCTTATGTCAAGGAAATGCTTAGCTACATATCCCAGCATGCAAACTTGTCAAAATCAGTGTTGTGGACTCCAGCAACCACCCGTGTTGGTTCTCTTTACTCTGCAGCAGATGTTTATGTCATAAACTCCCAGGTAACAAATTTGCTATCTTCTACTAATTTGTCTGCATATGCTACTTCTCACATGTTTTACATTAAAAAATCAATTTTGTGTGTAATAATTTAGATTGATAAATGTGCATCTTCTGGTTCAAAGGAATTTTTTGATATGACTAGTATCTCTTTACCCTTTTGTTATGTTCATCTTTGTGGTTTCCATAGTGTCTTACACTGTCATTACAAAATTTTGTGCACTATGCTTACCAATTGCTTAATCCATGCTTACAAAATTTTTTGATATGACTACAGCATTCTAATCTTTCTCTTCAAAATTTCCTTTAAAAGATTTCATCTACATTATGGTTCAGCAGTATTCCCTCATGGCTTTTCTTGATAACAAGGAATTATCTACTTTGTCCAAGAAGTGATTGATGCACAATTCAGTCATAAAAATAGTTTCCTTTTTTCCCTGTGGTCAATTTATGCTTATTAATGTGCTCTATAAGATATGTTCTGTCTTATCATTAAGGCATATAGTAAATTGTGGGTTAATTTACAGGGGCTGGGAGAAACCTTTGGAAGAGTGACAGTTGAAGCAATGGCATTTGGCCTTCCTGTAAGTAATCCTTTCCCTGGTTTTAGCTGCCCAGTATAGGTATACAAACATTAGTTGCTACTGTCCCTGCTAAAACCTGATTTCCAACTAATGGAAATGTTTGAAGCATGTTGGTGGCATTTGCATTTGTGAACTCCTTTCAGTGAAAAATTTCTGTGGTCTGTTCTCGTGTCAATAGCATACAGTATATGATTATTTGAGCCGAGTCACCTCTGAGAGTGTCATATTTATATTTTGAAACAATTACTTTTAAAATGAACTATGAAGCATGCCATCTTTTATATGTCTACTTAGCATTCCAACTGATTGATTGTGTTTTAATTATTTCTTCTTGATCTGCGACATGAATCCTTATAATATCCTTCTAAAACCAAAATATTCTGTTTTCAACAAAAATCGTATTCTTGCATCTGCTGCATGGGATATGCATGTTAAATACATTTAGTAGGAGATGGTCTTTAATATAAAATGATGGACCTCATCAATAAAGTTCCCAGGTGTTTGATCTGTCTAAGCGCATTCCGGGTCTATAATTTCGGCAATCAATTATCATGAAGAAAGTTCATTTGCTTGTAGATTTACTTGAAACAACCTTATGATTCTACAACTGAAATATATGGAAATTTTGGCGACTACATGTTAACAATTTTGCTATACTCTGCAAAATGTCCCAAGTATTTATGAAGGTCAGAAGAGCTATGCGCTGTAGTTGCAGACAACTGCATGTGCTTGCCAGGGATGTTTAGCAAAGATTATTTTTAGGAGGCAAAACATTAAAGATATTCCAAAGCTAAACACTTCTGAATGATCTGATTTACCCAGTTATATAAACAACCGAATCATCACCACTCTCCTTTGTTTGTGACTCGACTGGAACCCTAGGTTGAGTGAGTTTCTGATATGAAAAGTAGGTGCACTGCAAGCTTGAGATCCATTTTAACTTTGAATGATGCCCTTAAATATGATAGTATAGTAAGGGTGCCCTTGAATCCATTTGGGGTGCAGAAAATGACTTGTCTTCCCATGTCGCATGGACTTAATTGCAAGAAAAGAAGGCCTAAAAATTTCTTTTGTTGATTATTTGATGATGCAGGTGCTTGGAACAGATGCTGGAGGCACAAAAGAAATTGTTGAGCACAATGTAACAGGACTTGTTCACCCTGTAGGGCGTCCAGGAACTCGTGTTCTTGCCCAAAATCTCCAATTTTTGCTCAAAAATCCATCTATAAGGAGCCATATGGGGATGAAAGGAAGGAAAAAGGTGGAAACTATGTACTTGAAGCGGCACATGTACAAGAAATTTGCTGAGGTTCTATACAAGTGCATGAGAGTTAAATAACATCTATGTCTGAAAAGACTCGATTCTTTAATTGGTTTTTTCAAGTCTCAATTTGAAAGTAAGCTGTGAGTAATCAATACGAAAATTGTATTAGTTTGTGCAATTAATTTGAAAAGACGAGGATAATGTCAAATTCAAAAGAAATGAAATGTATTTTGATTGATTAGAAGCTGGAGTCATTTGGCTTTGAATTTGCTCGTTTAAGTTTAGTATCACTGATAATGTTGATTTTTTTAGGTAAACGAACAGACCAACAACTATACTCTGCACCACTCTCAGCCAAGAGATTCCAAGCATATCATCTCTTTGAAAGTACAAAATACTCTTTAAGTGGTGCCAGAAAATCTGTAGCTCCTTTATCAAAAATCAGCACCGGCACCTCCCCAAGAGTAACTAGGACAAATTCAGTCATGTTTTCATGTTCCAATCAAACACTTACTGTTCTATTAACCCTTACGAAAAACATATTGAACAGTCACGGAGGAAAACGAGGACATAATCTCCCCAACAAACTGATCATTATAAAATCCATCACCAGAAAGTCACTCGACAACAGGCTGCAAGTCAAATTCGATAATCAAAATAGAGTATCTATGTCCGAGCATAAGTAAGCCCTTTTAACACCGCCCAGAGCTCTGCTTCAATAGTCGTGCAGTCGCTTATATTAATCACATAGCCAAAGAACCAGTCACCAAAAGAATCCCGAAATAAACCCCCACCGCTAACCCTACGTGGATTTTGTACATATGTAACTCTTTCTTGCATTTCATTGAATTAATAGCGTAAAATAGACGTGTCATTGATACGTTATTAATTTCCATTCCACAACTTCAACTTGGTTTAAAATTTTCCGTAATCGAAAGCTAGTTGAAAATGTAGCAAAAGGCATTCAAGAGAAGAAATCAAGAAAGTGACACCCAGGCAAAGATAAAATGAGGAGAAATGACCTTGTAAACCATGTACCATATAATCAACCAAGGCCCACAAGCCCACATGAAAAATACATGTTAGGCCTAGATGAGAAAAGCTGTTTGACGTTTTACTCCCATCCAATTGATATACCAATGCAACTAATGAAAGCAACCAAAATTTTGTAATAGAAACTAGAAAGCATCATTTAGCTAACGAAATTCCCATATATGCATCATACTTCCCTTGTGTCCAAAATGCAAAATCATACTCCTAACTATAATTTATGTACATACATCCCATATTGTCTTAGATCTCCAAGTAACAGCCTGATTGAACATGGCCGGAGTACTGCTGTGTCTCCATTTTTGCCCACTTGTAGCTCTTCAAATCCAACACGGAAGCCAAGTAGGGCTCAGCGAACCCGGACGACCCAATCACCATCAGTTTTCCGGGCATCGTTGCCACATAAGCAATGTTGCACGCCTCAACAGGAAGCTTAGTTATGGCTTGCCACGTTGCACCTTTTAATGCCAAAACATCTCCATGGCAAATGTACACATCATCACTGCCACCCACGCAATTCCCACGGACAAGTTAAAGCTAGCAAGAATCTCTCGCTTTGGTACTTCTTTGAACAGGAACAAATACGTTGAGGCTCATGTTCGGTGAACCTGCCCCAGCTGGTTGGGTTAAGATTAATTTTGTTGTTGCTTTATGAGTTAGTTGTGATAGAGCAGACGGAATAATTCGAAGTGACCGGTATTTGATGTTTCTTAGGTTTGTTGCCTTATTTCTGTTTTAAAAAAAAAGCTAGCAAAAAGTCTTCTTTCCCGTGATTCCATTGCCAAGTGGCAACATCAAACCCCTCAGCGCTCTTTTCAAATCGATCTTTGCATTTCGCTGCAGTATCCTCCGATGATGTGGAGCTTTCTGCGATGGAAAATCGCCTTGCACTCGTCACGTTCCCTTGCCATGTTAACCACATCATAATTAGCGTATTTATGGAGGCGAGAATTTAGAAAACCCATAATTTTGAAGACTGTAAGAATTGTCAAGATTTAATGATAGTTCATAGACTATTTCACCTGCAAAAGTACCCCGAATAGAGTACCAACTCCATATACGGTCAAATTAATTAAATAAAGATATGATAGATCTTGAGAGTTTTGCGGCTTTAGAACCAGAATGTGGAAACAGAACATTTCCTTGATGAACCAAATACACAAGATGTGTACGAAAGAAACATTCTTCCAACACCATCATTAACATCCATATTGAAGCAGATTCAGATATCTGATTTACAAATTACTGACAATACAGACATGATCTTATGTAAAAGGATAGTCGGTTGTTGCGTAGCATTTGACGCTCTCCTCAAACAAAGCAAATCATAAGCTTCTTAATACAGGGCAGCTTGTTCGACCAGATCCTTGAATTCATTAGAGACAAAAGATTTCACCTTCATGGTGGGTCCTCCATTCTCTTTTCCTGGGGACTCGTACTTTATCCCAATTACAGTGGCCAAACCTGCAATAAATACAAGTTTCATCTATTGGGTTAATTCAGCCGCAGAAGGAAAATATCAGGGTGGTTTTCTTTTATAAAAATGCTGGATGAAATCCAAATAATTTCTAGGGCACAAGCACACCTTTTTTATTTTTTATTTTTTGTTATGTATGGTAGATAGTTAGAAGTTCACAGTTCAAGTGTTCACTTACAATTAATTTTTTATTTTTTATTTTTTGTTATGTATGGTAGATAGTTAGAAGTTCACAGTTCAAGTGTTCACTTACAATTAATATGATGTTGATGTTGATAATTCAAGTTTTTGGATCTTGCACATTTTGACTTAAGAAATTAGAATAAAATCTCGATGGTATTTTCTCATATTACTGGTTCTGATAAAAATTAATTTAGGAATAATAATTATACCAGAGTATGCATGTCTCTAAACATCTTATTTACATAGGGTGTGTATTATATATAAACTATTCCATCAATAGACAATATACAACAGTAAAGAAACCAAGGTTTAGAATAGCTCGAGTAGAAAAATAACACTGATATATTGGAGTAAAAGTTCATGTTATTTGTTTTGATAGATATACAGAAGTACTTACTCTGATGAATACGCCCGTATAAAAACCTTTCCCCTTTCCAAAACTCCAAAGGTCTTGATCTGATCCTGGTGCTTCGTCTTACCCCCGTGTCCCATGACATGCCGCAGCCTATAAAAACAGGCGTAAAGTCTTCAGCAAAAATAGCTTTCAAACACGCATGCATAAAGAGTTGCAAAATGCAAACAGCAGCAGTGGCAACACTAAAATAAATCACAAAAAAGTTTAATGCAACAGATACCTGCAAGGCTTTGCCTACTAGAGAGATTTTTACTCTTGCGTTCTTTGCCAAGACGTGATTTTCCTTTGGTTTGCTCATTCATTGATACGACAGAAGATTCCTGAATTTTCTGTTGCCAAAAAGATAATAGCAACAAATTTTAGGACAGAATCATGTACCAACAAATAAAAGAAAAGTTTAAAATAGAATTCCACGTATTCTTCCTTTAATGAGTAAGAAAGTTTGATATTTCCTTGGTAGGAGCAGAAAAGGGTGGAAGTCATGACCATAGGAAAAATTTACAAATAATATGATCTCCATTAAAACCTTAGAAGAAGAGAACTTGATGTTGACTGCTACAAGTTTCTTGAAGGTAAATAAACGATTTCAATGAGAAAACAAAACTACATCTAAGAGTGACAGAAGAAAAGCTGCTTATGGTAATAAAACACTATCATAAGTTAACCTCTTCAGTTTAAGTTGGTCAAGTCTTTCCACCAAGAGACAACATTCATAAGAATGATCTTTTGGTCACATGAAGCAATATGTTACAGTCCTTTCACTCCATTTATCTGGAAGGCCAGGAAGGAGCAAGATTGAACAAAACAACTTTAAAATTCATTAAACATTAAATTGCACTCAACTTCAACCACGTCTTCAGCTAAAAAAATCAGATGCTGAAGACTCTATCACTTGTATTATATGCATGCCAATTATCACCATCAACATGATTTAATGACAACCAACTGTTTCCATCAGATTAGGAATACCACAGGCCACAGAGGGGAACCATCACATAATCTATAACCTCTCTGCAGCAGTCAATATCCTGGCAATACAATTATTTAATAAAAGTTGTTACACAATTTTGCATATGGAGTGTTCTAAGTTTCAACCTAGAAATGGCAGATCGTCATTTCTTGTCATTCTAAAAAGAAAGGCATGCTTTGTATTCTTTGTCAAGATGCCCCATTATAATGATAAAATTAAATAAAAAAGGGCACCATTATTTGACAGAGATAACAAATGAAATAGAAATAGTTTACAGGTAAAATATATTGCGAAGTAATGAAAGACCTCATGCTGCTGGTGTTAAGGCATGATTCCTAAATCAATAGATGTCAACAACTTAAACGTAATTGTAACTCTTAAATAAACAGATCCACAGTACTAAATCAAACAGAATAACAAGAAAAAATGTAAACCTTGTTCAGCAGTTTTGAAGCAGTGCCTTGGGTTTGAACTGATGCATCATCCATACATTCTGCAGACACATCCACTTTCTGGAACTCAGCCATTGCAGGATCTGTCAAAGAAAAAAGAAATGAAAATGGCATAAAATCATGTCAAATAACAAATCAAGCACGCACAACTGAATTCCCAGTGCAGAAGCAAGGTATACTAATGCTGCTGCTCCCACATGATGAATTACCATTACCTCAGAACATTAAAAACTCGCAGCTGTGATTCCTTTAATGCTTAAAATTTTCAATTTCATAATGCTAATTCACGGACTATAAGTCATGATCTGTGAATAACTAATGCAAGTCAACATGGTTTGTTTTGCAAAACACACGTGTTTCTCTATGAGTGCAAAAGGAGATTTCGTGAGGTTCTTAGACCTAAGGCAACATATCAAAAATTCCATAAAAAAACTAGGAAAAATTGGGAGAAAACAAAATCTACAGGATGGAAGACTAGTTGCAAACAGTAAGTACCTGCAAGACCTTGCCCTCTAGAGAGAGCCTTATTATCTTGTGCTCTATGTGAATGTAATTTATATCGACCTTTGCGTGATTGTAATTTTCTTTTTCTTTGCTTCTTCGTTGATACCTTGGAAGGTTCTTGAAGTTTCTATAGAACAAAACATATCAACATAATGTATGGAAGAAAGCTAACAACAAAGGCGAATCATTTGTTCTCGAGTAAAGTACTTCATTCATTCAATATTTTTTAACTTATTTTTGCATGCAAGATTGCAACTTGTGCGGATAGGGACTGTTTTTGGGTGAGAGAAGTAAAAGCAAAGCAGAAATACATCTTGTTCACGAGATGTATGCATAATTCAGAAATGAATGACCTTAAAACACAGAAAGAATTAAAGACGAATATATATATATATATATATATATATATATATATATACACATATATCAGAAATCACATTAATTTCTTGACCTACAGTATCTTGGCTTTTAACTACCAAAGCGTTGTAAATATTAGGCATCTTGACCGGGGGAAAAGCTACATTAGTGCTGACCCCATGATTTGAACGATACATCAACAGTTCTTTCTTTCAAGCTCAGAAGCTTCTGGACCAGAAGTAGTAGGATTGATTCTCATAGTAATAAAAATTATATATATATATATACATAAAGAATTAAATACCTCATCTAGCCGACTAAGCCCTGATTCCCAATTTTGATATATAACAAATATGTAGCCAAAGAACAAAAATTTTAAGCAGATACAAATATCAAATTAAAAAAAAATACAAACCTTGGTCTGCTCTTCTGGAGCAATCTTTTTAATTTTTAATGGAGAACCATCTTGAATTTCAGGACATTCATTTACTGCATGTCTGTCAGCTGGTGCAGGATTTGATTGATCTAAAAGGAAACCAACACGCAAAACCCTAAGTTGAAATGACCAAAATCATGTAAAGAAAAGGACAAGGACAATCAAATTCCTGGTGCGGACACAAATTATCTGGTAACAACACATCTTAGTCCACTATTACCTCAGGTTATAGTGGAAGTTTGTTAAATCATCATAAAAAATAATCTTAAAATTTGAAAAGCAAATTCCATTTTGCTAAAGTAGCAGTTGATAATTCATTGAGAACTAAAGCAGGTCATCATGTTCCATTTTGCAAACACATTCAACTTCTTGTACATGACAAAGGTTTTGATCTACAACTAGTAATGAAATCAACAGATATATCGCCACATGGTTTTCCATAATCATGCAGAAGCAATCTATCAAAAAGTTCATTTCCCTATTCTAAGGCTTGAGTACTTATAAAACAGCTAGTAATGCTTCCATTATCAAGCATTTATCAAGAGAAAAGGAATTTACGAAGAGAGAGCAAGAATCAACTTTGAGCAGCAACCATGTTACTGAACTAGCAGCCACTGAACAGATTGTTCAAGTTTTTGATTACTTGCTAGCAATTAGTCTAAAAAGCCTACTAATTCTTGTAAATCTGAGGAATTCGTAGAGTATTTTAACTCCATCGTAATCATAGTGCCTTTTCTTGTGAATGATTTAAGAAGGTGAGGATAAGCTAGTTGATGATCTGATTATGTCATTGGAATCTATTAGAAACCTGCAACAAGTAATATTTCTTCTTTCAAAGTGATCGCCATTTTGCCCACTTTAATTGTTGTATGTTTACATTAAGTCATTTACTCTGCTGCTTATAGTTAAAACATGGAACATTGCCTAATATTAGCATATTTTGAGGCAATGCCCAACTCAGATTTCCATCCAACAAAGGTTTACTTGGATTAGAAGGAACCGAACATAAATGTTCTAGAAAAATGGTGGAAATGCATAAAAAAAAAAAAAAAGAATAAGGATATTGATCTCCAAGTAAAATTGCTTCAAAGAATTTCATGCAGCCATGAGACAGGTTGGTATACTGACACAAGCTCACAACTCCATTCTTTCATGTATCAAAAATTGCATATAGAAAGCATTTCATATTAAGTAAACATAGAATAATTATTTTACCAAGCCCATTCTGGATGCTGTTTGATGTTTCCACAGGAAAGCCATCTGTATTTTCATCAGGCTGTGCAGAAGCCACAGCTTCCTGCAGCACATCTTCCACCTATATCGTACCAGAACCTCACAACATAACATATCAGAGGAACACTACCAAATAATGCAGATTAAAAAAAAAAACTCACTATGTGCTCCAAATCGTCAGGTCCACTTTTAAGAAGATCTACATCAGTATCAGCCCGACTTAAGTTCTCATTTATGGATTCATTACCCATATCAACTTTATTATTCTCCAACTCAGGACCAGAGTCCCTGGGACCAACCTCACTTCCAGAACCAAGACTAGTTACATTTTCATTCTCATGTTTCTCAAAAGAGCTGGTAGACTCTTCCACTGCCACCTCAGTTGAATTTCTACAACCAATTGTAACATCATCTTCTTCAGTTGTGGGAGACTTCAACTTGTCAGAAATGCACACTAGATCAGAATACTCCTTGACGCTTTTGGCAGGAGAAGCATTTCTTGCTGGTGATTGGTCAATATCATTAAATGAAAATGGATCACTTGAAGGATTTGACTGCAATATATGTTTCTTCAATAATGATAATGAAGCTAGTGGACTTTTAGGTGGAGTAGGTGAATCAAAACTAGGAACAGAATTTCCCATGTTCTTCAACTCCATTGGTGTTGTATTCCTTGTCCTTTTCAACAAATTGTCTATGTCTGCTGATATATTCCTAGACAGGTTTACTCCACAAACCTTAAAATCAATCCTTTGAATACTCTGCATCTCAGGAAGATTTAACTTATTTATGTGGAGAGGTTTGATCTGAAAATGTTCCTGTAATAGATCGACTGCTCTATCTCTTTCTAGCTCTCCATAATCATGAGCAAGCAATTCATCTATAAGTTGATTCACCCTGTTCTCAGCCTTGGCAATTGAACCTACATGGAAAACAATAACTTGTGCTCAGTAGGTCAAATCCACAAAAGAGGAAGGGAGAGAGAGAAGCAGTTTTCAACTTATCAATGTTCCTGAATCAGAACCCACTCACCAGTTAGTTCCATTTCTTCTGACGCATCATTTGTTGATTTCAATTGTTGTGATGTCACACTTGCTTGTTCTGTTTGTTGGGATGCGACATCTGGTTGTGTTGTTTCTCTCTGTGAGCCAAAATTAGAGAGAATGTACTCTTCACGGGATTCTTGGAAAGGCATGGCTGAAAAAAGATGCTTATATTTTGCTGTCTTAGTTCTCCTGAAATATGAAGAGATATGATTTTAGGAATATAAAATGTAAAAAACAATAAACTCAAAAATATAAATGCTAATCCTTGATCGTACAAAACTGGGAAACAGAAGATAATAAACAATGATTATACCCCAGAATTCCTGGTCGTTGAGACTGTGGAACCATGAATACATTGTACTGATCAGAATTTGTAAAAGAACGGCCAGTCTGTTTGGCTATTTCTTTCCTAGCATCTAAAAAAAAAAAAAAAACACAACACATATTAGGCTAGCCTTAGGAGACAGACAACCAGTTTCCACATAAAGATAATAATGTGTTAACTCACTTTCATGCCTTTCATAAGCCAAGAAGAATTCCTCCGGGTCTTTCAATTTATCAAAATCCAGAGTTGGTTCCAAATCAACAGCTGGTTGACTGTAAAATGAAGACATAACATATTTTGCTTATATAGAATAACACCATTAATTTACTTTTTTTTAATCTTTTAACGAGTAAATAGGCCTTACCTTATATTAGGAAGTAAAGAAAATCGAGGACGCTTACGCTGTAACCCAGGCCTTTGTCCGCGAGGATATTTCACAGCCATATCAGCAACAACTTCATTATTTTCTTCTGAGTCAGCATCACTGATCATTTTCACGTTTGGAACTTCTGTTGTATCATCTAAAATATTTTTTGCCTGCTCCACAAGCTCGTCAGGATTTTTTACAGGCTGAAAGTTATACAAAAAATAAGGTTAATAAATGCGCAAATATCTGGGAAAATAATTTAACAAAGTTAAATAGTGAACTAGCCAATTGCATTATATTGAAAATGAATAATCATAATTCCAGCAACCAAATTAAGCCTAGAGTTTATGAATTAAGCTCTGAGAGCAGGTTCAAGAAATCCCACAGCATAAAACCCCAGAACCATGGCTCAGAAATATACGGTAATTTCCAAGTAAAGGGAAGTGAAGCAGCGAGTACAAGATGAAGCTATTCGCAGAAACATCTATAAGAATTCAAACAAATCCAAGTTTTGCGAAACTAATAGAAAATATTTTACTTTCCCACAGAGTTCAACTCGAACCGAACGCCATTTTCGCCCTAAGGAAACCAATCCTTAAAAAAATGAAAAAGAAAAAGAAAAAACAATAGAGCAAAGAAGTGAAAAAGTACAGTTTGACTGAGAAATCAACATCTAATACTCAAAAGGGTGCAATTAAATTGACCAAAAATTCAGCATAACTAGAAAAATCACTGCACAGCTTATAGAGAAAAATGTGAAGAAATTCAGCATTTCCATAAAATTTTCAACGGAAACAGAGAAATCACTGATAATGGAGCTTAAAAATAACTAAAACGAGAAGAGAAAGAGGAAAGGTACCATGAATTTGAGGAGATTGTGGATGAAATGAAGATCGTCGAAATCGTGGGGCTGAGGAGGATTAGGAAGAGAGGCGAATGTTCGAGGGAAAAGAGACAATACCCTGTATCCTCGAAGCGGATCCTTTGTATCCGTCATCCTGATTTTGCCTCTACTTTAGAGAGAGACTAAATTCGAAAAGAGTGAGAGCGGCAGTGCGAATGGATCGAAATTTGGAAGGCTTTTTCTAATCACGTTTGAAGCTTGGAATTTGTCTCTACATTAGCACTGCGTGGGTAGCGGGCCGTAGCCCGTGGATCATGAAAACAACACCCAAAACCTAATGAAGAACTTACACCCCATACTTCTTTCCTTTTTTTTTTTTTTTTACTCCCCACTAAAAAAAACAAAAAAATGGACATTTTTTACTTCCTCTTTCTCAAAAATCAATGACTTTTTTTACACTTTTCAATTAAACGACAGTTTTATGATAACACAAACTCTCCACTCCATTTTAAACCCAAATTTGTTCCGTTTTCTGGTTGATTTCTCATCCTTCATTTTAAACTCTCCACTCCATTTTTACTCAATTCGCTCTCTATCCAGAATCTCAATCTTTTCTCTTCAAATCGTTAAGTTTTTGGATAAATTTACTTCGTTCTCTGATAAGCCTTTTTCTGGTTTCACCGAGTGGACCTAATCTCTTTCGGCCTTTCCATCTCTCACAGTCTTGTCATCAGATTTGCACAGTTCCTTTTCCCTCTCTTCCAAAACTTCTCCTTCAACCAAATAGAGAAATTAGGGTTTCAGGTTCCCATTCCGTATTTGGCTACCAGGTCAATTCAAATTCGAACCTAAAAATAGCCATTTCTTCATATTAATCTTTGAGATTTTAGGGATGATTATTTCGATGATAATTAACGAGGAGACAAATTTTTTTCTTTTTTTTTTCCTGTTTCTTTTAATGCATGATGACCAATCCCAGTCAATATTTCTCTCAATTCAAAATTTCAGAATTAGAAAAGGACAAGCTTGTAGCGGAAGTGATTTGCTATGTGCTTTTTAAGACGCACCAAAACTATGGGTGCCCGATCAAGAGGGAGGAACTTATTCAGATAGTGACTAAAAATTACCGTTAGCATTCTCTTTCTGCTTTTGGGATTTTTTTTTTTTTGGTTATGATTTCTCTGGCTCCTTTGGGCCAGAGATTGTGGATAGCGATTGATGTGGTTCCCTTTGTTTATTCTTATTGTGATTTTTTGTCCTTTTAGTATGGATACTATGGTGGCGACCATGCATATATATACGACTTTGCGGAGGACCTGTGAACAATAACAAAGTTTGTGTATTCTGGCTGGCAGAAAAGTGCAATAGAAACTCCTGAAGGTTCATGCACAAAGAATCACCGTTTCCTAATGTTTACCGTAGAACGTTTTCAGCAATCCAGTGCTTTGCTGGAGGAACAACCAAATAGGATCTCTAATGAAGTCCCTAGGAATTCGTTTGCTTTGCATATTGCATCTGAATATATAGTAATGCTCTGAAAAAACTCTAATAATTTAAGGATCTACCTAGCAAGAGCACTTTGACTTCAAATTCTGAACTTGGTGGATCTGAGTACACATATGCACATGAGAACTCCAATTCTGGCAACAAAATCAAATCTTGTGGTGGTATCATTCTACAAGTTCGCTGATTTCCCTGACCATGCTGATATGCGAAAGTCCTTGAAGAACTTGTACTTCGGATTCAAAGTTTATTCTTTTTTGTTTTAGGAATTTACTATCCAAATAAAAAATAGTATATGTGAGATATATAAGATAAAAAGTATTTGTTCAAAAATAAAAATATATATTTTGTATATGTGAGATATATGTTTAATATATATGAGTTATATATATTTAATATATGTGAGTTATATACAAGGGAAACGCCCCATTGAAAGCTAAAAGTGATTATTTACAATATATTTCATAATTATGATTAACACAAATATAGATACTATATAATTTGCAAGGTGTCTTTTATATTTTTTCTGTGTATATTTAGAAGTAAAAAAGAAAATCAACACATTTGATTTTGAGTAAAAACTTTTGCCTTTTACACACTTTTACCTTGCTTGCTTTGTACAATTCTATAGTTTATACACAATGTTCAAATTAAGATAATACTATGAAATTTTGTATGAATAAGCAAGTCCAATTTGTCGATAAATAATTGTCACTAAATATTGTATACTTCGTTATTTGAACTTGTTTAAAATATAAAAAAATTAAATTTTCTTTATAAAAAATAAATTATTTTATTGAAATTTTCATTTTTTAATATATAAACATGTTTGTGCAAGCAAAATATTACTAAATTAACAAATTTATTTGTGAAAAAGAAGGAGAAAATAAATCAGGTTGAAATATAAAGAAAAAGGCTACACCCTGAGATTAGGTGGTGTAGAGCACGTTATGAAGAGAAAAAAAAATCCCAAAATTTAAGGGACCAACGAAAAGAAAGTAGACCCTACTAGATATGGCTTGTTTAATACCTATAACTTATAGAGAAATAATAAAAGTTCTCAACCGATAGTTACAACAAAGTTAATGAATATCGTCAATTTTGGAATTTGAATTAAATAAATTAACCTTATTCTTACAAAATTTATTGGGGGATTTTTCCCTTGTCATCTCCAAAAAACAATAGCGTGAACGGCAGGATTCGAACCTGCGCGGGCAGAGCCCACATGATTTCTAGTCATGCCCGATAACCACTCCGGCACGTCCACGTTATATTAGAAAAATTCTACAATAAAATTTAAAGAAAGTAAATCTTCGGTGCGTTCCTCCCCGGTAAATGACACGGCGTCTCTATCACAATTGTATTTTCTTTTCCTCTAGGTTGGTAGCTCTAGCATGATTCTATCTGAGTTGAGGGGAAAAGAGAAGCAAGAAGAAAAACCTAACCGGAGTTCGGGCTCGGTGGTTCAGTATAATTTAGTTTACTTTTAAAATTTGAGCATCCGCTTAATCGTTTGCCCTAACTTGCTCAGGCAAGCTTTTATTTGTAGGTTAGTTACTGTTAGTTTGTGTTAATTTCTTGGTCAGTTTCTTGAAGTTCAGTTTTGTGCTCTTTTCCGCATCTGTCCGTAGTCAAAATTCCTAGATCGGAAAGATAATGAATAGACATGTTAGTAACTTGTTGCCAGCCATGCATGATGCAACATTCATCTATATTGTATTTCTTTTTTCTCTAATTCTGAATTTTGGATTCTGATTCATAATTTTCCGATGCTTTGTTAAGTGTTTATCCTAATTGTAATTTGAACTTATTTAACGCAGTACATTTCTGGAATTGTTGTGTAGGTCTCAGCAGTATGTGCAGTTGGAGCAATAACCAGAAGTTGATCTTCGGCACAGGTTCTTAGTAGAGGCAATTTTTGTGCGTGTTTTGACATGTCTAATTGAAAGACAAGTCAAAGATGGAAGATGAAAAGCGAAATCTTCCTTCCTGGACGTGCTCAAGGGAGAATGGGCAGATGCCAACTAGCTCTGGAAAAAATGAGGAAAGCAAAGAACATAAAGACAATACCCCTTCCACGGAAACTGTTCGCAGTGAGCAATCTAAGGGCCCTCTCACAATTTCGAAGAACTTTTCCAATTTTATGGTATCGCAGTTTAAACTTTTTGTGTTTTATTGGAGTTCTTTAATTGACTGGTGTTGATGGTATGAATTTGATTTGGACAGGAAGGAGTAGTGTTTGCATTGTCAGGGTTTGTTAATCCGGAGCGTCCAACATTGAGGTCACGGGCTCTGGAAATGGGAGCAGAGTACCGGCCAGACTGGGGCTCAGAGTGTACACTCTTGGTTTGTGCATATTCAAATATTCAAATACCCCCAAGTTTCGACAAGTTGAGGCAGATGGTGGAACGATTGTTAAGAAGGTATTGTTCTTTATATATAGATGTGTTGCCATAAAACCGATGAGTGAACTAGAAGGAAATATTCAACAAGTCTATTTAGAATTGTCAATAAGAAGGCTGATTGTACATCAATATCATTTTTTGGTTGGAGAGTGAACTTTTTAGGCAAGCATAGATCTTTTTGTTTGTAGAATTGAATAGAATAAGAGTTTGATGAATGCTCCTATAAGAGCCGTAGCAGCATACTGATGCTTTCGCTCTCAACACTCTCTTGATAAGCCTGAACAACTTAATGTTTCTGTTTTCTTTGGCAAGGCTTCTTAATCTTCCTCCCATTCTTAACTGTCTAAGAGTCTGGTTACTGAAGTAGACAAATCTTATTTCCATAGAGGCATAGAACCAAAGCTTTTTATGTTTCTCTGCTTCATAGATTATTGGTCAGATTGGCATGTCACCTTGTTTGTATGGTCCTAACAATGTTTTGTCTCTACTATGAGATGAGTGGCATGTCCTCTTGAAGAAAATAACATCTGTGCTTTCATGCTAAGAATGTTGGTTTATGAATGTCTATTCATTTACATTGATAATCTGATGCCATCTAGTTTGTTTGCCCAGGAACGGATATCAGAGTGTTACATTCAGAAGAAGCTTGTCGAAATCGACAGCTATTTCACACATGCCGGGAAGCCATGGTGGAAAAACAGTAGGACTATTCAAAGTAGCAGTGGTAATGCATCTTTTTTGTTCTTTATCTTATTTTTTTCAAAAAAAAATGTTACATGGATAGATAGTACCTTGTATATTTCACTTCATGAATATTCTTTAATACATTGTACACGTTCCTTGTATTTACTCCTTCCTTTTGCCTCTGCTAGCAATATTGTGTTCAAGACCAAGAATAGCCCCACCCCTGCACCTCCATTGCTTGGTCAGAGGTCATTTCTTTTAGTTTTTTGTTTGTTTTAACATTACTTATGGATGTAGTAGAAGACATTTTGTCTATTTATAGCCTTTAAATTGATTTATATTGTTAGCTTGCTAATTACTATTCAATGAGTTTAATTGATAACTTTAGTATCATCTTCTCACGTATAGTGAGATCACTCTAGGTTTTGTATTCTGAACAATGAATACACATTTATGTTTGCGTGCATCTACTAAGCATGTAGATTCATGAATTGAGAGATATGCTATCTGTCCTCTTGACAAGTAGATTAATTTTTTGCTCTCAGACCCATGAGGAATTCTTCAAAAAGTTGCAGAAAATGATATCTTAATGCTCAGGGTTAAAAGAATTAATTGCATTGCCATGCTCTGCAATTTTTTGATTTTATGAATGTTGTGTAGATTCTTTTGAGTTCCTGAAGTTCCCAAGTCTTTAGTGATTGATTATTGATGACATTTGTGGATATAGCTGTTTAACACTTTAACTCTTTTGGTTTTTTCAACACATTGTTGAAATTTAATTGTCTCAAATAATTTATGCTATTTCTTTTCCTTGTCAAGGTATCCTTGCTTAACCACATTTAGCTGTTTGAAGAGGGATTCTTCCCTCTCTCAAATGTAGGATTAATGATCTGTTTTTTTGACCTATTATCTATATTCAAAGTGCTTTGTTTCATACTGAATATACTGGCCACTTAAGTTAATGTATCATATGTTCAGAATCATGAAGTTTTGATAACTAGTCTATCATCTGAATACAGAGACTGCTTGCAGATCAAAAGACATTCCCACCTAGAAAATCTGAGAAACAAGTTGAAAGAGGATCACATTTAAAAACAACCGTCCCTTCACCCCCAAGGGTTATTTTGAACATTTAGTGTTTCAAGCACTAACAGTTATCTCCCTAGCAATAGCATTATAATATAGTCATGTCCCATCCTCCCATGAGAAGAGACTAAAACTGGGAATTCAAAAACTGAAGTTATTTTGTTCTCTTGCTACATTTCTTACTTATGTTAATTTTCTTGTGCCATGTGTTTGGCAGAGCAGAGCCTTTAATCCTGCAAAAGTGCATTTCTCTCCTTCAGAAGTGAAGGATTGGGCTGTTGACGATCTGAACAGAACAATATCATGGTTGGAGAGTCAAGAGGAAAAGGTAAGTGGCACCATATGATTTAGTTACTAACTAGTACATTCAATGATTTGTTGCTGACTCCTGTTCTTTTAATCTTGTTATGCTGCTAGTAACTCACATCTACTTGGTAAAATCTCGAGTCTTGGAGTGGTGAATATGAACTCATTATTGGGGTTTGTTGTCCTGTGTCTTCCTGTTCTCATTCCTTCGTATTTTTTTATTTTGATGATCATAAAAAACGTGCTATGAAATGGTGTTCTTCTGTTGAAGAAAAGGGAATAAGAGATGTGTTCAAAGATCAGCAATATTCTTCTGTTCAGGAATTTTCCTCTCATTAATAGTCTTGTTTGAGCCCACCAAAAGTTCTGAAATTTTACAATGTAGCTTTGCTCTATTGTGTGTGAGATGTACAGTTTATATGGTACGGACCTCATTTTAGTTTTTCTCATAAACAGCCTGAGCCAAGTGAAATAAAAGAAATAGCTGCTGGAGGGATCACAATTTGTTTACAAGAAGCCATAGATTTCCCTGGAACAGGATCAGGTGTGCTTCTTGTAGAGACTATGTTGCTCTTCAAAATTCTAATGTGCAAGATGTAATATTTTCTTCTATTTTATCTTTTCCATAGAAAATACTTGAGAAAATTTAATGCACGGATAAATACTTCAAGAAAATACAATTAATTGATTATTTAGTTGTTTACTGCCTCTTACTTCATTCTTTATATCTGTTGGATTAAGCATGTAAGATTCTTGGAAGAGAACATCAAAAGAGAGCATGTTTAAAAAGTAAAAACCATCTCATTTGTGCAGATCATTAGCTTTTTCTTAGCTTTTACATATATACATACATTTTACTCCTAGGTTCTTCATACTCAAGCTCTTGTATTTTCATGCTCCTGGAGTCCCCATCTTAACTAGTTGAAGATTTAGACATTGACTCTTTTGTTCTTTACCCTAATGATGGGTAATCATTATCGGGCTCCGCTTAACACAAGCATAATGTATCAAAACCAATTACAACTACTTCAGTATGCTTTTACACTGTATTATTATTTTTTAATTTCTTTTCAGAAACTAACCAAAATTAAATCATTGATTTTGAATGAGAACTTGAATACTGTTTCTGGTTAAGGTTTACAGGTTTTTTTACTGCATGATGCTGCAGATGCTGCTCTTAAATTTGTTTCACGTAATCTGTGTAGGACATTAGGCAAATTGCCGATCAGTGGAACATTGTTCCTCAAGCAGTTTTGGAATTGATAAAGCTTGTAGATGTTGGAAAGAGTTCGACCACTTTTTCAAAGGAAGATCTTTGCAGGCAATTCAAGGATTGCAAACAGATGTATGAAGTGGAATTTAATACTGTAAATCATAATTCTAAGCCAAAGAAGAGAAGGCTGAAGACTCATGAAAGTGAGGGGAGGGTGGCCATGTGAGATCCAATACCATTTCTAGCCACGCAGCGGATTATGACAGTGACGAAACAGTTGAGATGACAGATGAAGAAATCGACCTTGCTTACAATAACATTGCCTCCAGGATTTGCAGGATAATTGATTCTTCTGTATGTCATTTTGATGTTCTCTCTAGAAGTTGAAGAGAAAACAAAGAATTACATGCCCGGACAAAGTTGCTTCTATCTAGGTATGACAATTGAATTGACTACATGGGGAAAAAAAGAAAAAAAGGGATTCTGCTTAGTCAATTACCATAACAGTTTTGGCATTTCCATGTATTCTTTCATAGATTGGCTGCATTGCTTGCTTACGACTTTCATCTAAGAAGGTGCTTGGTTCAGACAGCTACCCCTACCCCAAATGTGTAATTTTTAAATTTGTCTAGCCTGTAATAACAGTCATTTTTACTTGAGCTGCGATTTATGAAGTCCATCCAGCAGAGAATGTTGGTGTGATCTATTCTTAATTGCTTATGCTTTGGAAATAAATTTTATAGAGAATAAACGTAACCCAACAGTTGGGTTAAGCCTTTGAAAATGATGAGAACAAGAACAAGAACATGCACAGTGATAAAAATATAAAGGCGTTGTGTAATTATTGTGCGAGCCAGTTGTGATTATATATTTCTATATCGGATGTTAATGACATCTAAAATCCTTGAAATATGAAAGGGTAAAGATACAATGGCAGGGGAATTACTCTTTCCAGTTGGTTGAGACTCCTGAAAGTCTGTTAGACGTCAAAGGTAATTCCATTCCCTCTACTATTCTTTCCCATTGTTCTATAAAAAATAAAAACTAAAAATTACATGGGGTGCATATATATATATATATACACGCTTATAATTAGAAGAAATTTTTAGATAGATTTAGTTTATTTAATTAACTAATTCAATCACAAAATAATATATATGTATGTAGTATTCACGTTAACAAATGAGAATATAATAATTAAATGTATGTTACTGTGTAATTGAATTAATTTACGGATAACTATTTAAGAATTTCTCCATAATTAGATATCTCAAAATATACAGGCAAGGAAATTGAAAGCGAAATTTAAATTTATAAGTCGAATAAGCATCATAAGCTTATGGAAAACAACTAAACTATTTTAATATGTAACATAATTCTATATTTTCCTAGAAAATTGCCCCTAAACATCCTCGAAATTTCCAAGAAAACTCCAAAAAGCAAGAGTCTATGTAAATTAATTAATTAATTATAATTATATAAATGAATAAATATATAACATAAGGGGCAAATTTTCACATTAATGGCACTATAATGTCATTCAAAAAGGATTTAACACTGTAATATCACTTTTATTCAGTGAGATTTAATAGATTTATTATACAAAAAACTCCATTTCAAACAAATTAAAAATAATTTATAAATTCCATTCCCCGTGGAAATTATTTTTCCTTTTGACATTTTTATCATAATTAACAAAAGTAGACAGTTTATATTCATGTCATATTTTGATATACTCATAATGCGATAAAAATCAATTTGAACATGATATGATAAATTAATCGTGTCTAAAATTTAAAATGATGACATGATCTACTTTTTTAAATAGGTTAACACAATATGATACTTTTAACACAATTAATTTATAAATCGAATCGAATTAATATAATATAATTGGATATGATCTATTGACATGTTATGACCCAATATAATAAATAGTGATACAACCTATTTAGCTAGCATTTTAAATAAAATTCATCATATCAATTTTGAAATAAAAAAATTCAAATACAGTTAACTAATATTAACACAATAATATATTAAAATATATAAATCATATATCCACAAAATAATTAAACTATGTAAACTATTTAGAAATAAATATCTTTTTAAAATATCTTAATCAAAATATAAACTAAAATTAATTAAAGTAAAATATAACTAATATTGTTTATCATTCGATAGTTAATGTATTTATAAATTATAAATATGTCGAATTAAAAAGTGTTAATATAACATAAATTATTAAGGGATTAAAAATATTTTTTTCATGTTAACAGGTTAATCCCGATATGATAAGTTTAATATATTTATTGAATTAACACAATGATAGTATCAACACTATAAACTCCCATCCTAATCCACTTATTTCGTATTGAATTTTTATTGTGTTTGTTATTGACACCCTCTAATTAACCCCAATATAGACTAAAAGGTGAAAACAGAAACCGATAGTAACTAGTAATAGATCTATACATTAAAAGCAGAGTCGAAATTATTATATTAAATACAAAAAAAGTCATTGACAACTTCTTCCCATGAATAAGTTGTTAATGACTTTTTTTTATGGGACACTCTCAGATGCTTTTATTCTCTAATATGTAAGCCTTATTTCTTTTTTTTTTTTCATTTTTTTTACACTTCTTTGCTTTTTTATATAATTTGTTTTGTTGGATTTTCTTCATTTGATAGAAAATATCATCAGGTATGTGAAAAAGAACAAATTATATAAAAATTTCCTAAAATTTTAATAAAATTACAGCAAAAATTAATTTTAAAAAATTAATAGTGCAATACATCACATAATTTTTACATATTTGAGATATTTTTGTATAAATTATCGAGAATTTCGTATACATTATAATAATATTTTATAAGAGTTTAAAATTTATACTTATTACCAATAATTGTAATTATATGATGAATTAAAATATCAGTTTTTATAACTGTTATGTTAAATGACATTTTTATCAAAAGAATAAAAAAAATATATTGTTAGTTTTTTAAAAATTCATTTCTAATTATAATTTATTAAAATTTTAAAAAGTTTTATACAATTTGTTCATGTGAAAATCATTAATTTTTTTATAAAAAAAGTTTTTGTATTTTTTTATTAACTATATTTTTTATTAATTATATTTTTTACAAAATTATATTATTTGTACTATTTTATTTTTTATATTATTTACTGCATTTAGTGTTTATATTTTATATTATTTAAAATATTTAATGTCTAAATTTTTTTCTAGTTACTTGGAAAATGAGGGAGACATTAATTTGGGCTACGAGCGGGCAGAGTCTGAGAAAAGAAAAAAAGAAGGTTATTATTCAGACTCAGTGAGTGGAGTATCAAGATCAGTTTACTGCTACTCGTTTTCAGTGGTCGCAGGAGTAGGGTTGCCTTGCAGTAAATAAACGCCACCACTCCTCCTTTCTTCCCGTTTCTCCATTTTTGTTGCTACGCAGCCTTCTGCTCTCTGACTATTCATAAAACCTTTTCCTTTAAAACCCTATCTCTCTCTCATTCTCATTCATTAACAATGGGGGCTTCTTTGCCTCCCAAAGAGGCTAACCTCTTCAAGCTCATCGTCGTAAGTACCGATTCTGTTTCTCTATTGACCCTTTTTGTGAGGTTTACTTTTTTAACTGCTATTCTGAATTATGCTACGATCGGTGTCACTATCTATTCTAGTTAGTTGTTAGTCCGATTGCCTCCTCTTTTGTTGTTTTGAAATTATAGAAATTGAATGAATTGGATAGAGATGCTCAGGGTTCTGTTATTGTTGTTGTTGTTGTTGTTGTTCTTCTTCTTCTTCTCTTTTTCTTTTTTTTTTCTCTTGTTTTCGTTGAGGAAGCTGTGTTGTTTCTGCAGTTTTATAGATTTAGAGTTGAAATTTAGGGTTTTGTTTGTGGAAATTTGGACTTCCAGTGGGTTTTTGGATTTACTGACTTTGATAATTTGATGGGTATTAAAGAGTCTGGCTTGGATAAATTCTACTGGGAAGTTTGATTTTTCAAGTGTCTTCTACTAATTATCTGCATTTACATGTTAGCGCTTTGTTCTTCTAGCCGAAATGAAAGAATCATAGATGAAAAGAAATGGCTGTTAGCTTATGGGTGGTTCTGAGTTTATTTTCATCAAGTAAATGGAAATGGAATTTTCCTGTATGCATATGTATTTGCACTGATTGCACATGTAAGATATTAATACACATGTTGAGATATCAATTTAAGCCCAAAGTCAATGATATGAATTATTCAGATTGACAGTAAGTCACTTTCTGATTTGTTGGGGGAATTGTACCATGACTGTTCACTTATGGACTCGTTAACTTCTATGTAGTATCTGATTTACCAGTTATTTAAGATATTTCATATGTCGTAATTAATAACTCTTAAGAATTTTGTCATTGTTGTTGGTTAAGCATTATTATTATTTTTTGACTTGCTATAATGCTTCCATGTTTTAAGTTATATATGATGATTTTCTTTTTTTTTTATCTTTTAATATATTTTGGTGATGAAATTTATCTAAACTGTGAACCTTGCGGTCATTTGCTTTACTATTTGTTGAAACTTGATTTTTTTTTCTCACTTAATCATTGCAGAAATCGTATGAAACTAAACAGTATAAGAAGGGACTAAAAGCAGCAGATGCTATATTGAAAAAGTTTCCAGATCATGGAGGTATTTCTTTTCTTTAGTGAGAATATGAAATTTGATGTTAGCTAACATTGTAAATTTGAATTTTTTAACTGCTGCTGTTGAAATGATGGTTTCCATCTTTATAACTCTGGTGAACAACCTTATGTGTGCATGACTTCTGCATAGACTGTTGCTGTGGCCTATATGTTTCTGCATCTCTGACCTTATGGTTGCTGCGAAAATTTCCTAGTCCCAATTCCTTATTTGTTTTTTTTAATAGCATTTATAATGTGAAATTCATTATTTTTGTCCTTTCTCTAAATTGAAATTTCATACAAATTTATCAGTAGAATATCCTTACTTTTGTAATCCTTATACTGCTTTACCAGATTTGATGAGTTCTTATATATATATTTTTAATTCCCCATGCTTTTCTTTCCACTAGAAACTTTATCAATGAAGGGGTTGACATTGAATTGCATGGATCGTAAATCTGAAGCATATGAACTTGTCCGGCTTGGTTTAAAGGTTGAACTATTTCCTCTGATCATTATAGCGCTTAATGCTGTTTGTTTGCTCAAATCATTTTCTATTGATATGGTATTGGGCTTATTTTTTTGTTTTCTCTATGCAGAATGATCTCAAAAGTCATGTTTGCTGGCATGTTTATGGTCTTCTTTATAGGTCTGACAGAGAATATAGAGAGGCTATCAAATGTTATCGAAATGCACTGAAAATAGATCCAGACAACATTGAAATATTGCGGGACTTGTCACTGTTGCAGGTATGTATTCAATTATCTTTAAGGCTGTACAAATGCCGGTTCAAGCTAATGAGCCTGATAAACATGAACATAAATTGACAATTTATATTGAAATAGGTTGGTTGTGGTTTGTGATAAATGTAAAACTGAATTTTCCAGGATTTTTACATGTTTCCCTCTGAACAAGTTGAACTGTTCGGTAATGTTCAATATTAATATAGTAAAACATCAATAATATATTCTCTTAATATAATGAAGAATGTCATAAAGAAGCTTTAAGTCTTGATCATATTGTCTCTCCTGCTATTTCTTTTTTGTGAAGGTTCCCTATAATCTTTCTGGAGACAAACTTTACATTACAATCCTACTCCTGGGCAATGATTTCTTATTATGGCCTATTAAATTCTTTATTTTCTTTCCTTTTCAATTTCCTCTCTCTCTCTCTCTCTCTCTCTCTCTATATATATATATATATATATATATATATATATTGTTTTTCCAATATTTGCTGTCCTTTTCTTATGAATTCGTTACTTGTGATGTTTTTCATGATTTTGTTTTCAAGTATGTGACTCTGGATTTAAGATAATTAACATAATTTTTGTTTCTGAAAGTCTATAGCTTGTTGAATTTGTTCTTGTTAATCAACAATGCGTTTGTCACATTTTCTCATACTCAGTTTTTATTTTCTTAGGAATTTTTACTTTCTTATTCTCCTCTTTTTTCCAGGTTAGGAATTGCTTAGTGTTTTTCTTGTAAACAAAGTCTTATCAATATGAATTGTTTATATGTTAGACCTCATCAGAATTATCTTGACAGTTTCATCCGAAACCCATTGACAGTTTTGTGGTCTAAAGTCTAAAAATTGCTCAGGTGAGGTTCATTTTGCTTATCATGCTTAACCTACACAATTGAGCCAAATTACACAGTACAACCTAATGATCTTTCACTTATAGTGGTCTATGACACAAGTAAAGAGATTCTTGGAGGAAAACAACCAAGATAAGTAGTGATCTAAGCTGGATCTTCAGCTTGTGCACATAGTTCATTATCCTTGTTCCAGTGAAATTCCATTTAGCCAGTTCTTTGTTCCAAACTAGTGCCATTTTCATTGGGCAGCATATGCAGCTGCCTTTTTTCTAGTTCTGGGAATTGCTTGGTGTTGTCTTTTCTCATAATACACAGTCTTTGTCAATTAGATCTCATCCGGACAACCAGTTCCTCAATTTGATTAGTATTATTTATCTGAAATTCAATACTAACCATCCACCTTGACAGTTCAGCTGGGCAAGTTGTTTCTGTGCGCTTACAATGCTCCAACTTGTTTATAGATTTTTGTTGCATTTCTCTTGTATGTTGCAGGCACAAATGCGGGATTTGACCGGTTTTGTTGAGACCAGGCAACAGCTTCTAAGTTTGAAACCAAATCACCGCATGAATTGGATTGGCTTTGCTGTTGCTCACCATTTAAACTCGAAGTATAGTTTAATCTTTGTGTACAAGATATCTTATTCTTTCATTCATTGTCAGAGGTTCTTAACATCTTATAATAACTTATGAATTTTCAAGAAATTGAAAATCCTAAGCATGTGGATTACAATATTATATCTTGATAAATACCTGATATAGTTGGGCTTAATTTTTCTTCCTCTGCTCAATTGGAATTTTCCTTTTTATTGATGCAAGGACGTACAATCCATCTTTTTTTCTTTAATTTTATTCTCTTTTTTTGTTTAAACTGAAAGGTATCATGTTATTTGCCAGTGCTTCTAAAGCAGTTGATATTCTGGAAGCATATGAAGGGACATTAGAAGAAGATTATCCTCCAGACAATGAACGTTGTGAGCATGGGGAAATGCTTTTATACAAGGTATTCAGATACTTCATACCTATAGCTCATATTTCCTTGATACATCCTTTTACTTGTCAGGTGTTTCATGTTGGATTTGGTTTGTTCATTTCGTCTGTTATAACTTGTCAAATAAATTTAGCTCATAGTTGCTGATATATTTTTTCACTTTGTTGTTTTACATTAGACTTCTTTTGTTCAGTTCCTGTGTTATATCTTGTAAAAAAAATACAGAATGGATGAATTTGTTGACTGTAACTGCAGCATTATTAATTGTTTTTGGATTCTGATCTCTTATTTCTGATGTATTTGTGGCATAAGTATCTCAGTTTAAGCTGGAAGCTTTGATTTTAAACTGAAGCTTAATCTATTGACTAAATACGGTGTTGAAATTGCACAATGTTCTTAAATGGGTGAAAATTGAGATGTGCATCTTTTTACTGGAGGTGATGTTTGCAGGTCAATCTATATTAGGCGTTCACATATGATATTACTAGTAATGTCATGTCTTGTATGGCATGGTTCGGTTAGTTTAGATGAGCTGAAGTTTCCCTCACATTGGTTGTGTGAATGAGAGAGAAGTGCAACGAGTTCATTGGTTGGAAATGAGAGTTTGCATTAGAAAAGCATATGTATAACTCACATCATGTTCTTTTCCTCCTGGACATGTTTTAATACAGAATTAATGTTATCTAGAGTTTGCAGCAGTCGGTGTAGCTTCTGAATTGACCTTGTTTTTGCCTATGCTTTTGAGTATCTTGTCAACTTCCATAGATAATACAAAAAATATAAAGAGTTATTTTATTTTATTTTATTCTTTCTAAATAATTTTTGTTATCATCTTTTCTTGTGAGGACTAACCATTTAAGCCAGTGGTGCATGTGAATTTCCCTTTTCTAAAATTGTGTACCGAGTACTGATACTGAATTGCAAATATTGTTGGACATCTCAGTTGATTGAATTTCGTTTATTTTGCATTTTCTTTTACATCCAGATCTCTTTATTAGAGGAATCAGGTTCTCTTGAAAGAGCTCTTGAGGAGTTGCACAAGAAAGGGTCAAAAATTGTCAGTATATTTTGCATGTTACTTTGTGACTGTATACTAACCCTTAAACTTAATGAACTTTGAGCAGATGCTGATAATTATGCTCAATATTGTAATTTAGGTTGATAAATTGGCATACAAAGAGCAAGAGGTTTCCTTACTAGTGAAGCTTGGTCGCCTTGAAGAGGGCACTGAATTGTATAAAGCATTACTTGCCTTGAATCCTGACAATTACAGGTGATTTCTTTGGCTTATTTATTTATTTTTGCATCTAGAAAGTAGACATCCATCTATCTCTTGCAAATGGTGCAGCGTGTGATATGTGTGTGCGTATAGGCCTTTTATGTCCATGTTGCCACTAGTTGAACTTTGCTGAATGGTTCTTGAAGTTTAAAATGTAACAACAAATTGCATAGAATACATAGTTGTTGTAATTGCTGCTTGGTTATTGCTATGTGTCTTTGTGAGGACATTACTTGTTTTCATGTGGTGCCTTTAGCCAAAAAATGCAAAATTTTAATAGTATACTATTTCATTTGTTTTGCTTCATTGTTTCTGTTAAATTTATCCTTTCCAGATCTATTGGTGCTCTGCAACATGCATATTGTTTTCTCATTTAATTTATTAAGATATTATCTTGCTCCTTTTTGAATGTCGAGTTATTTTTTTTTGGAAGCTCAGTTTGGCTAAGATTTTATCACCTGTCTTGGAGGATCTCGTCAGTTATGATAATGCTGCAAGTATCACACATTTGTCTTGTTGTAGTCTTCATATTTTTTATGTTTAGCATGATGATGTTCAATAGGTGCTGGAAGGAAAATAAATGCAAACTAGAATAAATACCTAACATGTTTGTCTTTGAAGGTTGATTATGAAACCAGTTAGCAAACTTTTTTCTCCATCTTCCCCCATGGAGATATGTGTTAATATTGGTTTATGTCTACCTTTAAGAATAAATCTAATATTGCCATTTCCTTTCTTCTGTTCAGATATTATGAAGGTCTACAAAAATGTGTTGGATTGGACTCAGGAAATGGCCACTATTCTGCTGATGAAATTGATAAATTGGATGACTTGTACAAATCACTCAGCCAGCAGTATAATTGGTCATCTGCAGTTAAGGTGGCACATGTTCTCACTATATCAAGGGATATTTAATGTTCCCTGTTTGGAGTAGAAGTTTAATGATTGGCTTGCTGAATTTAAAAATCTCTTCCTCTCATTTGAACTCTGGTTCTGTCCTAACCAACATTCGAGAGAATATGTAGAAGTTATGTGGCATCTAGCAATAATGTTCACCCACTCACCCACCCTTGTGTGCGCACAAAAAAATCAGTGGTGTATTTTTGGGTTTACACTTACCTTTCTCTTTCATCTGCAGAGAATACCGCTTGATTTTCTACAAGGAGACAAGTTTCGTGAAGCTGCTGACAGATATGTTAGGCCACTGCTTACCAAGGTATTGATTGCTATATTTAAAAAAAAAAATCCCTTTTTTCTGGGGCAGAATAATGTGTTATCTTTGTGGTGCTTTTAGGGCGTTCCTTCATTATTCTCTGATCTTTCTCCGTTGTATGATCATACTGGCAAGGTGAGTTTTTGACATTTAGTTTTTGGGAGGTTGTAAAATTATTTGTTGGTTTGGTGAGATACAGTTTGCTGTCATGACTTTTATGCAGGCAGGCATATTGGAAAATCTTATTCTTGAGTTGGAGCATTCAATTCGGACGACTGGGAGATACCCTGGGAGGTAATTTGTGCCTTGGACCATTATATGAATTTTTTTCCCTTCAAATGGTGTTTATTATGTAGGATGTTGAAACTTGATTAAAAGGCAGAAGGAAACTGTGGGAAACATGTAGTGGCTCTGGCTCTTTTGTTAAGACTTTTAGATTAACACACTTTATGCATGTTTATTGTTTGGGACAGTTTTTTTTATGAGTAGTACCAAATATTCTTCTTTGTTTTATCTGCTGAGAATGGTGAAAAAAATGTGAGAGTAATGAAATTTTCATGAGTTGACAAGTTATGTGTTTTCTATTTCTTGTTGCATGATATGTTTGTTAAACAAATAAGTTTTGTCAAGATTATATGACTTCAGTATTTTTTTCTTGTTGTAGCAACTTAGAGTCGAAATAATGGGTGGTAACCATAGAAATGATTACAGAGTGAGTCATCTTGCAGTTAGAATTTCCCTCTTGTTAGTTTCTAGTCTGTATTATATATACATCTGGAGGGACATATAAGCAACCCATTATTGTTATAACTGTGAAAACAAATTAAACTGTATTACTCCCTCTGTTCCATTTCAAGTGTCTGTTAAGGTTATGGCTCAAAGATTAAGGACATCATTAAAAAACCTTAGTTCTAACAAAAAATACTTTTAATTGACTAAATTACCCTTTAACAGCAATTAAGATAGAAAGGTGATAAGAAGATACAAATGTAGTAGTGATAACATGAAAAGGGTAAAATTGAAAAAAAAAGGTAGTAATTTTTTGAAAAAGGGACTTAAAATTTTTTTTAAGAACAAGACACTTGAAGTGGATCAGAGGGAGTATATTTTAATATGTCTCTGTTTTTGTCGCTCTATCTTTATTGGGATCCTTGTTACGTGTTGTTTTTGGTACTGAGGTGCAGGGAAGAAAAGGAGCCTCCTTCAACCCTTATGTGGACCTTATTTTTCTTGGCTCAGGTTGAGTATTGGTCAATTGACATAATGCATTATTATTCTCTTCTTTTCATCTCTCTGTAAGAATTGTTTGTCCATCTTTGTTATAATGCAGCATTATGATAGACGGGGACATTATGACATTGCTCTCACAAAAATTGATGAGGCTATAGAACACACTCCAACTGTGATTGATTTGTATTCAGTCAAGGTTAGTCTGATTATCAATACATAAATGCAAATTTTGATGTGTAGGCTTCATGTTATTAATCTCATCCTGTTAACCTCTATCGGTTTTGATTTTTGATTATGGAATGTGATTTTTTTTTTTTAATTTTACAGTTTCGTTTTCTAGTCTTGTCTCTATGTTGCCTCTTTCTTTTTTTTTTTTAATTCCATTTTGATGGTTGATTTTGTTGCTATCCTATATTTCTGCCTTTTGATTTACATGTAATGGGAAAAAATACAAAGATGTAAAATTTTTATTGTTTAATCCTCACTGCTAAGTTTAGTATGTACTTTATTTTTGGAGTTGAAGTAAACATTGTTTACTAATAGTGGGGTACAAAGGGGTGAAATTGTTGACATGTTCTTGTCTTCTACATAAAAATTCTGTGTGATATCACAGAGCCGGATTTTGAAGCATGCTGGTGATTTGGCAGCAGCTGCAGCATTGGCTGATGAAGCAAGATGCATGGACCTTGCAGATCGCTATATAAATAGTGAATGTGTCAAACGTATGCTGCAGGCTGATCAGGTTTTGAAGCTGTAATTTTTTTTTTCTGAATTTAATTCCTACATGTTATTGTTGGTTTTAGTGCTTTTGTGTGTAGTTTTTTCTGTGCAATTGTGATTTACATGGAACTCCTTCTTGAAGATTGCTGTGGCAGAAAAGACTGCTGTATTGTTCACTAAAGATGGGGATCAGCATAACAACCTTCATGATATGCAGTGCATGTGGTGTGTCTGTTTACTTCCGACACTGGCTTTGTACTTAGGGTTCATAATATGTTTTCATCCTACTAAGTATTGAATGCTATTCTATGTTGAAAGGTATGAACTTGCTTCTGGTGAAAGTTACTTCCGTCAAGGTGATCTTGGACGTGCTCTAAAGAAGTTTCTAGCTGTGGAGAAGCACTATGCTGATATTACTGAAGACCAATTTGACTTCCATTCCTATTGTCTAAGGAAAATGACTTTACGTGCTTATGTTGCAATGCTTAAATTTCAAGATAGGTTGCATTCACATGTGTATTTTCACAAAGCAGCAGCTGGAGCTATCAGGTTGAACACTTCTTTGAGAACCAAGATAATTATATCATCATGTATTTCTTTTTACCATTTGTCGATTTGATGGTGCCTTAACAATTAGATCTTGTCTCTTTTTAATGTGATGAACGGACTATGGCTGTTGTCTGATATTGTTTGAATTGGTTTCCTCTAGTGTTATACTTTTTATTTTATTTAGTTTATCTTATGTGATGTTTGCTTGCTGTGGTCATGTGATGGTCGAGTGGGAGAGTTCTATCAGGAAAGCTTTTGTGTTTTGCTGTACTATTGTGGTTTTGGCTTCATTTTCAGATTAGTTGATTATTGCCTCTCGATGCCAATTGGTTAAAAATCTTTTTTCACAGGACGAAAAAAAGGATAAATTTGGTTGCCTAGATATTGTGGAGCAGGGTTTTGCTCTGCTTGTTACTTATGCTCCTACTAGATCGTGGTATGACAAATGCCCTTTTTGGGTCACTGGCTGTCATTGCCTGTGATGCCCTGAGGGAAGGTAGATGATGGTATATTGTCAGTCACCTTGACTTGCACCCTAATGTCTTGCTTGTATTGGTGTTATAACATCCTTAAGGTGGACTTGATGTCGGCAAGAAAAAAAATTGTGATCCTGTTAGGAGCTTTTCCATTTTGTGCAAGTGATTAGTGTGTCAAAGGCGGTGGAGGCAAAAATGAGAATGCAAGTCAGATGATTTGAGCTTATTCTTACAAAGGATGGGGAAATTTTTTGATTGGACAGGGGGGTAAAAGGTTTTCTGGCTACTGAATTTGGATGAGGGATGCTGCTCACCAATCTGAAATCTAGGTGATGCTGGAGTGGGTTTTAAGTCAGTGGGGCCTAAATTTTATATGATCAATAAAAAATTTAAAAAGCGCATTTTTTTTATGAGAAGTGGGTCATTGTTTTTTATTTTCATTCTTTAGTGGGTTCATTCATAAATTTCTAATGGGATTTAAATAAAGAAAATATAAATTCATAGGGAAAAACTATATTGTTTTTCATGTGAGTGGGGTCAATAAGCCCCCCATTTCAAGTAATTTAAATAGGCATTTGGATGGCAGCTCCCTTGCATCAAAGATATGTTGGGATTTTCTGAAAAGGTGCAAAGTTTGCCTCTGTTTGAAAATAATTATGGATTGATGTTGTGCATGCCCAAAGTCGATTTGCAGTTTTGTTGTGGCAACCTTAGACTATCAGGGTTTTCTTGTAGTGTATATGGGTCTTCACTTAATTGCAGCTGCATTTCGCTCTTTTATTATGTTAGTATCTTATTTGATTTTTTTGGTCTGTGCATCATCTCTTTCATGCACTCAACTTTGAGGTTATTTTGGCTACCTCATATTTATGGTATAAATTTTGAGTCACAGATGTTACATAAAATTGTATGATTCTCCCTCTAAGTCGATAACTGAAGAGGATGAAATGTTAAAGCTGCTGCCTTCTCAGAAAAAGAAGATGAGACAAAAACAAAAAAAGGCAGAAGCTCGAGCTAAGAGAGTATGTTAATCTGTATCTTGCTTCTGGAGCTTGATTCTGTTGAAAACAGTTTATTTATTTATTATATATCTTCTCTTCTTCAGGAGGCAGAGGTAAAGACTGAAGAATCAAGTGCTAGTGCTATCTCTAAATCAGGTAAACGGCATGCCAAACCTGTAGATCCAGATCCAAATGGGGAAAAGTTGTTGCAGGTTAGTTCTAGACCTTGTTGATTTATTTTTTCTGAGCTTTAACTGCTGTGAAGGCTTTTACAGCTGTTCAAGAATATTTCTTTCTCTGATCTTGTGTGAATTACACCGTCTGACATGGATAATTAATTGTTAAGGTTGAAGATCCATTGTTGGAAGCCACAAAGTACTTGAAACTGCTTCAGAAGAACTCACCTGATTCTTTGGAGACTCACTTGCTTTCATTTGAAGTAAATATGAGAAAACAGAAAATTTTGCTTGCCTTGCAGGTATTTTTGTCTCTAATTTTCACCAATGGGATCCTTTGCATTTAATTGGTTTTGCCCTGTCTTCTGCATTGGAAGCGTGTCACTATATCTCTGTCATTACATGGGCCGAATGACATAAAGCAGACAATCTATGTTATGACAAATAAACAACTTCTGGTTTTGTTTTATTTCCCTTTTTGTAGGCTGTGAAGCAATTGCTGAGGTTGGATGCTGAAAACCCGGATTCACATCGTTCTTTGGTATTTAACGTTCCTTGTAGAATAAGTCATTGAGCTCCTATTGTTTTCATTTTTGAAGTCCTTGGCTGGTTGTGCTGATTCTTCAGATACATAAATTATTAATTGCATAATGGATGTAACAGGGCTTTTTAACTGGTTTTGAAAGTGAACTTTGTTGGCTGCAGATAAGATTTTTCCATAAAGTGGGCTCCACGCCTGCTGATTCTTCAGATACATAAATTATCAATTGCATAATGGATGTGCTACCTGAGTAATAGGGCTTTTTAACGGATTTTGAAAGTGAACTTTTTGGCTGCAGATAAGATTTTTCCATAAAGTGGGCTCCATGCCTGCTCCAGTAACAGATACAGAGAAACTTATTTGGAGTGTTTTGGAAGCAGAGCGCCCGTCAATCAGGTTCTTTTAAAAATATTTCTTTTTCTTTTTCATATTTTATATGCATGTATCCTTCTTTTGGAATAATGCTTATTGTTAGATTCATGCTTATTGTTTAATTGGGTTGTAGTTTGTGCATTACATGTTAAGTCTTCTTTTGTTTGTTTGTTTATTTTGCAGTCAGTTGCATGAAAAATCTCTGGTTGAAGCACACAAATTTTTCCTTGAAAAACATAAAGGTTATCTCCAACTTGCGAAAATAGTTGCACAAATGCTCAGATGGACTCTTCTGTGGTTTTTTACACTGACTTTCTTATTTTCTGCAGATTCTTTGATGCATAGAGCTGCAGTTGCAGAAATGCTGTTTCTTCTAGAGCCTAACAAGAAATCTGAGGCTATTAAATTCATCGAAGATTCAAGCAACAACATTGTGCCATCGTAATGCTTCTCAGCAATTTGAGCTTTTATCTAAATTATTCGATATTCAAAGCTGAATTATAATTTAAACTTTTATAATTTTTTTTTTCGTTTTTTCACTCAGAAATGGAGCACTTGGACCTGTCAAGGAATGGAGACTCAAAGATTGCATTGCAATCCACAAACTGTTGCTAACATCTCTTGTTGACAATGATGCCGCATCAAGTAAGAATCTAAATTTAACTTGAACGTGTGCTTTGTGGATATTTGGATGCAAGTGAAGGTGCCAAAATCTGTAATATTGTTAATTAGTGGTTAATAGATCTCAGTAGGTTTCCATACTATTGCATGTGACTAACAAGCTTTTTCTGTGTTGATGTGTTTAATCATTATCAACATTTCTGCATCTTTTGTCACATTGATCACAGCTTCATGAAGTTTGGCAAGTAGTGCAATTTACACTACCATGATTTGGCACTGCCATGCACTAGTCTTAATTTCCCACATTTAAACAGCTCTAGCTGTGGATATAAAGTACGTCCTATCTGTTAGTTATTATTAATGTGGCTGTTCTTTTTATTATTATTATTATTATTATTATTATTGTTGTTGTTGTTGTTGTTGGTGGTGGAAGGGAAAAAGGGAAGTAGGGAATTGATTTTCTCGATTTTTGTTTGCCTTGGATGAAAAAGTAAAAGTGGTGAATTTGATTGTTTGCTCTTGGTATTAAATTGTCATCTTTTGCAGGGTGGAAGGTGCGCTGTGCTGAGTACTTCCCCTGCTCTACATACTTTGAGGGAAAGTGCAGCTCCGTCATTCCCAATTCAGTGTACAATCAAGTGGGCAAGAACCATGAGAATGGGAATGCAAGCCATCCTGGAGGTAATAACATTTCAGATTCCATTGCATCAAATGGAAAGCTAGAGAGTTTCAAGGACCTCGCCATCTGAATATGATACCGAACGCAAGCATGCAGCGGCAGCTAACACATAAATGCTCTATGATTTAGTTGGTAGATCGCATAACCAAACAGCAGCTGGAAGGTATTTTTAGATTATATTTGGTTTGCGGCTTACTGAGGAGGGCCATTTGGGGTTATGCACAAGTGATGTCAGTTCCCTGTACTGTTTGCTTTGATGCCAAATTTTCTATTTTCAGCAGTAATACATGGCCCAATTGTTGAATGCATTCATTTGCAATTGTGTATAACATACTTTCATTTGTGTTCTCTAGGGTTTGATTTTCTTTTGATTTAACTCACTAAGAAGTGCGATCTTAAACAAGGGTGGCTCTATGGGTTTTCACCACACTTGGAGGTTATAATATTTTATCCTTTAGGTCAGGGGAGCACGCGACAGAAATTTTTTTGAGTACTGGTCCTGCATCCGGTCAGCATAGAACGGTTTCTAATAGAGCTGATCTCCGGAGCTTGTTGTACCCTTTTTTCCATTCTATTAACTGTTATTTCATGTATAAACATTAATATTGTGAAAAATTTTGCTACAAGATTCATACGATAGCATAGCTGTGATAAATTTTATTGTTTTAGAAATATGCATTTACTTGTATCTGTGGATGTTGGATACTTAGAAACTATAGCTTTTGATTCTCTTGTCTCGACATTGGATGCCCTCCTATTCGCTAGCTTTCTTCATGAACCTGAGAATGTTAGAATGGGATGAATTTGCAAAATCCATAAATTCTCGTCGTCTTTTGTCAACGGTGATGGCATAATACTAAGTAAATGTAGTTGGATTGACAGTTGCAACAGGGACCCGGTGAAACTTATTAGAGTGTTTTCTAATTTCTCATAACGCTAGCAGGCTTTACTTTTTCTTTTCCCCACGAGTCAAAATTTTTATAATAATAAGACAAAACATATACGAATTTCAGAAAAATAAATACTCTTAATGTGTTGGACAGTTGTATGCAATATTGTTGCACAGTTGTTTGAATCCGAGACGGTTTTTCTGTTAACATGTAAAATTATTAAAAATTCTATTTATCTAGTATTTACTCTATCGTAATGAGATTTGAACTCATGAATACCTACATTTTAAGAAATATAATGGTTGTCGTCATTTTTTTTATTATTCATGTCATTAATAGTTTTAATTGAGTCGAAAGTGATTCTTTCAATATTATAAAGCAAATCGAAATTTGTCTCACCACTTACTGTTACGCCCCTCTTCATCTCATGTAAACTTCTTTCCTCGGACAAGTTGAAGTCAAAGTTAGCAATAAATTTTTATAGGTACAGATGACAAATGTTACAAAAAATAACCTGGTTAAAATATCAGGTCCGTCATGAACTGCTCCATTCACACTTTGTAATGTATTAATACATGGTGATAGTGTAGAGCTAAATCAATCCTTAAAATTTGCCTAAAAAACAGAGCTGGTGCTTTAAAACCCAATCCATGCAAGAAAAATCCTGCCAAGTTTGCTTGTGAATGGCACCAGTTAGAGACAACGTTGCTGTTTTAAGTTTTTACCATAGCAAAGCATCTTGGTTATTTTCAGCTTTTACCATAGCAAAGGTTGTATCAGGTAAAGAATCAAGATGCTATATTGTGGAGTCACAAAATATATATAGAATTGGAAGGTAATGCTACGGCCCAAAACAATTTACATCTCTCCTTTGCAAATGAATTTCACTTTTAATACATATAATATCAAACAAAGAAATTCGTTTGTAAATGACTCCAAAATGGATTTGAACCAAACAGGGTGCAAAAACAAATTTTAGTTTGCCGAGGGTGTCCTTCAGAACTATCTACCCAAGCTTGCAAGTAGAATCCATTATCCATTACTATTATTTCAATTGCTTTAGTGTTGACCGGAGTCTCTGGCTGATAATGGAGCACTGCTGGTTTCACCAAGCTCACTTTTACAGAGAGGACATGTCGCATTAATCTTCAACCACTTATCCACACAGTCCACATGGAAGACATGTAAGCAGGGTAGCTCTCTCAGCTCATCATTGTCAGCATATTTATTCAGGCAAATGCAGCAGATCTGTACTAGGACAGAAGCAATCACCAATATTAGGTTCACCATTCTCACCTTGAAACAAATATGATTATATAGTACTTAATCACAAACAGAAAAGAAAAGATGCAAATTTCTGGTTTTTCATTTCGAGACAAATGCAAAAACTTTAAATTAATTGGCCAATAAAGTACTTAATCACAAACATGTGTGCATTATATGTTGTATTATCTAACTTGATAGGACAAGGGGAAAAAAAGGTACCCAAATCTACATTCGATGGGAACTGTCTAATCTACACATTCAGCATTCTTAATGATCCTTTGATGAAGACTGATTGATTTTGGCTGGCACGAGAACATTAATGTACACATTAACTATTGTATCAATGTGCTCTTTATTCCCTCATCTTTCCATCCCACTTTTTTCTAGGGTTTACGCTCGAACAAAAGCAGCACATGGAAAAAGTTCACAGAGCTCATGTCTGCTGGATTCTCTCACTAGCTCCAAGTCCAGATTCGGTTAAGCAGTTGAATATTTAAGTGTCCCTGAGGATTCATGTCTATGGTAGTAGATGAATCACAAAATTTGCTGAGACATCAATGACAACTTAATAGAATATTATACAAGTAATTGCAATATTTAGAACTTAACAAGATATCTTATTTATCACTTGATACTAAACTTTAGTTTTAACAAATTAAATTAAATCAAACAAATCAAGTTATTTTGCAAAAAGAAAAGGAAAACTATAATATGAAACTAAAAATATAATAATGCATGTATCATATCAAAACAACAGTAGCTAAATGCAGAATCGAAAATGAGTCAATATGCGAAGGAAGAAAACTAAAAGCAATATGTTCAAAACGAATATGGATTTCACAGGAGTTTTTATTCATTAAGGAGTTATTTTATCATGAAATAGAAGCTATGGAAGGGATTTAGTTCCTCATGCATCCATGAAGTACGAGGAACTAGTGATATTCTGAACATGAAGAATAAGGGCACAAAATATAGTAGGTCCATAAAGAATGCATATCTACAGGTCCAACATTGAACTTACTGCATCTTCTCCTGATATGGCACGCTCCTTTTCTGTCCCTGCAGCCAAGATTCCACCATCACCAGTCTCTAAGTTTTCATGACCAGTGGCATTCTCACTCTTCTGTAACTTGAACTTGTAGGTTGGCAAAGTATTGATGGATTCCATGGTGGCTCCTCTGGTTTGAGAAAATTCTTCCCGAAAGCCCAAGAGATATATTATGCAAGGCAAGCAGCAACAAATCGTTGCACATAATATGAATGGCATTGCATATCCTATACAGCTAAAAGTAAGGAACACTATACACAATCTGCAAGGAAGCCAAGAACCACCTAAGGAACTCCACCAAGGCAAAATTAAATAAAACACGAAGAATAGGGGTCAGTAAATCTCACTTGTACAATTTGGGAGCATCAGTAGGAGAAGAATGACCACCAAAAATCCACACATTGCCCACGACAAACCACACCGCAAAGAAGCAATCTAGAGCCATCTTGAAATGGTCCATTAATCCATTGAGACTGATAGTCAGAAACCAAATTTCATCAATGAAAACATCAACAAATTGAAAATGAGACTACTATCTTCCTGAAAATCAAATTAAACTGGTTACAATTTGACCTTAGCTTCTAATGTTTGATAAGTCCTCTGATATAACTACAACTTAGTTATTGCCCTTCTTGCCAATGATGCATCAATTTCACAATGCATACCCCACAACAACAATTAACAAATGGAAATCAGAGCATTACTAGTATAACAAAATGAATGGCCCAAAATTATTTAAAAAATGAGAGATTACCGTGCACTGAAGGTTCTTGGGGTTTGACCATCACTTGTGGTTAATTCTATGGAGTGAAAATTTTCATCTTCTGAAGCTTGATTAGCAGAAATGGCTGTATATGTAGAATCAGGAGGATTGCTTGGGGAAGAGTCTTGATGAGACCAAACAGGATCTTGCTGGGCACTCTGGTTGCGGTTATGAAAACGCCAATAAAGAATGGGAAGTGTTGCGACACAACCAGATGCATAACCCACAACCCATGCAAATAATGGGGCTTGTGGATTTTCATTTGTTGACAATGACAAAACAACAACAGATGCTATAATCTGACCCACAGTGACAATTAGCTCAATCGAAATCCATAGCCCGGAGTTCAATGGGCTCCGGCGGCGATGATCATACCCATCACCCCTCCTTGCAAGGGTAGAATTTCTAGAGTTAGGTCTATTTATGGAAGATGCAGAATTTTGATGAGTGGGGCCAATTGTGCTACTTGATGACCTATCTTCATGCTGCGGCAAGTCTATTTCAGAATGTTGACCAATGTGAGATGAGGTCAATGAAGCATCATCATTTCTTGTTATGTCAATTATGTGCTCATGATCATTATGACTTTCCCTCCGCTCCATCAGCAAAGGATATTGGTCAGTTTGGGCGTAGCTATTTGGTTCCAAAGAAGTAGCATCCATCTAAGTCTGAAAACTGACTTAGAAAGCATGAAAGCATTGGTTGGAAATACTTTCAACTATTTGCTAAACTTTTCCCCTAAATTCTCTCTCTCAATCAATGAGCTATCTGGTGTTCTCAATGGACTTGACCAAGCACCATGGAACAATAGGCACTGCATATATTTTTAGATTTTATATATATATATATATATTTTGGTTTCCTTTTTAAATAAAAGCTGCCACAAAAACAAAAATAGCATAAATTTCTTAACTTTTCACAAAAAGCAATATCAGCATCATACATAATAAAGATTGGTGATAATATTGATGATCATGCTGCCGCAGAAGTTAAAAATATGAGGCAGACCTGGATCACCAAAGACACATAATGAAATAGTAATAATCAGACAAAATAGCAACTACACCAATATATATAATAAACATATAACTTACTTTCTAAATTTAACAACATATCAACATAATAAAAAAAGAAAGGTAACAGCACAAAAAAAATACAGAGTAGATTGAATAAAAAAATCTCAAGAAATGCAATAAACATGGGAAAGTAATCCGGAACATTGCAAATGGACCATGTGCATTCCCTTTCCAGCTAAATGTTGATTTTGTTAAGCAAGTAGAATCGACATAGAACATTAGCATTAGCACTAATATCCACCAAATATACAATCCATACAGAGTAATTCAAATTATCAAATGCATGAATAAACTTTCGAAGAAAAAAACCACAAATGAAAGCATCATCATAACAATATCATCACAACAAATTCAGCCAAAATTAGAACTTCTTTGTATAAATTTTGAATTATGTAGACCAATAGATCAAAATCAGCTATCCCCCCACAAGAAAAGTAAGAACCCATTAATAATTTTGGGCATAATAAGTTACGGAATCATATTCAACAAATATTATATAAAGAGCAAACAACATTAGAGATACTATACCAGATTTATTTAAAAGGCTGATGCCCAGGGTTATGAAGGTAAGAGAGAAAAGTGCCAGAGAAGGGGAGTTGAAGCTAACTATTCTTGTCCTTTCTTTTCTCTCATTTTCTCGAGAAATCTAGCGTCAGCTTTTTACTCCATTGCTCACACCAACTCTTTAGGAAAGAGGGGAAGCGAAACGTTTTCTTTGTCGTTCCCTCTTTCGTTCTGTGCAGGAGCCGAGTGTAAGATTTGGATTTGGTAATGGGTGGAGTTGTCAGAGAATTTAGGACCGTCGGATTCATTGAAGATGGGATCAAAAGGCCAGAAAAGTAATATATGTGTCACAATTTTCGGAAGGCTAATAATTTTTATGAATTATTATGGATGTTTAACTTATTTACTAAATTTTGCATTATATATTTATCAGCCATATCAACTCACGAATTATTTAAAAAATAATTAATTAATTTATGACGTTTTTGTACTTAATTTGAATAAATAATCTTATTTGATCTCTTTAGTTAAGCTAAGTCTCTATCAATAATGCATGTGATACATACATTAATTTTCTGTTAAGAAAAAAAATAATTGAAGTACAAGATCATGATAGTATAAATAAAAAGATGAGATCTCAATGGAAAAATAATTAGCTGGAGATATAATTGGTATTGCGTTTGAAAAAAATATTTTTTAGAAAAAAATTTATTTTTTATTTATTTTTTTAAGTTTTTAAAATTATTTTTGAGGAGAATAATGTAAATACATATTTTTTCTAAAAATATATTTATTAAAAAAAATTTATAAAGAATAAAAAAATCTGTTAATTTAATAAAAAAATTAAATATATTTTTTAATACCAACAATAATATCAAATACTCCTGTGGTAAAATTAAATAAAAATACATAAATTCAATAAAAAAGATAATAAAAAAACTAAAAAAAATGTTGGGATCTAAACTTAAGGTTGTTCCAGGTCCATCTTCCATTATAAACCTTATTCATTCACAAAAATGCCCGTCCAAAATTGGATTTTGAAAACTAATGAATATAAAACAGGTTTATTAGTTATAATTTATAAGTTTATTATTTTTAATTTATAAATTCATCAGTTATAACATGTATATTCATCATTTTTAACTTATAGATTCATCTATTTAAACTTAAAGATTCATCATTTTTTAATTTATTGTTTAGAAGTTACAGATTTATCGTTTATAAGCTCATATTCATTTTTTTTTAATTTTATGATTCATCATTAAGAAGATACAAGTTTATTATTTAAACTTAGAGATTCATTGTTTACAATTTACAATCTTATCACTTACAGATTAATCATTTAAAACTTTAAGATTTATCATTTACAACCTGAAGATTCATCGTTTTGAAGTTCATTATTTAGAATTTAAAGATTCATCATTTATAAGTTGCAAGTTCATCTTTTTGAATTTTCCAGGTTCATTATGTAGAAGCTAAGGATTTATCTTTTATAACTGAGAAATTTATCATTTATAACTTGCAATCTCATCACTTAAGATTCATTGTTTACAACTTGTAAGTTAATCAATTTGAAGTTATAGATTTATCGTCTAAAACTTACAGATTCAATGTTTAGATTTTATAGGTTCATCATTTACAACTTATTGTTTCATTACTTATAGGTTCATTATTTATAACTTTTAAATTTATTTTCAGATTCATTATTTTGAAGCTATATGATCACCATTTTTAACTTACAGGTTAATCATTTATAGGTCAATTTTATGGCTTATAAATTTATCGCTTGTATATTCGTTATTTTTTACTAAATCCATCGTTTTCAACCTCGAGCAACTTGATTTTCTCTCTCGATATTATTTATTTTTAGTTTAAATATTTTCATTTTCAACCATTTTTTTCACAAAAAAATCAAAATTAAATATTTTTTTATTTCAAAAAATAATAACAATCATTAAAATATTAAAAAATAGTAAAAAAAATCAAATATGCAAATTAAAAAAAAGTTTCTCTAAAAACAAATTTAAAATAATTTTTTAAAATCTTTGTAAAGAAGAAGAAGAAAAATACGCAAAAAAATAAGAAGAATACAGTGAATATATAATTAAAAAATATTATTATATTAATTAATAACATACAAAATATTATACATCCGGATTCATAATATAATTTGCAAAAAAAACTTAAAAATGGTTTTTGCATTGCTAATATTGGAAGAGGAAGCCTAAGTTTAAACTGTCAGTCCAAGTACCATAAGGCCCAATGGCTAATTAGCGGAAAAGTAAAAGCCCAAAATCTAAAGAATGATAATCAGCACATAAATAGAGATTTTTTCGTGAAATTGAGTGCATAGTGGATTAATTAAACTTGTATTATATCCAACTAGTCACATATCCGCGAAACGCGTGCGAACAAAAATTAATTTTAAGGATATAGATAATATTAATTTTTTTTATTAATACATGACATTTATCCTTACAGATAATAACATCATACAATCTTTTATTATAATTCAACGACCAACTTAATTGCTAAAAATTATTCAAAAAACTCAAAATTATGTAGAAAAGTATAAATAGAAAAGAAATATAAATTTTAAAATCTTGCATGTGGTTAATTAGTAGTTAATACTTTAGTGGTGTTTGCCTTGAGAAACAAATTTTAAATAAGGAGAATTTTCAGATAGAGCTAAAATTGCACTTTTTCTGACTCTGTCAGTTCTCCCTAAAAGGCTAAAAACACACTCCCTAATTGTAAATATAAGGCAACATTATTTAAGCAATTACATAAGGCAGAAATAAATCAAGAAAGGAGTTATATAATTTTCTTACCCCTAAATAGACTTTGATCAATCAAATCGTCGTAATTTCCATCTGCGTCGGTGAAGGTGAAGGTGAAGGGAAAGTAATCATAATCTAACAGCACAAGGTAATTCCTTCATTACAGCATACAAAATGTCTATATATGCAGTATCCAGTGACCTTAGTAACATATATTAGTTATAGGATTTCTTCTCACATTCACAAATTCAGTGAAACCATTTTTCACTGGTACCCCTATTCTCAACCTCTTTCCCTTTATTGTAACTTCCCAACCCTTAGGAACAGAACTTGAATCCCGTGGCCACCAAATGTGTGCCAGATTTGGATTGTTAAGAATTAGAAGATGTATTTGTTGCCGTTTTCAACTTTTTGACAAGTCCTTTCTCCGGTGTCCAAAATCCAACCCCTCCTAGTACATTATCATTCGTGTTAACATTCTGGAAAGCTGATAACTCTAATTGCTGGTTAACAAAACGGAATTCTCGTGTAAGGCCTTCGAGACTGGTTCTTGATGATGATTCAACAAGGTTTGGACCATTTCGAGAGACTTGTAACATTTCAAGATCCGTTGCATTGCTTGTGTTGGAAATGGTGACTTGCAATTAATTAAATGTTCTAGATTTGTGTGTTAGTTTTAGCTAGAATTGTGTGTTTATGTGATGAGTATGAGTTATTAAGAATAAAATAAGAATATAATTATATGAATGTGATTTGTGAGTTTGGGATTGTGTGATACATAAATATAAAAATGCTTAGAATTATGTTAAGTATAAAATATGGGATTTTAAGAGTGATTTGTGATTTGAAGAGTCAATAAGAGTTGGCTATATATATATATATATATATAGTTTTGTGATAGACTTGTAAGAGTAAAACAAAATTTATCCTATTGTGTTTATTCTCTTTCTTTCATTTTTTTTATATCTTGGTACTTCCTCGTAGTTTGTCCATTACATTTCCAACGTATCGAAGTGAGATTTAATCCTTAGCTATAAAGTGTTGTTCTAAGAATTAGGTTGATGATAGTAGAAGTTAACAAAAAAAATAAAAATTCAGGTTGACAAGTGTAAAACACAATTTTCATTGGAAAGACTATTTGTGAAACAAGTAATGTATTCTTCGAATTTGAAATAAATATGTTGAGAAAGTGCAAATCAAGAAAATTCACATATTGAGTGATCCTCCATATTTGTAAAAAAAAAAATGTCGAGAAGTTATTAGTCTTGAAGGACTACATAAGAGTGACAAGGAAAATTCTCAAGTTGAAGAAATAATGATATTGTGAAAAAAAAAACTTTAAAATGTGTTTCCAATAGCCTGAAAGTTTGAAAAAATAAAGAACTAAATGCTTATAGCTATGATAGTTCTAAATAAGTTAATTCTAAAAGAATTACTTACAAATTTGGAATTGTTACCAGTAATTTATGAATGTAAAAGAAGTGGATTTTATCATCAACCGATTTTTGTGGTAAAAAATATTTTTGAAGACATGTTTGAAAGGAATACCCAAAGTGGGTTCAAGGTTTATATAAAAAAGGATGTTAAAAGATAAGTTGTTTTATTTGTGATAAGATATTTGAAAAATATTTAAAATGTGATTATTGACAGTGTGAATCAGAATGAATTATATGAAATGAAGACCTAAATTAAGTTTTTGATAATTTTAAAACAAGCATTGATGAAGACTTGAAGTTATTGATGAATTGAATAAAATAAAGACTAGGAAGGAGGAATGGAAAAAGACTACTATTATTATAAAAGATAATTTGCATTTAGGATTACGCGTAAGTATTTAATACAACCATAATCATAAGTTGGTCCCTGGAAGAGAATTTAAATTTGTTGTTTGTCCTTTAGCCAAGCTAAGGTCAACCAGAATCAGAACCAGAGCTCTACAGCTCAAACCTTGAAAAATGAAGGGGAAGTTTCCTCCACGATCGAGCTTCCCATTTTCGTTCTCTCTTCTATATATAAAATAACAGGCATTCCTTAGTGCTGACTCTTTCCTTTTGAAGACAACACAAACAAAAATAACTTACTTTTTCTTTTATCAAAAATAAAAGTTCTTACTGTGTAGTTTAAATCGTTGACACAACACAACTATAGCTAATATTGTTGACACAGTCACTCTTATGATTGTTCTTCTTTAGTTCGAATTCCCATGCTTGTTGTACCGGGTATATATCGTGTTTTTTTAACTGGGACTGGAAAAAAAATTATTATTTCTCTTTTTCTTGAAGGAAGTATTTTTATCCTAATTTAAATTCATATATTTATTCAAAACAAATTATAATATATTGTCATTAAAAATATTAATTTCTATTTCATAGATTTAAACAAAATCGTATTTTAATATCCCAATAAGTTATTAATTTCATTCATAAATGAAAATATATAAACCTCATCTAAATTATTTTTCCCTCATTCAAATTTTTTATTCCAATCTATTCAAAACAAAATTGAAAATACTATTTAAAGAGGAAAAAAACACGTGCTAATCAAGGATATTATCAAATGAAATCACTTAGCTATAAATAGGGTTGTGGTTCGATTTGATCAGTTTAGACTAAAAATTTATAATCAAACCAATAAAATCGATTTTTAAATACTTCAATTTTTAATCAAACCAATCACTTCTAAAAATATCAAAACTAATACTATTTGAATTCAGTGATAAATAAATAAATGAATAAAATTAAAAATTAAAATATCATAAAAATTCGATAAATATTAACTTAAAACCATAATTAAAATAACAATACGAATATTATCTAAAATATAAAAATTCAGTACATTACTTTAACTTCTAAAAAAATCAAAATTTAATTTATGGATCAGTAAAGTAAATTTTTGTTCAATTATAGTGTTTCAAAGGAAACTGAAAAGTGTAGATTATTAAAGAGTATAATTTTAAGAGACTAGGAGATTATTATATATTAAAAGAGACCCTCTATTATTAGTTTGGTTCGATTTTATTAGATTTATATTTTCTTAATTCAAAATCAAATCAAAAAATCAGTTTGTTAAAATTTCAAAACTATAAATTTTTTGTTTGAATTGAATTGATTCGGCTTCATTGGTTTGTTAGTTTTTTGCAGCCCTAGCTGTTAAGATCTGTAAACCACATGGACGGCATGTATTAGAAAAAAAAATGAATTAACTATACTCTCAAATCCCTATTTTATCGCCAAAGGAAAAAAAAAAAAAAGATTTCTTTATAGTCAACTCGCTGAAATCTTAGTGCGTTTCTATAAAAGAAGAGGAAATCTTCAAAATATAGGACAGCAATACCCAAAAATATAGGACAGCAATTTCATACAGGTATAGAGTTTTTCTCCAAAAACAATTATTTCTATGTGCGTTTTGATTTTTATTTTCCATTTATTATGTGAAATTAAAATTTCGATTTTTTTTTATCATTCAATCTTCACTTCATTCTATTTTAGACATTCAATGAAAAGAAATTTTAATTTGGACATCCATTTAATTCAATACTTTATACTTCATGATCCTAACAAACAAGCAGTGGTTCAAATTTCAGAAGAAAAATGCTTAGTGATAATGGTTTTTAAAAACTTCTAACTTTTTAATCCAATCAAACACTGCCACAAATATCTAAATTAATACAATTTAAATTCGCTTTGAATAATCGGTTAGATAAATAAATAAATAAATAAAATTAAAAAAATTAAAAATCATAAAAATTCAACAAATGTTAACTTTAAAACATAATCAAATAACAATATGGATATTATCCAAAATATAAAATTTCAATACACAACTTTAATTTGTAGAAAATTCAAAATATAATTTGTAGATTAGTAAAGTAAATTCTTACTTAATCATGATATTCCCAAGAAAATTAAACAGTGTAGGTAATTAAAAAGTATATAATTTTTGAAAAGTAAGAAATTATTAGGATTAATGTACTATATATATATATATATATCTCTTATATTATTGGTTTGGTTTGATTCGTTTTATTGTATATATATTTTCTTAATCCAAAACTAAAAAAAAAATCGGTGTATAAAAATTTCAAAACTATAACCATTCATGAAACCGGCTAAACCATAATTTTTTGTTTGGATTGATTTGATGAGTTTGGTTAATTTTTTTGAAACTTGAGGGGTGTTCTCCAATTTGCAATTAGTGGTGGATTAATATTCTTCATGGTAGTATATTCTTCTCCACCTAAATTATTTAATATATTTAATTACAGACTTTTAGTTTGATGACATTGGTGAACGTCCAGTTTTCGCATCTTATAATTTGTGTACAACAAGGACATTATTTTTGATTGTCTATAAGCAAGGAAGGAATCCAAAATGACCTGACTTAAAATACTGGAAATTTTATTAAGGTCCAATTTGTAAATATACCTCAAATAGGGGGGGGGGGAGAATATTAGTTTTGGTGTAATTGGAAAAAAGATTTTACAGCATGTTTAGGGTAAAAATTAATAAAATTTCAACTTTAGAGTTATTTGAAAACTAATCCTCATTTTAGGGTTATTTGAAAACTAATGACGACGTTGGGTAAAATTCTACTCTCCAGTTGTAGTGCTGCACATAAGTTGTGAACCACTTGAAATGAAACGGAGCACAATTTTTTTTAATATATTTTTTTTTGCTGAAATTGTTGACGTGGATCTTGCTAAAGATTGGCTGCAAGTTCATAGGAATACTTATGCGGTTATTGTGAGCATCGAGAATATTACCCATAATTGGTATTTTGGAAATAAAAAGTCTACGTTGATTCCCAATTGTTTGTTTCAAGTCGGAGGCATTGCAGTTTTGCTTTCTAATAAATCCGGTAATAAATTACAGTTTACCTTTATAAAATTTTTATAAATTAAAATTATTAATAAATTTTTAAAAAACTAACAGTTTAACTCCTGTCATTAGATAAATAAACTTTAATAAAACAATTGATGAATTGAATAAAATTAAAATTCGAATAATATATAGTGAAGAACCAATATTTAAGTTCATCCAAAAAGAAAAACAATATTTGCAATTCATGATTTTTCTCTAGATTGTGGTTTGAATCAACGTTTAAGCTTTTGGAAGATTTAAATAAAGAGGAAATTGCAAATTAAGAAAGAGTATTGTAAAGAATAATTGGCAATTAATAAAATATTATAGGTTTGTGTATGAGTTATAGGATTGTGTATTTAAGTGAGTATAAATTATTAAGAATAAGATACAAATATAATTATAGAAATGTGATTAGTGTGCTTAAGATTTTGTGATAAACAAATACAAAATATGAGATTATGTGTAAATATTTAATGGACGCATGATCATAAGTTGGTAGCTGGAAGGTATGCTAAATTTTTTGTTTGTCCGTTAGCCAAGCTAAGGTCAACCAGAACCAGAGCTCTACAGCTCAAACCTAGAAAAATAGAAGGACATTTTCGTTCTCTCTTCTCTAAAATAATAGGCATTCCTTAGTGTTGACTCTTTCATTTTAAAGACATAAACAACTTACTTTTTGTTTTCTCAAAATTTAAAGTTCTTGCTGTAGTTTAAATCGTTGACACAACTATAGCTAGTATTGTTGACACAGTCACTCTTATGTTTGTTCTGCTCTAGCTTGAATTCCTATGCTTACTGCATCAGATATCTTGTTTTCTTACATGGGTCTGGAAAAAAATTATTATTTTACTTTTTCTTGGAGGAAATATTTTATCCTAATTTAAATTCATATATTTATTCAAAACAAAATATAATATATTGCCAATAAAAATTTTAATTTTTATATCATAGATTTAAACAGAATCAAATTTTAATATCCCAATAAGTTATTAGTTTCATTTATGTTTTTTTTATCAGCTCTATTAATTTCATTTATAAATGAAAATATAAACTTCATCTAAATAGTTTTTCCCTCATTCAAATACGTATTCCAATCTATTCAAAACAAAATTGAAAATACTATTTAAAGAGAAAAAAAACACGTGCTAATCGAGACAATATCGAATAAAATCACTTAGCTGTTGAGATCTGTAAACCACATGGACGGCATGTGTTAGGAAAAAAAAAATTAATTAATTATATTCTCAAATCCCTATCTTATCGCCAGAGGTTAAAAAAAAAAAAAAGAATTTCTTTCTAGTCAACTGACTGAAATCTTAGTGCGTTTCTATAAAAGAAGAGGAAATCTTCAAAATATAGGATAGCAATACCCAAAGATTATTGCAAAAAAATTAAGAAGTGATCTTCAGCAATTTCATCCAGGTATAGAGTTATTCTCCAAATTAAAGACTTCTTTCTATGTGCATTTTGATGATTTATATTTTCCATTTATTTGCGTGCCATTGAAATTTCGATTTTTTTTTATCAGCCAATCTCCACTTCAATCTAATTTAGACATTCAATGAAAAGAAATTTTAATTTGGACATCCATTTAATTCAATACTCTACTTCATGATCCTAACAAACAAGCAGTGGTTCAAATTTCAGAAGAAAAATGCTTAGTGCTAAAGGCTTACTGATCAACAAAAATGTCCAAGCCTTTCACAAGAAAGATACCAACAGTCTAACACGTCCAAGCCTTCCACAAGAGATGCGAATGACTTCACCATTCCGTAAGAAGAATCATTTTTCTTGTATCATCACTGCAGCAGTGGATCAGAAAAGGGTGAGTTGGAAACTAAAGGAGCATAACCCAGTTGCCAAATCCACTGATATTATTGGAAGATTGGTGCATGATGGCCTGGTTTATAGCCAAAACGTTATGATCAGATCATTTGAAGTAGGATTTGACGGAAAAATATCTACCCCTGCCTTGATGAATTATTTACAAGTTAGTTCCTCTTTTTTCTTTTTCTTTTGAAGCTGCATGTGTCCTATAATCATCATTAATTATAAAATTGATGCTAATTTGTTTACATTTCTGCAGGATGTTGCAGTTAACCATGGTAGAATTATAGGATTAACGGGATTTCATATAACACCAGAAATGTGTAGAAAAGACTTGATATGGGTGTTCTCCAATTTGCAATTAGTGGTGGATCACTATCCTTCATGGTAGTATATTCTTCACCTGAATTATTTAATATATTTACGGACTTTTAGTTTGATGACATTAATTTTGATTTTTTATAAGCAGGGAAGGAATCCGAAACCGAAATGACCTGACTTAAAATACTGGCAATTTTTTTGAGTCAATTAAGGTCCAACTTGTAAATATACCCCAAATAGGGGGGAAAATATTAGTTTATAATAATTGGAAAAACATTTTATTTAGGGTAAAAATTAATAAAATTCCAGCTTTTAGGGTTATTTGAAAACTAATTCTCATTTTAGGGTAATATTGAGTGATATGACAGGATAAAATTCTGTGCGCCAGTTGTAATAGCGCGCCTATGCAACCTTTTTTTTTTTTTTGAAAACGCTGGAGTTATTGCTGCGGATCTTGCCAAAAATTTCCGGCAAGTTCATAGGAATACTTGTGCGGTTGTTGGGGGCACTGAGAATATAACCCAGAATTGGTATTTTGGGAATAAAAAGTCTATGTTGATTCCCAATTGTTTTTTTCGAGTTGGGAGCTCTGCAGTCTTGATTTCTAATAAGTCCGGCGACAAAAGGAGGGCAAAGTATAAGCTTATTCATGTTGTGGGGACGCATCGCGGTGCAGATGATAAGGCATTTCATTGTGTATTATATCAAGAACAGGATGATGCAGGGAAGATTGGAGTTTCGTTGTCAAAAGATTTGATGGCCATTGCGGTTGAAGCTTTAAAAGCTTATATTAATAGTTTAGGTCCTCTGGTGCTTCCAATTAGTGAGCAGTTCTTAGTTCTTAATTTGCAACTCTTGTGGTTAGAAAGTTGTTTAATTGAAAGATGACACTTTGATTAGCGCACAAAAGTCTGACTGATATTTTGACAAATCAAACGGCTATTTATTTTCTCGGATCCAATTAATGAGCTTCAATATTTAATTTATTATTTTCATTTTAATTGAGGGAATGGGCTGCAGTAATAATGGATGTCTGTATCTCTCTGTGTCAAACTCATCAGTTTTGTTTCCTTCTTCTTCTTCTTGATCTTCATCTTATTATCATCATTTTTATGGAGAAAGAGTGATAATTTCAGTTTTATCTGGTGAAGGCTTGATGTGGTTCAAGTAGACAGTTGGATATATCCATCGGGTCAAAATGGTTTAGGTCGTGATTGGATTGTTCGTGATAGGAGGACTGGTGACGCTATGGCTCATGCAACCAGGTTTATTTACTTATTTATTTTCGTGTAATATTAAAGAAATCTGATATATAGCAAAATATCACTTAATTACCTCATTGATTATTACATATAATTGCATGCAGTCGGGGAGTGTTGATGAACAAGAAAACAAGGAAGTTATCCAAAATTACAGAGGAAATCAGACAAGATTTAGCTTCTTCTTTAATGGACTGTGCTCCTATCGTCAGTAAAGATACCAGAAAAATGGTGCAACTCGATTTCAATATCGCAGATTTTGTTCGTACGGGGTTAAAAGTAAGTTTCATGAGTTTTCTGCAGGCATCTCAATTAATTTCTTACCTTTTATAAATCTTGCTTTTTGGAATGTTATTCTGAATCAAATCAAGGAAAAAAATAATTATAATTAGCACTAAAAACAAAAAACATTTACCTACGAGTTTTAATTTAAGAGTTATTAAAGCATGATTATAAACTTAAAGATTCAGTCAGAATTATATAAATTAAAAAAAAAACAAAGATATGAGAAAATTAGAATTAGCGGAACAGCTATAAATTTGAATTCTCTTGGCCTTTCATAGGAAGTTTCTTGGTGATTGATAAAATTGTTTTTGTTTCAAAAATATATATTTTTCATGCTTTGGTTTGGTAGTTTAAATAATTAATTGAACTTTATAATTGCATCAACAACAGACGGGATGGAATGACATTGATCTCAATCAACACGTCAACAATGTCAAGTACATTACTTGGATTCTTGAGGTATGTATATGTATATATTCAATAGTGGAGTTTGAATAAAATATTTGGAGAACCAACTTGTTAATGTATATATATAGTATTTAAATTTTTTTTTGGATCACATTATATTGCACGTACCTATACTTGGACTATTTTCAACATTAATAATGATTCTTTTCGCTTCCTGATATTTCTAAATGTGTGATAAAAAAATTTTCCTACTTCCAGAGTGTTCCCAGTTCATTGATGGAGCATCACAATCTCTCTGCCATGAAACTGGAATACAGGAGAGAGTGCAACAGGGATAGCGTACTGCACTCTCTATCCAAGATTGTTACCAAAAATGGAATTCATCACTTAACAGATGCTGATCATCAGAATCAGGTTGAGTTGGAGCACTCGCTGCTTCTCGAAAATGGATTGGAAATCGTAAGGGGACGCACTCTATGGAAACCAAGAAATGCGAACAATTTGTAGAGTGCATAACATCATTTCAGAAGAAATTAAGCATTATCATGAATCGAATAGTAGCAATTAATGACAATAATGGTTCTTCCCTTTGTACCTTTTGCATTCCTGATCAAGAGACTACCAATATTTTTATTTCAACTATTTCTAGGATACTTACTTTATAATTGGTTTATATCATCAAAATTTTAATTTAAAAAGTTATAGAATAAGTGTCTAAAAAAATAATGTTAATAGCATTTCTCTCTTAATCAAATACACTTTGGGAAAGTCCTTATTTAAATTTTCTATTTATTTGGAAAAGAAATAGTAGAAATAGAATCCAATTAATGTATTTGACACGGTTAACATGCATGTTGATTGAGAACAAAGTCATTCCACCCAGGCTGTTGTTGGGACAATTGTAAAATCCACCTATTAATTTAAACCAACTTGATCAAGCACCAAGAGACTTCCTTTGAAAGGCCAACGAGTACACGAAATCGGCAGTTTGCTACTTGCTAGACATTAAAATTCCAAGACTGAACCAACATTAAAAGGGTAATCAAATGGCTCTCATTGAAATTTTGCCAAGAAAGCACTTATTAATGCTATAATAAGAATAACTTCCGTTCAACTTTAAAGAGGATTGTGATCAAATCAAGAATCCCATTTCAAAGCAAATACGCTTCCATTTTCATTACATAAATGATAGGCTCCATTTAATGTCATCTCAAATGGATACAAAATCTCTTCCACTTGAATGGGTAATAGCAAACAAGTGGGCAAAATTTATTAATCGATTATCTCTGTATATAGTACAAAAATACAAGATAACAACATCTTCGCTAACTATTTATGGAATTAGAACAATTAGCTACAGCAGCCGCATCAATCATCGACCTCTGCTTTGATTTCTCTTTGTAGCTCTTCCTTGAATTCCTCAAATGTACCTGGGAAAGTCCTGACGGTTCCATTTTCTACAACCCAAATTTCACTCCTCTCTTCATCCTCACAAACATGAGAAATAAGCCTAGAATCATGACTGACCAAGACAACTCCACCTGTAAACTCATCTAGTGCATCAGCCAACGCATCAATACTTTGCATATCTAAATGATTTGTTGGTTCATCCAACATCAATATATGCGGCTTTGACATAGAAATTGATGTGAATACAACCCGTGCTTTCTGCCCTCCTGATAGTTTTGCTATAGGAGTGAGATGATTATGGCTAGGCAGTCCAAATTTTCCAAGCTTGGCACGAACTGCCTCCTGCTTGCTAAGTCCCTCTTGATCCGGATGAAGTCGAAGAAGATACTGAACAGGTGTTTCATCCATTGTCAATAGATCCACAAAGTGCTGGGAGTACCTCACAATCCGCAACTTCTGACTTCTTCTTACTTCACCCTCAATTGGAACCAAATCAACAGCAAGGAGATTAAGTAGAGTAGACTTTCCAGCTCCATTTGGTCCGACAATGGCAACCCGAGTTCCCATATCAATGCCCACATCAACATTTGAGAGCCTAAAATCTTCCCGGTTTGGATAACTGAAGCTGACTTCAATCAGCTGCAAAAGTGGTGGCGTAAGCTCTGTAGGTTCAGGGAAGTGGAACTCTACACTGTAATCTTTCCACTTCTTGGGAGCATCTGCCAGGGATTCGTCTTCATCAACCTTGCCCTTTGCATTGTTCTTAGATGCTTCCTTGGCAGCAACAAATTTTGCGCGATCTTTAACCTTTTCCTGCTGAGCTCGGTTCCCTGATCTCTTGGCTGCTTTCACCTGCTTATCATAAATCTCGAACTTCTTGTTCATCTCTTTGCGACGCTGCTCATATCCACTCTCAAAATCATCAAAATTACCACGGTAGACATGAAGCTTCAAGTCATGAAGATGGATAATTTCATTGCATACTGTGTTAAGGAAATCTCTATCATGAGACACAACAACAAGAGTTTTCTTCCACCGGCACAGGTACTCCTCTAGCCAGAGAACGGCCCTGAGATCAAGGTGATTTGTGGGTTCATCCAACAATAAAAGAGTTGGTTGCACAAAAAGTGCCCTAGCCAATGAAATTCTCATCCTCCAGCCACCACTAAATGACCGGGTAGGACGGCCCTGCATTTCCTTGGTAAAACCCAACCCAGCCAGAATCTTTGACGCCTGAGCCTCAGCAGCATCTGACCCCAAAATCTGCAAATTCTCATACAATTCAGCAAGCTTCTCTCCTGCATCATTTCCATTTAAATCGTCTCCATCATCATCATCAGCAAGAGTTGAATTTTGCAAAAATGCAACTTCTTGCCGAATCTTGATTAGCTCTTCATTGGCTGCCACAACTGCTTCAAGAGCAGTTTTATCATCACCAACAACCTCTTGTTCTACTAGAAGTACATCTATATTTTTAGGCACTGGAATCTTCCTCCAAGCAAGAAGCTTTAACAGTGTAGACTTTCCTTTTCCATTAGGCCCAACCAAACCATATCTCTTACCATGAGATATTTTCACTGATGCATTCTTTAAGAGTTCTTTTCCCCGAGCTGACACAGAGAAATTATCAATTGTAATATCTTTGACATTAGCATCTGCTTCATCTTCGCCCTCAAGAACTGAAGCCCGGCTACCGATAACAACAGTGAATGCATCACGGTCATCCTTAAGGGCCTCCTTTTTTGCCTGCTCTGCAGCAAAAGCAGCAAGCATGTCTTTCTTTTCTCGTTTCTTGAGTTCTTTTCCTGTTACCGAGATATCAAGCGGTTTTCCTTCATTCATTTGCTGCCTAATTATTTTTCTTTTTGACTCAGCCTTCTGTTGCTCTTCCTCAGAGGCATATTCTTCCTCTTCATCAGGAGGGAGATCAATCCCATCAGTATAAGATGAAACTTTGGGAGCCTTTGGCTTGGAAGAAATTGATGCCTTTTTAGGTTTCTCTGGTTTCTGGTCCATGCTGGCAAGCATAGCTGTGAGTGAAATTTTCTCTTTCTTTCCATCTTTGCTGTTTGGCTTATCTTTAGAAGCTGCACCAGCATCTTCTGTTTTCTTTTTTCCCATGGCCTAAACTATACTGGACAAAAACAAATCTGAACACGAAGGGCAAATTAATATTGTCCTAGTTAAGTGCAACATAAGAGAACAAAGTAACAAGAACGATGCATCTCCACTATACTATTAATTATACAAATATCAAGTTCCATGTCAAAAGAAATAAAAGGTAAATCACACAAAAATAAAATAAAATAGAAGTTCAGGCAACTCCTGATCCAATTTTTCAATGCAGATGTAAAAATAAGTTCAAAGTAGTTGTACATACTTCTGCTATCAGGAAAATATATAAATAGTTATGCTTTTCAACAACAAAATGGATCTACAAACATCTAAAAAGATATCATATATAAAAGGGTTCAAATTTGCATAATTGCATCTTGATTTATTAATCAGAGCTAATTCGAGTGCAAGATAATTCTCCTCATTGCATATGCGGCTCATATAAAAAAAGGGCAAATAATATGCCATACTTAAACCAGAACATAGATGAAGAAAACCACAAATAATATATTATACACGAACCGGAAAAAAAATCCATAAAAGTTAATTTAGAATAAACAAATCATATAATAATAACCTAAAACGAAAAGGAATCCACCTCCTAGGAGGATCCGAACCCCCAAATCGATTGGAAGATGTTAATTTCTTAAATCAACAATCACCACCCCCTAAATGATCACAAGGAATGATTCAACGTAACGAGGAAGAAAATGAAAAGCACCTGTGATGGTAGTGAAAAGTTTGCCCCTTTATTTCTTTCTCTATTGCTTCCTTGTTTCTTCCTTCTCGATGGTGGTGTAGAGGGAAGCGAGAAAAGGCTCAAATCTCAGTCGCCGCTGCTGTCTGAGAAGAGGAGTCGAATCTTGTGTTATTTATCAAATTCTCGGTCGGTCGGGGTGCTTTTCGGTTTGGTTGGTCGGTTTTTAAAAGTTTAATTTTTTACCAAATTAAATACAACTAAAAAAATTAAAAATATAAATAAATATAAATAATATATTTAATTTTAAAAAATAAAAGAATGAATAAAATAAAAAAAATTTTAAGACATCATAAAAATACAACCACCTTAACTTAAAATCATAATCAAAATAATAAAATAAAAATCATTCAAAATATAAAAATTTAACACAAAACTTTAACTTCTATAAAATTCAAAATATAATTTATAAATTAATTTTCAGTGTAAATTAAATTAAATCAATTCAATTTAATTGATTTGGTTAATTTTTGTGTAGCTCGGTTTTAACTTTTTATCATTCCTATATATCCTTGTCCGCCTTGGATTTGCATTTTGGAAAAGCGTGACGAAGGATGAACAAAACGCAGCGTTTAGCTTTTAAATTAATTCTAAAAAAAGTAAAAAATTAATATTTTGGATTTTTTTTTTTGGGTAGAAGGATTAGGCCTTTTTTAAATTCGAGAACTAAACTCTGATGACAGGAAATTTTGGGTATGAGCCTGTTTCCTGTAATTGGGCATAGATGGGCTCATGAATTCGTCTCTTTCTTTCTCCACATGAAAATCATAATAGTTTGTTCCTGGACAAAATGATCAATATACCATTATCAGAAAGTGAAAGTTATGATGATCAACATTGTTAGTAATGATTTTATTGTTAGATTAGGAAAAAAAAAAGGCCTTCCAGAAGATTTTTGAATTAAATTAATTAGGATTTAGGTAAAACCATTGATAACAAGAAAGAAATGTGAATAAACAGCTCAAACTTTGATTTTATTAGTCGATCTATATAATAATAATAATAATTCTCAAAATCAATAAAAATCAACTCCGATATTGTTGAACCAAAAAGAAAAAAAATTCAACACCCATGTTTAAAATTTGTTTCACAAGGCCGTTAACATCCACTGGGCAATGTAGCCCAAGCCCAGGCCCATGATTGTACGTGTCGTGTTGGGGGCCATTGATTGAACAACCAATCCCATGGACCATATGGACACACAAAATCAGACGATAGATCCAGAAGAAAAATATGCACAGCCTATCAAAGATTTGCATGGGCATACATATGACACAATCTTCAGTCCTATCAGGTTGCCCACAAAAGGGAAACACATTTTAACGAGCATTGTTTAGAATTGTACGGAATGCGAAGAGTCGTTGCTTTGTCCATTTCAATTGAATTGGCAATGGAAAGCAATATACCCCCTAATTATTACAGTCATGTATGAGAATAAAAAATTACATAATTATCAATCATATTACTTATTTTTCTAATTTTCAATCTGGCTTATATATATTAGTAATTAACCCTTGCGTCCACTGTAAATGCAGCAAATAACTTTATATTAAAATAAAAGTAATATATACATACTCATTTAAAATATAGTTAAAAAAACACACACATACAATATTTCACTTCAAAAAAATATAGCATTTAGTTAATAATTCAAATATTAATTTATTTATGATAAATACAATATTCATTATGATCAATATATGCATTAAGAGTTAAGTAGACTATTTTTAACATAAATAAAATTATATAAAGTTATTGAAATATAATAAATGTAACAGACTCATTTAAAATATAGTTAAAAAATACACATACAATATTTCACTTAAAAAACAAACAAAAAAATATATATAACATTTAGTTAGTAATTCACATATTAATTTATTTATGATAAGTAAAATATTTATTATGATCAATATATGAATTAAGAGTTAAATAGACTACTTTTAATATAAATAAAAATATGTAAAATTATTGAAATATATTTGCATATCACTTTCAAAATTAAGTGTAAGGTAAAATATAGTTGTCTTATTTTTATATTCATATTTTTTCTTTTTTTAAATATGTAAATAAGAAAATTAATTAATTAATTAATTTTTATATCAATTTTTTTTAAATTCCACTAATTGCATAAAATTTATTTATACTAAAAGATATACTATGCCTTTTACTTATAAACGACATTACTACATTTTTATCAAACACTAATTATTATTATTACTATTATTATTATTATTATTATTATTATTCATGAAATCAAATGCAGTCTGAAGTCCAAAATGAACAATAAAAAATAAAAATAAAGCAACATCATTTGGTATCATCTTTTTTCATCTCGTCAAATTCTCAAGCTTCAAGGCGACAATATTTTATCAAATAAATAAAGACAAGTAATATTGCCACAAAAGAGATACCATTGAAAGCTTTTAAAAAAGATTCAAACGAATATGATCTTTTGCTTTCGATGAAAATCTCTAAGTGGATGTGTTCGTCAGCTGAAAAAAGAATAAGCAAAAAAGGCAGAGGATTAGTTTTCAGATGGCAGCAGCGAAGATCAACAGAAAAAACTTTCATAATTGTCTCTATTGGAAAATTGGAACTCTTACGCATCATCCAAAGGTGTTAATGAGAGTTCTAAATTGGGTTTGTTTTCATCTTCAATGTCGAAGTATTTGTTAATAAAAGCTTCACTTTGATACTATAGTAGCTACAGTAATAAGATGTACCGCCTCTTATATACATATTAATAGTTTTTTAGATAAAAATAGTTTTTTGCATTAAAATTACTTGAAAAACAATGATTTTACTGCTTTTTTTTATTTTTAAAATCCAAAAAATTTATGTGAGAGTTTTTTTATTATTGTAATATATAATTTTGATGATGACAATAGTTCTCTGTCCTCAATAGAATAATTCGAAAAATAAGTCCCAGTACAAAAAAAGGAAAAAAAAGAAAAAGAAGGAAGTTGTTTCACACGGATGAATGTGTGGATGTTGGTGAGCCAGCTGGCTATCGGAGAGAAGTCCTTGATACCCGCTCTCATGCACGTGACTTTCCACCGCCCCTCTCATTTCTCTGTATCGATATTGCTTTTGCTGGGTCTGACAATTTCAATTATGTGGACGACGTCGTTTTCTTTAGCAAATATGTCAGCGCACTGTATATATATTAATAGATTAATGCAATAGGGCTTCTACTTAATTGATGATCGGATCACTTGTAGGTTGTAACTCGCAATATCCGTCCAAGAAAAATTGTTTCTTTTGCTTTCATGTCTTCTCCACTATTCTTGTATGTTTCTGTACAAATGGCCACAGACTTTACCTGATGCCAGTGTTGCAATTGCGTTATTATTGGACATAATTAGCAAAGAAACAAAGGAAAAAGGGCAAGACACATTGAAAGAAAACAAGCTGAAATTGAAAAGAAGCAAGGGCAGTTGCAGTTTCGTCCTCAAAATGAAATATAGGAGCTTTAATTATTTACTTTCACTGTATGGACTAACTAATATGCATTCGCTTTCAAGCCGAAAATTCAAGAAAAAGGCCTAAAGGCTTCCCTAAGGTGAAGCTAGTTAGACTTGTATACCTGCTTTCCTTTTCTCTTTTCGTGTTTATATATTAATTATGTGTTATTTTGAAAAATTATTACATAATACTAGTATTGAATTAGTATTTCTCGTTTTAGTCCTCTAATTAAATTGTTATACAAACTATTATAGAATCATGCTTTAATTTGAAAATTATTTTTTTACTATTATTGATATATTTTTATGATATAAAAGGTTCGACTGAAAATTCGAATTCGAAATTTTATAACACTAATCAATGCAATAATTATAAGAACATTTTAATAACGGATGGTAAGGGTTTCTGGCCCCGAATAAATGATCTCCATTTCGAGACCTTCTTTGCCAAATATATGATCTTCTTTTGTCATGTATATATCACTCATTAAAAAAAATCATTTTAAAAACTACCGCATTATAATTAGTTTCAATTTTAATCGAAACATTCAAAACAAAATATACACACAGATATTTTATTGTTAGTTTCTTATGTTTTAAAGTTGAGAGATCATAATATATATTAAAACAAAATTTAAGAGCCATCATTGAAAATTACCTTATAAATATGTGGCAATAGATTATGCATTTTTTTAAAGGTGAAGTAAATTCGTAGAATAAAATAACTAACGATCATATAAAAGTATGGATATGATCATTAAAAAAAAAAAGTAAGTCATGAAATTAAATCTCAAAGAAGGAGAAGAAAGAATATAAAAGATCAATGGAATAACGGGAAATTAGTTTTTTTCATTCATGCTCGGACCAGATAGAAAAATATTTTATATATAAATTTTTATTAAATTGAATTACATATGAATTTTTAGGCCGACTTTTTCATTCATTGATAGTTTGGTCAAAAAAGTTAAGATTCAACGTTGGATAATTAGCTAGACTTTTTCCATGCAAGAACCCTTGGGTCCATGCTCATTATATCCCTTCTTCCCCCCGTTCCCGCAGTGTGAATAAATGCATAAGTTGTTCATGTGTAATTCACATGGTTGTAGGTCCCGATCAGACGGTCCACGATACCAGAGGTTGATCAACGGTGTTGGTCAAACCTTCTAAAATGGGACCAAGTTTAATGATCCTTTTGCTAAATGGTGACGCAGATAACCCACTTGTGATTTGGTCGTAAGCAGTATCTTGATGAAATGGGTTTGAATGTCTAGTCTGTAAGCATGATTAATTAGGTGTGATCCAGTGCTCTGCCGGTGGTAACTCTATCACGTGTGCCCTAATGTCGGACCCTTTCATGTCTTGGAGAAGTGAAACATATGCTCGGTTGTGAAGGAACATCTCTTTTAACCATTACTCCGTGGAATTAGTCCACATGCAACTCCACATATACCACATTTCAGACACACATGTGCCTAATAATAATAATAATTTATATGAAAAAATTATTAACTTTGGATTTGAAATATGGAAAAATAATTTTATGGCAAAAAACAATTAAGTTGGGGTATTATTTTGATAGACACAATCCTTATTGATGCCAGTTATTCATGATCTGGATTTCGTTTTGATGATCTTGCTTAGCTGACCCGTTTCTAAAATTGTGTTTACGTTCTGACTAAATCTTCTAACTAATACAACTTATCAGTTAAAGTTGACTAAATCTTTTCATTTCATTTTTTTTATTTTTAATAACGGATTTCAATAGATTCATTTTAAAGCAAACTACTTATCTAAATTTTCACTTGGTATGCCAGAATATTGCTAATATTATGTGTTAATTTCTTAACTGGAACGGTAACATAACACCTATATCTTTTATTATGTCCACTACAAGAAAAATACATTTTAGCAACGAATAAATCCGTCACTAAATTTAAGAATTCTGTCGCTAAATTATATTAGCGACAGAATTGCGACGGATGTAATCCGTCTCTGAAAAGCTCCTCGCAAGTCCAATAGCGACGAATTGTAATTCTGTTGCTAAATTTAGCGACGGAATAATGACGAAAATATCTGTCACTGAAGTGTATTTGCAGGAATTGTAATGGCGACAAAATCAATGAGGGATTTTGCGACGGAAAATCTGTCGCTACATAGCGACAGATATAAATCCGTCGCTATATAGCTACGGACGTTGTCCGTCGCTATATAGCTACCGACGTTGTCCGTCGCTATGTTGCTACGGAAGTTTTCCATCGCTATTTAGCTACGGATTTTTTCTGTCGCTATGTAGCTACGGATATAAATCCGTCGCTATGTAGCTACGTAATTTTTTCGTCGCTAAATTTTGTAGTGCATTTACTCCATTTAATTTGCAACTAATTTTCAGTCGTCGCTAATTGTGACAATCAGTTAGTGAGGACCACATTCTGTCGCAGATCCATTTTTTATATATTAAATTTTTTTTAATTTAATTATTTTTGTAATTTTAAAATTCAATTAAATGAAAAACAAATATTTTTTTAATAGGATTCATTTAATAAATATTAAAATTTTTTAGTCTAACATAAAAAATATTCAATAATTGAAAATACTACAATATTGTTAATATATAGTCCTACATCCTGTCAGATTGTGGTGGATCGCTATGTGGAGTTGATGAAATGTGGGTAGAATTAGTCATCTCTGCTATCAGCTGTCGCATCTCTGCACGCATCTCGTCTCGAAGCTCAAGTCGAAGTTCTTCGCGCATCTGTTCTCGCATTTGTTGCTTTTGTGACTCCAACATAGTATGAACCTCATGCTGCATATCTTGCATAATACTAGCACGCAGCTGCTCTGTATTAATATCTCGTGATGTGGCAGTGGAGTGAAAAGAAGAGGTACCGGTATAGAAATGTGCTGCCTTTGTGCCCATTCCATATACGCGCCGTTTTTTCTGGCCACCAGCAGCCTCTAAAAATAACTGCCTCAAATCTGGTTCACATGACTCGTTAGATCCCTCAATTGGTTGAGAAGCAGTCTCTCTAAGGGCTTGTACTCGATCCTTCAATATAAATTTTAAGAAGAAAAAATATAAATTCCATGAGATTAATAGAAAAATAAGCAAATAAAATTTTAAATATGCACAATTAATGAGTTTGGTAAATACATACTGCAACAACTTTAGACCGCTGGTCTACATACTCAATTCCTGATAAAGTCTTTCTGGTGTGTGTTGCCTCAAAGAGTTCTATAGGATTTGGTTCACGTCCTAACTCTTTTGCCTGATCATAAGAATAAAATAAAAATAAAAACACATTAACTACAAAATTACAACCATAAATATATAAATATTACAACCATTGGTATTGCAAATAAAAACAAAGACATTAACAAACATTTTACAATCTAAATATATAAATGAATAACAAATTCAAATTAAGTTATCATTCTCAATATACCATCCGCATGCTACGCTCAACCATAGATATAGAACCCCCTGTATGTCGTGAGGGACCTGAACCTAAGCCGCCCGTCTCAGTAAGTCTGTTTTTAGAGGCAATGATAGATTTTTGCTTGAACTCAGGAGTGGACCATTCTTTCTGCCAACTATTCCAAACTTGCTCTGGAACACGTGGTGGTTTACTGCCAGAAGATCTCCACTTGCTCAAAGTGTCACTATAACGTGTAGCAGCCTGTTGTAACCATCTACGCTTGACTACCATCTCAAGTTCTGGATCCCAAGTAAATTCTTTCTAAAATAGAAATAAAAAAACAACATATAAGACAAATTTTTGTCTTGTAACATTCAATTAACTTTAATATTTAATATCAAAATAAAATTTTGGCAGAGTTTCGTCTATAATATAAGTAACCTGACCTGAAGTACAATGTCTCTAGCAACCAATTAAGCACAAAAGACATTAAATATTCAAGTTCAAACTGAAATTTTGACAGAGTTTCGTCTATAACACAAGTAACTTGGCCTAAATTATGTGGCCTCTAACAACCAATCAAGCACAAGAGAGATTAAATATTCAATTTCAAACAGAAATTTTGGCAGAGTTTTGCCTATATCATAAGTAACTTCACCTGAAGTACAAAGTCTCTAACAACCAATCAATCACAAGAAATACATTTTTAACAAAGTCATTCACCTCGTCACATTTTTTACTTAAATAATTGGATTTTACCTGAAACTCAAGCCAATAGAAGTCTCTAACATCGTCAGGCACAGTCTTCCATACATGTCCTCTATCACTCAAACGGAGTAAAAAACTACAGGTGATAGCTGCAGAAACTACATGAGACTGAAGAAAACTCCCACTATGCAAAAAGCACAAACAAACAATACATCAAAAACAGACTACATGCATGAATGAAAAGATTAAGAGAAATAATAATAGTAATATTACCTTATAGGATCGAGATTGAGTTGTCGTCTACCATTGGTTGACTCAGCGACTGATGCTTCAGATTGTAAATGTAAGGCTGAACCAGCTAGAGGAGATGATGTAGTAGGTTGTGATATGGGAGATGCTGATGTTGAACCTCCTAAGATGGACATAGTTGCTGATGGATGAGCTGATGATAATGGTTGTGGTTGTGGTGGTGGTGTTGATTGTTGTGGTTGTGCCAATGACTGTAGCAATGACTGTGATGGTGTCGATGAATGTGGCGATGATTGTGATGGTGTAGATGATTGTGGTGATGGCGGTACACGAAGTGGTGGAACTGGTGGTCGATTTGAGAAATTACTCTTTTCTGTCGATCTCTCTCCTCGTTTTGTAGGTCCTCTGCCTCTACCATGTAATATATCTTCAGATGATGTGCGACCCATCTGCATATTAGTCACTCGATAACAGTAAACAATATCAAAAGCAACAATGAACACAAATATCAATTGCTACTTAAAAAGAATAATAATAATAATAAAAGCAATACATATGTAACAATTTACAAACATATATCTAGGGATTAAATATTTGTGAATAGTACATAATACCAAAAAGAAAAGAACATATTTGGTTTAGCCATTACATCTAATCACTATCATGATTGTTATAATCCCACTCATCCACATCAGTTTCTTCGTCATCATCATGCGATTCAATTTCAAGATCAAGCTCTTCTTCTTCTTCATTATCATCTTCGATATCAATAAATGCACCTGTTGAACCAACTAAATTATCACTTTCATCATTTTCAATATCTATATAATGAATATCAATGTCATCTTCTTGGAAGGCTGTTGATACATTGGAAAGTTGACTACTTGATGTTGCTTGTGGAATTTCAAATTTAGCCCTAGCTTTAATTTTGCAAACAGCCAACCACTCACTTCTTTCACGTTTGATAGTTGGATATGTGATAAAATTCACCTGACAAGCTTGAACCGCCATAACAAATGGCTCGTACTTGTTAAATCTACGTTTTTGATTCACTTCGACCAACTTATAATGTGGATGCACTTTTGTACCCAAATTTGGCGTTGGATCAAACCACTCACACTTGAATAACACAGTTCTCTTAATTGGTAATGCAGGATACTCCAACTGAACAACTTCAATCAAACGACCATAATAGTCACATTCATTTGTACTATAATTTGAGCCTTTTATGCATACACCACTGTTCATTGTAGATTTACCAGATCCATGCACTTCAGTGTGAAATTTGTATCCATTCACATAATAGCCCGAGTAAGACATAATTTTAGGTAATGGACCTTTTGCTAAGTCCTTTATGAACTGATTGGATATGTTGCTTAATGGATTGTGTGCCTAAAACAAATGTCATCAATTGTATAAGCTAACATTAAAGTATAATTCTTGTTAATTGTCAATAAAAAAATATTTGAAAGAAAATCAGTACTCACATGTTTATTAAACCAAATTGGGAATTCTTTTTCAAGTTTAGCATCAATTTCTTGAGTAGAAATGTTCACTAGAATTTGCTTCAGCTCCTCAATATAAATTCTTCAAGGTACAACAAAAAGAATAATAATAATTAAATTTTACTATTTACCCAATGCTCAAATGAAAAGGTTAAAATTTATTAGCAGTTTATGACTTACTTAATAAAAGGTGCAACTTCAGTGCAATTTAGAAGAATGTATGATTGTGCAGCAGCATATTCTTCCTCTGTCAAAAATCGGGATTTACTCTTTCCAAAGGCTCGGCCTGATTGTGTGAATATGGATAAGTTGCCTTCATGTTCTTGTACCCTATATTGACCACCATCATCATTGCGTGACACTTTTCGGTGCCTTGTATTCACATGATCCTCAAAATAGTAAGAACAAAACAATGAAGCTTCTTCCACCAAATAAGCATTAGATATTGAACCTTCAACTCTAGCTTTATTTCGGACATTGTTTTTCAATCGTCGAAGATACCTAAGATATTAAATATACAAGTATGGTAAATCTAACAGAAATAATAATGATATGCATTATTATTAAGTTCTTTTATATTACCTCTCGAAAGGATACATCCATCGGTATTGCACTGGACCTGCTATTCTTGCTTCATATGGTAAGTGCACCGGTAGATGTTCCATTGAATCAAATAAGCTTGGAGGGAATATACGCTCAAGCTTACAGAGAATAATAGGAATCTCTTCTTCAATCCGGGCCATGTCATCATTGGTTATAACAGCAGATGTTAAATCCTTAAAGAACAAGCTTAATTCTGTTAATGCTTTCCAAACATTGTTTGGAAGTAGTTCATGAAATGCTACCATGACGTTGCCTTTTGTATCGAGGATGACCACAAAACTTACAACTAGTCAAAATATTATCTTCACTCCAGTATATCATGCATCCATTTTTACAACAGTCAATTTTTTCAACCGGAAGACCCATTCCTTGTACTAACTGCTTTGTTCTGTAGAAGTTTTCAGGAACCAGACTTCCTTCAGGAGTAATCTCTTTCATTAATCGAACCATGTCATCAAAATTATGTTCAGACATATGGTGTTCTGACTTCATGTGCATTAATTGAGCAACAAATGATAATTGTGAATGACTTCTACATCCAGGGTACAAGTCCTCATCTGCAGCCCTAAGCATATCATAAAACTTTTGGGAATTCGGATTCGGTGTTTCTTCCATGTAAGTTTCATTGAATGCTTGACCAACAACATCCATAACCATGGAATGGTACCGACTGAATGATTCTGCATAATCAAATGCAGTAGAACCTTCACTCATACAATTGACATTGCTATTCAAGTTACTTCTAACTGCTTGTTCCCCGTGCAAAGTCCAAAAATAATAATCCGGTACAAAACCGTTTCTATACAAATGCAACTTAACTGTATCCACGTGATGAAACATGCGATTCTGACACTTGCGATGATAACATGGACACCTTATCCTATCATTGTCCATCATTTCCGGGTGACTGCATGCAAATTCTATGAATTGTCTAATACCAGTCATGAACTCTGGGTTCAAAAGTCCATCTTTCAACCGTTTATACATCCATTGACGATCTGGTCTCATTTTTTATTACCTTTATTAAATCAAGGAAAACATTAAAATTAATTTGAAGTATGAAATTGTAATTGATAAATCATAATGCAATCAAACTTAGTAACTAAACTTAGCTATTTTATTAAAGTTAGTAACTAAACTTAGCTATTTTATTAAACTTAAATATTTTATAATTTTTTGCCTAAATTATCTATATTATGTTCTAACTTTATATTAAACTTAGTAATTAAACTATTTTATTAAAGTTAGTAACTAAACTTAGCTATTTTATTAAACTTATGCATATAATTAATTAATAATAAGTCATATAATATGTTACAACATATCAAAATTAAATTAATAAAAAAATAAAAAGAAGTAAAATAACAAAATCTGAAAAAAAAAATTATTAAATTTCCCCAGCAATAGAATTGTTTAAAATCTTTCGTTAACATGTAAGAGATTAACTTTATCTCATCCACACTCTTAAAAATATATTAAATTTTTATTTGATGATTTTTATATACTTGAATTTATACATTTAATAATTTTCAGAAAAATAATTTTTTGAATTAAAATTATAAACACTAATATAACAAGTAATTTGTTATATTTTTTGTGCATAAAAATTCTTAAAAATCATTCATTTTACAAATTTTGGGGGTTGAGAAATTCAATTTTAAATATTAAATGTATCTAAATCTAATTAAATATATGTATTAATTATATATTAAACTTAGAATAGAATAACATTTATAATATATGTATAAACTTAATAATTTTTAATTCAATTCAAAAACTCAAATCTATATAGTTAGGGCAGAAACTATTAGCTAAAAAATTTAATTTAAAGACACAAATATATTATAATTAATAAAATTTCAAATAATGATATAACCAATATAAAGAATAGAATTGGCCATAAAATTTCAAATAATGATATAACCAAAATTTCACCAATTAAAAACAAGTAAAATTAAATAAAATTAAAAATAAAAACAAGTAAAATAACAAATTCTGCAAAAAAAAAAAAAAAAAAGCAGCTACGTACCTTCTTCGCTGGGAGTTGGCTGGCGCTGGAAGGGAGGGACCAGAGCAGAGGAAGACCGGGGCTGGGATGCTACGCCGGCTGGGATGCAACCGGAGCTCGGAGACAGCAGCAGAGGACCGGATCCAGTGGGAGACAGCAGTAGAGAACCAGAGCAGAGGAGAGAGAAGACAAGAGCAGAGGAGAGAGAGGACCAGAGCAGAGGAGAGAGAGGACCGGAGCAGAGGAAGGCACGACCGGAGCAGAGGAAGACCACCGCAGGAGCAGAGGAAGGAGATACCGGAGCTGGAAATTTGGGCAGCAGGGAGAGGGAAAAATGCCGGCTGGGGGGGGAAAAAATGAGAAATTTTTTTTGGGTTGCAGGATTATAACAAACCCAGTCAAAACGACGCCGTTTTTCTTTTCATTTTTAGCGACGACAGCTTCCGTCGCTATCAATAGCGACGAAAATTGGCCGTCACAATTAATAATGATGCAAAATTCGCAATTTCAGCGACGGAATTTTCTGTCGCTATTTTTAGCGACAGCAAATTCCGTCGCTATAATAGCGACGGAATTTTCTGTAGCTATTTTTAGCGACGACAAGTAACCGTCGCTATTTTAGCGACGGCAAGTAACCGTCTCTATTTTTAGCGACGGAGTTTGCCGTCGCTAAAATTACTGACAAAAAATTTCGTCGCTGAAATTGTGAATTTTCCGTCACTATTAATTGCGACGGCCAATTTCTGTCGCTATTTATACCGACGGCAGAATAGCGACGAAAATTTTATCGTTATTTTTAGTGACGGAATTTTCCGTCGCTAAATTTTTAATTAAATTCAACTAATGATTTAGCGACGGCATTTTCCGTAGCAACCTTTGCGATAGACGTAATTTCGTCGCTATTATGTCGATTTTGCGATGGTTTCTATCCGTCGCTAATTGGCTCTCGCAAATTCGTCTCTAAACCGTCGTAATTTTCTGGCGGCATATTTTCCCGCCATATTAGCTACAATATTTAGTTACGGTCAAAATCTGTAGCAAATTTCCCTCGCTAATCTGTCGCTATTTCTGACGCTATTTTTCTCAAATTTTTTTGTTAATTTTACTCGTTGATCCGTCACTGATCCGATGCTAACTGCTACGGATGTCATTCCATCGCTAAATTTCGTCGCTATTTAATTCTTTTCTTGTAGTGGTCTTAAGGAATTTATTAAGCTCAGGCTTGAGGTATTCGCATTTGGATAGCTAGTTGAACTTAATTTATGCATGTCTTGAGATAATAAGGTCAAAAATTAATCACTAATCCAGCTCATCTTTCCTAATATTTTAAATTTTTCTGTCATTAATATTAATTAAAGGGTCAAATTGCATAAGATACCAGAATTTTTTAGTTTAAGTGTTCTATTTCTATAGTTTTGTAGTGCAATCCGGTCTTTCCCTTCATGGAAAAAGTGACACTTACTTCATTAGAATTTAAGGTTTAAACAATTATTTTTTTTAATTTGATTTTTCTACATTTGGGTTTTTGTTTGTTCTTTTTCAATTACATTTGGGTGTTTGTAGTCGGCATGCGATATATATGAAATTGTCTAAAGAGTGTAATAATTAAATAACAAGGCATGAAGTTACGCCAAATTGTGTGGTTCCCTCTGATGAAACATTAGAGTATACTTAACTCTACATAATACAACAAATTAGAGTTAACCCCGGAAATTATGGGTACTTGTTAACATTATTTAGACAAAAAGCCATGAAAATGGGCAATATGAACCTATCCAAAATTACATTATAAATTGTCTTTCTCCAAGTTGTTCCAAATTAATCCACTGCGTTGCATATTTATTATTGTTGCGTGATTAATTAATTATTAAGGCAAAGATATTTAATTTAGATAAATTATTAAGTTAGCTAATCATAGACGTTTTTAAAAAATGTAAGTTTGGGATATATGTTTAACTTAATCACGTTGCAGATTATGTCTATTAATAACATAAAAATGTGCTTATAACATTATGTTCCCTTTTAATAATGTCAAACAGACGTTTAGACACACAGCATTATCTTTTTGTTAGTTATATAACGATCTGACAATGTCTGTTTTCTATTAAATTAATTAGTTGGTTAAGTATATTAATATACCTTAATCAGACTCATGAATCAATAATCTATTTTGTAAAATGAATTTAGATATGCACATGCACACTATCATATATATATATATATATATATATATTATTTTGAAATCAAGCGGACACTTTTTTTTTTACAAAAAATCTAACTAAATATTTGAATTCGAGATCTCACAATTCTGATCACTTATTATACCAATACTATTAACTTAAAACTTATTTTTCGATATATATGAACTTTTGCAAAATTAGGTTTCAATTATTTATCAAAGATGAGATAATCCATGTGAAGCAATAGATAATGTGTTGATTTTTCTAATCATTATGTGGGAAGTTAGGTCTATAAGTTGAGATAAGTTGGATTAATAATGGAGCTAGATAGTGGGCCTAATTAGAAAAGGAGAATGCAATTAGGGCACCTATAGAAGATTAAATGATTTTCTTCTAATTTGTTTTGATTAGATTTTTATAATATCTCTTGTAATTATCTCTTTTCATACATCTCTTATAATTATGTCTTTTTATATTAATTACCTAGACTTTAGAAACAAGTTGTACAAAAGTCTATAAAAGACTATGTATTATAGAAGATCAATAAGATTGAAAAACTTTCTTCATGGTATCAGAACATGCTTCATAAATTCTAACAATTTGAATCAAATAATATAGCTATTGAATCAACCGAATCCTCTACCATCATACCATCATCTCCAATTATTCATGTTTAATATGGAAATTTTGACTTCAATGCTGGTACAATCCTCACCGAAACCAACTATGATACCTAGTCCCAAATCATTGAAATGCATATTGCTAGTCGTGAGAAACTGCATTATATTATTAGTGACTCACCTCAACCTGAATCAAATGACCCTTTTTACTCCAAGTAGTATGCTGAAAATCAGAAAGTTAAAGTCGGTTGCTCACATTAATGACACCAAAAATCATGAAAAGGTATCTTTGTCTTCGTACTGCCCGTGAGATTTGGAGTGCTCTTGCTAAAGCATTCTATGATGGATCGAATGAAATTCAAATTTTCACCCTTAATCAAAGTGCATTTACAATTAACCAATTAAGTTGCCATCTTTCCACTTATTATGGTGAACTTGTTGAAATATTTTAAGAGCTTGATCATCGTGATAAAATCAAGATGAAGGATCCAGATGATATTATTATATATAAGACATCTGTTGAGAAATTAAGGATACATATTTTTCTAAATGGTCTTGACACTGAATTTGAACAAGTGCGAGGGAAAATTTTTTGCATGGATCCAAGTTTGGATCTAGAATGCACATATGCATATGTTCGTTGTGAAGCAAATCATAAAATTCTTCTGACTACTGATCTAGTTACTTCTGATTTTGAAACAATGTTGGCTCGACGAAATAACTCATCTGCTCGACAAGCCAACACTGTTAATGTACCATATTCTTCAACCACAACATCTCAGAGCTTTGATATTGGAAAACAATCTAGTTCAATTAGACATTGTACTCATTGTGGTGAGTCAGGATACACTCAAAGTCGATGTTATGATATGATTTCATATCTCAAATGGCTGGACCTTTCCAATGCTCCAAAACTTAAATCCAAAGTTGTAACAACAACTACACCAGATGTTGTTTCCTTATACATCTCTTCTGATCTGTCAAGTGAATCTTTTGTTAACTCTGCTACTATTAGGTCTTGTACATGGGTTATTAATTCTGGATCAACTGATCACATGTCTTTTACAATTTCATATATTTCTAACCTAAAACCATTTGAACAATCTTTTGTGTTTACAGCTAATGGTACATAAGCTAATGTTATTGGTAAAGATTCATTCTCTCTGGATAACCTTAATTTAAATTATGTTCTAAATTTTAATTTAATTGTTGTTTCTCAAATTACTACCTCATTGAATTGTGTTATAATTTTTTGGCCTAATTATTATGTTTTTAAGGACATTAAGACAAAGAAGACGATTGGTTGTGGTATTAAAAAATGAAGGGTCTATTATATTGATCTTACACCATCTAGCTTAAGTGTATTGAATCGGTCAGAATCCGTTACTAGTTCAACGTCTACTTCTGATATTTGGTTGTGGCATAAATGTCTTGGACATGCTTCATTTGGATATTTAAAATATTTGTTTTCTAAACTATTCTCAAAGACTTCTCCATCATTGTTCAAATGTGAGACTTGTAAATTGGCAAAAAGCCATTGTGTTTCTTTTCCAATAAGTTTAAATAAAAGTTCCTTACCTTTTATGCTTGCATCTTCTGATGTTTGAGGGCCTGCAAAGGTTCCAAATTTGAATGGATATCGGTAGTTTGTCTCTTTCATTGATGATTATAGTTGTTTGACATGGGCATATTTGATGAAAACTAAGTAGGATGTTTGCTCATTGTTCAAACAATTTTATTTGGTAGTTACTACTCAATACAAAAATTCAATTCAAGTACTTCGTCTAGATAATGGAGGAGAATTTGTCAATCATGAACTAAAGCAATTCTTACATCTTCATGACATCATTCATCAAATTATATGTCCATATTCCCCTCAACAAAATGGGGTTGCGGAAAGTAAAAAACATTGCCTTTTGGAAATGGTTTGAGCAATGCTATTTGAAGCCAATATGCCTCTTCAGTATTAAGGGGAATCACTCACTAGTGCATTTTCTTTGATCAATCATATTCCATCTCGTAGCTTAGACTTCCATACCCCCCTTGAAACACTAAATACGTCACATTCGCGAGTTAGACCCTGACCGTATACGTGTACTGCGGTCGTTTATACTGCAGTATAGAGGTGTACGATCGGAGTCTAAATACGGATAAATACATAAAAATTTAAGTATATTAATATGATAAAATGAATAGAAATTTTATCAAATGAGACAATACAATTTTGTGTTATGCACGCAAATCGAGACGACAGCCCGGGTCGAAATTGGATTTTTCGTTCGGTAGTGAAATTTTAATTTAAACATACCGGAATATAGAAAATATTATTTTAAGGTCATAGGTGGAGTTATAAGGTGAAATTTTAAGGTTTAGAGTTTGAATTATGGAAAATTGATCCTCAGTTCAGGTTTACAGCCTGATTTTTCGAATCGGGAGCTAGAGAGATGTGTTTATGATCACAATGGAGTCAATGTGATCGAAATTGAATTTTAAGATTTTTAAAACTGATAAATTAGAAATCGGACGACATATGAATTTTTACGGGTCAAATTAAGAAAAATGATTAACCCGTAAAAACTCGATTTTTGCTCCGGTGGTCATTTTGCAAAATCGAAGAGACCGTTTCGAAGAAAAAATTATTTTATAATTTTTGGAATATTTAAATTGATGAAATTAAGTTGTTTGGAGGTTGAATTTTGGAGAATTTAAAATTTATTATGAAGAAAAATTTTGATTGGTTGAAAATTTGTTAAGTCAAAATTAATTTGATTTTGATTGGGCCATGTGTCAATATTAAGAGATAGTTAATTATGCTATTGGCCAATAAGGAGGTTGATTAAGGAATTAAGTGTGATTAATTAATTTAATTGGGGTATATAAAGGAAATTAAATTGAATTTCATTAAAATATCAAATTTCTCATCTTCTTCCTTGCCTCTCCTCCATAGCCGAGAATCTCCAAGCCCCAAATTTCTTAATCTCTTCACTTTTGCTTCTTCAAATCATATTAATTATCAATTAAAAGAATTAGAATAAGATTGGTGTGGAGAAAAAGAGAAAAATGGTGGAAATTTGGCAAAAAAAGAAATCAAAAAATTTCTTAATACCCATTTGAAGAAGGTGAGATTTTGTTCCTTTCTCCATATGATTTTGTTGATTTAATTATTGTCATAATTGTTTATTGAATTGTGGTTGAATATTGTTGAGAATTGCTTGGTAGAAAAATTAGGGTTTATGGCAAAAATATTGAAAAATTGGAGAAAAATAGGAAGTGAAGAGAATAAGGCTTGAGGATGATGGATTGAGTGAAGAATTGATGAAAATAAATTTTAGGAATTTTTGTGGAATTTTTAGAGAATTTCCATAATTATGGCTAAATTTTACAAAAATTATTTTGGAGGAATTTTGCCTTAAATTGAAGATAATGGAGTGAATTAGAGTATATGGAAGTGGAAAATAAATTTTTTGATGGAAGAAAAATTTAATAGAATTTTTGGGGAATTTTTAGATTTTTAGCCTAATTATGGAAAAATTTATTGGGAGTTATTGAATATTGTTTTGGTGAAATTGATGATGGAAAATGAAAGAAAATGAGTTAAATTGATGATAGGAATTTATTTGGAATTTTTAGAGTAATTATGGAATCAATGAGAATTCTTGAATTGAAAATGGACATTAGGAGAATAAAAGAAATAAATAGAGAAAAATAGTTTTGGAGGTGGAAAAAATAAAGAAAATCAAATATTATAAAAGGAAATTAATATTTGAATTTTTGGTCGCACCGGAAAGCGTGATGACGACCAAAATTGGTATTTATGCATTAAACGTGCATAATAAGAAATTTTTTAATTATAGGATCTGGATGTCCGTGAGAACGAAAAATTAAATTTTTACTAGATTTTATGTCGTAAGGGGTTTAATTGCTAATATTAATTTTCTATCTTTAGGTGCGACGTCGGGTCAGGCGCCACCCCGAGATAAGGGGAAAGAGCCGGCAGATACCGGCGGAGCGTAAAAAGGTTAGTGCAACTACCCTTATAATATTAGTCATATAAAAATATTTTATGTGAAAATTGAAAATTTTGCAATTATTGAGTTATATATATATTTTTGTATTCCAGAAAATTTAAATGTTAAAAATTATCTATGATGATAATTATTTTGGTATTGAAAAAAATATTTATTCATTATCTGAAAAATGAAGTGAATTATGATTTTGAGAATTTTTCCCACATATTAGCCTAGATATGAGCTAGGGTATTGTTGGCATGCCAATAGGGTAAAAATTATGGTCCTGTGCATTTCTGTGGGCCAATAAAATATTGTGATCCTGTGCATTTCTGTGGATCACCTGATAAAATTATCAGTCCTGTGCATTTTTGTGGGCTGAGTCATATTACATTTGGATCCTGTGCATTTCTGTGGATCCTAAATTAAGATGTAATATGATACCCCTTTGATTCCCTAAGAGCAAGTCTAGAATATTATAATATGTGGGTATATGAAAAATATATTATTAAGAACTCAGCGAAATTTTGAATTGCAATAATTTAAATGTATCTTTTATTTTAATGATTTTTATTATAAGAGTTTGTGCACCACTGAGTTATATACTCAGCGCAGAAGTTTATTTTCTCTCGCGTAGGTTAAAAGAGCAGCAGATAGCGTCTAGAAGTGTAGATAAGGGACGCTGACTAGGGACCCACTAAATGGAGCATAGTAGTAGCAGTGGAAGCCAATCAGAGCGGGTTGGTCTTTTTGTTATATTTTGATATGTATATATATATATATATTTTAAATTTCATTTCGGCATGTATATAAATAAAATAAAAAGGGTGTGTATGCATAAAATTTTAGTATGTATTTTAGATTTCTTATATTAAATATGTTAAAATTTAAAGAAGTATTTTTGGGGAGTTCTTTAAAGGTAGCACCTCTTATCCGTCTGGTATACGGATGGGTGTACGGAAATGATAAGGGGTGTTACAAAATACCAGCCTAACCTCACCACCAACATCAAGCTTACCTCCAAAAGTATTTGGTTGCACTGCTTTTGTCTACATACCACAACATACTTGCCATAAACTTTAACCCCGTGCTCTTCGATTTGTGTTTATTGGTTATGGTCTTCATCTGAAAGGTTATAGATGTTACCATCCTACAACATGCAAATTGTATGTCACCATAAATGTCTAATTCCATGAACATCATATGTATTTTCCTACTGCAAGTTAATGGGGGAGAAATATTGACTTGCAGTCCCTTAGCCATCAACCTGAGTTTATATGCCAAGATCAAACTAAGAACCACACTTTACCTGAACTTGAACCATCTGAACCTGTAACTGAACCTTCATAAGATTCTCAGATGGATACTGTTACTACTGAATTGACATTACATGGAGCTGAACCACTTGAATTTGAATCAATAGAAGTCGAACCTACACCATGTGATCAAAATAATAGAGCTGAACTAAATGTACCACAACAACAATTGTCGTCTTTTCTTGATGTTTCTAGTCCACAAAAGTTGACTTCACAAGTTGAATCTCAGGTAAACCTTGAACCTTCAATTTGAATACTTCCTAATCATGCCACAAGAGGAGTTACTAGAGTTAGTTATGAACTCATTCTAACTTATACTCCTAAATACCCAATAAATAATTATGTATCCTACCATAGGTTGTCAAAGACATGTGAATCATTTGCAAATCAATTATCTATTGTACATATTCCTAATAGTGTGCAGGAAGCCATAAAAGATTTCAGGTGGAAATATGCAATGAATGAAGAAATGAAATCCCTTCAAAAGAATGGAACATGAGAGATTGTTGATTTGCCGAATGAAAAAAAAAACTTGTTAGGTGTAGATGGATCTTTACATCCAAGTATAAGGCAAATGAAGGCATTGAGAGATACAAAGTCCGATTGGTTGCTAAAGGGTATAGTCAAACTTATGGAATTGATTACGCAGAAACTTTTGCATTTATTACCAAAATAAATACTGTATGTATTTTTTTATTCTTAGCTGCAAACTTTGATTGGCCTCTATATCAATTTGATGTAAAGAATGCATTCTTACATAGGGATCTCCAAAAAGAAGTACACATGAAATTACCATCTATATGTAGATTACAGGTTGAATGAAGCAAACAAATTTGTAGGTTGCGAAAATCATTGTATGGGTTGAAACAGTCATCAAGAGTATGGTTTGACAAATTTACAAATTCAATGAAGGTGTTTGGGTATTAATAAAGTAGTTCAGATCATACTCTCTTTATAAAGCACAAAGAGGGAAAATTCACAGTGCTTATCATATACGTTGATGATATGATTGTGACAGGGAATGATGTTGATGAAAAAGCAACATTGAAAAATTATCTTTTTCGATAGCTTCAAATGAAAGATCTTGGACCCTTAAAATATTTTTTAGGAATTAAGGTGTTATGGTCTACACAATTTATATTATTGTCATAAAAAAAAGTATACCTTATATTTACTAAAGGAAGTTGGAATGCTATCATATAAACCAATTGATACAACTAATGCTGAAAATGTTAAATTGGGTAATTTTTCAAATCAAATTCCTATAAACAAATAACAATATCAAAGATTGGTAGGATGGTTAATATATTTTGCACATACTAGACCTAATTTAGCATATTCTTTAAGTGTTGTTAGTCAATATATATACTATCTAAGTGAAGAACAAATGAAGGATGTACTATGTATCTTGCAATATTTGAAGTATTCTCTAGATAAAGGGCTTCTATTTACCAAATGAGCTAATTTAACTATTAAGAGCTATACTGATGCAAATTGGACTAGTTCTATTGATGATAGGCATTCAACTGCAGGATACTTAGCATTTGTTGGAGGAAATTTAGTCACTTGGCGAAGTAAAAAAAACAAGGAGTTATAGTCAGATCTAATGTTGAAGCTGAGTATAAAGGAATGACTAAAGGAGTGTGCGAGTTACTATGGATTAAAAACTTGTTGCAGGAACTTAAAATCCCACACATACTTCCTATAAAGTTAGATTGTGACAACAAAGTTGCTTGTAACATAACTCATAATCCTATTCAACATGACCTTATAAAATATGTAGAAATTGATAGACATTTTATTAAAGAACAACTAGAAGTAAAGATAATTGAAGTTCCTCATGTTTGATCTAAAGATCAACTTGCATACATCTGTACAAAGGTTGTTTCAAGCAAAGTCTTCAACCAAGTATTAGATTAGTTGGGCATGCAAAATATCTATGCATTAACTTGATGAGGAGTGTAAAAGATCACACGATTTTTTTCTAATTTGTTGTGATTAGATTTCTATAACATCTCTTGTAATTATCTCTTCTGTAATTATATCTTTCCATATTCATTACGTAGACTTTAAGAGTAAGTTGTATAGAAGTCTATAAAAGACTATATATTATAGAAGATCAATAATATTGAAAAACTTTCTTCATTATACTGTTTATGTTTATATTTATAGGAGAATTGAGAACCATTTAATTATATATATATATATATATATATATATATATATATATATATATATATATATATATATATATATATATATATTCAAGTTTCAGATTTCTATCCATGTTACTAAATCTTCATTCATAATTTTTTTATGTCTTCTGCAACCCTCATTAATAAAACTTTTGGTGATGATATAATGCATAGTAAAGATTCTTCTATTGCTATTTTTGTTAATCAGTATTCATATTATTATGAAACAAGTAGACAAGGAATATTTCCTATATATGAAAAAATTCTTTTAAGAAAAGGTCCAAAATGTTCTAATTATACATAAAATCATCCAATTAATTGCATTGATTTCATTTCAATTAAAGAAACAATTTATAGTTTTATGTAAAACCTAACAACATGAATAAAATTTTAGCTATATATGCACAAACAATAATCATATGATTTTCAACAAGGATCCTTTAAATTGATAAGGCACCCGTTCATGGAATTAATTCACTTGCCTTGTTAGGGCAAGCACCTCATCTTGAAACGGTGAGTGCATATGTACTAAAGCACCTAATTAATATATATGCCTCTGCCGTTTCTTTTAGTACTGGGAAAGAGGAATTTAAAGTTTGATTAAAATTTAATTACGATATCTTTGGATGGCTAGGGGCATCATCTTAAATTAATTACCCATAGACACTAGTTTTAATTCATTTGGCTTTCCAATTTTTTATAGCACAAAAGTGACAAAAATAATTCATCTTTAATTAAACCTTTCTTTTTTCTTTTTAATCATCAATCAAATTATAAAAAACCACACATTTAATTATAGTAAATATTTCATTGTATTGTAAATTATTTTAACGTTATGTCTTTAAGTTGCAGAAGTATATTAAGAAATGACTAGACAAAACTTCCTGTGAAACCTGACATGATGGAGAAAGATAGAAATTGTGAGTAAGTATACATATAGGACCACATTCACATTAAGCTAATAAGTAATTGATGCTGTTTTTCTTTATTTGGTGGGGGGCCCTAATTTCAAAAAGACATCCAAAATTAAACTAGTCATTTTTTGCACACAGAAATGCATGATTTCATGGAGAGTCCTTTTGTGTACTTTTTTTTCTCGAGGGTAAGTAACTCCATAGCTATATAGGGCAAAGATATATACGAGTTAAAACTTTGCACTCACCAGTCACCATCTATTACTGTTGCCTTAGCACGATAGAGTGTGGGTATAGATATTTTCAACATTGTGGAACCCCAACCATATTAATGATATGTGGCCATATCACTTGATTGCTAACTAAAACAACTCTCTCTTTTTCATGATCGATTATCGAGGGGGCACATGATTGAATTCAAACAAATTGATGCACATTTATTTTACTTCACTGTTTGATATAATGGGGCGAATTGAATGCATATTTAAGTTTTTAATACTACAATCCAAATAGTTACTCGAAATGAATACCAATTTCCTATATATATTTTTTAAAATTTCTATAGGGTAGTTTCTTATATATAATTGATAATTTTTTTTTTAAAATGATTGTATTTAACATTACTATATATATATATATATATATATATATATATATATATATATATATATATATAATTTGGGGCTATTAAGGGGAGTCTGGACGGATTTAGGATAGGGTAAAAGTATGATGAAGACACTTATGTATTGTTTCCACTATATTTTTAAAATTTCAAAACAGTTGTATTGTCTAGCTATTCTGAGCATTATAGTGGAGAATCTCATTGCTATTACTCAAACAAGCATAAAACATATACTTGCATATTTATTCATAGGTCAAATAGGATATGTAATTATTGAAATAATTGTTGGAGACTCAAACTAATGGTAGATATGCAAAATTTCTAATAAGAATGTTTATAAATTTTTATTTCTAATATAAAGCATAGAATATAAAAAATGGGATATATCAAAATGTGTCTAGAATAATATATTTAATTATTTAATTTAAATAATTATTTAATTTAATTTAATTTAATAAATAATTATTTACTTTAAAATGTATCTATTCTATCTATCTATTATGTAGCTATTATTTAGATATAGAAAATATAGAATTCTATCGATAAGATATAATAAAATATAAATAATATAATTAAAGATATTCTAATTATATATATATATATATAAAGACACAGAGATATATAAAGATTTCCATTTCATTCTTTTTTAATTGCAATTACTTTCAAAATAAAGCTTTAATTTAATCCCTTACTACTTATGTATCATTATTCACATAGGATGTGCAATAGATATTCACCCATGAAATTATCAAATTTTGAATACTCAATCTGCTAAACTACAAGATACAATCTTGACCACCAAAATACTTGCCAATGGAAACGACGAATTATGTTAAAATGTAATTATATTTCAGCCAAGCTAAGGAGGTTTAAAATCTTAATTTCTTTCTTTTTTCTTTTTTCTTTTTTTTTTTCCAAAGTTTTCCCCTTACAGGTTGAAATTCCAAAAATTTGCAATGAGAGGAATATATTCTTTTCCAGCTAGGGTACGAATAAGGGAGTAGTGCGTGGAATTTGAATAGCGGTTGCGGAGTCAATGGGTCCATTTTGCATTTGCTGGTGTGTGGTAACTCTTGATAGCCAACTTCTCATACTACATATACATATATGGGTCCAACTGGCATTATCATAAAAATAAATAAATAAAAACTGGCATTACCATAGATATAATTTCCTGCCTTCTTGCTGTTGCCTATGTAGCTGAATGCCTCAATTTTTTCTCATATATATTCACAAGAACTTCTATGATTCACATATACACAAATCACCGCTATAACAAACATATTTCCCACATCCAATGATCACGTCTACCTATTTCAGATCATATTTATTACAATATCTAGCAAAAATATTTCATTAAGAATCTGCCTGCTAATTGTAAACATAGACACAATATTATGTTTGAGCGCATCCACTTCCATTGATCATCCTTGTTTCAAACATAGATCATATTCAAATTATATATGATTATGATATTTCAACATATATAATTGTGATTTTATTTGTCTAATCTTATATGTTTACAGTTTTTTTATCATTATTTAGTAGGATTTCAATTGGAGTTAAAAAAAAGATAATTTTATCACATAATCTTGAAAACGAATATAATGTTAATGAGCTAATTAAAACTCGTCAATATTGTAATTATAATATAGATTTTCATATTAAACATTATAAGGAATTACATCCAACAATAATATTCTTCCTCTTTGCCCTGGTTAAATGAAAAACAATATTAGTATGAAAATACTAATGACTCTAGGGCGACACCCATAATGAAACTTTAGAATTTAGGAAATAGGATTCTTCTATTGATTGATTAATTAAATAAATTAAATATGATAACATAATGACAATATTGTATGCATGCATGGATGGGCAAACATAATGTTGCAAAACATAAACTTCCTCCATCATGATGGAGAGACTTAATTAAGAGTACTATTTTGTGTAAAATTATTTAATGCATATAGACGATCCCTTCAATAAGGCAGATCACATGGCTTGTTTCCCATTCACCACATCAAACGGCCAAGATCAAATCCCTCACCAAATTGCCAAATACCTAGCAACCATAGGATCTGTCCCATATCCAACTTAATGACTTATGGTTGCTGGCCTTTAATAGTGCTTTTAGGAGGCATAAAGTCCCCTATTTTGCCTCTCATGTGAGCGACCAGGAAGCCTTATTTGACCTGTCATTGCTCCCACTTTGTCTTCTAATCTTCTCTTCAGTCCTCATCTATTTCTATATAATACCTTGCCCTTATATGCTCATTAAAATTATAAAAAACCCACCAAACACTATATAACAACCATATATATACACAGACCAAATAACAATAACACAAACAAAATTTTCAACTATAACATATCAATCGAAAATGTCAAAAGAAGGTCTAGGACTTGAAATCACTGAGCTAAGGTTGGGATTACCCGGCGGCAGCGGAGGCGGCGGCGAGGGTGTTAAGAATGAGAAGAAAAGGATTTTCTCTGAGGTCTCCGGGGAAGCCAATACCATTACTTGTGACCGGAAAATTTCAACAAAGAGTCAAGTAGTGGGGTGGCCTCCCGTTTGTTCCTACCGGAAAAAGAATAGTTTTAACGATAGAGAAGGGCTCGAAACTTCGAAAGTTTACGTGAAAGTTAGCATGGATGGAGTTCCTTTTCTTCGAAAGATGGATTTGGGTTTGCATAAGAAGTATGCTGATCTTATTGTTGCATTGGAGAATCTTTTTGGTTGCTTTGGCATCGGTAAGTTCTTTCATGTTTTTGCTCTGTATATTTATGCTTATAGTATTATCTCTTATATTTAAGCAGATATATAAACTTAAATATATTACTATCTAGTCCATGCAAAATTATTTAGATGTGTAATTTATAACTTTTAGATTTAATTTAATTGTGTTAAGCTATGTTTAACTCCAAATTTTAGGTGAAAAAACTATTCTGAAAATTTGCTAAAAAAAAGTAATATAAATTTGTATTTTAAATTTAGTGGAAAAAAGAAATATACAATTTCAACTTTAGCGTAATCTGATGGGAAAAAAATAACTTGAAGTTTCTGTGCTATGAAAAGACTCTGCATCGCAGTATGGAATGTAGAACTTTTTATTTGGGCTTCAATAATTGATTTCCACAAGAACAAAATTGAGGAAGCTAAGGGTTTATAGCCTAATTTCCATTGTGAAGCCTAATTCCCCTATCAATGTCTCGCATTGGAGATTCAGTTAATAAAAAAAATAGAAAAAAGGACAGAAGAAAACATATAATAAAAAAAGCCATCATTTCATGGTATGCACCTCAAATTCACACGCGAAACAGAAGCTCCCCATGTAATAATGGTAGACCGAATATAGTGGAACAACTTTCTCCACATTTTCATACTTGATTAGGAACAATTTATTAATTCTTGAATTTGTATTTATAGATATATTTTCTTTCCATTTTTTTAATATGTATTCTATAATGATTTACTAAAAAAATTGCTAATCAGATTCAGTTATATCCTTAACTAAACACACCTAGAGATTCTTTTCCGCATTTACCAATTTAATATTTATTTTAAAAAAAAATACTGATGAATAGTTGGTAAATGCGTGGACAGGTAAAGCCTTGAAGGATGCCGAAAACAGTGACTGCGTTCCCATATATGAGGACAGGGATGGAGACTGGATGCTTGTGGGAGATGTCCCCTGGGAGTAAGTCTCTTCATCCAATTACTTTAACTTCAATTTCACACACACACACACAAACATATACATGATCACGAATTAGTTTTATTACAAATTGTTTTAAACAGTTCTTACAAATCTTCGGAAAAAAAAAAGGTTCAGATTTTAATGAAAAGAGGGTTTTTAATATATATTTTTTTTCTTAATTTTAAAATTTTATTGTACATTTTTTGTCCAGCTTATGACAAATTTGTTATTTTTTCAAAGTTTGTATGCGCAAATGAAAAGACAATTTAAATTAAGATAATTAATGTCCGGTAAATTGGAAGCATAATTACTGTTATTAATTTTCTGGTCTAATTGTGCATTTGTAGGTATAGAATAAAGTACACATTATTTGTAATGATAATTTTCTTGAATCTAAAGGACCATTAAAATGATACTAATTGTCCAAATTAAAAGCCATCACATTTGACTCTTTTGAAATTTTATGTTATGATCATGTCCAAAATTAGTCTCACTAGAGGTTGACATATATGGCAAAAAGGAAAAAAGAAGAAGAAGAAGGGGTATTGTCACAATTACATATGATCATATATATTAAATCCTTTAGAAACACATGTTTGCCACTAGAATGTGCTTGAAAACTTTTAAAAAAATGCAAATAATTTTATTCAAATTTCGTAAACTTATAATCATTAAAATTCGATTTTCTAAGTTAAAAAAATTATTAATGAAAAAAGTTACATGATTTCATAATCAATAGTTCAAAATATTGCTATTTACAATTAATATAATGCTTTGTGCATAAAAAAAATAATGTAAGAGAAAACGAATGAATTATTAAATGTTCAATATTTATTTTAAATTTATTTTGAATATGTAAATGATATAATGCTACAGATAGAAATAATTGAATTTTAATGTAAAAATTATTTTAGACAGAGTGGCAAATTTGGCAATTACATAGCATGTGTATAGAAGCTCAAGGGATTTTCATGATGGGCCACATATGTATTGCCGACATACTCAAATTAATTCCTTAATTATGAAAGTGTTTGGGTGGATGGAAATTATGGCCTAACCCCATACCTGGTCAGGACATGACATTATTAGGGTGAAAATTCTTGCTACACAGAATAACCTAATTTTTTCCACAGTGTTATATGTACCAGAATTAATCAATAGGTCGTAGCTTAATGATGCCAAATTAGTGCTAATAATTATTCTTGGAGAAATATTTACTGACGTGAAAGACTTAAAAGACTTTGATTACAATTTGACTTTTTTTATATTTGCAATTAAGGTCTTAGTTTATTTCAAATGACTAGTCATGACATGATCTTTCATTTATATTAATTATAATTATAGACACAAATTGCTTATAGAACAATTGTGCATTAGTTAATTTTTCAGTTTAGATGATCTAGTAGCTCCCGAAAGAAAAACTAAAAAATTGATGACATCATAATAGAGAAGAGAGGGATCATAACGAATCCCATCAAAAGAAAACGCAGTCCCAGTAATTAATTAATTAATTGATGGTTAATTAATTAATAAGATTATTATTTATTATGCATGGTCGACAGGATGTTTATTGAGTCATGCAAGAGATTAAGGATTATGAAGAGATCAGAGGCCAATGGTTTCGGACTGCAGCAGAAAGGAGCCCTTAAGAGGATCTCAAAGGAAGATCGAAACTAAGAATTGAAGGTCGAGTATATCATGATCATCAAGTGGAAAATTTGACTGAATTTCCTCTCGTTTGTAGACATTTTCTGTTTAATTATAGTGTTGTTTATTTATTTCATGAAGCTGATGATTATTCATCGACTACTTTAATTATGACTGTAAGACTTTTAGTATGTTTCAGTTGGGATAGAGACTCTAAATATATAGGACAAGACAATTTGCTACCTTAATCTTCTATACATATATATGTGTGTGTGTTTACGATCATGACTATCTCATTATTTATTTATATATACATATATGGGGCCAAGTTTGTCTTTTGGCATGATTTTATATTCTTGTTTTTTCTTTCTTATTTCCTTCTTAATTATAGATACTAGAAGGTCTAAACTCAGAAAAAACTTTCACATTTTATTCATTTTTTTTATTTGGGTTTCTATATTCCATTTTCAATATTAATTTTAAGAAATTAATTTGTTTCATTATCAAGATCAAATTAGATAGTAGGAGTCAAGTTTGAACTCAAAGCATTTTAATTAGCCATTTGTTAATCATAAAATGGAAAAAAAATGCATGTTAGCATTATTCAATCGCATATGTTTTTGCTAACAAATATAAACAATAATTAAACATAGTTTGTACCTTGTCCAAGCATATGTTGACAATCTTTCCCTGTGAACACTAAATTAACAATTTATAATTATTATTATAACAAACGTGATTAACTATAATAAGGATTTTTATCCACACAGTTTCATATTGGAATCAAATAACTTGTCAACTTAATCTAGAACATAAGTTCAAGGTCAAGGGTATATTTTAATTAACTGAAAAATTATGCAAGAAAAAAGAAAGTGGAGCATTTCTAGAACCAAGGCCCATGTTATCATATTCTCAGTGCATGACTTTGTTTTTTTTTTTTAATTTATTAAAATGCACAATTAGCATTGACAATAAATATATATGTTAGTATTGCTTAATTCTTGGTATAGAATCTAATATGCATTCTCACATAACTAGATATTCTTCAAACAAACTAATTAACTAATTAACCCACTCATTATATCATTCAATTACCCGACATAATGCAGTCAAAGCAGTATCGATTAGGGCGGTGTTAATTAAATATATGAGCCGAGACTAATTAGTATTATATTAACATAGTTTAGTTATACGAATTAGGGAATTAAGTTAAGTGTATCGGTCGGAACAAACAGCAATTTTAGGGTTTGCTTGTCCAGTTACAACGAATTCAGCTTTTCCTTGGTCGATAAAACAAGCAGTTCTTTTAGGTTTTTATTGCATAAAGTCATATTTGGGTTAATTAAAGGAATTTTATTTTATTTTATTTTATTAGGAGCATTATGTTAATTAGCTGGACTGCAAAAAATTAATAAATTTTTATTCGAGCTTAAACAATTAATATATATGTGATATTAATTAATTGTTTTTATTTCAAGAACGTGAAATCATGAGTTCAAATTTTAGTGGAAACTTAAAACGTTTAACTCAAAATAAAGACTTAAAAGGATATAAAAATCAACAAGATTAGATCTAATTGAATTAAAATAATATGTGATAACTCTATTAACTTACAATTTTTATTTTATTTTATTGCTATTATGAATTTAAGACCATGTTGTATTAGTCATAACTGATATATATTTATACATATCTTAGTCATAATTATTTTGATTAAATAGCTAAAAATTAGGCAGATGAACTTGCGGATGTATACTATACAAATAGATATTTGTATACTTTATACGGCAATAAGTTTGTTAATTTTTTTTTTTGGTAGATAGATAATAAGTTTGTTAATTTTTGTAAAGTATGCTTTCTATAGAAATCTGTGAAGTGGGGGACACGAAGAAATGGGCAATATACTGCATGTTTTGAAGTACATTTTCAATTCTTTTTCTCAAGTGTTGGAAGATTCAAACGGATTTGGCATGCATAGATAAGCAAAAAAAAAATTAACTCTTTCTTCTAATTCTATTTTATGTAACAATTATATATATATATATATATATATATAGTGGTTGAGATGCTCAACTTTTTTGGATATTAATCAGAAAATGTTTTATCTCTATAAATTTACCTTACGAATCTATATTAATTTATAAATTCAATAAGTTGTAAAATATTGAATGGCTTAAAAAAATGAAATTTAACATTTACATTAATGAAATTTGAATTCTATTTAATTGCTTGCTCCCTAATTGATCTTACCAGGCTATATATATTATATAATATACGAGCTGAATTAATGTTACTTTATACCATGTAAAGCTTCTAGATATCAGGGATAATTGGCTTTTTAGTTTTTACTCTCTAGTCTCCATAATAAGCAATCTTCCTTTAGACGCTTCCTAAAAAAAATTATTAATCACAATGTTTTATATAAGAAAAGTTACCTGCTAAAGTTTTAGAATCAAATAAAAATTGAAAAAAGAAAAAGTGGAATTGATGTCTCATCAGTCATCAACAAGAGAAATTGATTTGTCCACGTTTAAACAAGCCACCCAACTATTTTACCTATTAATAAATGATTCCAAATTACAAACCTTTTTTTTTTTTTTAAATATGCCTTATCAAATGAAGAAAATGAATACAAAGTTAGGAATACAAATTGATTTTAGACAATTTTAATATACTTGCATATTTCTACCCATTATATTATTTTCTTTATGTTTACATTATATCTTGGGCTAATTCAAAAAAACCTCTGATCGTTTTTCAATTCTCAACCCATGTGATTGATCACAGATTGTTAAAAAATTTATAAGTCAAACACAATTTTACTAAACTACATCATTATTATTATTATTATTTAAATAATTATCACATTAGAAAAGTTGAGAATTGATCAAATGCCTTAATCATATTCTTGGTAATTTGTAAGGTTAAGGCTGGCCCTAAAGAAGGAAATTAAGTTTCTTCATTATTATTTTTTTTCTTCCTTTTTTCCATTTCTTAGGATTTAGAAAGAGCTACTATCTCCTTTATGCAGTTGATTCCTCATTAATTTAGAGAGCGACTAATTTTTTTGATAGGTTCTGTAAAGGCTGCCTACTGAATGTGTATATATATATAACCTTCCACCAACTACCTATACTATAACTATTTCATATAAATATCAATTAAACTAACGTATAAAGAGATTAAATAAACTAACCCTAATTGGTATAAATAATTAAATTTTCATTCTCTAGGCGTTACAAAAACTATATGCAGATCATACATTTAAAAAGAGAGAGATATATATATTAATTATGTGTACATATGGTATACAGTTTAGTATTTGCTTAAATTTTCAACTTCCTGACCATCCAAATTAAGATCTAAGTGTCTCAAAAAAAAAGATTTAAGTAGATATATACGGGTTTCGGAATCAACTACTCATTCTTTTCCACATGATGTCAACTTCTTATATTTCTTATTTTTAATTCTGTAAAGCTTCTTCTGTTGGAAGGTGAGATACGCAGTTATAAACTATATAGTTGATGAGGATCATGATTTTGGCTTAGCAAAATCAGACCGAGTTGATGGGGCAACCGAATTGCATGGTTGTTATGCTTTTTTGGTCTCTTTTCCTATTAAAAATCAAATTGCATCATTGTGGAAAGTTTTTGTTAATAAGAAAAAGTGAAGGAAAATCATTTAGCTTCCCACTTCCCCAACCAAAATACTAGTGATATGAGCTCAATTATTTTGATGAATAATTCTTCTATTATCTCTGGATTTTGTTTTCTAGCTTTCCTTTTATAAAGGGCAATATGTTAATTGAGAATATAAATTATATATTAGTTGATATAAAATATGAAAAACATAATAATTAGTTGTTGCTCACAAAAAAAAAATCGTTTCTAATAAATTAAAGCAGACTACTTTTATCCATTTAATGAAAAATGAGCCAGAAAAAAAAAATTAAAATAAAATAAAAAGAAGGGGTTATACTTGTATATAAGCAAGGACGGGAGTATTAAAGTTAAAACGCCATAAACAACATTTTGGTCACTGTGACCCGCAAATCCCGGTCAATTAACTTAGGATCAATGGTTTTGTCGGCCAAAAGGACGGAGAGGGGACCTGAAGAATCCGCCAGGTGTCGGTAAAATTTTGGGATATTTTAGTCATAACCGAATGAAAAAGGTCGGCTAATTAGTCATAACCGACAAGGGAACATGTTCACATGGATGTTTTTTGTGGGACCCAAAAAACTAATTGAGAGGTTTTCCGTTGAGACTCTCTTTAAAAGTTGACTTGTACTTTAAGAACCCAACACGTTGGGCCCATCCATACCCCTTTTACCCACCCATGACCCACATTTCTCATGCAGTCCAATTCTTCAAATCAGATTCATATTCTATTACAGATCCAATCTCCTTAAAAAATATAAGCGTACTTTTATTTTTATATTTTATACCATTCAAAAAAATAAATTTATTTAAATAAATGACATACAATATTACTAATTTATAATAAAATTTACTCAGACCGCCTTACTAGACATTTATTCTCTGTTTTTTTTTTCTGCTTATTATCACATACATTTTCATTCTTACTTATTAAGTTTATTTAACTCTTATTTGGCAAGATAAAAAAAAAGAAAAAGAAATAATATTGTAATTTAAAAAATAAAAATAAAAACTAAGAAAAATAATTTGAATGAGATAGTCTTTTACACTTTAATCGCTCGAGAAATTATAACATGAAAAAGGTTTAATAAATAATGGATGCCATTATAAGATTTTAGTGATACTGGATTATTATATTTAAATTGCAAAATATATATATATTTATTAGTTTACAAATAAATAGAATTGCAAATTAAGTATTTAGTTAAAGATTTTGATAAAAGCATATATACTGACATCAAATGCCAGATTGAGATTAATAAGTCAGCATATCTTACAAAAGTGATATAAGTGAATATGGTAACTTTTAAAAATAAATAAATAGTCTAAAACTCATTATCTCACCAACTAATTAAATCTCTTATAGTTAGTATTTTTATTTATTCTCATGAACTAATGAAATGTTAAAATATGTGTCATTGGCATTTCTCCAACTAAATATAAATATGTTTTTAATTAAAATAAAATTTTCTATTACATGTACTTTAAAACATTAGTTTTTTTGTTTTTCAAAAATCGAAATGTATTGGCAAAGAGGATTTTAAATAAGGGCCATACAATACGTATTGGAAATTACATAACAGTTTTTTTAGTATTATGATATTATACCAAATTAATACATTTATACTAATTGAAAATAATAACGTATCGTTTGTTATAAGTGACATGAAAGATATACATTAATACGAATGCTATCTAATGATAAAAAAAATTAATTTTTTAATTATTATTAATTTAAGTTATAAATATAAATTTTTTTAAGTGTGTGTAAATTATTGATATAATAATATTTTAATATTATGTAATAATTTTCATAATATAAGTAGTGTATAATATATATATTAATGACCAAAATATTGTTTTGTATTGTCATCATATTTGGGTTGAATTTTTTTATTTTTTTATTTATGTATATATTTCTCAAAATTTTATTTAATATTAACAATGTGTATTGTGTAACAAATATATTTTTTTTCAATCACAAGTGAACTACATATAAAAATGGAAATTTTCTTATTTTTCATAATGAAATATTTATTTACTTGTAAAAAAAATACTCCATAATAAAATTGTTTAACTTAATAATGTTTGTTATGCTATTATTATAAAAATATTATATAATTTATATTTTTTAAAATAAAAATAATATTTATTTAAGTATTTATTAACTTAATATATTATATATTAAATTTGTTGTTTTTTTGTTAATTTAAATAATTTGGTTAGTTATTTTTTAAAAATAATGTCCAAATTGGACCCATACCAGTACAAAATTGATGTAAATCAGTTACAGTGTACTCGTGCAACTGAAAATGATTCCCAAATAAAAGCACTCAAAATCAATAATAACGGGGAGCCGGCAGGACCCATCAACGGCTCAAACTTTAAAACACCCAAAATCACACGCTTTCTAACTCAAATACTGTAATAATACTTGGACAAATCAGAACCGCTCTTTACATCACACGTGTCTATCTACGAGTGGTTCAATCGTCTTGCCGGTCAGATTCTTCAGTTCTGCTCTTTATATACAATACAACCAAGGCTCATTTTTCAAATATTTAGCTCACAGTCTCACTTCAACATTTCATCACGTAAGCTTCGGTACACAAACCAAAATCAATCAACAACTCCAACTTCAACTTCACCGGAGTAAATGTCACTGTCACCGGAATCTGACACCGTGCGAATGAATTTCACCGAGACAGAGCTGACATTAGCGCTGCCAGGCGAGTCTCGAGTTTTACCTGAGAACGGAGCTAAAACAGGGACCAAACGTGGATATTCGGAGACCGTCTCTCTGAATCTTGGAATCTCCGGTGCTGATTGCTGCAATAGAGATGGTAATATGCCGGAAAATGATGTTTCAAGTGCTGCAAAGCCACCGGCGTCAAAGTAAGCTGTTTCTTAATTAAATACAGTTTTAATGTAAAATAGTTCCAGTTTCATTAATATATAATCAGGGGGCTGATTAAATGTAGCGTTGTGTTGATGAACTGATAGGGCACAAGCGGTAGGGTGGCCGCCGGTGAGGGCGTACAGAAAGAACGCCATGAAAAGCTGTAAATATGTGAAGGTGGCTGTAGACGGAGCTCCTTACTTGAGAAAGGTTGATCTTGAGATGTACAACAGTTATCAACAGCTGTTGAGCGCCCTTGAGAACATGTTCTCTTGCTTCGCTATACGTAAGTATTCTTCTCTGTTTTTTTTTTGTTGGTCTCTGTTCGTGTATATAATATATAAGAAGGAAATATATATGGTTTTGGTTGTCGAGGGTGGCAGTCTAATCATTTCATAATCCTGTCTTGGTTACAGGAAATTATTTGAATGTGAGGAAAATTATGGATGAAGTGAATGGAGTGGAATATGTGCCAACTTATGAAGACAAAGATGGTGATTGGATGATGGTTGGGGATGTACCATGGAAGTAAGTTCTACAAAAAATTGCTGCCTTTTAAAAACCATTTTATTTATCATTGTATTTATTTCTCTATTCTTGGAATTTTTGTACAGAATGTTTGTTGAATCATGTAACCGACTAAGATTAATGAAAAGCTCTGATGAAGCAACTGGATTAGGTAATCTTTGATTTTCTTTGCTTTTCATAGAAAATAGTTTTCCCATTTTTAGATTTTCTAATATTTCCTTCTTGCATATGTAAATTGATTTGCAGCTCCAAGAACACCTTCAAAATGCTCAAGCCCAAGTGAGTGAGGCGCATTTGAAAAGCATATCCAATCCTGTACAGAGGCCTTTGTCTTCACTTCATAGCAGTTGTTCCGATCGAGAGATCTTGAGTAGAAACAGAAAAATAAGAGACACTATGACGGTAATTTTTCTATATATAGATATATTGCATTATGATCCTAGCTAGTGCAATTGATGTTATGGGTTTGTGTCCCTATTTTCAGCTTTTTTGAATTTTGCCATATTCGGCTTTGCCTTTTCTTTCTTTTTTTTTTTAAATTCCCATATCCCCCCTAACACAAATTAAGGTTGTAATACTTGGATACTCAGATAATACTCAAGGTGATAATTAATTATAAGATCTGGATCTTTCTTCTCGCATATTTATCAATTAAATTATTTCAGTGTTCAGAAAGAAGAGCGGATAGATTCCTCTGTTTATATATTGAATCGAGATACTTATTCCAATTTATGTAATAATTACCTACTTAATGGATGAATCTGATTTACAACTTCCTTTGCTAAGGTGTCTAAATTAATTAGATGTCAAAGGCTAGGTGTTGAAGTTTTTATGTATCACAATTACTACAAACAATATAGATCATAATTTCGACACGTTTAGAGGTCTTTCCATGTGTAACAAGCATCAACCCATAATCATAGACCTTATGTTATTATTAAAAAAATAAATAAGAACATAAGCCTAAACAACTGATGCCACTTTATTGACCAAGAGAAAAATGCCTTTAGTTTTTGGCTTATAATCAAACTGTTTATTTTATTATTTTTTTCCTTTAAAACTGAATTTTTTTCTTCTTGGGGTATTATTAATTTTGCTTTTGTTAAATATAATTTATTTTATTTTGATCAATTCTTAATCATATATAAATCTTGAATTGCCTATCAAAGAGATTTATACATTTTTTGAGATATGATTTGAATCTGTACTATATAATATCTTAATCATTCACTCTTAGCAAGCTTGGCTTATAACAATTATTCTATTAAAAAAACAATATATCTGCATTTTTGTGGAAAATAATGACTCCTAGATATTTACTATTTTGCCAGTTGACACCAGCAAGACAATTATATATATATATATATATATATAAAAGTGATTTCGATGGCTGTGATTTGATTTGTACAAATTAATGTCATTTTTATTTTACTCTTAAAAAATATAGTGTTTCTTTTATCAACTTTATGTTTTTCAAATAAAAAGAATAACTTTATCAAATCATCTACTTGAAACTCGTAAATTATATCATATCCAGAAGAATAAATAGTTAATTTTATTTTTTTTAACACAAACTATTATTAAAAAATAAAAACATAAAATGCTGATTTGATATAAATTAAATCAGAGCTCTCAAGATATGTCATATATTTAAACACAATATAGATTTTAAAATAGTTAATCTCTCTTGTTGATATTGGACAAGTCTTGCTTAATTTCAGTCCATAATTTTTTTTTTAAGTTAATTGACCAACTCCTGAGTGATGCCTGTTTAATAAGGGAACAGGTTAAGGTGCATTCATCACAATTCAACAAACTAATGTTTGGATTTCAAGAAAACTAGCAGCAATAAAAATTTCAAACCAATTGCCATTCAAATTTAGCTAGCTGTTTGCAGAGAATGAAATGGCCTCGACCAAGATTTACTCGCTCTCATCAGACATCACAGCCACTGATATTACAATTCTCAAAAGCAAAGATTCTAAATGCATGAAATAAAGTGGCACAGCTAGATATTACAGCCCATACAAAACAAGAAATACAGAAAACCTTCGACAATTGAGGAAAAAGGGAAGGAAATTAATATTGCCAATAAAACCTTGACAAACAGACTAAACGCATAATACATAGTTCCCATTCTACAAATTTTGCACCAAAACATCTTTAAGATAGATTTTCCCATTGCAAGTTATTCCACCAGAACCTCTCTCATTTGATAATCTTCAAACTTTTGCTTCATTCAAATGGGAACTTCAGATTTGGGCATCCGGACACAGAAATCTTTGTGAGTGAAGGAAAACACAAAGCCTGCTGAGAGATCCTACTTAAATCGGGTAGATCATTCAAGTACGGGTTGGTAAGATTTGAGAAAAAGTTGTTGCTTGCTCCAGAGGTTGGTTGCTCTTGCTCATAATTAACAATGATCGCTTCATTAAGTGGCAATGAAATAATTCTAGAATTTCAAGACTTGGAGCATACAACAGCCATGTTAATCCATCATAGCACACCTCCTAATATGCGCAACACGAAGGCTACAAAAGGATTGATTGTCTGTGAGGTGAGGAGTGTTGTGGAGATGATAATAATAAGGCGTGTATTCTTTCATTATTTTCTCCTCCTCTTCTGGATCAACTTCTAACTCCTACAAAGAATAACATAACCTTATATCGAGCTTCTCTAGATGCTTAATCCTTCTCATCCACGAAAATGATATATGAGAAGTTTCCATCCCAGAGCACTCCATTAAACTCAGCTGCCTAATGCACTCTTCCAAGTTTGGGGATTCCAAAAAATTTTCAACTGCACTTTTACTGGACAAGTTGATGGGTAAGTCATCCAACTTTTCTAGGCGCTCCAAATCATCGAGCATGTCAACTTCATTGAAGTATTCAATATAGAGGAATCTGCAATAGCTAGCCTGCTGAAACCTTGCAAGGAAACAAGGCTCGGAATCACATCCTGTGTATCATTTGCATATATCTCGTATTGCCTAGTATCAAGCTCTTCAAGTTCTTCAAATTTTTGATTTCAATCGGCAATTCCAAAATAGCAGTCCAAGAAAGATTAAGATTATGCAAATTTATCAATTCTAATCCTTCCGGTAATGAAGCTAATTTAGAGTTGTCTAACAAGTCTAGAACTCTTAGCTTCTTCATATGATGAAAAATCCAGATGGAAATGTGTTGCATCTAAGGTTTGAAGGTTGAAAAAAATTGAAATTCCATTCACCACAGTTACGTGATAATCCCATAATGAAATTTTCTCCACTTCTTTTGCGTTTGCTTTGACAGTGCATGGGTGATCTTGTACGAGAAATTTACCGTCTTTCTTCCCATGTTCACAAGCCAACCATAGAGCCAATGCGCCAATCACATCATGCATCCACACAAATTCACCTCTTGACATGTCAAGATGATCTACAAATTCATCACCCTCTAATAGGCATGCCAATTTCAAGCTTCCTGTTACATATTCACCTTCATTCCTAGCATCATGAATGCTATCAAATTTGCTTAGAAAACCCACCCCGATCCAAAGATTAGTAGGCTCATCTTTTTGAATCATATAGTCTTCTGGGAATAAAGAACAATATAGGAAGCATGTTTTCATAATTTCATTACTCAAGCTATCATAGCTAAATTCAACAATGGGAACACATGATTCTGCATGCCTGAAAATTTTGAGGGATAACTATGCAATGATTTTATTGCATGCTTCCACTCCTTTAGATTCCTCCTACTAGCCAATATATGCTCGCCCGATTGTGATGAGAGCTAGTGGCAAACCTCTGCACTCTCGAGCTGCAATTTCTGCCAGCTTTGGGATTTCTGATGAAAATTTACTGTCTTTTCACCCACATTTTGCGGGCTTTTTCCCTTTTTCGAAATTTTATATAAAAAATTTATCAATTTAGAATAAAATTTTTAAAAAATCCTATTTTTTTTGGTGTTTTTAATTTTTTTTTTAATTTTCCTATCGGCCTCCATGTATGCACACACCTCCTCCAAATCATCCAAATTGAGAACAAAACTCTTTGACCTGGTGGTGAATATCAATTTGGATTTATTTTCTTTGTGTGGGAAAGGAATCCGAACTTTTGGAAGATTAAATCTTTCCCATATATCATCCAATAGCACTAAAAAAATTTCCCTTTCAAGACTTTGCAGATTTCTGCAGCTCTCCCATCCTCACTTCTGTTCATCCAAATGTTATTGGAGATCTCCAATTTGTATCGAATTGTTTCTTGAATTTTTTTCCACATCTACTTGCTTGGACACTACAAGCCAAATCACAAAGGCGAAATCATGGTGAATTGTTAATTTATTTCAAGGGAGTGGTCTTTAAACGATATTTCACGGATTCTCCTCCTTTTTTGGTCTCCTTAATTTAATTCCTCATATTTACATATTATAACTCTAAAAGTCAAGAGTGGTTGGTGATTAAATATTTTAATAGTTTCTATTCTTTGCGTTGTTGAAAAAGAAATATATTCCAATATGCTTGACTACTTGGCCACAATTCCATCTTTTGGTTTGGTAACAAGGTAATATCACATCACTGGCTAGCCTACTGCACTAAGTTTCTCTCCTAGTCGGCTCAAAGGCACGTCATGAGTTTCTTATCACTAATAAAGTAATAATAAAAACATGATTTATTTGTTTAAAGAAGAAGTAATTAGTATGAAAGCCGATAATATTCAATTTTTTAGGATGGAGAATGCTAAAATTTGTATTTAGCCTATTTCGAATATGAATTTGTTAGATGGGAAGTTATAATAAGAAAGCAAGAGTTATCTTCACTCTATCATAGCTCATTTTTACATTTTGTCATGTAAAGAAGTAGTCATCTTTAAGAGTATTAGTTATTCTGAATGAAGAATGTTTAAGAAATGCATATTCTGATTGAATTTACAAGGTTGGTGTCCCTAACAAGCAAAGTTACAGAAGCATGTTTAAATGAATAAGAGCTTTTATTATATATGTATATACAGCACACGGTATACAGAATCAGAAGCGAAGATAAAAATCTAATTACAATATAATTAGAACATAATGAAAACTATTGATTTTCATAAGCGTAGAATTCTTCCTATAAACGCCTATATGGCCATAGAGATGTGCATTAGGTTCAGGTCAAATCCTCAATGTTATCGTCCTCCTGCTTGTCATTATCGAACAACCTGCTGCATTCTGCTAAGACAGATGGATTGTTGTAGTTCTTAACAGCTCGAACAATTGCTCGAATTCGATTAAAAGGATTAATCAAAATGTTCCAACTTTCTGATTCAAAAATTCTTGATCTAACACACACCCCATCGCAGCCCAAATTGATCATGAGAGCTGCATCAGCAGGAGTCTCAATGCCTCCTATGGCAATTTGCACAACAGGAAGCTTACCTATTTCTTTAATCTCTGCTACAAGCTCATAAGATGCCTCCATCTCTTCTGCAAATGTAATAATTTTATCTTCACTTGCATATTTTAAGGACCTTGTAATTTGCATTATTGACATCACATTTTGAACTGTCCCATTCAATCCTGTTTCCCCTGCAGAGCTTTCTCCAATCCAAATTATGGCTGCTCCTTCCATTATTCTTCTTAAGGCTTGTGAAAGATTGCTACATCCACAGGCAAATAGAACCTGGAATGAGCGCTTGTTGAGGTAACTTTGGAAAGCTGGATTACCAACAAGTTCACTCTCATCGATGCAATTTACGTGGAGTGCTTCAAGAACCGAAGCTTCGATAAAATGACCCACGCGGACTCTCACCATGACAGGAATAGAGATAGCCTGCTTGATTTGCAGGACCAGAGATAAATCAGGCATGCTATTGGAACGATGAATAACAATACAGCAAGCTCCTGCTTCCTCTGCAATTTTTGCTTGTTCTATATTGATTACCTCAACGATTACTCCTCCTCCTCCTCCTCCTCGTTGAAGCATTATTTGTGCCAATCTTAAGTTGTTGGAAATGGCGTTTTTTGAGGTGGCTGTTCCTCCTTCATCATCATTATCAACAAAGCTGTAATGAACTGTGATATCACTACCACCAACATCAGCCATTGCCAATAACGAATGCGTTTGAGATTTACATTATCTTCAACTTTAAATAAGGGAAAAGAAACTAAACTAATAATATACAGTTGCTTCAGGAATTAAAAGCTTCAAAGGAGGTTAAAGATGGATTCCTACCTAATACCTATATGATCTACCAGACATAATGTTAAAAATATGGGATTGAATATTTAAGAATTGATTAGAAGATGATTAGAGGAGAGGATTATGTATTTTCAAAAGCTTCCAAGGAGGTTAAAGGTGGATTACAATCAATAATTAATCAAACAAAATGTTAAAATATGATTTAATGAAGGAATAGAAGGAAGCAAGTAGCAAGGTATCACTTGTGCTGCATAACCCTGAAGTTGGATTCATTCTAGCTATTTATCCTAAGAAAAAGACGAATCAAAAGTTTCTTTTGTCTTCTGATCACATGAATCTTAATTATGACAACAATTTTATTAATTTTGGAAGCATATCAAATCAACTCAAATGATGCTGCTTATTTACCTAGATTAAATCCAACAAATTTATTTACATACTAACTAATGATAATTAAATTGTAATAAAAATAAAATAGTATTGACAATCAATTTGATATTCATAAAATAAAAATTATATTTTTTAGAAAAATATTTATTGGCTTTTTATCACCTTTTTTATTACTTCATTCATCCTATGAATAACACATATCTCACTTTTAATATTATAAGATACAGTTTAATAATCACTCGTATTTTTTTATAAATGTAAATTTATCGCTTGAATTATTTTGTTTGATGCGCCACCGGCCCATCCTGAAAATTCCTGGGCTGATTTGTGACATTAAAAGCGCAAATGTATTAATGTTATGGATGGGCCAGAAAAATTGAAGTTTCTATGAAATACACGATAATACAAAATATGTTATTTAAACAAAAAATGGAAGCCAAAAGTCATATTCCACAAATTATATCTATTCACTGTAAATCGTAATTTCAAATTTAAAATAGTATTATATTATTCTTTGAGTTAAATAATTTGCACGTATTTACTATACATCGTAAACATAAACAATTATCATATCAATATTTTTTTCATTATCATCATCTTCTTCAAAAAAAAAGAAATTTATTTCTTTATTGCAGGATTTTTTTAGAGAGATAAAACTCTTTAATTTGTATATTTCATTTTATTTTTAGTATTATGATAAAAAAAATATTAGTTTTGATATATTTGTGAAATAAAATTGTTGAAAAATGAATATATTTAAAATAAAAATGAGTAATATATAGAAAAAAATCATGTTAGTGAAAGTTGAATATGATATATTTGGTAGAAATAATTAACTTGTAAGTGATGAATTTGCAAGTTGTAAATGATAATGAACATTTAGTTTATATAGGATGAATATGTAAGTTTTAAATGATAAACATATAACTTCAAAATGAGGAATATGTAAGTTGAAAACGATAAACTTGTAAATTCTAAACGATAAACCTGTAAATTATAAACGATGAAACTATAGTTTATAAAATATATAACTTTTAAACAATTAATTTCTAAATTCAAAATAATGAACCTATAATTTCAAAACGTTAAATTTATAAATTATAACTGATAAATCTTTAAGTTTAAAATAATGAATATACAAGTTATAACTGATAAATTTGTTTCGTGTTCATTAGTTTACCAAAATTCAATTCCAGAATTTTGGAAAAACATGAGTTTTTATTTTTATTTCACACTTGTACGGAAATAAAATCTATAATACAATATAAATTTGGATCCATGATTTAACAACCCCATAAGGCTCATACTCCTACTTCTCGAGACACAGTTGAATCAAAAGAAAATTTAAAAAAAAAAACAAAAATGGAAAGAATGAAGACCCAATATTGGATCTGAGCAAGTTTATTCATGTACACTGAATTTTTGGTATCGTAGTACCCAATTAGATTATATCTAATGCTGGAACAAATTATTTTCTGAAGGCAAAAACACAAACTACTGAGTAGTTTGATGCCAAATTCTTGATGTTCATTTTAAAAAAAAAACAGTTGAAGTACTGAATAATGAATAGTAATTTCTACCTTTGTTGCCAACTTCCAAAATCTGCACCTTTTATTAGCGCAGTTTCACTATCTCAGAAATATTCGAAGCCAATTTTGCCAGCTCGGGAGTATTCGGAACATCTTATTCCATTGTTGTTAAAGAAAAATGTTCTTACACTTGTTGTTTTACAGAAAAATGCTGCAACATTCACTACAAGAAAAATACATTTTAGCGACGAATAAATCCGTCACTAAATTTAAGAATTCTGTCGCTAAATTATATTAGCGACAGAATTGCGACGGATGTAATCCGTCTCTGAAAAGCTCCTCGCAAGTCCAATAGCGACGAATTGTAATTCTGTTGCTAAATTTAGCGACGGAATAATGACGAAAATATCTGTCACTGAAGTGTATTTGCAGGAATTGTAATGGCGACAAAATCAATGAGGGATTTTGCGACGGAAAATCTGTCGCTACATAGCGACAGATATAAATCCGTCGCTATATAGCTACCGACGTTGTCCGTCGCTATGTTGCTACGGAAGTTTTCCATCGCTATTTAGCTACGGATTTTTTCTGTCGCTATGTAGCTACGGATATAAATCCGTCGCTATGTAGCTACGGCCGTTGTCCGTCGCTATGTAGCTACGTAATTTTTCCGTCGCTAAATTTTGTAGTGCATTTACTCCATTTAATTTGCAACTAATTTTCAGTCGTCGCTAATTGTGACAATCAGTTAGTGAGGACCACATTCTGTCGCAGATCCATTTTTTATATATTAAATTTTTTTTAATTTAATTATTTTTGTAATTTTAAAATTCAATTAAATGAAAAACAAATATTTTTTTAATAGGATTCATTTAATAAATATTAAAATTTTTTAGTCTAACATAAAAAATATTCAATAATTGAAAATACTACAATATTGTTAATATATAGTCCTACATCCTGTCAGATTGTGGTGGATCGCTATGTGGAGTTGATGAAATGTGGGTAGAATTAGTCATCTCTGCTATCAGCTGTCGCATCTCTGCACGCATCTCGTCTCGAAGCTCAAGTCGAAGTTCTTCGCGCATCTGTTCTCGCATTTGTTGCTTTTGTGACTCCAACATAGTCTGAACCTCATGCTGCATATCTTGCATAATACTAGCACGCAGCTGCTCTGTATTAATATCTCGTGATGTGGCAGTGGAGTGAAAAGAAGAGGTACCGGTATAGAAATGTGCTGCCTTTGTGCCCATTCCATATACGCGCCGTTTTTTCTGGCCACCAGCAGCCTCTAAAAATAACTGCCTCAAATCTGGTTCACATGGCTCGTTAGATCCCTCAATTGGTTGAGAAGCAGTCTCTCTAAGGGCTTGTACTCGATCCTTCAATATAAATTTTAAGAAGAAAAAATATAAATTCCATGAGATTAATAGAAAAATAAGCAAATAAAATTTTAAATATGCACAATTAATGAGTTTGGTAAATACATACTGCAACAACTTTAGACCGCTGGTCTACATACTCAATTCCTGATAAAGTCTTTCTGGTGTGTGTTGCCTCAAAGAGTTCTATAGGATTTGGTTCACGTCCTAACTCTTTTGCCTGATCATAAGAATAAAATAAAAATAAAAACACATTAACTACAAAATTACAACCATAAATATATAAATATTACAACCATTGGTATTGCAAATAAAAACAAAGACATTAACAAACATTTTACAATCTAAATATATAAATGAATAACAAATTCAAATTAAGTTATCATTCTCAATATACCATCCGCATGCTACGCTCAACCATAGATATAGAACCCCCTGTATGTCGTGAGGGACCTGAACCTAAGCCGCCCGTCTCAGTAAGTCTGTTTTTAGAGGCAATGATAGATTTTTGCTTGAACTCAGGAGTGGACCATTCTTTCTGCCAACTATTCCAAACTTGCTCTGGAACACGTGGTGGTTTACTGCCAGAAGATCTCCACTTGCTCAAAGTGTCACTATAACGTGTAGCAGCCTGTTGTAACCATCTACGCTTGACTACCATCTCAAGTTCTGGATCCCAAGTAAATTCTTTCTAAAATAGAAATAAAAAAACAACATATAAGACAAATTTTTGTCTTGTAACATTCAATTAACTTTAATATTTAATATCAAAATAAAATTTTGGCAGAGTTTCGTCTATAATATAAGTAACCTGACCTGAAGTACAATGTCTCTAGCAACCAATTAAGCACAAAAGACATTAAATATTCAAGTTCAAACTGAAATTTTGACAGAGTTTCGTCTATAACACAAGTAACTTGGCCTAAATTATGTGGCCTCTAACAACCAATCAAGCACAAGAGAGATTAAATATTCAATTTCAAACAGAAATTTTGGCAGAGTTTTGCCTATATCATAAGTAACTTCACCTGAAGTACAAAGTCTCTAACAACCAATCAATCACAAGAAATACATTTTTAACAAAGTCATTCACCTCGTCACATTTTTTACTTAAATAATTGGATTTTACCTGAAACTCAAGCCAATAGAAGTCTCTGACATCGTCAGGCACAGTCTTCCATACATGTCCTCTATCACTCAAACGGAGTAAAAAACTACGGGTGATAGCTGCAGAAACTACATGAGACTGAAGAAAACTCCCACTATGCAAAAAGCACAAACAAACAATACATCAAAAACAGACTACATGCATGAATGAAAAGATTAAGAGAAATAATAATAGTAATATTACCTTATAGGATCGAGATTGAGTTGTCGTCTACCATTGGTTGACTCAGCGACTGATGCTTCAGATTGTAAATGTAAGGCTGAACTAGCTAGAGGAGATGATGTAGTAGGTTGTGATATGGGAGATGCTGATGTTGAACCTCCTAAGATGGACATAGTTGCTGATGGATGAGCTGATGATAATGGTTGTGGTTGTGGTGGTGGTGTTGATTGTTGTGGTTGTGCCAATGACTGTAGCAATGACTGTGATGGTGTCGATGAATGTGGCGATGATTGTGATGGTGTAGATGATTGTGGTGATGGCGGTACACGAAGTGGTGGAACTGGTGGTCGATTTGAGAAATTACTCTTTTCTGTCGATCTCTCTCCTCGTTTTGTAGGTCCTCTGCCTCTACCATGTAATATATCTTCAGATGATGTGCGACCCATCTGCATATTAGTCACTCGATAACAGTAAACAATATCAAAAGCAACAATGAACACAAATATCAATTGCTACTTAAAAAGAATAATAATAATAATAAAAGCAATACATATGTAACAATTTACAAACATATATCTAGGGATTAAATATTTGTGAATAGTACATAATACCAAAAAGAAAAGAACATATTTGGTTTAGCCATTACATCTAATCACTATCATGATTGTTATAATCCCACTCATCCACATCAGTTTCTTCGTCATCATCATGTGATTCAATTTCAAGATCAAGCTCTTCTTCTTCTTCATTATCATCTTCGATATCAATAAATGCACCTGTTGAACCAACTAAATTATCACTTTCATCATTTTCAATATCTATATAATGAATATCAATGTCATCTTCTTGGAAGGCTGTTGATACATTGGAAAGTTGACTACTTGATGTTGCTTGTGGAATTTCAAATTTAGCCCTAGCTTTAATTTTGCAAACAGCCAACCACTCACTTCTTTCACGTTTGATAGTTGGATATGTGATAAAATTCACCTGACAAGCTTGAACCGCCATAACAAATGGCTCGTACTTGTTAAATCTACGTTTTTGATTCACTTCGACCAACTTATAATGTGGATGCACTTTTGTACCCAAATTTGGCGTTGGATCAAACCACTCACACTTGAATAACACAGTTCTCTTAATTGGTAATGCAGGATACTCCAACTGAACAACTTCAATCAAACGACCATAATAGTCACATTCATTTGTACTATAATTTGAGCCTTTTATGCATACACCACTGTTCATTGTAGATTTACCAGATCCATGCACTTCAGTGTGAAATTTGTATCCATTCACATAATAGCCCGAGTAAGACATAATTTTAGGTAATGGACCTTTTGCTAAGTCCTTTATGAACTGATTGGATATGTTGCTTAATGGATTGTGTGCCTAAAACAAATGTCATCAATTGTATAAGCTAACATTAAAGTATAATTCTTGTTAATTGTCAATAAAAAAATATTTGAAAGAAAATCAGTACTCACATGTTTATTAAACCAAATTGGGAATTCTTTTTCAAGTTTAGCATCAATTTCTTGAGTAGAAATGTTCACTAGAATTTGCTTCAGCTCCTCAATATAAATTCTTCAAGGTACAACAAAAAGAATAATAATAATTAAATTTTACTATTTACCCAATGCTCAAATGAAAAGGTTAAAATTTATTAGCAGTTTATGACTTACTTAATAAAAGGTGCAACTTCAGTGCAATTTAGAAGAATGTATGATTGTGCAGCAGCATATTCTTCCTCTGTCAAAAATCGGGATTTACTCTTTCCAAAGGCTCGCCCTGATTGTGTGAATATGGATAAGTTGCCTTCATGTTCTTGTACCCTATATTGACCACCATCATCATTGCGTGACACTTTTCGGTGTCTTGTATTCACATGATCCTCAAAATAGTAAGAACAAAACAATGAAGCTTCTTCCACCAAATAAGCATTAGATATTGAACCTTCAACTCTAGCTTTATTTCGGACATTGTTTTTCAATCGTCGAAGATACCTAAGATATTAAATATACAAGTATGGTAAATCTAACAGAAATAATAATGATATGCATTATTATTAAGTTCTTTTATATTACCTCTCGAAAGGATACATCCATCGGTATTGCACTGGACCTGCTATTCTTGCTTCATATGGTAAGTGCACCGGTAGATGTTCCATTGAATCAAATAAGCTTGGAGGGAATATACGCTCAAGCTTACAGAGAATAATAGGAATCTCTTCTTCAATCCGGGTCATGTCATCATTGGTTATAACAGCAGATGTTAAATCCTTAAAGAACAAGCTTAATTCTGTTAATGCTTTCCAAACATTGTTTGGAAGTAGTTCATGAAATGCAATAGGTATTAAACGCTGCATAAACACATGACAATCATGGCTTTTCATCCCAAACAACTTAAGTTTTCTCATATCAACACATCTAGCCATATTTGACACATAACCATCGGGAAATCTCAAATTTCTTAGCCATTCACACACGACTGATTTTGATTGATTATCTAGTGTGTAACAAGCTTTAGGATATTTTCCCCTTACAGAATCTCGTTCCAATTCCGGGCGACGACAGTATGCATTCAACTCCTTTCGAGATTTGTATGTATCTTTTGTTTTCCCAACAACATTCATTACAGTGTTAAAAATATTGTCAAATACATTTTTCTCAATATGCATTACATCTAAGTTATGTCGAATGAGAAGGGTACTCCAATAAGGCAAATCCCAAAAGATACTTCTCTTCCTCCAACCACATTGCTTGCAAATAGGGCCATTAGTTCTCTCGGCATCTTGTTCTGTTACCTTTTTCAAACCCAACTGATCAATTTCAAATAATATTTCACTTCCAGATCTATTATGGGGTGCTTTTTTAGTCACTATCTTATTCTTCATGAATGATGTTTTGTTCCGTCGGAATGGATGGTCTTCAGGTAAGAATTTACGGTGGTTGTCAAACCACGACTGTTTTCTGCTCTCTGAAAGAGTAAAAGCATCAGTATGATTCATACAATAAGGACAAGCTAACCTTCCAGCAGTACTCCACCCAGATAGCATCGCATATGCAGGAAAGTCACTAATTGTCCACATAAGAGCAGCATGCATTTGAAAATTTTGTTTTATCGAAATATCATAAGTCTGCACACCATCGAGCCATAGATGATTAAGTTCTGATATCAATGGTTGTAAGTAAACATCCAACTTATCCTTAGGGTTAGTTGGCCCAGGAATCAATATAGTTAAGAACATGTAAGCGTCCTTCATACACAACCAAGGTGGCAAATTGTATGGAGTCATAATGACTGGCCAAGAAGAATATTGTTGTCCAGATTGTCCAAATGGTTGAAAACCATCAGTGGAAAGACCTAAACGAACATTTCGAGTCTCTGATGCGAATTCTGGATGGGTATCATTAAAATGTTGCCATGCAGGGGAATCAGATGGGTGGATCATAACCCCATCTTCAAATTCATGCTCAGCATGCCACCTCATATTTGCTGCTGTGACATTGGATGCAAACAATCTTTGCAATCTAGGAGTGAGGGGAAAGTAAAACATCTTTTTTTCAGGAGTAACCGTTTTGCTACCATGACGTTGCCTTTTGTATCGAGGATGACCACAAAACTTACAACTAGTCAAAATATTATCTTCACTCCAGTATATCATGCATCCATTTTTACAACAGTCAATTTTTTCAACCGGAAGACCCATTCCTTGTACTAACTGCTTTGTTCTGTAGAAGTTTTCAGGAACCAGACTTCCTTCAGGAGTAATCTCTTTCATTAATCGAACCATGTCATCAAAATTATGTTCAGACATATGGTGTTCTGACTTCATGTGCATTAATTGAGCAACAAATGATAATTGTGAATGACTTCTACATCCAGGGTACAAGTCCTCATCTGCAGCCCTAAGCATATCATAAAACTTTTGGGAATTCGGATTCGGTGTTTCTTCCATGTAAGTTTCATTGAATGCTTGACCAACAACATCCATAACCATGGAATGGTACCGACTGGATGATTCTGCATAATCAAATGCAGTAGAACCTTCACTCATACAATTGACATTGCTATTCAAGTTACTTCTAACTGCTTGTTCCCCGTGCAAAGTCCAAAAATAATAATCCGGTACAAAACCGTTTCTATACAAATGCAACTTAACTGTATCCACGTGATGAAACATGCGATTCTGACACTTGCGATGATAACATGGACACCTTATCCTATCATTGTCCATCATTTCCGGGTGACTGCATGCAAATTCTATGAATTGTCTAATACCAGTCATGAACTCTGGGTTCAAAAGTCCATCTTTCAACCGTTTATACATCCATTGACGATCTGGTCTCATTTTTTATTACCTTTATTAAATCAAGGAAAACATTAAAATTAATTTGAAGTATGAAATTGTAATTGATAAATCATAATGCAATCAAACTTAGTAACTAAACTTAGCTATTTTATTAAAGTTAGTAACTAAACTTAGCTATTTTATTAAACTTAAATATTTTATAATTTTTTGCCTAAATTATCTATATTATGTTCTAACTTTATATTAAACTTAGTAATTAAACTATTTTATTAAAGTTAGTAACTAAACTTAGCTATTTTATTAAACTTATGCATATAATTAATTAATAATAAGTCATATAATATGTTACAACATATCAAAATTAAATTAATAAAAAAATAAAAAGAAGTAAAATAACAAAATCTGAAAAAAAAAATTATTAAATTTCCCCAGCAATAGAATTGTTTAAAATCTCTCGTTAACATGTAAGAGATTAACTTTATCTCATCCACACTCTTAAAAATATATTAAATTTTTATTTGATGATTTTTATATACTTGAATTTATACATTTAATAATTTTCAGAAAAATAATTTTTTGAATTAAAATTATAAACACTAATATAACAAGTAATTTGTTATATTTTTTGTGCATAAAAATTCTTAAAAATCATTCATTTTACAAATTTTGGGGGTTGAGAAATTCAATTTTAAATATTAAATGTATCTAAATCTAATTAAATATATGTATTAATTATATATTAAACTTAGAATAGAATAACATTTATAATATATGTATAAACTTAATAATTTTTAATTCAATTCAAAAACTCAAATCTATATAGTTAGGGCAGAAACTATTAGCTAAAAAATTTAATTTAAAGACACAAATATATTATAATTAATAAAATTTCAAATAATGATATAACCAATATAAAGAATAGAATTGGCCATAAAATTTCAAATAATGATATAACCAAAATTTCACCAATTAAAAACAAGTAAAATTAAATAAAATTAAAAATAAAAACAAGTAAAATAACAAATTCTGCAAAAAAAAAAAAAAAAAAAAAAAAAAAAAAAAGCAGCTACGTACCTTCTTCGCTGGGAGTTGGCTGGCGCTGGAAGGGAGGGACCAGAGCAGAGGAAGACCGGGGCTGGGATGCTACGCCGGCTGGGATGCAACCGGAGCTCGGAGACAGCAGCAGAGGACCGGATCCAGTGGGAGACAGCAGTAGAGAACCAGAGCAGAGGAGAGAGAAGACAGGAGCAGAGGAGAGAGAGGACCGGAGCAGAGGAGAGAGAGGACCGGAGCAGAGGAAGGCACGACCGGAGCAGAGGAAGACCACCGCAGGAGCAGAGGAAGGAGATACCGGAGCTGGAAATTTGGGCAGCAGGGAGAGGGAAAAATGCCGGCTGGGGGGGAAAAAATGAGAAATTTTTTTTGGGTTGCAGGATTATAACAAACCCAGTCAAAACGACGCCGTTTTTCTTTTCATTTTTAGCGACGACAGCTTCCGTCGCTATAAATAGCGACGAAAATTGGCCGTCACAATTAATAATGATGCAAATTTCGCAATTTCAGCGACGGAATTTTCTGTCGCTATTTTTAGCGACAGCAAATTCCGTCGCTATAATAGCGACGGAATTTTCTGTAGCTATTTTTAGCGACGACAAGTAACCGTCGCTATTTTAGCGACGGCAAGTAACCGTCTCTATTTTTAGCGACGGAGTTTGCCGTCGCTAAAATTAGTGACACAAAATTTCGTCGCTGAAATTGTGAATTTTCCGTCACTATTAATTGCGACGGCCAATTTCTGTCGCTATTTATACCGACGGCAGAATAGCGACGAAAAATTTATCGTTATTTTTAGTGACGGAAGTTTCCGTCGCTAAATTTTTTCTCAAATTTTTTTGTTAATTTTACTCGTATTTCCGTCACTGATCCGAAGCTAACTGCTACGGATGTCATTCCATCGCTAAATTTCGTCGCTATTTAATTCTTTTCTTGTAGTGATTTGCGATAGTTATCATCCCGTTTCGCAACTCTATTGATTTAAATAGAAAAATGAAAATCTCAGTGCTATTGAATTTCGACTGAAATTAATTGAAACAATTTAATTAAGCAATGCTATCACTTATTATGGTGTGTTCCACCTCTTTTTTTTTTGTGTGTGTAAAAGAATATTCATTTTTCTCTTAATGACATGGAATTCTTATCCAAATCTGCAGCTTCTTTTACCAAACTTTAACACCCTTGAATCCAAGATCTGGATTTTAGACAAATAATTATTACGTATGGTTTTTGGTTACATAATTTTTCATGTAATAACTTGATTGATCTCTTCAGTATCATTTGAGAGTACAAGTGCACAAGGGTAGTCATTAAAAAGAAAAAAATAATATCACTTTGATTCATTGTTATTTTCACTTTCACGTGAATTTAAAGGATTCCAATGCTAAAATCATGTCTAACATTCAACATATTTTCTGATAGATACATTTAACTACCTTGATAGGGCATTAAAAGCTTACTATGTGATAGCTTACAAGTATTGAAGAAGCATATTTCTCATAGTAGAAATTTGTAGGTAGACTCATTCTGTTATATCATCTGTAGACTAATCCAATCATTCAGTCTATCACATCATATGTGTAATTAGATTAATCTACAGATAAAATGATAAACTGACTCTACCTAATAATTTCACTTCTCATGACTAGGCTGTTTCTGACTGTTAGAGAAGAAGAGGACCTTCATTTCTCCATCACCACCAATAATAAATTGGAATCGATAGGGAGGCTCTGCCCTTGGATGGAACAGTTTTCTTCTAGTTTTCTAGAACTCTCCTCCGTTTATATTTTGAAGCCGTGATTGGTTTTGCCTCTGTTCCTAACTACCGGAGGAGAAAACAAAAATGGATGCACCACCACCGCAGGAAATGTCATACTTTGATCATGTCAAGAAACGCCATGAAGAGAAAGGCTGCCTCTATGCCTTGTCAGTATACTATTCTCTTTTTCTTTTTAGTTTAGTTGATGTGTTTCTACTATTCTTTTCTTTTTATGTCTGAAGGAATCCGACGAGGGTTCTACTACGAGACTCATAGTCTAGGGCTGTAATATCAATACCAGTAAGCTAAAAAGTTTATCGGCTGCTGTGCGTGTTTGTACATAAATATATATTGCTGAAATGGATTTGTGCCTTTGTGGTATATATTTTTTGCTGGTTGTTTACCCTGTGCTGCTTCTGTTGCTGCTACGAGGCCTGTGAGTGCTGCGTCGAGTGTTGCTGCTGTGCTGGTTCATAAAAAATAAACATGTCTTCAACTCTGAAAAAGATGAAGGTTTCTATGTTCCTTTGTTTCATTGTGTGAAATTAATGTTGGAGAATTTTCGTCCGCTCGAAAATGTCCACTCAAAAGTTATCCTATTTATATGTTTGTATTTTTTTTTCTTCTTTTGGTAAGATTTCATCCGTGTGAAGTCTCATGTCTTTTGGTGAGAATTATTTCCATTTTTTGTAATAAAGCTTCCTAATTATATTGATCAACCTCATGTTTTATTATCTGTTAATGTTTAAATAACGCAGGAAGAGAGAAATCTGTCTCAAAACAAGCTCTTACTTTTGTGATTATGCACCAAATATAGGCTGTCCTTTGCAGCCCTATATTTTAATGACCAGAAAATTTGTGGGAAGAATGGAATCATGCTGAGTGAAATGCTCATTAGACAATCATTAGTCATAACTGTTCTACTCCTGGAATCGCATTTGAACAGCTAAGAATTATTACCTTGCCATATGCACAATGGATATGAATATTGCTAAGAAAGAAAGCTCAGTGAAAATTTTCTACTTCAAATATATTATATGGTAAATTTACAATTGACTGTTTCCATGTACTAATTTATACTAAAACCTCGTGTAAAATTACATCATTTCAAAGAATTTTTTTTAAAAAAAAGGGGCCACCAGAGTGATCTTCAATCTGAAAACGTATTTATCTAATTACCTAAAATGGGATTCCTACCTTCATCAATTTCGATGACTAGGACGTTTTCTGGATCTGATCCACTCGGTCCTTCAGCATAAAGAGTGGGAAGGTAAGCCTTGTATGCCGGCAGATAACGAGAAACAAAATCTCTAACCTGCAATAGAAGCATAGAAATGCTCTGTAAACAAAATTTCTTGTGATAAAAATAGCCCAAACAATGTACCATGCTAACGATATAAAACGGTCATAGTAAGTATACCTCCTCATCAGTCATGCCGGGATTACCTGCCTCCCTCATGGCAATCTCTGCCTACAAAACCCAAAGTATCTGTCAAGAGCTACGTTCTGACATAAGATTTGATATTTTACACATATATTAAGTCTATGATACATCAACCTGCAAACGCCACTGGTAGACATAACTGGGATCCTGAATTTTGATGACTATCCATGCCTTTATAAATTTGTCCCATGCATCATAATAAGCTTCAAGATTCTTATTCACTATCTCAAGCTGCAAGAAAGAATGTTTCATCAATGGAATATGGTAAGAAGAAAATTAACCCAATGAAGAATTTTCAAGGTAAAATAATGAGTTCCAACCTGCGGATCAACAGCTCTTACAACTTCCACTGAAAGCGGTTTAAAACCAAGCATCCAGCCTTCAAACAAAATGACCTAACAAACACCAAAAGCACATAAAAATTATTAGAGGCAATTTAATGCTTTTTTAGATATGCTATTTGATGCTTACAAAATTTTTCACACCCAAACCTGAATTTTGGTTCAGCTTACCATTTTTTCACATTTGGTAAGCTGAACCAAATGTGGTGCTTGAGGTAAAGCCACAAAAATCTAATCAGATTGGGTGCAGCCTACCAATTTTTCACATCTAAATCTACGAGGGGCCATTTCAGATTTCAAAAGTACTTACATTAGAATGGTTCTATATAAAACACTAAGTTAAAAAAAAAAAAAAAAAAAAAAAAAAAAAAAACTCACAAACGAGTAGACAGAAAATGGGAAATGTTAACCTATCACTTTGGACATGCAAAGCCTAACAAAATTTTAAAAAGAAAAAAAAAACTGTTTTTATGAGTTTGTTGCGTGAGCTTTAACAAAAATAGTGTTACTCCTAACATTATGGTGATATTGATGATCAATGTCTATTTTGATATAATCAGAACACTATATGTGCTAGAGTTGTGCAAAAAAAAAATGCTTATTTTGCCAGCCACAGCAAGAATTTTCTTACCGTTAGTGGCCCCTCAATCTCTGGCCATGTTGAAGGATCAGCTCTGTCACCCCTCCCACTGTAGGCAGACTTCAAAGAAGAAAAATCTTTCATTCTAAGCTCTTAGCCATGTTAATGAGAAATAAGGAAACTAACATTATTATGTGCTCACTTTATCATACCGAGGTAGCTTCATCTTTTTACCTGAAAATTTAAAGATGAAAATCATATCAAGATGAACAAAGCACAAAAGAGAAAAGAGAAAAGGTCATAATTGAAAAAACTCTTACCTTCTTTTGTCAATTTGCTTAGAGCTGTTAGTGTTTCAATGGAGAATGAAAGATCATGGCTCCCAGCATTTCCACGGAACTGAAACACACAAAGATTGTGAAGGAACTTTTTGCTGCACTGGAAACATCTAATTTACTTTATTATTTCACAAAATATTTAAAGCAGGCGTTGATAGCCACCTCCAACAGTGAATTGCCTGGATTTGCTTCTCTTAGTTTAGCCTGCAATTGACATGAATATGCATCAACAACGAAGAAATTAAAAAAAAAAAGAAAACGAAAAAAAGCAAATGCCTGAAATTCCCAAAAGCATTGTACCTGGCCCTCTGCTGTCAAATAAAAATCATCTATTGATAATGTTGCAGATTTCCTAAAAGGATAAGACATGTCAAGAATTGGAGTTTCAAAACCAACAATTGACAACTTAACACCTTTAATATAATTCTATGGCATCACATTTGTAACCATTTACCTGCCAGTGATCCTGAAAAGATAATCAAGAGCAAAGACAAGTGTGGTCTTTCCGCAACCTTGGGGAGCACTAAAACCAATCTACATGAAGTTGGGTATTATAATCGTAAGACTAAAGAACAACATGATTTGCACCTACGCAGCATAGTTGTACACATTAATATACGCTAATTGAATGAGAAATAGTAGGCAGGGAGTTGTACAACAAAACAAAGGCACTACAGGGAAAATTACATATGTACCACTAAAGGAGGTATCTCTTCTCCTTCTTTAAACTGGGAGGTGTATTTGGATATCTTATCTTCACACCACAAGAAAACTGGTATATAATAGTGATAAATCCTCACTTTTTGAGGGAGCGTAAGATACAATTCATTGAGCTGAAATATTCGGCACAAGTGCAAACCATAAGATAACCACTTGTCAATGGAGTCACCAATCATTTCTGAGCTCAAGCCCAACTTGCTTAGGAGAGGACCCGTGCAGATAAATTCATAAAGATCTTCGATAGATGAAACCTGTGCAGGTGTTGTGGGAAACACAGAATGCAACCGGCCCCGTGTCCCTTTGTTGGTGCAAGTTGAGTTTTGGTGCCTGGAATTGTCTTGGATCCATGAACGTTCACTGCCTACACGATGCATAATTAGAAGGAATATTACTTCATCACAATTTATTTGAGGTGCAGCTAAAATGTTCAGAAAGAAATGGAGAAACAATCAAATTAAACATGAAGCTCATTAATTTTAAAGTATAACTAATTAGGCAATGCTATTATTCCCTTATTGTAGCAATACAAGCTGGCCACTAAAATAACTAGACAGATATACACACAACACAATCTGTCATTGATTTGCAGAAATTCTACTCCTATTTCCTTCTAAAATCACTGAGGATTGAAAAGAAATGATTTGGTATGAAAACCCAATAATCCGATGCTGGAAAAAGCAGTGGAACTATTTAATTTTACAACCTCAATCTTGCTACATTGTGTCTAGAAAACAATACTAACGCATATTTTTAGGTCAAAAAACCAAAATCATACACTTGTTAAACATCAATGAAATATTCCCATAGATTATTGAAACAAGCAATCCAATTGGGATTCCTAAATCGTTTGAAACTAATAACTCTATCATCCGGGGCAGGTACACTTAAGCATGAAGCTAACTTAACATAAGTTTATCTTACTAATTATGACAGAAATTTTTACAAGATTTTCATAAATTTTTCCAATTCAGAGGCCATACTGTACTTTTTTTCTTCAAATTCTCATATAGGAAAAAGGTGAAAAAACAGAGGCTCAAATGAACAATGAAATTACATCTAAAAAAGAAGTACAAGTCAAATTGAAACATACGTAAGAAATTTACCTGATTTTGAGAAATGGGTAGGCATTTGAGAGAGCTTAGAAGATGGATAATTTGATTTGGTTATGGATTGTGTTGACAAAGAAGAAAAGACAGAGGAATGATAAGAACAAGGCACACACTGAAATTTTAAATTAAGATTATTATAGTTACAGTCATTATTATTATAATAATAAAAAGAAGTATAAAATAAATTAGTCGGTGGCAATTGTGATAAGATACTCAAAGCCGCCATTTTCACACCCGCAGCCCTCACCTCCCTTCTCTCTCTCTCCTCTGTCTCTGCAACTACGATACACATATGATATGCCGCAGGGATTTTTTAGCATTTTAAATGACGTAAAACGGTGACACGTGGCTAAGAGTAGATAGGTAAGATTTTGCTTTTAGCAAAGTAAGTTTTTATTTTGGTTAGGCTGTCCGAAAATTTAAAAATCGAATCAGAATTGATCGAAAAGAATTAATTGATTAAATTATTAGTTAGGATTTAATTTTTTTAATCTTCGATTTTATATTTTTACTTGAAATTTTATATGATTTTTTTTTTAGGTTCACATCAATTTTTATTTTTATTATATATATACGTACACTGTATTGATTGATTATCAAAATATAAATAAACAACATATGATCTCTCACATTTATCATAAAGGCATTAATTGAGTTAGCTCCAATTAAATATTTATTTTCATGTTTTACATTTTGTGCTTTATATATATGTAAGAAAAAATTAAAAAAATTATGGTGAAAAAAAAATGATGAATTTGTTTGATGGTTAAAAAACCAAAATTTATGATTAAACGAACCAAAGATAGCAATTAACTAAATTTACAGACTATCTAAAAAAAAAGTAATTTTACAGACAAATTCAGGTCTTGATTTTTATAAAACCACATTTAATGAACTGGATTCAACAAATGTTTTGGACCAGTTAAACCGGTCCAAAATTTTGGTAAATATAAGAATGAGATGAATCAAGTAATAATAAATAGGGGCAAAAATGAAGCAAGATAGAGAAATGTAGAAATGAGAGAAAAATGTGGAAATTCCTGTTTCATTATTTTGTATATTTATAAATTATTACATTATAAGACATTTTACTTAATATTAATTGAAATTTAATTACTAAACTTTAAATATTATGAATGAAAAAGAAAAAACCATAATAACAAAACAAGTTTCAACTTCAAGAATAGACAACAACCTGACAAGACTTCCAAAGAACATGACAATTAATCCAATGCCGCTGCAGAAGTTACACTCAATTCGTCTTCTGAATTCGATACTCTAAACAAAAAAATAAAATAAAATTTCTTGGTGGTTGAAGAGCTAAGAATACTTACAAATTAGCTACAGTAGAATTCTAGCTTAGTAGAGTATGGCAAACCTGTTCTGAGATATAGACTTAAGACAGGTCTCCGAGGTAACAATCAAGAAAATTCACAAAAACCTATAAACAAATTTTGGGTGCAATAAAGATGAAAATTTTGAAAATTCGGGTTACAGTTAGATATCAGCTACAACCTCAGGAACTTCATTTGACAAGTGTTCATGCTAGCAACCACTTTCAATAACGTAGTACTACCAGCCAAGTTATGCTTAGAATAAACTCTCATGCAATTTTGGAGAAGACAAAGCAGCCACAGATTTGAACTGCAATTAGAATAACATCCTGGTTGCGTTAAACTTAAGACGAATCAAGGGAACATTTGATGATTTAAATAATGAAGGCCAAATAAAAGCAATCATTTCAGCAGTATTGTATGCTAGTTGATACCTTTTCCTGCCTATACTTCATGCGTACAGCATTCAGAGGACACCCGTTAGTGTTCAATTGTAGGTCTTGTAGTGCAATAACCGTTTGTTTAATATCCGACGCCTTGTAAGAAGTGTAGTGTTCTAGAGTTGGATTCTGCCAAACACATAACCGGATGTCAGGCTCCAAATGCATAATCTAGAACTATGCAGAACAGACAATTGATTGCATACCCAAGGATGGACTGTCTGGTCCAATGTCCATCTAGCAAGAAATACAGCTGACGCAGCAATGACTGAGGGAAGGAAATTCAGGAAACTATAATCGATCAATGTCAGTTCTGCTAGATAATCAGACAAGTACTCCAGCTTACAACTAAAGCTCTGCAAATTACAAATAATCAAAATAAAAACATTTCCGAAATTTAACAAAAAAATATGGAAAAAGAGCAAGGATGTCACATAAGGTAAAGCAACCACATTACCTTGTAAGAAGCCTGCGCCGCACGTACAAATCTCCTGAAAACCAAAATTTTGTGTGAAACATTTCATTATGAATATTTTGAAGGACTTCTTGATCTTGAATTTAATCCAATACCTGAGAAAAGATTTTGCAGTGGGAGCAAATATTTGAAAGCCAAAGTACTTCAACACTATGCTTTCCATCTTTAACACCTGCAATTTTGTTTGATCAGAAATGCAATCATAAGTATTGCAATAGGGAGCAAACAAAAGATGGGTGACTGATAATATGCAAGGAATTTTATATGTTAGTCAGTCTAACAAGAGACCATTTTTCAACCTCTAACGTACCTTTCGTTTTCTAGTCGATATTGGTAAGTATTCATACCCAATCCCAAGGGATGCAGTCTCCTAATTCTACATAGGACAAGGCCTATTCAATTGTGAGAACGTCAGATTTTTTCATCCTCGATTCATGTGTATTGCAGGCCACTTGTTGGTATTAATAAAGACCCCAGTATGCACAGTGCATATTTCATATGGCCAAGAAGTATAGAGTCGTGTGAATATGTAAACCAGCACCTAAGAAGCCACAAAATCTAAAGAAGTATCCCTGACATGGATGCTACTTTATATTCGGTATAGCTGACTATTAAAAGTATAATTTTACAAATGTTTGTACTGTATAATTGAGTACTGCAAATGGAATTTGTAGCACCAATTACAAGTTGGAATCAGCAGTTCAAAAGCCATAAAAGGAGACAGTATTCCAAATTTGAGCCATGGTACAATGTATCGTCCCAATAGTTTCAGTTGTTGCACCTTTTTAGTTTTTTTTCTCAAGAGTGGCTCACTCCCAAATACCAAGTAATAAAGGCATGTCAACCTGATCCCCAAAATATATGTTCAGCAACCTTGAACTAGCATATACTAGCTTCTTAAATTATAGATAACAATTCACATAAAAAATACTATGAAATGGCAATTAATATCCTTGTTCTTTACAGCATAGACAATGATGCAATAAAATAAAGCATTGAAGAGTTACAGGTTAAAAGAAGAAAAAAAAAAACTGAATGACTTAGAACTTTTTTTTGAAGCACACGTTATGGTTAGCCAGGAATGACATACCTCCCCTCTTGTATATGTGTTGTCTGTAATAAAGCAAAATTCTTCTACACGTGGCGGACAAATTTCTTCATATTTGCTTCAAGACATAAAATGGGAAACTATTTAATGTCATTCGATATAAATAAAGAACCGAATTTACTACTCGCCAAGAAAGCCATTAGAGCCAAAAGGTTACCCTGGCCAATGTACAGAATTGTTATGCAAGTTTATTGGCGCACCTATATGGGAACAAATCCTAATTTAGTCTGCTTTAGAGATTCGAAATTATTTTTTTAATCTGACCATTTCAAAAATATTTTCTTGCTTTTTAATTCTTCAATTTCATATGAACTTAAAAGCTGTGCCTCATGAAGAGCCATGACATTTAGAATTTTGTTGAACGTTTCTCCTCAGTGATCTTTAATCTGAGAAAGCAAGCTAGTATCAGTCTATCACTGAAGAGGTTTGTCTAAAAAAAATAATATCATCATGTATATCTGTAAATTTGAATTAAGATGAAATTTTATGTGCTTAAATTAGAAAATTGACTCTCAATTGTTGTCCAACAACATCAAACAGAGGAACAGCAATTCTGAGATTAAGGTGTGCCTTAAGTCGGAGCCAGGCATATAACACTTGAAATGAGATCAGCATCTTCAATGCACAATTCTTCTTTTGTGGCCAATTATTTACACGAAAGAAGAATCATGCAACAAATTTAAATATAAATGTGAAATATGAGTCACCAATCACCATCAATGATGCAGTAAGTGCTTCTATTGATTTTAGAACTTACGAGGCAATCAGCATGGAAGTTATACCAAGTAGTTGAAGTCTGTGGCTTTCAATGTAATTTTGAGAGAGAAACCAATCTATTAGGTACACTGTAAGGTAAAGTGTATCTGGCACCAACTTATATTCCTCGGATACCTGACATCCCAGAAGGAATTTGATCCGTTAACTACTTGTGAAATTGAGGTTTTATGTTGAAATGGTAATAGTTCAATGATATTACAACAGCAATCGAAATGTTATAATGAATTTAGCATCAGATAAAACTGTTTCAACATGTCCATCTAATATAGCCCTTAATAACATAACAATCAGGCATGAACTAATTTTAAAAGTGTGACTAACTTGATAATTTGGGGTGTTTGGGATTGCTGTTAAGTGTCCAAAAAACAAATTTATAATTTTTTTGATTTAATTGACTGATTTTTTTAATTTTTTATAAACTGTTTTTTTTTTAAATCTGCTTTTGGGAAAAACATCTATTTACCTACTTCTCTCTAAAAGTAATTTTCAAAACTCAAAAAATTTAAAAATAAAATTGTTTTCTCCAAAAGCGCTTTTGGCAAACGTAATGTCAAACGGGCCCAAAGAATAAAACTAAAACAGCTAAAACTCAATGTCTCAATCTAATATCCCATAGTAAAAAAAAAAAAGACCAGATGAGACTTTATTTTCGAAGTGTGACTAACCTGATAATACTTTATGAATGATAAGTACAGTTCAGAGAATGAAACTAAAACTGTTAGAACATGAAAAGAGTGCAACTGCAAAGCAAGCTAAGATAAACAAGTTTTGGATCAGGCTTATTCTTGATTTCCCTAAGATCAAGCCTAAAAACTTTAAGACTGGCCCTGCAACTATAGACTATTTTTTGGCCCGGTTCTTACTTGTTCCCATGGGCTACCACCCTTATGAGTAATTTTTCATAGATTAGAGATTTGTAGGTGGCCGCTCCAGTGGAAAAAGTCTGGAAAGTTACACCTTGCCTCAAGGGACTAAATAGAGCAATGGCTTATTCTCTAAAGAGCCTATATCCAGATGATGTAAGCTAAAGTTATATGATAAATCTTTTACAAAGAAGATTTAGTGAAAACAAAGAGATAAGACTTGGGAACTACAGTAAGATCTCCTACATCTTATAAAGCCAAAAAAAAGGCAGCTATGTACAATGTGAGGAGATTAATCTGAAATTCAGGGGAAAACAAGTAATAAAACAGTTGAAGGATGAGATGATGCATGCAATTGCAAGGTACAGTTCAACCGGTAAAGTATCTTAGAGAAACAGCACAAATATGGAACTCAGGCCCAACTTTACCATGGACGAGATTCGAGGAAAGAGAAGGACTACACCAGTTGGTCTACTCCTGGCATTCATCCCAAATAAAGGATTTTAAGGTTTCGTTATCAGTAATTGAGCAACCTTGCTCTAGACTCCAAACGCAAGGAACAGAAGCCACCAAATTGCTAGTTGAGACAAGTAATTCAACTTGTCTTATGAATTTCAAGCAATAAGAGGTAAACAAAATTAAGAACCACGCAATGTAGTTGTAGCGAAAGCTTTTAAAGTTTACCAAGTAAACGCAGCCAAGAAAATCAAGAGAAACAGAACTAATTGCATCTGTATACTTTTTTAAGAAAGACAATGCAAGACACAATTATGTTTAGACAATCTCTGACTATTTTCTTTCAACAGAATATTTTGAGTTGACAACCAAATTATCCAATGGCAATTGAGCATTATTCCAATTAGTATGACAGCATGATTAACAGTAAATTATAGTAATGAAACTACACTGACCTCCGCAAGCCAATCAACCAGAATCCCACGCATGGCTTGAGTGATGTCTTGCTGTATTATATCCATGTAAGTAGGTCGTGGTCTCCGGACAAGCTATATAAACAAAGTAGTAAACCAGAAGTAAACATCAGCATCCCTCAAAACAAAGAAGAGAAAAATGATGAAACTTTCATCTTTCTCCATCCTGTTCAAAACCATGCTATGCTGCAACTGAAATGGTTATGGGTGCTTCCACTCATATTATATTTAACAACATCCTTATATAGTACTAAGTTTATGTCCATTGCCAAATTAGAAGATCACATCAGAACAATGAAATGGGAGATGAAGAATAAATGATAAAAAATATTCTTCTGACTACATAACACAAACCTCAGCAACACGTAAATTGCCATAGATGTCAGCAGCATAAATGCTGCAAAGTTGGGGATCCTTGTCATCACAATCAATATCTGTAAAGTCTGGATGACTTGACATCATGCCAATATCATTGGGGATTCTTTTCTCTTCTATAGACATTCAAAAAGAAAAGTCATTTCTTGGTTCATGCAACTATTTACTGACAGTGGAAAAATAGAAAAAATATTATCCTACACAAGCAGTTCCTTCCTAGAGCACTGTGGCCCATAACATTACCTTTCATCTACCACATGGTATAGATAGATTTTATTGAATTTGAAGAAACTTAAACAAGTCCCCAGTAAGCCAAAATGCATTTAGCTTCTAAATCCACACACGCTATAGACAAAGATGTGGGTTGCAAAACAACATCATTATATAGTCATGAGAAGGTAACACTTAAATTTCTCAATAACCTTTAGCTCAATCTGCAGCTTCAGGGTACAACATTCAAGAAGATCACTAATTGACAAGATCATAGACACTATCTGTTGAAGTTTGAATCAAAAAGTCCAAAACTCTGCTAACTGGCAGATTACATTCACCATAAAATTTCTGGAATTTTGAACCTAATTTTGTTCCTGAGTTTTAATAGATACCTAATCATTCTCCCCAAAGAAATGCTTTCACTCTGAGACCTTACAATTTCCACATGAAATGTTGAATGAAATTTAAGCCATAATCCTAAATAGCATATACCTAAAAAATATGTGCTACAATTGATTGATATTACTGAAGCAAAATTGTCAGCCTTTGAGGTTAAACAATTTAAAGAGAAGGATACCTTTCTTTGGAGGACTGCATGGTTGTGATGGCAATCTTGAACATGGTTTTAGAACCTTACGGTTACCTATGCCCAAATCCCTTAAAGTACTTAACTGCACATCTTTCTCCAAAGTAGTTGAACTTGTAACTTCTGAACCCAGTTCTGTTTTTATGGTTGCTTGAACAACTTTTGTCTTTGACTTGGCTCGAAGAGGTGGGAGTTCTACAGTAAGTAAAGGAGCCACTCTAGACATATTGTGCTGACCCTTTTTAATCTGCTTTCCATTTTTAACCTAGCAATCAACAAAATTTAACAGAGGAAAGCTCAGATTATTGAATTTATATGAAAAACAATTTATAATAAAGGAACAAAAGCATCCAGAAATCTTGAAAAATATTGGAATTTCCAGGGAAATTAAGATAAAGATTATATTCCGTCAATCTAATTAATATATTACAATAACAGAGAGTACTTCAAGTATCCTCTTTTGCCTACTCAAAAAAATTAGAGTATATAACAGTAATGATTCATTTGTTGTCTTAAACTATTCAATAAAAGTTAAGCAGGCAAATCAGCCATATAAAAAGCTTATCTATGAATTTTCTTTCTTCAGAATATTTACAATTGTAAGTACTACAACCAAACACATAGTATTAACCTAAAAGGAGTGCAGCAAATCAACCTGAATTCTAGAAGCATTGAAGCAACTTCTATATGAATTCTCACAGCAAACATTTGTGACATCCCGAAGGACTGCTCTCCTCTTAGCCTGAATACCAGCAACATCAGATGTACTAGTGTTCTCATCTCCAGCTCCACTTTTTGAATTTGCTCGCAACATACGTTTCTGGCCTTGTTGTGTGGTTGCCCTCGGAAGCAGCATCTTACTAGAAAGGCACAAGGCAGCTGCTCGTGCACGTGTTAATCGAGCATTAGGATCTCCAGCATTAGACGGAAGCACATTTTCCTTCTTCATATTTACAAACCTCAGACTAGAACACTATAAAGCATTACACTCAAATTAGACGAGCAACCTGCAAATCAAATCAGTGTAAGCGATAAGAAAATAACAATCTAATAAATATGTATTTTCAGATATGTTTGTTACATTACAACATTATGAGCCAGAGCAAAATAACTGATCCTCAGAAGATGAGATTATGATGTGGATTTCTAATGAAATGCCAATATACATTTTTTATGATAATATACATCAAATTATATTACAAGAAAGGAATTTCTATGTGAAGCTAACACCATCACAGAGTTGATGAAACCTGCTATTTTTGCGCATTTGCAAATGAAAGTAACTTGTAATGTCAAATGTAAATATATATTCTGTTCTTTTATTTTCTGACTTAGGATCGCTATCATGCTCAAAAGATCATCAATTGACTTGATCTTCACAGATCAACGTAAAACATGATTCCCGTTTCACAGAAAAATATCTGTTAAAAGAACATGAATTCACTCCACTGTGATGGGTATGTAATTTCGATTTTGAAAATTCAAATTGTACCCAGAACTTATTTCTTCTTGAGAATACTTTCCATTTGAAATAAGCCTACGCCCGCATCAAGAAAATTGAGATTTATCCAAAAATGAATCAGCAAATTCTAATGCAAGACCAAAAAAAATGGAAATAAATAGTAATGTCGAGATGAAAAATAAAGAAAAACAACCCCATTTACTAAGAAAACAGAGAAAAACAAGAAAAAAAGAGTGAAAATTCGAATCTTCATACAATAAAAAACGAAATTTGATTCCAAAACTTCAAGATTTCCTACTTTTATTCCCGTAAACAAGTCGATTTCAAAATCACATTTTCAAAAATAATTTTTTATTTGATTTAATTTTCTATATCTGCTTTACTTTTACGCCAGTTGACAAAAAGAACTCGAGAATTACTTTCTTTCCTTCCTGGGTCCTAAATAAATTTTTAAAAACACAATAAGAAAAAGCAGAAATCAAATTTCTTTCATATTCCCGCATCTTCTCAGCAACGAAACAACAAAATAGCATTATAAACTTCTTTTTAAGAATCCAGAGTCCAAAATCTTCAAAACTTCAAACATTAAAGAGAACCCACTTCATCAAAATCGATCTATGAACAAAAACCGTAAACATTAAAGTTTAAAGAACACATAAGACACACTCTCTCTCTCTCTCTCTCTCTCTCTCACACACACACACACACACGTACATTCACGGGCCTGAAACGTGAACATACACAGATAAAATGAGGGTTTTAGAATAAAAAAGGACCTGCCTTTGTCTTCTAAGCTTCACAAAGAAGAGAACTAAAGAACTTAGTAGAGAATGTGAAAAAAAAAAAAGAAAAAAAAAAACGTTGGCTTTCTTTTTGCACAGAGCGATAGAGAGAGTGGTCTCTTTGATGGAGACAGTGAGAGCGGGATTGTGTAGGGATTTAAAACCAGAAGAGAAGAAAAAAAAAAAGAGAAAAATATTTTTATCGTAATATTGGAACAATAATTTTTTTTTAAAAAGGAAGTTAACCGTTTGACTTGAAATAAAAGAGAGCGGCTGAGCGGGGCACGGTGGCAGACTGGCAGTTGTTAATTTGGTTTTTGAATTAATAGACTGAGATCAGTAGATCACGAGCGAGATCTGGATCTTTTTAGATTACGATATTAGCCCTGACATTTACTAGTAATTTCGGATCCATTGAATTTTATGGTGGTCTCTAAGCTGAGTGAAAATATTATAAAAATAGTTTTCAATAATATATCTAATAGAGTAATGAATCTTAAATATAAGAATTAATATTATTTGGACTAAACGTGATGTAATCAATCTAATGCGAGTTGACACATGTCCATATTTTGAACTAAGTGGAGTATAGAATGGTGAAATAAATAATTGCATGGAAATTATCTGTAGAAAGATTCGTAATCAAACCACTGACTTTTCCGGTTAATGGAGGATCATTATGTGTTATTAGATACTACTCATGACTTACTTAAATTAATTGTTAATTTAAATAGTCAATATAAACGGGAACATAATATGTCACACACATTAAAGATATGAAAAATGAGTAAAATGGTATTAAATAAGATCTAAAATATAAGAGAATGATTTCGGGATGAATCGCGATGAAATCGCACGAAAAAATCGTTCGCGATAGTCACGGACCCACCAAGAGCAAACCCAACGCACACTAGTGCCTTCTGTTGACCAACAAATGAATTTGGCCTTAATTAGGCCAATTTTGATCATTAATCACATTCACTATTAATTCAATTCTTTTTTCTCCATTTTTTATTTTTTTTATTCAAATAGAAAATATTTTTTGTGAAAAAATATTTTTAATACACAATAAAATTTTATCAATAACATTTTTAAAACTAGCACTTTAAATTTATTCAAACAATTTCTTTTAATAGTTTTTCTTCATTTTTCACTTGAATTATCATTAGAGACATCATGTGAGAATTGTTGTAGTTTGTTATAACCCAATAAATTGAAGATTTAATTAACAAATAAGAAATTATAAGCTATAATTTATAATCTCTATATTTATATAAATTAGTTTTAATAGTACAAGTATGATCTTTTATTTCGGATTTTAAAAATGTTATTTTTTAACTACATTTATTAATGTGATTCATTATTCAAAATCCAACAGGATCGGAGTATAGGGCGGGGTATCGGAGATGAAGAACTCCACCCCATTATCATTCCTACAAAATATAGACTTCCACCACTTTAAAAAATTAATTATAAGATGGAAAAAATTGTATTGGTATTTTCTGATATTCAAAATTTATACTATCAACTCTTTTTATTTTATTATATTCTATTAATATGTATTCCAAATGTTCAATATTCTATTTTTTTTAATAAAATAATATATTAATAAAATATAATAAAATATAAATGACCGATGATATAATTTTTGAGCTCAAAGTGCATTTAGCTACCCCATATTAGGCTTCACTTGGGCTTTAATATAATGTCTGTTTGTCCACTATTAAATTTGGCTTCAATTCATTTGTCTTGTTCCTCTACCACTTACTCATAATTGATTATTGTATTGGCTGCAAATTATATTATAGACTTGTATTTACTGTGCGTTGTAGTCTTAATTTTAAAACGGTATCACATTATTTTTTTTAGTTAAATGATTCACGTGTTTTGATTTAAATGTAACTTGTTTCTATTATCTAATAATTGTATTATCGTTCTTCATTCGCATCATAATCTTATTTTTTTTCTTCCTCAAATAGATAAAAATAATAATAATTTGTTTCCCTATTGCATAATTGTTTTAGAAAAAAAAATTAATTTGCATATTTTATTTTATTTTTAGTATTTTTAAATATTTTAATTACTGTTATTATTGTTTGTGATGAAAAATCATTAGTTTTTTATGTATTTATTTATAAAAATGGTTGAAATGAAGATATTTGAACTAAAAATGAGTTAAAGAGAGAACAAATTAAGTTATTGGAGATTGAACACGATGAATTCGTTAGAAACATACGGATTGATTACTTTTAGAATTTACAAATTCATCATTTAGTACTTCAGATTTATCATTCAGTACTTGCAAATTCATCATTTTGATTTTGGATGTCTGTCATTTTGTTGCAACAGATTTATCATTTAGAAGCTACATATTCATCATTTATAAGTTATAAATTTATCGTTTAAAAATTATAGGTTCGACTTTGTTATAACTAAATGATAAACATATGTAAGTTCCAAATTGTGAACTTATAGTACTAAACAATTAACCTATAAGTTATACACAATAAATCTGTTAATTATAAACGATAAACTTATAATTTTTAAACAATAAATTAGTAAGTTTAGAACAATAAATCTTTAAATTCAAAACGATAAATATGTAAGTTGTAATTGATTAAATCTATAAATTTAAAATAATGAATTTGTAAGTTATAATTGATAAACATGTTCTATATTCATTAGTTCACTAAAATTTAATGTTGAAAAAACGATCACTTTATTTTTATTTTGCATATGTTAGAAAAGAAAACTTATAATGCAACATAAATTGGAGTCTACCATATGACAATTCTCTATTAGCTATTATATAATTAAATATTAACAACCTAATTTTTACCTTTTTGATTCGCATTATAAATTTCACAACAACAGACTTTTCACATACATTTTCTTTACTCATTTTACTTGTCATGTAATAACTTAATTTCCATTGTTCTTCTTGTTATCTTTACATAGGTATAATCTTCATCGTCATTTTTAATAATTGCTCTTCAACAGAACCAAACTAAAAATAATAATCAAAGTACTTTTATTTAAGTTAAAAATCACAAATAATTATTGATTGGTAGTTGATAATATTTTGCATCAAATTGTATCTTTGAGTGTTTTTAGGACAAAGGAATAACATGTTTTTTATTCAGTTTTATTACCTAGTTCCAGCTACCACCTACTAACTTTAAATTCTCTCATTAGCCATTAAACAAATGTTAAGGACTCAATTGTTAAAATTCATAATAAGAGACTATTTTTTTTCTTCCAACTAACCAGTAATTTGGATTCATCACAGATAGACCTATTAAGAAACTTGTATTCACTTGTTTTCTATCGTGTTACTTGTCAGTTAACAACTCTTAATTGTTCATTGTCTTCATACAGGCAAAGTTTTGATCGTTATTTATAATAATTGACTTCCATAAAGATTAAGTTGGAAATACTTTGTGAAATTTTTTTTAACCAACTACAAATCACATATAATTCTTGATGGTTGATAATTAGTAAATTTTTTTGTCGAATTGTATCTTTTAAGGACCCGATTGATTTAAGAGTTGGAATAAAAATGAAAATAAAAAGAAATACGAATGAAAATAATTGATTTTTGCAAGTCCTACAAAATGAAATATTATGACCTATTACTTCATATCCTACCTTACGTTTTCCATTTTCAACTGCATGTTAATGTTTTTTTTTTTTTTTTTTTTTTATTTTAACTGAGGAGCGTGGGCTAGGGAATAACTGATTCTCATTTCTAAGCCAATGCAATTCTTATTTCAGCCCTTATTTTGTTGAACCAAATATTAAAAACTGGAATGAGTCATTATCTTTTCCATTTTTGAGTCTTTTTTTACTTGAAACAAACATATCTAAGTATATTTTGGAAGGAGATAATAAAATCTCTTTTTCTTAATTTATTTTATTACCTTGTTTTAGCTAGCACCCATTAATGAAATTCTTTCACTATCCATTAGATATATTCAGTCTTAATTTGCAGTTTGATTTATATCATAAAATCCAAAAAATGAGAGGCTTTTTAGGTATATTTTTTACTCATTTTTCTCGGGTTTTTTTTTTGTCATTTAATAACTTTTTATTGTTTTTCTTCTTGTCTTTACATGGGCATACTTTTCATCTCCATTTCTCATAATCGGCTTCACCAATGATCAAACTAAGAATGCATAGTGAAAATTCTTCTGAGTTAAAAATTACATATAATACTTGATGGTTGATAGTTATACATTTTGCATTTGATTGTATGTTTAAGTGGTTTTGAATGGAAAAAGTGAAATCTTTTCTACTCAAATTTATTATCAACCACTAGCAAGATTATATTTTCCTTTGGATAAATCAAATAGTTGTTGCTTGATTGGCGTTATAAAATCCAAACGAGAGAAGCTAACACCCACTAATCAGATTCTTTCACCATCCTTTAGATAAATCCAATTTTCGTTGTTTGATCTGCATTACAAAATCCAAACATATTTAATCATTCTTCATTGTCCTTCTTTTTGTGATTGTAAAACATATTTTGATTGCCATTTATAACGATTGGCTTCGACAAAGATCAAACTGAAATTGCTCATTGAAAGTTCTTTTAATAAAGTAAAATCACAATAATTCTTGATGATTGATAGCTGATAACATTTCTCATCAAATTGTATCTTCAAGTGGATGCTAACTTTTGAGGTTTGTATCATTTTCTTATCCATTGCTTGTTTGCAATTTTTATCTCACATTTACTTAACAGTAAATTTTTGTTTGTATTTAAATGCATATTCAGGGAGTAAAAAAGATACAACAATTATGATCTATGTATATTATAACGAAGATCCATGCAGGCAAACATTAAAGGCAATACATCAACATCTGTATAGTTTTAAATTGTCATCTCTTTTAAATTCATGACAGTTTTCCATGGGTTTCATTATTATAAAGTACCAAAAAGGGCAAAAGCTTTTGAGACTTAAATCTAATTTCTTTTAATTCCAGTAAAAATTGTCACCTTTTGGGAATTGTGTGATTATGTGTGTGGTAGCAGTCGTAGATGCATATGCCCATAAATAATGCCCACTAGCTGTTAATTGAATGTTAATATTTTAGTTACTTACATTGATTTCATACGATAACATTTTTGTAATTTCTTTAATGATAATTATTGTTTACTTCAATATATTTTACTACTAATGTGATCCATAAATAAATTGAAACAAGTAAAATTCTTTTAATATAATTCATCAAAATATTATAGATTATTCCACATTGTTTGGCTAATACTTATAGTTTACTATTTATAATGATTTAGATAATTATTTTTTTCTTGAGCAAACTTTTGGAAATAGTTAAATCTAATATTTATTACCTAACAAATTTTATATGTAATCGGAACCAAATGATGCTGGGAGCACTTGCAATATGGTCTGTTACTTTTACGTTCCAGACGACCTCCTGTTATGTTGTACTTCCATAGCGGGTTTAAGAATGAAAAATGAGTGTTAGATTATCTGTGTTATATCCCCTCAACGAGACTAGGCATAAGAGAAAATATTAGATTATCCCACATTATTTTATTATAAATATACATTATTATTTATAATCATTTGGATAATCATTTTCACTTGAGCTTGGAGAGAGTTAGTTACTAAGGCTCCTTGACGAATTTTACAATATGCTTGAACATTTTTCAAATGAGTTTTAATAACTCGGTCTTGCTCTTTTTCTTAGTTTTACAATAGGGTACTTTCTCTGTCTCCATTTCTAGTTACTGACTTCGCAAAAAATAAATCTAAAAAATGCTTAGTTGAACAATTTTTGAATCTTAATTAAGTAACAAATCACAAAAAAATTTATATGCTGATGGATGATTATTAACCTTTTAAGGTTTGTGATATTATTTTTATAATTTAGTCATTTTTGTTTAATTTCGTGGATTTATCTAATTATTTATGATTCATGTATCTAACACACCTATTATTCATTCAATATACAATATTTATTAAATAAAAAAGTTACAATGAATATAATTTCTATATATCTTGTAAATTTAAAGATAATTGGATTCATCATACATGATCTTTTTTTTTTGAAAAGAAATAAATGTTAATTAATAATAAAAGTAATAAATGGTAACATCTATTTCAATTTATACTGTGATTTCTTTTGATTTCATGAAATTTGTTATAGAAAGTATTCATTACAAAAAAGGTTAAAAAGTAATTAATTTACGTATATGGTTTAATTTGTTTTTTCCTCTTTCTTTTTGTGTGGGGGTATTACTGTATGCATATGTATAATTTATTATTATTTTTTTCATGAAGTATTACATGCTATATTGTGGCAGGAGAGAGTAGGATCCCAACCTAATTTATTTAGAAGACTTTTAAAATCTTTAACTAACTGGACTGTGGGTGAAATAAATAAATAAAATTTCAATCAACGGCACAAAATGTGATTCCTCAACCAATAATCTTTGGGTTGTTATATCGTAAATTTCAGTTTATATTACATTATGAACCTCTTTTTTTAACACGTGCGAAATAAAAATAAAATATTCATTTTTTTTATATTGAATTTTGGTAAACTAATGAGGGGATGAGATGATGTAAAAGTAGAATATGGTTATGATGGAATAAGTGCAACCTCAAATAGTATGTTCATTGGTCATAATTTACAGATTCATTATTTTAAAATTGCAGATTTATCAATTATAATTTACAGATTTATTATTTTGAACTTAGAGGTTCATCATACTGAACTTAAAAATTCATTATTTATAAGCTACAAAATCATTATTTAAATCTTACAGGTTCATCATTTAGAACTAGCATGTTTATCGTTTATAACCTACATATGTTCATTGTTTAATGCTACAGGTTTATCACTTGGAACTTATAGGTCCATCATTTAGTTCTAATAAAGATGAATCTATAGCTTGTAAATGATGAATCTATAAGTTTTAAACAATAAATCTCTATCTACCAAATGATTAACATATAAGATCTAAATGATTAACCTATAAATGATTAATCTGCAAGTTATAAACGATGAATTTGTAAGTTTTAAATGACTAATTTGTAAGTTTTAAATGATTAATATCTTAATTAACCCATCATTTATATAAATGAGTTTAATGATTAGAGTTAGAAATAAAAGAGATATAATTCATCGGTATATAATAATTATGGACTATCCAACATAACTATATTATTATCTGAGTTCACATTAAATCTTTCACACTTAATTAATAAATGAAGTTCTGCTTAAATTAAAAATTGATCAAATTTTTAAAACCAATTTATATTAATATCTTAATTAAAAGTCATAAATAAAATATAAAATATCTTACAACTGTCTCATCATGTTCTGTGAATTTTCATGCTGTAGCAAAACTGGTCTACATTGGGTTGAAGAATGATTTTTGGAATAACATGTTCTAATAAGGGTTGTGTACTGCTGAAGGCAAAAAGGTTGTATATAGATAATTTTTTTTTTCTCTTGAACAAAATCCAAATAGCTTCAAGAGAATGCTAAGAAAATTTTCTATTTTTTAATAGTCTCTAATTCTCATTTTCTTGATGGGAAAGAAATTTTGAAAATATATATTTTTTTTAACCAAACAATCTTTTAGAGCTCCTTAAAAGTCTCTCATTTTGTGAATTGTGAGGCACTGATTTCATTAATGCTGAGGAGATCAAACTATACTTTTCTTCTTTCCTTGAATTCCGCAAAGATCATTCCTCCGCTAAAATCCACTGCTAGCATGAACTCTATCCCTCTGTTTCTTTACAGTTGTTTTCTCAGCTAAGTTTCCTGAGAATTTGAATTTCCAGGAAATAGATTCTGAAAGGAATTATTCTGCAGGCACGTTGTAGATTCTCTAATTTTGTTCATTTATTATATTATATTATATTTAATTGGGCATAAATTGAAAATTTAGCGCAATTCAAGGAGATTCCTTGTGAACTTATTTAAAGAAAGACAGTAATTGATTAAGAATTCACGTTGTTGTCATATATAGATGTAAATTATGTAACTTTCTGTCAAGGTATTTCATAATTAGCTACTTTGTATTAGTTCAAAGAGAGAAGAAAGTTTCTATTTGTTTTCTATTTAATTGCATTAGTTTTAGCTGTTTAAGATTGGCTTTTTAGTTGTTCCTGGCAGGAAGCAAAATCACTTTCGCTTTTAATTCTAATTTTCTTTATTTATTTTGTAACTCTTTCATGGTCAACGTTCGCAGCTGAAAGAGACAAAAGTAAAGTTACAGAATATTAATTAAAAGAAAAAAAAAGCTAGTTAAAAGATTATCATTTACGCCTCTCAGGCCCTCTCTCTCTTTGAGTTCTGTAGACGAAGAGAGAAGGCGTGTCGAACTAATCTTGTATCTGAATGGAATTTGAACAAAACAGTAGCTTGCTTGGTACAGGTTGTTGAGACATGCCCAACTAATCTCATGACCTTCAAAAAAAAAAAAAAAAGAAGCCAATTTTCATCACTCTTTTCACTTCTTTATGCAGAAAAGTTTTCAAATTTGGGTTGTATTATTAAAGGCTTTTTGTTAGGCGGGTCAAAGTGAATTGATTATAGAGCTATCTTTGAGATTTGTGAAGGAGAATCTTGGTGGATTTTTGTGTTGAAGGAAAATATTGAGATGGGTTCCGCTGCAAAACTTGCCAAAAGGGCTTTGGAGACTGATATGCCGATCATGGTTCAGGTATTGATTTACAGTCTATTCTGGGTTTCTGGTTTTGATTGTTCTTGTCAAACGCATATATATACACAAACTTATGCATTATATGTGTTTCTTGTGTATTGGGAAATGCTTTAATAATATGTTTTTAGGTGCTTTTGATTCCGAAAGTGGGGATTTGTTTATGCTTTTTGTGGTGTTCAGCGAAGTTTTTTTTTTATGGGGTGCCTGGCACAAATGTGAAAAAGAGGGATGTTGCACACGCATATGGCTATTCGAATATTGTTCATATTACATTTTGGAATGAAGTGTTTCTTGGTGCGCATATTTATGAAAGTGGGCTGTGTTTATTTTGCAGATACAGGAATTGATCCGAGGAGCAAAAAATGCCATGTCTTTAGCCCAGGTTTGCTTTTCACTTTTTCCCATGTTGTGTTTATGTTGTTGCTTATATTTTGAAGTAAAGGTATTAAAATATGAGAAGTGGATGGTGTTAGTTTAGTTTCCAATGCTTGATTGTTGTATTGCTTTTGATATCTTGATTATTGTAACCATGAGTATTGAGAATTGAGAATCGTGTTCTTCTCCGAGGTTAAGGGTGTGTTTGGTACTGATTTTAGAAGGGATTTTTAAGTTTTATGATAATGCAGGACCATTTTGATTGGGGATGCATTAGAAAATCTATTTTCCTAAAAAAGTTGCTTCTAGAGAGCTTTTAGAGCTCCTTTTCTATTTTCTATATTTACTTCTCTTTCTTGGTTTTGCTTAGATAGAGTATACAAAAAAATAGGTCTTCTGAGAATTTCTTCTAAACATGGAAACCACATCCAAAAATCTTATCTGAAAGTCTAAAGTAAAATAATGACTTGTGGCTTCAGGTCACTTCATCAAAATTTACTTGCACATTGTCCGAGTCAAATTAATGGCTATTTTTAATGCTATGTTTATTTGATTGAGAACGAAATATTTTACTGGTTTGGTTAATTTTTTTGCCAAATTGCTCAGAAAGGCAATATTACATTTAGAAATTAGCATTAACAATATATAAAGAGTATATGGTTTTGATTTATATCTAAGTTTATTTGTCAAATGGAACATGGTACCTTTACTTGGTCTTGGTTTTTGTCCTCTTGTTGTACTTCGCTTGTAAAATTTTAGGCTGATTGACTCTCCTTGGTTATTATGTGCACTACTATAGGGGGTAGTTTTCTGGCAACCACCCAAACAGGCATTAGACAAGGTAAAAGAACTTGTATGGGAGCCTTCAATTAGTCGATATGGAGCTGATGAAGGTATTCCTGAGCTCAGGGAGGCATTGACACTGAAGGTATAGATTCTGGAATTTTTAATACCTCTCTGGCTGATGATTGATGTTCTGATTCTGGTCATTGATATCTACTGAGCTACAGCGCTGTTATACTTGGTTGGCCATTCACTGCTGCATTTCTTAGTTAAACTTATGATAATATAGATGCTATACTTTATACTTTAAAGGTACTGCAAATTCTAATACTTACCATATCGCATAGGAATTTTTTGGGTCTGAAAACAGCTTCTTCACCATATGCACTGCAACACTGAAGTTGAATACATCTTATATCTTATCTAATTTTCATCTCTTTGTTTTGCAGTTGCGAAAAGAAAACAAATTGGTGAAATCTTCTGTTATGGTTACTGCAGGTGCAAATCAGGTGATTAATTATGCTTCTAGAATTTATGCTTTTTTTTTTACCACATAATTATAAGAGAAATCAACAAATGTTTAGGTTAAGGGGAATATGAAACTTAAGAGTAGCCTTGTGCTTTCAAGCTCTTAGCAACGATCAATAAAAATCATTTGTGAATTGTACTTGTTGTTTCTGTTTCATGTCCAAATATTTTCTTCAATAAGTTGGATATTTATTTACTCTGCTTGATTGCAGGCATTTGTGAATCTTGTTCTTGCATTGTGTGATCCTGCAGATTCTGTCATTATGTTTGCCCCCTACTATTTTAATGCATACATGTCCTTCCAGATGACAGGCATCACTAATATATTTGTGGGTCCTGGTGACCCGAAGACGCTTCATCCAGATGCAGGTGAATCTAAGATAAACTGCTCATTGCAGCATTTGCAATTATCTTGTAGCAATCTAAAGCATTTATCTGAAAAGTCCACCTGGGTATTTTTAGTCAGATATGCTTGCAGCTAGTTGAATAAAGTGCTCTCTGGGTTTCATAGTCTTTTGTTGTGGATATTTAATATCAAGAATGTTCAAATTCATATGAAGTTGGGCTTTGTGCATTCGTCTGATAGATAGCAAGTGATGTGTGCTCTTGAATTCTAGGACACAATTCAGCTAATAGTAATATCTGCCAACTAATGGGTTTCTCTTTTTGCAGCTAAGTATGAAATATATGTTCTGTAATCTTCATAAATTTTCTTGAAAATCCTGCCGTTCTTGCCTATTTTTAACTCCATTGTGCAACAGTTTTTGTGGCACTCTATTATTGGTCTAGACTCTAGATATGCTATGTGTTTCTATCCTTTTTGATATGTGAAAACAAATCGTAGTATGATCTTGGCATGACAAGTAAATGATGGCATCATGTAGTATTTTGTTTGAGTCATATATAAGAAAGCTGAGGGTACCTGCATTGTGCCCACCATTATTTTACCCTAGAGAAGGAATTTAAGTACTCCTAATCATTGAATTTTAGGCAATGTCTAATCAATATTTGTTCATTTCAAATCTATTTTGATTGTTGCTGGGAAGTGATAATCATCCTAGTGGATGAATGTATGTGATGCTGCAGCCTGGCATCCTTGAAGGGACAGTTCAATGGTCAAAATTTGGGGTTTCAACTTGGAGGCCTCAAGTTCAAAGTATTGACTGGTTGGGAATTATGGGATGGGGCATTAAACCATGGTAAAAATACATACAGATGTGATTCTTTCAAGAAATAATATTGCTAGAATGATGTGCATTTAACATGAGTTGTATGATGTTACAATTTTTTTTCCACGTTAATGTCTTTGGCTGGGCATCTTGTCATGTGCATTTAACATAAGTTGTATGAAAGTACATTTTCTTTCTACATTGGTTGTCTTCGGCTGGACATTTGCCAATATCGCTTTGAATTTCAGACTGGCTGGAAAAGAAACTGTCAGAAACAAAACCAGTTCCGAAGGTAGTCACTGTTGTTAACCCTGGTAACCCATCTGGGACATACATTCCAGACCCCCTCCTTAAGGTATTATTTTCCCTCTTTCTATCTTTCTATCTCTCTCTCACACATGCATGCAACTGTGCACTGAGACTTTTTAGAAGGCCTTAAACATGTGATTGTTATCTTGCTTGTCTCTTTCTATATAATTATAATCTAAACGAGACCTCTTTTTTTGTTTTTTTAACCTTGAATAGAGGATTTCAGATCTGTGCAGAGAAGCTGGATCCTGGCTTATTGTAGATAATACATATGAGTAAGCCTTCTGTCTGTATATAACAGATATCTCCATGCTAGTCCTTCCTTTGCATTTAGAATACTCATAATGTGTTAGGAGAGAGGGGTAGTTGAAAAGCTCTTCCAAGGTACTGAATTTTTTAGAACATAATTGTATAATTCTCATCAAGAATTTATTCATAATACAACTTATTACTGCTTTGTTGGGAGAAAGGGTAGACATAAGGTGGCTATTCGTTCAGGATGCACTCATAAGTTAATTTTTCAAATTTATTCTATGGGAAGAGTATTTGTGTTCTTAGACATCTCTTGTTGATCTTCCCAGCATGTCAGAGTGTTAACTTTCTCAGCACTGTTTTCTTGTGTGTTATTGAATTTTGCATTTGCAGTAATGGGTGATCAAATGTAGAAGATTACATTCCCAAATAAGATTGAATAAGACAAGCTTATGTGATATATAATCTTAAGTATCTACACCCAATTAATAAACTTTTAATTTAATAAGAAAAACCTGATATGTCTCTAGAGGCTGAATCCTGTACAGAGACGAAAGTAGAAAAATAGCTAAGTAGCTATGCAAAATATAAAATTTACTAAATAATTAGTACTGAAAGTAGGTTTATAGTTGCAAAGAGGTCCTTCAATCCAGGATGGGCTGAAATCATGATTAGGATTAAACTGCATCAACGTAGCTTTGATATACCCAAAAGCATTGAACTTTAGGAAAAAAGATGAATACTGACTTTGCATTGAAGTGTGTTTGCTCGTGTAGTTTTGCTTGATAGTCTGCTATATTTTATAGGTTCGCACAGGTTAAGTGCATTTCCATTTCACTTGACGTTCAACAATGTATATTAATTGTTATCTTAGGTGATGAAGGTTATGATGTCTATATAATAACTTACTATGTAGGTATTTTATGTATGATGGTCTAAAACATTCCTGTATAGAAGGTGATCACATTGTCAACATCTTTTCCTTCTCAAAAGCTTATGGGATGATGGGATGGCGTGTTGGATATGTAAGTAATGCTCCTTATCCCTGTTGGTTTTTAATAGTTATTTTTATTTCTTGGAAAATAAAAATAGCTTATTAATTTCTATGTTAGTGCTTCTAATATTACCCTGCATGCCTGCAGATAGCATATCCATCAGAAGTGGAGGGCTTTGCCACTTCACTCCTCAAAATTCAGGACAACATACCAATCTGTGCCTCAATACTTTCACAGCATCTTGCTCTCTATTCTCTGGAAGTGGGACCTGAGTGGGTCACTGAGCGAGTGAAAGATCTTGTCAGGAACAGAGAAATCATCAAGGAAGCTCTCTCTCCTTTGGGTGAAGGTGCCGTGAAAGGTGGAGAAGGTGCAATCTACCTATGGGCAAAACTTCCTGATGAATATCGTGATGATACCAAAGTCGTTCGCTGGCTGGCCACGAGGCATGGGGTGGTTCTGATTCCAGGCAGCGCTTGTGGGTGCAAAGGACATGTTAGGATCTCCTTTGGAGGCTTGATAGAGGCTGATTGTAAGGCTGCTTCTGATAGGCTGAGGAAAGGGTTAGAAGAATTAGTAAGCAATGGATTGGTGTAATAACTCTATTTACACCCATTTTCGATACTGAGGGGGGAAATCCGTTTGCCAGTTTGTGCAAGTTAACAGCTGGTGCATTTGAATAATTCTGGGGTAGTCTACCCGGGGCATTGCCTGGAAACAGAACCATAGTTTGGTCAATGTAAAAGGGTATCACTCTGAAGTAGAACAAAATTTCACCATGAAATGTACTACATTGTTCAGCTATTTATTGCAGGATACAGATACTTTGTGATATATGATGTTCAATACCTGCACAATGGTTGTATATGGGGATGTTGTTACATGTATATTTGGAGATGAGATGGATTTGAATTTTAGCCGCTTCTTTAGAGGAGGGGTATGGCTATAAACTGAGGTTTGTACTTTAGGAATCATTAGAAGGGGAAAGTACCAAAGAGCAAACTCATCTGCTTTATGAATTAGTTTAAAGCATTCAGCTTCACAGTGGAATCAAAAAGAAAAAACAGAAAGAGAAAATAATAATAATAATAATAATAATAACTTGACATCTGGCTTTTAAGGGCTATATTTGAAACATCACAAGAAAATGTATATTATTTGTATAATTTATCAACGGAAATCAACCCCACCATCATCGACGGAGCAATGATTCTTAATCATAGTTTCCAACTTTCAATTCAAAAATGAAATGGCCGTGATTTGCTTTAATACACAAAAAAATAAAAAATAAAGATAGGATGTGACAATTTTTAATATTGTATTATAAATTCAATCTTACTTATAAATGAGTGTACTTTCATTTTTTTTCTATATATATTTTAAAAAATAAAATTTTTCATTATTTAAATAAATTACACACGAATTATATAATTTTGCGGGATCGGGGCAATTGTCTAATAACGTAATGACCTTACATTAGATCTAACAACTGACCAGATTGGACCCCACGTCCCGGCAAAATAAACCCTTTGAGCCCATAAAGGGCCCAAGTCCTAAATCATCCGATTATCTTTTCACTTCAGCGGATGTTGTAAACTTGTAGTTTCTTACAAATCCGAGGAGGATTCTGACATTTTAGACTGTTCATAGATAAACGTCGTCGTTCTGATACACCCGCCAGACGACACGCTGAGATCCAAAATTCGAAAGTGAGTCGAGCGACTACAGTAAGGAGGGACAATCCAGTCATTTCAGCGGTTTCTCTTACTGGTTCCTGGATTGTTTAAACGTCGCCGTCAAAACTCAAACGTACAAAGTTCACTGCCTGGCCAAGCCTACCTAGCTGGAGAGAGAAGCTGCCGTGAAAGCCAGTCTTTTTAGAGAGAGAAAATCCAGAGAAAGAGAGAGAGAGAGAGAGAGAGAGGAAAGGGGGGAATGAAACCCTAGATTTTTGAGTTAGGGAAGTGAAATTTCGGGTTCAAAGGACTAAAAATGGTTGGAAGTTCACTGTCTGGATTGCAAGATCACTTGAAATTGGCTCGAGAATATGCTCTTGAAGGGCTCTATGATACTTCTATTATCTTCTTCGATGGCGCCATTGCTCAGATCAACAAGTAATAAAATTTCTTTTCTTTTTTCTTCTTATAAAATTATTCTTCTAAAATTTAAGTTACAGGTCTTAAATTTTGAGCTGGCTTGCTTTCTTTTATTAATAATCTTTCTTCACTGAAGTGGAAGATTTAAATAGATATCTTGGATTTGTGGAAATGGAGTTGCTCGCTTTTGAGTTTGCAGGGTGGGATTTACATTACTGAGGAAAATTTTACTTGGGTGTGGATAATCAATGAGCTGTTTGATTTGTTTGTTTTGAGGGGAAAAATTTCTGTTCAGAAAATGTACTTATTAACTTGAAGGAAAACTGTTTATCGAAAGTTTATGGAAACAATCCTTTGAGTTTAATGGGACTTTAATAGGAATCCTTAATTTCCCCACCCCGTCCGCGCTCCCCCTCGCCCCCCGCCCGCCCCACCATCTTGATAGATTCCCCCATGCAGGTGTGAGCAGTATATGTTAAAGGGTAATTGGTCCAAACTCCAAAAAAAAAAAAATTTACTAGTTTACAGTTGACATCTACAATGTACCTCTTCATTTGGGTTCGGATCTTGCTGTTTTATCAACGATCAGTGCCTGAACTTGTAGTAGCTATAATTGTTTAATATGCTGAAGTATTTTCTAGTCCTTAGATGCTCTCATAGTATAGCATAATACTATAATATTTGAGCAATAGCTTCTTACTTGTTAGATGTTTGCTTCCACCTTAACATAGCTTGCAACTATTGTCATGCTTTAGGCACCTAAACACCCTTGATGACCCTTTACTTCGTTCAAAATGGATGAATGCCAAGAAAGCCATTTCAGAGGAGACAGAAGTTGTAAAACAATTAGATGCAGAGAGAAGGGCATTTAAAGAAACCCCCACAGGGCGACGAGCTGCATCACCGCCAATAAATGCTAAATCATCCTTTGTTTTCCAACCATTAGATGAGTATCCTACTTCTTCTGGTGCTCCAATGGATGATCCTGATGTGTGGAGGCCTCCAAGTCGGGACACCACAAGTAGGAGACCTGCCAGGGCTGGTCAAGTGGGAATGAGAAAATCGCCCCAGGATGGAAATTGGGGTCGGGGTGCTTCAACAAGGACAGGTACACCTGGCCGTGCTCCAAAGGCTGGTGGTTCAAGCAGGGTGAACTCGGGGGTCCGAGCATCAACTACTGGAAAGAAAAGTACTGGCACAGGAAAATCTAGCAAGGGAGATTCAGCTGTAAGTTTAAGTAGATATAACGATAGTGCTTTTTTTTCCCCTCTCTTCTTATTCATTTTCGTGTCATGGTAGCCTGTTGCTGGTTGCACCTCTTTCTCCTTCTTCCACATATGTGCAATCCCACCAGTGGTGGAAATGTATATTGCCACCTCATACTGGCGCCCCTTTCACTGATGTGTGCGAGGACACTTAAAACATCATGAACTAGCTGCTGAGTTTTACCAATCTGTTTTATGTTGCTTCTGTTTTCCTCAACTTCTGTATGGTATTTGTGAAATGCACTTGTCAATTTGATCTTGCGTTGTGTTCTGGTAAACATTCTGATCTCAACTTAATATTTCCAAGTAATTGGAGTGATGAGAGTTGTTTTATTGCTATTTATTTCATACTCAGATTTTGTTTCTATGCGAACTCTTTATTGTCAGAATGGAGATGCTGAAGATGGAAAGTCCAAGAAGACACAATATGAAGGACCTGATCCTGACTTGGCTGCTATGCTTGAAAGAGATGTCTTGGAAACTAGTCCTGGAGTTAGATGGGATGATGTTGCTGGACTTAGTGAAGCAAAAAGACTTCTAGAAGAAGCTGTTGTGCTTCCATTGTGGATGCCGGAATACTTCCAGGTATTCTTGAATGGATGAAGCTGAATTATAATTGTAATTCACATTTTCATTGTGTGGAAACACTTGGTTCTTTTGTTTTTATGGTTTAATCATTCATGTCAACATCCTTTTGGACTTAGAATGACATGCTGAAAGATATTCTAATTTTAATTTCATATCTTCTCCTTGGTGAAGGTTATGATTTCCATTTTCTGTTTTTTGGCAGGGAATCAGGAGACCGTGGAAAGGTGTACTCATGTTTGGTCCTCCTGGTACTGGGAAGACACTACTTGCTAAAGCTGTTGCTACTGAGTGTGGTACAACATTTTTCAATGTCTCATCTGCTACATTGGCTTCTAAGTGGCGTGGAGAGAGTGAGCGCATGGTACGGTGCTTGTTTGATTTAGCACGAGCTTATGCACCAAGTACTATTTTCATTGATGAGATTGATTCTCTTTGCAATGCAAGAGGGTAAGAAATTTTCCAGTACACAGAGATTTAAATCTTATTAATTCTCTATATAGCTGCTTGTGAGGCAAAAAAAAAAAAGTAGCCTAATGTGTTTTATACCAAGTACCAACATTGTGCATTATTCTTGCGTTTCTTTCAACTCTCTCTCTCTCCTCCCTTCCCCCCTGGGCTCATTTTTTCATCCATTTCCACCTACACACGGATCCAATGCATCAAGTTGTTTCTGCTGCTTTGAAATGTGAAGTGATGATGCTAAACTTATTTTTCTATCGAATGACTACAGTGCTTCAGGGGAACATGAATCATCTAGAAGGGTCAAGTCTGAACTTCTTGTTCAGGTAGATGGAGTAAACAATACTTCTACAAATGAAGATGGCAGTAGAAAAATAGTGATGGTTTTGGCAGCTACTAACTTCCCCTGGGACATTGATGAAGCGCTGAGGTTTGTCATGCTTTATATTATTGGGGGATTCTTGTACTCTTGCCTCTTGGAATTCAGTTCGGCTGAACTTTCTATATGAAACCATCTCTGAAAAAGATTTTAGTTTGCTGTTTTTCTAGGTCATGCTTTGCTGTTTTTCTAGGTCATGCTTATCTAATTTGGCTTTGATATAATGCAGGAGGAGATTGGAAAAACGTATTTATATTCCGCTTCCCAATTTTGAGTCTCGTAAGGAGCTTATTAGAATCAATTTGAAAACTGTCGAGGTAAATTGACCATACATCTGATATTATTTTTAGCCATAGATGTTCATTTTGATTCTTGGTTAAATGACATATTACAAGATGAGGAAAGTTATCCTTTCCCTGTGTATGTTTGTACTATGCCAACCTGTAACTTTTGATGTAATTGTATCTTAATCTTGTTTTTGACACTGCTAACTTGTTTTAATCCATATTTTAAAAAATCCGGAGGTTTTGAAGAGTTCATCTTAAGTGAATATAACGAAGCAAAATACACAAGGATAAATGCATGGGCTGCAAATTGAAAGGGCAGTAGCACAGATAAATTTGTGCAGTTGTCCATTTAATTGCTTGGTGTATTTTTTTTTTTAATATGTTTCAATGAACATGAGAATGAGATGCAAGAAAAATCTGTGATATCACTATATATCCAACTAGTCTTGTGGTGTCAATCCTGCAGATGAAAAATGGCTGGAAGAAAAAGGCCATACTTTTTTGATGCATTAAAGGAGTGAAGCAATATTCATGGAGGAATATTCTTATAGAACATTTCAACTTCATTTATTTGAAATAATATTTTTGTGACAATTTGAAGATTATGTTGAGATTTGATGCCGAGCAAAATATCTGTTGGTCTGAAGTTTTGGCTAGATTAAATTCACAAGTTTTGGGTTTTAAGCATTCACCCATTTATAAACTTTGCAGGGCATTTATCACTCAAAGTAGGAAGCCAGAAGGTGGCATAAATGGATATGGATGGTCCAATTGATGACTTTAGCTGTGGCTTTTTTGCAATTACGTTTGACTGATATTTTTTTTTATCTAAAGTAATGGTCTCGTGTTATCCATTTGGTGTGTGATTTGAATCAACCATATTGTATACTTATCTACTTTAGTTGTGTACTTACTGATTAAAAATGTTATATTTTAGGTGGCTCCTGATGTAGATATTGATGAAGTGGCCCGTAGGACGGAGGGCTACAGTGGAGATGATCTTACAAATGTCTGCAGGGATGCTTCCTTAAATGGCATGAGGCGTAAGATAGCAGGAAAGACGAGAGATGAGATTAAGAATATGTCTAAAGATGAGATATCTAAGGATCCTGTTGCAATGTGTGATTTTGAAGAAGCATTGCAGAAGGTCCAACGAAGTGTTTCCCAAGCTGATATTGAGAAGCATGAGAAGTGGTTTTCAGAATTTGGATCAGCATAAGGAAGTATCTGCAACCAATGTTGAGATGAAGATACCTGGAGGTGGTTCTTCTTTTAGCTCATTAATTTGGTGCTCTGTATGTATTTCAGCTGTGATATAATTGACTGTGATCCAATTAGTTGGAAGATCCCCATATTTGTGGTGTTATTTTGTATCTGTAGCTTCTATCGCACATGCAGTGCAATTCAATGGAATTCAATTTATTTGAAGAACAATTTAATCTGATATACATTATATAAAAACTACGGGAAAAAATGTGAAATGATATCTGGGATATTTACGTGATACAGTTTCTTTAGAAGTTGATTCTGAAACAAGTGAAGAAAATCTGCGTGTGGAGTTGCATGTTGAACTGCTGATCAATATATCGTATATAATTTTTTTTTTCTGATCCCTGGATAGTCATGTGCAGGAACTTTTCCGCTTGAACTTCTGAATCTTGGAAGATTTTATCCTTTTCCCTCTTTCTCATGATAGCATATGCGACTTGTTCTTTAATAATTTCCTTTATATATATATATATATATATATATATATATATATATATATATATATATATAACTTTTTGCATTCTCTCTATATGAATTAAGAATATTTTGTCTCTATAAGCTGCCTTTTCTTTTTCTTTTTGTTTTTCGTGGGAGGGGTGGGGAGGAAAGGAATTGTTGTCAAAAGGATTTAATCTAATATAGCAGATTAATGGAACCCATGTTGAACGTGAGATGGAATGGGTCATTCAAGCAATTTCAACAAAAGCAGCCCAAGTTTCGATATTCTCAAATTTTGATTATGTATCAATGTTGGTCTTCTCGCGTGCCAATGGCTAAAATCCACATACTAGAAAACTTGGTTTCAACGTCTTTACTCTCTTTCCTCCATTGCACCTCTCGCCCCTTCAAACTTTATTAGGCCCCAAAATAACTCTTATTTCTGACCAACTAAAATATCACTTTCGTTCCTCTTCCATCTCCATTGCAACGCTGAGTTATTATTAATTATTTTTATCTTTAGAGGGTGAATTTTATCACCGGCTTCTTGGACCCTTTTCTTATAAATGCTCTTGTTAACTGTCATTACCTGCCTTCAGGTGTCATTCCCTTGAAACTATGGAGAGATGCAGTTTAAGCTTTACTCTCTTTTCTCTCCATGTTCTTCTTCTTTGTCTCTTCCCATGCTATCCTACAGCCACTTCACAAGGTAAATTCTTGCATGGACGAAATTTACTTTTTTATGCTGTAAAATTTTGTTACTGGATCTTGGAGTTTGGTTATTAAGGGATTTATGTGTTGATCGTTTGTTGTGATTTGATGAGTCAGTGTTTTATATTTGCAGAGGGTATTTGTCAATATGTCTATTGCGGGCAAGGAACATGCAACCCATCTGTTTCATTTCCTTTTTTTGAGTGTGATTGCTTTTCTGGTTGGAACAAGATTGTGATCGGTCCTGTGACCTTTCCCTCTTGTTTAATTCCCAATTGTGAGTTCCCCCTCTCATTCTCTCCCTCTTAATTTCAATTCCTCTATTTATGTTTCTGCATGAAAATATGAGATATTAATTAAACATCAGGTAATATTGGTGTTAAAGTCCCGGCCGGTTGAAAAATATATTAATTGGGAGCATTAAAATCATAGATAAAATTTCAATTTTCTAGCTCAAAGGAACTTGAAACAATTGAATAACAGCTACACACATTTATACTTACATTCTGCTATGGCATCTAAAAGAATATTGTTTCAAAGAAAAAAAGAAAAAATTTCAAACTCAGTATGAAATAAAATAAATAATCAGGTATTGCCAGTGTATGTGCCCCCAAAAATTCATGGATTTTTTGCAATATGAAATTATTTCACAAGCGATCGAGTGGGACAAAGGTATGAATTTATTTTTTCAACAAGGTGTTTGAAGTGATACTCAATGAAATGATATCAATGTTAGGAAGTGGAATATATGCACGTGTCTGCCATCTTGCAGAAAAATAATATAAATGTGCTTGCAAAATATCTCTTCAAGGGAAAATTCCATGCAGGAGAAAATATACAGAGAGATCAGCACCATGAAATAATATTATTACGGCATCAGAGTCCTTTTCTTATGGTTCAAATTAATTCTAAAAACTAAAGAGAAGATTAAAGTTGTTGACCTATCTATCTGGAACCATGGGAGCGAATATCATTTCTCATCAGAACCTTGAAGACCGGAATATGGTGATTTCAGCCACCTTCTTCATTCATAATCTATTTGTCTTATGCAATTTGGGAAAGCACTACTTCTCTCCTCCATTAATTTATCTCATTTTTTCTTTGCTTTCACATGGTATATGAACGGTACTGATCATTTGATTTTGGTATTATTATGACTTATTTGTCAATCCTATAATGGAATGATTTTTTTTGCAGGCACAGTTAATTTAGGATGTGGAAATGGATCACCACCTCCACCTCCACCTCCTCCTTCAGTTCCTTCCCCTCCACCCCCATTGAATTTATCCAACCGTAAGTATATCATATTAATCTATTAAAATTGAGTTGTCGAACTAGCCATTCGAAAATTTTGAGGATGTTAAAACATTTAAAGTATATTAACCCGATAATAATATGTATGTAAACTATTGAGGAAAAGAGAGTCGATCCACTGATTTGTAAACCTTTCTTTGAATTCTATTTCTATATATGTTACAGCTTGCAACTTAGTTTGGTGTGCCGACGGAAGCTGCGTGCCGAATGGAACAGGACATGTATGTCAGTGCAATGCTGGCTCTGCTAATTTAATTAACAATTCGGAGTTACCTTGTTTTCAACGATGTAAGACACTTCTACTTCACAATTAACAATTCTCTATTTTATATAAAATACATTGGATTGATTTAATTATTAATGATTAAAATGATATGTAAATATTCAAAACAAAATTTAGTCTGAGCATATTTCTGAGTAGGTCTACCGCCTTGATTTTGAGAAAGGAAAAATAAATTTTTTATGGATATCATTCAATTCTTGCTAGCACTGCATACGAACTGAAGAATAATAATTTTTTAAAGATGGTAATTTCCCTTTATAAATATCGGAGTTCGATTTCTTGGGCAGGCTATCTTGGAGGAGATTGCAGTGGTCTTGGGTTGCTTCCATCGCCGACTAATGGATCCCCACCATCAAGTTCTCCGGACTCCACTGGAAATGGTACGTTATGATTGAATTGATTTATAATTAAAAATTTATCCGTATAGATTCTGTTTAGATAAGTAAAATATGGTCTTTATTATATACAGGATCTGCGGAAGTTTTGATGAAATCCTGGAAAAGGGTTGGTTCACTAACCACCATATGGTTAGTGGCAGCCTTACTAATATTGATTTAGACTCAAATGATACTCCAAGATTGCAGAGCACTATATATGTTATATTGAGTATTTTTAAGTGAATGTTGACACTTCATTGATTAGTAAAGATAGAAATATTTATATATATACATATATAAAATATTATTTAATATTAAAAATTATGATGGGAATTTTTTTCATATATATATATATATATATATATATATATATATATATATATATAATTTTCACTCGTATAATTAATGAACAAGATAAAAAATAAATGAATATCGAATAATCACTTTTTTTCTAAAATTCCTCTATTATATTTTTACGTTCCCATTCAAAATAATTTTATTATACAGTAATAATGCTTTTGGTTGTGACACATCATGTACACAGACAAGAGTTAAAAAATTAAAAAAAAAAATCTATCTTTATTAATCAATGAAGTGTCAACATTTTAAGTTTTCTTTGATATTTCATTTTCAAGCACCAAATTCTGTAACTTAATATAATGATTACCGGTTGCCATCAGTCAGCTTGGAGGAATACTTTTACTATAAAACATAATTTACAAATAGTTTTTCTAATTTTTTTAATAAAATGATGTGCACGAAATTTAATAATATATTCTCTGACAATAAATAATAAATACAAATAATTAAAAGCTTAGAGAGGTAGCTTAATTGAGCAGTGTTGCTGCAACAAAGGCGGCATCCATGCATGGACTTGGGTGGGTCCATGTCTTCCCTTGGCCCAACTTACATGTCGTAAAAGGAATTTTTTTAATACTCAAATATATATTAAACAACTCTTTAAACAATTTCTTCAGCAATTTATACTTCATTTCTGATCAAATATTTCTTTATTAATCGATTGAAATATTACAAGCATATAGAAGTGATTACACATATTATAATTAATATAATCTCTCTGGAATTCGAAAAATTGAAAGAAAGAAAGAAAAATTCAGGCAGTCTTGCAACTTTTTTTTTTTCAATTTTAAATTTCTACTGTCATTTTTTTTTATACATTCGCCTGGTCCTGACTCCAGATCACAATCTTTTAATCGGAATTTATCTTTATAATTTAGAAGTTTGTGCTCTAACGTCTCAGAGGGTCCATCTTTTTCCATATATGAGGTATTGAATTTTTTACTACCTCCCACGGAAAAAAACATATATGAGAAAAATAATTAAAAATAATTTTTATTTTTATGTAATTTTATAACAAAATATAAAAATTTTAATTTTTATATGCTAATTAATATGAATGTTTTATACGGTTAAATGCACATATCAATGCAAGTTTAGAACCTTTAAATTTCTCCATTCATTTATAAGCCAACACAAAAATTCAAAAATGAAATATATATTATAATTGTGTAGACCTAGAGAGTCAAACTTGATAATTGACATTACTTCAAAATCACTTAAACTAATCAAAAGTTAATTGCACCACAATACCGATAAAAAAAGTTAATTTTAAATTCTTATACTATAATTATAAATTTTTCTTCTATTCTCTAAACTTTTGATATGAGATTATCTTCAACAATATATACATAATGCATTCTCTGTGAAATTTGAGTACAAAATTGTTTAAAACAATACATTGCCATGCTCATTTCATGTAAAATAATAAATATGAGCTACAAATTGTTTTGTTATATGTATATAAATTTTTTTAAAAAGGTTACCTATAAGCTAACAATCGTGCCATATCTACTTGGGAATGTTGCTATCTTGTTATATGTATATAAAAACTTCGAAAAGGTTACCCTTTAAGCTCACAATCATGCCATATCTCTGCTTGGGAATGCAGCTCTCTTGATCTTTTATCAGAAAAAGGCCAAAAATTATCTTTCTTTGTCTCTAATACATAAATTGATCAATATTAGAAATATGTGAGTCTCAGAATCAGACTTGATAATTATATATAGATTAATTATTGTTTTAAAATAAACTAAGTCAATTGAAAGTTAGTTCTATTATAGTTGTAAATTTTTATTCTACCCCTCAAATTTATGATGCAGGATTAGTTTTAATATTTTTCTTCAAGTTTAATTGATTTTAACCTAATTATAATTTATTTAATATATTATTTTATCTACTAATTAGGTTTTTGCTCTTTACTTAAGCCAAAAATTTAGGGTCTTTTATACCTATGGGGCCTCGGACGTTTATCCACATAGTCCATAACTATGTGGCGATTAGTCCTCTTACTACCATATTAAAATTGATAATAGTATATTCAATATTACTTTAAAATAACTAAAACCAATCCAAAATTATATCTATCACAATTATGAGTTCTTATTTTACTCATTTGCATATATATATATATAGGAGAGTGAAAAAGTTTAGTTAGAGGACGAAAATAATACATTTATAAAATTTATTTAATAATATAATCTCTAGATCTTACACAAGATCATAAACTATATGAGAGACAAGATAAGTACATAAATAAAATTTTAAATATTTAATTATTTGTTGAACTTGAATGACCAAGTGAAAGTATATATATTTTTTCGATGAATAATGACAAGTGAATATTTTAAGTTGCATGGGCACTAAAATAAAAGTTTAGTTTTAATTTTGAACGAAAGTAAAAAAATTTCTTTGCAGTGAACACAAAATTTTTATTAAAATAAAATTTTTTTTTCTTGCACTTAACTAGGCATGACGTATATATTAACTTGGAAGATAACAGAAAAGCTAAATGCTTGCAGTGAGCCGTCTTCCAGTACCTTCCTAGCGGAAATACTATGAACACTAACATAACATAACAGGTATTCCTTAAAATCTAAGAAATGGGGTTTGATGAAATCTGAATAATAAATGAGAATAATGTTTTATGTGACAAAATTGTGGCAGCTCATGCTATTACTAGCTATACAAAATTATTGAAATTTATAAGTCCAGGTCATTACAAATAAGGAAAATGCTGATTTTTGAGACTTGAAAATTATTATGGAAATCTTTTAATTAAAATGTCCGAAAGCAAATTGGTTTAACCCATTGAGATTTATAAATTGTCCAACTTTTTCTTTTCCGATGTGATTCCAAAAAAAAATTATTTAATAATAATAATAATAATAGCGGGTTTGCTTTCCAGAAAACTAATTTGGTATGGAAAAAGATAGTTTCCTGAAAAAGTCTTAACAGAACTATTTCATCTGCCGCTGGCAACTCCAGTCCCAGTCATGCTCTTTCAGCTGTTAACTTGTTGACACAGCCTATACAATAAGCCCAACATATTGAAAGTTTTGTTCATAGTACTGAAGCAAGTAAAGGGTTCTTGGAACAATAACAAGGCTGTTGATAAAAGCTACAAAGCCTTCCATGCAAGGAGTGATTCAAGTGTAGCTTAGTGTAGTTGCAGAGTAATTATTATGTAACGGGATATATTGATTATTTTTCCTTCCTTGATTTTAGGGATTAGTTGTTGGTTAGCTATGCATGTGAACTTGCTGACTTAAGCTCTATATAAAGAGCTCTGGCTTCTGTCTTTTGGTAGTTACTGAATGAATGGATTTTTCCTTCAAAATCCTCTATAATGCGATATGGTATCAGGGCATATTTCTCCTTTTCTCTATGTTTCTTCATTATAATCTATTATTTGTTTATTGTGAAAGTTTGATAAAGATGGATCACAGAGCAGAAGAAAATCCAGCCAGTCCTTATTTCTGACATGCAAATGAAAAATCAGATCTTGTACTCGTTACACCAGCTTTAATAGGATCAAACTACAATTCCTGTCATCGAGCCATGAAAATGGCCTTACTATCAAAGAACAAGATTATGTTCGTGGATGGTACCATTTTAGTGCCAAAATCAGTCTGATTCAATGTATCAAGCCTGGAGAAGATGCAACACTATGATGGATTATCCACTCACTTTCTCCTTCCGTAGCTCAATCAATTATTTAGTACGATAATGTGTTTTTAAAAATTGCTTCTCACTAGGAAACACGTTTAGAATCGTTGATCTTCAACATGAGTTTCACACACTTACTCGAGGTCAAAACTCAGTCTCAAAGTATTTTACTCAATTAAAGATTTGTATGGGATGAACTGGTGAATGTAAGACCAATACCTAGCTAAACCTGCAATCCTTTGTGTTCTTGTGGTCCCTTAAATGTTGTAAGCTAGTACCAACAAGTTGATCACGTTTTGAGATTTCTTAAAGGCCTAAATGATAATTTTGCAATTGTCAAGTCACATATCATGTTAATTGAGCCTCTTCCATGATCAATAAGGTATTTTCTCTTGTTCTACAACATGAACGCCAATTTAAGGCATTACCTAATAGATATGGTGGTCATTTCACATATCTGAATGAACACACAATATCTGTTGTAATTAGTAAAGGAAATTTTCAAGGATGAAGAAATGGTAATTCAAAAGAAAAGAATTACAATTTCACAAATACAAAGCAACAAATGAATTCTGCCATCAGTAAGGTAGTTAACAGATTTGGAAATGCCAATAGGCCTCTATGTACTTTTTGTGGTCTGCTAGGCCACATTGAGGACAAATGCTACAAGAAGCATGATTATCTCCAGAAATGAAAACAAAACCAAAGACACAATCCTATGCTAATCAACTGGAGGCACAAGATGCAAATCTTACTTATAGTGAATCTCACGATTCAATGACCAACAACTCAACTATTTTGAACCACGGTAGATGTACCATAACTTACAAGAGAGCAATATGCCATTCAAGGAAAACATATTTCTCAAGTATTTGCTGTTACACAACAACCTCAAGGCTCAGTAGCAGCAATGACTACTACTGCTGGAAACATTCTAACTCCATTTCATGATGTGAATGCATGATCAAATTTAGAAAATTCAGTTGATTTTGGCGAAGTGTTCTCTATTACTACTTCAAATCAAATACCCTGGATTATAAATACTAGGGCTACTGATCATATATCCTATTCAAAATCTTTCTTTATACTTTGGTTCCTACTGCAGGATGTAGCATAAAATTACCTAACAATGAGAAAATCACAGTTTTCTTTACAGGAACTATAAAACTTGAGAACACTCTTCTTTTGTCGAATGTCTTTTATATGCCTGAATTCACCGTCAATTTGAGCTCAGCCAGTAAACTTACCTCCCAAAATAATTGTTGTTTATTGTTTACTAATGAGCATTATATCATTTATGATTTACGGACAATGAAGAATATTGGTATAGTTGAACTTAGTCAAAGCCTTTACATTTTGACTGTCACTTCTTCAATCAACCATACTACTGTTTCATCTTCAACTTCTTCAAATTTTCAGACACCAGAACAACCAGACCTATGGCACTACAGAATGGGCAATGTCTCTTTCGAACGAATTCAATGGTTGCAGCTTCTAGATCCATCTATTTTTAGTAAGCCAATAAAAGCTTGTGATATATGTCACTTTGCTAAACACAAAAAACTTGCGTTTTCAGATAGTCTTAGTAGCTCAATTCATTGTTTTGTTCATGTTCATGTGGACATTTGGGGACCCACAGAAGTCTCTATCAAGGGTTTTAGATTCTTTCTTACTACAGTTGAGGATTTTAGCAGATTTACTTGGTTTATCTTTTGAGAAACAAGAGTGAAGCTAGACAGCAAGTTCAATCTTCTTGTATCTTTGTACATACTCAGTTCAATAAAAGGATCAAGTGTATCAGATCTAATAATGGATCAGAGTTTAACATGCCACAATTTTATCTTGTTCATGGAATATTGCATCAAACTTCTTTGTGAAAACTCTCCAGAAAAATGGGATTGTTGAACGTAAACATCAACATACACTTAATGTAGCTAGAGCACTGAAATTTCAAAGCCATTTGCCTAACTTATTTTGGCCTAACTTTGTCCCACAACCAGTAAACTCAATCGATAGAACACCTACTCCTATCTTACATAATAAGACTCCCTATAAGATTTTGCATAACAAGATTTCAGACCTTAGCCATCCTAAGGTCCTTGGTTGTCTAGCTTATGCATCCACCCTTTCACACATAGAGCCAAGTTAGATAGTAGAGCTCATAAATGTCTTTTTATTGGCTATAAAACTGGAACTAAGGGTTTTAAGTTGCTCAATCTCCATACTAACCAGATCTTTGTCTCTAGACATGTAACCTTCTATGAAGAAATTTTTCCTTACCCATGTCAACAAAATACACCATTTGACTTTGTTTTTCCCATACCTTATTATCATTCAAACTCATATTATCATATTTCTCCTAACTCTCCACCTTCTAATCATATCACTACACCTACTTCAGAACGTAGTTCATTAATTAATCCACCACATTTGAGAAGATCTTCCACAACTCACTGTCCTCCTTCATACCTTCGAGACTATCGTTGTGCATTGGCTAGAAATATGCAACATACTATATTTTCTCATGCAGATACATCTTTATCAGGTACTCCTTATGTTATTTCATAAGTTCCTTCATATGATAACCTTAGCTCTACTTATAAGCACTATGCTTTTCAATCAATGTTCCTGTTGAACCTAAATCTTATATAACCAAGTTGTCAAATCACCTCAATGGATGGAAGCTATGAATAAAGAGATCCAGGCTTTACAAGAAAACTATACTTGGGATGTTGTTTCTCTTTCTGCTGATAAAACTCCCATTGGCTGTAAATGGGTATATAGAATTAAATATAATGTTGATGGGTCCATTGAAAGATTCAAAGCCAGGTTAGTGGCAAAGGGATTTACATAGCAGCGTGGTGTTGATTACATGGACACTTCTCTCCTGTGCCTAAATCACTACTATCAGAACCTTGTTGGCAATGGCAGCTGTGAAGAATTGGCATTTAGAGTATCTTGACATCAATAATGCATTTCTCCATGGAGATTTGCATGAAGAGGTTTATATGAAACTACCTCAGGGTTTTCATGCAACCATTCCTAATGTAGTGTGGAGGCTTAACAAATCTCTGTATGACTTGAAATAAGCCAACAGACAGTGGCATGCAAAGCTCTCTGATCTTTGCTTCAGTAGGGTTTTTCACAGGCTGCAATTGACACTTCTTTGTTTATCAAAGCAGCAACCAACTCTTTCATTGCTATTTTGGTCTATGTTGATGATGTGATACTAGCAAGTGATTCTCTAGCTGAGATTGTTGTTTTCAAAAGTTATCTTCACTCTACTTTTCGTATTAAAGATTTAGGTCCTTGGAAGTTCTTCCTCGGTTTTGAAGTGGCCAGAAATTCCACTAGGATTAGATTTGTCAACACAAATATACCTTGGAGATTTTAAATGATAATGGTTTTTTTAGGCTTTAAACCAGCCAAAACTCCAATGACTTGGTCTAGGTCCAACTCCAATGACAATTTTCCACCTCTAGCAGACATCACTGAATATAGGAGGCTTATAGGAAAGCTCCTCCATCGTACAAACACAAGGTCAGATTTGGCCTTTGCCGTCCAACATCTTAGCCAATATCTTGACAGACATACCAAATTCCATCTAACAGCTGCTCATCGTATATTAAGGTACTTGAAAGGAATAATAAGCCAAGACTTATTTTTCTTTTCCACTGGCCCTCTTGAATTGAAAGCTTTCTCGGATTATGATTGGGCCACCTGTGCCTTGACTCGAAAATCCATCACTGGATATTGTGTAATCTTAGGGTCTTCTCTCATTTTCTGGAAATATAATAAGCAAACAATGGTTTCTAAATCATCAGCTGAAGCTGAATACCAAGCCATGGCTAGCACCACTTGTGAGTTGCAATGGCTCATTTACCTCCTTTATGGCTTGCAGATTCCTCATGCCAAGCCTGTTGTTATGTATTGTGATAATCAACATGCCATGCAGATTGCACATAACTCTAATTTTCACGAATGCACAAAACACATTGAGCTTGATTGCCATGTGGTTTGTAAGAAACTTAAGAGTGGAATTCTACATTTACTGAGTGTCTCTTCCAGGGATTAACTTGTAGATTTTTTTACTAAAAGTTTGTCTTTTCCAAAGTTTTCTCGTCTCTTGTCCAAGCTAGGAGTCTACAATTTATTAACTCCTAGCTTGTAGAGGGGGGTAACAGAGCTATGTTAACTGCTGCCAGCAAATCTAGTCCCAGTCATGCTCTTTTAGCTATTAACTTGTTGACACAGCCTATACAATACGCTCAACATGTTGAAAGTCATGTTAATAGTACTGAAGCAGTAAAGAGTTCTTGAGCAGTAGCAAGGCTGTTGATAAAAGCTACAAAGCCTTCCATGCAAGGGGTGATTCAAGTGTAACTTAGTGCAGTTGCAGAGTAATTATTATGTAACTTGATGTATTGAATATTTTTCCTTCCTTGATTTTAAGGATTAGTTGCTAGTTAGCTATGCAAGTGAACTTACTGACTTAAACTCTATATAAAGAGCTCAGTCTTCTGTATTTTGGTAGTTATTGAATGAATAGATTTTCCCTCCAAAATCCTCTATAAAACTATTTTAATCTTGGTAATCATTAATATAAATTACGCTCACATGGAGATTGGATTTCTAGCATCACATGACCAAAGAGAGAAATTATCTTATCTAATTTATTAGTAATTCTTTTTAAAAAATGTGGAACAAAAATTAATAATATTTTTTATTTTTTATATTCATATCATTAAAAAATAATAAATTAATATGTATATATAAAAGAAAAGAGAAACTATAATTTTTTACACTAAATTATTAATTAATATGTGTATTATATTAATAATATTTCTATCTCTTGGGTCTTAGATAGATTTTTATTCATAAAGTTTACAAGATAATTAGTTGTTTTATAACTTTAATGTTATTATAAAATTATAGGGTTTAATAATTATGAATTCACCAAATTTGAATATAAATTTTTCTTTCTTTTTCTTAAATTTGTGATCACATGGAATTGTTTCTAACAGGATATGTTCCACTATTTTTTTTCAAAAAAAAAAAACACTGAAGCTCCACCGTTCAATCCCTCGTTCTGGGAATTTTTTTTTTTTTAAGTTAACCGGAAATAAGGACAGGTATTACCTTTGATATTTCTAATTACTTCAGTATAAAAGAGAGATTTTTCCGTCCATTACAATATTAGTATAATTATGTATAAAAGTTAGTGATGAAAACGGAAGAAGATGGAAGTTTTTGATGTGTTAAAATAATGTAACCCTTACAATATAATATTGTGGATAAATAAGCGGGCTGCCCAACAGAGCAATTACTATTTGTCCCTTCCAGACACTCCCATTCTCCATCTGCTAACATCATGTGATTGGTCAGACAGGAATTTTGATGAACATGGATCATATCATTACCCAATTGCAAAATCATGGCATAATGTGTCCAAAAACTGTCCACCTTATAAAAATATTTTTCTTAATTATCTACCTTGCTTCTTGATCTTGGTGGATGCATTTATAATATTAACTATAACAAAAAAAAAAATGAAAAACCATTCTGTTGCATTTTTTGAATATTCATTTTAGGGAACATGAAATGACATTAGACTCGATGGATTTCTAATTTCATTTCCCTCCGCACGTGAAAACAACTGTTAATTAAATTTATAATCACATATTGATGTGATACTCTATATAAAAAAAAAGAATTTAAATATTTTCTATTAATCTTTTTTTTATAGAATTTTAAATTTTTAACAATTAAAATATCAGTTGAGTTCTAATAAAACAATTATATATTATTATCTTTAAAGATAAATGTAATATGTCAATAAGAAATTTAATGTAAATAAAATTATTATAGTTTTTACCTTAGAAATATTAAAAATATTTATTTCTTAATTAAATCTTATTTAAATTAATTAGAGAATGGGATATTGCCGGATAACTTTGAATTTCAAAATGATTATCAACAAAATTCGAAATGAGAACTTGACATCCTTTTCTGGGACCAAATAAATCTAATAATTACAATAGGGAGAAGAGAGAGAAAAATATACTCCATATTTGGATCTTCAAATTCTATAAAATCAAGCTACCGTGTAAGGAAAATATATAATAGTACCAAAATCAATATAAAGAAAACAATTTTCATCATAAATTATCACAGTAACTAAACAAAAATAGAGGAAATAATGCACACCTATCAATTATATCACCAAAACTATGGTAATCCCACAAATTAAAATGAACGACAAAAGTGCCCAAACAAAATCACAAAAGTATCTAATTTTCTTTCTAAATCTACTTATATGGATTTAGATAGTTGAACAGAATGATATAAATCAATTTAAAATTAGTTCAATAATATATTATCATTTTTTTTCAAATATATCGCTTGTTTTTATGTTATTGATCTTTGTGATGTTGATTTTCTCTTTCCTTCTTTTTATTTGAAAATCCAATTGTTTTGTATGTTATTAATCTTTTTAATATTAATTATGTGATAGGTAAAATCTCAATATGAAAATTTTCTTTTTCATAATTTAATGTGGATGATATGTATGTATTAATGTTTTTTGCATGTATTTATTGAAAAAATATATATATTTTTATATATTACAAATAAATTAATATATTTTATGCAAAAATTAAATATAAAAAAATTATCTAAAAAGTTATTAATCCTATTTTCTCATCCGGTCTGTAGTTAATAAATTCTCTGATAAATTAACCGATTAAATAAGAAACTAGGAATTTTTGGAAGAGACCGATGTGTGGTCTGTACTAAAAAAATTTATCTAGTGGACAAAAGAAAAAACAATCATATCCCAAATAATATTCTTATTCCAGGTATGTATCAATATAATGTCCACTCATTCTTAACCATGACTATATATAATTATACACAATAATTGGATTGGATCTACTCGAAAACTTCCTCTTAATTTTTTATTTTTATTTTATATATCCCTCAAAATATTAATCTAAAGAGAAATATACGTTAAAAATATAAGAGATATAACCAAAATTTATAATTATAATGAAATTAATTTTATAAAAATTTTAATTATTTTAAATTTTAACACTGCTGTATCGTACTACATGCATACAAGGACTGTCGATTGATTAAACGACAAATCATCTTAATCTCAATGCTTTCTACGTAGAAACAAAAGTTGACCGCCCAGATCTATTAGTCAGCATTCTCGACTTCATTTGGTTCTCGAATCCCTTATTAAATGGGGCGGTCCAAACCCATTAAGACACATCATCATGATACCAGAATGCTTAGCATATTTTGACTTTAGTCTTAGTGAAATTCATACGAACTGAATCTATGAAGCAACTAATAAAAGAATATAATTTAATACAATTATAAAGGAACGAAATGTTTTTTATTAGAAGTGTGAGACAGCTTGCATGCAAACCTCCCTTATTTGTGTTAAAAAAAAAAAGAAAAATTAATTTTTTTTGGGTGGAAAAAGAAAAATTAGTATTTTATGTGTTCAAATTCATGGTGGAAAAATATAAATAGGTTTTAAGTACCCAAAAAAAAAGAAAAAAAAAAAAAGCTATGAATGCACTGTGTTTCAAGCCGTCATTGTCGTATTGCTTGTTTTACTTGATTCATGGCTTGTATTGCAAAAAACAAAGTTCCTTATCGCTAAGATTTTGAAATCCTACCATCCAATATTCAATATTGCCAATAAGACATAGCAAAAGTTGAAAAAATACAAAACAAAACGTCTGCATCGATTTAGCCTAACTATATAACATGGGTAGCTTCTGATTGAAAATGATGTTATCCAACAAGGTCGAAACAGAAGGCATCTTGCTTTTATTAATTCTCTGTTCTTTATAAAGTTCAATATCTGTAAATAGAAAATTTTTAAACCAAAATAAAGTTGGAATGATCCAAATTTAGATATTCGAGTCTGCCACATTCAAGGGAGAGCATTCGTGTTCTTGATTTTAGATAATGAGAATATTCTCATACAAAGTTTGCTTCAAGATTTCTCTTGGCCATCATATGAAGAAACACAATTAGAAAAATTGATAAGCAACTAAATTAGATTAAAGATAAAAGGATAACAATAGTTGATAATACCAATATCTAAATATTTTTGTAATTGAGCAGGCTTACATGTTCTATTCACATTTTTTTTTAAAATAAAGCTCTAATCACATGTTTTACTCTTTGGCTTACTCGCAAATATATTTATGATTATAATCTATGATTAATTTAAGTATAAATTGATGTTTTTAAATTTTTATTATAGGAAAGATGAATCTTTCATTCACAACTAAATTATAATACATTTTGATATAAAGATTATTTTAAAATATTCTATAATTGCATTGATGGCGATCCTTGCTCCCCCACTCGACGACTCTTTTTTTTTATGACAAATAAACTTTTCGATCATCAAATGAATTCAATTATAAAGATTTAAATACCAAAGTTTTCATCCCTAATTAGTAATTACTATTTCGGTAATAAAGATCTTTTAAAGATTATTAGAATATTTATACAGAAAATTTGAAGAAAATCCATCAAAAATAAAATAAAATAAAATAAAACGACCATCTCCGACTAACGAAATTGACTTACGATGGTGAAAAACCATAAAAAAAATTAAAAATGGAAAAGAAGCAGGAGAGGAGAAGAAAATTACGAGCAAAAGGTCGTTCTTATTTTTCAAGTGGACTGGTTTGCTCCTAATTATTTTTTTTCCTTCAAGCAAAACTATTTCTACAACTTACCCAGATGTGAAATAATTTTAGTGCTGAAATCCAATTGTATCTTACTTAAAATTTAATTTTTGTTAACGGCCAATTTTTGTGAAAATTTTGCAGAATGTTTAAAAGTTAGGCTTATATATATTGAAATAATATACAATAGAATTTTTCTTACGAAAAAGGAAATATTCAGTAAAAATTTGAACCTCAGGGTTAAATATATCATGTGTTTATAAAAGAAAATTTGAATTTTATATATAATACATAGAAAATTATTAAAATTATATTTCTTCTAGAATTAGTCCTTGTGATCAATTAGAATTCGGTTATGTTAATTTTTTTTTCTCGAATGCATCTCTTTTAATATGGGAAAATGTATCCTTAAAATTATTAGGAAAAAGAATTTAATCTTGTGAAAAAAGTTCAAATATATCTTTTGACGTAATAATATATATTATATATACATATAATATAACTTTTTTTAATGAAAAAAGTAACTGATCAATGAAATTTACTTCTTCACAATTATCAAAAAGTGGAATTGTTCTGGAACGGGTGATCTAGCGGTTTCGATCCGATTTCAGCCCAGAACCGATGTTGACTGGTTTCAGTATAGATTTGACCGGGCCGGTTCTAGTCCAGTTCACACATTGAACCAGTCCATGGCAAGAATGATTTAAGTTAACCTAAAATCATGAAGTACAATTATAAATTTTTTTATATCCATTAAATTCTCTATGTGGAATTTTTCTTAAAATAACAAAAAAAATTGAAATTGGATATCGTGACGGTATTGATACTTTTGAAAGGAGTTTTATTTGCCCGTAGCTCTCGTTTGATACTGAATAAAGTAAATTTCGGTTTTGGTTTCTCTCAGAAATTCCTCGAATTGGTTTATCATTTCCATAAAGAATATAATTGACAACTCGAAGTTTCAGATTATCCTTTTCCTGCAATAGATCATGCGAAAAAGTATTTCTAAATTGATACCGTTCGTTATCTCATATATGATTACTGGTCGAACCAAAATAAAATACTTTTTTTTATGAGGTCTACCCAATACTAGATGCAAAGGCACATAATATATTTAATATAATATATAATCAAGTCATGAAACTTATATGATATTAAAATTTCAATTAAGTATGAAAATATCACTTTGAATGTTTATGAAATATTTATATTTAGAGGATGAAGACGGTAAGAGATAAGTACCATGCATGCAAAAAGGTTAGATTTTAACCATAAATAAATAATTAGAAGGGAGGGATCCTTGCAAATATAACAACTCATATTATTGTTAGAATTGCTATCCTATAAGCTGTCATTACTATTGGTTTTGTTGTTCAAATTTTCTTTCAAATATTATTGTTTCTGGAACTTTACCAAAAAAATATTAAGTCAGCTGTAATGGAAAAGTCTGATGATTCGGGTTAGTGATCTCTTTGTTTTCTTTGTTGGTTTTAATATAATGGCTATTTTTTTTAAAAAAAAAAAAAAGGAGGGAGGGGCCGTTTAATGAAACGACCCGACCACCACATCGGTGCCACGTGAACAGCATATGCATGCAGAAGAACTATGATGCATAATTGCGATATTCATGTCTGTGGTATGCTACCTCACAAGCTTGTGTCCCATATATTTTGGTCATTACATGAGGGATGGGATAGGGCAAAAGGCAAAAATGACCAATTATTACATCATAATTTTGTTTCTCTTCTGTTTTGTTGTGTGGCCATAGCAACCACATAAAAAGAAAAATGAGATAAAAAAAAGAAAAAGAAAAGAAAAGAGAGAATAAAGCTTATATAACTTCTTGTCTATATGGATAAAAGGAATTCTAAATGGAAATTTGAAAAGAAAAATAAATGGAAATTGATCATTAGGTAATGCTTAGGGGACACCTTAAAATTTTGGTTGTAGTGTTAAAAGAAGTGGAGTATGGAGCAAGGAGTAAGGAGCCCCACTTAGGACAAGCAGGACAAAGGAAAGCAAATCTAACCGCATAAATACCAAAAGAGACTTTATCACTTTTCATGGAAATGATCAAATATACATACGAGTGAAAAGCATAGGAGCTCCCATCCCACTTCTATTTTCTTTTTTTTGGTGACAATTTTACCCTCATATGTTCCCAATATTTGTACTTGTACTTAAAAGCTTGTTTTATTTCCACACAAAAAAAACTCGTTTTATTTCCACCAAAAAAAAAGGCTTGATTCATAAAAAAGGCTTAATAGGAATATTTTTCTATTTAGCAGAGAACTATGGATTCATAAAGTTGCTTAATTCATGCATGCTCTCATAGATATGCATTGGTCCGCTGTCCAACAATTCTGCGATGTCTCAAACAAATTAGTTCTTATGGTTACTTTTGTGTAAATATGATTCTCTTTCTTTAAATGGTTTTTTAGATACTAATTGGGGAGGCTGCTTGGATGATAAGCGTTCCACATTAAGTTTAGCGATTTATGTTGGGTCTAACCTGGTTTATTGCCCTTCTCACAAGCAAAAGATAGAGGCCAGATCTTAATTTTGTTGAGGCCGAACATGGGTCACTTGCTTCTGGTGCCTTTAAATTGCCAGTCCTTACTGAAATCGGTATGGTTCCTTTGCTTCTGCTACCCCTAAATTGATCTTATTTTTCATAATCACAGGAAATATTAAGAAATTGATTTTGGAGACTATTCAATTTGTGCCACTACTCTTTCCATATAAAAACAGAATACAATACTCTTGGAGGACTATATCAAATGAAATAATTAAAATGGAATAAAAATGTATGCTTAAGATATGCACCACTATACATATTTGATTGTGAAATTACAGAACCCTAAAAACAAAGTGGATGAGATCATGAGAACCAAGAGAAAAATAGAGAAAAGATTCATCAATTTCAAAAAGACAAGTGGAAGGGTCAAAATGGTAAAGGAAATGAAGGTGGGGATTGTCGAATAGTGAAAGAAATATTATAGCAAAGGAGGCAAGGAGGGGTTGTCGATGGGGATGTTTTTCAGGTTGTGGACAAAACAAAGGCACATGGAGAGGGAGAGAGAAACAAGTCTTTCTTCTTCCCCTTTGATGGCAGGCATTGTATGTTAACTTTTGGTTTTGATAAAAATTGAGATGCTTTATTTTTTTTCCCTTTCGATCTTCGGTTTATACTGTTTGTAGAGGACAAGTTGGTCCTTTCCGTCTTTGTTCTTTCTATTGTCCAATGCAACGTCTTTCCTTTCCTTTCTTGTCTCCTTCCACCAACACTTCCCCCAACACCACTAAACAAAACCTAATAAATTTAAAATAAAAATAAATAAATCAAATCAAATCACCACTGTCTGCAACACACACACACTATTCTTACCCCACCTTTGTCACCACCACCATCATCGTCATACATATATCTCTTTTATACATACATATATATTAATTAATTAATCTTCTAATTAATCATCAAGTAAGTAAATAAACAAATAAATTTAAGGCTACGAGAATTAACTTTAGATTAGAAAAGGATACATGGTAGAGTGCATTTAAAACAATTATATATATATATATATATATATATATAAACCACGAGCTAATTAACTTTAGATTTGCTATATTGTTTGAATGCAATAATTTGTAATTAAAAAAATATAATATGCATCCTTCTTAAGCAACTAATATAATACTTCGCGCAAGGCAATTCAATATGATTATTTTCTTTATAACAAATTAAAAATAATTTTTTAAAGTTTTAATAAATTACAGTTAAAAATATATATTTTTAAAAATAATGATATTATTTTTGTCATTTGAGATAATACTTATTTATTTGATAATATATAAATTTTAAATATTGCAGTACAATACACTATATAATTTTTCTATATTTGAGATATTTTTGTGTGAATTATTTAATATTTTATGTACAGTCTAATAATCTTTTGTAAATGTTTAGAATTCATATTCGTTATGCACAATTGTAAATACATGCCAATCAATACATTCAAATTTTAGTTTTCATAATTGTTATCTCAAATAATATTTTTATCAAAAGATAAAAAGGTGCACTGTTAGTTTTTTTAAAGTTTATTTCTGTCTGTTAAAATTAAAATTTTAGAAGGGTTATCTGTAATTTATTCTTCTCTTTTATGTGGTGAGATTTTTTTTCCCTCTTTTTACCTGCTTTGTTGAAATTTAACAATCTCATATCGGAAATGAGTTATTTCTCCACAATAACATTAGCATGTGAAAAAAATTTCATCTTCTCTTAACAAATCATCCAAAACATCAATCACTTAATTCTAATATTGGTTTTATTTTTTCTCTTTTTGTAATATTTCACTTTGTTATATTTTTTTTAAAATAATAAAATATTATTATTTTAATAATATCCGAGAATATAAACATAATTGACCGAATTTCGTTAAATTTTGGTATTATCTTTATTATCTATTTATTACTGTTAACAATCGAGGCTCGAAAATCTTTTTGTGGACGATTTCGAGCTTAATGCTATTTGGTTCGTCAGTTCGCGAATATATTCATTTACAAACTCGTGAATACGTTGAAAACATATTTTTTTAAAGCTCGTAAACTTGTTCTTTTAAAAATTCATGAACGTGTTCATTTAAAAGTTTACGAATGTGTTTATTTAAAAACTTTTGAACGTATTCGTTTAAAAATTCGTAAATATTTTATTTATAATTCATTTATATTATATTTTATTATTAAGTTTAAATTCGAATTCGAAATTATTATTAGTTAACGAGTTAAATTTGAGTTAAACTAATTAAGCATAATAAATGAATTTTTTACAAGTTAAATTTAAGTCGCTTGTAAACTTAATAATTTTTAAATAAGCTATATAACTATAAAAATTTGAATTGAACTCCAACTCATCTTGACTTCCGTTAGTTTATAGCTGTATGCTGGTTCATGAAGATTTGTGTGAGTTTGAGGGAAATTTGCATGTGTTAATATCTGAGTATTTGTATGAATTGAGCGATTTTATTCTTTTTTTTATTTTTATTTTGGTCAACAGTCATGTAAAATAAGAAATTATCAGCTCAATATTTATTAATACAGTTAAGACTAAAAACTGAAATTTATTAACAAACCCCTTTTATCAAAAAAAATACCTTCATCTATGAAATTACAAATGCTTAAAATCACATGTAAATATTTTTTTTTTTACTTTTCCCTATATTTAAATACTATCAAACAATTAACATGAATGGAGTGGAACCCACTCGTGTATATATATATATATATATAGAGAAGTTCCAAGCTATCATTACTCCCATCTCAACTCCATAAGCGTCCACTTTATACCATCCAACCTATAAACGTTTTCTCCATTGTAGCTACTTCTACTTCTACTCCAATAACTTCCATTTCCCCTACCTAACTAATTACAGGCCCTTTTCCTGTCAAAAATTTCAACCCACTATATTCTTGTTTAAACTTATTCTCTTCCCCACTCTATTTTTTTCTATTAAAATATTTTGTCTTCTGATCTCTCTATTGTTTCCCCTTCTTGTCTACAAATTTCACTATGCCTTCAAGGCTAACAGACGCCTTTAGAGCCCACCCTGCCCCCGTCAATCTCCATCACAAGCTTCTTGACTTCACTTCTCTTCAAGAACTGCCTGACTCCTACAAATGGACTCAACTAGACGATCACCACTCCTCCGCCGGCGACACTATGGAATCAATTCCGGTTATCGATCTTTTGGACCCTAATGCTCTTAAAACTATAGGATATGCATGCAAAAACTGGGGTGTCTTTCAAGTCATTAACCATGGCCTCCCTTCTAGCCTTCTTGATAACGTTGAGGATGCTTCTAAAAGTCTCTTCTCTTTACCCGTTCATCAAAAACTTAAAGCTGAAAGATCACCGGACGGTATTTCTGGGTATGGTAGAGCTAGAATTTCTTCCTTCTTCTCTAAACTTATGTGGTCTGAAGGATTCACCATCGTTGGATCTCCATTGGAGCATTTTCGCCACCTCTGGCCTCAAGATTGTACTAAATACTGGTACTTTAATTTCTTATTATGCTAATGCACGTCTAAAAGCTTTTCCTTTTTTTTTTTCTTCTCCTTTTTGCTTGGGTTAATTAATGGAGATCAAGCTTAATTTGTGGGAAAACATAAATTCCAGTTTCTTTCATTAATGCAATTAGCGAAAAGGATAACAATTAATGAAAGCCATGGCCCCCACAAACAAGATTCGGGCTGATGCTATCAACAAGCATAATCCAATGTTTACTGTTCTCCTTTGTTTTACACCCATAATAATACCATCTCCTTTACTATTAACACAGTGTCTTGATTTTTTTTGTTTTCTCTTTTAAGTTCATTCTGCTAATTTTGTTTGGTTTTCCAAAAAAAATATCTTTCAGTGATATAATTGAAGAATACCAGACAGAGATGCAAAAGCTAGCTGGAAGATTGATGTGGCTAATGTTGGGCCCATTAGGGATAATAAAGGAAGACATCAAATGGGCCGGCCCAAAATCTGATTTCAAAGAGGCTTCTGCAGCTTTACAAATGAATTACTACCCGGCTTGCCCGGATCCGGATCGGGCCATGGGTCTTGCTGCCCATACCGATTCAACTCTTCTCACTATCCTCTACCAGAACACTACAAGTGGGTTGCAGGTTTTAAAAGAAGGAACCGGGTGGGTAACAGTTCCGCCTATTCCAGGCGGGCTTGTAATCAATGTAGGAGATCTTCTTCACATATTATCAAACGGGTTATACCCGAGTGTTCTTCATCGGGTATTGGTTAACCGGATCAAGGATCGCCTATCCATGGCTTATCTGTATGGGCCACCGTCAAGTGTTCGAATATCCCCATTATCAAAACTAGTAGGCCCAACTCAACCACCGCTGTACCGCCCCGTCACTTGGAATGAGTACCTTGGCACTAAAGCTAAGCACTTCAATAAAGCATTATCGTCAGTTAGGGCCTGTGCTCCTTTAAGCGGATTAGTGGACGTAAATGAGCATAATAATAGCGTCCATGTAGGCTAGCAAAGCCGAAGAATACCTTCTTCTTCTTCTTTTTTTTTTTTTAATTTATATAGAAGAATAATCTTTAATTTGTTGTAATTAATTCAAATTTGTTTTCTTGTTTCTTCATCCAAGAGTTTGATTGGTTGGCCATGTTCTTGAGGATGTAATTTCTTGAAGTATTCTACATTAATTATGTTTTGGGTTTTAATTAATTCCCGCACGTACCAAAGAAAAGGTTCTAAAATAATTAGTTATATCAATATCACATCATATAAAGGAAACTAGACAAACAGTCTCTGTTTTATCTTTTAACTTTTGTGTTGTTGGAGAGAGAGAGAGGAGAAAAATGCCCATTTGAATATTCAAGCATAAAAAGACATAGGAATCAGACATCTTTCTGCCCCGGTTATGAAGGAACTTCCCTATTCCAACAAAAAAAAAGACAGTTATCAATTAACAATGATTTGACCAGAAAAAATAAGAATGATTGCGCCCACGCCCATGTTCGGTTAAGCTGTAATACTCAGCGGTCATATTCTTTCTGTAAAATATAAGCTTATTTATTTATTTATTTTGAAGACATCAGTAATATTTTGAAAGCTCAGATTTCAACTTTTACTTCTTAACCATTAGCATTATATTACAAAAAACCAAAAAAACTCTTGCTTATTGAACTGTTAAAAGCTAAATGCTCAATCAAATAGGCACTATATCATTTGGATGAATTTTAGAAATTAACAACTTTTGTTAAAAATAAAAATTAACTAAAATTACAGCAACCATTTTTCTAATAAATGACACGATTATCAAAATATAGATAGCTGAATGATGCGTGAGAACATTGAAATGAGGATTTCATGTTAAAACAGCGTAAGAAAATTGACTATATAATCAGAGGATAAGTCAGAGATGATACAGAAGACAGAAAAAAAATGCATATCTAACCAAAATCATTGGACCAAACTCAAAAATAAAGGCGAGAGAAATTATCTGATTTTAGAAAAACTAAAAGTGAATTGAATATCAGAATCTGAAATTCATTACTATCGTAAAGACAAGAGTGTCTGTCCTATGGAAGGCAGGAAATTGTTGTTTTGAAAGGGGAAGATAAGCAATTGGCTCTGCAACCACGTGCTCCTCCACATTGGCCAGCCGGCCACAGAGAAGCTTTCTGTGGGCGGTGGGGTCACAGCTATAATAGCATGGCAGTTTTTACCGTTTCAGTTGGTAGGTTATAGCCTATAACTTATAGGATAGTTAGCGCATTATTGAAACAAACCCATAAATAATCACCATTCCTATCTTCTGTGTAGATCAAATTATTGAGTGCATATTATATAAATTAATTAATTTATATCATACTATTTTATTATTTGATTTAACTATAACAATATATAAATAAAATAGGTCCAACCGGTAAAAACTCTAAAAGTCTCTCAAATAATTCAGAATTAAATTCCACTATCCCTTCCACAACATGTACTTATCAAAAATAATAACAATTATTATTAATTTACTTATTTAGCATTCAATTATTTACTTAGTGCATAAAAAAAGTCATAAATGTTGTATAAAAAGAAATTTACCAAAAATAAAATTCAAATACCTGAAACAAAAAAAAACTAGAAAATTAGAGAAATGAAAGCTTTTTTTTTTTAAAAAAAAAAGGAGAAATCGGAACAGATTTAATGGATATCAAAATTTCAATAACCCAAATAAGTGAATAATGGAATTTCTGTGAAATTCTGAATTAAGAACCGGTTTTAGTTTTTTTGACTGTTTAATAAAATAAAATTCTGTGATATATTATTCTATTGTTTCAATAAAATTAATTTTACATGATATTTTTTTTAAAGCTAATTAGTAAAGAGAAATATAGCTTCATTCTCTTTATTACTCTCTCTTTTACGACGTCCCTTCTTTCCATGACAAGTATTTTATTTTATTTTCTTATGTATGAGTCAAATTATTAATTAAAAATTATTATATATCCTAAATGAAAAAAAGTAAAAGAGAAGGTAGTTATGCTTTGTCATTAATAAATCAAGACAGAAGTTTATTCTAATTATCCGAAGTATTCTAGAAGAAACTTAAGGAATTCCGATTGGGCACACAGGTTTAAACCATGAAAAGTCGTCAAATCAAACGGCTTAAGAGCTAAAGTCGTCAAATCAAACGGCTTAAGAGCTTTCTCATGCAACGACTAGAATAACAACAGAGTAACAGTTGGAACACTTGTTTTTTTCGCCTTCACTCAGGTTACAGAGTTCCAATATTTAGCTAAAATTAGCATCACACAGTCCAGCTCCAAACCAATTGGTTTTTTCTTTAAGAACAAAGAACTGTGAGCTTTATAATGCAATAATTCAGGATAAAGAAATTTATTTATTCTTTTTTTCTCAGTCTCGATCTTTCTGTCTCAGGATGGCATAGCTTCTAATTGCACCAATTAGATATAAAAATCATGCATTGCAGCTGTTTGCAAGGAACATCGGAATCAACCCAATCACTTCACAGATTATGATAAAGCAGAGATATATGTGTGTGTTTTATTATAACTTTAAGGGGTTTGCCGTCAACAATATAGAAATAATTATAAACTCAGCCTAGATTCGGTTTTTCTACATCTCTCATTATCACTTTAAGAGATCAGAAGCTCAAGTTGCTGAAATGAAAGCAAAAGCACTTTTTTTTTCTTTCTTTTTTCTTAATGTGTCGGATCCCACTTTTAGCGAGATATCAGGTATTCACGTGTGATTGATTTTGGCATTTTAATCAAATATCAATTTGACAGTATCTCTTCACACCAAATTAAGTTTCCTTTATGTACGTACTTTATAATAAAAAAAAATTAAAATAGTCACTTTCAGTATTTGACAAGATTTATTAGATTGACTTATTTATTATCATTTTTTGAACTTAATTTATATGATGAAAATAAATATCAAATTTAAGTTATTTTCCAAAAGCTAGCTCAATAAAAAAAAAAAGACTGAATAAAAAAAAGATTGACTAGTCTAATTTATATAGTACTAATTTAGTATGAATCCATATTTCGGATTTTACAATATAAATTATATAGGGGTATTTGAGATTGTTGTTAAGTATTTAAAAAGTATGTTTAAATTTTTTTTAATTTAATTAACTGATTTTTTTAATTTTATATAAATTGTTTTTGTTAAATCTGTTTTTGAAAAAAATATTTATTTATCTGTTTCTTTTCAAAAATATTTTTTAAAGCTCAAAAAATTTTAAAATAAAATTTTTTTCTCTAAAAAGGCTTTTTGACAAACTCAATAACAAATTGACCCATAGTATTAAAAATATTACAGCCTATTCCTTCTCTATAACTTGCATGCATGGAAAAAGGAAAAAAAAAAAGAAACAAATTATCAGATTGTATAGCACCTTAAATATGTAATTCAAATGGTAATAAGATATATAACAAATAATTCAAACTCTTGAAATCCACAAACATTATAATAAATCAGTGAGAGTAATTAGCCTAACAATAATTGGCGGGATAAGTATAAGAATAAGTTGGCATTACGTACCGACAATAAAGCAATTGGTAGCTTTATTTTCATCTATAGCGATCCATACAATTCGCAGATTACTTGCACATTAATTTCCAGCTATCAATCTTATAATTAGACGTCTCCCTGATTGATAGATCCATTTCACTTGTTTATTAACTTATGGATGTATGGAAGCCATAGATAATCACAAACAACGGCTCAAAAAGTTTGATTATTACGAAATATGCAAAAAGTCTCTCTGCTGAATTTTGTAAGCCAACGAATTAATTAGATCATTATGGCATCAAATGCAATCAGTTAGTCTTGAAAAAGAAAGAAATTTTTTTTGGGTGCAAAAACTTGACTATATATGACCAATAATTTTAAGGGACAAAAATGGGACGATGATATAAAAAAGCTGTATGTATGTGAAGCAAGAAAACCTATTAAGGATAAGATTCGTAAGTCGTGAGCTTATTTTGGTGGTTTTGGTTTCTAGCAATTATAAAATCTCTTCTGCCAAATTAGGAATTATTAGAAGGATAAACAACAACCCTAAAAAGGCATGATTCCTTTTTGCCTTAACAACCCCAAGAAAATCTATTATAAAATCTCTTTTGACTTAACAGAAAAAAAAAGAGAGAAAAATCTAACCTCGATGGAAATTATATAATCATATCCGTAACTATATATATGATAAAATTTTCAATGATTACTAACTATTAATATTAAATAACGTTAAATGTTATAACATTAAATATTCATAATTATTATAAAATTAATTAATATAATTAGAAATTAATTAATTAATTTTATATTTAACCGTGAAATAATAGTATATAGAACCGTAACTATTAAAACATCACATACATATATATTGATTTATAAATTTATTGATAGATCTAATTTACGTACTACCTAGTATAGATAAGTTATTACATCATACATCATCATGGAATTCCACTGCAATTTTTACTTCTTTTGTTTTGATTGGTCTAAAATCATCTCAGAAAAAATCACTATTGTACTTATCAAAATATGATTGATTTTGAAAAGAAATTAATTAATATTATTTATGACTCTTTTTATTTCTTTACAATATGTAGATTTACAAAATATTAAAAAATAAAATTCAAAATTATGAATGATTCATAATATAGATAAAACAATTACATAAATAGAGAATCAACTCCTAAGATATGAGGTAAATAGTAAGAGTTTATTCTTCTTTAATTATAACTTGAACAGAATATTTCTAAATTTTAAAAATAAGTTATTTATTCTATTAATGAGTCTATCTGATATGAATTCAAAATACTAAATAGTTTGGGAAAAAAAATAGGGAATGATATGAATAGAGATGAGTTGTGATTTTGCTGATATGATCAAACCAAAGGGCTAAAGATCTAGTCTAGAGTACTCCAGAGGCATACGGGTATGGAAGCACTTGTTATTATTTCTGACAATTGAAATGAATGACACCTGCGATTGCATGATATATATATATATATATATATCTTATATTATTAATTGTATTTATGCGATTCCATTTTTGAACCCTTATCTTTTTAACACTCTGTGGATGCAAATTCTAGATCATTAATATCACTGCTTTAATTTCTATATTAAAATTTTCCCTGAAATCGGTTGAGGTTGTCTTTTTCATATTTTTATTTTGTTGGAAATTATGCACTATATTTAAGCCAAGAGCAGAATCAGCCCCAATGTTCACGCCAATGTATGATTTCATAAATTCAGTTTTTCCCTAATGAGATTTTGAATTTTTATTTGCTTAAATTAATTAAAGTTTCAATCTAGAAATCATATCGTTGAAGTTTATTTGATATTTTAAGAGTTTTTCGAACAATTAAGATTCAAATTGTGTCATTCCATTTCTTTCAGATATACATTTGATAAAAAAAAAAAGTTCTCTAATTTTGACTTTGACTTTTAGATATAATAAAAAAAATAGTTCTCTAATTTAATTAAGCCATTCATTTTTTTTTTTTAACATAGGAGGCCTAAAGCCAGAAAAAACAAGAAACTAAACAATTTCAAGTACTGCAAAATACCACCCGGAAACGGTTGCAGGTGCATAACATCTCTATCCTAATGAAGAGCTTCATTAGCAAGATTTAATTTTAATTATTTTATCTCTAGGATTTAGTTATAATTAACAACATAAAGTTGCAAGATTTATATAAATAAAATTTCCTAGATTCAACAGACAAAATTCACATAATTTAAGGGCCAAATTATGCAAGTTGCCTGTAAAATTAATCATCTAGCTAGTCAGAATAACGGTGATCACAGATCGAAAATGAAATTTGACAAAATTATTGAGAGGAATATACAGTGCTGGCAAAATTATTGAGAGGATTATTAAAATTAATTATTGTTTAGTTTCTAATAGAAGATGAAATTTCAATTTGGATGAAGTTATGATACAATGATTGTATATTCTTTTCAAATGATTCTTATAATAATTTGATAGATCACTCTTTTTTATATTAACTTTTTAAATGAATTAGATTTAAAAGCCATTTATTCAACAATTTCCAACAAGAGTTTAGTCCAGTGATAAGGGGGTAGACTATCAATCTTTGCTTGGTAGTCAAAGCTTTAAGGTGTCTAACGATGTCATAAAAGGGATTAGTCTCTTGATTCAGAAGGGATCAAAGGACACCCACAGGAATAAAAGTATTAATTTAATATAATTATTTATGTTATATTATTATATAGAAATCTATTATATGAAACAATTTTATTATTAAAAATCTATTTAATTATGTCATATTATGTGTCATAAATTATTCAAAAAATAAGATATATACACACAAATAAACTTAAAATTATGATACACTCGATTCCCAATATATGTCTGCGAATACGACCATGAAAAAGAAAGAAAGAAAAAATGAGAAGGTTATGGTGATGCGTGAGAACCCATATCTCAAAAATGAGAAGTAGAAGATGCTGCCTTCTGTAAACTAAAGTTAATGGGCTTAAATATTTGGGCTTACAACCCCAACTGCTATTTTTTAAAATCATTAAATTAATTACAGAAATTAATCATTTTATGCCCTAAAAACTAGAAAGTGATACATATTTTTTAATAAATTTTGTAGACACTGAATATTAAATTTATCACCTTTTTATCATGACTATTTTATGATAAATAAACTAAATTACCAATGACTATTTTATGATAAATAAACTAAATTACCAATGACTATTTTATGATAAATAAACTAAATTACCAATTGAGGTGCTAAGTGATACAAATTTTGCCATTTATGCATAGGTTACACATAAGATATTATATCCTAGCAATCTTATCCGTTATCAAGTAAAATATATATGTAGAATTGTTTTGATTGTGAAATTAATTATAATTATTTCACATATATATCAAACACACACATATATACATAAAAATCAGGGATTTAACTGCAAAGACTAATTATATTTTGGATATATCAAAATTCAAATGGAAAATTGAAATAAATAAGCAATAATAGAGTTTACTAAAATTATAATAGATCATTAATTAAATATTTCTAAGTTTTAATAAAAAAAATTATAGTGATAAATAATTTGACATTCTCTACCTTTTCTTTTATGATATGTATTTTATACTTTATTTAATTTTTAATAACATTATAATTCATTCCAAGATTTAAGTTAGCAAGGAGACATTCCACTTATTCCTAATTAAATAAAGATTGTGAATTCTAAAGTTTATCAATAGTTATTATGTATGCAATAAGTGAAATTTAAAAGTTTATTAATTTTATGGTTCAGTAAATAATACTGAATAAGAAAAAAAATGAATAGTGAATATATAATTACAGTTATTTTTTTGAAATTTTATAATTACAGTTTTTATGCATTGATTAATTGATGTTGATACTTTTTTATATTTTCATGACATGAACTTGCTATATGGATTTATAAGTAAGACAATGAAATCTAATTAAAAATATGTATTCTTGCTCTATTTGAACAAGATCCTATCCAAACAAACAATCAATTGGAGTTGACTCTAATAGATAGGGTGCTCATAGTCGTGCATCTGTGTGTAAAAATATTAGGATAACTAACTAAAATAAAAGTGGATTGCGATTGCGATAAGTAAAATTGACAATTTGTGTTTTACACATATTATATTGTTATTTGTATTGATTTATATGTATCGTTTCGTATCGTGCAACACGTTTATATATATATATATATAAATATAATTACAAACAATTAAAATTAATATTTTATAAATATATAACACATATATAAATGCATAAAATATAAGTGCATATGCGCAAAATAAAATTTATTTTTATATTAAAATTTAAACATTTATTTATTTTATACGATTATCACTAATATAAATTATAAATAATTTGTTAATTTATATTCACATATATTAATATAATTAATTATAATATATTATATTAAAATTTAATTCATATATAAACTTATATATTTTTAAAAATATTAATATAAAATTAAATAATTTAATTATTAAATATTTTATATATTTTTAAATGTATATAATCGTATCATAAAAAGATTAGGTATATTCGTATTATATTGTGTTCAGAATTATCAACTCTAGCGTGACTTTAAAGGAATTAACTACTAAAATGACAAGAACAATAAATAGCAAAATGTAAATAACATAGAATAAATACTATAAAGAACATATCTTAATAAACAACTACAAACAAAAGGATTAACATGAAAAGTTATTAAAAAAATGTTTTATGATGTCCTTTTTATCGTAAATGTTATCCAATTTATGGGGGCACATATGTGACATTGTGACCAATCAGAACTCTAGGCAGCTCTTTAATTAATCAAAATAATTGCTTAATAGAATATTCACTTATGTATATTTAGACACTATTTTCTAATGTTAAAATCTAATTTAATCGTAAAAATAATTTAATTTGACAAATAATTTGTGTTTGGTAAAATAATTTATTTGAAAAAAAACTAGTATAACTATTTTTTAATAAACTAGTAGATTATGATTTTTCTTTTATTTTTTACTTTTTTTTAATTTCATAATAATAATATAATTATTAAATTATATATAATATAATTATAAAATTATTTAATATGTACATAAATAATAATAATAATAATAATAATAATAATAATAATAATAATAATGGAATATTATATGATAAAAATAAACTTATTTATTGTATTATGATAAAATATTTAATATAATTTTTATATTATATAATTCGTTTGTATTGGTATATTTTATATAATTTTTTTTAATAATATAAATATATCATTTTATATTATTTTATATTTTCAGCTAATTTTATCAAACACATTATATTATTAGCTACAACTAAATTATTAGCTAGCAGCTATTAGGTAGTTTTTTTTAAAAAAAAAAACATTACTAAAATGCTACCAGCATGTAATACCCTGAATTTCTATATTAATTATTAATTGTAATAATATTTTTTGAGCAACTATCTGTTTTGGCGTCAATTTGTTTTAATTTAATTCTTTAATTTATTTGGTATTATTTGGGTGATTATTGTTTGTTAAATATATATATTTTTGCAAACAACTTCCCTTAATTCTAGTATCCAACTCTAGCTAGAACTCTTATGATAACTGTATCCTATTTCTTCTATCAAAGCACAAAATCTATTATTGTTTTTCTCTGTTGAACAATTGACCAAGCGAATTGTTATTGTTCCTAAACATAGAAAATTCTTTGAATTTCTGGAGCCTATTTTTCTTCCGGAACTTGATTTACCTATTGCTAATTATTAGGTCAGTCTCTAAAACTTAATTTCTCTCCTTAAGATGAGTTGTGTTAAGAATCTGTAGATGAATTTTTTTTGCTTATTTTATATCTGATTTCTATCGAATTTAAGCCTCCATTAACCTATTCTATAAATTTTTGCTTGTCAATTAAATGGTTCCACTATTCTTTAAGGTAGAAATATTAACTGTGAATTTTTTCCATGGAATCTGTACAATTGGATTTTCTTTTTGTTTGCAATTGTTATTTTGTTTCTTTTCTTTAATTCCTTTCCTTTCAATGGATTGAATTTAACCATAAGCTTTTAGTGCACAATTTACTCTATGATTTTGCTACAGACAAATTTCTATATATGGCCAATTCCTCCTCCTGCATAAAATCTCTCCTTCTGCACGTTTAGTCCAAATAAAAAAATAATAATAAATCCGTTTGTGATTTGGGTACTATAACCTTGATTTATTTATTTAATGTTTACTATAATTGTTATTGTTTCTTCATTAAATTAATATATTTATTTATTTAATTATATAACCATATTTTTTTATTTCTAAATTATTTTATTAATTCAAAATATATTGCAATTATTTCGTACTATATTATGTCAATTTAATTTGAGATATATGTAAATTTTTAAAACTACAGAATACCTTTCAATTCTTACCAATTTTATTTAAACTCTTAATTTGGGTCTCCTAATATCAGTTGGCTCTATAGTATTTGGTTTGATTTAGTTGGTTAGAGAATTTGTTAGATCATAATTTTTTCTTTTAGAATAATGTGTTCTTTATTATTTATTAGGAAACTCCAACAGGTTTGATAGATTGACGAATAGCTCTCCATACAAATTTTAGATTTAACTTTTATTGGAATTCTACGTGAGTGGTAATTATAGTGTATAATACGTTTTTAAAATTATATTATAAAACTTCTAACATGAAAAGCTATATTTTATATAAGTTTATTCAATGTTACGGTACTTTATTTGAGCAAATGAAATTTTATAAAATAGTTTGTATAACTTAAATTTTATCTAAAAGTTATTATTATTATTTACTTTGTATTTATTACCGAAATTAGTTATTGTTAAATTTCCTTCACATTAGAGCTTTATACTTCTGAGAACAGATTCTTGATATTTAAATATTTTATGTATCGATATTTTGAAATTATATGCACTGGTTTGTAATTGTTTTGTTTGAAAATAATATTATTGAAATTGTTGCTTTTGAAAATAGTTTTTGATTATGTTATTTGCACTGGTTTTTAATTATTTTTGTTTGAGAAAAATATTAATGAATTATTATTTTTTTGATTATGTTATCTGCACTGGTTTCTAATTATTTTTATTTGAGAAAAATATTAATGAAATTATTATATTTTCTAATACAATATTTGATTATATTATTTAAAATTGAATTGATATTGTATACTGAATTTTTATTTATAAATATTATTTTTAAATCAATATATTACTTAATTTATCTGTTATTTAGCTGAATCTTGAACAACTTATATATCTATTATTTAGTTTTATTGTAAGCAATACATCTGTTAAATATTATCTAGACTCTCCACATATATCATATTATTAGGATAACATTTGTTGTCTTTATATGTCGTATTTGCATTAGAAACATACATATTGGTATTTTATGGTAGATGATATCTGTTACTCGTAGCGTGTTTACCAACTATTTGACCTTTGTATTGTACTTTATCATATATTTTTAAAAAATTATTTGAATTGATTTTATTATAAATGAAATATAATATTTTGTTTATTAGTTTATATTTTAGATATTTAATTATTTAGATATTCTGAATTTTTCAATATTTGATATTCAATTAAATATTATTTTATTATTGATATTATATTTTAGAAATTGAAAGTATTTGAGAAATTATTCGAGCGGTTGTCTGTTCTCAGTTCATTGTGTGCTATAATTATCATTTACTGAACGTGTCATATGCTCAAACTATATTTTTTGAAAGATATTTGAAATAAATTTACAATCATTAGAGTTTATAAAAATTCAATCTACAAAAATTTATTGTTTTTGAAATTTTTATTTGAATTATATCTGAGACTATCATAGATTAAATTATTCTTAATCTATTAATTGGTAATGACCAGTGGATCATGTCACTTTTTTTAGTTGCAGATGACTCGAAATAAGTTGGTCTTAATTATGGATGAGAATAATATTGGGTCGGTATAAGAATTTCATATCAAGATATTATTAATTTGTGTATCATGGATGACACATTGCTCATAAATGAAATGATTGTTTTTAACATTTAATTAAGATCAAAATTTTTATGTTTTCTGATAATAAAAAAAGTTTTGTATTCTTTTTTTTTTTTACAAAAATTTAATATGCTGAGAGAGAAAATATGGAAACTTACTTTTATAAACTATGTATCAAATATATAACTTTAAATTAATAATTAATGCTTTTGTAACCGTTTACAATGCTACAAATTTCTACGACAGCTTTGTTTTTTTAACGCATTTGCAAGCATAAAGCTATGAAAGGTATATTTAGAATCCCTGTTAATCGTTTAAAAATTAGATTTTAAAATTTTTTGATTTAATTGACTTATTTTTTTAATTTTTTATAAATTTTTTTTTCTCAAATCTAATTTTGAAAAAAATATATATTTATATATTTCTTTTCAAAAACAGTTTTCAAAATTTAAAAAATTTAAAAATAATTTTTTTTTCCAAAAATATTTTTGTCGAACGGACCCAAATAACAAAAGAAAAAAAAATCAAACAGATTTGAGTCGTGATTTGTGATATGACCCTTTTGGATTTCTTCTCAATTCGTTCTTTATTCCCCCCCCCCCCCCCCCCCCTTCCCTTTTTTTTGTGATTTCATCTAGATTTTTTGAATTGGGTAAAATATTTTCTAAATTTTCAAAAGAAAATATGGGTTTGGCTCTGTTTGACTTTTTCTTTCTTTCTTTTTTATATTTTTGTTAACATTAATATAACTTTAATATATATTGTCTATTTTAAATCAACTAATGGAATTATCAATTATATAAAAGTGATATGGATACGAGGAAGATATTAATACTTTTTTAGGATGCCTTCTGATTTTTATTTTCCAAATTTGGGATTGTTTTTAGATACACATGCTTTTTGCTTGCCATACATTACCTTCCCCTCATTACTTTACTACCTTATTAGATTTTTGGATTCTAAAATTCAATTATCAAATCTCATTTCATATATTTATTTGTGTTGACAAAAGGCCTTTAGAAAAGAAATGTGAAAAACTCGCAATTGGTCACGCTGTATGACAAGAAAAATGAAATTTGTGATTTGGCTTTGTTGATTTTTATGATTTTACATAATTAAAAATAGAAAAAAAAGAATTGATATTTTTTTTGTATATAAATGAAAATATTCTACATATTTCTGAATTTGTTCCAAATTTTTTTAACAAGTTGTCGATTATTGAAATTATTAATTAATAATATGAGAAAGTCCTCTTGTATAGATGCAAATCTATTTTTTCTCTATTAGATAATTTATGCATATTAACTATAATTAATAGAGATACATTATTTTACTAATTATCAAATAAATAAAATCAAAATTATTATTTTTCTTATAAGAAAAGAAAGTCATTATTGAATAATGATAAATACTATAATTTGAATTAATTTAAAACATTAATGTTTAATTTAATTATGAAATGATTTTAAATAAAATAGTGTTAGTTTAAGATAACACTATTTTCCTAATATTTTTTTTAAATATAAAATGTATATTTTATATATATAATAAATTTTTTTTATTATGTCTGAAAAGAAATGAACTTGTCTTTATGGAATAGGAGAAATATATTCAAAAATCAAATTATGACAATATTTATTTACACTATATCCTTGAATTTATTTATGCACCGAAACCATCACTAGTTAGTTATTATGTACGTATAACAATTATTATTATACGTATGACAATTTATAATTAGATTAATTTATAAATTTCTTCATAAAAAAAAACTTTGTATAATTAAGAAAATTTATTCAAAATGAATGTAGTGGACCCAATCTCTCAGTATAAATTATAGCTTCGAACTATCACATTTCTCATCTCAATTCTCTAAACTTGTCCTATATCATTCTATGTTTTAATTGTCTCCTCTGATCTCTTATTTTTAGTATAAAATTTTCTTCCTCTCTATTTCATTTGAATTCTTATTTACAACTTTCAGCATGCCTTCAAAACTGGAAGATGCTTTTGCAGTCGACTCTGACCTTGTCCATCTCCATCACGCAATTGATGATTTTACCTCTATTCAGGAACTACCTAACTCCTACAAATGGACTGAACCAGATGACAACCACTCTTCTGTAGGTGACACTGACTCCTTTGTGATGGAATCCCCTCCAGTCATCGATTTTTTAGACTCTAATGCTCTTAAGAATATAGGCCATGCATGTAAAAATTGGGGTGCATTTCAAGTCATAAACCATGGTATTCCTATTAGCCTTCTTGATAATATTCAGTATGTGAGTAGAAGTCTTTTCTCTTTACCTTTTCATCAAAAACTTAAAGCAGAAAAATCTCCTGATGCTGTTTCTGGCTATGGTAGACTAAGAATTTCTTCTGGATTTTCAAAACTTATGTGGTCTGAAGGGTTCACTATAGTTGGATCTCCATTACAGCATTTTCGTCATCTTTGGCCTGAAGATTATCCTAAATTCTGGTAATTTTCCGTGCCATGAACGTGTAAAAACTCGTTTCTTTCTTTCTCATCCCCCTTCCCCACTCTTTTTTTTTTTTTTTAAAAAAATTTTCATTTCTTTTGCTAATGGCTATGAAGTTTTTTTTTTTGTTGAGTCATTAATATAAATTCCATTTGCTTTCTTTAATGCAACAGAAGACACACATGCATAGATAAATTTATTATTAATTTTGTCCAAAAATAAAAATTTATAGATTCCAAGAAAATTTTAAAAATGAAATCCGAGATTTGAGGAGATGAAATCAAGGAGAAAAACCAATATTTAGAGATTGTTCGGTATAGTATTTTCTATTTGTTTATTCTTAAAAGAAAACGAAACATATACTTGTATAAATTACTTTTGTTTTTCTTTTCAATGCCTATTTTGAAATAACTTTAAAAATAAGAAAATCACCTTTTTTTTCTCAATTTCTCCTCTTTTTTATTCTTCATACATATATATATATATATATATATATATATTCTCCTTTCAATATTAATTTTATTCCACGTAAGATCATTAATTTTTTTTTTCATTTTTCAACGAGACTTTTCCAATGAAACCTATATTTTATTCTCAATCCGATACTTGAAATTCAAATTTCACCTACTAATTAAATTTTGATTTTTTTTCCTTTTGGTACCATTAGTTGAAGTGTCTTCAAAATAATAATTAAAATCTCTTTACTTATCATGATTTTTTTTTCTATTTCTAGTTCATTATCACTTTTATTTCTTTTTTTTTTTCCAAATGTCTTTCAGTAACATAATTGAAGAATACCGGACAGAAATGCATAAGCTAGCAACGAGGTTGATGTGGTTAATGTTGGGCCCATTAGGCATAACAAGGGAAGACATCAAATGGGCTGGCTCAAATGCTGATTTCGAAGGCTCTTCCGCAGTTTTTCAATTGATTCACTACCCGGTTTGCCCAGACCCGGATCTGGCAATGGGTCTTGCTGCCCATACCGATTCAACTCTGCTTACGATCCTCTACCAGAACGGTACAAGTGGGCTGCAGGTTTTAAAGGAAGGAACCGGGTGGGTCACTGTACCGCCTATTCCGGGTGCGCTTGTGATCAATGTAGGAGACCTTCTTCACATATTATCAAACGGGTTATACCCGAGTATTACCCACCGGGCGGTGGTAAACCAAAACAAGGACCCTCTGTCCATGGTTTATCTATATGGGCCACCGTCAAATGCTGGAATATCACCGTCAGCAAAACTAGCTCAGCCACCACTGTATCGGTCAGTCACTTGGAAAGAGTACCTTGGCATTAAAGCTAAGCTTCTCACTGAAGCATTACCGTCCATTAGGGTTCGTGCTCCTTTAGACGAATCAGTTGATGCAAATGAGCGTAATAATTGATTTGGTAAAGTAGGCTAGCTAGTAGCTAGGGATGGGAAAACTTCATATTTCCTTCTTTATTATATGGTTGAGATTTAAATTTATAATCCCACAGGCCACAGTAGTGTAGGGGAATAATCTTTATTTTGTCATCGTAATTATTTAGTTTAAATTTGTCTTCTTGTTTCCTCCTCATTCGAGATTTAATTTGATTGGTTGGTCATGTTATGGAGAGTTTAATTAAATGAGACCACTGATAAAACAGGTTAATTAGGATGATCATGGAATTAGAAGATAGTATTGCCTTCTTTTTGTGAGGATTATCTAATTTCATTTTCTCTCGAGAATTCAGCCTTCACCTTTTTGTAATACGAGATAAAAGACTTAATAATCAGATTACTAACTCGATAATCTAACAAGATTAAGGTAATAAGATGCTCTCACTTGATTATTTTTAAGACACATTTGAAATATAAACATTAAACAAGATGCTCAATCGTTCTTATTACTGTCAATCCTCAAGCTTACACTGATTTTCTTCTTGTTATTCTTATTTATGTTATTAATTATTATACATAAGAAAAGGCTGAGCCAGTGGTTGGGATAGCCAACCATACAGAAACATTTTAGACACCACAGTAAGTCTTTAAAGCAGATTCAGCTCTCTGACCGGCTTCAGTATAGTAAAATCCAAGGAACTGCACATGATCGAAGGGCTTAAACAGCAAAGGATGTTCTTCATCGATTAGCTCCTCTGGAGCTTTTATCATGTATCCGGCTTTTGGGATCGAAAACAATCCAGCAGAGTACCTTGCTTCATTTCCTTTCATCATTACACGATGATAGGGAGAATACAGTCGACCATTTGTCCAAGCCTGCAAACAGTCATGTCAAATAAAGCTATTACAATATGTATTAAAATTACTGTAACTGATTTATATATAGCAGCGGATTGACAGAACTTACATTGAGAGAATCTCCAATCATGACGACAAAAGAATCTGGTGAGAGTTTCACATTGATCCATTCACCATCCTTGGTTTTAACTTCTAACCCGTCTACTTGATTCTGATACAATATGGTGACAATGTTTTTATCAGTGTGAGCATGAAGGCCAAGCTCTGTCTCAGTGGTTCGAGGCCCCTTATATTTCATGACCCTGAGAAGGTAATTTGTAGAGTTGATATGTTCTTCCATGTATTTCTCAAGATCCAAGCTTTCAACTATCATCTTCCTTACGATTTTATCCAACTCTGATATTTGCTCCGAAAATGATAATACAGTTTTACTGACAAAAATTAATTAAGCATCAACAAGCAAATTGAAGATTGTAATAATAATAATTGGAGAAAGAAGAAAAAGGAAAAAACAAAAGGAGATATATAGAGAGTAAGGTGTAATTAAACCTGAAGCTTGGGTTTCCTTGAGGCCAGAAGGCAGTGGTCAAGTTGTCCACATTTTGAGGAATATTAGCATCATCAAGGCCCATGCTTTCAAATAATGGAGCCTGAGGGTATTGTCCAACATACCCATGAAATGGTTTTCTAGAAACATTTCTCATTTTAGTCTCCAGTGGCAACTCAAAAAGCTCTTCTATTGCACTAAGAATGCCCTTCCTAAGCTCAGCAGGAACTTTGTTGAAAAATGCCTCAAAACACCCATATTCTTTAAGTGCCTTAAAAACTTGGGATTTCACTGATTCCCATTCACTACTTCCTGGCTTAAGTTCTTCCTTTGAGAAATCTATGGCTGGAAGCCTAAGGGTAGTTTCAGAACCCATTTTCTCTCTTTCTTTTCTTGATATTAAATGTGGAAGATGTAGTTGCACTCTGATTATTTTAGCTAGTCTATTTATATCGTTCAATAGAGATCAATTACGGCATTGAATATATGACAAAATTAATGATTCTTTTTCTTCTATAATGAAATGCTTTGGCTGATTGAAGACAAAATGCAACATCAAATGCTCAAAGTTGAAAATTGGGATATGTCTTAGTTTACGGTAGTTGGAAAAATTATTTCTATATTTACGGTAGTTTTTAGCAAAATTTCAGGTTTGGGGTAGTTCGGAAAAATATCTCTGAATTTGGGGTAGTTTTGTTAAGAAGGCAGGGGAGAGAGCTGTCCGGTGCATAACATTTTTTTAATTTTGTTTATTATTTTTTAATGCAAAAAAATATCTTACACTGTGCAGAGGTGGTGGGTTGAAAACGAATCTCTTACCCGTATGTTAGCGCTATTAAGCCAAGTGTAATTATTTGTGCGAGTGTTGGTGTTTCACATAAATGTCTATAACATTCTACTAATTAACATTTTGTTCTGCTTTATTTTCATATCTTTGTAAAAGAACAGTACCCAATGTCCCAATGTCACATTTCATGCCAAAAAATATTTTATGCATAGAGATTGACTACTCACCGATCACCACCAAATGTTCCATCAAACAAAGAAAAATTCACAAAAATTGGCGCACAGAGACGGTGCACTTGTTGAACTAGTGCACTGAGATTTGATTTGAATATTTGACGAAAAAACTCTCTTAAATCCTGAATTTTATTCCAAACTATTCTAAATTTGTAATTTTTTTCGTCTCTTTTTGAGAAATCAGTCTCTCGTTAAATGCCTTATGCGCTTACATAGAAAATGGTGGACCTAGGAATCAGATATACCAATATTAGAGTTTGCTTCTATTTTTGAATTTATCTTCATCCTTACTATTCATTTTACTTGTTTATTTATTTAATTTGTTGTACTCAATTCATTTAATATGTACGAAGATCAGTTTTTATGATTTCTTTACACAGAACATGTTAATAAGCCAGTTAATTATATATATATATATATATAGTGCTCAGGTTGATCCCTTGTATTCGTCGGGACCGTTTGGGACCATTGCATTGCATAGTTTGATGTTAGCTAATCTAAAATTATCAATGCAAACTGATAGCAAGATTTTAATAATCAAAATTAGGAAGGATATAATAAATGTTCTTCTGATTGAATCTGAATTTCCAGATTATTCTTCAATGATAATCAAGGGAAGGACCACATTTCTCTAAATTAAATCGCAATTATCACAAAATGATTACGAAATTTTGGAGTATATAGAGTTTGCAATTATGTTTTATCAGCACTTTGCTAGCGGGGTGTCGTTTACTGAGATGGCCCAGTATTCTTTTTTTGCTACCTTAATTTATTGATTAAGTTATAACTTGTTTGAGTTTTCTTGCATCATCAACTTAAAACTCATTCTCAGTTTCTTTTCTCTTTTCAAAAGTGAAAACAAAAAAGATTAATCTGAATAAAGGTAAGCCAGGCTAGATCAAAAGACAAGAAACTAATGAGGATATGTTATTCTAATAGAGGAATACTATTAACACTTTCTCATGCCCTTACACTTTTAATAAAAAAATTATATGAAAAAAATATATGTATTTTTTTTATATAAAACACTAGCATTTATTATAAAAGTTAATGATATTTCATAAGTAAAGAGACACATGTATTTTTTATATTAGAAATATATAGCGAGAAGTATATAAGAAGTGTTGGTAGCATTTCTAAAACTAATATTATCAAGCAAAAGCCAAGTAAACTCGACAAAAGAGAATCAAGCAAGCAATGTCCCAAAATAAAATTCTTTGCATGGCTAGCAAGAAAATGAGCAGCAAAAAGTTGTGCAATGAATTATGTAACTTTTCTCACAATGAAATTTAAATATGTACTCTTGATAGAAATTTAGTGCTTAGCACTCAACATTAATTAAGATACGTATTATTTGGGAAAAAAAAACATTTAATTTACATATTTATGTGAGATTCACTTTGCAAAATTACTTGGAGGGTCTTAACTAACATATAATTGGATGTGTTAATAGTTTTTTCTGGTGACGTTTTCATCCTTGAACTATCACTTTTTTTCCCTATTTACTTCTTAAACTTTATGTCACATTGGATAAGCAGGGATTCAATTGCAGAAAACTGACAGTTTTTAGCACACATTGTAGTCACTAAATTATGAATTCCTATTTAGACCCAATATATTCTAAAATAAATTTATAGGAACTCGATCAAAGACAATAAATGTTTAAGAACTAAATAGAAAAAAAAGTTAATAGCCGAGGAATCAAAATATCATCTCCAAATTAATATTTTTGGCTAAAAGATGGCTGTTGAAAGGGAATAAATATTTTAAGAGCTTCGCGTTATAAATTAATTAATTATTAAGAAAGATTAAATTATAGGACCTAATTTAAATTTAGGGGCCGTGGATGCAATTAATCCTACATGTGAGAACTGGAATTATTGAGTAGGCGAATGAGGTTGTCTCAATCAGATTTGAGTTTTTAATATATTTAGAATAAGTCTGATAGGAATGATCAGCTATAAAATTTTGAATAATATTAAAAAAATACAAATGAAAAAATTATGCAGGCCAAATACTAGGATATATAGATATTTCAAAGATATTTCAAAGATAAGTAAAGAACACCCAGACCTCATAATCAGTAATATATTTTAATTATGCACATAATTGAGCATCAAACACCTAAATAAGACTGTAAAGGAGCAAAATCTGGTTTTCCAGATGTATTTTGGGCTTCAGCCTGATGGCGTTTGAGAACTTCAACAAAATCAAAAGGCCTATACAGCAAGGGATGCTTTTCATCCACAAGCTCTCTTCGTGATTTAAATACTGTAAACATCCCAACCAAGTACGTTTCCACTTTTCCATTCATCATAACTCTATGTTGGAAAAATTTGATGTACAATAAAAACTAATTTAAATTTGTTGGTGCTCGTTGCAACAATGTACTGCTGATGCTTGTTGCGCGCACAACAGTGAGCTGCTGGCGCCGTTGATCATGACAGTGGGTTTTTCTCACTATCTCTTAAAAAAATATAGCAATATGAAAATATTAAATCAAAAGAAATTAATTAATTTCTTTTTAATACCTAAATGCCCCAAGTGCTCAAGTGCCCAATCTTTGATATTTAAATATATATCAAATTTGAAATTTTTCTCCAAAATTTTCTATCTACTAAATTTAACTTGTCTAGTATAAAATTTTTTATAAACCCATACAATCTTTCTTTACTTTTCCTATGTGGGATAAATTTATTATATCACTAACTATTATTCAACACTTTATAGTATGGCGGACACAATTGGCCATTACTCTATGTCTGCAATTATCACAATCCCTAAATTATAAATATTTCACGATAAAGTAAAGACAGATAAAATTATATTGAATAGTCTACCCTATAGGAGCTAATGAAAAACGTGTTAGGAAAATAATATAATGATATTGTTAATCCAGTACAAAGAATTGGTCAAAACAAGAAAGTAATTTGACGTATGTGTCACATATAATATCCTAAAGACAAATTCGTTCATACGATAAATGTTTATGATGAATGACGTTTATTTTCCATAATACAATAGATTAATAGCAGAAGTTGAACACCACAACTTTGCCCACAGCGAACTGATATAGTGTCTCTCTATTACAAAGAAAAAGGAAAGGAAGAGGAGAAGAAAAGTTTTCATGAACAAGCTCCCTTTAAAATGAATAAAATCTTTTATTTATATTAAAGGGGAGGAGAGAGGAAACAATTATGATTTAATTTTTTATTATGACTGTAATTTAATCAAAATTAAATTTGTAACTTTAGCCTTTTAAGTTATGCAACTCAAGAAACGTTCAGAAGTTAAACAAACATTTTCTAAAAAAGCCCATGTCGCGCTCATGATATAATGCCATGGTATGTGTTGGTTGCCTGAATGTCGCATTTCAATTTTCAAAAATAAAAAATATAAAAATTGGGTTGAGCTATGGTATTTCGGCTTGACATTCATATGTGCAAATTGTCCATTCATATTTGGCTTAGATCATAGATATACACCCCATGTGCCTATACGTGAAAGAAATCTTTCCAAACTACTTACTTAATATTGAAATGATAAATCTTTATATATAAATTCTTTCATCAACTTCTCATTTTTTCTATATGGTAGGGATAACCCATTTTCTTTATAGCAAAAAGTTTATTTTGAGTTCTAATTTTTTATTCACATATTCATCATTTTGATCATATAAATATTATAATTCATAATCCTTATGTCAAAAAATATATATTCAGGTTATTTTTTCCAAATCGAGTTGTGAGACCTACCTAAATTTCGTTCTCAAAATGGTCTATTAACCACAATTTTTCAATAAAATGAACAATCATATTGAGTGTTGGTGATAATTGGATTTTTCTAGGTTAAATCCAATCAACATACAATGAACCATATTATTATATTGAGAAAATATTTCATGTAAATTATTTTACTTATTTCACAATTTTTTTATTAGTTTGATCTATGTAAGTCTTACCAGATATATTTTTTATATTCATTTTTAAATAAATTTGTATAAAAAATAAGAGTAGACCCATCACATGCAAATATTCACTAATTTAAATAGAAAAGAAAAGAAGATTCACATGGAAAGATTCACCAATCAAAACAAAAAAACTATTGGGAGAGAGTTTCACACTGATCCATTCACAAATTTGATTTGTATCTCTAACCCATCAACCTGATTTTGATACAATATTGTCATCATGCCAACAATCGTAGGAGCTACTTGTTGGTCAAACTACACATGCACCAGAAATAAATGACAATAAAGATGGACGGTGCATCTTTTATTGACAAAATATTTGGCAGGTTAGATGATAGGTGAAAATTGATCTTGACCATCCATTTGGTGGGTGAGACGGTAGATGAGAAATGATCTCAACCATCCATCAAAGTAGGTGAGAATTAATCTTGATCATCCATTGAGAAGGTGTAAGCCTATAAATAGCCTTAGAAATTCATTTGTAAGGTATTCCATCTAAAAGTGAGAGAGAAGCATTAGTGAGAGGTTGTGAAGTTGTGAGTTGTGAGTGTTTGTAAACACTTTGTAAATTTCTCTTCCTTCAGTAAAAGATCTGCAGCAGTCCGAAGACGGAGGTATAATTGGCCGAACTCCGTTATCAACTTGTATGTCTTATTAGTCCGCATTTTCTTCGCTTTCTTATAAATCTAATTATAGGGAAATTAGCGTCATTTTCCAATACTACTAACCCTAGATTTGACTCATTTGTTTCTGCTGTTTCATATTTCATTCCCCTAATTAAGTTTCAAGATTGATGAATTCATGTGCTCCTCCGTGTATTTTTCCACACCCAAGCTCTCCACAATCATTGTTCTTATTGTTTTCTCCACTATTGATATTTGCTTTGTGAAAGAGTGTACAGTTTTGCTGCCACATATGGATCAATATTACATAAGTAACCAAAATCAATGAATGTTGTCGAAATTGGATCAAACATTGATAAGTAAGTTACGGTTTAACCAATTTAAATCCGCTTCAGTAGAATATCTAAAAATTCAATTTTTTGTTTTAAATCAAACTAGACTTAACAGTCAATTAATTTCCTATTTTTCTTGGCCCGACTTATGGGGTCGGTCCAATCTCAAAATTCAAAATGATTTGTGAGTAGAAGACAATAACTGATGATGAAAGCTTAAAAGAAAATTAGCTTCCATCAATCTTTTTTCTCATCCCCAATCCTTAGACAACTCCATCTCTGACAGTGGTATTAACAATATGAATAAGATTAATTCCACCAAAATAACCTTTGTTTCCCATCATTTCGTTCTTTCTCCTCTAATCCACTCCTCCACCTTCTCACCAAGTTCTATCTCTCTGTTACCTGTCCCTAATCCAATTATTCCTTTTGTCCCTAACCCGCAAGATCTCAAAACTCAGTTAACTTGAGAGATTGGAGAACAATTGGGTCTTAAGACTAGAAATAAGGTATTTTTGAAAAAATTTCTTATTTGGTTGCAAGGGGAAATCCCATGTCTGGTGGTAATGATGATCTATGAATCTTCTCTTTTGGAACATTAGAGGCCTCTGTGCAAAGGCCAAATGATCAGCCACTAAAAAATGGATTCATAAAAAGCAGTTAGATATGGTAGCCATAGTGGAGACAAAAATTAACTATGTTGACCAGCCGCTTATTCGAAGTATATAGGGTTCTTTTGATATTTAATGTGTCTCTATTAATGCAACACAACAAGCAAACGGCCTCCTAGTGTCCTGGAAAAAATCCTCCTTCACTTGCCTCTCATCTCATAAAGGTAATAACTGGATTGCCTTAGAGGGTTTATGGATTAACTCTTCTTTTAAATGTTCTATAATTATTGTTTATGGCCATCAAACTGAAGTTGAAAGGAACTCTTTATGGGATACTCTGCTATCTTTGAAATCCTTTCTACGTGATCCATGGATTTTAATGGGATATTTAAATGAAGTTCTTTGTAGCTCCGATAGAAGCTCTGGTACTTGCACTTCGTCTGGTTCAGGCCATCTTAATGCATTTATTAATTCTGCTGGGTTGATTGATCTACCTCTTGTGGGTAGAAGATTCACCTAGTCTAATTATAGATGTTCTAGTCGTATTGATAGAGTTTTGATTGACCATGAATGGCTTATCACATTCCCTCCTATCAAGCAGTGGGGCTTGAAAAAGGGCTTATCAAATCACTCACCTCTCCTTATTGAAGTTTGCTTTATAAAATGGGGTCCTAAACCATGTTGCTTCCTTGATTGTTGGCTTTCTCACAATGGTTTTACAAATATGATTGGTGGTTGGTGGTTGCAACTAAATACATATAACCTTGATCCTGGTATCATTGCTTGTAAGCTTATTTTTATTAAGAATCAGCTAAAACAATGGAACAACTCTAAATTTGGTATCATCAGCAAATCCATAAATGATATGGAAGAGCAAATTGACTCTATTGACTTATCTTTTGAATCTTCCATTCCATCTAATGAGGACATTGCCAAAAGGAGACTTTTATGGTTTAATCTATGGCAAAAATACAAATAAAATAATTCATATTGGTGACAACTTTCTAAGGTTAAATGGATCAAATAAGGTGATCAAAACACCAAATTTTTTCACCTTTCTGCCTTTATGCACAGAAAATATAACTCCATTCATCGGATTACAGAAGGATCTTCAGTACCCACCTCTCCATATGATATCAAAAAGCCATCCTAGCATATTTTGTTGATCTTTTCAAAGAGTCTGATTTCAATAGACCACTCATGCCAGAACTATCTTTCAGAAAGTTGAATACCGAATTAGCTAAAGCTTTAGAAGATCCTTTCTCCCCAGAAGAAGTTAAAAATGCAATTTGGAGTTGTGATGGGACAAAAACCCTTGGTCCAGACGGTTTCAATCTTAATTTTTTCAAGATTTGTTGGTCCACCATTGAAACAGATCTCATGAGCTTTATCAGAGCCTTCCACAATTCAAGTTATCTGCCTCGGTCTTTTTGTTATCCTTCATCACTCTTATTCCAAAAAATGAAGAAGTTGGTAATCTTACGGATTTTTGAACCATCAGTCTTATAGAAAGCTAATACAAAATTGTGGCAAAGCTTTTATCTTTCAAACTTAAAAGAGTTATTGGGGATATCATTAATGAGAGTCAATTTGTATTTATCTAAGGTAGATATATCCTTGATAACATTCTTATAACTAATGAGGTTATTGATGTTGGATCATAAACTTGATCCATTATGGGAGCTCAAATCTAAATCCAATCAAATTGGAGATCAAGTCCATAATAAAGGTCCAAAATTACAAACCATCTACCTAGAATCTTCTAGAGTGTAGTAATTATGCATGTGAATTATTTGGTAACTTAAACTATTATTAGAAAGATGGAGAAGAATGGAGAAGAATGAGGTTATAATTTTGGATTAATTTATTTGTGTGGTGTAGAATTATTTTTAAGTAGTATAAACACCCCTCCCCATTTTAGTTTAGACATCAAGAAAAATTAAAAGTTTCTAAGTGAGTGAAGAAGCAAAATTTTATAAGAGTGAGTTCTAGTATCTTGCTTGTTGAGTGAAAATGCTTTTGTAATATTTGTTTGAGTTTGAATAAAAGTTGTGTGAGTGTTTTATTTCCAACAAAATGGTATCAGACTAGTTGGAAAATATACACTATTGCATATAAAATAAGAGGTTTCGACAGGTGGAATTTGACACTATCAGAATCACCCCGATCGGAGTTCAAATGCACCGCCGAAACAATGCCACCAAAAAACTAAGTTGACTCACAAAGTTAAGCCGAGTTGACCGAGATGTCCCTTCCAAAGTTTTTCGACATTCTAGATTCATCCGTGTAATCATATTTTGTAAATTCTTATTATATTGAGAGATATGGAAAATGGTATGACACCATTCCAAGTCCCGACATTCAGCAACAACAACTACGACAATTGGAGTATAAAAATAAAGGCACTTCTTGGATCACAAGATGTGTGGGATATCGTAGAGAAAGGCTACAACGAGCCTGCGGATGATGCTGTTTTTGCTACTCTTACACTAGATTAAAAGACAACTTTGAAGGATTCAAGAAAGAGAGACAAGAAAGCTCTCTACCTCATTTATCAAACATTAGATAACGATGGCTTTGAAAAGATTTCGAGTGCAAGCTCTACTAAAGAAGCATGGGAGAAGCTGCAAACCTCTTACAAAGGATCCGAGCAAGTGAAGAAGGTTCGTCTCCAAATATTAAGAGGTGAATTTGAATCCTTACATATGAAAGTATCTGAGTCTATTTCAAATTATTTCTCAAGAGTAGTAGTTGTTTCTAATCAATTAAAAATAAATGGTGAAAAGTTAGAAGATGTGAGGATAATAGAGAAGATACTTCGTTCGTTGGATCCCAAATTTGAGCATATCGTCGTGACAATTAAAGAAACTAAAGACTTGGAAGAAATGATGATCGAGCAACTCCAAGGATCATTGCAAGCATATGAAGAGAAGCATAAGGAGAAACAAGGATTTACTGAGCAACTTTTCAAGCTGCAACTCAAGGATATGCATGAAAGTCAAAGTAATGATAGAATCAATGTGGCCAAAGCAGAGGTAGAGGCCATGGACGAGGTGGAAGTCGCGGTCGTGGACGAGGTTGGAATTACCATAACAACAATTCCAACAACAACTATGAGAAAGAAGAAAGCTCAATATGAGGTCGTGGAAGAATCAATCCGAACTCAAGATATGAAAAATCTCAAGTTCGATGCTATAATTGTCAGAAGTTTGGGCATTATGTTTCAGAATGTAAAGCTCACAACAACAAAATTGAGGAGAAGGCCAACTACATGGAGGAAAAGACAGATGAAAAAGAAACACTTCTTTTAGCACGAAAGGAAACTGATGGTGGCCAAGCAAATTCTTGGTATCTTGACAGTGGTGCAAGCAATCATATGTGTGGAAGGAAAGACATGTTCGTGGAGCTAGACAAGTCAGTAAACGGAAATGTTTCTTTTGGAGATGATTCCATAATAGTAGTGAAAGGGATAGGTAATATCCTTATCCTTATCCTTTTAAAAGATGGGAGACATCAATTTATTTCCAATGTCTACTATGTGCCGAATATGAAAAGTAACATCTTGAGTTTAGGACAACTGTTAGAAAAAGGTTATGATATTCATATGAAAGATTATAATCTTTCTATAAAAGATGATAAAAATAACTTCATTGCTAAAGTGCCGATGTCAAAGAATAGAATGTTCTTGATTAACATATAAAATGATGTTGCAAAGTGCCTGAAAGCTTGCTACAAAGATGCATCATGGCTTTGGCATCTTCGATTTAAGCATCTAAATTTTGGAGGTTTGGAGCTATTATCTAAGAAGGACAGTAAAGGGACTACCTCGCATCAACCATCCTTACCAGCTTTGTGAAGGGTGTCTAGTCAGAAAGCAATTCAGGAAAAGTTTTCCAAATGAGTCAGAGTCAAGAGCCAAGAAGCCATTTGAGCTCATCCATACCGATGTGTGTGGTCCAATCAAGCCAAGCTCTCTCGGTAACAGTAGCTATTTTCTTCTCTTCATTGATGATTTTTCAAGAAAAACCTGGGTATATTTCTTGAAACAGAAGTCTGAAGTTTTTGAAGTTTTCAAGAAGCTCAAAGTTGTAGTGGAGAGAGAAAGCGGTAGAAAAATCAATGCCATGAGATCCGACCGAGGTGAAGAATTTACTTCCAGGGAGTTTCAAGAGTTCTGTGAAGCAAATGGAATTCGACGACCAATGACAGTTCCTAGATCCCCCCAGAAAAATGGCGTGGTAGAAAGAAAGAACAGAACAATCCTCAACATGACACGAACATGCTCAAAAGCAAGAAATTACATAAGAAATTTTGGGCAGAAGCAGTGGCATGTGCAGTTTACTTGTTAAACTGATCTTCAACAAGAAATATATGGGGAAAGACACCACCAAAGGCATGGAGTGGAAGAAAGCCTGACATTTCCCACATGAGAATCTTTGGAAGTATAACCCATATTCATGTACCAGATGAGAGAAGAATGAAGCTTGATGATAAAAACGAGAGTTTTATCTTCATCGGCTATGATGCTAATTCGAAGGGCTACAAGCTGTACAATCCAGACAATAAGAAAATTGTGATTAGTCAAGATGTGGTATTCAATGAAGGAGAAGAATGGGATTTTAGCTCACATACAAATGACTTCAATTTCTTTCCTCGGTTTGAAGAAGATGAGCTAACACCAATAGAACAACCTGGAGAAGCCCAACAAGAGCCAACAACTCCACTCACTTCACCAACCACTCAAAGAAACTCATCACCTTTGTCATCATCAAGTGAAAGAGTTGTGTCACGCACACGAAGTCTTAGAGATCTCTATGAGGTAACCGAACGACAAGATAATCTTACATTATTTTTTCTGTTTGCCGATTGTGAACCAGTGAGCTTTCAAGAAGTAGTACAAGAGAATAAGTGGAAAGATGCGATGGACGAAGAAATTAAGGCCATCAAAAAGAATGACAAATGGGAACTCACCTCACTTCCCAAGGGACATAAAACGATAGATGTCAAATGGGTGTACAAAATAAAACAAAACACTAAAAGAGAGATTGAAAGGCACAAAGCAAGGCTAGTTGCTAAAGGATATAGTCAAAAGACTGAAATTGACTATGATGAGGTATTTGCTCCTGTTGTTCGATTGGAGACTATTAGATTAATCATTTCTTTGGCAGATCAAAACAAGTGGAAGATACATCAAATGGATGTAAAGTCTGCCTTCCTAAATGGAGTTCTTGAAAAGGAAGTCTACATTCAGCAACCATCAGGCTATGAAGTCAAAGGCCACAAAGACAAGGCGTTAAAGTTGAAAAAGGCTCTTTACGGGCTAAAACAAGCACTAAGGGCTTGGAATAACCGAATCGACAAGTACTTCTAAGAGAATGACTTCAACAAATGTCCCTACGAGCACACTCTATATATCAAGATCAAAGAAGGAGATATTTTGATTGTGTGCCTCTACGTGAATGATTTGATCTTCATCGGAAACAACCCAAGCATGTTCAATGAATTCAAGAAAGTGATGATGAAAGAATTTGAGATGACATATATGGGGCTCATGGCGTACTACCTTGGCATTGAAGTTAAGCAACAAAAGGATGAAATTTTCATTTCACAGGAAAGCTATGCAAAAGAGATCCTGAAGAAGTTCAAGATGGAGAACTGTAAGCCGATAAACACACCAACGAAATATGGAATCAAGATGTCCAAACATGAAGAAGGCGAAAATGTAGATCCAACATTCCTCAAAAGTTTGGTGGGAAGTCTACGCTATCTAACTTGCACGAGGCTTGATATTCTTCATGCAGTTGGATTGGTTAGTCGCTATATGGAATCTCCAACAACCAACCATTTTAAAGCTGCAAAGAGAATTCTTCGTTATCTGAAGGGTACAATTGATTTTGGCTTGTTCTATTCAGTTTCTAATGATTATAATCTTGTTGGATATAGTGATAGTGATTGGGGTGGAGACATAGATGATCGAATGAGTACTACTGGATTCGTGTTTTTCATGGGAGATATTGTTTTCACATGGATATCAAAGAAACAACCGATTGTCACATTGTCCATTTGTGAAGCGGAATACGTTACTGCTACCTCATGCGTTTGTCATGCGATTTGGCTTAGAAATCTACTAAAGGAGATAGGTTTAATACAAGAAGAGACGACCAAGGTTTGTGTCGACAACAAGTCAGCCATTGCCTTAGCAAAGAATCCAGTATTCCATAATCGAAGCAAACATATTGATATTCGCTACCAATATATAAGAGAGTGTGTTGTAAGAAAGGATGTGCAAGTTGAATATGTGAAGTCACAAGATCAAGTTGCCGATATTTTTACCAAGCCACTGACAAGTAAAGACTTCATAAGATTAAGAAACTTACTAGGGGTCACAAGATCAAGTTTAAGGGGGGTGTTGGATCATAAACTTGATCCATTATGGAAGTCCAAATCTAAATCCAATCAAATTGGAGTCCAAGTCCATAATAAAGATCCAAAATTACAAGCCATCTACCTAGAATCTTTTAGGGTGTAGTAATTATGCATGTGAATCATTTAGTAACTTAAAATATTATTAGAAAGATGGAGAAGAATGGAGAAGAATGAGGTGTATGGTTATTATAATTTTGGATTAGTTTATTTGTGTGGTGTAGAATTGTTCTTAAGTAGTGTAAATACCCCTCCCCATTTTAGTTTAGACATCAAGAAAAATTAAAAGCTTATAAGTGAGTGAAAAAGTAAAGTTTTATAAGAGTGAGTTGTAGTATCTTGCTTGTTGAGTGAAAGTACTTTTGTAATATTTGTTTGAGTTTGAATAAAAGTTGTGTGAGTGTTTTATTTCCAACAATTGATTCTTGCAAAAAATATAATAGATCTAGAGTCATCTTCAAACTCGACTTTCAAAAGGCTTTTGATTCTATCTATTGGGCATATATCCTTCCTATCATGATGCATATGGGTTTTGGGAACAAATGGCTATCCTAGATGGAAAAATCTTTTTGTCAAGCTTCTGCCTCCATTTTGGTGAATGGTTCTCTAACTAAATTTTTTAATTTACAAAAAGGTATCAAACTTGGAGACCCCTTATCTCATTTTATTTTCAACATTGTTGTTGAAGGTCTGTATCAAATTTTCAACAAAACATAAAGTCTGGGTCTGATTAGAGGTCTTAAAAGCTGCAAGAAATGACATCTCCATTCCCTTTCTTCAGTTTGCAGATGACACCATTGTATTCAGTCCAGCTGATGAGGGAGTCCTCGTAAATGTCAAAAGAATCCTCATATGTTTTGAAATCTTATTAGGGTTGAAAGTCAATTATCACAAAAGCTCTTTAATTGGGATTAATACTGATGATGAGTAGATTTCTAACCCTGCCAATGTTCTCAAATGCAAATCTTCCTCTCTACCTATTAACTACCTCAAGCTACCTCTAGGATCCAACCCTAACAAAAAGTCCATATGGAAGTCAGTCATGGAAAAGATGAAACCTAAATTATCTATTTGGAAAGCTAGACATTTATCTATGGCAGGTCGCCTCACTCTCATTAAGTCGGTTCTCTCTAATCTTCCTCTCTATTATCTTGCTCTCTTCAAAATCCCAATCAGTGTAGCTAAAGACATTGTTAAGCTACAAAGAGTTTTTTTTTCTGGAATGGGAAAAAAAATCAAAAGAAAATTCACTTTGTCAATTGGAACATCATCGAGAAAGCTAAAGAATTGGGTGGTCTTGGAGTTAACTCTATCCTTAATAAAAACAGAGGTCCTTTATTTAAATGGATTTGGAAATTTTGCATCAACTCTAATGCCCTTTGGATCTCTGTTATTAAAGAAAAATTGAGTGTTGATGCTTTTAGCGCATGTCAAGGTAACAATAATGGTTCATAACTTTGGAAAGGTATTACTTATGCCATTTATGATAATTCAGTTGTTCATGAAGTGGTAAAAAATGGGATCAAATTTTGGCTTGGTAAAGGCATCACTATTAAATTTTGGAAATTTTCATAGCTTGGTAACAATTCATTAGCTGATAGATACCCTAGGCTATTCTCCATATGTAGCAATCAAGACATTTTAGTATGTAATTCTGGTTTTTGGAATGAAGGCACTTGGGTGTAGAACTTTCCATGGAGAAAAAATCTTTTAAATCGAGAAAGCAAGTTTTTACGTCGCTTTTGCTTGAACTAGAGGATATTCATCCAAAATCATACATTAAAGACAAACTTCTCTAAAGCTACAACTCAATGGGCGAATATGGCGTTAAATCTTTTTATAAGCAAATGGATATAAATAATATGGACCTCACCATCCCATGTTGGCCAAATTTATGGAAATTCATTGCTCCACCAAAAGTAGAACTCATGGTTTGGCTAGCATTACTTGGTAAAATCAAATATAGGAGTTTTCTTGCAAGACTTAACCTCATTGATCAAGCCTCCAATATCTACCCTTTATGCCACATATTTCCTGAAGACACCAATTATCTTTTCATACTTTGTCCTTAGACTTGGAATATGTGGTGCAAGATTTTCAGTTGGTGGAATGTCTCATGGTGCATCCCAAATTCGATTGCCTCTCCCTTTAAAGAATGAGATTCTTTCTCAAGTATAGGAACTTTCAAAACAAAAGTTGGAGATTAATTTTCTTTGCCACAATCAGGTCTATTTGGCTTGAGTGTAACAATAAGACTTTCAATAATATCCATATTTCACAATCTTTTTTTTTTAAATCTCATATTGGTATCGATCCTTCTTTTCCCTACTCCCCTAATCAATTATGTGTCTTCTAACTGCTTAAAATTTTGGGTAAACTGAAACTTAGTAGGACAAGTTCTTTTTGGTCTCTACTTGTGGATCCTTATTTCAAATGGAATGTGGATGCCTCCTCTATTGGCAAACCTGGTCTAGCAGCTATTGGTGGGGTTCTCTGTTCATCTGATAACACCTTTCAAGCAATATTCTCTTGCTCAATTTGTGTCAAAGTCTCTAATGAAGCAAAACTTATAGCAATTCTAAAAGCCCTTGAGATTTTGGCAGCTAACAACTGTTGTGGAAATCGGGTTAGTTTCCACCAAAGTGAATAATTGTGCCAAAAATTAAGACAAAGAAAAATTCCTAGGTAGTTGGTGGAGTCACAAATGGTCTCCCTTAAAAACCAAATTCCTTAGACTCTTAGAGTCTTGGTGACAGAATTTTTCCTAGATAATTTAAAGCACAATATATCACAAAGTAAAAGACCCGACAATAGCTATTAAATAGAAATAAAAAGAACACCAGAATTTAACGAGGTTCAGCCAATTATGCCTACGTCCTCGGACACTACTAAAATAATATTCCACTATTTCAAAGAAATATTACAAAGTGAAATATTACAAGAGAGAGAGGAAAAATACAACCAATCTTAGAAGTAGAGAGATTAGTGTTTTTGGGATGAATTGTTAAGAGAGGGATGAAACCCTTTTATAGCCTAATGCTATAGTGGAAAAATGCTCTCTTTCCGATGTGGGATTGCCACATTTCAAAAAATTTCCACCTTGGCAATCTCACAATTCCAAACAAATACTCTATTAACTCTTATATTACAAATTTCAGTAATGTCTCCAAATGCGCTTCGAAGCGCCCAATTTCAAATTTTGAGAACATTTATCAAGTCCAAGCAATGTTGGAACTTGATACCTGTCATAACTTTTGTTGTCATATCTACGGGATTTTCAGCAGTCAAAATTTTCTGAAGTAGTATCCCACCATCTTCAAGAATTTCCCGTACAAAATGATATCGAACATCGATATGCTTCGTCCTTGTATGATAAACTTGATTCTTTGCCAAACAAATAGCACTTTGACTGTCACAATGCACTTTGACATGCTTCTGACCAATTCCCAAGTCATTCAACAACCCTTGAAGCCAAATTGCCTCCTTAACAGCTTCTGAAACTGCCATGTACTCTGCCTCTATTGTAGACAAAGCAATTGTTGACTGTAAGGTAGACTTCCAACTAACCGGTGCCTTTGCAAGTGTGAACACATAACCGGTAGTAGAACGACGTTTGTCTAAATCACCTGCATAGTCGGAATCACAATATCCAACTATATACTGACCACTTTTTCTCATATCGCTTAAACATTATACCAACATCTACAGTATTCTGAATATACCGTAAAATCCATTTCACAGCTTGCCAATGTCTTTTACCAGGATCATGCATGTACCTGCTCACAACTTCAACTGCTTGTGAAATGTCAGGCCTCGTACACATCATTGCATACATCAAGCTACCAATAGCATTTGCATATGGAACCTTTGACATATATTCTCGTTCTTCATCACTTTTCGGAGATAAAGATGCATTGAGTTTAAAATGAGGAGCAAGTGGAGTACTAACTGGTTTTGTCTTCTCATTTATCCCAAAATGCTTTAGTACTTTTCTCATATATTGTTTCTGAGTCAAACAAAGTCTCCCCAATTTTCTGTCTCTGCATATCTCCATACTGAGAATTTTCTTAGCTTCCCCTAAATCCTTCATTTCAAATTCTTGATTTAGTTGAACTTTTAACTTCTGAATCTCTCCTTCATCTTTTGAAGCTATCAGCATATCATCAACATAAAGGATAAGATAGATAAAGGAACCATCTCGTAGCTTGCGTAAATATACACAATAATCATATTTGCTTCTTGTGTATTTCTGCCTTATCATAAACTTGTCAAATCATTTGTACCACTGTCTTGGAGATTGCTTCAATCCATACAACGATTTGCTCAACTTGCACGCCAATTTTTCTTTTCCGGCAACTTTAAATCCTTCTGGCTGAGTCATGTAGATTTCTTCTTCTAAGTCTCCATGTAAAAATGCAGTTTTTACATCCATCTGAACTAGTTCCAGATCAAATTGTGCTACCAAGGCCAACAGTATTCTAATGGAGGAATGTTTTACAACTGGAGAAAATACTTCATTATAATCAATTCCCTCCTTCTGAGCGTAGCCTTTAGCTACCAATCTTGCCTTGTAGCGGATATCATTCTTATAAGGAAATCCGTCTTTCTTTGCATAAACCCATTTACAGCCAATCGTTTTATTTCCCTTTGGCAGACTTGCTAGCTTCCATGTTTGATTCTTTTCAAGGAACTGCATCGCTTCTTCCATAACCTTTCTCCACTTTTCTTCTTTTGATCTTTGAATATCTTCACAATAAGTGGAAGGAATCTCATCATCTACTGAAGATGTATAATTAGTCATATCTTCAAGTCGAGCAGGTTTCTTAATATTCCTTTTCGGCTTTCGTAGTGCAATTGGCTCAAGTTGCGGAGGAGGTTATTGTGCTGAAACCTCTGCTTCCTCATCTGATCCATTTTTTACCATTATCTCCTCTTCTGCCGTATGAGTAATTTTATCAGACTTTACAATTTCTGGATCAACAATTATTCTTCTATCAAACTCCACCTATTTAGGAGTTTCCTCCACCTGCTGTGGAGAACCATCTGTTTGCTCCTTTGTTACCTTTAACATGGTAGACTCATTAAAGGTAACATCTCTACTAAAGATTATTTTTCTTCGTCTCTGGGCACCATAGTCGATATCCTTTGATACCAGAGGATATCCCTATAAAGATAGCTTTCTTTGCCCTTGGATCTAACTTCGATTCCTTAACATGATAGTATGCAGTGGAACCAAACACATGTAAGGAATTATAATTTGTAACAGGTTTTCCATACCACACCTCCAAAGGTGTTTTTCCATTGATAGCAGTTGATGGCAAACGATTAATGAGATGACATGCGTATGTTACAGCCTCAGCCCAAAACTGTCTGCCTAATCCAGCATTAGACAACATACACCGAACTTTCTCCAGTAGAGTTCGGTTCATGCGTTCAGCCACCCCATTCTGTTGTGGTGTATTTCTGACAGTGAAATGTCGAACAATTCCTTCATTTCTACAAACTTTCATGAAGGGATCACTTGTGTACTCTCCGCCATTGTCTGTTCGAAGACACTTGATCTTTCTGCCCGTCTGAGTTTCTACCATCTTATTCCAGATGAGAAAAACTCTCAACACTTCATCCTTTGTGTTCATTGTATACACCCATACTCTTATTGAACAATCATCAACAAAGGTAACATAGTAGTGTTTACCTCCCATTGAAGTAGTTTTGGAAGGACCCCATACATCTGAGTGAACATAATCCAGAATACCCTTGGTATCATGGATTGCAGTGCCAAACTTCAATCTTGTCTGCTTTTCTTTGATGCAATGCTCACAGAAGTCTAATTTACAGGTTCGTACTCCTTGCAATAATCCTTGATTCGCTAGAAATTTCAAGGATTTTTCGCCTGCATGCCCCAAGCGCATATGCCACAATCTGGTTGTTTCTAGCTCCTGGTCATCACTAGAAACTAATGTTGTTGTTCCAACAACTGTATTGCCTTCATAGTAATACAAGTTATTTCTCCTTTGAACTCCTTTCATCACTACAAGTGCTCTAGATATAACCTTCATTTTTAATGATTATAGTGAAACCCTTTCTCCCAATGATTCCCATAGAAATGAGGTTTTTCGTCAGACTGGGCACATATCTTGCATCTGTTAGAGTTCTGATTGATCCATCACAATTCCTCAATTAGATTGAACCAATTCCAGTTGTCTTGCAAGGGCTGTTATTTGCTGTATAGACAACTCCACCTTCAATTTCTTTAAAATCAAAAAACTATTCCCGATTGGGACACATATGGTGGCTACAGCCTGAATCCAGGATCCAAGTAGTTGAACTGCTTATTGATGGCATCAATGCTAATGAAAAATCTGAATCATCACATTCAGCTACATTTGAATCTGCAACAGCCTTGTCTTTTCCAGATTTGCTTCTCAACTTAGGACAATTTTTCTTCCAGTGCCCATTTTCTTGATAAAAAGCACATTCATCTTTGCCCACTCTGGACTTTGATCTGTCTTTCTTTTCCCTGTTCTTATTTTTCGAACAGCTTCTTACTATCAAAGCTTCTGCTGCTCCACTGGTGTTATCCTTCTTATCTTTTCTCCTCAATTCATAGCTGTACAGTGCAACACATACTTCACTAAGAGACACCTCAGCTTTCCCATGGAGTAGAGTAGTTTCTAGAAACTCAAACTCCTCAGGAAGGGATCCCAACAACATTAGGGCCAAATCTTCATCTTTAAATATCACATCCAAGTTCATCAAATCAGTTACAAGTTGATTGAAATTGGTGATGTGATCATTCATCGTGGTACCAGGAACATATGTGAATCTGAACAACCTTTTCTTCATATGAAGCTTATTTTGACTGCTCTTTTTTAAGAACTTTTCCCCCAGTGCCTTCCACAATTTACTTGCAAAAGTTTCTTTACAAAAGACATACTTCTGCTCTTTGGATAGGCACGATCGAATTGTCCCACATGCCAAACGATTGATTGTTTTCCATTTCTTCTCATCTGCACCTTCTGGCTTTTCTCCCTCAATGACAATGTCTAAGCCTTGCTGAAATAAGGTGTCTAGAACTTCACCTTGCCACATGCCGAAATGGCTTGTACCATTAAAAATCTTCACTACAATTCTCGTATTTGCCACAGCAGTTCTCGCCAAAATTGATGAAGTAGAAGTTGTTGTGTCCGTTGTGGATTTTTGTCCGTCTCTTGTCATTTCCTCTTTAAGACTATTTAATAGCTTTCAAATGCGGAATACCCAAGAATCCAAGGAAACCTTTCTGATGTGGAAGATCAGCTTACGCCGCAACCACAGAGCATACACTCAGTAACCTTGGCTCTGATACCAATTGTTGTGGAAATCGAGTTAGTTTTCACCAAAGTGAATAATTGTGCCAAAAATTAAGACAAAGAAAAATTCCCAGGTAATTGGTGGAGTCACAAATGGTCTCCCTTAAAAACCAACTTTCTTAGACTCTTAGAGTCTTGGTGACAGAATTTTTCCTAGATAATTTAAAGCACAATATATCACAAAGTAAAAGACCCGACAATAGCTATTAAATAGAAATAAAAAGAATACCATAATTTAACGAGGTTCAGCCAATTATGTCTACATCATCGGACACTAATAAAATAATATTCCACTATTTCAAAGAAATATTACAAAGTGAAATATTACAAGAGATAGAGGAAATATACAACTAATCTTAGAAGTAGAGGGATTGGTGTTTTTGGGATGAATTGTTAAAAGGGGGATGAAACCCTTTTATAGCCTAATGCTATGGTGCAAAAATGCTCTATTTCCGATGTGGGATTGCCACATTTCAACAACAACTTTCTTGCTAACTCCCATTTGTTGATGGAATCTGACTTTAGCAATGCGATATCCTGGATTAAAGATCCTTTTAATTCTTACCCTTGGAAGTTATGAGACACTGTTTACAAGATTAAAAGGTTATCAAGTTCAACCCTCTCATTTTCTATTAAACATATTTATGGAGAAGCAAATGTTATTGCTAATGGTCTAGCCAAAGCAGGTATCTCTAGACAATCTGACTTCATAGCTTGGTTGTAACTAGTTCCCCCTACTGTTATTATCCATTTTGCACAAAACTTGATTGTATTTTCGGTTATTTGTTCTTTTTTCGAAAAAGTTTTTTCACATATATAGGTTTTGGAAGGTAGATATTTCGTATGTATTCGGGAAGATCTCTTGATCTGGGATAGTCCTTTCTCTATCCTATATTTTACCTTTTCCTTTTTTTTTCAATAAAAATGACTTTTTATCAAAAGAAAAAAAAGGAGAAACAAAACTTAAGAATATAAATAATTAGTTAAGGGTATATTAATTAAGGATATACATACCTGAAACTTGGTTTTCCTCGGGGCCAATAGACATCAGAAAAGCTTTGGAGCTTATCATAAGACTGAGAATGGTCGATGCCTATGCTCTCAAATAGTGGAGTAACAGGGGATTTTCCAACATACCCACGCCCATTTGGTATGCCTGAAACATTTTGCATTTTCACTTCTAAAGGTAGATCAAAAAGCTCTTTCACTTCTTGGAAAACTTCCTTCCCAAGATCTTGAGGAATTCTTTGGGTGAGTGCCTTAAAGCAGCCATAATCTTGCAGGGATTTTCCAACTTGGTTTTTGATGATATCCCATTCAGGGATTGCCCTGATCAGCTTCAGGATTCATTTCTAGCCCTCTGAAATCTATAATTGGAAGGCTAATAGGAGTAATTTATGGCGTCATTTTTACTTGCTTTCATATGGTAATGGTATCTTCTTACTCTTTTATGGGCCCATGAATGTCTTCTCTCCCATCTGGAAATGTATCCCTTATTTAATTATTTCTCTTATGTTTTTTTTTTTATTTTTTATTTTTTTGCTTCCTTGTATTTATATGATCTAATGTTAGACTTAGTCATTAATTATTCATTACATGCTCAACTTGGATTTTGAAATCAGGACAGGAGTTTTGCGTGGTTGCATGCATTTGGACTAAAAGACGTGAGTTCATCAACTAATATTTAAGTACTTCCAAAATTTTGAGATTATTTGTATAGTTATGCTAATTATATAAAATTCTGACTCATGTTCAATTTTTAAATCTCATATTTTAAAAATTATTCTAATATTTTAAGGTAAAATTTATTGATGGCCTATATATTATTTACTTAATTAAATTAATATAATTAAGTGATTTTTTTTTATCATTTTCACTAACACAATCAAATTTTATAATATTGAAATTGAATGCTATCTACAGTATACACTGTACAGGTCGAGATTAATTTTCGTTTTTATCACTTCGATATGTTATAATTTTTCATTTAAGTAAATCTATCTTATGTTTTTTAGGTGAAAAAAAAGGGTCGCCTTACGCCACACTAAAGCTACATACATAAAGAATAGTGCGAAATGCATGATGCCGCTCAACACCATGAACTCCTTGTGAAATGTGACATGTGGTTCACCAAACACTTGAAAGGCCACCACCTAATATGTTCAGTGTTCACATTGGGTTCCTTGAGAATATGAATATGGTTCTTTTTTATATTTTAGTGGTCAAATGGCCAGAGAGGATAGCCATTCAATAGGCGAGATTGAAGGATATGAATTAAATTAGGCACGTTGTGAAAGGGATACAAGCTACAATAAAATTACAAAATGCAATGTAGTTGAAATAATACAAAATTCTTTCAGCTTAACTAGAAATTTCAAGTTCGAGTCCTAAACTATAATTTAAATACTCTTAAAGTAGTAATTTGCTGTCATTCAGAATTCTACATGATGCGCTTTAGATTAGTTGGATTAATCCAGATACTAGACAAAAAAAATTATAAAATACCGATGAAATTTATCAATGGTTAAAAATAATATATCTAATTAGCGATGAAATACTGATAATCTATCAAAAAATATTGAAAAAAAAAAAGAAAAAAAATCTTGCCTGTAGGTATTCAAGACTATAATATTGTTATCGTTATCATCAATCTATAAGATTTCAACAAGGAGATATCATATATATGACTTAATGTACAGCCGAAAATCAAACCCAGCATTCAGTTCAAAAATAAAATAAAATAAGAGAAAATCAAACCCAGCATAGTTCAAAGGAAAAAAAAGATCAAAACTAGCAGGGCACACATACACACGTACACAGTTTATTGGGCAACAACATAGTACACTTCAAACATCAATACCACAATAAGCAGTCAAAGGAACATATGGCTTTAGAGTAGTTTGATAATTCTCGACTGCATCTCTCTGGACCAATTTAAGGTATTCAAAATGATCGAAAGGCTTATACAGCAAGGGATGTTCTTCATCCACTAGCTCTTCTGGAGCTTTTACCATGTACCCCTTTTTAAAGGCAGTGAACAATCCAACTGAGTACCTGCATTCCTTTTCCTTCAATGTTACACGATGATACGGAGCATATACTCTGCCATTTGTCCATGCCTACACATGCCACTTTCAACAATTACAAATTCATACATGTCACAGTCCAATTAATTGACCATAAGTAAAAGATAAGTGAAGAATTATTTATCATTACTCGATCCTGTATTTATTTTATTTCTAAGCAAATCAACCTTTTAGTTAATTATAAACACATAAATATAACTTTGATAAAGTAATTTTTTTATATAACTACGTAATATTACTTAGTGCTTAATATCAATGTTGAGTTAGAAATTTTGGATTTTATTATATATATAAAGTAATTCCGACGATTATTGCTGGCATCTGATTCATGAATTTATTAATAAACCGAATTAGAGATAGAATGCTACATAAACAAGGCAGTTATTTAATTTATTTTATGTGACATCATATTACAGGTTGAGTCTATTAATAAACTTATGGACCGGATACATCTTTGTAAGAGAAGAAATGGAAACTGAGAAAATGAAAGGCACTTACATGAAGAGATTCTCCAACGACGACAGTAAAATTATGGGGTGAAGGTTTGCAATCAACCCATTTACCATCTCTGGTTTCTACCTCTAATCCATCAACCTGATTTTGATACAAAATGGTGATTATGTCCTGATCCTTATGAATATGTAAACCAATTTCTCCCTCATCTGTTTGGGGTAAATCATATTTCTGAACCCTAAGAGAATGAAACACTGAGTTCAGGTGCTCATCCAAGTACTTGTGGATCCCCAAGCTCTCTATAATCATTCTCAATATAATATTTTCCAATTCTGATATTTGCTTTGCGTATTCATGTATTTTTTTGCTGCCAAAATATAAATAAACAACATTAGATGGAAACTAATTTGTGATATCACCTGACAGAAAAAGAAAATAAAAAGCCAGTGATTTAATTAAAATTACAAACCAAAAATCAGGCTTTCCAGGAGGCAAAAGGGCATTGATTAACTTCTCGACCAATTCGAACCTAAAAGGATCATCAATTCCAATGCTCTCATAAAGTGGAGTGAAAGGTGCTTTTCCTACATACCCACCAAATGGGAATTCAGTTACATCATTATTAAGCAATTTAGTTTCTAATGGCAGATCGAAAAGCTCTTTCTGTTCACTAAGTATTGCATTTGGAAGCTCAAGAGGAACTTTCCTGAACACAGCCCTGAAGCAGCCGTACTCTTCCACAGCTTTCCAGACTTGGGATCTTGCTAATTCCCACTCCGGAGTTGTTGGCTTCAGCTCTGATAAATCTACTTCTGGAACATTAACAGGGTTATCAGATCCCATTTTCTGGACCAGTTTGAGGATTGAAAATAGGTTTCCTTGACCATTAATTTAAATAGGATGAGAGATGCTCTTTTAAGAACAAACAAATGAAAGATTACAGATTTTCAATTAATCATATTATTATAATTTATTTGTATTATGTAATTGGTTCAGAGTTTGGATTAATTAGTGCAGCATACTACTGAAAATCTCATAAACAGTTCTTGTTTATTTTTATACTGCTGAAATTGTACTACATATTTAACAAGGATGTTCTTTGCCGTCATGCTTTATGCAATGCCTGACATCCCCATTGAAATTTGCCAATAGCAATTGACCCATTTCAATATTTATATATAGATTTGTGCGTCGGAAGTTATTAGATTATAAGTCACTGATTGGTTAAGCCAAATTACCTTAATACAAAGTGATTGCCAGTTAAGGATGGAGTAGCATTTGCGACGGATTATTTGAGTTCTGGACTATGACGTGGCCTACTTTTCTTTTTTACTTTTTTATATTTTTTATTGGAAAGTAAATGATAAATAATATATGAAAAATAAATAATTAATCTAGAGAAAATTGAAGTTTTTTAGCCATTTAATTTATATTAATTTTTTAATCACTAAAAACATTAGTGACAAATTTAATCTCAACAATATCCGTCCAGAGTTAATAAGGAATTTATGATTTAAACATGGAAAATAGAGAGCTTCTAACCTGCATATTGCTAATTCTGTGATGCTTTCATAAAAGTCATAGCAGATTTGAGACGCTTATAAAATAAGCGTTGTCATATTTGAGATTCTCCAAGTGTATATCGTCGACACATCTTAAAACCTAAGCGTTGCCTATGAAATAACAAAGACATGCATCGTCAAAAATAAAAAATAGGGAGTAATGCCACTTTTATGGATACAATTGGTGACAATTAACATACCTCAATTTCTTTATTTTCAAGAGTTTACTTTCAATTTCAATTTTTTATTTACATATTTACTATTTTGAGCATATGAATATCATAATTTATAGTTTTTATGTCAATAAATATATATTCGGGTCATCTTTCCAAAATATAGTCGTAGGATCTATCTGAATTTCACTTTCAAAATAATTAATTAAGTATAATTTTTCAACAAAACGAACAATAATATTGAGTGTAACCTTTATGAAATTTTCTAGGTTAAATCCAATCAACTTACATAAAATGGACCTAACTATAATGAGAAAGTGTTGTACGTAAATTATTTTACTTATATCACTTTAGTTTGATTGATGTAAATCCGACTAGATATGCTTTTTATATTCTTTTTAGAATAAATTTATATAAAAAATAAGTGTAAACGCATCACATGCAAAGAGTCACCAATTTATATAGAAAAGAAGAGAAGACTGACATGGAAAGATTCACCAATCAAAATAAAGAAACTATTGGGAGAGAGTTTCACGCTGATCCATTCACCAAAATTTAGTGAATAAATAAATAATTGAAATTAAAAGTAAATTCTTTGTTTTTCATTTCCACCAATCTTCCATTTATTTTTCGATTGATGATTTAGCAAGATTATATGTTACCTTATTAGTTGAAGATTTTGCAATAAATTTCTTCAAATTTAATAATATCCCCTTGAAACGTTCAATAGCAATTAAAATTGTCATAACCTTGAATAATCCCATAATTCTAAAAAAATGAAGCCAACAAAATGTCAATTTCGTCTGCTTAATCAACAAACTAATTAAAATGGTTCTACGAACAGCAAAAATCTATAATAGTCTCTTTCATTCGTCTTTCTCAATATATAAGTATTCAATTAATTCAAATGATCCAATTTTGAAGTGAAGAGCCCGTTGGGACCATTAATTATTTTTAAAGTGGTTAGCATTATTGCATATTTATTTATTCTTTAAATAGTTGAAAATGTTTTTGGCGAATTGTTACGTTAATCTGATTTAAACATTTAAATGCTTATTTCATTATTTATGTATGGTTTTTTTTTCCTTCATTAAGATTAGTTAGATTGCTAGAGTCATGGGAAGTACATGTCAGTTAGGGACCAATCTTCCATGGAGTATTGCCGTTCTATCAAATAAATAAATAACTCTTTCATGGACAAACTGATTATTTAACTAGCTATAAATTGTAAGTTTTATCATTTGTTTTTGAAGTAGGGGGATGGGGGCCTGTCTTCAGGTGAAATTGGTCTTATCTCTCTTTTCTAGCCTAAATGAATGGTGGGCTAAACATATAGGGAAAAAGAGAACAGGAAAATCAAAACATAGATGACAAGGAATAAAAATAATAAGTAAATAACTACAGATAATTTTGTGATCATCAACTAGCAACTACAAATAAAATTAAAATCTAATTAACTATTAACAAAATTTTAAATTGAATAAATACAAAATGAAAAGGATAATTATATAATACACAAAAAGGAAAGATTAATTACAATAATCGTTAATGAATAAATGTTGAACCAAGTATAAAATAATTAATTACAAACAAAAAATTATATATATATATATATATATATATATATATATATATATATTATTTCCTGTATATTATCAAAATGATTAAAAAAAATCTTCTTTGCTCCTCTAAATTTTGACAAAAGATAAGAAAATTCTGGTATCTCTATTAGTACTATCCAGAAGGTGGGGTGGTGGACAAAATTTTGACATTAATTTTGAGTCTGAATTATTTTAAATCAAAATTAGTGACATAGTTAATTAACATCTTATTTCATCTGTATTAGAGATTTTTTTTTTAAAAATTTAGATAGTGTAAATAAAAATTAATCATCTTATTGCCATTAAGCAACTCATCATTAAAGTTTCTATACCATCAAACGTACATCAATTATATTAAAAATTTAACATCTACCTTAACTAATAAAAATTCCGACATTAATTATTTTTAGGGTTAGTAAGTGAATCAAATTGTTTATGAGCTATTCGGATATTAGTTTAGAAAAAAACTCATTTAAAATCGTTTATTATTGTTAACGATCCGAACTTGAACTCAAATCCGAGTTCAAACTCGAAATTAGTACTATTTGATTCGTTAGCTCGCGAATATATTAGTTTACGAGCTCGTGAACACATTCATGAACATACTCGTTTAAAAATTTACGAATATTTCATTTAAAAATTTACAAATATATTCATTTAAAAATTTGCGAATATATTCTTGAACACGTTCGTTTAAAAACTCGTAAACGTATTCGTTTAAAAGTTTGCGAACGTATTCATTTAAAAGTTCGTAAACGTATTAGTTTAAAAATTTGCAAATGTATTCGTTTAAAAAATTGTGAATCTATTCATTTAAAAACCTGTAAACATATTTATTTAAATTCGTTTATATTATATTTTGTTATCGAATTTAAATTTTTGTCATTATTAATTATCAAGCCTAATTCGAACTAAGATCGTTAAACATAATAAATGAATTTTTTATGAACTGAGGTCGAACCACTCGTAAACTTGATAATTTTCAAATAAATTGAGTTCAAGTTAAAGTATAAAAACTCGAATTGGTTATAAATTTAAACGAATCAAACTCGAGCTTATTAATGTTCAATTTGTCTCGATTCGTTTATAGTCGTAATTATTTTTAAACCTTTTATATTATATAAATAACGTTAACTATATAAATGAGTCATAAATCTTACACCTGATCTGCATGTGCATGATTCATCAAATAAAAAAAATAATATTAACAAAAATTCAAATAAAAAATAAAATATTCTTTAGATAAAAAGAAATGACCATTAATTATACTCATGATCAGTTAGGCTTCCGATCATAGATTTGTCCAAGTTAGAGCTGAAGCCATTCAATTCCATCCTGCGCAGAGGTGCAGTATTTGTATTAGTAGATCGTATTTGTGTATATATTTATGATAAATTTCAATATAAATGCAATACAATAAATTAATTGTATCTAAAATTTAAATATAAATATAATTTATTTAATAAACAGATTAATACGATATAATATATTTAACGCGATTAATTTATAAATTAAATAAAATTAATACAATATACTTAATATATATAAAAATTATAAATATATCAGGTTAAATATATTAACCCAATATAATACGATAATTTTTTATATTTTTATTGAGTTGATAAGATTGTAATACGAATACTTAAACTCCAATTCTAATTTACTAATTTAATGTTTGATTCGTATCGTATTTACTATTGTGACCCGAATTCAGCGTTGAACGTAATTTCAGATCTACAAAGCAACATCATCTCTATATTTTTTTTTTATTAAACGGAGTTAGATATAATAACTCATTTAATAACGACGTTACAACTTGAGCATTGACCATTTAAATTCGGAATTAAATAGTAACGCCGGCTTAAATTAATGATTGAGATCCACCAGCAACATAAATACCACAATCATCACCCTTTTTTATTGAACAGAGTTGTACGTTGACTTATATTTAGTGATATTCTTTGCCTAGACTTAATTTATGAAAATTTTATTAATCAAATCAATCACAATATGATTAACATGTGAATTAGTTAATGCTTTGAAACATGGCATCTTGTGATTGACTTGGTAAGGGCGGATTTACACTAGGGGTAATGTGGACATGCTAATCAAAATTTAGGAGTGATTATATATTATAGTATTTAACTAAATCAATGAGTTCAACCAAAATTAATTTAATATTTGAGTTTAGAGTGATTTTTTATTAGATTAGTTAAAATTAATTTGTATTTTATGTGTTCGAGTTGATATAAAATAATCGGGTTATGAATCGTGATTTAATAAAATCTAAAAATGTCTTGCCGGAAAGTACTCCCAGAAGGATAAAAAATTTTATTAGTACTAACAAATAAAATTTGAAAAAAAAAGTCAGTTTCTGAAATTTATAAATTTGTACAATTCAGTTACTCAATTGAAAATTTAATATTTCAATTGATTTCTTTAATACTAAAATTAAATTTGGTGATTACCATGAACTATGAAAAAACTAACATTTAAGATTAAAAATTATTGAGCTTTAGGAAAACTTACTTGTGTGACAGTAACCCTCTCAAGTCTAGATGGAATATAATAGGTTATATTCATTTAATTTTTATTATTCATTATTAATAAATGGTCAACATTAAATATTATAATTGAAAAAAATTATTATTTTTTAAAAATAAATATTTAACATTTAACCTAGATCATTCATTGATAATTAATAATGTAAATTAAATAACATAACTTTTCGTATTCAAATCTAAACACTAAATATTAAAATTTTGAATCCTCTCGACTCTTTCTCTCCAGTATATTTAAATGTTTAATAATTTTTTACATAAAAAATAAAAAATGTTGTGATAAACTAATAGGTTGAAAATTGGTATAAAAATAAAGGTAAAAATTGGTATTAGGATGCTATTATAAGGAAAAAAACCTTTTAAAATTAGTTGTTGGATTGATAAATGCAAACTAATTCAAATCGAAATCCAATCCAATTCAGTTATATTTAGTCATTTGGGTTGGGTCAACTTTCAACTAATTATCTTGATGGGTTGAGTTGAATTTATATCAATTTTTTAATTAATTTGGCCACGAACAACTCTAACTAATAGTGACATTTTAACTAGAATATCTTGGTGAATCCTATATGTTGGAGTCAAGCAACCCCACCTCGGAAAAAGAAAGAAAAATAGTCAATTTATAAGATTAATGGGGATCAAAATAAAATATCTTAAAATATTTTGGATCAAATATCTCTCCAATAATTTTCAAACTCATAATTTAGACTCTTCTCCGTTTGCAATAAACCTTATCAATTTAATACTATATTTATCCATTATTTTTATAAATAATAATCATATTTTATTAAACGGGGTTATAAGTTGACTTTGAATTAGTAATTGTCACTTTGCGCTTTGGATATGGCATTGCTGATAGTAACATTTTAATTATAATATGCAGAATATCATACACCAGGAAGCAACTGCAATTAATTGTTCATTTTGATTGACAATAATAAGATAAAATAGCTATAATCTGGTTGTATTATGCGGTCTATTTAATCTGTGGAGCCAAACCTAATCTACCTACACAAAGTTGCCAATAACTAAGATTCGAATCGAAACAGATTGACCTTTAGATTACTGCAGAAATGAGCTGTGAAAAACCTTCGGTTAGGCTTCCGTTAATAGACTTGTCCAAGTTAGAGGACGAATGGGAATCGGTGAGATTCCAAGTTGTGAAAGCCGCTGAAGAGTATGGTTGCTTCCAGATTTCTTATGACAAAATTCCTCTTCATCTTCAGGCTGCATTTTTTGATGGACTGCAGCACTTGTTTGACCTGCCCTTAACCAACAAAATGAAGTATCCTCCTGACCGACCCTTTCGAGGATATATGGGCGAATCGCCACTTATGCCCTATGAGAGTATCAGCGTTGATGAACCTTTTCAAGTTGAAGAAAATGCTGAGTCCATGTGTAATACCTTGTGGCCACAAGGGAATCCCACTCTCAGGTATGTGAGAAATTAATGAATTTAAATTTAAATTTGTTTCAATTTAGTCTTTTGCTTTAATTAATTGTATATGTGCTCATGCTTAAATTGGCAGCAAAAATATTATATCTATCTCCAAGCAAATGTCAGAAATTGACAGCATCATGAGGAGGATGATTTTGGAGAGTTTAGGAATGGAAAAGCACTTAGAGGAACACATGGAATCAGCAATGCATGTGCTTCGAATCACAAAATATCCAGCGCCCAGAAGAGATGAGACACAGGTTTCTTTAAGTGCTCATACTGATAACGACATAATTACTATTTTGTGTCAAAATAAGGTTGATGGGTTAGAGATACAAACCAAAAGTGGTGAATGGATTAAGGTGAAACTCTCCCCAAATTCTTATATCGCCTTTGTTGGAGAATCATTTCAAGTAAGCACTTATACCCTTCAAGAGGACCCCTGCAATTAATTAGCAAAAATGCCTATACTAATGTGTGTGTGTGTATTGCAGGCATGGACAAATGGGCGAGTGTATGCTGCTCCTCACCGCGTTAGCATGAGAGGAAATGAGGAGAGGATCAGTGCTGGTTTATTTTCAATTTTCAAGGCAGGACATATAGTAAAAGCTCCGCAAGAGTTGGTAAATGAAGAGCATCCCTTGCTTTATAAGCCTTTTGATCATTCTGTGTTTCTCAAAGCCTTCTCCCAAAACCTCCACTGGGCTCTATTTCCTATCAAGACTTATTGTGGAGTCTGATACTCACTTATCACGCTTATAAAAATGTGGGATAATATCAACAGTACTCTGAAAAAGAAAATAAAAGAGATCTTCTACAAGTGATATATTTGTATTGCTTTTAGAATTACGAGCTTGTGAGTTATTTGTAAGGCTGTGGGTTTTAACCCAATCGAAGCCAATGAATAAAAGATTGTTGATGTTCAAAATAATAGGAATGCCTTCTATCTATATTTGCATATGCCTGAACAAGAATATACGCCAGATCTATACATAAATACACTCTGCTTCGAGTAGTTTGATTGAATTTAAGAATTTATATTATCCGGTGCTGTTGCATTATATTGAAGGACAAAAAGAAATAAGATTAATTACAGTCTTTGGCTTTGCCATCTTTGTTAATTAGCTCCATTGATTGATCAATTCTGACGCCACTCTCTGGATTGAGTTAATGGAGGGGAAGTGAACGATTTAGACCAAATCTTTGAATTTTTATAAATTTCTAAACTAATTAACTACGTAAGTTCAATAAAATTTTCAGCTACGAAAAGTAGCAAGCAGAACTCGTTGATTATTATACAGCAGTGTCGAATAGTGCTAATTCATGACTGAGTTGGTAACAGTCAGTAAAAAGTAATACGGAAAATCCAATTCTACACAATTTTGTTTTTTTTTTCAGAAAAAAAATTCACAACTTTAGAATACACAAACTGATACAAAGTCAAATTTGAAAAGCCCTTACAACCTCTGCCATTATTATAAATACATTCACCCAATTAAGAGGCTAAGGAAAAGACAGAGATAGATACAGATAAAGAAATCCAATATACTTAATCTATCACCTTAATTAAAAATTCCACATAAGGCTTCAACCATGTTGCTCTCACCTTTGTTTTGAGCATTGCTGGACTGATACAAATCTAGATTTCCTCCATGTTCAAATGGTTTATACTGTAACGGGTTCTCCTCATCAACTAACTCCTCGGTGCCTTTATCAATCCTGTCAAGAACGAAAATAATCCAAGTACATATCGAACTTCTTCACCTCCCACAATTACTCGATGGTAGCACGATTTTAATCTATCAATTCTTCCTGCCCACAAGTTTTAAAGGCTCGATTTAATAATATAGTCATTTATCCAGTCTAGGCAAGAATGGTCAGATTAATTTAAAATTCAAGCAACCAAAATGAATGATTAGTTATTGTTAACTGACCATGCAAGCATCACCGACAATGACTGCAAAAGAGGAATGAGAAGACGGCTCATAAGAAGTCCACTCTCCATCCTTCGTTCTTATTTCCAAACCCTTAACATGATTCTGACGAAGAATGGACAAGAAGCACTTATCGGTATGACCCTTGAAACCAGATTAGTATCTGCCAGTGATCTTCTATATTTCAACAAACGTAGAAGATAAGGGGTCGATTTGATGTGAGACTCACTGTACTCTTTCTCTATTCCATAGCTTTCTTTCACAGAGCATTTGCACCAGCAACTCCTGCAACTCAGATACCATCTTTGGATAGGAATGAACAGTGTCACTAGTAAAAAAAATACCATTTAATTATAATTAGTTCATAAACAAATTGAGCTATAATTGTTTAATATTTAATAATAATTAGTACCAGAAATTTTGGTTCCCATCAGTCCACATGAGGTCAGTGAACTTTTGACATTCATCTTTATTGGTTGCGTACTCAATGCCCAGGCCTTCATGGATGGGGAAAATGGAGATTTTGCCCATGTAACCATGAGCAGGCATGGGGTTTACATTGTTCATTTTGATTTCCTGTGGGAGCTGTCCTCAAGTGCATCAACAATTTTGTTGTGAAATTCAATACAAGGCATAATATTGTACACTACTTCCAAACACTCATATTCCTCAAGTGCTTGTCTAACATCCTGGCAAGCTGAATTCCAGTAGCTTGAAGGTTTTCACCTGACAAATCCACCAGAGGAATTCTGCAAACTGTTTCAGAACCCATGCTTTAGTTGTGTTTTATGAACCTTTCAGGATTTTCAGTCCATGTGGACACAATTTATGGATCTAATGCCTGCAACTTAAAAAGGACATCATCTTTTCAGTCCATGTGGACTCATCTTTTTATGTTCTAGGAGATTAAGGAATTAAAAAAAAAGACCGAAAATTAGTATATAGATATATGGAGGTGGAGGCCACTTAATTAAGGATTTTCGAACCACTGAAATACTTAATTAATCTAGTATTTTTCCCTTAATTATGATTTATATTCAAGTAAATAATTCACTTGGAAAGTTTTAAAAAATCAACATGAGGTCGATCTACTATCTCGGCAGCGAAACTAGACAAAAGAGTATATATGGCTTTCAGTAATTAGGATATGCTGAAAAATCAACAATGTAAGTTTTTATTTGATGTATTATTGATTGTATAATTTGTGTGTAATATATCTTTTCTCTTTGTTTTCTCTGCCCGTGTGTTGGTCCTGTGGTCCTATTCCAGCCATAATTATATATTTTGCTGTTATGTATTAATTTTTATTGAAACGGTGATAAACAATAGGAAATATCTAGATTTGGGTGTGGTATTTTCCCTCTTAATTTTTTTACAATTTTTTCCTATTTTTCAGTTTTGTGTTTTTTTGTCAGTATTCTAACTGGATTAAAATTTGTTAATTCAGGTCAATTGGATTTTAGTAGTTTTGTTTGATTAGAATTAATTAGTTTGTTTTGTTAGAATTCTTTAATTTTCTAAATTTTATTTCCATTACGATGTAAACCTATTTAAAAACTATTTCTGATCGAATTTAGTAGGAGGAATGTAGTGAGAAAGAGAGAATAATCATATCTCTTATCTATTTTTTATCTAAGGTTTTTTTTCCAACAATCATAATAAAAATGGAGAAGGATTTACTACGACAATGATCATCTTCCGACATATTAATATTTTATTTTTTGGTAAAATATTAATTATTTTTAATCAATATTAATATTATTTTTAATCATTAAAGACTAATCACAAAATGCATAAAGCGTTATTAATTGGGGACACTTAAGCAAAAAAGAGTAGGCAAATCAGGGACGCTAATACAAAAGGCGTTGCTGAAGTTGGGATCTTATACGACGTCAACTTCCTGACACTATCGAATCTATCTGTTGCTAATTTAATGGAGCGTCGAAAAATTAATGTTTATAAGTCCCAAAAAAAAGTCTACGGAAAGGTTCGTTGCTGTAAGCCGTAGCTAAATGTAAATTAAAGGCATCATCAACTGATTTTAATTGGATCCTATTATATAAATAATATATAATGGACCAATGTACAAGAATTTTTTAGTTGCATTCAAGGAATGAATTTGATATTTGGAGTGTTGCTTAATCTTCCTCCACGTATTAAAAAAAAACAAATTCCAGAAAATCTTCTTATCGCGTCTGGAAATTAAACAACTTTATAGAAACTGCAAAGGTAAACGCAAAAAGCACAGCAAATCCAAGAACAATGGCTGCAACTACTGCCACAAAATCATGTCTGAAACCGAAATAATCTGCAACAAATTGTTCCACTGTTAAACCTATTTCAAGTTTGTCCTTCATATCTCCGAATTGTGATGCTATCAATCCGTACAATGTCCAAGCTAAAGGACATATCCAGCTGTACCATCTCCACCACACAGGCGTCCGCTGCAGTTAAAAATTCCAACAAGAAAATTAATGAACCGACATGAAACAAATGTAGCTCTTGAAGGTTATGCTTTACAAGAACTTACTGGTCGAGGGATCACAAACCCGGAAAATAGATTCCACATTGCATAAAATGCTGAAGAAATTATGGATGCTATGTGGTGATTTGGTGATACAGCCACAGTCGTCATGCCATAGAAGGTGAAGTACAACAATGTGAAGTACATAAAATACAGATACCAAAAGAACTTAGAGGCTGTCCATTCATATCCGTTCATTGCATAGACTATTACACCATATACTCCAGCTTGCACAAATATATATGGAATCTCAATCACAACCTGAGTCAAAAGATCGTTTTTTTTTTGTTACGCAAGATTGTCAAGGTTTGAACCGCTTAACTGTAATACTCGGAGGTAGAGACTCGACAACAGGCTCCTGGCCTAATGGTTGAAGCCTGAAGATAGAGTTTGTAGTGTCTCACAGTTTTTACCTGACCATAGGCATAAGGTAAGGCTGAATACATGCCAGCAGCTCTTTCTCTATAGAACACTGTTCGTTCAACAGCTACTACAGGCTGGGCAGAAGATGCATTTTGGATGCCCAAGAATAAAACAGCAGCATACATTGAACCCATTGCATTAAGAAGATCTTGTTGCCTAGTTCTGCAAGAAGACAGTAAATTAGAAGTAAGACGGATTCCGTCTCATTTTGAACCTTTTTTTGTTCTACAGTTCCTGAGTTGGGGCTTACATTTTGGAGCCTAGATTCCAGAACATGGTTCCAAAGATCAAGCCTATAAAAGTTGTAAACAGAAATCTCACAGCAGCGTATGGAGGATTTCGCCAATATGACAGATGTTGTTTCCATAAGCAGGCACAAAATTGGCCAAAAAATGACAGTGAATATTGACTAGAGAAATTGAGGTCCTTCGAACCAGGAGCAGGCTTGCATAAATCCTTAATAAGGGCTTTGTTTCTCCTGCAAAATTTTTCTCTCTCCATATATAATGATGGTTAATGAATTCATTCTAACCAAGCAATCAAGTAGTTCAACCAATAAATTACCTGTATAATTCTGACTTTTTGTAGATGTCATAAAAATCAACCCCCAAAGCTATTTCTTCAGCTGCACTGGTAACTTCCAACATCCAAGTTGCTGGATTATAACCATCTTTTATTTTGCTTACTCCAATTTCCTAGATTTTCAACATAAAAATATTAGTTATTAAGATGAAATGAAATTTGAATAGTTTGCTGTAATATTGATAATCTGATCTATAACTGCATACCTCAAAATAATTGATTAAATGACAAGAATGGCGACCTAGTGGCCCTACATAGATCTCTTGTCCTCCTCTTTTCAGGAGGAATAGCTGATATATATATACCATGTTAAACATATATATCAAGTACAAGACTATTATGCTGAAGAACCAAAAATGAATTTGACATTTCTTACTTCATCAAAAGCTTCAAATATGTCAATGCTCGGTTGATGGATAGTGCAGACTACTGTTCTTCCTGTATCCACTGTGTTTCTAACTGTTCTCATGACAATTGCAGCAGCTCTTGCATCTAGTCCTGAAGTTGGCTCATCCATAAAAATGATTGATGGGTTTGCCACTAGCTCCACTGCAATTGTTAGACGCTTACGTTGCTCAGTTGACAGGCCATTTACACTAGGTAACCCAACCAATGCTTGCCTAAGTGGATTCAGCTCCACAAGCTCCAGGACCTCCTCAATGAACATCTACACCATTATCAAACTATAAAACTAAATGTTTTTTCTTGCTGCTAAGATTATTTTCTTGAATTAACAAGTTTCTGTTGCAGATATTTACCTTTCTGGTTTCAGTGTCTACTTCAGCAGAGAGACGAAGCCAAGCTGAGAAGAGCACTGACTCATAAACAGTAATATGTGGAGAGTGGATGTCGTTCTGTTCACAGTATCCAGAAATTCGAGCAAACGTTTCTTGCTTCTTTGGGTGCCCGGAAATTGTGATATTCCCCTCGATGTATCCCCCAGTTTTTCTACCAGCTAGAACATCCATTAGAGTAGTTTTACCAGCACCGCTAACACCCATTAGAGCAGTGAGAACACCAGGCCTAAAAGCTCCACTCACACCATTCAAAAGTACTAGTTTATCTTCATGAACACCCTCATCTTTCATTGCCTGCAAAATCCAATCCAAAAAATATCACTTGTATTTCTGAAATGTAGTGCATAGAGACAGGATCTTATACGATCTGCCAGAATTTTTGTTACCTGTGGCATGTCAACAGAGTATACAATCTCATCAAATGCAATGGAATGGGGTTCAAACGGAAGAACCATTCCTTTTCTATCGATGTTATGTGAAGGTCTGGTTGATTTGCTTCTCCTAATATCATCTCTCTCTGTCAATCATTTAAAATTTGACTAATATGTAGAAGGCAAAGAATTGTATGATTTACATATGAATGTAGAACGCTAATGAGTTTTGACACCTTTGCTTGTTTGGTAAATGGAGCTATTTCCATGGCTATACTTTCTATCAGTTTCATTGTCTTGAGGTTCTTCTGATATATCAGCCTGAGGCTTGTCAAATGCTGCAAAAAATTATTTACAAAATAATAGTACATAAGCACCACGCTCACTTTGAAAATCATGAAGATGTTTTATAGTTAGAGATTCCAACCATTGAGAAAAGTGAGAGCCAGAGTGTATAACAAGTTGAATAGTAATGTGAATCCAAACAGTGCACCCACACCTAGCCAGTACCAATATGCTTCTGTGAAGAACCCACGAGAATTAAGAACTTCAACTCCTAATGGTTCTGTTGAGTTTGGAAGGACCTTTTGACAAGATATCAAACTCAAATTTTTAGTTGATCATTTAAAGGAAAAGCAAAACAATATAGAAAATGAGCAGTTTCAGTTTACATGACTCCAACTAGTTCCAAGGAACTCATTAACAACAATTGCATTCTGTCCATACATCATTGGGGATACCCAATAGCCCCATAACCACCATTTCTTTATGTCATCTGCAGCATTAAACAAATAAGATACTGTTAATCCAGATTTCTGTTTGACAAAAGCTAATCTCTTTACTAAGCTCATCTCATTAAATACCTCGTGATAAGACAAATCCACCCAAAACGAAAAGTAATAGAAGTACGAATGAGCCAAGGGTGTTAGCCACTATCACATTCCTGCCAACTGCAGCAATAAATCGGAATAATCCAGAAGCCATCTGGTTAACTATTAGGAGCAAGAGGTACTGCCTAAACAACCTGAAGACATATATACATATATACCATTTAATTTAAGCAACTTCAACTTGTACAAGAGATTTATAAGATATTCTAAGATTACCTTCCAACATTTGGATCAAATCCAATGACATAGTATGTAATCAATACCAAGATTGCAACTTCTATGAACGTGATTGGGATTTTAAGAATCCATGTGGGAAGAGTATATGCCCATGCAGGATAAAATCTGAGGCCTCTTTGCTTGTAGAAAACAGGAAGCTTAGCAATAGTCATAGAAATCTCTGGCATGCCATTAAACAATACTATAATAACAATGAAGAACAAAGCACCAGCATATATTCCTCCATCAATAACTGAATCGTGATGCATCTCAGTCCGAAGGAAGAGCGTCATCGTAACGAGTGACAATAATGTCAGCTAATAGCAGAAAGAAGGATACAAAATCACAACTTATAAACAAAAATTAACTATAAGTAGCCAAATATGAAGTTAATGCTCGCCTGACAGAATTTGAATATGTAGAAAAAAGAGTTCCTCCTCATGAGTAGGAACTCCCTGTAGAAGCAAGCTTTCAATAGCTCCTTCTTGTTGACACCGTACTTCTCGGTTGTCAAAGCAGCTGGGTGACTCTGGGCCTTGTCAAATGGAATTGAAAGCTCCTCTTCAAGTTCCCTTCCAACATGGAATGACTCAAAAGCCTCAGCAAATTCCTTCACAGTGAAAAATCTGTATGGCTTATCTTTTCGAGCCCAATACTGCATCTGATCTTTCCTTGAAATCACCTTTAATCATATCATTATTCTTTGAGATTAATGCCAAAGTTCAAAATTTATAGGAACATTCATTCTTCTAATCGAATACAAAATGAGAAACCACTTTCATGCTTACTTCTTGCAAGAAATCTGCCACGCCTTTTCTTTCGGGACATTTGAAGCCCATGAACTCAAAGAAGTTGAGTACTTGATCACGAGAACCCTGGTATACAATCAGGCCATCGGAGAGAAGAATAATGTCATCGAACAAATTGTAAGTCTCCGGTGCTGGCTGGAGAAGAGAAATGAAAGCAGTTCCTCTAAGAATTTGAACATATTGCTTGAGTGAGTTCACAATCTGGTAAGTTGTAGAGCTGTCCAAACCAGTAGATATCTCATCCATAAACATTGCTAAAGATGGTCCAACAAGCAACTCACCTGCAATTTTATTGTCTTCAGATGTCAGTTCCAAATAGAAAAAATCCATCTTTGATGTAATAAAATGTGACAACGAGTTTGTTTACCGGTTGTAAGACGCTTTCTTTGTCCTCCAGAAATGCCCCTCAGCATTTCATCCCCTACAATTGTATTTGCACAAACTTCTAGTCCTAAAACCTATAAACAAAGGAAAAAAATGCATTACATATTTAAATGAATTTAAGGGATACAATCTTCTTGCTGTCGCTGTTGCTGATAAAGTTACCTTAAGGACATAATCTGTGATAACACTGACTTCCTGGCCTTCTGTTGCAGCTGCCTACAACAATAACCGTATATGACAGAACACAAATAATCAAGCACCATGTGTGCAACTTATTCTGCCATGGAAAAGTTTAGTAATCGTGTTGTACTAAAACATAAAAGAAACATGCTAATTTAAGTTGTTGATTGGACATACAGATAGAAACCTTAATTCATATCTCAGGATTAAACAAACAAGAATTTGGAATATGGTTTTTAACATGTAAGCCATAGAAATGCTGGTTTCCGTATTCCAATATTTCAATAATCGTCTCAAATAAAGGTTTGTCATTCTTTAATAGGAATTTAATAAAACATATAGAAGGAAAAAAACAAACAAACAAAGAAATATAATTACCATGTGTCCCCTTTCCTCACCTTCATGAAGACATCTATATCAGGATCAGGCTTAATATTTGCTGCTTTTTCTCTTCGTGAAAGCTCTGCTAACAAATCTGCATATTGATTAAAAAAAAAAAGATGAGTTACCCTCTTCTGCTGATCATGAATAGATCATGACTCTATATGTATGGAGAAAAATACTAATATATTTAACTAACCATTACGGGTTCCAACGCCTTGACATCTAGCAGAAAAGGCCAAAGTTTCCCTTATAGTCATTTCTCCAATGTGAATATCGTGTTGACTGACGTAGGCAGCAGTTCTTTGGGGTATAAATTCATCCAATTCATGGCCATTGTAAGTCACCCTACCTGAAAACTGCCAAAAAAAATAAAATGGAAATAAGAGTTATAAATTATTACATTGATGTGCAGTGAAATTATGATGGTTGAATGACATTTTTGATGCTCAATGCAACTTTTGTTCAGTGTAGGTTAAACTTAGATTAAGCTAAAATGTACTTAAGTTTGCTAAAGTTACCATTTTGATCTGTAAAAGGCTACTTAAACTGTAGCATAAATGTGATATATATATATATATATATATGCTTTGCAAATATGAATTGAGAGAGGACTTTTCTCCCTCTCTACTCTTCCTCTTTTCTTCTTATTTTTGATTCTTTATATTCTGAAACTCTATGAAGAAGTAAAGGAAGAAACTTTGTGATATCATTTGTATGCCTTTGATCCTAAAAACCAACAAATTAGCTTAACATATAAAAACATGAACTATAAGTATGAAAAATTACCTTCAGAGCAGGATCAAGCTTCCCAGCCAAAGCCAAAGCCAACAACAGCGTTGTCTTTCCAGAACTTGGGGGGCCCAGAAGCAATGTCATTCTATCATTAACATATAAAGATAGTTAGACTATTAATATGATATCATATTCAGATATATACTATTAATGTGAATTTCACCTTGATGGCTTTATGATTCCACTCACATCCTTAAGAATATGCAGGTTTTTCTTTCTACTTGAAAGAATATGGAAAAAATTCAGGACACCCTAAATGTAGAGAAAACAAAGCCAAATTAAAGGAAGAAAGAAAAGTTAAATTATCACTCTTGATCAATTATTGAAGGTTGTTACCTCTAGCATATTAACAGAGTAGTTGAAGAATGTAGGCAAAGCTCTGCTTCTGACATGAGCTTCTGCTTCAACAGTTAAATGCTCAAATCGGACTTCAATTGTGGGAATATCGATCCCAACTCTGAAACTCCGAGAAACAAGAATTTATAATCTTTAAAAATGAAGAATCACTCATAAGGAAACAAAGAACATCAAGGACCAGAACAGAGTTGCTCTGTTTTGAATACTTATTAATTCTGAATTCTTTACCTATCGATACAATTCTTGAGCTTCAACAGGAACTTCTCATGATCTTCTTCTGCTACTCTTACCAGTCTATCTAACAAATTTTTTCTTTCTTGCAACCCAAGATTCTGAACATCGATTTCAGTGGCTCCATCTGTTAATGTAGTTAATATGCCTTTTCTCAACCGATCATAGGTAGGCAGTTTCTCTAATACAGCCCATTTTAAATCTTCTTCATCATCATCATCATCTGCTCGAGAAGATTGCCCAAACATTTCTACAGCATTCTTGTTTCCCCATGTGAAAGAATTGCCACTTCTGCAACTGTTGCCCGCTCTATAAACATGGACACTTCCCATTGATAAAGAACAACCAAGATGGCAATTCTTGCTGTTGGTAATAAAACAGTTTCAACTTTCAAGATTGCAGCCAGAATCAAGAAAGAAGAAAAGGGATTTGAACTAAATAGGGACAAACTTAATCAAACATGAGAATGAGATGATGGCAAAATCATAAATAAGAGTAAGAAATGCACGTGTAGTATAGCCGTTGAAAGGAAATAAAATAAAGATTATATTTCCCAAAAAGAGTGGAAGCAAAACTGAATTTGTTTTTTTTTTTAGGGAACGCCACCAGCTTTCACTGTGGGTGAGCGCAGAATGTGAGCAGGCTTTCCGCCATGAAATAGCACAACCTTCTTCGCATTTCAACACCTTCTTTCCTCACCTCCAGCAAAATCTCAAGGGTGAAAGTGAAAGTATTTAGAAAATATTATCAGAATTCCAATATCAATACCAAATTTCCTTCCAAATTCTAATAGCAAAAAAATAACATGATTTTGTGACAAATCATACATTAAAACTCAATTCTCGAGTATTTAATTACTTGTACAATGAATGAAGCCACATACTGAGAATTATTGAAATAAAAATTAATATGAAGTTTTTTCTTTAATTATTTGTGTTAATGCACCCCAATAATGGTACAAATACATTTTATTAATAGTGAAGCGAAAGAGTAGAATAGGTTCATTTTACTTGCTGAAAAAAGAAATGGCAACTCAAACCTGAAATTTTGTTTAGAGTTAAAGAAATAGAATAATCCTCATACTGAACTTGTTATGAAAGAGATTCATATTAATTTGAATGCGTCGTTATGACATTAGACTGATTCGATTAGCTGAAAACCAGATAGAGAATAAGCAAAATAATTAGATGCTGATTCCTATTATCCTTTCCTTGAATTAGAGAACCCTTGCGTCCCATTAGGGATGACATTTCATTTATAGAGACAGATATCACAAGGTATCAATTTCCAAATTGGAGTAGCCCATCTTTCTCTGTAGAAACAGAACATGCCAAATATGTGAATGTGCTATTATTTCACGCTCTAAATATGAATATAATTAGTATTAAACCGTAAAACGCATGGTTATCAAAACTGGTCCAATCCGACCGGTTCAACTGATAAAATCATGAATCGGTTGGAAATTCAGGCCGGTTAATACTATGAAACTGGATGAATTTTAGCTTGGGAGGAAAACCGGTCAACCGACTGGTTCAACTGTAACTTGAACAAACTGGTTTGGTTTTTATTAGTTAAACCGGTAAATTAATTGTTGAAAAATGCTAAAAAAATATTGAATTTGCTTGAACCGAGATAAATTGTTAGGTATTAATAGCTTAAAACCATTTGGCCACTTTTGACTATATGCTTTTATTCTTATAAAATTTTATATGGAATACTAATATGTATTTACAAGTATAAAATTAAATATATTTGATAAAATTAAATTTAGTGGTCTTTGCATAAAATTTTTATATAAATTATTTTGATATATATTAAAAATATTATTTTAATTAAGAAATAAATATTGTAATATTTAAAAAAATCATTTTGATTTTTAAAAAAATTAAAAGTATATAATTTAATTAATTTTGTTGTAATTAAAATAAAAAATATATACTATTATATTTGAGAATATTTTTAAACATAGTTATGTATTAAATTGAATAATGAATATTAATGTTTTGAGCATATTATTTTGCATGAAATATATTTAGTAAGTATGTTTTTCATATTTTAGTATGTATAGAAATGTTAAAAGTTATATTTTTAGAAAATTTCACTTTGACTGGTTCAATTTCAGTTGAACCTTAAACCATTAATTCACTGTCTTTTCCAATTTTTTGGTGGGACCGAATTTAATATCTTTGATAAAACACAGTGGTCTAAAACTAAAAAAAAAATTAATTAACTAATTGATAGGTAACAACGGTGTGACTCGTCTTAAATGCTCCAGTCTATAATTGTTTACTAGTTTCCTATCCTTTTATATTTTAATACTTTAATATATTTTGATTTAAAATATATATCACATACCAAAGTAGAGAAAATACATTTATTCAATTATTAACATCTCAAAAATAATCTAAATAATATAAATTAAATTTTAATTAAAATGAAAATAAAATACATAATTCATCAAGTAATCTATATTTTATTCATTACAACTAATTTGATGCTCTTCTATTTCATTTTTTTCATTTTTTATTAATAAAAAATATTATGCAAAGATAACGTAAAAAATTAAGAAATGATATATTAATTAGCTGAGAAGATCATACGTATAAATAAAAGTGATGACCTAATTTCGTCACCAAGTTTCTACACTCTCAACTCAATGGGTATAATATGCAAAACAAAGATGGGCTAACTTTCCCACGGTGGCACTCTGACGGTCTTGTTAGAGATTCAGAGGATTAAGGTAAAGACTAAGAGTTTTCGAGTGAGAAAGAAGAGTCCCCCTTTGAATGTGAAGCTATGGGATTTATATATTGTTACTGGGCTAGTGAGATTGTTCCACGTGTTCTACCGTTCATTGAATGTGAATTCTCACTCGTCAAACTAGGAGGATGCTAAGAACCCTTCATCTCATGGGGTTTACATAAAAGTTGTATGATTTCTTAGAAAATTAATGAAAAGCAAACATTTAAAACGAAGAAAGTAAAACATAGAAACAAGTATCCCGTACTCCCTAGTTATTAACTCAATATCTCATGCATGATATATAAACTGCAGAAATAACACCAACTTTCATTGAAGTTTACAGACTTTTTCGTGTCAGTTATTTGTAAAAAGCTTTGTTAGACTATTCTTCACTGTCGTGTTCTGTTTCAAGAACAATATTCCCAATAACACCAGAAGCGAGCTCTGCTTCAAATGACTTTGAAGGCAACCTCTGATACACTCTGGAACCAAAAGGAAGCAGCCTATATTGCCCAGCAGTGAGAGACCGGCTGAGCTTCTCGTAATTCCATTTCTGCTGAATATAGACTGCAGCTGCAAGAGGAACAGAAGTGGCAGATATGCAGAAGTGTGGAGTGTCAGGTCCTCTGCAAGAAGAGAAAGACTGATTATGTATGCCTCTCTGTATCTTCCAGTTTCGGAAACTGCAGCAATGATTTCTTTATGACAGTTCGAAAACTGAAGGGCTCAAACTTTTCCAAGATAGTGCCAGCTTCCTCTACTTTTGAGTAACTGTAATACGGACGGGAGGCTCTGAAATAATTCCACAACTCCGTGGGTCGCACAAGTTTTTCAAATGATAAACGAAAGTATGAAGCATTAATTTTTTTACTGGTGCTAGAAAAACTCCCAAAAATTATGTTTCTTTGCTTTATGGAAAAGGAGATGGGAATGTATAGACAGATCCGAGAATTACAGCCACTTCCTTCTGCAGTAAATTTGATTTGCTCCCCCTTTACTCTAGTTTAGTTCTTTTTTTAATTTTAAGAGAAATTTTCAATTTCCCTTATCTTTTTTTAAGAGTAACCAAATAATAAAAAGTAAACTAAAGTAAAGTGGATTAAATTATATTTTCTTACTCTCAATTTTTTCACTAAGTAAATCAAATTTCCATTGCATTCAAAGAATGGAAAATATGTGAAACTATATTTATTTTGCTCTCCTTTACTCTCGTTTTCCTCCATCCAAACGAAGCATTAATCAATTCACAAAATTCGATTTTACAAAAATAGAAACTTAAATTTGCTGTTAAAATTATTTAATCACTAATTTTGAGTCAATTAGCGTAAATTCTTATTTTTAATCACCAAGTAAATGTGCACATTCTTTTAAATTAAATTAATTCTTTATACTATAAAATATATATTTTTTTAAACAGATAAATGCTACCAACAATTTTCTATGAAACCCTTACTATATACTTCTAATGCAAAAAAAAAAAATAAAATTAATGATATTTTATAAGTGAAAATACATTTATTTTTTTATATTAAAAATATATAACGGAAAGTATATGAAAAAATATTAATAATATTTTCCTTTTTAACAATAGATGGAGGTGGGTACTTTTATTTGGGATGGAGAGATTCAAAAGCGTAAATTCTTATTTTTAATCACTAAGTAAATGTGCACATTCTTTTAAATTAAATTAATTCTTTATACTACAAAATATTTCTTTTTTTAAACAGATAAATGCTACTAACAATTTTCTATGAAACTCTTACTATATACTTCTAATGCAAAAAAATATATAAAAATAATTATATTTTATAATTGAAAATACATTTATTTTTTTATATTAGAAATATATAACGGAAAGTATATGAAAAAATATTAATAATATTTTCCTTTTTAACTATAGATGGAGGTGGGTACTTTTATTTGGGATGGAGAGATTCAAACCTAACACCTGGCCTTTACTTGTAAGATCCCTTAAGCACATAAAATATTCCATTTTTCACCGCCACTAATTAACCATAAGAGGAATTTTCAAACCTTTTTTTTTTTTCCCCAATGACACTTGAATTTTCTAATATTGCACATTTTTTAACTTTAATGTTATATATAATTTTTCTTTTACATAATTTAAAAAAAAAAACAAACAAGCAAACAAAGGGCAATAAATAGATAATTCAGCAAAAAAATTATTCATATCTTGAAAATAATAGCAAGTCTAATAATAAATGTTAGACTGTGAAGATTTATATTTCACCAATAATTGTCCTCCTTACTACACTATATATGATTTGATTACGTTTTGAGTGCAGGTAAGCCCCTTCAAACTACCGACCTAACACTACAAATGCTAAAATTGGACAAATTTTGAAATGATACTATTGTACACAAAAATGATGTGGAGTTAACTGTAAAAGGGTTTAAGTTAAATGAATATGTATCATAACCTTACTAACATAATTACGACAAGAGAAAAATCGTATTATAAACGAATTTTACATGTCTAACATGTCAAGACACGATTAGATAAATTTAAAAATATGTTATTATATCAATTATAAAGTTATATTTAATTATTTTAGTGTTATTCAAATTTCAAATTATATAAAAATTATATATATATATATGTGTGTGTGTGAATAAATTAATAATACATGATATTAGTATACGCATATAAATATTAATAAATTAATTATATAACTATTATTTTTATATTATAGTAATTAATATTATACTAATATGTTTACCCACTTATATTTAGATGAATTAATATATATTAAACAAATAATTATTTTATACTTAATTTAAATAAATAATTAGTTTAAATTAAAAAAATTAAATAAATAATTATTTTACATATAATTTTAAACATTTAGTATATTAAATAAATTGTATATAATTGTGTCATGTTAACATGAATTTTAAGCTTGTTATATCTATGTTTTAAATTTTTTATATAATTAATTAATCACATTGTATTTAATATAATTATATTATATCCTATTAAAATATGATATGATTAGACCTATCAAAACACCTCTAATTGTCAGTTCTCACTCCTGCAGCTTATCAACTTTGCTAATTGATCCAAATTCTAAGGAATGAGAGTAGATTCGTCATCATCACAAGATTAAGAGCTAAATTTGGAGAACCTAAAAGAAGAACAATCTAATTCCATGCTTCTCAATTTCAGCAACAGGAATAGCAAAATTCCAAAGCGATAACCCAATGCAGCACTAGACACAGTCAAAGGAACGGCAGCACAAGTTAACATAACAAACGACTCCTCTTTAGTATTCATATCCTTTGATGCCTTAGACAATTCAATCCCAGCAAACAACAATAGAACAACCAAGAATTCCAATTGGGAATTGATTCAGAATCCTCACAACTGAATTCCCAAATACCATTAATCTAATCGCCAATTTCCCTATCCCACGAAATATCACTGATGCACCACTCCTTGCACCAAACCTGTATTTGTTGTGAAAATTGGATTAATTTCCACCAAAATGAATAATTGTACAAAAAATTAAGATAGAAAAATTTTCAGGTAGTTAGTAGAATCGCAAATAATTTCCTTTAAAAACTAACTTTCTTGAACTCTTAAAATCTTGATGACAGAATTTTTTTCAGATAATTTAAAGCACAATATATTACTAAAATAAATGACCTGACAATAACTATTAAATAGACAATAAAAAGAATACCAGAATTTAACGAGATTCAGTCAATTATGCATACGTACTCGGACACTACTAAAATGATATTTCACTATTTTTGAAATAAATATTACAAAGTGAAATATTATAAGAGAGAAAAAATATAACTAATTTTAGAAGTAATGAATTGTTGTTTGAGATGAATTATTAATAGGGACTGAGGATAATATTTTTTTCTTTCCTCTTCCACTACGAACAGTACTGCACTGCTAGCCCACCTGCCCCATGTCACACTGGCATTGCCTCAAACCAGCAACTAATCAAATGCATCAACCCAACACTGATTGACACCTTTGTGGCTGACAATTCTTGTCCAGGGAACAAATCCGTTGATAATTTAAACACCGCTATTACTGAATTCAATATAGATAATGGGATTTGTGGAATTGTTCTCTCAAGAACCCAACTTTCCAATCTTCCCATGTAATTTTCAGAATTTGGATTCTTGATGGACCAAGTTTAATGTCTTTAATTATTGAGGGATCGCGGATGAAACATAACAGTAAACCAAATAAGCTATTAGAGCAGCAGGAATTGCTGATAGAAGCCGCAATCTTTTACTGACTCGTCGCTGTGTGGATCGGTCAACGAACTGTTATCATCATTGATTGTGTGATTCTCAGAGACAGAACCGGTGGTGAGGATTAAAAATAGAAGAGTAGAGATGGCAAGAATCAGACCATCAAGACCAAGCCAAGAACGAGGAGCGGTGAATTTGGAAGCGACAAAATCCTGATAGTAGCGAATGTATTTGATGGCGGAGAAGGCGAAAGAAAGGTCTCGAGAGAGCTGGACGCCGCGGACAACAGGAAGAGGGATGAAGCGGTAGAAAAGTGGCGCCGGAGGTGGCGATCTGGGCGGTGGTGAGATGGGAAGCTCGGAGACGGCGACGGCGGCGATGGACTTCATGGGCTGGATGGGCATGGGAAGACTGAAGAGGAGGCCGGTGGTGATGTTGTAAAGGGCGGTGAATCATCGCTGGGACGTTGCATGTCCCTCTCGTGAAACGTTGTCCAGCCATAATTGGTTTTCATTATTATCATTTTTTTTAAACATGAATTATTATTATTATTATTATTATTATTATTATTATTATTATTATTATTATTATTATTATTATTATTATTATTATTATTATTATTCCCAGTCTTAATAATTTATGCATTTAAAAAAATATATATCAATAAATTTACTCATTTTATAAAAATAATAAAATATATAATGTAAAACTGAGTATGTTGATATGCGGCTGTTCAAGGAAAATATTTAGCATCTTTTTAAGGTGACGATGTATATAGAGAATAATTAATATTTATTTATTTATTTATTCAGATAATTTTGAAATTTTATTTAAATTTATAGTAATTAAATTATTAATTGAATTCTGATAAAAAATTATATATTATCATATTTAAGAACATATATATATATATATATATATATATCCATGATAATTGACATTTGATACTATTTTCTATTAATATATTAAAAATTCAACTTTATTAAAATATTATTTTTAATTATAACAATTTATTTCGTTAGTAATTGAATTTCAAGAAAGCACTAAATATATTCTACTTTTATTTATATCATAGCATTAAAATTTTTATATCAATAACACTTTAATTGCAAATCAAATTTTACTCAAATAATTAAATTTATTTTTCTTTCTAGCACAAAACGTAGAAATACGACTACTGAATAATATAAAGTTGAGTTAATGAATGTTGATGTATCACTCTCCATGAAGAGTATTTGACATATTTTCCATTTATCTTTTTTTTATATAAAATTTTAAATTTCTTATAAAATTTTTAATAATTAATTAGAAATTGGATTCTAGTAAAAAAATTATATATTATTATTTTTAAAGATAAACATCATATATATATATTAGTAATAATAATTGACATTTGATATTATCTTCTATTAATATATTAAAAACTCAATTCATTTAAATTTTGTTTTAATTAGTAATTAAATTTCAATAAAACTTTAAAAAAACCCACTTTTATTTATATTATAAAACTATTTTAATTATCTTGTTTAAAATCAATTATACTTTAATTACAAAAAAAAATTATTTTTCTTTTTCTTTTTCGTGCATTATAACTTTCAAACTATTATCCTATTATACCCCTATTTTAATAAATACTTTACAATTTTTAAATTTCATAAAATTTTAAATTCTATTAATTTTAAATAGTATTATACTCAATTACTTAAAACATTAAAAAAAAAATCGCCCTTCTTACTCATCATTTTAGACTAGACTATCGATTTGGCTATGAATGAAGTCACTTAAGAGTAACAATCAAAATTTTAATTTTGATAAATGTCGTGGTACCACTCACTCTATCAAGAGTATCAAGGCCAAGCCGAATTTGGCAATTTCCATTAAACACCCATGGAGTGAGTATAAAGCAAATTGATGGGTAGGCCCATGAAAATCCAAATCTTTGGGAGGCGTACCTTTCTTTTTTAGAGGAGCTTTTTAATTTTTATTATTATTTTATTTTTTGTGTTCAAAGTTCAAACTACAATGATGAAGGAAATGAACAAAAAGAAAAAAAGGGATTGGATTCTCCTGTAAATCCCTCGCTACTTTGAACATAAAATTTACCTGTTTGCATAAAATCATTAAAATGGGGAAACGAGAGAGCTGTTTTGCTTAGACTTATTATTTCCACATCAACAATAAAAATCTCACTTTTCCCAAATCAAATCACCATTTAAATTATTGTTTTTATGGAGTTCCATGTCTCATAATCTAACAACTCAACTCTATCGCTTTCATTTCTCTTCTTATATCATTATTACTTAATTATTTTACATTATCCCATTTGTAATTATAAATTTCAATTTTTAACTTATAATAATTTTCTCAAAACTTGTTATGTTTAATATAGTTAATATAAAGCTTTTGGCTTAGAAAAAAACCATTATTTTCCAAAAAAATAATAATCATCGGCTCTTCTTTATTGTCTTTTCTATCTTATGAATCACACATATTTCTCCTTTTCACTTCATATAATCTATATGGGAAAAAATAAGAATACGTAGAAAAAAATACTCCTTAATTTTAATTAGCTATATAAAGAAAAAAAAAATTGTTGAGGCAGTCTTCTTATTATTCAAATTTGAAAAGAGCATTTGAGTCTTGCAAGTTACAAATACAAGCTGATCCAGGAAGGTCGTGGATCCCATGACCAGCATTTACACCAACTGGGCCCATCCTATATGTAACCGTTACACTCGTCTTGCTTACGTGGCAGTCCAAAATTCAAAAACTCACCAAAACCCTTTTATAAAACAAAGATTTCGACCGTTGGGTTTCTCTTCCCTTCTTCAACCAAACGGAACATCAAATCAAAAACACACCATCCTCTGTTTCAAAACGTCTCTCATTCTCTCCCTCAAAACTAGAAATCAAGAGCCAAGAATTATGGCTACCGATTTTGCATTCAATGAGGAAGATATAGTGGTCGACGAGAGCGTCGGGTACCCAAAAGCATTTTCAAAGCTCTGTAGAGATCACGGAGCTGGACCTTACAGCCATGGACCTCCCTTCACTTTCTCTCCATATGCATTGAAGCAAAATGAGGTATATATAAATTTTCCTTTAGAGAATTCGGTTTGATTTTCAGGAAAAAAAAAGAGAGGAAACAAAGAAGAGGAATTGGTGATTGGATTCTGGGTTTCTGTTAGTTTCTTGTTTGAGTATGGAAACATGAGAAATAAGCTTATATTGAATTAAATTCAAAGCAACAAATGTGACTATTTTTTTACTTGGAATCAGACATTAAAGTCTAGAACTTATAGGTTTCGTATGAATTTTGATTTTGAGAAAGCAATTTACCGTTACTTCTTCTAAGCTACATGGCTATGCTATAAATTGATTTTTCTAGATAGACCTTCTTTCGATGTTTATTTTTTTCATAATTGTTTATCCAGATTTTGAGAGCAAGAGAATGGGAACAATTGTTCCCAATTATTGACCCAAAAGCAAAGCCAACATCCAAGCCCAAGATTTTTGTGAGTCTCTTATGGAAGCAACTCAGTCACCTGGGGTAATATCATTTCAATGTTCCTCTTATGATCCGACAAGAATTGCTACAGAAAAAGAAAATAATATAACAATGTAATTATATGATTTCTGATGTCCAATTCCTGCTTTGGTTTTCAGGAATGCTGGTTTTGATCCTGCAGTAATTCGAGTTGATCCATATGGCAATGTTCTATATTTCCATGCTGATAAGGCCTCTCCTCTTGCATGGGACGTTGACCATTGGTTTCCTTGTCAAAGTACAAAATGACTCAACTCTGATTCTTTTCCCCTCCCCTTCTCCTTTACAACATCCGATATGTTTGATTTTGCCTATTGGAATTTTAGGGGGAGGATTAACAGTTCCAAGTAATCTGCGGATACTGCAGTGGCAAGTGTGCAAGAGAAAGCATAACAAGTTAGAGTTTCTTGTTCCATGGTGGGATCTTCAGTTGGGAATCTCGGTTAACCAGTTTTTATCCATATTTGCTTCTTCCAACTCGGATTTCAGGTGGGTCTAAATCAATTCTCTAACTTTGGAAAGCATTTTTTATTGCGAGATGAAAATGAAGTTATATAGTAATCAATAAATTCCTTAATTATGCAGGCATAGAGCATTTTCATTTTTATTCTCAGAAGGGGAAAATGAAGAATTAAATGCTTCTCAAACTGTGGAGTCGCATTCTTTTCCACAGCATTTCATTGAATCCAAAGAGCAGTTAGGCCTTGCTCCAGCTGCTCTTGTTGTATCTCGAAGAGAGTCATATGATTCTTTATTGGCTTTGAAATCGCTGGATCACAATAGGCAGATAAGGCCACATTCTCCTGCAATTGGTTTGTATAAGAATATCAAATAATTTCAAGCTTTCTTTTCCCTTTCTGCTGTTCCTTCTATTGTTCATATATCTGTGCTCATTCGAAGTTCGTAACTTGCATATATAATTCTGTTTGGGCATTCTCCAACTTCAGCTGCAAGAAAAGTGAAGCCCAATGACCTGAAAGAAAATGAAAACCCAGACTTTGTTACAAATCCATACCAAGCCATTGTCATAGCCAGGGATTCTCTGAAGCAAAGAGAAGAAGCTCAAAAGATGCAAGCTGAAATGCAGAAATTGGATAACGAAGTTAATGAAATGAGGAGAAATAACGATGAGGAAAAGCTTACTATTCAGGACTTGGAGATGGCACTGATAAAGCGTCGGAGAAGGGCTGAAAAGTGCAGGCGGCTAGCAGAGGCACAATCTTCATATAGGACTATGCTAGAGAAGATGATTAGAGATGCTATGCACCAGTATGATTTCATCAATCCATGGAAAGAGATTGCTTTGCTGGATTCATTATCGATTCAAAAGATTATCCAAACCTTTTTTTTTTTTTTTGCAGGAGTGTCATTTATAAGGAACAAGTAAGACTGAACCAGGCTGCAACTAATGCACTCATGGCAAGGCTTGAAGCACAGAAGGCAATTTGTGATAACTCGGAGAAAGAACTCCATAAGAAGTTCAAACAAAGAGATGAGATTGAGAGACAGATAAGGCCTGAATGGGAACACGCAAGGAAGAGATCAAGAATGGATGATACCTTATTTGAAAATAGAGACCATAAAGCTGTTCTGTATTTGCCAGGAAACAAGCCAATAACACCTCTTCACAAGGAACTGAGAGTATTTCTAGAGGAGGAACTGAAGGCATCTGAAGCTGCCTTATCTGCAAATGAAGACGGTAAGCAGGAAGAAATTGAAGAACTGAAAAATCCTGCAAGAAATATTGACAGAGAGGATTTCCATGAGCATAACAAATCTATTGTTGCCTTGGAGGATGAAATCAAGATTGAGCATAAGCTTCAGGCGCTAGATATAGGAGAAGGCAAGAAAGACAAAATTCAATTCCCAATTATCCGGGAGCAAGAAATAGAGGAGGATGAAGAGAGCAGAAAACAACGTGGGAAAGGAAATGTAGAGAGATGGCTACAAATGCTGCTAGATAACTCTCAAGATGATGTAGAACCAGAGAATTCAAATGGCCACGAAAAAAGCAACACTTCTAAAGATGATGTAGAACCAGAGAATTCAAATGGCCACGAAAAAAGCAACACTGATGATATAATCACAAAGTTGAATCAGAAGTTCCCTCAGAAAGAGGCCAAGAGTTCAAGGCGTTCAGAATCTGACAACAATGCAGTTTTAACTGCTGTTGCTCCTGTAGAAAGGCAGCAACAGATAATCCAAGAGAAGGATAAAGACAAAAAAAAGGTAGAGGAGATTGTTGAGACAAAAGCAAAAAAAACAGTGATAGGGAAAGGAAATCCAGTTGAAGCTGGAGGCGAAGGGATTGGAAGTAGCAAGAGTTTTGAAGGGAAAGAAAGGACACAGAATGGAAAAGAAAAAGGGCTTGCAAGGTCTGAAAGTGCTAGGTCCTTGCGCAGAATCCCATCTTCTCCATTGCTCTTGGGTATGAGAAAGGGAGTAGAATGCATGAGAAAGCAGCATATGGTAGCCAGTGATGATGAATGCTACGAGGATCATGCTGCTGGAAACAGTTTCATCAAGTCATCTATCAAATCCATCAAGAAAGCAGTGAAAATATGAAATTTCAAATTTCCTGTGTGCATTTGTATCATATCTACAAAGCTTAGTTTCTACATTTTATTTTTTTATTATTTTTATAGAGTGCCATTGGCTGTATGAGTTTTCAATAATCATGTCGAGATAGATAGATCTGTCTATTGTTTTGTATTGGATTTCTGTGTGAGATAAGCTTGTTTGAGAGAGATGTATAACAGCTTCTTGTTTTTCAAATAAATCAAGTTCTTCATCTCCATGTCCAGATTATTTTCTTTAACTCCAGAAAGGCAAAAATCCTGATAAGAGAATTTTCGTTTCACGCTGAAACAGAAGTTGAGATCTATGGACATTGTTTCGTATTTTATTTCTGTGTGAGATAGCTTGTGTCAGATATGCATCAAGTTCTTCATCTCCATATCTCGATTTTTCTTAAATATTGTCCTTCACTCCAAAAAGTCAAAAATCCTGCTAAGAGAACTTTCTTTTTCTTAGTGAAACAAATTTGAACTTAAATTTCAGCTGAGCAATGTATCCGTTTGCTTTGATACTTTATAAAGCATCAATACTTTATAAAATACTATAAGCAGGGAAAATGAGATCAAACTTTGGCTACAAATACAACAATAATTCATTGGACTACACCGCAACATGACAAGGTCAATAGGTGAATCATTACTGAACGTCATTGTGCATTTGGAGTACAGCAAAAGGTTACATTGTAAGGAGAGAGATTATCACACCTCACATGCTATTACAACCTTTAATAGCATAATTTACGGAAAAGGATTTGCTAATAAAGTTCCCACAGGTCTAACCTGCATGTATCTGTTGCACCATCATTGAACATAATTATGTACCTGTGTTCCATGTTTTTGTCCACTTGATGTCATGTTCTACTCATCTTTCTTTGCAAGCTATACACTTAGGTTTTCTCAGGGGGGCTCAGCTCATACTTGATTCACGGCTCAATTAGGAGTTGCTGTACCACAAACTTGGCGTTGCTTGCTGCAATTGGTCATATGATTCAAGTTTCTTTCAGCACAGGTGGCCGCATGTTGTCGTGATACCTCGTCAAGATTCACATGCTTGAAATGATGTAACTGCTCTATATCCCAAGTTGAAATCTTTCCTTGGACTTTGTTGGATAGGAATGACTGCATGTTCAAACAAAGTAACCAGTATAGGTGTGCTTCAATGAGAAGCTCAAAGATGGCACATGCTTCTCATTGATTAAAGAAACGATCGTCACCACAAGAACATGTGCCATCTTTGAAATGGTGGAACTGCTCTGTATCCCTTACTGAGATCTCTCTGCGAACTATCTTGGAAATGAATTTGATACTCTTGTGACAGCTTTGGCACATAAAGAGATTCTTCGTAACCAGTATAGGTGTGCCAGGATCAGTATTAATTAGTCCAAATGCAATGGCAAGTCTCTCACTGTTCCCACAAAGGACATCGGCTCTTGACTTCTCAACTTCATCAGTAGAATTGAATTCTTCACAACTGAAACCAGCTGACTTCATCTTCTCATAAAAACCCTTTAGAACCGCATTTATTTCCTTTATTTGAGAATGAAAACTATCACCACTAAGGAAAGCATGAACTTTTCCCTTTACTTCCACCCAACTACAACCAGGATCAACAATTAGCTCTTCCTCTTTCATTATCCTTCTTACTTTTGCAAGTTCATC